>OY728159.1:1935535194-1938035194 GCA_963277665.1 Viscum album
TAAGTGTATAAATGACATAAATTTTTTATAGGTTTCATTAGATTATTATCCTTCTAGATAAAATATTCCTTTCGAACATTTATCCATGTTTTTAACTCCTTATCATAGAGCTATATATTTTGTGCTAATTATAATTCCATAAATGAAAATCGTATATCCATACATTCATTATTAATAGAGGTAAGATTTCAAATAAATAATATTTATCATGATTTCATATACACAAATGGATTTAATTCCACTAAAAATAATTACCAATACAATATCATACTATGATATAAAAAATATTCATGGAAAACTAAAAGCATTCTTGTGAGTTTTCAATCCTAAACAAGAAATGATACTATGAGAGGATAAATAATTAGGGTAACATAGGTTAAAACATCCATTCATAAATATTTTCTTTTATTATTACTCAATACTCAACTCTCCAACTTACTAACTATAAAACTGGAAAAAATGTCCCAGTTGATTTTATATGGTTCAGTCACATTTGGATATGAAAAATAACATAGACCTTCTAATTTATCAATGAACTAAGATCTAATAAAATAAAAATTATATCTTATGATTATAGTCAAACTTAACATCCTTCTATGTTAAAAAAACTCACATGAATGAGAAACATTTTATCTATCAATAATGATAAAATCATATCACTCAATAGTATATAAAATTGATCCACCATGAAAAAAATTATCTTATACCTCCATTGGTATACCACTATGCCTCTTTTATATTAACATATAATCACCTATGATTTTATATAACAATAACCAATAAAATTCCATATGTATCTCTCTCCCTCTCTCTCTTAAACTAATATTTATATACTCTACCTATTTATCAAGTCTCCCATTCTCTTAAACTTTAAGTGAACTGTTAATTTTTTTTCTAGTGGAAAACCATAAGATTTACATAATTAATATCACTAATTAATTTGAACAATAATTGTAAAATTTATCCATTATGATTCAAAAAAATTATTAAAACTATTAGAAATTTATGGTAAGACAATATATTATTTAGAAAAAATGAGAAATTAAAACATATTTTTTTATTACTAATTATTTTATTTAGAAAAAATAGTGTTTTACAAAAAAAATTATATCTATTTTATTAATCAATCGATACTAAGAAATATTTAATGAAATGATAAATATAATTCATCATTGTATTAATATAAATATTATTTTAAAAAAATAAAAACTTATTATAAAGATTAATTTTAATAAAACACATTTTTCTATCAATAAAAATTTTAAAAATAAAATATTAAATAAGATAAAGATTTTATGAAAACTTAAATAAAAAATGAAAATTATTTTATAAATTATAATTTTTATGACCAAAATCAACATCTAATTTTGAGGGTTTAGTAAATATATATAATTAATTTATTTTAAATTTTAATTTTAATTAAATACTAATTTTTTTCTATTTTCTAATTAAATTTATCAAATAAAAATTCAAAAACATTTTATAAAAATGAATTTAAATCATTATAAAATTTAATATACTTACACAGATCATTGATACTCTCTTTATTCCTTAAAATATAATTTTTATATTTAAAATTTTTAAATATAATTGAGACTAATAAAAATATATTTAAAAATTAATTTACTTAAATTTATCAAATAAAAAATAATAATAATTTATGTTATATTATTTCATTAATATCATGTATTTACATATTGAAAAGTTCTTTTTTATCTAAAAATCAATTATTTGTTTTTATAAAAAATTATATCATTCAAAAATATACTAATTATATTATTAATTTGTCATATTTAATAATATTTGATTTTATTTTGATGAATTAATCTGTTTACCATGTATGACCCTCACACCCAATCTTCCCTTATTCCAATTAGTCCACATTGACCCTAATGAATCCATCTGGTATAGCTCTATCTTCAGTCAATTGTTATGCTTCAAAATTATCATTGAATTATTAAATATCCATAGTGGATGCTCTCAAAACACAAAATCATATCTATTTATATCCCACATAATGTATCAGGCTTTACCATAAAGACGTTTATCATTATTACTCACTAGTATTTATGTATTAGGTTATTCACCATTTCCTAGGTTTTTTTTATTTTTTTTGGCCTCTTGTTTATATTTGTATGTACTCTTAAAGTGTGTCCCATTAATACCCTATATACGACTAGCCAAGGGAAACTTTTTAAAATCTATCATATTCATTTAGTGACCTCAAAAATATTAAAAAAAATTAATCAAATTTTCTCTGTGGTATTTTATAATTGGATGTTTTTATTTTTGGATTCCATTTTAATTAAGTTTACAATCAACATTACAATATGGAAATACTTAGTCATAACATCATTATTTATTATGTTTAATTGAATAATAATTGAATAATAACCATGGATATCCATAAGAAATATATATAATGATAAGATATGGGTCATGTTAAAGATAAAATTTAAATATTATTTAAATTTATTAAATATTTCCTTGATATTTATTTTGAAACATCGAATATGAATAATATGATTTCACATAAATTTCATTAATATGTTTATACACAATATGTTTAGGATTTGATATAAAATCTAACATCATTATAATATCAATTATAGTGATTATAAATAAAAATAAATTTGTCATTGGGATTTGATATTCGATGATGAAAATAATATTATAATTTGTGGAAATTATAATCCTTCCAAATAGTATATAATTAACATAATGGTTAATTTATATTAATTTTAAAACCATATAACAAATTATAATTTCCTTTAAAGAATGAAATATTATTTTTAAAACTTGTTATTGATGCTGAGAAACCTCTATACTTCAAATGTGAATAATTTACTATGTTATCAATTATTATTTAAATGTACCATCATTAATGTTTCTATTAAATATGTGATGTGGAAATTAATGAACTAATGATAGGGTTTACATTATCTATTCCCAATGATTCAACATTAACCCACTAAATTATAATTTTGAATGGGAATCTAAAAAACACACTTGGTTACAAAATTATTAATGTATTCATGAATGATTATGATCTTTTTCATAATGGAAAAATATTTCCTTTATGATTGTTTAAATTATTGTTCTTTCAGGTAGAAAACATTTTATGATGGTATCCTTATGAAACAAATGAATTGTATCAAATTACCACTAATGGTTTTATATAACCACCACTTGATACCATGGATTAAAATATCATTCATGTTATTTATAACTAACCCATACATGATATATGATATGTGTGGATGAAATAAAAATGTTCTGTTAAGGAAAAATGAATTTCAGAATTTTTGGAATGAAATTAAGGATAATTTACCTTAAATTTCATGTGACCATATAAATATATGGTTAATCCCCACACATGGGGGGAAATTCTATTTGTGTGATGTATAGTTAGTGTAGTATACTATATGTTTTTTTTTTGAAATCTAAATTTTTCCTCCAGTGTTATGAAGACATAAGTTATATTTTATTTTTTAGCTATATATATGTGGTACTAAGTCACTAGGAAATGATATTAATGTAATTTAAGAACCATTAAATGATTTTTGTAATGTGATATAGTAATCTATATAATCATTTAATGAATCATTGAAAATAATATTTATATAATGAATGATTGAAAATAATATTTTAATGTAATTAAGAGATTACATTAAAGAATGAATTAATGAAAATAATATTTTATAAAATTTATACATGTGACCCTATCAAATAAAATTATTATTTTATGTTTTATAAATATAATATTTTTTTAGTAATTTAAATATTTTTGTATAATTTTTATTGAAATGAATTTTATTTGAGCCTTAAATATTCATATCTAGTATTTTTGTATTTCTTTTTCTGTATACTAGCTTTTTTCAAGATATTTGTTGAGAACACATCAATCAATATAAATGTGGTTATATAGGTAAATTAATCGAATTATTTTAGTATTTTTATTTCAATATATAATTTTTGTCTATTTTTTTTAAAAAAAATTTACATTTTACTTTATTCTTTGTATATATTTTCATTATCAGGTTCTGGAAAAGATATCATCATTGTAATAAATAAAACACCAAGACTTCATATATTCCCAATAGAGAACCATAATTCGATTTCCCCTACAAATATTAGTGGTGTCACAAATTTTCGAAGATTAAACTCATGATTCAAAATGTATTTTTTTTAAAATTTACCAATATGATTTATATGATATTATTAAATTTTTATACATTGATAATTTCTAATTTTTATATTTTCATTTATGTTACAATATTAAAGGATAAAATGAAATAAATCCTCTATAGTGATAATCTTGAATTGGTTGTGCATATTTCTTGTAATAATGGATATTTTTATAATGATATTTCATACAATTATTATTTTATTATGAAAATATTTATGAAATCAATTTTTTGTTTAAATATGAGAATATAGAAGAGTAGACACATAGATTTCCGGTTGCTGGTTTTAAATTTTATGGAAATTGTGATATATTCATACTGATTGATTTTTTTAAAACATATTTCAATTTTTTTTATGGTTTAAAAAATAAATAATAATAATATTTAAAAAGTGACACATAATTTAGTTATAAATTTTATATAATAATGAAATAATATTTTAATTCTCTCAATAATTAAATATTCCTTATTAAGAAACTAAATGTAGATGGGGATCTCGGCCATTCCTTTTAAGGAAAAAATTGGTTCTATAATTACAAAGACAAAAAAATTATAGCATTTTTTTTAAATGTTAATTAATTAACTCAAATAGTTTGGTTATTTTGAAAGAAAACTATATACCCTCTTTGGTTGGTATTTTATTAATTAATAAAATTTCCATTAAATTTTCATGATTGTAGGTTGGAAGAGAATAGTGAAAATAAAATTGTGTGGGATAAAATTATGGTACATATTTAATAATTATTATTATTTTGGTTGTTTTTTTATAATATAGTTTCTAGATATTTGATTTATTAATTTCATGTTTTGTTATCATATTACTTCATCGAGAAGAATAAACCTTTTCATTTGGGAATGGAGAAAATGGTTGTTTTACGAAGAACCCATATTTTTTAAGGTAGCTTATATTATAAATTTAACACACAATAAGGATATGTATAAAATCTTTAAACATATTCATCAAGATGAATGGAATAAATTTTTTTTCATTTGGTAAATCCCCAACTATAGAGGTAACATTTTTTATAATTTATGTGTTTAAACCATATTTAATCGACATTATATATTCTAGGTTTTGAATAACATTTAACTATGTTAATATTTAACAACGTCTTAAATTACAATTGGAAATAAAATTTATTGTCAGAAATATATGAGGGTAAAAATAATTTATTATTCAAAATGAAAAATTGTATTGGGGAATTTTTCATTTTCATTATAAATATTTAAATCAATGTATTACTTTTTCCTCCATTAATATATAATATTTCCATTAATTTTATTTATTATATTTTATCACATATATTTTTCATATAAATAATACGATAAAGTGATAGATAATATTCCAATATAGTTCAAATACCATGAACCAAAAAATTTAAAAATATGATGGTTCTAGTATGTATGTTAATATAATTATTGCATTTTATTTTCACCTTTTAAAATATTATTTGTATTAAATATTTAATTATTTTAACATGATATAATTGTTTTTACAAAAAACATTATATTGATTTATTTTCTGTTCAAGATAACACATAAAATATTACAAGAAAAGATATTTTATAAATAATTTGACAAGAGGATAAATTAGTAGTTTTTAAACATAATTTTTGTTTTCTAAGTCTACCTGAGAACTAATAAACAAAAATTAATTTGATTAAAAATGAACATGAAGAATTATAAGTAAATAAATATTTATTTGAATTTAGAATCAAACTTTTTAAGTTCATGAAAAATATGATATTTCTAAAATTTATAACAATTACATATAATTACCCATATATTCCTGATTTTAGGATATTTTTTTCATGAAAATTTATTATTTAAATGTTCTTGCAATCATTTTTATTTTACCATATCTCTACTAAGAAATTGGTTAGAGTATCTTTAGAGAGTTAATATTAATTTAAAGATGTAATTTTTTTGTTTGTAGTGAACGATTCAAACTAGATGATAAGAATCATGGTTATGTATATGAAAAAATTCAGGGGTATAATATAATAACTTAAGTAGAAGAGTATAATTTTTATTTAATATATTTTTTTTATTTGGGGAGATTTGATCCTTTCATTTATAATAATGATATTTTTTTTATTTGAAGGCTATTTTATGAAATATTATTTTATTTATTACAATATTATTTAAAATGTGGAGTGTTAAGATGAATGGATGGTATTTTTAATGAATTATTTAGGTATATTTTTATTGTTGGTTGACTGGATGTTTCAATTATTTTTCTTTTTCAAACATCTGGATTCATTTTAGTGAATGGTGCTATCATATTTTAAGTTAATTTGAAAATAATGAATGAAAAATAGATCCTTGAAGGTGGTTTTATATTCAACTGAATGTCTATAACATGAGATGATTGATAATTTTTCATTTAATGCCATATATGGTTCCTTTTTGGATGTTTTATTATATTTTCCCTTTGTTATTTTCTATAATTTGATTCATATATATTTTACATAACAATATACTATACTATGTATTTATCATCATAGTTTCTATATATTAATGGTCAAAAACTAATTATACCCATGTTATGAGTTTATATATATTTATTTACAACTAAAAATGTAGATATATTGATTTAGATAACTATTTTAAATAAATTTATTGAATATTTATGTTTCGTTACAAAAAATATGGCAATTTTTTACAAGTATGTTTCTGTAGAATTATGAGTTTTTATTTTGAGATGACCAATATGTATTAGAAAAATAATAATTTTTAATTTCCATTGAAATTTCAATATTAATCATTATAAATCATCATCTTCTGTTTGACTATATTACTTTTAAATCACTCTTCATCTTGGATAATAGTAAACATCCTAAATTAAATATTTCAAGAAAAAAATAATTTTTTTATACATCCAACACCCTCAACTGGAATGACTAATGTATATATCTACACAGTAAGAAACATAAAAAATAATATCCATTTTTTTGAATAGAATATTATCATAATTATACATTATACTAGTTATATTATTATATTATGTATTTTACAAGATTTTACAATTGGACATAAACGAAAAACATTCGCCTCATTATTAGTTTTTTTTATAAATTTAATTTTGATATTTGGGGGAGATATCAGTACTCAACAACACTATAAATAGATTTTAATATAGAAAAAATAAAAATAATAAAATTTTAATATTAAAAAATATGATATTTTTTCACCAAAAGTTTCATTTAAATAATCCTTAACTATATTAATTCTAATTTAATCAAGATTTCATTCATTTATAAGGATTCGTTTTTTATATCATAATTTTACTTTAGAATGTAGTTTTATAATATTATAACTATGAAAAAATTATATTATGGAATTAAAAAATATTATAACTGCATTATGTTTCGTTATGTGTGAAGATGTTTCAATCATCAAGTATAACACATCATATAATATAAAAACAATTATGCTATGATTTCATTTCATGGGTCCAGATTTTATACTATATCCAATGTTATTATAGGGAATTTAATTTTTTAATATAAATTAAAATTACCAAAAAATTATAATTATTTTATGTATAACTAATGAAATAAAATTTTTCTATTATACATTACCTTTATAGGAAAAATAATTTTATTTTTCTTAATATTAATTAATTTCCATCACTATATCTCTAATGATGTTTGTTTTAGTACACATGATAAAAACATTACCATATATTCCATAATACATTTATGGTTCACTAATATTACTCTTGATATTAAAAAGAACTAAAAACTAAAATTAAATTTATTTTAACTAGATTAATACTAATAGAAAAGTATGTTTCAATCATTCATAATGGACTTTTGTGTTAAATAAAAAATTACATGATTTCTATAACATGTAGATTATTTTTTCCTACACATATTCTATTCGAAATTATCCTCAATCAAAATAATTACATGTGAACATAGAAGGTTCATATTTGATATTATGGATTTGATTAAAATATATTTGAAGATATTATTTAAAAACATTCTTCAGCTATACCTCAAAATTTAGATACTTTTTTTCATTCTAAGAGTTTTATGAAACAAGGATATTAAAAAAAATTAAAATAATTAAAAGATATATATTTATAAGAATAACATTCTAATAAATTATATTGTATATTTGTGATATTAAATTATAGTTTTTATAATAAGTTTTCAATTATTAAATTGTTAAATATTATTGAATATGTTGTTGTATAATTATAGAAATATAAAAAAGAATCCTTAGGGAAGTATAGAAAAAGGAATTGAAAATATACCAGAGAATTAATGATAATTTAACAAGAAATATTAATTTATTATACATGTATTTTATTGATTATGAAATATAAATTATTAATTTTAAAAAATACATTAGTAGTTGTGTAACTATAAACGATAGAATCTATGACGATTTCACTCACAAAATGAGACATTTTATGAATAAAAGCATTCAAAAAAGAAGTATATTTGTTAAAAAATTGGTTTAGTGAATCAAACTATCATCAAGCTATCACCAACATTGTAATAGATAAAACATCTCAAGTCCATTCCTTTGTTGAATTCTAGTGTTGAAGTTGTTTTGGGAGGTTAAGGTGACTCATTTCACGATTTTTCCAAATTTCTAGTTTTCTAATTATAGCTCGTTTCACTAGCGGTCTAGGAAATATGAGTTCAAAAAAAGTGACATGCAATGTTGTCCCACAATATGGTATCTCACCAAATGGTTACTCTCTGGATGGTCACTCACTGAATGGTGACTTTACAAATGGTATCTCATTAAACAGTATCTCGCTAAATGGTCACTCATCCAATGGTTACTAATTCAGCTGTGAGTCATTAATAGTGTTTCCAGTTTCCTACATTTTTTCCCTTTGACGTTATATTATATTTAAAATGAATTATAATATTTCATTTAAATGTCTTTATGGCTGATTAAAACCAAATAAATCCTATATAAATTTACATAAGGTTTATATTAAGTTTACTCAGTCAAAACACATAATCTTGACAAGCTCCACTTTTAATGGAAAATCCAAATTATATCTAATTCACTGCTCCATTAAGATTTTTAAAAGGTTTTTATACCTTCCTCCCTTGTTCTTTATTGTTTTTTTTCATGGTATATAATTCCTAGAGTTCTTCCTATTATAGGATTTGGGCATTGTCTTATAGCCCTGGATCGTGTTCCCCTTCGAGTTTTTCCTGATGCGTGTGCACCCCATTTTTTGGTGAAACCACGAAGTTTCACTCCATATATGATATAAGGGATGTTCTACCTCTATTATTCTGGGTTTCTATATATATTTCATCCCATTTCTTTTATCCATGTGAATACATGTGATATCTATGTTTTTAATGGAGGTTTCGTAGTTGATGATTGGTGTGGTCGGGTCATGATGTCCTTGGGTGGATAAAGACACTACAGGAAAAGGGATCATGATTTTTTTATGGTTCATTCTCGAGAAAATATTATTGATGACCTTTTAAGTTAGGGGATTAATTTATTATATTTTTTTATGTGCAACCGTATAGACAGAAAAGTTTATCAGTTTGGATCGTAATTAAATTTACATAATAATTATATGAACAGAATTAAAGAATGTATATCAATCGTATAACGATGTTGTTTCTCTATATCATGATAGTGTTTTGCCTCTTTTTTTGTAATTAGTGTGATATATATTCATTTCTTTTTATATAACCCTTCTCTTGATGAAAATTGGTAAAGAATTTAAAGCCTTAATTAATTGTTAATTAGTGGGATAACTCTTTAAAAAAAGTCATTTTAATGAATCTTGTTTCATTGGTAATTTGATGATGACCAAATTTATAGAGATATTCATGTTTAAATAAATTTTATAATGAACATGGAAAATTTTTATACATGTTGATAAATTTACAAAAGGCATGTTAAATTAATCATTTAATTAATTTGTGATATCTTTAGAAGCTTGTTTCTTTGGTTCCCTGTAGTCAGAACATGAATAATAAATCGGTTAATTCATGATGGAATAAAGAACCAGTTGTGTGATAAAATTTTATCCTTTTGTGGGGAATATGTTTCCCACCTATTATAAAGGCCATGTGCCTTGTACAATGGAGCCACAAGAGATCGTTGTGTGAAAAGGATGTATGCCTTGTTTAGGGACACGAGCCATGATTCTATGATTATTTCATCCTGAATCTGATGTGCGGTGAGCCTAGGATGGCTAGGCCTGGAGGTATTTTTTGGTATGTGGGGATGTGAGGGCAAGTTGTTTTGGTAGCAGTTGACACCTAGAGTGTAGAGATTGATCAGTTAATGCACATCGGTGTCAGAGTGGACACCCGATATGATGGAAGAATATGAATTTGGGTTTAAACATTAATATGAATGTCGGATACAGGTTGAATTTTTTTATCTTTATTACATTCCCCACAGCTTGGGGAGACTGATTGTTTTTAATATCCTTCGAAAATTGGAGAAGGAACATGGGATATTACATGTACTTCTCATTTTTAGATTCTCAAGGATTAATGAGACTACACTCATACTATAGGCAGTAATGGCTCGATGGGTAGCTCATCTAATCAGAGTGTTGATCCCTGTGTGTTTTTTAGAATAGGATGTTTTCCTAGAATATCTATAAATATAGGAAAATTTATTGTGGTAATGTTATAAATAAATGAATAATTTTTTAACCCATATAGTTGGAGGATGCATGGAAGCAATGTTGAGGTTGTGATACTGAGAAGATGTGGACTCAGTTTGGCGATTCCTAGAGGGCATGGATCCTTGATGAAATGATAGTTTAATGGAATGTGGAAAATTATGATTGTTAATTAATGGTTAAAAAAATTATTAATGTAAAGTAAAATTGATGGAAATGGATAATGTATCTTCCTGAAGATCTTTAAAATGGTTTTATGCTTATAGTATATCTTGTCTTAATAGTGGCAGTAGAGAGTATGGGGGATGTAAGATGTAGTTGATTCTATGAATATCTTATTCCCAATGTGTGGTCGTGAGATACATTATATCCTAGAGTTTTGTGTTTCTATAGACTACACCACCCTTTCGGTTAGGGAAATTAACACCCTTTGGATTCTAATCCATGGGCATGCTTTCCCCAACATCTCGATGGGAGGATGGACGGATGACTACCCCCTTTGACCCCGTGATCTTCTCATGGTTTTTACTTATGCTGGTATGAATGATGTTCATTATTCCCCATATCTGTGTCTAGATTGATGTAATATCCTATGGTTATTTCACACACATATATTCTGGATAGTTTTTACTATATATTATTATAGGTGTAACTTTTATAGGATGTGATGGCTTGAGGATTCTTACATGGAATATGGGCATTAAAGGCTTGAGATATAATAACTGATATGTGAAACATGATTTTCAAGCTCTAGTAGAACCCAAAAAAATTTTGGATACATTTGTCTATGTCAGCATAGTGGTTGTGTTGTAAGAGGTGCAAGTTCTGGTGCTTTACCCATGTGTCTTCGGGTTAACCATTTTGGAGAGAGATGCTCAAGACATGCGCCATTGGGGAAAATGGAAAAAATAGTATGGAATTTTTAGTGAGGTACTCTTGATATTATTTATTATATAATATTATATTGTATGTGATACATTTTGGGATTATCCATGGTGTGTCTTTGAACATAGTCAACCTGTTTAGGTGATGAGTTACTTTCACTTATTTTTTACTGTGCTTTAGCATGATTTCTTTACTCTTTCATGAGAAGATATGGGGAGGATCTAATTAGGTATCCAATAATACTATCCCTAAATTATGTAAATTATTTTTGAGGTCACATGAAGCAGTTTTAAGATTTGGCTGGTAACTTCTAGCTCAGGGTTTTGCAGGAGTTGTTTGGGCACCATGGTGGTTGTTGTTTTACATTATTTTGGTACTTTATGTTTTCCCTTTCAGTTTTAGTAGTTTTTGAATGACATTACATATGCAAACATGGGTTTATTTTAATTTATAGTCTGATTAAGACTTGTATGGTGTCTATATTTTCTCTCTCTTCTGCATGTGTCTCTCTTTTATGGTAACAACTCTCATTTGTGTGTTTACAATACCCACGGTTCTAGTGTCCAACTAGGGGCTTATGGGAGGTTAGACCCCGGGGGTCAGTATATCTATTCTCCCATTTTCGTCCTAGATGGGGAACACGTTGAATGGGGTTTCATGATAGAGTGTTATTATAGTTTTGGTTGATGGATAGGATGGAGTTGGAGTTAGGCATGGGTGAGGTTGCATGGGTAGGTAGGGAAATGGTGAATGATAAGTTTAGCAAGCAGTGTAAACACCAGAGACCAGACGAGGCATATGTATTTAAGACCCCATGTGATCTAATACATGGGATTTCAAGATTATAGTGTCTATTATATGAGAGGATACATATTTCCATGTATTTACCGAGGAAAGGATCATGCATCATTATTCTTTGCATCAGTGTTTGATTGGGAATTACATAGGATTTGTTAACATAAAATGAATATAAGAAAACAAAAATTAAATAATGTTATAGTCTTCTATATTATAGGTTAGCAAGATCAATTTATTTTTCCTTTTGCGTATATGGATCTAGTTTGATATCCTCATTAGCTTCGTACAGAAGATTTTTGGCAGGTTGCACAAACATATAATCGCAAAGTAGAGGCTGATGTTGATAACACATGGAGGAGGACAATCTGAGACTTTCATCATCAGAGTCTACATAAGTACAAAGGATATGTTTCAGTATGGTAACATAATACTTGTTGGAAGAGGATGAGATAACTATTAGTATGATCCATATTTGGAAAGAGCACTTGGTATCATTGCTTGTGACAATGCTACATGGGGCAACAAATCATTTGGTGGTTGCTGTTCCATGGGGATTGTGGGGGGGTCAACTGTCTCGTGGGAGATGGTCAAAGAATAGGTCATGGTTGATTTTTTTTTCTTCAACCATGAAGGAATATAATTTCCATGAAATTCATAATCATTGGTAGGGGAGCTCTAGTGTGTGAGAGTTTTAGTTCTATTTCAAGAACCATCTGTGATTTTCTTCGGATATGTTTCTAGATGAGGAGGCCATAGGAAGGAATTCATATAGATATCCAGAGCCAGGTCATTCCATTTATGTTGTTTTGATATCTCAAGTTGTTGGCATGGGTAGATTTCTTTGATAATACATTATCTAGAATCAAATTTCCATGAGATGGGATTCATCTGGATTTTTCATGAAGAAGATATGTGGTCAAGGGTTCCCGATTTTCATGGAATAAGTGTTTCTGATCTTATAGGGGGCAGTAACAGCCCTCAATATCTTGTCTCTCTAGAGGATTAGGCTATCATACCTATTATAAGGGATTATAGGATTGTTTTATTTTGGAGGCTGATGTCATTAGTAGCAAGAGTTCCTGACCATTCTGAGCAGTCAGTGTGTGACATGTGTTTCTCTCCAAGTTCCTATATTAAGGAAGTTCCACCCGATGGAGAAGCACTAAGTTGTACCATATTTAGATCAGCTGATAGCATATGGGGAAGGTAGAGTATAGCCTTAGGATGCTCTCCGTCCTTATATAGCTGATCATGTCTATGTATGTGGTTGTCAGTAGGGTTATAGAGTACATGGAGTAGGTTGTCGTCAGCTTCATGTGTTACAGTTTCCAACTCTAGGTGAACTCAACATCATTCGAGGTACACATTTCTTGTTTTCTATAGGGTTCATGCCCTGTTTTATTCATGAGATATGCATTACTTAGTATCACTATCCATTTTCTATGCCTTGGGCTTGAGTTATAGAGGTTTCTAGTGTCATTGGTGTTGACTACACCAGATGGTGGTTGAGCTAACTTGTTTGATGATTGTAGAGATTGTGAGCTATTTTTTTGGAATAACCACTCTTGGTTAGATTTAAAATATTTATAGATAAGACCATATAATGACATCCTCTGCATGTATTGTTTGTATTTAGTGAAGTAAATCATGTATTACATTAGGATGAAGGTTTGGTTCATCGATACTGATTGAGAGACATCTGTGTTTGTATGCGAGTGAGACCCTTGAATGGGTCAAGGATGTTTTACTTCCTTTTACTCCGTATGGATGATCTGGTGCTGATTTCTTCATAAGTTTAGTTGTTTTCATTTTCCATGGTCATGAAAGAGTACGCTAATTTATTTCCTAAAAATGTTGTAGCATTACACCCTCAATGAGAGATTGAGTTTGGGATTGAGCTATAGCCAGGTGTGTCTCCTATCTAAATGTCTCTATATAGGATTCCACCTTCTAAGTTATGCGAGATTCATATAAAGCATAGTGGTATATTTTAGTGTGTTTTTTTGGTGGAGTGTTCCTATGTGGTGTGCACCATTTTTTGGTGAATAAGTTGAACAGCTGTTTGCGATTATGTATCAATTTTCATCACGTAAACAATGTGACAGTGAATAACAGATACCCACTTCCATGGACTGATGGTTTGTTCAATCAACTGAAGGGTGAAATTTGGTCCTATATGATTTATTTTTAATTAGGATATCATCATATGCATGTGAAATATGAAGATTTCCCAAAGAATGCTTTCTATTTTCTTCACGGCCATTATGAGTTTTTTGTGATGCCATTTGGTGTGAAAAATTATTTAGCTCTGTTCATGGGGTTGATTAACATTATGTTTCATCAGTTCCTGGAAAAGTTATTCATGGTTTTAATCCATTGAATCCTTGTGTACTCCGTGACCATAGAGGATCATGTAGGAAATATGCATGCTATTTTGGTAGTTTTTCATCATGAGAAGCTACATGGGATGTTTTTGAGGTCTGTTTTTTTTTTGCATGAGAAGTCTGTTTTGTGGGGAATGTTGTATCCCACTAGGGAATAATCATGGATCCATCAATGATATAAGAACTTCTGTCTTGGGGAGACCACAAGACAGTGGGAGAAGTGAATATTTCTTTGGCCTTGCAGGCTATTAAATGTGGTTTATAGCCGATTTCTCTCAGGTTGTGACTCCTCTAACATCATTGACCAAAAAGGATTATGCATCCTTGTAGATTTCCTCATGTCATTTAGCATTCGAGTATCTGTAAGAGAATTTTTGTCAGTTCTCTACTTCTTTTTCATAGAATATAAGGTGTTCGGTTTGAGTTTTTTTGTGTTGCATCATGACAAGGGTTAGACTGTCTAGTGAGGTAGAAGAGATCAGTCGTTTATTATGGGACTTTGAAGTTGTTAACCCATGACTGTAAATATGCCAACTAAGATCTTTAGTTAGTGGAAATGGTGTTTCCCTAAATTTGTTGAGAAATTTACCCATTGGAGAGCGCATTTTGGTCTTCACTGATCATAATAACCTAAGGTACGTTTTCTCCCTTTATGAATTGACCATGAAGAATTGTCAGTGGATGGGGTTCTTATAGTATTATGACATCAAAATTTTGTATACACTTATAAAGGGGAATTTTGTATCATATGAATAGATCATGAAGCCTTATGGTGTTATAGTGCATGGATTGGGTGATTCCTAGAGAGTGATGGAAGAGCATTTAGTATTACATCATGATATGTGAGATGTTATAGAAAGAGGATATTTTTTTCAGGTGAGGGTACACTCATATATGGTGTAGATGGTAGAAAAATCCTAGTTTGGGGACCATTAGGTGGAGGTATGGCAGGACCATGTTGTTTTTTGTGGCCCTTTATGGTTGGTATGAAGATAACCATCCGGTGATGTATCAATGAAGGCTTCTCGTTCTTGTGGAAATCCACGAGATGGTTCTTATATATTTCCATAGTAACCATTAATAGTACATCATATTATGAAAAAGATTTTCTAAGCTTTGATCTTTTAGATTTAGGGGTCTGGGATGAAGTGCATTGTTGTTGGGTTTCTGTCATGATGTTTCATCTTCTAAAATGTGACCGGGTTCCTATTGGTTTTCTCCTTCCTTTGGATTTTCCTCAATGGAAGTGGAGGGAAATCATGATGGCATTTTTAACTGGTTTATGTAAAAATAAAATAGGATTTGATTCTATATGGGTGGTAGTGAGTCTTTTTAATAATTCATCGCACTTTATAGCAATCAAGGTGTCGATCTCGGTGGAGGTTCAATTGTGGAAGTATCTCAAGGAGGTGATGAAAATCCATGAAGTTCTGAGTAATATCACTTCCAATCGAGTTCATCAGTTTACCTACATGGTGTGGAGAGGTCTCCATTATGATTTTGCATCATATTTATACCTTATCATTACTTTTCATCAGTATACGTATTTTCAGATAGAGCAGACCATACAAACTCTTCAATACATGGTACGCTCTTATGTCCTGGATTTGGGATGATTTTGGATGAGGCATCTTTCCTTGGAAGAGTTCTCTTAAAAAAATAATTTCCACTAAAATATACATATGGTTCATTTTAAATCTTTCAGTTCTCTATTATACTGGACTGCGGTCGGAGAGTCATCAATTCTCGAGTCGGAACTTTTATAGAATATGAAATAGATGGTTCCGGAGATTCATGAGTAGATGATGGAAAAGAAATATCGTTATAAGTATTATTCTGATCATAGGAGGATACTTTTGTTGTTTGGTGTTGGGAATCACATGTTTTTGAAGGTGAATCCTCATCGACGACCGCAATGGATTGGTCATAGGAGTACGATTTCTCCATAGTTTTTGGGCCCTCTCAAGTTGTTGTCTTGTTTTGAAGCCATGGAACATCGGGTACCACTTCTCCCTCAGATGAGATGTATACAAGATATTTTCCACATGTCGCAACACATTTGTTTCCATCATGATGAATCTCTTTTCATCAATTGGGGTGATAACGATGTTGATGATGATGTGACCTTCATGGAGTGGCATGTGGAGCTCCAAGACCAAAAGGAGAAGGTGTTGGGTAGGGGTTTTATCCCCTTAGTCTGTGTATTGTGGATACACGATGGAGTAGGGGAGAGTACCTAGGAATGTAATTCAAAGAAACATGACCATGACCCCCAAGATATTTGATGTTAAGATGTTATATTATAATGTTGTGTGTTTGGAAGATAAAGTACCTTTATATTTATGAGATCAAATTATACTATTGCTTGTTTCCGAGTTCTCTCTTTTGAGTGGTGTCTCCCATGGGAGAGTTATTAGGAGCTGGTTGTGGTTTTCATCTAGTTTTGTTTAATTCCTTGATGAAGTAGATGAGCTCCATTGGTGGTGAGAGCCTTGGGGTATCTTGAAAGGTGGATGTTTAGAAATCCAAATTTCGGTTTCCTCTCTCTATTTGTTTTGATTCTCATGGGAGATAAAATATGATAGTAATCTTATGTAATGGACTAGAACTCTCATATCCATTATTGTATTGAAATCTGGTGTTTGAGGTGTTCTAGGAGGTCAATGTTACTTCTTTCATGATTTTTACAAATTATGAGTTTTCCAAGGTAGTTCATTTTAGTGGTGGGTCAGGAATGGTGAATCAGTAATGGTGACTCACAACGGTGGCTCACCGAATGGTATCCCATCGAATAGTGACTCACCAAATAGTATCTCATCAAATAGTGATGAACCAAACAGTTACTCGCAGAATGGTAGATCGCCAATTGGGGACTCACTAAACAACGACTCACCGAACTGTGACTCATCGAATGATTACTCGATGAATAGTGATTCACAAAATAGTGACTTTCAGATTGGCAGTTCACCAAGCGGTAGCTCATCAAATGGAATCTCATCCTATCTAATGGTAACTCATCCAATGGTGACTCGTCCAATAATGAGCCATGAATATTGTTTCCAGTGTCCTAATGTTTCACCGCATTGACATAAAAATTATTCAGGAACTTTTTTTAAGTGATTTAGGGCTGATTCAATTCCCATATCTCCTATATAAGTTTTCCTATGGGTCTAGGTGCCTTTACTACGTGAAAACACATAATACTGAACTGATCCTCATTAAATAAAAAATCAATACCATATCTAAACTGCTGCACTACTTTGATTTTTGAATTGCCAATATACCATCCACCCATGACCTTTATACATTATTTTATATTGTACAAGATGCATTTTGTTCTTCCTACCGTAGGATTTCTGAATTGTGTTGTATCCTTGGATCTTGTTCCCCTTGGATATTTTCTTAATGCATGTGCACCCCTGTTATAGTGAAACCAAGATGAATCGATCTTTCTATAATATAAGGTATTTTATGCCTCCATTCTTCTAGGTTCCTTGACCTTTTTTCTATAATTTATCATTTTCGATTGATGGTTAGTTATCTCAATAATTATAATTGAACTTTCTCGGCATTAGGATCTAACAGTGGTGTCACAATGTCCTCAAGTGATTATAGTCATTTTGAGAGAGGTGATCGTGATCCATTATGTTGTTTATTCTCGAAAAAATAATGTTAAATAGCTTTGTAGGTAGTGGATTCATTTATTATCTTTTTATTTACATGATACCAATGATATGGAATTATTTATCCCTTTGGATCGAATTGAAAGTGAATAAAATAATTATTTGAGCCAAAATAAAAAAATTATAATCGATAATAGAGCAATGTTGTTTTTTATAACATGTTAACTGTATTTCTCTTGATGCTAGATAGTTTGATAGATATTCCTTTATTTCATTATCAGGTTTCTCTTAATGGAAAATTATAAATAATGTAAATCCATAATTAATTGATAATTAATTGGTTATTTGTTTAAAAAGACATGTTAATGAATCTGGTGGCTTTTATAATTTGATGACAACCAAAATGATACTTATATTCATGTTTAACTCAATCAGATGAAGAACCTAAAACATGTTTATTCTTTTTGATAAAAGTACTAAAGGAATGTTAAATTAGTTGTTTAATTAATTTGTGATAGGTTGAGGGACTTGTTTCTTTGGTTTCCCTTAGTTGGAACCTGAATAGTGAATCGGTTAATTCAAGATGAAATAATGAACTGGTTATGTGAAAAAAAATATATAACTCTTTTGTTAGGCTAGTGTTTCCTTCTTACTTTAAAGTAAAATTTCATTGTTATTTGGAGTCATGAGAACTCATTGTGTTTGAAGGCTGAATGCCTTGTTTATTGAAATCATACTTGTTGATATATTTGGTTCTTACTGCTTGTGATGTGATGTGAGCCTAAGACGGATAATCCTAGATGTATGCTATGGATGTGGGTGGGGAGGCCCAGTCATTGTGGTAGAAATTGATTCCTATAGTGGAGAGATGGATCATTTTAAGTACGTGGGTTTCAGGGAGGACACCAGAGATGATGTAATAGGTTGAAGATGGACCTACCAGTTGATATGAATGTTTTATTCTTATTGATTATGTTGTTTGATTATCTACTTTACTTTCCCCACTTCATGAGGAATCTGATTTTTCTTTCTCTCCTTCCTAAATAGGATAAGATTCATGGGGTATTCCATATGATTTATTAGTTTAGCTTCTTGAGGATGTATGGGTCTACACACCTTCTATTGGTGGAAAAGACTCGACAAGTAGCTCATTTACTCACCATGTTGAGCCCTTAGGCTTTGGTAGGATAGAATTTTTCTCTCGAATAAATAAAAATAAGGAAATATGGAAAGTGATAATGTTGTTAATATACGAATAATTGTTTATTCCATGTATTGGAGGGATGTAATGCTGAGTTTTTTGAGCCTTGGACACTGTTTTTTTATTCCTGGATGGCATGGATCCTTGTTGAAATGATAATGTAATAGTACGTGTAAAATTATGATGGTTAATTAATAGTTAATAAATTAATTAATGTAATTTAAATATTATGAAAATGGAAAATTAATTTAATGGATCTCTTTAAAATGGTTGTGTGCTTATAGGATGTTTTGTATTAGTAGTGGTAGCTATGAGTTCGAGATATGTGAGATGCAGTTGATTATAAGATTAGGTTATTCCCATAGTGTGGTTGTGAGAAAAATTATTTTACATTTTTTTTTTTAAATTCCACTCCACCCAATCAGTTAGGGAAACTGACACCCTAATGATTCTAATCTATTGGGGTGTTTTCCCTAATATATCATTGGGAGGATGCATGAATTACTACCCCCTTAGACCCACACTCTTCTCTTTGTAGTTACTTATGCCAGTATACACTATAGTTAGTATTCCCCACATAGGAGTGTAGAGGACTATAACGGATTTTGGTTATTTCACACACCTGTATTCCAGATATAGTTTCCTATGGACTACTATAGTTGTAATGTGTATAGTCTATGATGTCATTATTATCTTTTCAAACTGTATGGGTTGTAATGGCTTGCGGTATAGTACCCGGTGTATTATACATGATTTGAGAGCTGCGGTGGCTCCCAGAAACTAACTTGTTACATTTGTCTATGTGGACATGGTAGTTGTGTTTCATGTGGTTCATGTTGTGGTTCTTTACCTAGATAACTTCAGGTTATCCTTTTTTTATAGAGAGGCTTCAGACATGTGATGTTGGGGAAAAGAATAAAAATAGTGGGGATGTTGTAGAGGGGTACCATTGATATTCATTATTATATAATATTCTCTTGTATGCGACACTTAGTGAGAGTATCCATGGTGAGACTGTGGGAAAAGTATACCTATTGAGGTGATGAGTAAGTTTCACATGTTGTTTATTGAGTTTTATCATGATTTCATTACATTTGAACCATAGGCCTCGAGGAGGATCTTACTAAGTATACTGTTATATTCACCCTACACTATAAAATCTGTTTTTGAAGTCACATGGAGTTTGTTAGACATCAAGATGGTTACTACTAGCTCAAGGTTTTGATGGAAGTGTTCATGCTTCATGGTCACTATCATTTTACATTATTTTTGAACTTACAGATTTACCATTTAGTTGTATTAGTTCTTTCATGACATTACATATGTGAACATGGGTTTTATTGACTTTGTATTCTAATTTGGAGTTTGTTGGTGTCTATATTATATCTCTCTTCTTCATGTGTTTCTCATAGAGGGTAATACCACCCATCTGTTCATTTACCATACCCTTGTTTCTAGTCACCAACTCGGGGCCTACTAGAGGTGAGACTGAGGTGTCACTGTCTCTCTTCTCCCATTTTCATCCGAGGAGGGCTACACATTGAGGGAAGGTGGTCATCAAAAACATCACAATGTCTATTATCAACTCATGTATGAAAATAGATTATTTTTCATACAATTAGATATTTATTTTATTTTTTATTCTACATTTTTTTATTGGTTACTATAATCTTGAATGGGAAATAATATACTCTCAATCACAACCTACCATCTTTTCTGATGTTTAACTATAGGTGATTTCTTTATGTAAAAAATGAATTATACATTTTATATTAACAATAATCAAATAATTAGCTACTAATGTTCTTAAAAATATAGTATATTGGTATAACCATATATCGTTATACATTATATGTGTTAATTTAAAATATTTATAACTAATCATGTAACATCCCGGTTCCGGAAGCCACCGAGAGCCGCCCCATACCCAGTTGGTCACATGGCCTCAAGTGCGTTTCCCCAAATGCCAGAGGTTGTCGACTAGCAGTGAGGGCCTTGGGTGTGATAGTGGGGAAACTATTCCCTTATTCGCAGAGTACACAACAGAATTAAACAAAGCATACAATAGCGGAAGAAGTAAATATCCAACAATAATAAATAGCAGAAGACTAAAACAAAAAATAACTAGAGCACACATGTATATATGAAATGATGCACGATAAATATTTCTAGGAATGTAGCCAAACAATTCACAATGATGAATACAATACTAAACCAAAGTACAAAAGAAAGTCAAATAAGAAAATTCTCAGCATTACAGGCCTCATCTTGGTCGCATTCTCTCCTGCTCCAAAGAAATCAAGTACGAAAAGTCGAAGGGTGCTTTCCCTTGTCTATACCTGCAACAAAATAGTATGTTTGGGCATAAAAGCATGACCCAAACAGGGTGTGAGACTAATCCTAGTAGGAAACCACCCAAAGATTTCTTCCTTACAGTCAGTGAGCATATGGAAGGTAATAGTACAGAAAGCAGTAAACAGTAACAATAAACAGCAGGCAGTAAACAATAAGCATAACAGGATGATTTACAATGCTAAACAATCCACAGAACTACAAGAAGCAGTGAAGCAAACAGCTAACCATAACAGGAACCCCTCTAGGAAGTAATCACAGCCAACCCCCCTGGTCCTATACAAGAAATACCAACAACCCTCTAGGTAGTTCACTCAGCCTAACCCCTTTGGTTTGGTCATAAAAAATTATAAGACTCTCTGGGGAAGATCGCTCGGTCAATTACCCTTATATTATAGGGTAGTCAGGGACTCTCTGAGGAAGATCACGCGGTCTTACCCTCTTATAGCCCCAAGGTCTAGAAACTCTCATAGGAAGCTCACTCGGTCAATTCCTCCTATAGTCTCATGTCTATCACATACACTCTAAGGAAGATCTCTCAGTCAATTCCTTCTCTAGCCTATAAGGTTTTAAATAAATTCATGCAAAGTGAAGAATCTATGAGGAATATCACTTCGTCTACCCTCCTGTAGTCTAGAATATCCAAGACTCTCTGGTAATCTCACTCAGTCTATCCCTTGTAGTCTATAATTTCCAAGACTCTCTGAGGAAGCTCACTCGATCTACCCTCCTATAGTCTATAATAACCAAGACTCTCTGGGAAGCTCACTCGGTCTACCCCTCATAGTCTATAGCATCAGGTTCTCACAATCCTATGTTATTCAGTGTATAATAATGATATAAGGCCAAAGTACACCTACATAGCTACTTGGATAACCAGTCTATAGCAAAACAAGCATGTCTAGAAAAATTAGTCCCTCCTATGGTCACAAGGCATGGAAAACAGGTATAATGTCCAAAGGCTAACAAGACCCAAAGGTTGTAATAAGAACAAGGCATCACAAAAACATCCAAGCACAACAATTATCCACAACATGATCAAATTACCTCTACAAAAGCATACAAGCATGGCAGGAAAACAACAGGGGAAAAACGGTTAACACGCAATAACCCGTTCACGGGTATTGGTGGAATTTGCACATAAAACACAAGGACATCTAGAGGTAAGGCACAAACCACCTACCTTGATGCTAGGATATCAATATACTTTGACCACGAGGCTTGATTCTCCTTATAACGGTGTAGATCTATGAAAACGCACAAAACGCTCAACCTATGATAACTTGAGAAAGATGAGGAATTGGAAAACAAAGATCTAGGAGAAGGAAGAGCTTACCGTTGCGGTCCCAATGCAATCGATGACAGTCAATTCGGAGAACGGATGGAGGGATGAGGGATCAGATAAGTTCTGATGCCTTTCTGATTCTCTTAGAGGAAGACAACCTCGAAGAAGTGAGTTCTATCCGTCAGGTGAGACCCAGGTCCATTTAATGAAAAAAAAAAGAAACTACACGGCGTGTACTTATGGGGTACATGGAATGTGATTGGCCTTTCTATACTCCACTTTAAGTGTCCTCCACATCACCCCTGCACACCGTGTGTGTGGCCCGGACACGGTCAGGACATGGCATATAGCTACATCAAAGTACACGACGTGTACTTATAATGTACACAGCGTTTACTTCGAAAATTTCCATGTTTTACTCTATTTCTCAAAAATGAATAGAAAAAGAAAAACATACCTGAAATGAAGATCCGAGTTCTTACAAACTTCCCCCTTAAAGAAATTCATCCCTGAATTTTCCTAGCGAGGCGTATAAGAAGAAACCCCGAATAGCTCCGGCCACTGCGATCGTACATCGGCCTCCCTCTCCAATGTCTTATCCTGTACTTGCCCGTAGTGCCATAGCACCCGTACCATAGGAACAAACCGACCATGGAGAACCTTCATACTATGATCGACAATCCAGATAGGATGATCTCCAAACGATGTATATGTTTCATGATCAACCTCCTTGGGTTGAAAGACATTAGATGGGTCTGAAAGGTAACGTCGGAGCTAAGAAATGTGGAAGACATCGTGCATATCCCGGTACCTCTGAGTTAACTGAAACCGATAGGAAACCGGACCAACTCTCTCCAACACCTCAAACGGCCCGACGTACCGTGGTGAAAGCTTACCCTGTCTCTGAATCCTCTTGTGTCCCAACCTTGATGCGACACATAGGAAAACCTGATCCCCGACCTCGAACTCCAAAGGTCATCTCCGCTTATCATCATAAGACTTCCGTCGAGACTGTGATGTAGCCATCCTCTTCCAAATAAACTCTATCTTCTCTAAGGACTCCTGAACAAGATGAGGTCCCAGAAAAGCTGCATCTCCTGCCTCCAGTCAGCACAAAGGTGATCGGAATGGCCTACCGTACAAATCCTCGTAAGGTGCCATCTGAATAGTTTCCTGGAAACCATTGTTATAAGAAAACTCCACAAGAGTAATATGTATTTCCAAATAACCTCCAAAGTCTAGAATGCAAGCTCGGAGCATATCCTCAAGCACCTGAATTTAATGATCTGACTGGCCATCTTTCTGGGGATGGTATACTGTATTCAAAAGTACCTTTGTACCCAAAGACTTATAAAGCCCCTACCAGAACCAAGAAGTAAAGTGCACATCCCTGTCTGAAATAATGGAGTGTGGAACTCCAGGCAGACGTACAATCTCTCAGATGTACAACTGCCCCATCTCATCAAACCTATAAGTCTCCTTGATTAGCAAGAAGTCAGCAACCATCGTAAGCCTATCGATGATGACCGAAATAGAACCACTCCCTCGAGGTGACCTCGGTAACCCAGTCATGAAGTCCATCACGACATCATTCCACTTCCACTCAGGGATGGGTAACTACTGTAAAACCCTACTGGTCGCTGATGCTCCGCTTTCACCTAATGACAAGTTGAACATCTCATGAAGAACCCAGCAACATCCCTCTTCATACCTGGACACCAGTACTGGCGGTGTAGATCATGATACATCTTGGTGACGCGAGGATGAACTGCCCAAACGGAATAATGAAAATCCTACATCAACTCCTCGCGTATGTCTACTGGCACCCATATGCGTCCCTAGAAATGCAAGATCACATCCTTTCCCACTGTCCTTCTAGGAATAAGATCCTATCCTAACACACTCACCCACAAGACTAGGCCTTCTGAGTCTGATAGTTGCCTCATCTATACCTGATCGAGAATATTAGAGGTAACAGCTACAGAAGAAAGAAAAGTATGTCCCTATCTATCATGCACCTCTAAGTGCATCTCAGAGAATAGAGCCATAAGCTGCCACTCACTGCTGGCCTGCTGAACTACCTGAGTCTGTGTTGTCCTGATCAACGCATCTGCCACTGCATTTCCCTTTCCTGGCGTATAGGCAAGTTCAAAGTCGAAGGACTGAAATACTCGACCCACCTACGCTGTCTCAGATTCAGATCATGCTGACTGAAGATGTATTTGAGACTCTTGTGGTTAGTGAAAACCACAATGTTCTCTCCTAAAAGGTAACGTCTCAAACATCGTAAGGCATGAACAACAGCTGCCAAATCCAGATCATATGTCAGGTAGTTCCTCTCGTGTGGCCTCAACTGCCGAGACCCGTACGCAACGACTCCATCTCCCTGCATAATCACAGCTCCCATACCGACACCTAAAGCATCACAATAGACTGTATTGCTCTTCCTCAGCTCTGGAAAGACTGGTATCGATGCTGAAATCAACCTCCACTTTAGTTCTTGAAAGGCTGACTCATAGTAATCTGACCATAAGAACTTCGCCCCTTTCTTGGTCAGACTTGTCAATAGTTCAGCAATGCGTGAAATGTCCTGTATGAAATTCATGTAGTATCCCAGCCATCCCTATAAAACTATTCACGTCAAATATTTTCTTCGGCTGCTCCCAGGAAACTATAGCTCTCACTTTCTCTGGGTCTACATATACTTATGTCTCTGAGATAACGTGACCCAAGAAGTGAATCTGATCCATCCAAAAGTGGCATTTTGAGAGATTAGCATATAATTGATGATCTCTCAGTGTAATCAGAACAATATCAAGGTGGGTAGCATTGTTGTGTCGAGTGTGAGGTACACCAAGATATCTTCCAAGAAGACCACCATGAAAGAGTCCATGTATGGATGGAACACTTAGTTCATCAGTGCCATAAAAACCACGGGCTCATTCCTGATACTGAATGGAATGATCGTATACTCGTATACACTATACCTGCTCCTAAAGGTTGTAAGAGGTATATCCAATGGTCTAAAGCACAACTGATCATAACCATACCTCAAATAGACCTTCGAGAACACCTTGGCTCCTCGAAGCTGATCAAATAGGTCATTGATCCTCAGCAAGGGATATCGGTTCTTGACCTTAAACTGGTTCAGCTTCCGATAATCCACGCAAATCCTAAGGGTGTCATCTTCCTTCTTCGCAAACAGGTCAAGTGAACCCCAGGGATAAGTACTGGGTCGGATGAAACCCTTTGCCTGTAACTCCTCCAACTGCTTCTTGAGCTCCAGCAACTCAGGTTTATCCATCCTATAAAGAGGAATGGAAACCGGTTCCTCCCCTGGAACGAGCTCAATCAAGAATTCTACCTCATAATTTAGAGTCAGACCTAAAAATTCTTCTAGAAAGACATACCTGAAACGATCCCCCACTGGAGTAAAGTCTAACTGTGAAGTCCCCTGGTCATCCAAATAAAAACTGGAAATCTGGGTTGTAACTCCCCCAAGCCCATGATGCTCTGGTCCATCCCTACCCTCCTGGACATCCCACTCGCCTTTTTGAAGAAAATATCATCCCTCTGGTGATACGAAACTCACCCTGCGGAGATAGTAATATACGACTAGCCGAAAGGGAAATAATCGTTCCATACTGAGAATGACATCATAGCCTGTCATCTCTAAGACATAGAGGTCCCATAAGAAGTGATACCCTGAAACCTTAATTGGGCACCCTCTACAATGACATACGCTAGATGTCCTCATTCCCAATGGTGTATCAAGAGTCAAAATGTCTGCAGATGAAATGATACAGAGCCCAAGGCTCTCCACAACAACAGCAGAGATAAAACTATGTGAAGAACCAGTATCAAAAAGGGTTGAAGATTAAACTGAGGCTACTAAGATCGTACCTCATACTATAGAAGGGCCAGGATCCTGCTCCTAATGGGTCTGCTCCATGGAGAAAGTATGGCCCGTACTGCATCCCTACGCCCCTGGCTGACCACTCTGAGCTGATCCACTCTGTGGTCGCTGGTAACCTGGTGACTGACCACCACGGCCGCAACCTCCACCTCTGCCCGAACAGCCAGAAGAACCCCAGTTCCCAGACTGGTGAGAAATTGGTGATATATCTCTTGAATGCAGGGTCATAGAAGAACCCCTACCACCAGCTCTAGGCGAGAAGATCTGACAAAAACAATGAAGATGGCCCATCTTGCTACAAGATCGGAACTCCATCAGGTCTCTCTGGCACTGAGGCCTAGTATGCCCACTCCAACCACACTGGTATCATACTACCTGGCTGCCCGACTGATCTCCTCGAGCAGACTCCCTACAACGCTTCCTGCTATCAGTAGGAGGAGCACTAACTTTGGATGTCGAACCGCCCTGGCTCACTACACCAGAATCTCTTAGATTGCGCTCAGTGATCAGCACCTGGTTGAAAATAGAGGATATCGATGTCAACCTGTAGATATTCAGCTAGGAATAGATCTCCTTCCTGAGACTGTCCTCAAACTTCCTAGAAAGGAACAACTCATCACCTGCTGGAATTGGCGTGAAGCGCTGCAGCTTGGAAAAGCGAGACGAGTACTCCATAACAGAAAGAGTACCTGCCCGAGACTCATAAACTCCCAGACTCAATCGGACCTCAATGTCTCCGAATAAATGTAATCATAGAAGATGCGCTAGAACTCATCCCAATTCATACTCTATTGGCACCCGGATTGTGAGATCACCTCCCACCACCTCTTGGCGGTGTCTCGGAGCATATAGGTGGCATGATTTACCCTTTTCTCTAGAAGTATCTCTAGGTGATCAAAGATCATCAGTGTGACCTCTAGCCATGAATCTGAAGCCTGGGGTCCTCCATCCCCTAAGAAAGTCGGAGGATGCTGCTGCTAGAAAACCCGTGTCAACTCAACGATCGACGGGGCAGGAGGCGGAACTCCCTGAAAGGTATGCATCATCCTCAGGAAGTCCTCCCAGAACATCACATCGACGCCGATAAAGGGTATAACTCCTGGTACCAATGCTGGAATAGCAGGAAAATCTGCAGGAGATCCCTAATCGGCCATATCTGGTGTCTGATCACCGTCTGGAAGGTGACGTACAACCGGAGGATTTCTCAGAGGCATAGCTTTGAAAGATCAAAAGTGAACCTTAGATTAGAATTATCAAAGACTGAGAACACAAGAGAACAAAATGGGAATAGGAGGAAAGAACAAACAAGTTCTACAAAAAATGACTACATGGCGTGTATAAAACTACACGGAGTTCCTTTATAAGCCATACACATGGGAGTGTACATAATCCATGGTTGGTCGTGTAACACCCCAGACTAAACGGCGTGTTGTCAATACACATAGCGTGTACTGGATCTCCATTCCCTTTCCTGAGTATCCTTACACAGCTATCCCACACGGTCCTCTTAACCCTAGACTACACAGCGTGTTCACTGAGGACACGACATATACTAGACAAGGTTTCGGCGGCCCGTTTTGTTAGTTACATGGCTGGCTACATGGCTAACCCTTACACGGCATGTTCTGAATAGACATGGCATGTATAGAAGAAGATATCACCGGCTGGTGTTTTTCATGACATGGACAGGTACATAGAACAAGGATACACATCATGTTCATAATGAACACGGCGTGTATGATACAAGATTCCCTTACCCGTGTTGTTAGTGACACGGCCGGGTACACGGCTCACTACTACACTACGTGTAATGACCATACACGGCGTGTTCCTAAAAAAATTTTCACCGCACCATGTTTCTTCTCACGTAGTTAGTGACACGGTTTAAAACTACACGGCGTGTAGTCAAGTACACGTTGTGTATTCTGGGGTTTTTTTCCGTGCAGTAGCTCAGAAAATGCACCAAAGCCCAGAAAACACTGAAAAACAACATAGAGGTTCCAAATTCTGATTCGTGAGGGCCCATACTCCCTACGAATCAAAGCTTGACATCTCCTACATATCAAATACAAGAAAAACAAGTCAATGTTCCACAAAACTTCGATTCATGAGGGCCCATAACACCTCAAGAATCAAAAATTTTGTGTTCATTTAAGTAAATGTATGATACAAAAAAATTCTCTATTAAACCGTAGGGATTCTATCAAACAGCTATCAAAATAGCATACACAATCTACATAAAGTCTATCACAACAACCTGAAATCGCAACTGCACCCTAGATGGCATGACAAGAATGCATGGTATGTGATTTCTAACAAGTTCTTATATGATGAATGAGATGGTATACCCTCATATCATCGGGTTGCGACAGAAATAGAACCGCAATAGCACAATAATAACATCACAAGGCATGTGAATCACCCTAGGTGAAATCATTTCAACCGTAAATTTTCAAAACCAGAAAAATGAAATAAATGAGGTAGATTGGATTTTCCATGTACACGGGTTAGCTACTCCTAGGCATATCTTATTACCAAGTACCGAATATGTTCTATCCCTGGCTAAAAGCACCAAAAAGTAAATCAAGGGAAAATAATTCCTCTGATACCACTTTGTAACATCCCAGTTTCGGAAGCCACCCAGAGGCGCCCCGTACCTGGTTGGTCACATGGCCTCAAGCGCATTTCCCCAAACCCCAGAGGCTTCCGACTGCAGCGAGGGCCTTTGGTGTTATTGTGGGAAAACTATGCCCTCATTGGAAGAGTACAAAGAGGAAGTAAACAAAGCATACAATAGCGGAAGCATTAAATATCCAACAACAATAAACAATGGAAGACTAAAACAACAAATAACTGGAACACACATGTATATATGAAATGATGCACGATACATGTGTCTAGGAAAGAATCTAAACAAGTCATAATGATGAATACAATACTAAACCAAAGTAAAAAAAGAAATACAGATAATCAACTCCTCAGCATCACAAGGCTTGGCTTGGTCCTATGCTCTCCTGATCCAAAGCAATCAAGTACCATAAGTCGAAGGGCACTTGCCCTTGTCTATACCTGCAACAACATAGTCTGTTTGGGACCAAAAGCATGACCCAAGAAGGGTGTGAGATTAATCCCAGTAGGCAACCACCCGAAGATTTGTGCCTTACAATCAGTGATAATATGGTAGGTAATAGTACAGTAAGCATTAAACAGTAACAATAAACAGCATGCATTAAACCGTAAGTAGTAACAGGTTGATAGACAATAGTAAACAATCCACAGAACAACAAGAAGTGGTGAAGAAAATAGCAATACACAATAGGAACCCTTCTGGGAAGTACTCATAGCCAACCCCCCTGGTCCTATCCAAGAAATACCAACAACCCTCTAGGTAGTGCACTCAGGCTAACCCCTCTCGTTTGGTCATACGAAATTATAAGACTCTCTGGGGAAGCTCGCTCAGTCAATTCCCCATATACTCTAGTGTATTTAGGGACTCTCTGAGGAAGATCACACCGTCTAAACCACTTATATACCAAAGGTTTAGAAACTCTCTGAGGAAGCTCACTTGGTAAATTCCTCCTATAGTCTCAGGTCTATCATAGACTCTCTATCGAACCTTGCTCAATCAATTCCTTCTCTAGGCTAGAAGATTTTAATGAAATCCCAGCAAAGTGAAGACTCTCTGAGGAAGATCACTCAGTCTACCCTCTTGTAGTCTATAATATTCAAGACTCTCTGGGAATCTATCTTGGTCTATCCCATGTAGTCTATAATGTCCAAGACTTTTTTAGGAATCTCACTCGGTCTACCCTCCAGTAGTCTATAATAACCAAGACTCTCTGGGAAGCTCACTCGGTCTATCCCTTATAGTCTATAGCACCAGGTTCTCAGAGTCCCATTCCAGTCAGTGCATAATAATTCTATAAGGCCAAAGTACACCTACATAGCTACTTGGCTAACCAGTCTACAGCATAACAAGCATGTCCATAAAAATCACTCCATTCTACAGTCACAAGGCATGGAAAACGGGTATAACGACCAAAGGCTAACAAGACCCAAAAGTTGTAATAAGAACAAGGCATGGGAAAACCATCCAAGAAAAAAAATGATCCACAACATGATGAAATTACCTGTACACAAGCATACAAGCAAGGTAGGAAAACAAACAGGGAAAAATGGTAAACACGCAATACCCCGTTCATGGGTATTGGTGGAATTTGCACATAAAACTCACGAACTTGTAAGGTTAAGGAACAAACCACCTACCTCGATGCTAGGAGATCAATATACTTTGACCACGAGGCTTGATTCTACTTAGAACGGCGTAGACCTACGAAAACGCACAAAAAGTTCAACCTATGATAACTTGAGAAAGAGGAGGAATTGGAAAACAATGCTCTAGGATAAATAAGAGCTTACCGCTACGGTCCTAACTCAATCGACGATGGTCAATTCGAAGAACGGACGGAGGCACGGGGGCTCGGAGAATTTCCGTGGCCGTACGGGTTCTCTCAGACGAAGAAGACCTAGAATAAGTGAGTTCTGTCTATCAGGCGCGACCCCGGTTCGTTTAATGAAAAAAAGAAACTACATGGCATGTACTTCTGGGGTACCTAGCGTGTACTTGGCCTTTCCGTAATCTGCTTTAAGCGGCCTCCACATCACCCCTACACACCGTGTGTGTGGCCCGGACATGGCCAGCACACAGCCTGGTGCTGCATCAAGGTACAAGGTGTGTACTAATAAAGTACACGACGTGTACATTGAAAATTTCCAGATTTTCCTATTTTTCTCAAAAACGACTAGAAAAAGAAAAACATACCTGAAACCAAGATACAGGTTCTTAAAAATCATAATCTTCAATATATATTATTTCCTTTATCATCTTCCCATCCTATCATTCCATCTTAAACATCAATTATTACTATATATACCACTCCACTAGTATATATCACCAAAAAATGAAAACTTACCTGAGATAAAAAGGGGTTTATAATTAACTACTATGTTTATAAATTATCCAATTATTTTATGAATTTAACTATATTAAATTATTTTTCTGCTCATTTTTTATAATGTTTCGTATTTAATAATATGTCACTGACTTTTCATTATATGCGTTAATTGGTACATAAAGTAATTTAAATTCCTATTATATATAACATTAATTGTAAATCTATTATAATTTAATTATTCATATTTATGTAATATATTTTCCCCCTATAAAGTAATAAATTTTATTTAGCATTAAACATACTTAATTTTAGTATACTAAAAAAAATCCCACTAATTTTTGTTTATTTTAATCAAAAAATTGTATTAGAAAAAATATTTTGGATTTTTTTTATTTAAATTATCAAAAAATTAGATTATTTTTTTATTTTTTATTTTGTATACAATATTTTTGTACCAATTTATATTCCTCGCATTATAGAAACAAATTATTTATTTTCAATCATCGTTTCGGTGTATTATTGGTGCTTCCAATTTTAAAAACAATTTTTTATTTTATATCCCAGATTATAAATATTTTTTTATCTTCATATCAAAACATTTTAAAATTGTTTTATGTCCTAATAGTTAAAATTTTCAATGAAATATACTTTGGTAAAAAAATTATTCAATGAACATGTATAACATCCAAAATTTCTGATTTGTTTTACAACAAAAAAATTTGAACATTTTTTTTATGGATAAATATTATATTGTTTTCATGTTTTTGTGACTACCTTGTTGAATGTATAAAAAATATATATAATTATTATTAATAATCTTTATTTATAAAAATATATACTAACATGATACCCATGTTTACTATATTATAAAGTACACCGTGTTATTCAATCATTTTTACAGTAATTATTAATCATATATGTAATTCAAACAAAAAGTTGTTCAATTGAATGAGTTGTTTATAGGATTTTAGAGACATTTATTATCATATTTTTATACAAACTAAGATTTTAATAGTTTGGAAATATAATTAATGTTGTTTAATATAGTATATGACCATTAAATTAATTAGTTTTACATTTTTTTATGGTAAGGTACAATTTATTTATTAAATATTGATGAAGAAGTTTATTCTAATTTAGGATTCAATATAATTACGTTTTCACCAATATTAGTTACATTATATTTATTTATATTTATATGCTTTTAGTATATTTATTTATTATTATACCTTAAACAGATTGTAATTTATTATAATAAAATACCACACTAACACACTAATTATATTCTACATACCTTGAAAACATTTTGGTTCAACTAAAAAATACAAATACTCACCTATAATACTGAAATAGTTATTTAGTAAGAAAATAATAATTCTTGTGAAAGGTAATCAATAATTTACTAAATATTATTTGGGATTTAATTTAATAAATTCAAAGAACATTAAATTCCCCTTCATTCCTCGATGAAAATTTTCACATCCTCACATATATCATTACATTGAAACTAAGAAACTAATTATTTATGAATGTAAGGAGAAAAATAATTCATCAAATTCAAACATACATGAGAATTATTATCATATAACTCATATCTAAATTAAATTTTTCACAAAAACTGAATAAATATAAAAATGTGAATTTAGATAATTATTTGAAAAATAGAAACTCATAAGAAACAATATCCCTAAATTATCCATGATTAGAGATGATTATTACACTTATAAGATTAGAATTATTTCCATAAATGTGTATTCTATATCAATATTAGTATAATTCGATATTAAGAGGAAAAAAATTATTCTTTTTTCTCATTATCAACATGAATATCCGAAAATAGTACATTAAAAATGATGAAAATTCACATAATTCATCAGTTTTTAAGCACATTGTGGTTTTAAAATTATAATACATGTTGCCCATATTCAAACTAAAATGATCCATTGTAATTATAATACCCTATAATAAGAAATATTATTAAAGAAAACATATGAAGGACAATTAAAAAAATTGTTGGCTTTTATATATGTTATATTAGTATATTCATTGCTCCCACCAAATATTTTTTTTCATCTTTTCAATTTTTTACTCCTCAAGGATTTATCTGAATTGTCTTTTAGGTCTAAAAAACATATTAAAACGTTAAATAGTTTTAATTCAGTGTATTAGTAACCAAAAATCTATAAGTCATTGAAAAAACAATAACATAAAGATCCTTATCACATAGATGAATCATAAAGAATCTGTTGAGAGTAATTATTAACACAAAATATATATGTAACTCTCTATTCTATCACTCCAAATTAATCTATAATTATATTTGGATCATTTAAATAAGATAGATCATATTTCTATTGTATACTAATATATTTTAAATCCATATTTCAAATTGGAATCTCTTTAGTAGATCCATTAATTTATAATACCACATTATCATAACTGATTATGTTCAAAGACTCTATATCATTTTTCCACAAAATATTTGTCTGAAATATTTCATTATACCCATTTTAAAAATGAATTATTTCTAATAGTTAATAATATATCATTATTCTCATTAAAATTACAAAATTCCCCAAAAAAATGACACTATGATTAACTATATATTAAATTGATGTTGTTTTAGTCACGGTGACCCTTATAAAAAATAGATAATAATCAACACTAAAAACAAATTAATAGTGTACCTAGAATGTTTATGATCACTTTTGGATATAATTCATTTAGAAAATTTATTATTTTGGTAGACTTGATTTATATTCTCATATACATGACATGCTCGATGTTTTGAAAAATTACTTACCTCAATCTATCATAAGAGAAAATGACAATACCTATATATAGTGAAGGGCCCTATAAACACACTCTTAGATCTAGTGCTATAATTTCATTTTTCTATTAGATGATATAATAATAATTACATACAAATTAAACATGAAATTTTTTTTTTTAATTTATTTAGGATCTATGTTATAAATCATAAAATTATTCATCTAATATAAAATAGTTTTTGGATATTTCTAGGAAATCATTCATTGTCTATATTCCATAAAATTAATTTTTCATAGAGATTTGGGAAAAAATAAAATAAAATGTGAGCTAAACTTGTTATTAAGGTTAATAATAATCATTGAGTCATGTTGAGGAATGTGGATAAATAAAACATAACATATTAAGAATAATAAAGACAATACATAAATATAGAATGATATATAATTGATGTTTGATTCATAAATAAGACATTTAAATAGAATCATGTTAAACATGGGTCTAAATAACACCTATGGTAGGTCTTACAACCAGTTTCAATGTATCATAGTGTCCTCTATTACAATACTACCATCTAGGTATTAGTATAAAAAAATACACAAACATAGATTCTTAATTCTTCCAATATAAAGGTTTCCAATTAATTCCATATTAAATTACTTATGAAATTTAAAATTTATAGTGTTGGAACCAATGAAAAAATTACCCACTATTTCCAAATTAACAAAGTAATTATATTAAATGGTCTTTTAGTTTCCCCTATGAAAAGGGTACTCCACAGTATCAATCTAACATAACACTTTCATTTTCATAGTTTCACTAGAATTGAAACATTACCCATTGAATTAGAGGGATTTTTAATGAGTACTAATTATCCAATAACATTTATCATATTATTTATATAATGTAAAATATATATTCAAAATGGTATAAAAACATTTATACTATATATGAACTTTTGATATTAATGATTTAAAAATAAATCCTTTTTTCAAAATAAAAGATCCCCAGACAATGGATAATAATGTTTTTAGGGGAATATTTATCAATCATTATATATAAGTATTGGGTATACATGGTGAGATTATATGATAATGTTAAACTATATTTAAATTTCCTCAATGGGTCTAATGAATGGACCTTTAATGTTATATTTATGTTAATGACTAATGGATGAGACAATAATGATGTTATTATACCCGTTATATAGTAACGAATGCATAACACATGTGATATTGTAATTTATTACCATTTATAATGATTAACCCACTCATATACATACAATTACCCTTTCATACAATATTCCAACTATACTAGTTTATAAGAACACATGAATATATCAATGAAAAGAATTTTATGATGATTTATGTGTGTGGAAATATGTTGTAAGAAAACAATATAATCAAGACTGCTTGATAGGAAAAAAATATAATGGAATTGATAGATCAAATCATTCAAAATATATTTCATTCTCAAGGTATCACATATTTATAGAATCTTAGTCAATGGATCTTTGTTCATTGGACCATTCGGTATATAAATTGTAGATAATAATGCAATATTGTGAAATAATGAGTACTATAGTGATGATTATAAATCCATTGGACTGTAATAAACCATATATCAGAATATTTAATCAGAAAAAAGTGTTTTTTTTAAATGATTCATAATAAACTAATTACAATATGAGTTGAAAGTGAAATGAATAGAAATATTTTAATTCATTATTGTAACTATTTTGAAAAGGGTCTAGAAAAAGATATTGTTTGATATTTCATGAATAAAATATAAAACATATTATAATACTATAGAATAAAAATATTTGAACAACATGAAGGAATGTGTTTGATATATTTTTAAAATAAATCAATTCATTTAAAAAAAGAAATAATAGGTTTAACAAACAAAACTCAAATTCTATAATGACTTAAGAAAAGAAAATAATATTAGATAATGAATAATATATCAGGGGAACTAAATCAAAATATATTTAATAAAAATGATTATAATAATGGATTCACATGACTTGGGAATTTAAATTAACTTCACTTAAATAATTAATTTATAAAAAATACAGAATATGAATAAGAACCCATAATGTACTTATGTTTCTAGGAAGTAAACCTTCCCTTACATCTATTGAAACTTATCAAGAATGAAGAAATATATATGTTATATACAAATTTATAAAACATTGGATTGAAGAATAGATATTTTTTCATATTAAATTTGATGTTTTTTGTTTATTTTTAGGTGTGGTGAGTGGAATTCCTTGAAATTAATTGTATGGTAGTTTATTTTTGATATATATCATTTTTTCCACTACTCAAATTATTACACCTTATATCAGTTCATGCTATATTTTATTTTTTATTTGCATAGATATTCCCATGTTATAATCTTGGTATGATTTTGGAATTAATAAATTTATATAGTGTCATATTTAATGTATTTTAAATTATTTCCCCATTAATATATATATTTTATTATTTTTACAAAAAAATAACTCTTTTTAGCCCTAACATATTTTAGATGTCCCTATTAAAGATATTTTATGAATTTTATCATGTCTGTCCAACTAATATTCTAATTTTATATTTTATATAATATTTTAATATTTAATAAAAAATTTGTAACAATATAAAAAACTATTTATTACTAAGATATTTTATATATTAAAAAAACATTAACCTGGATACAAAAATTCTTTTAAAACTAGTTGAATCCTTAATGGTAAAGAGATCAATGGTTCTCCTTTTATGGAATAGTTCAATTAACATTGTTCTACTAGTTATTTACACAATATTTATCAGCCCCCATAGAATATTCTATTAAATACATAATTACAAAACCTTTCCATGATCATAGTCTTGGTAAAGCCCCATCGATTTTACCTAACTCGCAAGGACCCTAAATTGTGCCTCATAAGGAATTTTAATATTAGATGAATCCATGGATTCCACATTTATCTAAAATTAAATTAACAAATTTCCTTCATTTAATAATCTAAATTCAACAATAATAATATTGATATCTATGATGCCTAATTATCATAATTCTCAAACATCATATTAAATTATTATAATCTCACTCCAAAACAGAATATGAATTTTTAAAAAAACATAGTTTTCTTATAATTTTTATTTAGTGTTCTGAAATAAATTTTATTTAGACAATTCATATTATAAATGTAATTTTTATTGGATAATTAGAGCCCAAATGTAATTACATTGTAATTGAATAATTTATCTCCTACTATTTAAATATAAATTAGTTTCATAATTAATATATATCATGGATTTTTATAGAATCATTAATAATTTTAAAATACTTATGTCTGTCTATTTTATTATGTATTACATACACACTCTTAAAAAACATTCATCCTATAAATTTTATTTATTTCCAGATTAAGAAAATAAAATTTTGTAGTTTTTATCCATTTATTCTTATAGATCCCATGTTTCATCCTACATTTTTTTGTTCATCCAAATCTATTTCCCAATTAATTCAATAGAAGATCATATCACTTGATTACATTGATGTGGAATCCTAAATGAATCATATTTTTATGACTTACAAGCCTATAGTTTTACCTCATTAAAATTATTTTTATTTTATGTGTCTTACATTTACTTCCTTAGTATGGACTATGATAATAAATCATGGACTTGGGGATTGTATGGTGTTTAATAATATCAACATTCTAGGGATTGTATTCACTGTAATATTTCAAAGGTACCTCTTCTTTCTAATAAATATATTTTTCTATATTCATTGACATATATTCTTTATTTTTGATTTCCCACCTCAAACAGAAAATCATGATGTCCTTTTTCAGAATTGTTGTTTACAACATTGAGTTACAATGATGTTTTATTATGTAACATTTATGTTGTATATGGTTTCTCATCTTCCATCATTAATAGTAGAAATTAGTATAATATAATTCCATTAATTTAATGTTTTTATACTAGATTATGTACTAATAATGTGACAAAATTAGTAGACTAACTTTTAATATATCCATAGTCAATTTTAATTTCAAATCCGTCTAAAGGGTTTTAAAAAATACTAATATGTTTCATTATGCATTTTTTTTTGAATACACTGCTATATGTTCATATTGATCCTTAGATCATCATTATACAAGATATAATGTGGTATACCCATATGATTTACCACCTCCATTATGTAAATATATATATATTGATCAAGTGAAGTATCGTATCTTAATTTTGGGAAATTTTATTATTTTTTCCACAATCACACATGAATGAAATATAATGGATTTCACATTAATTAATATTCAATACCAATGAAATAACAAATAAATATGTATTCTTATTTTTATATAATTTTTGTAAATTTCTTCATTATGAAATTTGGAACCATCAACTCATATTCGAATAGTTGCAACATAATACATAGAGATTTATATTTATAAATTTATTCTTTCTCTCTATCAAAGATATATTTTTTCTAATTCTTCCTATGCATCCCGGAGCTACTTGGATGTACAGAGAATGTGGAGGTGTGTGGTTCATCTAGAAATTCCTTACTCATTAAATTTACATTTGGAACTCATAATCTTTTCCTAATATGAATGAATTCATTATTTTCATAATTAAACATAGGAAAATACATCCAATTGAATCAACAATTATTTTATCAACTTTTAATCATCTCTTTAATTTATTATGATCTCCCATAGAAATGATTGTTGAGTTACTATTTGAAAAAAAACATTAGGTAATTCATTTAATTATGAATTTTAAATTCAAATTCACAAATTCATTGATCATGTAATTTATATAAATCCTTAGAGTATGGAGAGTTATATTATCCTTCTATATCAATACATCATTTAACATGTTCTCATTTATGAAATGATAGTGGAAGATAAAATAATAATTCTTTAATAACTCTCTCCATCACCCATAGAACAAACCGAAATACCATTGTTTGTGTATATATTTAAGAATTTTATATTATAAATATATTTATAGTAGTATATATATATTACAATTCTCTATAAATATATTTAATAAAAATAGTTTGAGAAAATAATATTTTTGAAAAAACATAATAATGGGTAGGATATTTATTCTCATCTCATTAATTGTTTATATTTTTATTCAATATCATTTTCAATTTTAATTAAAAACTATGAAATAAAATTCTTGTAAGCATCATTGTGGATGAAAAATCATTCGTGTCTAGATTGTAATGTTTTTCGGTGATATTAACCAATATTTTCAAGAGATATGTGAGGATTTATCCATACACAATTTTCTATGTATATATAAACTCCTTCTATGATAAATAATTTAATACGATGGAAAAATAATCAAAAATTTATCAAAATTATCTAATAATATTGAGGTAGACCAATTAATCAATAAATTTAAATAATAGAAAAAGTCTGGATTCATTCATCTATAATGTTATTTCTAGAAGATTCAACTAGGATAATTTAACGGGTGACCCCTTGACCTAGATATTCCATGCGTTTTAACTCAAATTTACACATTCATAATATGAATTACAAATTATACATATTTTTAAGGATTGTAAAATAATACCCAAATATTATTCAACATCCTTAATACATTGTGAATAAATAAGAGTATTATTTAAATCAAATTGAATTATAAAACAGTTATATAGTTTTTACCTATTTTTGAATGCGATTTTCAAGATATCTTCATCGGTTGCCTTACCATAAGTATATATATAACTTTTATCTACCATATAACAATAAGAATGACACTATAGTTAATAAAATAGATAATCTATTATTGTTGTGTTTTATTTATTATGAATATTTCAACAAATATGTTCCCAATAATGAATTTCCAATCGAATAGATCGATCCTTATTCTTTACATATAAAAAAAGATCACCCTAATGATACACACTACGACATGAAAAACCCTTTATTATAGACTTTTTAATGCTACATAATTATCATTTATTGTTTTAAAGAATTTATTCATGATGTAGTATTTTATAAGGGAATATTTATATTGACTACATTAATAATAAACTCTTGTTCTTGATGTAGGATAGGTATATAGAATTCTCTAGGGAATATATCTAAAAATTTATATAGAATAGGTATATCCTCCATCATAATCCCAACAATATACTCCATTATTTATTCAAGTCACCACTAAATTTCTCATTATATTATTATTTCCATGTCCAATGACGTTGTTAATTCATGAGATTAATTACCCTTCATATAGTTGAATACTAATTGTGGTTGGTCTAGATAATAATGTTAATGAATTTACCTTTATAATTCATATTCGCATTATCGGTTAACAAATAATCCATTCATAAAGAGTATCAAATTCATGAATGGGTATAAGTGCATATTTTATTGTAATATTTCTCGTAAAATAATATTATGGAATTCTATTAAAATATTGGATGTAGTGAATGGACTATTAATTGTTTCTATATATAGAAAACCTCTATCCTTTGATATGAGGTATGAACATAAACCAACAATTCACATAATTTTAACATATGACTAGATTTGGAATAAAATAGAAAAAAGGAAACTCTTGATTAAATAGATATACAATTTTTCATAACTTCATTATGATGTTCCTCCACTTCTTTTATGGGGTATGATTCTAGAATTTGACCTCCATCCCTCAGAGGATAATGATGTTGATACCCTTTATTCAAACATTTCATTGAAAAAATGTTATCATAATTCACAACCCCATTGAAATTATTACATCATGAAAAGGATGAGGAATCTATAGAATTTTTTTAACCTTTATGGGACCCACCACGAGTGAATTATTTTCCTTAAATCGATCATTTTCAATATTCATAGGCACGATATACACACCTTAAATATGTAACGAATATTTTATATATGTAATGTAATTTCATTGGTGTTTTCTTCTAGATTTCAAGAATATTGGAAGCTAAAATTATTACTTTCTATATCCATGTAAATAATATTATAGTTTTATTCTCCTATAAAAAATTCTTAACAAAGAATCTATGTCAACACCCACTACATGATTGCTCCATTTCTAATTTCATAGTATGTTGAATAATTTTCACATAACTAACAATATATTGACTTTACAATTATTACTTCTATACAAGATTTATTTTTATATAAAATATTTAAATACAAAATTATAAATAAATTAAAAATATAGAATCTTACCTCTATAACCAATTAAAAGTAACTTCATATTTTGAAATGTGTTAAAAATCCTTCTGTTTTAACATGATTAATTTATTCTTTATCTTAATTGATACAGTACATAGGATAATATATCAAGTAATTGCCTCTTCATATTAAACGAGAAAAAATATTTAATATCCAGCTATTTTATTTTTCTAAATTTTAATATACACCAATGATTACTTTTTCTATCATTTTGATGATAATATCAAAAAAATTTAAATTATATATAGTATTATTCCAAATAAAAGATATTTTCTAATGATGATATCCATGTTACATTAAAAAGTGGTTGTATGGACCTATGAATTGATAGAGTTTATTACCTCATGAAACGATCAATTTCTATAGGCCCGCATCATGGTTAAATGAACCTATCTATATTGTTATGATTTTTATACTTGGATTGAGTAATTTCTTTTAATAACACAATGAATTTTTCAACATTATCACCATGAATTTTCTTTTGTACATAATTTGGGAAAGTCATTACATTGTCTAATGAATATAAACTAGTTAAGTATATTTCTATATATTCATATCACATTCTTAATTTAAATTCATCAAAAAAATTATAATGAAACATTAATAATGGTTAATAGTCATTTTTAACCATAATCTTTTATGTTATTTTTATTGGTCTAAGGTTTCTCTCCTAGGGTTCTAATACTAATTTAGAATAATAATTAAAATATTCTTTGATACCAAAAATGATGTACCCAAAATTGACTCTTGATCCAAGTACTATAATTTTCTATATTACTTAGGTAATATAAAATTTATAATGTATAAATAACTCCCATGAATAATAAGGTTTAGAGAAATTAGGAACTATGATATAATACATTAAAAATTCATCATCAATAAATAAATTATAGCCTTTTTCCCGGAGGAAGATGGGGGAGGCCCGTCGTGAACCAAGAACGAACCCGTCGCCGCGAGATGCAAACCCTAACGCAGATCTTCGCACTTTCGCTGAAGTTGTTGCCGGTAAATCGTCCATAGACTCTACTGCGTATGCTGATGCGGTCCAAAACATTCAGATCAAACCAAAGACCTATCGGCATCGTGGTCAACTCGCCATCGCCTTCTCAACCGATGAGGTTAGTTTACTCTCCTCGGATCTCCGATTTGTCTTGGTTGGGAAGTTTCAATATAGAAGGCCATCGTTGAAATTTCTTCGATCTGCTTTGGAAGTCATTGGATTTACGGGATTTCAACTCGGTCACCTCACTTCCTCACACATTGTGCTACGATTTGATTCCGTTGAGAGCTATTATAGACTTTGGGCCAAACGCACATGGTCCTTTGGGGGCTGCCAAATGAGCATTCTTAAATGGACCCCCGATTTTGATTCTCTTGCTGAATCTCCAATTGTACCTATTTGGGTTGGATTTCCTGGATTACCTTTACACTTATTCAAGCAAAGTGCTTTGTTTTCTATTTCATCACTCATTGGCTCCCCGATGAGACTTGATTATGCCACAAAAACACTTTCTAGACCCTCTATTGCAAGAGCATGTGTCGAAGTTGATGTCTCCCAACAATTGCCCTCAGCTATTTGGATTCAAAGTGGAGACTTTGGTTTTTCTCAAGAGGTGATTTATGAATGTGTCCCGGACTACTGTCATTTATGTTGCAGGTTAGGGCATAATTCAAGTAGCTGTGGAAAAACTAATATTTGCCCCAAAAATTCAACTTCAAAATGGATAGAAAAAGATAGAGGTAAGCAAAAAGTTGTGGCTGAGACCTCTGAAGGTGTTTGCATGGAAAGATAAGATGAGGATAAAAGGGGTTTGAATTCTCAAGCACCTGGATGTCAGCTTTCAGATTTTGCGCATGAGGCTCTCACTGCACATCCTCCTATTTTCATGGGTGAACCGCATTCATTGTGGATAGAAAAGGATAAAGGAAAGCAAATAGTTGTGTCTGAGCCCTCTAAAGATGTTTGTAAGGACGGAGAGGATGTAGACAAAATGGGTTTGAAGTTGCAAGCACCTGAATGTCAACCTTCAGAATTCGTTCAGGATGGTCTTGATGTCAACAAACAGCAAGAGAACCCTGTCTCTGTCAACACAGATCAAGAGGTTGCTGAAAAGGTTCAAAAAGATGGATCCTTTTGTAGTGGATCATCATCTGAAGAGGCGGATAAGCCTGGACAATTAGAAGAAGAATACCTGAAAACCATGGCTAGGAAAGGAAAAAAATCAGTGGTAGATGCTGATGGTTTCATCACCCCGAACCCAAAAAAGACTAGAAGACGTAAGGATTATTCACAAGTGGAAAGAACCATCAACACTAGGTTGACTGAAGCTAATAAAATGGTTTACCCCAAAAAAGAGCAAAGAGAATTAATTTGCGAGAAATCCATCGTTGTTTTATATTACTTCTCATTTCAATTCACGGAGGAGGAAAAACAAGGGTGGCTTGCTCATACGAATAAGCAACAAGATTTGTTGAAATAGGAGAGACAAAAAGGGATTATCAATGAGGATCAATTCGAGAATGCTATGAAATTCATTTACTTTGAGAGATTGAAGTTGAAAGCACCACTTTCTTGATGTTTGTTTGTAGACTTTCTGTGTGGTCTTTGTTTTTGGTTTACTGGTCACAAATTCCTGTTGTTCTAGCTGATCTGTGTTCCTCTAAAGATGATTATCTTTGCATTTTGGTTTGGAAAGTGCACACTCTACCTGGATTATTTTGATGCTTGCTGACGATTGCTTCAAGGCTGGGCTATTTTATGGATTCTGTTGCAGATTGGTGATTTTTATTTTATGGTTGACAATTTTATAATGCTGCATTTTGGTTTGGAAAGTGCACTCTCTACTTGGTTTATCTTGTTGCTTGCTGAAGATTGCTTCAAGGATGGGATCTTGTCTGGTTTCTGCCGCAGATTAGTGACTTTTACAATATGGTTTGGCTCGGCTGGTTTGTACTTGCTGCTTGGATTTCAAACTGTTTGCTGGTTTGGATTTTTCTCAGAATATTAGATGCTTTTCCTGCTTGGTTTGATGATTTTGGGACCTGTCTGCTCTCAAGAAATTTTGAAGGGATGGATTATTTTTTTCACACTGCTTCATTTTCTGCTATTACGGTCACTTGCTGTGGCACATCAGGTAGTTCCATATGGAAGGAAAGAGAGTGCAGGAGGCCCATGGCAATTCATTGGACTTCTACCTCTTTTTGACCCACCCAGACATGACAGTGCCGAGACAATAAGGAGGGCTTTGAATCTTGGAGTAAATGTTAAAATGATAACAGGGGATCAATTGGCGATAGGGAAGGAAACGACAAGAGGGAAGATGCATCGAGTTAGCAAAGGTGCACCCGAGCAGATTCTCCATCTTGCACACAACAAGAAGCTGATATATGCCCTTGATGGAGCATATTTTTACTTCTTGATGGGAAGATCTTTGATGGCTGACCCTGGATGGAAGATCCCTCTGCATTTTGAAGGTGCTCATTTTGGCTGTTGGCTTTGTTCTAGCTTGAGTATCATTGTAACCCTTAATTCCCCGCTGGAGTAAGCTCATTACTCCTCGTGTTTTGTATTGAACCTGTTTTATTTTAATAAATTCCTTTGATGGCATGAACTAGGAAACTAGTTCATGTCATCACTTTTCTCAAAAAAAATAAATAAATTATAGATATATTCATGAATACAGAAATGTTTTATCATCTATGATATTGTTTCTTTCTATGTAATTTGTTAAGAACATGTGAAAATAGTTATCTCAAATGCACGGTAAGGGTAACGAAAATCATTGTATTGATTAATGGAAGAATAATTAATAAATCATGGAAAATCCTAATAATGATCATGATTTATAAATAAGAAATTATACACATATAATGTTTGATACATAATAAATTCCAGTACACATGAAAAAAACAAATCATGTGGTAAAAAGACCCAATATAATAATGCTAGAGTTTAGTTTCATGGTATTATAAAATTTCATATACAAGGGTACATGCCAAGTAATGATATCATAGTCAAAATATATATATATAGTATATTAATGACCAATATGAAAGGGTTACATGCCAATTGTAAATTAAAATAATTATTCCATTTATATTATATCTACAAAGATGTAACATTACCCAATGCCTTGGTTGGATTTGTAACTCGACACAACCATCTGATGATATGACTATAATTCATTGGATAAAACAAAATCGTTATATTCAAGATGGTATATAATATAATTCATAATTTATATGAAAATTCATAATTATAAAGTTTTAATAAATTATATCCCTTGGTAAAGGGATTATAAAATTTTTATGTACCAGAACCATCAATAGGAATTTTGAAGTATAAGTTATATATAGTGTACAATATATGTTAAATTTATTCTCCACATCAAGGCCATCAAGGGGTCATTACATTGTATTTTCAATATAAAAATTATGTGTATAATTATATAAGGATATGTGCTATTTTAGAATACTTTTTATCCATAGTAGGGAAGCCAAAAATAATGTGATATTTTTTTTGTAAGGTAGAAAATATTTGTGGCTCACTGAATTTTTTAGAGTTACCTTTCTCGATTTAAATTTCCTCAATATCATTATATAGGAATAAATTGAAATTATGTTGAAAAATATTTTTATTATGATTGAAATTCTTTTGAATGTGTTGGAAGAAAAACTATAATAGTTAATAGATGATTGGAAGGAAACAAAATGGAATTTACAGTCCAATCTATTGAAAATATATTTCATTTATCTAGAAACATATATCTATAGGAATGTGGGTAATGTATCTTGCTTTATTGGGCTATTTAACGATAGTAATGGATTATAAAGAGAGTATAATTAGAATAAATAACTAAAATAATACATATGATATAACCAAAGGATTATAATATACTCTAAATAGGATTATATAATCAATGAAAATTAGGTTTTTAATGTTTTTATAATGGAATAATCACAACATAGATGATAGATTACTGAATAAAAAACATTTAGTTTGACATGTAATATCTTTTGATAAGTGTATAAAAAAGGATATATTGGATTATATATCATGAATAAATGAAAAATGGTAATACCCTATAATAATAACTTTATAATCATATGAATAATGTTTAAAAAAATGTTTAATCCCAATAATTTTATTTAAAAAAAGAAAGAAGAGCATTAGAATGAAAAATATCTAAAAGCTAAAAATATAACAAAATAGAATAATGAGTGTGAAAAAATATCCTCTCAGGAAAAATATGTAAAAGGGATATAATATACTATAATAATGGATCCAAAGGACATGGTCATGCTAAATTCATTATAAAAATAATTTCTATTTTGTAATATAAGAAGCAGAATAATATCTCTTTCCGTATATAATCTTATTAGCTTAGAACAGACCTGAACAACCAACAAATCACTTTAATATCAATGATAGAGTTATCAGAGAGACTCATTGATAAAAATATGATGTGATAACTCAATATTTTTGGGTAGAGGAATAAAATGTTCTGATCATAATTTATAAGAGTGGTGAGTGAAATCCCATGGAATGAATTATTAAAGACCGTATTTTTTCCATTACCTCAAATGTTATACTATACAAGTAGTTACCCATTAACTCCTTCAATGAACCACTATTTTTTTATTTCTTATATTAGTAAAATGGAACTTTCCTCGGAAGATTTTTAAATGGTTACATATACAAAATTTTATATTTTTAATACTATATTATATTTTATCATTTATCCAAACTTATCCTTATTTTAAAAATATATATGAAATATCTACCCTTAAAATATTTAAATTAATATTTCAAAATATTTAATACATTTAACCAAATCCATATTTTATTTATACTAAATATTTATTTTATATAGAAATAAAATATTTACGAAAAATATAGTATCCAAATAAAAAATGGTCACTACAATAATTTTCTGATTAATACCACAATAACATCAAGATAAATTATTCATTATAAAAATAAAATTTTCATATGGGTAAGGAGTACATGGTTGTATATTTATTACTGGATCTATAAATATTTTTTTATTGGTGATGTCCACTAACATGAACTAATCTTCCAAATGATTCATCTCAATTCCTCATTATTGATGTTAATCTTTAGCATAATATATAGAATACCCTAATGATGATACCTCATGCATTGGATCTAATAAATAAGCCTCATAAAAGATTCTCTTATTCATAGCAGATATATATTGTCTATTTTCACCTATTAACTTAAGTCATTACCCTCAAAATATATGTTATTCCCAATGATTATTTTTCAAATGATAGTAATTCCCAATGAATATAATGCTAAATTCTCTAATTAAAATCTGTTAAAATCAATACCGAACATAATACATCATATTTATAACTATAAATTTTCTCATAAATTTTATTTAATGTATCATATTATTATTATTATTTATATTATAAATTTTATACAATTGATTTCGGTTTGATATCATGTGTTGAGGGATACATGGTATGTACATAGACTATTATTTTTAATTTCCTATTAGTATCTATATAATTCAATGTTAATATATATCATTATATTATTTTACATTATTATTAATGATAGAATAATTATTTTTTAATATTTCCATGATATTTCATATATATCATACAATATTTTTAGACATATTGTGGAAATAAAATTATTACTAAAAACACTAATAAGGTCATACAGTATTATTATTTAGTATGGAAAATAAATTTACATGCATGGATAATATATTAAAAAATCATGATAGTGTTCTTATAATTACAATCGGTCTTATGTTTTTAATTTATTTTTAACAACTCTTGAGTAGTAAATGTTTACTAATGTCCTATATAATTTTGATGGGTAGTTATAATATCTCTACATGAAGTTATTCTTAGGTAAATTCTATTACGACCCATCCTCGGGACCCGTGTCGTGACTACCCCAAGCCCTCCTCCCACAGGCCAGGGGCTAGTGACTAGCACCAAGGTGTAAATCCCTACAAAAAGGGGAAGGAATTGCCATTATAAAGTAAACAAACACCACAGAGTAAGCAAGAAAAAGTAAACACTAAGTAAAACTGGGTACAATAGTAGTGCAGAAAGTAAGTGGGCCAGAATACAAACCTAAACTGAAAGTAAAGTACAACTGAAAATAAAGTACAGCAACTGAAAGTAAAGTAGAAACGTCGAGTCGTCCACTAGAAGTCCCACCTGAAGGGTGGGTACAGATAGCCTCCTCAGCTCCTCGGGTCCATCCATCCGCTCCGTGTACGTCCCACCCAGTGGTCCACCTCCAGGTACAGACTTGCTCTCCAAGCCTCAACAACGATCAGTGTTTTCCATCATCTTCATCCAACACAGCGTAGTGCGGGCATAGCCCGTGCAGTGGTGAGTATACTCTACTCAGTAGGGACCTTGAGACCCACGAAGGTCTCCCAGAATCCACAAAGGATAATCCAAAAAGGAAAGATACAATCACGAATTATCAACCCACACTACTTAGGTATATGCCGATACATATACTTAAGTCATCAATTCCCGTTCGACTCCAACATCTGACCCCAAGTTCGATCACATCCACACAGGATAGTACAACCCAATCCACACAGGAATGCACGACACAGTCCACATAGGAAAGCAAGTCAATCATATCGAAGATAATGATTGAAAGTCAATACTCAGCTCGCATAGGTATACTTTCTTCGTAAGGTGATAGAGATGATTAGATATAGCCAATGATTCATCTAAGCTGGGACCCACATATGATACTAAACCAGCTAAGCTGTCGGGCCCACATAGGATACAGACCATCGACACTGCCATACCCACATAGGATAGCAAGAACAGAGTCAAACACTGCCACACCCACGTATGATACAAGAACAGTAGTCATCGCCGTCGAACCCATGGAGGATTTCAGTACGGTCTTCATCGCTGCCGAACCTGCGGAGGATTTCAGTGCAGTCTTCATCGCCGTCGAACCTATGGAGGATTTCAGTACGGTCTTCAACGCTGCCGAACCCACGTAGGATTTCAGTGCAGTCTTCATCACTGCCAATCCAACGTAGGATTTCAGTGCAGTCTTCATCATCGTCGAACCCCCAAAGGATTTCAGTATGGTCTTCATCGCTGCCGAACCCACGTAGGATTTCAGTGTATTCTTCATCGCCGTCGAACCCACAGAGGATTTCAGTACGGTCTTCATCGTCGTCGTAGTCACAACCACCTCTAGGGTTCCCGCACACATCATGCTCGATTCTAGTAGAGTCTGCTCCATGAGCCAAGGGGTCGATACATCAACTGACACATAGTCCAGAGTTGATGTATCTCAAAGTTCCGTTTCGACAAGAGGAACTTAACGTGACAGACGGCGCGTCAATCGGACGCCCGGTCTGAGAGTTATTGGCGTTTTCATTCTAGGGGCCTGGTTGGTTTTTAAGTCAAAACCAACCCGACTGCACTCCAACTATGTCCAAACCTCGATCAGAGTAATCCAAAAGGTCCGTCTCACTAAGAGGAATCCAACAAAGTAGACGGCACGTCAATCGAATGCCTGGAGCTCAAGTGTTTCCGCTCCGAGGGCCCGGTTGGTTTCCTGTTCGAACCAACCTGGTCGTACTCAGAGCTCTCTGAAACCTTGAGTGTAATATACCAAAACGAGCTTCTCGATCCAAGAATCACTACCCAACTAATGGTGCGTCAATCGGAGGTCTGTAGCCCAAGTTATGGGAAAAATACCAAAAGTGGTCCGAAAGTGGGGGGGTTTGGGCCCGGTCCGACCAGGCCCAACCCCCCTGGGTCGGCCCGAACTGGGTCGACCCGACCCGGGTTCGGCCCAACAGGGCGCGACCCGGCCCGGTGGGCGCGGCCTGGCCCGGCTGGGTGGCCTGCTGGCTCGGCCAGAGGCCAAGCATGGGGGGGGGGGGGGACGCGGTCCCCCCTTCCTTTGGCAGCGGATGAGGGATACGGTCATCCCGCTGCCACTGCGGCGGCTCCTTCCGGCGGCGCACCGGGGCGCTGGCAGCGCCTTCCGTGGACCCCCGGATGTGCTCAGGTGGTCCGTTTTACCCGCCGTCTGTGCCTGCGACTCTATCGGGACCAGTAGATTACTACAAAGGGTTCAAAATGCCTTTGCGGCCCTCTTCTTCATCGCTCGTCGATCCGCACACCAAGAACAGAGAATCAGTGGTTTCGGACTTGTTCGTTGGTCCGCACCCACTGCATTAGTGGTTCAAACGACATTCAACAATTTAAACACATGTCAATGATTTAATCCACATAAAATAAATTAAACCAAACCCTCTACCTCGAAGAAGTTGTCGAACGAGGATCGTCGCGGGAAAAGACGTCATGGAAGACGGCGTCGGGAAAGAGGATCATGGGTGTCGCGGTACATGACGTCGCATCATCGATCTCCGAGGAACTTGTGTTCTTCGTCGTCTTTCATCGGAGGTCGGCGTTCTTCGTCGTTCTTCTCGTTCTTTAACGAGGAACGACGTTCGTCAAGACTGGATTAATTCCTCCCCAAATCTTCTGGCACAACACAACAACAATAATAAAATAAGGCTTTGCCTTATTTTATTACTCCTGCCATCTGTTTTTGAAAATCAAAATTAAATCACGATTAAATTATTGAGTGTTGACCAATTTATGAGGCGTTTAATAATCCAATTAAACACGAGAGTTGATTTGGAATTTAAGAGGGAGTGCGGGTGAGTTACCAAATTAAATACACGTGGGAGGTAAAAAGGAAATAAATGGTTGGGGCTCGTATCGGCCCTACCCCACTAATATCCTACCTAATGGATTTAGGATATTAGTGGGTCCCACTCCAACCACCAAGCATAGGTTTAAACTACCTAGAATAAACATAAAATTTGTAGCACAATATTTTATTTTTTTCTTTAGTTAACCAATTTAATTAAAAACCTCACCCAAGCAAACATAACTCCAGAAAAGGTGTTATTATGCAATTAATAGCGCTACGGTTTCATTGGTGCCCTCGGATTTTGATTCCGAGCACCGGTTCAAAAGTTAGGAAAACCTGCTTGTTTGTTTACTAAACGTACCCGAGCTAAACTTCAGAAATTGATTCCGGGCACACCGGGCCTCAGAATCAGGTGCCGTCAGAAACTACGTTCTTGTAAAATCCAAAAGAAAATTAAGAAAAAATTTACCTTGAATTTTACGGGTCTTTAAATTACTCCCATCTCAGGTCTTTACGTCCCCATAAAGATACATCATAAACTAGGGGAACAAATGTGGGTACTGAGCACGCATCTGAGCCTCCCGCTCCCAAGTGCTCTCCTGGAGGTTCCTATTCTTCCATATGATGCGCACAAAAGGAATAGACCACCCACGTAGGACCTACTCTTGTCGATCCTCGATCTCTACTAGGACCTCCGCAAAAGTCGCCCCATCATCAATGTCCAGCTCCCCATGGTCGATGATATGCGTCGGGTCGTGGATGTATATCCTCAAATGAGACACGTGGAAGACGTCGTGCACCCGGTGCAACATAGGTGGTAGAGCTAGGTAGTAAGCCACCTCGCCTACCCTGCTGAGGACCTAGAATGGTCCGATGAAGTGCGGAGATAACTTTTCGTCTCAGCCAAATCTCCATAATCCACTTCGAGGTGAGACCCGCAAGAAAATGTGGTCGCCATCCTCGAACTCTAGTGGCCTTCACCTTCTCGGTCATGGCCTGGACCATCTCCAGTCCCACAAGTGCTGACTCCCTAGGGTCTGTCCTGCATAGAGGTGATCTGCAAGGTCGGGCGTACAATGCCTTGTATGGTTCCATCCCAATGGTGGAGTGGTAGTTGTTGTTGTACGCAAACACCACCAAGGGTAGGTGGTCCTCCCAACTCGACCAAAGTCGAGGTAACTTGCACGGAGCATGTCCTCGAGAGTCTGAATGGTCCTCTCCGTCTGACCATCCATCTGATGGTGAAAGGCGGTGCTTAGACATAACTGCGTCCCGAATGCCTCTTGCAACCCCTTCCAAAGCCGGGAAGTAAAGTGATCATCTTGATCGGAGACAATAGAAGATGGCACACCATGAAGCCATACAATCTCCTAAACATAGAGGCGCCCCAAGCTCTCCACTAAGCCCTACTCTCAGATGGGTAAAAAGTGATCCGACTTGTTGAGTCATTCGACAATCACCCAAATGGAGTCATGACCTCTAGAAGTACATGGAAGTCTAGTCACAAAATCCATAGATATCTCGTCCCACTTCCTCTCCGGGACCTCCAAGGGTTGTACCAAGCCTGCTGGTACCTGGTGCTCTGCCTTCACCTCCTGGCAGGTGACGCATCAAGAAACGAACTCATCTACAACCTTCTTCATATCTGGTCACCAGTGCTGTCATCTGAGATCCTGGTACATCTTCGCCACTCCTGGATGTACTTCTAAAGGGGAAGTGTGAAACTCTCTCAGAACCTCATCATGTAAATAAATTGGTACCATGGTACATCCTCTGAAAAGGAGGTCGTGCTCTCCTCTTATAGAGAATCCATTAGGAGCATGTCCTGAGGATATCTGCACACGGCGCATCTCACAGTCAGTGTCCCCACGATGTGCCTCTATGACCCACTGCAGTAGTGGAGGAGTGACTGTGAGTGACTGAAGAAAGGCTGCACCATCTCAATCCAAAAAGGATATATGCAAAGCGGCTAGCTGCTCCATCACCTCCCCGAGTAGCTGGATGCCCATCCTCCTTCTTAGAGCATTGGCTACTACATTCCCCTTTCCAGGAGTATATACTATCTCAAAGTCATAGTCCTGGAGGAACTCGAGCCATCGCCGCTATCTCATATTAAGTTCCTTCTGCGAGAAGATGTACTTGAGACTCTGGTGGTCAGAGTAGACTGTAAAGTGCTCGAACATTAGATAGTGTCTCCACATCTTTAGAGAGAAGACCACTACTACTAACTCCAGGTCATGGGTAGCATAGTTCTGCTCATGCTGCCTCAAATGACGTGATACATAGGAAATCACGGCCCACTCCTGCATCAGGACACATCCGAGTACGGTCCTTGATTCATCAGAGTAGACTACGTACCCCACTCCCTCCTCTGGTAGCCTCAAGATTGGTGCGCTGGTCAATCTCTGTCTCATCTTCTGGAAGCTCTGCTGACATCTATCTGACCACACGAAGGGTTTCCCCTTCTTCGTCAAAGCTGAGAGTGGTGCTGCAACTCTGGAAAAGTCTGGCACAAACCTCTGGTAGTACCTAGCTAGACCCAATAAACTCCGCACCTCTGTCACACTCCTGGGTGGCTCCCAAGCTAGCACTGCCTCGATCTTCATAGGGTCCACCGAAACTCCCTCCTCAGAGATGATGTGTCCCAAGAAGTGGACCTCACATAACCAGAACTAATACTTTCAGAGATTTCTATAAATCTTGTGCTCTCAAAGTGTTTCTAGTACAACCCGGAAGTGGTAGGCGTGCTCCTCCTCAACGGTCGAGTATATCAAAATGTCGTCAATGAAGACCATGACAAATCGATCGAGGTATGGCTGAAAGACCCTATTCATGAGACCCATGAACACTGTTGGAGCGTTGGTTACGCCGAAAGGCATAACCAAGAACTCGTAGTGGCAATACTGACATCTGAAGGCTGTCTTCTGCACGTCTTTGTCTCGAACTCTGAGCTGATGATAGCCTGACCTGAGGTCTATCTTCGAGAACCACCGTGCTCCCTTGAGCTGATCGAAGAGGTCGTCAATCCTCAGTAGTGGATACTTGTTCCTCACGGTCACCTAGTTCAGGCGACGATAGTCGAAAAAAAGTCGCAATCTCCCATCCTCCTTCTTGGCGAACAAAATCGGGGAAGCACAGGGTGAAACACTAGGTCGGATGAATCCCTTGCTCTGTAAGTCCTCCAGCTATACCCTTTGCTCTCGAAGCTCAGCAGGAGCCATCCGATATGCTGGAGTGGATATCGGGGTTGTCTCAGGGTACATGTCAATATAATAGTCTACCTCTCTGCATGGAGGTAGTCATGGAACGTCGTCAGGGAAAACATCTGCATACTGATCCACCACTACAGGAAAACTAGGACTTCGCACATCAACTGCTCCTAGGATGAGGATAGACAACTGATGAGTAATGGGATGTCCTCTCCTCTGCCTGGGTCCATCCTGTGCTGTAAAGGCTCCCTTCTCACCGGTGAAGGTGAACTTGCTCCCATCGGTGCGAACACACCGCACCTTGCACCTAATACAGTCGATCTGAGCATGGACTGTAGACAACCAATCCATGCCCAAGATGACGTTGTAATGCCTAGACACCGCTACAAGAAGATCCCAGTCGAAGCTCTCACCTCCTAGAGTAAGCTCACACTACCGGCACCAGTGCGTAATCGTCGAGTCTACTCCCGTAAGATTCTCTAGTTGTAAGGATCGAGCCAACGGCTCTGTCGGAATCTCCGAGCTACGAAAAAGGGCATCGACAATAAAAGAATGACTCGATCCTTTGTCTATAAGAACTGCAGGAAGGGTGTAGTAGACATAGATAGTACCTTGAATCATCTCTGGTGTGCCGTGGTTGTAGGCATCCACTGCATGTAGCTGAGCCTGTCTCTACCCGCCAGCTCTCTGTGGCCGGGGTGGGCCTCTTGGTGGTGGTGGTGGTAAAGCCTCAAAGCGTTGCCCACCACCTGCTGCATGGCCAGCTCCTCTGACTGATCCTCATGCTCTCAGCGGACTGCCACGGTCGACCCTCTACCTCTTCCTGGGTGGCCCCTCAACCTTCTGCTGCTCCTCTACACCGCGGGTCGGGCAATCACGAGCCATGTGGCCTTGCCCGCCGCATGCGTCGCACTGTCTGCTCCTCGGAAGGTTGGCTCCGCGTCATGTGCCCCGTACCTCTGATCCAGTGTCCTAAGTTCGTCCGCCTGATGGTCCAGTCTGCCTGGACCCCTGTGACATCCGTCGACCGCCAGCTGCAGAGGACTCTGCTACGTGCCGCCCTGCGATAGGTCTTGCTGCTGGCGTAGGCTCAGCAAGAAATCTCTTTAAGATAAGAGCTCTCTCCAGTACTCCTGCCTATGTTGGAATGCTGAGGGAGATCATCGACGCCCTGATATCATGCCTCAGTCCCTGCTCGATGGTCCGGGCCCAAAAGAATGGATCTCGTACCATGTTCGTCGAATAGCGCGAGAGATCGGTGAATATCGTCGATTACTGGGCGACCGTCATGCTTCCATGTCGCAGCTGTAGAAGCTCATGGATACGCACTGCATAGAGGGAGGCTGGGACAAACTCCGAGAGGAAGAGGCTCTCAAATTCCGTCCAGAGGAGTGATGCCACATCGTGCATCTGGAGCATCAAGCTCCACCATCTGCCAATTGCCGCATGCAGGAGGCTTGCTGTGAGGATCACAATGAGGTCAGCTGGTGTCCCCACTAACATGAAAACTCACACAACTGCCTCCAGCCAATTCGTGGCTGCCTGAGGATCCATCTCCCCACGGAACCTATGCGGTATCTGACACTAATACTCGTGAATTTCACTAAGGCAAAGTGCACTATCAGCAGCTGGGTCTGGGCTCGGTGGGTAGAGGTATCGTCGGTGCCTCTACTAAAAAAGGGCCCTGCACCGAGGCCTCGTTGCTCGGTGGGATGTCGTCTCACACAAATCTCGGAACCCAAGATGGCTACCATCATGGGGCCATCCTGAAAAGAAACAGGTGTGCCATAGTTAAACAATATGCCTACTGAGCTGAAATAAAGTAATCACAAAGAAAAATTTTGAAACACACATGCAATCAATGTTTCCGTGCATTGAGTCGGAAATCAGAAGTCAGGGTCCTGGTGTACGGATACGTCGGCCGCTGCACCAACACAATATTCCATGGACTGTTAACCACCCTCAATACCCTTAACACTATTACTTCACATAGAAAAAAGATCAGAGTCCTGAGTTTTGTGGTAGAACTGAACCCCTCTGATACCAATTTGTCACGACCCGTCCTCGGGACCCGTGTCGTGACTACCCCAAGCCCGCCTCCCATAGGCCAGGGGCTGGTGACTAGCACCAAGGCATAAATCCTGATAAAAAGGGGAACGCATTGCCGTTATAAAGTAAACAAACACCATAGTGTAAGAAATCAGAAATAAACACTAAGTAAAACTGGGTACAATAGTAATGCGGAAAGTAAGTGGGCCAGAATAAAAACCCAAACTGAAAGTAAAGCACAACTGGAAAGAAAGTACAGTAACTGAAAGTAAAGCAGAAACGTCGAGTCGTCCACTAGAAGTCCCACCTGAAGGGTGGGTACAGATCGCCTTCTCAGCTCCTCGGGTCCAGCCATCCACTCCGTGTACGTCCCGCCCAGTGGTCCACCTCCATGTACTGACTTGCTCCACAAGTCTCAACCACGATCAGCGTTGTCTGTCGTATGCATCCAACACAACGTAGTGCGAGCATAGCTCGTGCAGGGGTGAGTATACGCAACTTAGTAGGGACCCCGAGACCCCCGAAGGTCTCCCAGAATCCACAAAGGATAATCCACAAAGGAAAGACACAATCACGAAGTATCAACCAACACTACTTAGGTATATTCCCATATATATACCTAAGTCATCAATTCACGTTCAGATCCAACATCTGAGCCCAAGTTCGATCACGTCCACACAGGATAGTACAACTCAATCCACACAGGAAAGCACAACACAATCCATATAGGAAAGCAAGTCAATCATATCGAAGATAGTGATTGAAAGTCAAGACTCAGCTCACACAGGTATACTTTCTTCATAAGGTGATAGATATGATCAGATATAGCCACTAATTCATCTAAGATGGGCCACACGTAATATACTAAACCAGCTAAGTTGTCAGACCCACATAGGATATAGACCAGCCACTCTGCCAGACCCACGTAGGATACAAGAATGGTAGTCATCACCATCGAACCCACAGAGGATTTCAGTACGGTCTCCATCGCTGCCGAACCCACGGAGGATTTCAGTGCAGTCCTCATCGCCGTAGAACGCACGGAAGATTTTAGTACGGTCTTCATCGCTGCTGAAACCACGTAGGATTTCAGTGCGGTCTTCATTGCTGCCAAACCCACGTAGGATTTCAGTGCAGCCTTCATCACTGTCGAACCCACAGAGGATTTCAGTACGGTCTTCATCGCTGCTGAACCCACGCAGGATTTCAGTGTAGTCTTCATCACCGTTGAACCCACAGAGTATTTCAGTACTGTCTTCATCGTCGTCGCAGTCGTAGCCAGCTCTAGGATTCCCGCACACAACATGCTCGATTCCGGGAGGGTCCGCTCTATGATCCAAGGGGTCGATACATCAACTGGCATGTATTCCAGATTTTATGTATCTCAAAGTTCCGTCTCGACAAGAGGAACTCAACGTGACAGATGGCGCGTCAATCGGACGCCCGGTCTGAGAGTTATTGGCTTTTTCGTTCCACGGGCCCAGTTGGTTTTTAAGTCAAAACCAACCCGACTGCACTCCAACTATGTCCAAACCTCGAGCGGAGTAATCCAAAAGGTTCGTATCACTAAGAGGAATCCAACAAAGTCGATGGCACATCAATCAGACGTCTGGAGATCAAGTTATAAGCGTTTCCATTCCGAGGGCCCGGCTGGTTTTGTGTTCGAACCAACCCGGCCATACCCAAAGTTCTCCAAAACCTTGAGTATAATATAGTGAAATGACCGTCTCGATCCAAGGACCTCTACGCAACTAACGGTGCATCGATCGGAGGATCGTAGCCCATGTTATGGGAAAAAGACCAAAAGTGGTACGAAAGTGGGGGGTCTGGGCCCGGTCCGACCCGGCCCAACCCCCCCTGGGTCGGCCCGAACCGGGTCGACCCGACCCGGGTCCGGGTTCGGCCCATTAGAGCATGACACGGCCAGGTGGGCGTGGCCCAGCCCCGGTACGATCCGCGCAACCTGGCCCGGCCCGGCTAGGTGGCACGCTGGCTCGGCCTGCGGCCGCGCATGGGGGGGGGGGGGGGGACGCGGTCCCCCCTTTCCTTTGCCAGCGGACACGGCGTTGGTCTCCGCGTCTCCCCCGGATTCCGTGTGGCCGCGGGATCCAGTCATCCCGCTACCGTGGTGGCTCCTGTCGGCGGCGCGCCGGGGCGCCGCGGCCTCCGGGCGGCCAGCCGGTACCGGTTGTGCCTTCCACGGACCCTCGGACGCGCTCCGGTTGTCCGTTTTGCCCGATGTCTGCGCCTGCGGCTCTCCCGGGACCCATAGATTATTGCGAAGGGTTCAAAATGACTTTGCGGCATGCTTCGTCGTCGCCCATCGATTTGCACGCCAAGAACAGAGAATCGGTGGGTTCGGACTTGTTCATTGGTCCCCACTCACCGCATTAGTGGTTCAAACAACATTAAACAATTTAAACACATGTCGAGAATTTAATCCACATAAAATAAATTAAACCAAACCCCCTACCTCAAAGAAGTTGTCGAACAAGGATCGTCGCGGGAAAAGACGTCGCGGAAGAGGATCGTGGGCGTCGCGGTACACAACGTTGTGGGGAAGAGGATCGTCGACATCGCAGTACATAGCGTCGCGCCGTCGATCTCCAAGGAACTTGCATTCTTCATCGTCTTTCGTCGAAGTCCGGCGTTCTTCGTCGTTCTTCGCGTTCTTCAACGAGTAAGGACGTTCTTCAAGACTGGAGTAATTCCTCCACAAATCTTCTCGCACAATACAACAACAATAATAAAATAAGGTTTTGCCTTATTTTATTACGCATGCCATCTATTTTTGAAAATAAAAATTAAATCATGATTTAATTATCGAGCGTTGACCAATTAATGAGGCGTTTAATAGTCCAATTAAACGCGAGAGTTGACTTGGAATTTAAGAGGGTGTGCGGGTGAGTTACCAAATTAAATGCACGTGGGAGGTAAAAGGGAAATAAAGGGGGTGGGGCTCGTGTGGTCCCCACCTCACTAATATCCTACCTAGTGGAGTTAGGATATTAGTGGGTCCCACTCCAACAACCAAGAATAGGTTTAAACTACTTAGAATAAAAATAAAATTTGTAGGACAATATTTTATTTTATTCTTTAGTTAACCCATTTAATTAAAAACCTCCCCCGAGCAAACACAACTCTGGAAAAGGTGTTCTTAAGCAATTATCAGCACTGTGGTTTAATCTGTGCCCTCAGATTTCGATTCCGAGCACTGGTTCAGAAGTTAGGAAAACCGCTCATTCGTTTAGTGAACGTACCCGAGCTGAACTTCAGAAATTGATTCCGGGCACACAGGGCCTTGGAATCAGGTGCCGTCAGAAACTGCGTTCTTGTAAAATCCCAAAGAAAATTAAGAAAAAATTTCCCTTGATTTATACAGGTCTTTACAAATTCCATGTTTTCTAACCATGTTACACGAATATATCCAAATCGATCATCTACTAAATATTTCTTTTACAATTGAATGAATAAGTATACCTTCATTAGTTAATTAATAATGACCAAATATGTATCCCCAGCATAAGTTGATCATGGATGTATAGTAAAAAGGTGTGTAGTTTCCTTATCCTATTTTAAAATCATATTTTTATTGAGATATAGTAATTTATTAGGTCCATGGTTCTTATCTGTAACATTCAATCCAATGAGTATCCATGAAATAAAACAAGAAAATTTATTTAGTTCTTTACAACCACGAGAACTAAAATTTTACTTCAAGATACATATCCATCAATTAAGGGTGAAACATGAAACCAATGTATGGGAATTCATCACCAATGCTTCATTTTTTTTTCAAACATATAACCATAAATATGTAAAATTAAACTTTTATCTTGATTTTATCATAAAAGGTACTATAGATCATAATGTCTCTTATGATTAATATAACTCTCTGAAATTAATTATTTTCTACTCAACAACAATCATACTAATGATGATTTAAAACTATTTTGATTAAATATAAATCTAAAATTCTCCTATATAATTTCTATTTCTTCCTCTTAGAAAAAGGACACACCATTCTAATCATTCTTCAACTCATGCACTACTTATAATTGAAAATGTATTTCATTTCCATGATTTATTAACCACATCACTGTAAAAGGATTTTAAGTACTCTACTCATATCCTATAACAAATATTCACTTAATTTTGAATATTTTACATCATGATATAATAGAAATATATACCACAATCCAATAACAAAATATATTCAGAACCTAATTTTTAGCCAAGTCACTATAGTCAGAATCGATATATATATATCTTATAGTCTTTCTCAAAACAATTTTAAATAACTACAGGTTTCCAAATAATCCATTAAAATCATCACTCTAGATAAGCTAATTTAACATGAAATGATAAATAATATATAATTCATACCTAGATCGAGTAAGATCAAGATCAGTGTATAGGTGGGTCTTTACTTAAGCTCTATAAAAGACTTATCACAAGTGTTATCCTATTTAAAATTAATATCTTTATTTATTTGGGATATATTTCATGCTATTATTTTTTAGAAATCATATATTTATGGTGATATTATCTATTAATATTATGAAAGATTATAATAAATTAAATGTTTCTACATGAACTTAAAACATCACTACAACCACTTTGTTGATATCTATGATGATACTAGACTCAGATGAAAAAAATATCCATGAATCACAACTCCTCAATCATATAATGAATCTGTGAAATATTGTAATAAATTCCATTCACTAATAATATTCAAAATAATACAATGAGATGATATTACTTTTCAGAAAAAATAGTGGGACTACCAAAATATCAACAAAAAATACCACCCCTAACGTATTACTTCATGGATTAAAAGGAATAATCGGAAAGAATATGAATAATGGATTCAAATTCATCAACCCGAATGATATCACTAGAATTTATATAATTCATATTAACTGATGAATTTGATCTAGGGAAAATTTCTAATATTGACTCTATATTGATGATAAAATGATATTAAATAAATCCTAGATAAAAATCATTCCAACATAAACTACTAAAATATATAATCATTTAATATATGTAGATAATTTTTCAAGTCATTAACTATTATAACATTTAATAGTTTAATCTAAATATAATACTTTTTCCATTCATTTTGAATAAATATTGAGTAATGCATGGTGTATTACCCTTCCTGATTTATCCATTCCCCTCATGACCATCATGAAATATCATTACCTCCCCTAGATTAGTTATACCTATGTAAAAAATGGAATCAATATTGGTTGAATTATTCATATCAGTTTGAAAATATTTGGACTTCTACTAAAGGAGAACTGAAAAATTCCTCAAGGAATAAATCCAAAATGTGATGTACAACAATAAAATAATAGGCTACTCTTTCCCATTCACAACCCTAAGAATTACGAAATACTTCTGAAAAGTGATATCCATGATCCAATCATGATTGGTACTAAATAATGATCATATAAATATAATTATACAATGAATTTAACCATAACCAATGAAAGACTAAATTAAAAATCTATTTTCCAATGATTTGATGTGTATTTGAAATTTCTTAATCCAATACATTCCAAAAATAGCATATATTATTGGGATTCATATTATAAACAAATTATATAGATTTATGTAACATTTAACATTACATAATATCATGGGTATTTCCTAATAATACCCAATTTTTCCCACAGGGGTCTAAATATTCAAAATACCCACTAAACACCAGATAGAAATATATAAATCATCTACTGGATGAGATAAAATATCTAGGGGTATCATAAGAAAATAAAATATAAATCATATAAATGAAAAATTCACCAAAATAGAACTTTAAACAATAATTTTTTTATAAAAACCATTATGTGTTGTCTACACAACCGAATAAAATAAAACTATAACCTATTACATTATCTGGCCCATTAAAATTGTAACATGGATATAGTTCAGTTCAGTACTTTGGTAGTCCCTAAACACCTTTCCTAACATTACATTATAATAGACCAAATGATATTATTATTACACTATATGGAAATCTAATTATCATGGTACAAGATGACTATTTATAGGTTTAACCTATATCTCATCCTTCATTGACTACGATCCCGTTGATTCAAATTAAAAGTATTATCATAATTCAATAATGACATTATATCAATGTACTAGAACATGGGTTGGATTTTGAAATACCGATACAAACTAAAAATAAAATGATGTATTATTTTAAAAATAAGATTAAAGGTAGATCATAAACATTTTATAAAGTATTTCCCACCAAAATAGAATAATTTTCTCATTCTTAAATTCCCTTTTCCAAAAGATCCACAGTTAGAAACACTATACAAAGATAACTTCCCTGATCATTTACCAATCCTAAGATACATATGACAAGTGAAATAATTATTCAATTCCAAGAAACTTTTTTATACAACAAAAATGCTCACATATGACTAAATGGGTGGAAATAAGTAGACCAAAAATAAATGTAACATCTTTCCCTTTTCCCATCTCATCAACATTATTAAACAGAAATGCTTAATCATCCTCTAGGTGTTCTATGATATATGATTAATATCTTTAGATGATATCACTAATATATTTTAATATATCCATATTTAATGTTATTGGGTAATTATTCTCATAGATTAATACACACGATAAATCACGTTAATGATCTACATGCTTCTTATAAATACCTAAAATTTTACCTATAAGCACTACATAATTCCTTCTAGAATAATACTAAAAATTTATTAAATTAATTTTATTCTATGTTCTAATTATCTCAAAAATCATGAAGATATTTATGATCCAATACTTTAAATATAAATAAATTATAATGTTAAACTCAACCATGAATCTTGGTTATAAAAAATTATGTGTGTTATAATCACAAAGATGGTAGGACATATGTACGGATGAGTAACATTTCGATTTTTCAACGTTCATGATGAAAGTAAGTAAGTGTTTATTTATATTAATATAAATATAATAATATTATAAATATAATATTATTTCTATAAATATACTTACATATAACATTTTTCTGATGTGGTAAAAAAATGAATAACATTTCTTCGTGAGGTTGAAGTCTTTTACCCACATTAATGACTATATTGTTTTTCAATGGATTGCAAGATAATATTTTTTATGATATTTTACAATCCAAAAATGATAAATATTAATTTAATATCATTTAATAAAGATTAAATCCATCACTATTAATATACTATAGTGGAAATGATGGAAGATGAATTACATCATTTTGTAAGGTTATAGTCTATCATACACACGGAAAATGGTATCCTTTTTCATTTTATGGAAGTGGAGATGGTCATAGGATATGTCACTATTATATTAATAAAAAATTAAATTTCTAATAATGATGTTATATTTTGATAATTATTCAATAATATTTTATGTATGTTGAAGAAAAAAATACAATGGTTCTTGTTTATGAATGTTTCATCTTTTTGGGGCCACCTCTTTGGGATCATAACTATAGTATTCCTATTGGCTATATGATTAAACCATGGATTAGATGATGAGGTTAGGGGAGTAAGTATGTGTGTTTTTTGTCTATTTAAATACCATAGGGTTTTGTATGTGTGGAACAGATAGAAGTGGGTGTACAATTTTATATGGGCGGAGGATTGGGGATCTTATGAATACCAAAAACTATTAAGTAATGGTAAGTGAATCTCAATATAAGTGCATAAAATTGAAAATTAATGAATTAAAGGATAAATAAGGCTGAGAAAAAGTTATAAAAGTTATAATAAATTATTTTTTAAACATGTTAACCTATTTAGATCTAAATTTATTCATTGTTACCATATTATTTTCTAAACAATAGTAACTATTTTTTCTATGTGTACTGTTCATTATGGAAAAAAATAAGTTGAAAATAATTTATAATATTATTTAATATGATCAAAAATATGACATATATTTTATGAAATTAAATTAATATAAGTGTTATAATTTAATTTAAAATAATACATCAAGACGTTTCGAGAAATCAGTATTTCAATAAATAAATTTTATCAATCATATGATCATCGTACAATAACTATATGAATATTAATAATTATTATATGAACATACATTAAAATTTATATACATATAATATATATATATATATCACTTTAATCTTTCATAATTAGGTTTTATTTTAATTACATAAAATGTATAAACATCATGCACTCTATAATTATTTCTAGAAAAATGATTTTTAAGATTGATAATAAATATATAATAATATCCCACATAAATATGATTTAAATTAATTAATTTTATTAGTTGTAAATAAATAATAATCTTTCAAATTTATATAAAATTAAATAATATTTTTACATTTAAATTATTTAATTTACTAAATGAAATGATGGTTTTATAAGAATCGATATTTTAACTATTCATTGAAAAATAAATTTTATCTGGAAAAATCAAATAATATCAAACTTTGTAAATATTGATATGAATATTTAAATAATGATGATCATTTTATAATATAATTTTTAAAAATATTTCATAAAATAGTAAAATAAATTTCTCACTATAAAAAATAAAATATATTTTATAAAAGAATTTGTTTTATATAATAAAATATTATTATTATATATGATTTTTATTTGTTAGTAATTTTTAAATAAATATATATTATGTTATAAAATTAAATATATTCCATAATATTTTTAATATAATTAAAAATCACTCAATAAATGGATAGGCTCTATGGGACCCATTTAAATTATAATATTTTAAATTTACATTGTGATTTGTTTACAATATGTGTTGTGTGTTGAATAGGCCGTTACCATATAGTTTTATTCTAAAATATAAAAGTGTTACATTATACCCCATATATCTAATTTTAATTTCCATATTCTAAACATCTTCTCTATAGTCAGGGGTTTTAAATTTGAAAATTACCTTCTTAAAAATACACATCATAAAAAAGGGACAATAAAAAATCATCAGAAAATAGGGAAAGGGAAACAAACAGGTAATCTATAATAACACATGAATATGTTTCCATGTAGTAAAACATTGGGGCTATGATAAAATATAGACATGAAATAATTTTAAATAATTACAGATAGTGATATTTATGACTGATAATAAGAATGTGAATGATGAATATATAGTTAACGACCTGAAAATCATAAATATATGATGAATTATTAGACCATTGATTCATAAAGAATGAAGAAAATAAGATAATATTTTTTGAAGACCATTTTCCTCATGTTCAGGGACTTCTTTTTTAATTTGATATGGAATTGAAGAAAAAAACATAATTCTTATCTTTTTATTTTATAAAAACAATTAATCATTTTTTTTCATCAATTAATTTCCATTTCACCTCTTATCCTAATTATTGAATATATAATATCTTTTTATTCTTGAGGTGCTAAAATTAATAGTTAGTGTGTTCAAATTGTCCAAAATACAGTACCCAAAAAAATACTCTTGTATTTATTAAAACAAAAATGGGTAGAAAAAATTATAATAATTCCCAAAATGAATATGATTATACTAATCTATAAAATTCAATAATAAAACCAAATTTTTAATGTATATAATTCTATAAATAAATAACCTTATATACCATATATCATTAGTAACCCCAACATGGAAGAAGGTTTTAACATCATGGTTATTTCAAACCCTAGATCACACCTCCAAAACAAAATTGAATTCTTACCAAATAATCAATTATATAAAACCTAATGGTTATCTACATATGATCTCAATAAAGCAACCCCCAAGAATATGATGAATTTCCTTAAAATAATGTTTATCATTAAATTGATTTGTAACCAATATGGATTTCTATACATCTTATTTTCCCCAATAAGAAAATAATATTAATTAAATATTTTTAATTTAACATGAATGATAGGATAAACCCTGAAGATTACCAGTACCCTTAAACTTATGTCCGAAAAAATTCAAATACAATATAAATAAAATATACATTTTTTCAAAACCCATATTAAAACCATGGGTAAGATTAAGGTAAATATCTCCAAAAATACACTTAATCGTCATAGACTTCAGTAACTTAAACCCTAAAAACCGTTTCACGTTCTATAAAACTATTGATCAAACTTAAACTTATCAACCTAAGAAAATTTATTATTATCTTAAGTCATCGATGATTATTTTATATTCAAGTACTTCAATATATTTCATAAAAATTATATGAATTCCTAAAACAAATCAGTGATACTCTTAAACCAGGTATGAATAGATGAACATTTTCATGCACCAGGTGTCGATTGACACCATATCAATGCTCCCTTTTCATATTTATTACCCCTAGATAAATCAATTCTAGAGCCACATTCTTTTTTAATTTCTAATTTTTCTTAAAAAATTTCTTTTTTTTATTTAAAAAAAATTAATTATCCTCAGTTAATCATTTTTTTATTATTTATTTACCTTAAATGTTTATTAAATTTAGAATTTAAATAATTAATAATACAACACTAATTATATTTATTTTTCATTTAATATTTAGAAATATAATTATAATATACATTAGTAGGAATAATTAATTGAGTAAAAATAGAATTAGTTACCTCACACTGTAAAGTATTCATATCCGGGTTCCATGTCTCCTATTCACATCCAAATTCACAAATAGAAGATAAACTACCTAGTTATTCCAAACCACCGAAAAAATCTTCCATTTGTTTATCCTTTTACTTTTTTATTTCTTTTAATTTATCTGTTTGGGGATATATTGTTATGACCCGTCCTCAGGGCCTGTGTCGTGACTATCCCAAGCCCGCCTTCCATAGGCTAGGGGCTGGAAACTAGCACCAAAGGTGAATTCCCGATATAAAGGGAAGGCATTGCCTTTAAACCTGTAACACACACAGTCTGAAAACAAGTAGTAGAAGCAAAATTTACTAATATAGAAAAGAAAAGTGTGCTGAAAATAAGTGGTCTAGTATACAAACCCAACTGAACAACAAGTACAAGTACAAGTAAAAAAGAAAACAGCTCCTGTATCATCCACCGAGGAATCCTACCTAAAGGGTAGGTACAGAACTCGAACAACTCGTTCCTGAGGTACATCCCATCTAGTCCAACTCTGAGAAGCCTCTCGTCTGTCACCCTCAACCTCAATCACTGCTGACCATCGTCTGCACCGAACACAACAAGGTGCGGGCGAAGCTTGTGTAGGGGTGAGTATAACAATACTCATTAGGGGACCCCAAGACCCCCGAAGGTCTCCCAGAATCCACTAAGGATAAACCATAGTAGTAAGATACAATCAAGAAGTATCAACCATCCCTACATAGTTATATGGCCATACATATACCTAAGTTACCAAACACAGTCTGTCTCCAACACTCGAGCCCAAGCAGAACCCATTCCACAATGGAAGTAAAGTCAATCACCTCGATTATAATGATTTAAGGAAAATACTTATCTCACATAGGTATACTAAACATGAATAGGGGTAGATATGATTAGATGTAGCCTCTAAATCATCTCCTCTGTCGAAACCACATAGGATCCTAGAACAATATCAGCGTTTCTGAAACCACGGAGGATCCCGGTACAGAAGTCATCACTGTCGAACCCACGGAGGATCTGGGTACAGATTTCATCGCTGTCGAACCCACGGATGATCCTGGTACAGTATCGTCACTGTCAAACCCGCGGAAAATCCTGGTACAGTAGTAGGTCCATGTAGGATCCTATTGTCTTAGTCACTGCCATCCATAGAGTTCCCTCACATAGTACGCTTGATTCCGAGATGGGCCACTCCTCAAGCCAAGTTTTGATACATCAACTACCACGAAGTATCGAGTTGATGTATCACGTAGTTCTGTCTCATCATAAGGAACTCAACGCGACAGAAGGCGCGTCAATAAGACGCCCGGTCTGAGAGTTATTGACATTTCTGTTCCAAGGGCTCGATTGGTTTTTAGGTTTAAACCAACCCGGTCATACCCCAACTACGTCCAAACCTCAATTGGGGTATGCCAAAAGAATCTCCTCGCACCAAGAACTCTATCTTCATAGATGGTTCTTCAATCAGACACTCGTAGCCCATGATTGGGGTGAAAAGGTGTAAACTGGCCAAAAGGGTCTGGGTCCGGTCCGACCCAATCGGTCCGACCCGGCATGACCCGGTCCGCGGAAGTGGCCTAAGCCAAGGGAACGGTCCTGCCCGAAGTGTCGGCCAGGCCCGACGGGCGGCCCGGCCTGAGGGAGGCACGGCCCAAGGGCGACCCGGCCCAAGGCCGTCCGACCGAAGTTGGTCCGGCCGAAGGCGGCACGGCCGAAGGCGGCCCGGCCAAAGGCGGCCCGACCGAAGGTGGCCCGGCCGAAGGCAGCCCGGCCAAAGGCAGCAAGGCCGAAGGGGGCCCAGCTATAGGCGGACCGGCTGGGGGCGGCCCGACCGTGGGTGGCCCACGTGGCTGGAGGCTGGTCGCGTGGCTGGCGGCTAGCCCGTGTGGCCGGTTGGCCATGCATGGGGGGGATACACCCCCTGCCTTCTGAAACGGTAGGGGCATGGCGCGTCGACCTGGTAACTGCGGGACCTGAAGGGTCCCCCCTTGTCCGGCTGGCTGAGAGACCAGACAGTTTTGGGCTCCAGCGTGGTGCGACGACACCGTGCCCCTTCACCGCGGCCCACCCTGGCTGTGTCTTCCCAGCTTCATCGGCGCGGCGCGACGGTGCCTCGCCCCTCCACCGTAGCCCGACTGGGCGCCGCCCTCTGCTGGCATCCTCACTGCAGGACGATTCCGCGCGCCTCCACCATGGCTCGTCATGGCCGCAAGTCTCCTTCCGCACGGCATGATGGTTCCACGCCCTCTTGTCGACCCAGTGGCCGTACACCAACGGTTCCTCTTCGTGGTCTGCATTCATCGTCAACAAATTGGAACAACCAAAGGGGGAGGGTCGGGTCATGTTCATGCGGTCTGAACCCTCCTCGTCATGGAAATATCATTGGGAATAAATAATCCGAGGTTTGATAAACAAAGAACAAGAATAATAATTCTACTGAAACCCCTAACTTTCTTGACGATTGTTAATTGAAGAAGTCGCGGGAAAAGGTGGTGTCGTTTCATTGACATCTGGAAAGAAGAAGCCGAGGATGGCGCATCATCGGCATTCCTAACGGGCAGCTCCTTCTCTTTTGACTTGGCCGAAGATCAAAGGAGAAGTTCATCATTCTTCGGTGGTTCTTCATTGGAAGGATGAAGCTCTCCTCTCTCAAGCTTTTCCAAAAGATTATTCCAACCACCAAAAATGATAAAGGCTTTTCTCTATTAATTCTTTAGCACAACAACAAAAAGATGTGTTTAATTAAATGAGGCAACTCATTTAATCAATGCTAAGGAATGGTTCAAATTAAAAAACTAGAGAAGTTGAGGAGTTATAATTAATAAAGAGATGTATAAAATTAATTAAGGGGTGTTAAAGGGAAGTAAGAAGCTTGTGTGGGACCCACTAAATAATATCCTCCCACGGGAGGTTATGCCCGGGTGGTCTAAACCTTCAACCTCCACTTGTAGGTTTTAACAACCAACACAATACAAATAAGCACAACTTATTTTTATTCTATTTTTATTTTAAAACCCCTGAAATTAACATATTTTCTCGTCAGAACTCAACTATGGTGAAAGTTTCACTATGAAATAACCGATGTTGCGAGTTCAACGGTGCCCTCACATTTCAATTTCGAGCACTGGTTCAAAAGATTTAAAAACCCGCTCGTACGTTTATTGAACGTACCTAAAAAAACTTCAGAAATTGATTTCAAGCACACCGAGCCTCGGAATCAAGCGTCGTCAGAAACTGAGGACTCGTAAAAATCCCATGTATTTAAGAAAAAAACTATACAGAATTTGGGGGTCTTTACATTCTCCCCACCTCAAGGATTAACATCCCCGTAATCTACAACTCACACTAAGGAATCCAAAGGGGGTACTGAGCATGCATGTGAGCCTCCTGCTTCCATGTGCTCTCATGGAGGTTTACGTGCTTCCAGCGAACGCGCACCAGAGGTATCGACCATCCACACAAGACCCGCTCTTTTTGATCCTCAATATCCACTAGAACCTCCGTGATAGTCACCCCGTCATCGAGGTACAGCTCCCCATGGTCGATGATGTGGGACGGATCATGCACTTATCTCCTCAGCTGAGATACGTGTAAGATGTCGTGCACCTGGTGCAACTGAGGTAGAAGAGCTAAGCGGTATGCCACCTCACCAACTCTAATGACGACCTAGAAAGGTTTGATGAATCACATAGATAACTTGTCTCCTCATCCAAATCTCCATAGACCTCGTCGAGGTGATATCTATAGAAATATGTGGTCACCATATTCAATCTCTAGTGGTCTTCGTCTCCTATCAGAATAGGATTCTGCCTACTCTGTTCAGTCTTCATCCACTCCTAGATGATCTTCACCTTCTCCGTCGTAGCCTGCACCATCTTCGGTCCCATAAGTGCAAACTCCCCTGGGTCAGTCTAGCATAGAGGCGATCTGCAAGGTCGACCATAAAGTGCCTCAAAAGGTGTCATCTCGATGGTGGATTGGTAGTTATTGTTATAAACAAACTCTACCAAGGGTAAATGATCCTCCCGGTTGTGACCAAAGTTTAGGACGCATGCACAGAGCATGACCTCGAGAGTCAAAATGGTCCTCTCAGTCTGACCATCTGTCTGAGGATGGAAGGTCGTGCTCAAGCGAAGCTGTGTCCCGAAAGCCTCCTACAACCCCTTCCATAGCTGGGAAGTGAAATGAGCATCTCGATCGGAGACAATCGTCGATGGAACACCATGAAGCTGTACGATCTCCTGTACGTAGAGGCTTCCCAAGATCTCTACTGAACCCTACTCTCTGATCGGTAGGAAGTGGGATGACTTGGTGAGTTGGTTGACAATCACCCAGATAGAGTTGTGTCCCCTTGATGTACATGGAAGTCACGTCACAAAATTCATGGATATCCCATCCCACTTACACTCTGGGACCTCAAAGGGCTGAACCAAGCCTGCTGGAACCTGTTGCTCCGCCTTCACTTGCTGACAAGTGAGGCATCGTGAGACAAACTCTGCTACTCCCTTCTTTATACCTGACCACCAGTACTATCGTCGGAGGTCCTGATACATATTCTTCAGTCCTGGATGTACCGCTAAAGGAGATGTGTGGAACTCCCTCAACACTTCCTCCTGAAATGCAACTGGTACCATGGTACGTCCTATGAAGAAAATTATGTGCTCCCTAACTTCAAAAAATCCATCAGGTGCCTGCCCTATGGATATTTGAGTGTGTCGCATCTCACAGTCAATGTCCCCATGTTGTGCCTCCCTGACTCACTGGTGAAGTGGCGGAGTGACTGTGAGAGACAGTATAAAGGCTTCTCCATCTCTATCTACAAAGGATATCTGCAATGCTTCCAGCTGCTCTATCGCCTCTCCTAGAAGTTGAATGCCTGATCTTATACTAAGAGAATATGCTACTACATCCCCCTTTCCAGAAGTATATACTATCTCAAAGTCATGGACCTGGAGGAACTCAATACAACGCCACTGTCTCAGGTTCAGATCCTTCTACAAGAAGATGTACCTGAGACTCTGGTGGTTAGAGTAGACTGTAAAGTGTTCGCCCGTAAGATAGTGCTGCCACATCTTCAAGCTAAAGACCACTGCTTCTAACTCCAAGTCATTGGTAGCGTAGTTCTACTCGTGTTGTCTCAGCTGCCAAGAAACATACACGATCACTGCTTGCTCCTACATCAGGACACACCCGAGTTTGATCCCTAATGTGTTGCAGTAAACTTTGTACCCTATGCCCTCCTCAGGTAGCCTTAAGATGGGAGCACTAGTCAACCTATGCCTCAACTCGTGAAAGCTCTGATGGCATCTCTATGACCACACGAAGGGTTTCCCCTTCATTATCAATGTTGAAAGCGGTGCTGCAACACTGGAGAAATCTGGAACAAATCTTCGATAGTACCCAGCCAGTCCCAGAAAACTTCGTACCTCCATCACACTCCTGGAAGGCTCCCAAGCATGCACTGCCTCAATCTTCACTGGATCCACTACAACTCTACTCTCCGAGATGATGTGTCCTAAGAAGTGAACCTATCTAATCCAAAGATGTAAATTTGAGAGCTTACCATAAATCTGGTTCTCTCAAAGTGTGTCTAGTACTACCGGCAAATAGTAGGCATGCTCCTCCTTAGTAGTCGAGTAGATCAGTACATCGTCAATGAAGACTGCGACAAAGCGATCGAGTTAAGGCTGGAAGATCCTATTCATGAGACTCATGAACACTTCTGGAGTGTTGGTTATTCCAAACGGCAAAACCAAGAACTCATATTGGCCATACCAACATCTGAAGGCCATCATCTGAACATCCTCGTCTCGAACTCTGAGCTGGTGATACCCTGACCAAATTTCTATCTTTGAAAACCATCATGTTCCTTTAAGCTGATCAAAGAGGTCTTCAATCCTTAGGGGTGGTTACTTGTTCTTCACGGTTACCGGGTTCGGGAGATGCTAGTCGACCCAAAGCCTTAATATCCCGTCTGCCTTCTTGGTGAACAGAATCGGGGCTGCCTAGGGAGTAACACTGGGCTGGATGAATCCCTTCCCCTTCAAGTCCTCCAACTATACCCGTAGCTCACAAAGCTCAGCAGGATCCATCTAATATGATGGAGTAGATATCGGTCCCATCCCAAGGTACAGGTCAATGTATAAGTCCACCTCTCTACGAGGAGGTAGTCCTAGAACATCGTCAGGGAAAACATCTGTGTACTGATCCACCATAACAGGAAAACTCAGACTCCACCCATCATCCAATCCGAGAATGAGTCTAGCCAACTGATGTGTGATCGGCTGCCCCCTCTTCTGGGTAAGTCCATCCTGCACTGCAAAGGCTCCCTTCTCACCGGTGAAGGTAAACATCATCCCATCCTCACGGACACACTGCACTTTCCACCTAATACAGTCAATCTGAGCATAAACTATGGATAAGCTTTCCATACCCAAGATAACGTCATAAGGCCTCGACGCCGCTACTAGGAGATCCCAGCATAAGCTCTCGCCTCCTAGAGTAAGCTCACACTACCGGCACAAGTGTGTAATCGTCGAGTCTTCTCCCGTAGGAGTCTCTAGCCGTAAGGATTGAGCCAACGGCTCCGTCGGAATCTCAGATCTCTGAATGAGGGTAGTGGAAATAAAATAATGACTCACAATTGTGTCTATAAGTACTGCAGCAAAGGTGGGGTAGAGAGAGATAGTACCTAAAATCATCTCAGGTGTTCCATGGTCGTAGACCTAGACTGCCTGGAGCTGAGCCTGCCTCTATCCACCAGCTCCCAGTGGTTGGGGTAGACCTCCTAGTGGTGGTGGTGATGGGGCCTTGAAATGCCATCCACCACCTGCTACTCGGCCAGCTCCTCTTCCATGTCCGCATGCTCCTAGTGGACCACCACATTCGAACCTCTACCTCTGCTTGGGAGGTCCCTCTACTGTCTGCTACTCATCTGCATGGTGGGTCAGGTAGTCAGGAGCCATATGACCCTACCCACAGCATGCATAGCATGTCCTTCTCCTCATGTGGTTGGCTCTATCTCGTGTTCCCCGCATGACCGAACCTGAATCTTGGGGTCACCCACCTGATGCCCTAGTCCACTTGGAACTCTGGGACATCTGTCTACTACCGACTGCAGAAGATTCCTCTACGTGTCACCCAATGGTGGGTCTCACTACTGGTGACTACTCAGCAAAAAATCACTCCACAAGAAGGGCTCGCACCAGCACCCCCGCCTGCGTCTTGATGTAGAGGAGGGTTATCAATTCCCTGATCTCATGCCTAAGTCCCTGCTTGAAGGTTATAGACATGAAGAATGGGTCTTGTACCATATCCATGGAGTAGAACGAGAGGTCGGTGAACCTCGTTGAGTACTGAGCCACCGTCATGCTACCCTACTATAGATGCAGTAGCTCCTGAATCTGCATCACACGAAGGGTGGCTGGAAAAAAATCTGACCGGAAAAGACTCTCGAAGTCTTCCCAGAGTAGTGATGTCTCATCATGCAACTGGAGAATCAAGCTTTACCATCTTCCTGCTACTAAATGTCGGAGACTCGTGGTATGGATCACCATGAGGTCGGCTGGTGTCCCTACCAATCTAGAAACTCTCACAACAGCCTCCAGCCAATCCTCAACTACCTGTGGGTCGTCTATCCCCAGAACATGGGCGGCCTCTGGCACTGGAACCTATGCAACGCACTCAGACAACATTCACTCTCTACTGCTGGAGCAGATGGTATCGGTGGCCCAGCAAGTACTGGTACCGCTGGTACCTCTGTTGTGATGGGGCCCTGCACCGAGGCCTTGCCGCTCGGTGGGCTACCATCTCATACGAAACTCAGAACCCTAGATGTATGCCTACATGGGGCCATCCTGAAATAAATTGGTGCACCATGGTCAAAACAATATACCTGGTGATATGACACAAATTAATCATGAAGAAAACTTTTCAAAGGAAACACACAGGCAATTAGTGTTTTCGTGCACTGAGTCAGAAATCATAAGTCAGATTCATAGTGTATGGATACGTCGGCCACCACACCAACACCGGTTTCCCTAAACTGATAACCACACCCAAAACACTTAACACTATTTCTATTAAAAGATTCATAGTTCACATTCTGTGGTAGAACCGACTCCTCTGATACCAATTTGTCACGACCCGTCCTCTGGGCCCGTGTCGTGACTACCCCAATCCCGCCTTCCATAGGCTAGGGGTTAGCGACTAGCACCAAAGGTGAATTCCTGATAAAAAGGGTAAACATTTTCTTTAAACATGTAATACACACAGTCTGAACACAAGAAGTAGGAGAAACATGTACTAATATAGAAATGAAAAGTGTGCTGAAAATAAGTGGTACAGTATACAAACCCAACTGAACAACAAGTACAAGTAAAAAAGGAAAACAACTCCTGGATCGCCCACCGGGGAATCCTACCTAAAGGGTAAGTACCGAACTCTAACAACTCATCTCTGATGTGAGTCCCGTCTAGTCCAGCTCTGAGCAACCTCTGGTCCATCACCCTCAGCCTCGATCACTGCTGACCATCATCTGCACAGAACACAAGAAGGTGTGGTGAAGCCCGTGCAGGGGTGAGTATAACAATACTCAGTAGGGGACCCCGAGACCCCTGATGGTCTCCCATAATTCACTAAGTATAAACCACATTAGTAAGATACAATCATGAAGTATCAACCATCCCTACTTAGGTATATGTCCATACATATACCTAAGTTACCAAAAATAGTCTTGCTCCAACACTCGAGCACAAGCACAACCCATTCCATAAAAGAAGTATAGTCAATCACCTTGATGATAATGATTTAAAGACAAGACTCATCTCAAAAAGGTATACAACATATCAAGAGGGGTATAAATGATTAGATGTAGCATCTAAATCATCTCCTCTATCGAACCCACGTAGGATCCTGGAACAATATCAGCGCTGTCAAACCCACCGAGGATCCTGGTATAGAAGTCATCACTGACGAACCCATGGAGGATCCCGGTACATAATTCATCGTTTTCGAACCCACGGAGGATCCTGGTATAGTAGTAGGTCCACGTAGGATCCTATCGTCTCAATCGCAACCAGCCATAGAGTTTCCGCACACAGGACGCTTGATTCCGAGATGTTCCTCTCCTCGATCCAATTTTCGATACTTCAACTACCATGAAGTCTCAACTAGATGTATCAGGTAGTTCCGTCTCATCATAAGGAACTCAACTGGATAGACGGCGCGTCAATCAGACGCCCGGTCTGAGAGTTATTGGCATTTCCGTTATACGGTCCCGATTGTTTTTTAGTTTCAAACCAACTTGGCCATACCCCAACTGCATCCAAACCTCAAGTGGGGTATGCCAAAAGAATTGTCTCGCTCCGAGAATTCCTTCTCCACAGGAGGCTCGTCAATCAGACACTCATAGCCCAAGATAGGGGCAAAAAGTGTAAATTGGCCAAACGGGTCTGGGTCCCCTCCGGCCCAGTCGGTCCGACCTAGCCCGACTCGGTCTATACCGGAGTCTGACCCGGTCTGTGGAAGTGGCCTGAGCTGAGGGAACAGTCCGGCCCGAAGAGGCGGCCCGGCCCTAGGGTGGCCCCGCCCGAGGCGGCCAGGCCTAAGGTGGCCCGGCCTAAGGTGGCCCGACCAAAGGCGGCCCGGACGAAGGCGGCCCGGCAGAACCCGGCCCGGCCGAAGGTAGCCGTCCGAAGGAAGCCTGGCCTAGGGGTGGCCCGGCCGAAGGCGGCCCGGCATAGGGGCGGATCGGCCGAGGTCGGCCAGCCTGCCCGCATGGCTAGTGGCTAGCCTGCATTGCCGGTTGGCAATGCATGGGGGAGGGGGGGTTCACTCCCTGACTTTCGAAACAGCCAGCACATGGCGCGACATCCAGGTAACCGCGGGACCCGAAGGGTCCCGCCCTATCCAGCTGGCCGAGCGGTCAGCTGGTTCTTCGCTCCAGCACAGCGAGACAGCACCGTGCCCCTTCACCGTGGCCCACCCTGGCCACGGTTCTGCATCGCTGGCGTGGTACGATGGCCCTGTGCCCCACTGTCATGGCCCGCCCTGGCCGCAGCTTCCTAGCTTCGTCACCGCGGCATGATGGGGTTGTTCCCCACCACCGCGGCCCAGCTGGCCTTGTGTGCGGCATGACGGTGGCACGCCCTCTTAGCGACTCGAGGTCCTTGCACCACTGATTCCTCTTTACAGTCCGCCTTCGTCATCGACAAACAAGAACAACCAAATAGGGAGGGTCGGGCCGTGTTCGTGCGGTCCAAACCCTCTTCGTCATGGCGATATCATTCGGCAAAAATAATTTGAGGTTTGAACGACGAAGAACAAGAATAATAATTCTTCTCAAATCCCTACCTTGCTTGACGATTTTTTTGTTGACAAAGTCGCAAGAAAAGGCGGTGTCATTTAGTTGAAATCGGGAAAGAAGAAGCCAAGGATGGCACGTCATCAGCGTTCCTCGCAGTCGGCTCATTCCCTTTTGTCTTGGATGAAGATCGAAGGAGAAGTTCATCATTTTTTTGTGGTTCTTCGTTGGAAGGATGAATCTCTCCTCTCTCATGCTTTTCCAAAAGATTATTCCAACCACCAAAAATGATAAAGGATGTTCTCTATTAATTATTTTCCACAACAACACAATGTTGTGTTTAATTAAATGAGGCAATTCATTTTATTAATGTTAAGTAATGGTTCAAATTCAAAAATTAGAGAAGGTGAGAAGTTATAATTAATGAAGATAGGTGTCAAATTAATTAAGGGGAGTTAACGGGGGTAAGAAGCTCGTATGGGACCCACTAAATAATATCCTCCCAAAGGAGGTTATGCGCAGGTGGGACCCACGTTCAACCTCCACTTAGAGGATTTAACCACCAGCAAAATAGAAATAACCACACCTTATTTTTATTTTAAAACCCAAAATTTTAACTTCCTTTCTCGTCCGAATGCAAATATAGTGAAGGTAACACTAATAAATCAGTAATGCTTTGAGTTCTATAGTGCCCTCATATTTTAATTCTGATCACCGGTTCAAAAGATTTAAAAAAATGCTCATAAGTTTACTGAACGTACCCGAACAAAACTTCAAAAATTTATTCCGGGCACACCGGCCCTCGGAATCAAGTGCCGTCAGAAACTGTGGACTCGTAAAAATCCAATGTATTTAATAAAGAAATTTCCACGGAATTTCCGGGTCTTTACATGTATTATCTAATAACACCCTTCTTCATTCACTCATAAAAGGATAATTTTAAAACATCATTACTATTATTATAATTAAGATTCTTGTAATTCTTATTAAACATTCTTTCTAACATCCTCTTACAACCTTTTCCATTCATCAACATGAAAAAATTCATTCTATATTTATCCATCTCTTTTTACATTATCAGAACATAGATGGATAATTGTTATATATTTTATTAAATTGTTCTTCAAAACTATACATTTTCTCTTTATATAATCTTCATAATCTTTTATATTCAAATATAACTCAAACTACAGTAGATATAACATTAGTTTATCTATGGTATAATATTTCAAATTCATACTCTCATTGATGACCACATTGATTTTATTCCATATTTTTGGTAAAGATATCAATACTCTTTCCACATGTGATGTGTTTACCAATAATTCCCTAAAATAACTAATACCATTTCTGATGCTTGAAAATGATGTAACATGTGGTTATTGACATAAAATATCTCATCTCAATGTTCTGGTATACATCTCGGATAATTCATATATTAAGTCTGTTTAGTTTTCCAGTACAATAGTTCGTGACCTAATGTATTTCTATATATTGTGGCTTTTCATGAAATATGAAACATGGTTAATGAATATTTTATTAATAGCACAATATAAAATATTTTTAACATTATAATTCAAAACATATTTTAATATTTTATTACCTATAAGTGTTTCCATATCATCTTGGGATAGCTCACACGGATTCTACATGATATTCCAATGATCAACATTTAGATGTATCTTTTATTCTTTCATTTGGACTTTTAAGTACCAACAATCACTTATATTTAAGAATAAGGGTTTTATGGAATCCATCCACCATTATAATTGACAGCTTCCATCTTCCAAAACTAAAATTTTATTCCATTGAATAATAAGTGTAGGATGTTCTGGTTATAAAAGAGATAAAAATAATCAACCAATGAACTAATTAATATGAGGGAATCCTTAAATAAAAATTATTGGATTATAAGTGACTTAAATAAAGCATAATTGGGAGGTAAATAGTACTTTAAAATTTTTAAGGAAAAATGAATAAATATTTTATTAATTAATGAATATTTTTTAAGTGATGTGTTCATGATCTATTGTGCAAAAAAATAAATAAAAAAGAAGATAAAAAATTAAAGTTGTTTGGATCACCATGATCATAGTCTACTCATCAACCTTTTGTGCATTGTGAGAAGATCGATAACCACTAAGAAACTCAATTTAAATGTTCTGATAACCAATTAGAGACACATACTTTAAAAAATACATAGAGAAAAAACTAGATTTACTGATTGTATTCATTAACGTAATCTATGACATGAATTTTGTTCAGCAGTTACAACCCTAAACATCATTTTGGGTGTTCGAAAAACTAAACACTCCAGACATTCATCAGAATACGAATATTGTAATCTATACATGTATAAAAAAAAGAAGAAATGAAAATTTAATATAAATAAAAAATGAAATGAAACCAAGTAGAAATATATGATTTTGAGGGCTATAATGTTTGATGATCATGAACGTTGTAGTAGTAGAGGATGGTACACTTGAAGTCGCTTTGTGATCATAGAAATAAAACAAAAGGCACCTAAAGAACCTCTCATCCTATAAAGAGGAACATTATTATCATAGGAATTCATAAATTCATCCTGAGCTGATGCATTTTGTTTTCACTATATGGCTTAATCAATTTTAATCAATGAATATGTAATGAAAATATTTGATCTCTTGGCTTGGGATTTTCCTAATCTAATAACCACCTTACAATGATAAGAAATACTTAGAATAATAAAAATCATTATAACCATTCAATAACATGCACATGGTAAATAATAATATTAACACGCTTTAACTTCTATATTATAATGATTAAAAAATTGGATAATATATTTTTTAAAATAAATTATATAATTTTTAGTAATTATAATTTATCTCATAAACATTTAATAAATAATTACTCTAAATATAATAAATATATTCCATGAAATATTTCAATGATAATTATTAATTTCATATGATTTTATATATGATAATATTTAATTACAAATCTATAAAAAAAAATTAATCATTATTTTATTTTGAAATTAAGAAAAATATAAAAGCATTCTAAACAAATTTTTTGTATGTATTTTTATAAAAATATCACAAAAACATAATGTTGTAATAAAATGATTTTTTTCTAAAAAAACCCAAAATAATATTCTGTCCAATTAAGGAACAAAAATAATTTTCTCAATAAATAATGTGTGATCATGTGTTGTCACGACCCGACCCATCGGGGTTCAAGCCGCGACTCCCCAAGCCCACCTCCAATAGGCCAGGGGCTGGCGACCAGCGCCGATTAGGCTATCACACACATGGGAGGCATTAGCCTAAGGTACCTGTACACACGCACCCACACACACCTCCATGAAATAGTGCATAGATATGTAAAACTGAAAATAAAATGCATGCATACACTATCCCACAACCAGATTACAACAGAAGTACAAATGGCAAAACAAGGCCCACCAAAAGTAAATTACAAAAGCGCGTCCAACCTGCTCTGAAGAAGGGGAACGCTGCCAAAAACACCACTGGAAAGCTCCCTCAGCACCGCACTAGCAAACACCCCGTTCAGTCTCGCTCACTCAGCTCCGCCTGCTCCGGGTCCCTCTGGGACTCCGTCAAAAGTCCTGTGGTCTGCACAAGACACAAACATGTGCGGTCAAAGCCCATGTAGGGGTGAGTATAAACATAATCAGTAGGCACCCCAAAAACCCAAAACCAAAGAGAGCAACTGAAGAGCAACAGTCCGCTCATCCCAGCCAGAGGGAACCCAGACAAGAGAGAAACTCCATCTTGTGACCATCCTCGGCAAAACACAACTAGTCCTCTCAACTCAGGTGTATGCCCATACATACACCTTGAACAATCCAGATATACTCAGCTCATGCCACAAAGCCACAAGAGGTACCGTCCTCATCACCAGCAAATGTCCACAACCAGGAGAGTACACCACACGATCACTGTCATCCCAGATGACACTCATCTGAGAGATACAATCCATCGGGTTTCTCACAAACCTCTCAGACGCTCACCCGAGAGATCACGCTCTTCGGATAGCATCACTGAGGAAACCTCCCTAAAACAACAAAACCACCAAACTCCTCGAATAGGGGATCGCTCCTAGGGTCCGCTAGGGGATACCAGAACCCACTCCGGTATACGAAGCTCATAGATAGGGGATCACTCCTAGGGTCCGATGGGGGATACCATGACCCGATCTGGCATACGTAGTTCTCACAGATAGAGGATCACACCCCGGATGCGCTGGGGGATACCACAACCCAATCTGGCACTAGACAGAATCACGTCTCACAGATAGAGGATCATCGCCCATAGAAAGGTGGTCACGATGATATCGGAACCCTACCTGGTATAACTCGCGATGTAGGGGATCGAACCGACGATGCCACAACCCTACCGAAACCACGCGCTGAGTAGGGGATCGCATATCCAACGATACTGAAACCCTACTATAAGCCTCATGCTGATTAGGGTATCGTATACCCGATGATGCCACAACCCTACTGAGCACGACCCACCGTGTAGGGGATCATATTCCCGATGATGCCACAAACCCTACGGGGTTAACCTGCTAGATAGGGGATAACCGCCCTTGAATAAGCGGTCACAGCGATACCAAGAACCCGATCTAGGGTAAAGATGCTAGAGGATCCGCTCTGGGTCCATCGGAGGGATGCCACAACTCTAATAGTTTAAACATCACATCGAGAGGATCACAAACCCATACGAAGGTTGTGATGCCACACGAACCCTCGTAGGAACAAACCAAGGGAGAACCCTCAACCACTGTTGGTCCAAACATCGCTAACCCGAGAGACCCGCCACAACGCCACACTGCGCACCTCCTAGGCCAAGACCGAGGCCACCATCGTGTTCCACACGAAAAAACACGCAGGATAGGCTGTTTAGTCGCCCGAAATGGAGTACCGGTGAAAAAGGCACTATTCACCATAGCTAGCTCGTGCGAGGCCCACACAACGATCCCGAAACCCGTCGAGCGGATCACACCACAACGATCCCCTCAGAAAAACATGTGGAATCGACTACTTGCTCGTCCGAAACGGACACCCGGTAAAAAAGGTACTATTCACCAAAGCCAGCTTGGGTGGGGCCCATGCCTAGATCCTGAAACTCGTCGAACGGATTGCACCATTGCGATTCTCTAGGAAAAACACACAGGATCGACTATTCATCCTCCAAAATTGGAGTCCTGGTGTAAAAGCTGTGTTTCTCTGCAAACGCCAAAACTCGGCCTCGTAGGGCCTGCACCCCGTCCCCAGTCCCAACACCCGGAAACCATCTCAAAATGTCTGTCGTACCATCAGGGTCTCAACGCCACTGATGGCACGTCAATCGGACGCTCTGGGTAGAAGTTACAACGGCCCGAAGTCGTAAAATAATAAAATAATATTATTTTATTCGACATTTCTAGCTCCCGGGCCACGACCCCGAACCTTTAAAACCTCGAACCCACACCGTAGGGTTCGCCTCATCATCAGGGTAACATCGCCACAAACGGCGTGCGAATCCAACTCTCGGATTGCAAGATACGGGGGTTTAAAGACCCCCGTATAACAAAAAGAGGTCGGACCGGCCGCCGCCGCGGGCCCGGTGCCGCCGCGGACCGCCGGGCTCCGCCGGCGCCGGCGGATCTTCTGAGGACCGCCGAGGGCACCCCAGTGGTCCGTTTTGTGATCTGGAGGCGTCTACATGACCCTCGGGACCCAATCTACACTGTTACAGCTTTAATTTGTAGAAAAACGTAGCAAAAACAGGATCGGGGGTTAAAACTCAAATCCGCCGACCTCGCGGAAAAAACGCCGACGTTCTGCCTTAGATCTGCGCTCCAGAGCTTCCGCTGTACACTCTTGGAACGTTCGTCGTCGAATTCTGAGCTCGTGTGCCCTACGTTTGCACGATTCGACAGAGCGGTGGTGAAGAACGACGAAGAACGTCAAGAGGAACGATAAAGGGGGGGTGCTGATATTTATATCAGCCGCCCGCCGGCGCCAAACCCGCATCGGACCCGACGCCCGATGCGAACGAATGTAAGTTCACCCATAGAGTAAACGCACTGTTCTGAACGCAACGGCGGACTCAGATTTTCCCTCCTAGACTTCTACCAGAAGTTATTCGAGCTGACGCTCGCACACTAACTTCGCCACTTATTTACAAAAACGCCCCTGGTGGCGTTTCTCACCGCAGGCCCGCGCCCGCAAATTTTACACCCCGCCTAGGGTAAACGGCACGTTTCGGACGCAACTGTGCCATCAGATTCCCATTATGAGCTACATTTAAGGAGACATCACACCCCCGCCATGTGCAAAGTATAAAAACACTTAATATTTTTATAAAATTAATTCCGGGCACACCGGACCTTGGAATCGCATGCCGTCTTCGTGCCTAGCTCTGGAATTATTCGTAGAAATATTCCAAAGTCTGAAATGGCCAAAAACCCGAGTACCTACATCCTCCCCACCTTAGAACTTTTCATCCCCGAAAATCCCTAAGCACAAAGAAAGCGACTGGACTCTCAAATGGGTCTCACACACCAGCGAGCTCACCAACAAACACCCATGCCTGAATGCATAAGTCAGAGGGACTCATCCACCACACCTCAATACTATCCACTTTAAGCGGCATTGACTCACCCGCACAGTTTTAATCGCGTCACAAAAACGTGTCTCGGTGGGGGAAGGATCCCTCCTCCTCACCCATTCGAAGCACGCCGAACAACACCCACACAGGGTCTTACCAACGCCCTGAACAAAACTCGAGCAAGAAAAAAAAACAAGGGTACCAATAAACAGTGTCAATCAAACTACTACAGAATGTAGAAAAGACACAAGGCATACCTCTATCCATCCGCGGTGCCTCCGGGTCAACTGCCTCCAGGGCATGCAGCTGTCCTCGCCCTCAGCCACTAGCTCCTTGAGCTTGGCGTGGACCTCCTGGGGGTGGGGGTGGAGGCAACTGGTACTGCCTTCCACCTCCTCCTACTGCACCCGCTCCGCCACCACGTCCACCATCCTATGGACCTCCATGCTCGAGACGATACCTCTTCCAAGTAGGTCCATCGACTGGATCCCTCTCAGCAGCATGTCGGGTCAGACACTCTCTAGCAAGATGTCCCTGACCATCGCAAGCATAACACCACCTCTCCTACGGCTGACCAAAATGGGCCTGCGAGCCCTGTGAGCCCTGATCCTCAGATCCTCCATCCTGGGGTCGCCTCCTGAAACGTCAGCCACGTCCAGACCCCTGAGTCTGTCGTCGGCTACCAGATGCCGACGTCTCAGCCCTAACGTGCCCAGCACTAAAAGGGGGAAACTGCTCAGCCAGAAAACTCTCCACCACCAAAGCTCTCTCCAACACTCCAGCATTGGTGGGAAGGCACAAAGAAACCACACCTGCCCGGATGTCCCTGCGTAAGCCCAGCTCGAAGGTCTGAGCACTAAATAACAGGTCTCGAACCATATCCAGGGAGTAGCGGGACAGGTCCGTAAACCTTGCTGAGTACTCTGACACGGTCATGCTCTCCTGTCGAAGCTGCAGAAGCTCCTGGATCTACACTGACCTCAGCGTCACCGGATAGAACTTATCCCTGAAGAGCCGCTCAAACTCTGCCCATGTGAGTGTCTCCTCGTCGAGGGACTGCGTCACCAAACTCCACCATCACCCGGCAGAACCATGCAGAAGCCTCGCCACTAGGACCACCATCTGATCTGGAGGTGTCCTCACTGGGCGGAAAACATGGGTGACTGCCTAAAGCCAGTCATCAGCTGCCTGGGGGTCTGGATCACCCCGGAACCTCAGAGGTCGCTGCCTCTGGAACTCGTGCAGTGCAATCAGCCTGCGCGAAACCTCGTCCTGCACTGCCGGTACAACCAGCTGCTCGACAGGTGGTGGATCAACTGGCAGACCAACTGGAGATGCAACCTCAGAACCTGCACCCTACTCCACAGCCTCTACACGGGGCGGTTCATCAGCACAATCCTGATGCAGAACCCTCACTGGCTGTCGTCGTGGAGGCATCCTGAAATACATTCAAGACGCACCACTATCAAAGGGTATATCTGGAGAGCTGACACAAGAATGACAAGGAAAACCCAAAAACCCAATCCTATATGATGCACGTACCATTATGTTCCTGCGACCAGTGTACGAATGTCCCGAGTCGAAAGGCAGGTTATCAGAGTCCTGGTGTATGGATACGTCGGTCTCCGCACCAACACTGGAGTCTCTGGCCTAAAAGCTGAACTCGAAACATCCTAACACTGTCGCTATGCAACCCAAACCAAACTCCCGCTACCCAAGTTACACCCTGAGATCCCAAAGGTGGAACCTCCTGTGATACTACTCTGTCACGACCCGACCCAACGGGGCTCGAGCCGTGACTCCCCAAGCCCGCCTCCAATAGGCCAGGGGCTGGCGACCAGTGCCATGTAGGCTATCACACACATGGGAGGCATTAGCCTAAGGTACTTGTACACATGCACCCACACACACCTCTATGAAACAGTGCAGAGATATGTAAAACTGAAAATAAAATTCATGCACACACAATCGCACAACTAGAGTACAACAGAAGTACGAAGGGAAAAACAAGGCCCACCAAAAGTAAACTACAAAAGCACGTCCACCCTGCTCTAAAGAAGGGGAATGCTGCCACAAACACCGCCTGAAAGCTCCCTCGGCACCGCACCGGAAAACACCCCGTTCAGTCTTGCTCACTCAGCTACGCCTACTCCGGGTCCTCCTAGGACTCCGTCAAAAGGCATGTGGTATGCACAAGACACAAACATGTGCGGGCAAAGCCCGTGTAGGGGTGAGTATAAACATACTCAGTAGGCACCCCAAAAACCCAAAACCAAAGAGAGAAACTAAAAAGCAATAGTCCGCTCATCCCAGCCAGAGGGAACCCAGATGATAGAGAAACTCCATCTCATGACCATCCTCGGTTAAACACAACTAGTCAGCTCAGCTTAGGTGTATGCCCATACATACACCTTGAACAATCCAGATATACTCAGCTCATGCCACAAAGCCACAAGAGGTACCGTCCTCGTCACCAGCAACTGTCCACAACCAGTAGAGTGCACCACACGATCACTGTCATCCCATATGACAATCATCCGAGAGATACACTCCATCAGGTTTCTCACAAACCTCTTAGATGCTCACCCGAGAGATCACGCTCGTCGGATAGCATCATTGAGGAAACCTCCCTAAAACAACAGAACCACCAAACTCCTCGGATAGGGGATCGCTCCTAGGGTCCGCTAGGGGATACCAGAACCCACTCTGGTATACAAAGCTCACATCTAGGGGATCACTCCCAGGGTCCGCTGGGGGACACCACGACCCGATCTGGCATACGTGGTTCTCATAGATAGGGGATCACACTCAGGATCCGCTGGGGGATACCAGAACCCGATCTGGCGCTAGACATAAGCATGTCTCACGGATAGAGGATCATCGCCCATATAAAGGTGTTCACGACGATACCGGAACCCTACCTGGTATAACTCGCGATGTAGGGGATCGAACCGATGATGCCGCAACCCTACTGAAACCACGCGCTGAGTAGTGGATCACATATCCAACGATATCACAACCCCACTATAAACCTCATGCTGAGTAGGGGATTGTATACCCGATGATTCCACAACCCTACTGAGCACGACCCATCGCGTAGGGGATCATATTCCCGATGATGCCACAAACCCTACGGGGTTAACCTGCTAGATAGGGGATCACCGCCCGTGAATACGAGGTCACAGTGATACCAAGAACCCAATCTAGGGTAAAGATGCTAGAGGATCCGCTCCGGGCCCACCAGAGGGATTTCACAACACTAACATTTTATAAACCCCATCGAGAGGATCACAAACCCATACGAATGATGTGATGCCACACGAACCCTCGTAGGAACGAACCAAGGGAGAACCCTCAACCACTGTTGGTCCAAACATCGCTAACCCGAGCGACCCGCCACAACGCCACACTGCGCACCTCTTAGGCCAAAACTGAGGCCACCATCGCGTTCCACACGGAGAAACACACAGGATAGGCTGTTTACTCGCCTGAAATGGAGCACCAGTGAAAAAGGCACTATTCACCATAGCTAGCTCGTGCGGGGCCCACACAACGATCCTGAAACCTGTTGATCAGATCACACCACAGTGATCCCCTTGGAAAAACAAGCGGAATCGACTACTCGCTCGTCCGAAACGGACACCCGGTGAAAAAGGTACTATTCACTGAAGCCAGCTCGGGTGGGGCCCACGCCTAGATCCTGAACTCATCGAACAGATCACACCATTGTGATCCTCTCGGAAAAACAAATAGGATCGACTATTCATCCGCCAAAATTGGACTCCTGGTGAAAAATTTGTGTTTCTCTGCAAACGCCAAAACTCAGCCTCGTGGGGCCCGCACCCTATCCTTAGTCCCAACACTCGGAAACCATCTCAAAAAGTTTTTCGTACCATCAGGGTCTCAACGCCACTGAAGGCACGTCAATCGGACGCTCCGGGTAGAAGTTAAAATGGCCCGAAGTCGTAAAATAATAAAATAATATTATTTTATTCGACATCTCAAGCTCCCGGGCCACGATCCCGAACCTTTAAACTCTAAAACCCACACCGGAGGGTTCGCCTTTTCGTTAGGGTCGCGTCGTCGCAAACGGCGCATGAATCCGGCTCCGGGATTGCATGATACGGAGGTTTAAAGACCCCCGTATAACAAAAAGAGGTCGGACCGGCCTCGACCGGCCGGTCCGGCCGCCCGCCACCGGACCGCCCTGGCCGGCGGCTCTCCGCCGCGCTCCGGCGGCTGGGCCGGTGCACCGCCATGCGCCGCCACGTCTCCACCACGGCCCACCGGGGGCGCCCCAATGGTCCGTTTTGCGATCCGGAGGCGTCTACACGACCCTCGGGACCCGATCTACACATCTACTGCTTCAATTTGCAAAAAAACGCAGAAAAAATAGGATCGGGGGTTAAAACTCAAATCCACCTACCTCGCGGGTGAAACTCCGACGTTCTTCATTAGATCTGTGTTCCAGAGCTTCCTCTACATGCTCCCGGAACGTTCGCCGTAAAATTCCGAGCTCGTGGGCACTACGTTTGCTCGATTCGATGGAGCGGTGGCGAAGAACGACGAAGAACGTCGAGAGGAACGATAAAGGGGGGGGGGGGGGGGGGCGCTGACATTTATATCAGTCGGCCGCCGGCGCCAAACCCGCCTCGGACCCAACGCCCGATGCGAACAAAAGTAAGGTCACCCCTAGGGTAAACGCGCCATTCTGAACGCAACGGCGGACTCATATTTTCCATCCGAGACTCTGATCAGAATTTATTCGAGCTGACGCTCGCACACTTACTTCTCCACTTATTTACGAAAATTCCCCTCATGGCGTTTCTCACCGCAGGCCCGCGCTCGCAAAGTTTACACCCCGCCTAGGGTAAACGGCACGTTTCGTATGCAACTGTGCCATAAGATTCCCGTTATGAGCTACCGTTTAAGAGATATCACACCCCCACCATGTGCATAGTATAAAAAATACTTAATATTTTTATAAAATTAATTCCGGGCACACCGGACCTCAGAATCGCACGCCATCTTCGCACCTACCTCTGGAATTATTCGTAGAAATATTCCAAAGTCTGACAGGTCCAAAAACCCGAGTCGCTACATGTGTGTTTCGTATACATTCCATCCAAAAATGATTGATATATTATCTATGTGATAAAAATGGTCGTGCAATCGGTCTACAAACTGTGCAATCATTTATTATGTTGGGTGATCAGTTCAAATATACATGTGCTCAGAATATATACCATAATAAAAATATCCAATAATGTTCATATAAAATATAACAATAAAAAGTGAAATATTTTTTGCATTTATAAAAAATATTATTTAGTAGAATAAATAGAATTTTATACTAATCGATAGCATAATAAATCATGGTGTTCGTGTTCCTGGGATCATGATGAGAACAATTAAATAATTATAATATGTATTTTAACATGTGTTAAAAGTTTTTACTTCAGTATAAAATTGATTTAATCTTATAGAAAGTTGAAAAATATACATTTGTTAAGTGAAATGCACATACGGTAGGTACTGTTTTCACTCAGAGTGAGAAGTACATAGCCACATGGTTACATCAAATGATGCTCACTTCCACCTTAACATTTGGTCGTATTCCTCAAGAGGTAGTATGATACAGCATGAAGGAGGTATGTGAAGAACTCCCATGTTGCTGCCCAGATGTTCAAATCAAATAAAGAGAGGGTGAAGCGCTATAATATGGATGGATGACATGAATTGTCTATCAAACCAGGCGACATAAGATTCTGTGGAGGTTCACTACAGTGTTGTGATATGTTAGTGAGGTGAAATAATTATTATACAGTAGAGCACTATGAATATTCCTATATTGGTTTTTTAATGATGAAGTCAACAAGCTTATAGAGCTTGTCGTGCAGAAAAGAAGGGTGTCCACACTAGCTCAGAGATGCTTCTAGTCTTGATGGTTATTTTGTTGCCAATGAAGCTACTACATAAGGATTCTATGATGAGGGATTGATTTATATTATCTCTAGATTCTATGTTTATGAGGAAGTGATGTGTGTGTATGGTTAGGTATTACGGGACACATCAGTGCTCTGTACTATCAGTGCATGAGAAATACGATCATCCATGGAAGATGTGTAGCATATGAAAATAAATAAAATGGTTTATTATATATATATATATCTGTGTGTGTGTGTGTTTTAAAAATAAAAAAAATGAATATGTTTATAGTTAATCATATAAACAAAATTAAGATAAAAACATATATGTTAAAATTATAATATTTAACAAATTAAAAAAAATATTTTTTAAAGAATTACCTTCAAACAAACCTATGAAATAATATTACATAATTATAAAATTTTAAATACAATAATAAATAAACATTTTATAGACAGATTTAAGTTCCACTAAACATGTGGTAATTATAATTTCAATAATTATTAGCAACAAACCATGATCAAACTTTTTCAATCACTAAAATTTCCTTTTAAGGTCATGTGACATCTACCAATCCTGGTAGTTTATTTCCATGCACTATGTAATATTATGAATAATATTCCTAATAATGTTTAGTGCATGAATTATGCTTATTTATCCCTTTCTCAATGATCTTTAAGGTAATATATCCCAACAAGGATGATTTCATCTCATATTGAATATGGACATGTGATGATAGGTCTCACAATGAATATGGGAAAATGAAAATAATGTTAAACGAGATAGGGGAATATGGTTCTCTTGGTTTGGTACATGACATTATCAAATATATAAAATAGTAAAAGTATGATCTATAGCGTGGATGTAAAAAATGAATTGGATTTCCCGACTCTCTAGAATATAGCCATATTATAGGACTATGTAAATGATCTATTGATTAATATATCCAAATGTTGATAGAGATGAAATATTGAATATATTTAGAATTATCCTTAATGAGGTGTTCTTTATATGTTATTAAAATATTAATCAAATCCCATGTATATGGAATGACCCAATAAAATCCCAAGTAGATTGAACTTGATCTTCCTTATATAATTTCCTCTCATAACATTAGTGGGAATGGAAAGGTAATTGGACCCATGTGGAATGTTTTCCCATAATATAGAAATAGTAGTGAATTTCATTTAAGTGGATTCAGATTTAAAATATATTGGTATTTATTGTGTTTATTGAGGTTTTTATAGATAACCTGAAAATTGACTATGGTATAAGAGGAGTTAGGTGGGCACTTGAATTCCCTGTGTATAGGTGATCACAAGATTATCCTGTGATTTGGTGATCACATAACGTGATATTGTGAATGGAATATGGTTAGGATATAAAAAAAGGTGGTTATGTGAACGATGATGGTCTGATGATAACATAAAAGATATGGGGTTTGGTGATCATGTTCCAGAATAGTTACTCTATTATTATGTGATTATGGATTGATAAATAAATAACATGACTAACTAAGGTTTACACAATAGAAAATTGTAATATCATACATATGATTGATGAGTGATTTCTCATTCAATGTCTCCACCATTGATCTGATAGTTTCCCATGGGTTCACCAATTAGAAATATCCAAATATATAAATCCACAAGATCACTTTTATACCTGAATATATCATCAAATATTCTATCCCATATATATGGTGTTCCACCTCACATGTATATTCATAAAAAGTGAAACTTCATGAGGTTCTTATATATAATGAGATCCCATTTATATACCAAATTTCAGGTAAATGAATCCAATTTTTTGGTTTGATGGAATTAGAGATAGTCTTCGTATGTTGGGGCCACTAAAATACTTCCATTATTCATGTGATCATAGGGTCCTGATATCCTGTCAGAAACATGAATTCATGTAATCTAACCATCACCAAGAACATTTATTTAATTCATTGTATAAGCTATAATGATCATAGTGATATCCATAATTTATTATCTATTTCCAAGCCTCATATTACATGGTGTGATCCAAGATCAATTGTTCACTCAGATGTATAACATGCTACATCATGTAATAAGTAATGGGAACAAACCTTTCCATCATTAGAAACATTTTTGGTTTCATCTCATGAATAGTATACATCATGTGTTTCATTTTACATCAAGTATTTTACCTTCATCATCACAAGATATGCAGTGAGTTCTTATTCTTCTGTCATGTACATCATATTTGGCCTTCATCATATAAAAAATGGAGTATTGTGTGACCATGTCACTATCCGGTGATCACACCACTCGAAAATATGATGCTTGTGAATCCATATCATTAGACTCTTATTATATCATTATTTATCATCTCTTCCTCAAACAGGTTCCTCCAACCATCACCCATAGTGTTATTTTATAAGGGAAAAAAATTGGGATTTAGTTGGTGAAAGGAGGTCATATAAACCATTAAGAGATGTTTTGAAATTTGATAAACAAAATGTCTTCAATATCATTATCTCAAGGATTATAACTCTTAGGGGGAACCATTTTGATTACCATATCACAGTTCAAATCATGATGTTGGTATCAAAAATAATTTATTTGTGTCTATGCATGTATTTTCATACCATTCTCACATGATTAAATAATATATCATTGGATTCATTTAGGCATGCCCTCCACTCATCAAGACAATTCAATAAAATATAAAACATTCCTTCTCATACAAATAGTTAACCTTTATATAATATTGTAAATATATACTATATAGAGTTTAAGGGTTTCCTCAACCAGGTTCCTCCATCCAACACAAGTTTATTTAAAGAATCATCGTAATATGCATCCATTACATTTCAAAAACAAATCTTCAAACAAGTATAAATTTATGGGTAGAAAACATATGTATTCTAAAAAGATGATAAATTCAAAAAAAATTAAATTTCATGTCTACTGAATTTAAGTACGAAAACATATTTTACAAAAAAAATATATCTTTCTTTATTGATCATTCTACACCATGAAATATTTTACAGAAAGACAAATATAATTCATTATTATATTAATAAAAATAAATTTTCACTAACATGTGAATATTTTATTAATGATAAATATTACCAAAAATCATTTTTCACTGAAAAAATTTTGGAAAATAAACCATTCAAAAAGATAATGATTTTATCAACAATAAAATAAAATAAAATAAAATTATTATACAAATTATTATTTTTATCAAAAAATTCATCATCTACTTTTTGAGAGTTTATTAAAAATATAATATTAATATATTTTTTATTTTTACTTTCCCTAAATACAAATATTTATTTAATTTTTTAATGCAATTTGTCTAAGGTATATTTAAAAACAATTTATAATAATTAAATAAAATCAGTACGATATTTAATATACTTACACATGTCATTGATACTCTCTTTGTACCTTATAATTTAATTTTTATATTTAAATTTAATAAAAATAATTGATTATAATCAAAATATATTTAAAAATTATTTTAATTAAATTTAATAAATAAATACCTAATAATAATTTTTTTATTAATATCATATATTCACATATTGAATTATTGTTTTTTATAACAAAAATAAATTATTATTTTTTATCAAAATATACACTATTCAAACATATACTAATAATATTATTAATTTAACATTTTAAATATTGTTTTATATTATTTTTATGAATTATTCTATTTACCTTGTTTGACCATGAGACTGAATTGTCCATGATCACAATCAATCCTTATTTATCCTGATGAATCCATCTGGTAAAAATCCACCGTAAATCCATTAATGTGCTTGAAAAGTCTCCCTGAATTATTAAATCATTAAAGTGGTTTCTCTCACACCACAAAAATCCTTTCGATTTTTATCCCATATAATGTATCATGCGCAACCCTAGTATTTTAAAATTTTAACTCACTAGTCATAATTTTTTAGGTTATTCATAATTTACTAGGTTTTTTTAATTTGTTTTTTATGCCCACCTCTTTATATTAGTTTGCAATCCTCTTGTTTGGACCTCTCTTACCCCATCTCCCACTACATGAGAGTAATTTTTTTATATATAAGATTCATTCAGTGAAAAAAATATTTTTTGAAGCAAATAAAAAATTATTATTCATGTTTGGTTTGTTGTATTTTATTATTGTATGTTGTTAGTTTTAGTTTCCATGTTGGTTACTTTTATAGTCAATAATACAATATGGAAATATTTATTAATAAAATAATTATTTTTATTGGTTAATTAAATAAAAATAAAATAAAAGGCTCGGATAACCAAATTAAATATATATGCTGATAATAAATGGGTGCAGTTATAGAGAAATGTTCAAGATTATTTTAATATAGTATATATTTTCCATGATATTTCTTTTGAAACATCATATATGAATTATATTATTTCTCATACACGTCATATATATGTTAATAGACATTAATTTTAGGAGTCTTTGTGAAATCTTTCCTCGTTATAATATCAATGTATAGTAATTTTTTAAAAAAAATATATTTTTAATTAGGAGTATATAATTGATGATGATAATTACATTTTAATTTTTGGACATGATAATCCTTCAAAAAATGATATACTTAACATAATGGGGGATATATTTGAATTTTATAAAAAAATAAAGCATTCTATAATTTTTGTAAGGAATAAAAATCATTTTAAAACTTGTTAATGATGTTGAGACACCTCAATACATCAGATTTGAATCCTTTACTAAATTAATAATTATTTATTTAAATGTACCATAATTGATGTTTAAAATTAATCTGTAATGTGGGAATTTATGCACTAATGATATGGTTTATGTTATCTATTACCAATGAATCAACTTCACTCCACTCATTTATGATATTAAATGTGATTCTAAAAAATTATGCTTGTTTATAAAAAAATTGATTCATTCCTGAAGGATTATGATCATTTTCATAAGGAAAAAAAATCCTTTAAGATTGTTGAATTTTTTTCATTAATGGTGATAACGTTTCATGTGATCTTTTAAATATAATGATACTGCTCACACATGGGTGGTTTATTCCATTTTTTATGATGTCCAGTCAGTATAAGGGATTTGTTTTTTTCTAAATTTATAATTTAATTCCAAGGTGATTTAAATATAAGTGATATTTTAATTTTTCAATAATGATATGTGGACCCAAGTCAAATATAAAATTATATAACTGTATTTTAAAAAAAATTAACTGATTTGTGGAATATGATTTTGGTTTTTTATATAATCATTTAATGAAGCAGAAAAATAATCATTTGAATTAAATGGTGGATTAATGTGTATAGTTTATGGATTTCCCAAATAATATAATATATCTAGTTTGATGAAATAAGGTAAATAATTCCTGACAATGTTTTAATTTTGAAACATGTTCATTGTACTTTATAAGAAGTAAAAAAATGTTTCACATGAGTCCTTGTTTCCTATGGGATCTGTACAATAAGTTTTATTAAAATAAAAAATGTATTTAATAGATAAATATAAATAATGATACCACCTAAATGAAATTATTGATTATATTTTTTTGATCTTATTAAAGGGTAGGATGTTATATTTGAAACCCAAATACCATTGATCAAATAAAAATTAAATGTATGATAGATGAATATATGGTTTTGAAAAAGAAAATTATTTTTAATCAACATCCATATTTAGAGTGTCACTTTTTAAATGAGAATATGGATATACAACATGTATAAATTAATATCAATTAATGTTTTTAAGAACAAAATTTTGAATTTATTATATGCCTAATTAAACAATGTAATATAGACGTGACATGTTATATTTAAAAGTAAGACATACTCTTAATCCAAATAGATATCGATATTGAATTTATATATCAGTATCATGATTTACATTAATTGGCAGGAATAAAGATAAAGTGAGAAGTATACTTTAATCTATCAATGTGGTAGATTGGTTTTCCCAAAACATTTGGAAAATTATTTATCATAGATATTTTTGTTTAAAATAACAAGACCACCATGTTTAAATAAAATATTTGAAAAAAATTCTCCAACGAAAATGACAAATGAAGTGTTTTTTTATATTTATTGAGGTAATTAAAATTTTTATATATTGTTACACATACGTGGATAAATTTTGATGTTTTTTTGGGGGTTAGAACAATATAGTGTTGTCATACTCTATCATTTATATGTAATTATCCCAACATCCTTTTATTACATCATTGTACTCAGAGATATTATTTTTTAACATAAATATAGGACTGTTGCGCCTATATATATTTGTTATACCTATAATATTTAGAGGAAGGAAAAATATGTTTTCATTTTTTCACTTTGGTATACATTTAAATATTTTTTATGTTTAATGAATAATGATTCTGAGAATATTTAAAATATACCTTTTAATAAAATCTGCTTATATGGATCATTTATAAATGGTTAAATTGATGAACTATGCATGAAATTATTTTCAATAAAATTTCATGAAATCTGTATATGATAAAATTGGTAACAAAAATCAATGAAGTTGGAGGTGATTAATCACATCAAAAAAAATTCATATTCCCACTAAATTCGATGAAATGTAAAAAAAGATATTAACCAGAATTTTCAATGATATTGACAACACATAACTATGTTTTGGAAGACTGTGGTGATGTTAACATTTGTGTATCGTAAGTCTAATAATATTATATTTTGATTTATTTTTCCTTTTTTATATTTTATTCATTATAATTTTTGTAGGGAGCACTATAAAATTATCTGTAGAATATTGTAACACATTTCATAAATTTGTAATTTAATACATAATAATGGTTTTTTAATGGTTTACTATAAAATTTGGATTTAATAACGCACATCACATATAAGTTTTTTTAACATTCCAATTCTTCGTGGATTATTCATCTTTCAACTGTTTGACCTCATCACACATCTATAGAAAGTGATTTCACATATTTTAGTAGTTATTTAAACATGCAGATTAAAATTTGGACAAAGGCCACATTCATTGGTTTTTAGGGTATTGTTTAATGTATTTATATGTGGAGTGTGGAATTTAGGTGTTCATATGAGTGGATTAACTAATATATGTAATAGATCATCTTATGGTATGTGGAAATAAACTTTTGAGTTATGTTATCTTGTTATAGGAAGATTCATTTTAAATTTTTGAAACATTGTTAACCATATTGAAGGTTTAAATGAAGATATTTTTATATTGAATATTTTCAACATGTAGTGGATTACTAAAATTAATGTGCACTTTATTTTATTATTTTATGCCTTGAGATATTTTTATATAGATAAATATATAGAGAAAAAATTTCTTGTTTCTACCATCAATAATTTAAGTGACATAATTGGAATGGAGGCAGATATCAAACCTGAGTTATATAGCTTATATAACATTTTTTTATCTAATGCTAATTTGGAAAATTATATGACATATGATATGTAATTAGTTAAAAATAAATGGTATTGTACTTAATGTAATTGAAAGTTGACTTTATGGAATGAGTAATTGAAAATAAAATTAGATAAAAATTTGACATGTGAACCTAACAATGAAAATGGATATATATATATTTTTTTTACAATTATGAATTTGTTTAGTTTCCAAATTTAAAAAAAATTCTAATTTTTATTGAAACTAGTTTTATTTAAAACATAAATAGGATTATCTAGTTTTTTTATTTCATTTTGTATATAATAGTATTTTTTCATGATATTTTTTTTTGAACACTTCAATCAATATTAATACGGTTATATGAGTTAAAATTAAAAGAATTATTTTAATATTTAAATTTAAATATATAATTTTTTTCTCTTTTATTAATTTTTTTATAATTTTTACCTTCTTCTTTGTATATATTGTTGTGTTCTTGTTGATGAAAAAATATCCACATTGTAGAAAATAAAAAAATATAACTATCAGTTTTCCAAATACAGAACCTTAATTCTATTACCCCTAAAAAATGACCGATTTCACTGATATTCAAAGATGAAATTCATTATCCAACATTTAGTTTTATTTTAATTTACCAATAAAATCTATATGTTATTATTAAATTTTTTTTGATAAGTTATAATTATTTCCTATTTTAATTTTTGTTATAGTTTTAAAAGATAAAATTCAATAAAACATCTATTATGAGAAACTTGAATAGGTGTTGCGTGTTTCAAATAAGAAAATATATATTAATAAGGATAATTAGTATTATAATTTTTTTATTATAAAAATAATTATAAAATGATTTTCTTATATATTAGACTATAAGAGAGAAGAAACCTAGATTTTTTCTTTGTGGTTTTTAACATTATAGATATTATTAATTTTTTTATTGATTAATTGTATTTAAACATATAAATTTTTTTTGACAGTTCAAAATATCAATAATGGTAATATATTTACAATTAACGCATAATTTAGTGATAATGTTTCGATAATAATTAAATAATATTTTGATTCAATCAAAAATTAAATATTCCTTATCATGAAACTCAATGTTAAATGTGAGATCAGGCGTTCCATGTATGAAAAAAATGGGTACTGGAATTAGAAAGAAAAAAAATTAAAAGAATGATTTTGTATATGTTAATTAATTTAATCTCCCAATGTGGTTATTTTGAAATAGAATTATCATACTTCGTTGGTTTTTACTAACATTATAAATTCAATTTCTATTTTATTTTCAAGAATATTGGTTAGTAGAGAATAAAGAAAAGAACAATGTGTTGGATGAAATTATGGTACATATTCAATGATAATTATTATTATTATTATTATTATTATTTTTCTTCTTATTTTATAGTATAATTTCCATATATATGATTTCATATTATCATTCTTAGTTATCATATTACTTTAATGGGTGGAATGACCCTTTCTATTTGGAGGTGGCGAAAATGGATGTTTTATAGAGAACCCCTAATTTTTTTTAAGTTACCTTATATTTTCAATTGAACACACAATAAGGATGTGGATAAAATCCCTAAACACATTCATCAAGATTCATGAAATATATTTTTTGTATTTTTTTAATCCCCTACAATAAAATATTTACTTTTAAATTACTTATTTAAACTATATTCAATCCACATTATATATTTAAGTTTGTGAATCACATTAAATAATGTAAATATTTAAGAACGTATTTAATCCAAATAAAAAGTAAAAATTATTTTCATAAAAAACTATGATGGGGAAAATAATAAATAATTCAAAATTACATATTATATAGGGGAATAGTTATTTTCATTTTACTTATCGAAATCAGAAAATTACTTCTATCTCCATTAATATATAATATTTCCATTCATTGTATACATTATTTTATTTCGAAATATATATTATTCATAGGAAAAATATGGTAAAAAGATAAATAATATTAAAATATTAATCAAAACCCTTGAACAAAATAAATGTTCAAAACTTGATGGTTTTAGTATGTTGGTAAAAATAATTTTCGTATTTTATTGTCACTTTTTAAAATATTATTTATAATAAATATTTTATTCTTTTAACATGATATAGTGTTTTTATAGTAATTATTTTATATTGATTTATTCTCTATTTTATAAAACATGTCGAAAATTATAATAAATTAGATTTTTCATATAATTTGAAAAGAGGATAATTTAGTGTTTTAATTTTTTTGGTTTTTTCCTAAGTATCCCTTGAATATAATAAAGAGTTATTAATTAGATTAATAATGAAAATGTTGAATTATGAGTGGGTAAATGTTTGGTGGAATTTAGAATCCAATTGTTGAATGTAACATTTCATCCTTGGATTCCATCCTACCAATTACCTGAGCCGAAATTCCAGAAGTCTTGAAGGGTGTACTTGATCCCCATAGGTTTGAGAATAGGGCATGGGAATCATCAGAAATATTTAAAGAAATATTTCTCCTAAAAAACCCAAACAGTAGTAAAATACATCAATGCAATGAACAAATAAATATATATGTAAGCACAAGACAAGTAAAACAAACTAATTAAAGGAAAAAACAACATGAAATAAGGGAAAACTAATAGTTTAAAGCCCAGACCGAAAATTTCTTGACCCAAATATCCTCTATGATATCCAAAAAGAGAAAAAGGGATCCAAGTGGGAACCTAGAAGATATATGTGTGATCTAAAAGCCTAGTAGGCCACCACAACCTGTCAAAATTGAGCAATAGGTTTCCAATGGCTAATCTTGAATGCATGTTTGAAAATAAAGGTAAAATGTAGAATTTAGTAACAAATCATATCTAGGAAAAACAAATAAAATCCATAAAAACATTCAAAACATATTCCTTTACTTTCAAAAAACCAAACTGACACATTAGAAAAACAAGCCATGGGATGAATCCTTAAAAAAAACACACCATAATCCTTTCACAAAACACTCATTTACCTTATTAAGTGTAACTAATTACATTAAAACATTTTACAATGGTTAAAAGAAGAACCCATGCCCACAGTGGCTCATCATACAAAAATATCAACAAGGAATGGAAAAGAAGGACATATCATCCACACACAAAAAACTGATACAATGGGAAAAAAATATCTCAACACATCATGTAAATAATTAAACTAATAAAAATAAATCAAGAAAACAAACAAACAAACCAAGAAACAACATATCAAGGGGTCTTGAATTCTGTGACTAACTATCCCATCCTATCAGTCACGAGTCGACATACATGGAGCATGTGATGAGGAATGAAAATGTAAATAAGATTAAGCAAGGTGCAATTTATTAAAAATACCCACTTTACAAAATTTCTCCATTATTTACATTTCTTCACTTATATTATTTCACTATTTAATTACTTCCATCACATGTTCCTTGGTTTAGGAATTTACAACATTTATATTTCAGCCTAAGTCGATCATTTACCATGCATAATGGATTACATATTCTATTACCAACAAACATTTCCTAATCATAATTAGCAACATTCTCTCAAGACTTAGTTCGTTAATCAGGACATGTCCATGTTTTGGGGAAGTATAGAGCCTCAGTTCGACATCCCAACACACAACATGCCCTTATGATGGGAAGCATAGATCCTTAGTCCAACATCCCAACCTCAACATGGACTGTTATTCCCATTAATTTGGGTTCAAGAACATCATTTCATTCCCCAAATACTACGGTGAACCGAGTAGTGGATCGTCATTCCAACCTCCCAATACCATTAATCACAAGTTGGAAAATATGGATTATTAGTCCATTAATCCAACCAGGATTTGTTAGGATTAATTTGACCATCCACAACATTTTATCACATATATTATTTCAGACCCATATCCAATCAATTATATTATATTCACAATTCATAAATCATAAAAACATCAAACATTATCATGTCACAACCCATAAAAACATTACCTTTTCAACTCCTTCTCCATTAAACCGGTAGTTATAGACCAAAAACTCCCTCATTCAATTCCATCAATTAATCAAAATTAATATAGATTAGTGTCATTAACAATATTAGCCATCTAAACCCACTACCCATAATTCCCTTTCATGAATCCATGTTAACCGATTAAACTCAAAAAAACTAGATCAACCTCTTACTTGCCACCATTTCCATACTTCACAAACTACACACAAGTTCACGAATATGATAAAATCCATGGGTAGCCTCAATCTCAACCCTGAAATACTTAATGCATTCCATGGGAATCATCATTGGTTCAATTAATTAATTATTAAGTCAACATAATTTCCCCCACCAAGGGTACCTGAGATCAAAATAAGAAGATAACAATAACACAAACATTTAGTACATTGAAAGAATCAATCACATAATTAATACAAACATCATTTACAATAAGATGGTTTAACAAGGGAAAACTAATATCACACTATAAATGCTAACATGGCCTTCAATCATATTAAGTATAGTTAGAAATCCCTTTTTAAAACAATTTTATGTAAAAAACTCATAATGTAAGAATAAAAACTCTCAAGCTTATCCATATATGTCAAGGGAACTCTACATTCTCTTTATAAAACCAACACCTTGTTAAGAAACAAAAGAATCCACTCTAAAAACCATTTGTCCTAAAGCCCAATGATTAATTTTGTTCCACTATAAAAACATTCATAGTAATTTTTTTCAAACTTAAAGAATGAAATAAATCATAATCCCATCAAATCACTTCCAAATAGGCTAACCAAGAAATTCCACAATGGTTGACCACTCACACAATTTAACCATCATTCTGATTAAAAGTGAAAAAACATGTTTGGAATCATTTGAGGTCTCACCTCCACTAAAAAATTCCATTTTTATGATATCATTTTAACCCCTTGAAAGACAAATCGGGCTAAGACCCATTTCCCAACATCAAAACCAATAAAATACCCAACAGTACTACATAGAAAACCTAGAATAATTGAGTATTCCAATTTAAATCCTAAAACAAGGGTTCAAGAAATCGTCCATTTATGCAACGACCAAGGAATACCAAAATGGGTTCAAACCAACACATGACTATCAAATATGTTTATATTGGCATAAAAATGGAAATAAAGAAAACACATATTAGAATTCCCGGGAAAATAAATTGAATAGTGACACTTAACTCAAAGAGGATAAGATTCGGTCAGATAACTTTGTTACTAGGATCCTTTGATGGATACTTTTACACACATTCACACACGTGAATTTTTATAAATATATATGTATACTCTTAATTCCAATGTACATTTTCTACACAGCAGGAGGGAAAATGTACAAGGAAGGAATATATATACATATACACATGTACCTATGCATGTGCTCACAACACCTTAAGGAACCAAAAAAATTGTACAATAATTATGGAAACCCTAAATCACTATAAATCCCAAATAGATGGTGTGAAAAAAATATCTGAATAAAAATATTTCCTCAGATGGTTCCAATAATCCGAGATGAGCCAATCCACTTCGCCACTGGCAGCAGATGACGGAATACGCACAAAGTTGACCCAGGAGACTTTATTCATACTCTATTGATTAATTAAACCACAAAACATATTGGATTAACCCGAGACCTAAGGTTTTGATGAAGGAAAACGGGTGACAAGGTAGGTAAAATAATCCAAATCAGTAGAGAAGACAAAGGCAGACAATTTTACCTCAAAGAACTGAACATGATCCATGAAGGAATTGAAAATATTCTTTGAATGGAGGAGGATCCGTGAGGGGGGGGGTGTCTATGGGGGGAGGCACAACCCTTGTGCGATGCAAGGAGGAATAAAAAATAGAGGAATATGTAAAAAATAATTAATGAAAAAGAAAATAAAAATAAAAAGTTAAGAATTTAATATTCTGTACATGAGAATGGTTTGCGGACTGCTTACCAGGTTATGCACTAACCATGTGTTGGCCACTACCTAGGATAGGCACCCCACACCGTTAAATGTATTATGACGCATAGTTAAGTAAACTATTCTCAAACTGTGATTCTTGCTGCTCCCAATTAGATAACTCATTCGACCACTCGCCACTTTGGTTAATAGTCTATGTGCTAGTCCTACACCTCTTCCCTGCCTCACCTAGGCACCTGCATGGCCAATGCACAGTTATTAATTACTGTGTAGGATAACTTTGAAATAGATAAAAATCCTCCAAAGACATAACATTTCCATCTTATAACTATCAGAGATCAATATCTCTCTATAACAAGATTAAATAAATAAAAATAAAAACACCATGATACCTGGGGTAATACAATCTACCCAACATCTCACTTTATGTCCCTAGAAAGTCCTGATCAAAAGGAATAGATAAATAAAGTTAGAGGTTTGGAGGGGACATACCCAAAAGAACACACTACACAACTTAACCTCAAAGGAAATAGATGAAACCTTCAAAACAATATCTCAAATTAACCCTAAAGCATCAACGTCTCTAAATTATACTCTAACACGAACCCCAAAAAAGAAAACATAATTCTCACACGAAACTCCAACACGGTCTCCCCACTATTTATAGTTCCTCTACGATTGTGGTACTAAATGAACTACTAGAAAACCAATCCTCAAACACTGGACATCCCTGAGAGGAACATTATTAAAAATATCACATACAAACTAGAGATTAAAAGAACCACCACAAGAAGCCCCATAAGATGAAAACAGGTGTCACATCAGGTCACAACATATACGGATGACCTAGGGTTCAAATCTATGATCACCCTCACATTGGGCATCCAAAACCGCCACAATCAATGCCAGCTTCTATACAAAACTCAACTGAAAGATCATACACTCTAGTTACCCAGTTGTGCACCCTAGGCCTCTCTCTTTTCCCAAAAAGTGGGTATCTAAATGGATCAAAAAGAAAATGGGTGAAACTTCCACATGATCTATATAACCACAACTCATGTTCGAAAATTGAGATTGTATCCACCAAAGAAGGGCTTCCTAAGCTACCCGCCTCTTCAAACTCAACTTGAACCTATAAGCCAGAACTAAATCTCTCCCATCATGATAGATTCACATCCACTACTCCACTTGGGTAAGGTAATGAATTGGATCAAAATAAACACTTTCAACCATTATAGGGGATATAACAATGTCACCAGACAAGGACCTTGTAAATCCATGACTGTTAACACAAACCAAACGATTCCTCCAAAGTCAAGGGATTAAAAAAAATCTTCTTAGCAATAATAAGGTAATCAAAACCGCTCAAAAGAGGCAAAATAATCATTACCAAAATACATTTTCCATAATAAACATTATTTCCACCAACCAATATTAAAATTAATCATCTAAAAAATTATTTATTAAAAACCAAGTCATCTCGCAGTGAAACAAAACAACCTTTGTGGAACTCACGCATTTCCCAAAAAAGAAGAGCTACATGAAAGGTTGTCCAAAATTTCATTTCATTTTAAAAAAACACTCATGGATTCCCTTCAAAACTTGCTATTTTTTCGAATACCCCATTTCATAGGAAAAAATAGTTTTTATAATTTACTTCATAAAAACCAAGGAAAATCAACATTCGTTATATTCTATGAAACAAAATTTGAAAATAAATTTTTTCTTCAAAATCAATTTTTATTTCTCAATCAAACATTCAAAAACAAGAACACAGAAGCACTACACACAAAACTCACATAAGAAACTCAAAAATCACATTCCAAAAAATTCCTCAATCGACAAAAAAATATGTGGGGACAACCTCTGAAGAATTCCAAAATCATGTGGAGTCAAAAAATTGGAAAACTGGAAAGGGAATAATTTTATGCATACATTGGCCCCATCGTTGGGGGAACACGAGACAACCATACAACACACTAAATATAAGAGGCGGACTTGACCACATGGGCACCACATGGTTTCCCAGGCCATGTGTGCTAAACTCGTAGCTCATGTCCTCCTTCCTTTCCACTTTGGGACCAAGAGAGACACCCAATATCACTAACATGCTCAATAGGGATCAAAATATCGGTCAAATAAAAACCTTCAAACATCCAAGAACATCTCAAATCCATGTTTCAAAACCAAGCATTCCTCTACAACTTGAGGCACATGAAAAGAAAGGGTTAGCTAGACTCTCCCTAGCCTAACCTATCAAGCTTCGATAACATAGTCTCCCTTCTACCCGAATATCCCAAATAACATGGGCCATACAAATCCTTGGTCCCATTATGAATATAAGCTATAATACCAGTTTGTAACATCCAGGCCCAGGATTCCATCCGACTCGCCACCCGAGAAGAAACATGGCATGGCTTGAACGACATTCCCAATCCTTGTGAGTTAGAGACTTGTACCTAGGAATCATCAGAAATATTTTTTGAATGATTTATCCCAAAATAGAACCAAATAGATTCAAAATAAATAAATGTGATGACAAAATAAATAAATTAGTAGGCAACAAGATAAGCAGAATAAAATAACTAAAGGGAACATTAATAAACAAGTAGGGAAAACTTACCGAGTATAGTCTGGACCCAAAATATATTCACCCAACACTCCTCCATGTCGGTCACAAAAAAATGGATCCACATGGGAAATTGGAAGAATCAACCATGAGCTAAAATCCCATTTGGTTACCACAACCCACCGAAACTATGCCATAGGTTTCCTAAAGGCTATTCATCAATGAAAGTTTAAAAATGATGGTAAAAGTGTGATTTACATAAAAATATTCTCTAAGGAATAAAATGGAATCCATGAAAACAAAACAAAGAAATTTCCATTACTTTACAAAAAACAAACACACACATTTGAAAAACAATCCATGGGATGATGCCTTATCAAAAACCACACACACTATTATCCTTTCACAAAATATACATTTTACTTATTTTGAGAAAGGGATAACATTAAAAAAATTTCCAAAGGGTCAAATAAACATAAAAGTCCAAATTGGTGCATTATACACAAATATAATAAGGAATTGGAAATAAGAACATAATCATCAACACAAACTCAACAAAAATGGAAAAAAACATATCTCAACACATCATGCCAAACATGAAAGTAATAAAAATACATCATGAAAAAAACAAAACCAAACTAGTAGAAACATATCAAGGGGTTTGGAATGCCATGACCCACCACCCCAACCTCTAGGAAATGGGTTGAAAAACACAGAACATGCGTTAGAGGAATAAAACATTAAATGTGAATAAGAACGTTTCCATTAATTATAAATACTCACATTACACGTTTTATTCACTATTTCTATTTCATTAATTATATTTTTTTCATAATTTAATTAATTCCATCACATGATCCAGGGGTTATGGATTTACACCATTTACATTACATCCTAAGCCAGTTATTTACCATGCATAAGGGTATATGTATGTTGTTACCCAAGAGCATTTACTAATATTTAACTGTCAACATTCCTCGGAGCCTTAGTCCAGTAATCAGGCCACGTCTATCTGTTTGGGAATCATAAAGCCTCATTCTAACATCCCAACCCACGCCATGAACTTTCATTGGGAAGTATATGGCCTCAATATGATATCCCAACCTCGATATTGAATTTCATGTCCATACCATTGGGATCAGGAGCATTAATCCTTTCCCAAAAGACTATAGTGCATCAGGGATTTTAGTGTCAGTCCAACCTCTCAATACCATTAATCACAAGTCAGGTAACATGGAGTGTCATTCCATGATTTCAACAAGGATTTGGCATTACTCATATGAAAATCCCCAACCTTTTATGTGATATATCATTTTGCAACAATATCCAATAAAAAATATAATAATCAAAATTCATAAATCATCAAAACATAAAACATTCTCATGTCACAACCCATAAACACATTACCTATTCCAAATCCTTCCCTGTTATCCCACTAACATTAGACTAAATACACCCTCATTCCACTCCATAAATTAATCATAATTAATATCGATTATAGTAGAAAAAAATATTTAACAACTAAACCCAATATATATAATTCACTTTCATGAATCCATGTTAACTGATTAGACACTAAAATCCTTGATCAACCTATTACATGCATCCATTTGCATACTTAATAACTCAAACACATGTTCATGAACATGGAAAACCCCATGGTTATCCTCAATCCTGACCCCAACAAACTCTATGCTTTCCATAGGAATCATGATGGTTTTAATTAATTAATTATTAAGTCAATAATATTTCCCCCACAAAAGGTATACCAAATAACAACGAGAAGAGACCAATAACACAAACATTTAATCCAATTTAAGAATAAATCACATAAACCTCATAAAAATATCCTAAAACAATAGGGTTCAATAAGGGAAAACAAATATCACACTATAAATTCAAATCGGGTCTTCAATCATATTATGTATATTTGGAAACGTCTTTTTAGAATAATTTGATGATAGGAAAACTCCAAAGGTAAGAATACACACTCTCAAGAATATCCAAATATGTCAAGGGAACACCACACTCTCTTTATATAACCAACTCCCCTTAAGACACAAAATAAGCAACTCTAAAACCCATTTATCACAAAGCACAATGATCAAGTTTGTTCCACTATTAAAAAATTTATTGAAATTGTTATCAAACATAAAGAATGCATAAAATCCTATTCCCATCAAAACCATCTAATGTGGACAATTGGTAAATTCCAGAAAAGGTAGACTACTCATACATTTCAACCACCATTCAGAATAAATGTGAAAACACCAATTTGGTATCATTGGAGGTTACACCTCTATTTGAAAAAAAAATCTCATATTATGAATTAATCTTCCCCTAATGAAAACCAAACTGGGAAAGACCCATTTCCCAAAATCCAAACAAATAAAAGAACCAAAATTACTTCATGGAAAACCAAGAACAATTGATTATTCTAATAAAATCATTAAACAAGGGTTACCAAAAGAAACCATCTATGTAAAGGACAAGGAATTCCAAAATGGATTCAAACCAACACATGGATATCAAATATGATTATACTTGAATCAAAAGGGAAATAATTCTCATGATTATTATAATTCCAATGGAAAATATTGCATATGGACACCTACCTCAAAGAGTAGAATATCCGACTAGAAAACTTCATCATATCAATCCTTTGATGAAGACTTCCCCGCACTTCCACACACAAAATAATTATTATATTTATATACCCTTAATCCCATTGTACAATTTCCCCATTCCATGAGGGAAAATTTATAATGGAGGTATATATATATATATATACAAACACAAATTTACCTATTCATGTGCGTCAAAAAACTCAGTGATCCACCAAAATTATATAATAACTTTTGAAACACTAAATAATCATGTTATCCAAATAAAAGGGGAAAAAACAATAGAGGAATGGAAACCATACATCTGATAGAGGAAACAAGTGGACATGAGACAATCTGCTTCACCTCAGGTGGCGGATGCTAGAATATGCACAAAGTTGACCCAAGAGACCTTCCACATACACTATTGATGGAGGAAACCTCAAAAAATCAGATTAACCCAATACCTAGGGTTTTACAGAATGAAAACAGGTGATAGGGAGTGGAATATAGGCCAAATTAGAGGAGGAGACTACGCCAAGAAATCATACCTCGAAGAACAATGCAAGATCCGCAACGGAACTAGGGAGATTTGTCGAACAAAGGTGTAGTCGTGAGGGAGGGGAGGTGAATTCCTATAAAAGGGAGGAAACCCCTAGAATGATGCAGGGGGGAAGAAAAAATGGGTGAAGAAGAGAAAATAAATAAATAAAATGATAAAATAAAATGATAAAATAAAATGATAACATAAACCATTAAAATTATAGACATGCTCACGATTTGTGTACGAGTTACCAAACCATGCACTAACAATGAGTTGGCCACTACTTAGGCGATGCTCCACACAAGGTTAGGTGTAACTAGATGCATAGTTAAGACAACTGTGCTCAAACCATGTTGGTCGGCATTTCTAATTAGAGAACTCATCTATATACTCACCACACAATTTAATAGACTGTGTATAAGCTGTGTTCCACTTCCCTACCTCACCTAGGAACCCACACGACTATTTCATGATTATTACTAACCATGTTAGATAACCATGAAATAGTTAAAAATCCTCAAAAAACATAAATTTTTGGTCCAGTAACTACCGAAGCTCAATCTCGCTCCATAAAAACAAAAAATAAATTAAAAAACACATTGAAATAGATGGTATTACATTGAAGTTGATGAAAAATATCACTTTTTAAAAAATTATTATAAAATCATATAAATCCCCATTTATTCATGATTTTCACCTTATTTTTTCATGAAAATTATATTATTTACATGTTCTTCCAATCATTTTTGTTTTACCATATCATGACCAAGAAGGTGGTTACAATATATTTGTAGAGTGATTGATAATTTAAAGTGTATTTTAGTATTATGTGTACCTACTGAACTATTCATGCTATATGGTAAAGAACATGATTATATACCAAAAAACATTCAAGGATAGAATCAATTAAATGAAAATAAATAGTATCATTTTTATATGATATTAAATTTTTTATTTGGAGATATTTGATGGTTTCATTTCTTAAAATGATATTTTTTTCTTTTAATCTTCTTTTATGATAGTGTATTTAAATTATTACATTTATATTTAAAATTTGTATTGTTAAGGTGGATGTATGGTAATATTTAATGAATTCTTGAGTTATGTTATTTCATTGGTTGACTTGATGTTTCATTTTTTTATTTTTCTTATTTCTTGACTCATTTTAGTGAGTAGTGCTATCTAATTGTTGGTAATTGGAAAATTTTGAATGAATAAGAGATCCTTTAATGTGTTTTTTTATTAATATGAATGACTATAACATATTATGACATATATATTTTTTCAATTAAAGGCATATATGGTTCCTTTGATGACATTTTATTATTTTTTTCATTGACATTTTCAATAATTCGATTTATATATGTTTCACATTTTAAGATGTTATTCTATGGACTTATCTTCATATTTTTCTAAATTTTAATGTTAAAACAACTAATTATAAACATTTCTTATAGTTTATATTTATGTACAACTAGAAATTTATATATATTGATGCAGTAATATATTTTAAATAAATTTACTGAATAATTATGTGTTTCTTGAATAAATTTACCAATTTATTACAAGTATGTTTTAGGAAAATTATTACATTTTATTCTGAGATGAGTGTCATGTATCAAAAAAATGAGTTTTTAATATATTTTTTATTTTAAATATAACTCATTTTAAATCATCATTTTATATTTGATCATATAACCTTTAAGTCACTCTTCATCTTGAATAATGGTTAACTTCCTCAATTGAATATTTTCAGAAAAAGGTTATTTTAACTATATGAGATACCCTCATCTAGAATGACTAATGTATATATCTACACAATAAGAAACATAAAAAATTTATAACCATATTTTATGAAAAACATAGTATTATAATTATACATTAATTTAGTTATTATATTATTATATTATGTATTTCATAAGAGTTTACAATAGGTCATCAATGAAGATCCTTATAATAATTAATAATGAATTTCTTCTCATTAAATTATTGAAATTTAGAGGACATATCATTACTCAACCTCAATATAATCATAATTTAATATGGAAATAATAAAATAATCAAATTTTAATATTATCAATTATATTATTTTCTCACCCAATGTTTTATTTCATCAATCCTTCACTTCTAAATTTTATATTCACTAAAATGTCATTCATGTATAATGATTAATTTTTATATAATTGGTTTACTTTTCAATGTTTATATATATATTTTAGAAATAAAAAAATTATATTTGTCAATTCCAAAATATTATAACTACATTATGTTTTTATGTGTGATGGTGTTTAAATCATGAACTATAACACGTCATATATTATAAAAGCAATAATTTTATAATTTTATTTCAAGAGAGTAGTTTTTTTATGATATCCAATGTTATTATATTTCATATATATTTTCAATATAAATTGAAAGAAAAAAATTAAATAATTACTTTATGTATATTTATTGAAATTAATTTTTTGTATTAGAATTAATCCTTATTGGATTTTTTTTATTTTTATTACTTATCATTTGATTTTATTACAACATATATAATGAAGTTTTTTTCAGTTCACATGATAGAAACATGAACATTGATTCCATAATGCTTTTAAGATGGATTGATATCACTCATTGGATACTAACGATCACTAAAAACTAAAATACCATTTATTTTCACTGGATTAAAACTAATAGAAATGTATAATTCAATCAGTCACAATGGAATTTTATGTGAAATTAAATATTGAAGAATTTCTATGAAAAGTAGAATATTTTTTCCAACACATATTTGGTTCAAAATTATTTTTATTAAAAAAATTACATCTGAACTTTTAATGTTTATCTTCCATGTTATGTATTTGATTACAATATATTTGATAATAATATTAAAAAATTATTCTTTAGGTATACATCATAAGTAATATAATTTTATTCATTATAGTATTATTATTCTACAAGGATATTATAATTTTTTAGCCTGTTAGACAATATATATTTATAAAAATAAAATTTTAATAAATTTGTTTTTTTGTTTTATATTTATGTATAACATTTTTAATATATTTTCCATTATTACTTTACTAACTTTTATTGAAGATTTTGTCCAACAATTATATATATATTAGAAAAATAAACCATATGTAAGTATATAGTAAAGAATGGAAAATCTTATAGACACTGAATGATTATTTAAAAAACATGATTTATTATTTTTATACATGTATTGTAAGAATTATTAACTAGAAACTTTTCATTTTAAAAACATTAATAGTGTTGTAGCTATAAATGACAGACTCTATAATGATTTAAAAAATGAGATATTTTCTAAATAATAACATTAAAAACCATATTTGTTATGAAACTTGTTCTTGTGAAACAACCATGAATAAACATATCACTAGTATTTCTATATCCATTACCAATAAGAATATAAAAACAACTTATTCTTATTAAAGTTAGATATTTTTTTATATCTCATTCTATATTTTTTATTGGTTACTATAATATGGAATTGGAAATAATAAACTCTCAATCCTAACATTCCCTCTTTGAATATGTGTAACTATAAGTGATTTGTTATATAAAAAATGCAATATACATTATATTTAACAAACATTAATATAATTGATTGTTAACATTATTTATAATGCAGTATATTAGTATAACCATATATTTTAATAAATTATATATGTTAATTTAAAATATATAAGATTAATCGTTATCCTCAATTTTAGGTCATTACCTCTATCATCTACCAAACTTCTCAATCCAACATCAACATCAATTATGATTATATATTCCACTTCGTGAATAGCTATCACAATAAAATGAAACCTTACATGAGATAAGAATTTTTTATAGTGAACTACAACATTTATATAGTATTAAATTATATTATATATATAACAGTCTTCATTTCTTTATCTTCTCATTTTTTATATAGTTCAGTTCTGTAATAATATGGCCCCTGTTATTCTTTAGATGTATTAATGAGTACATATAATAATTTCAATTCCCATTATTCAAAAAAATATTTAATGAATTATAATTTAGAAATTAATATTTATATATTTAATTTTTCCAACATTAAAGATGTATTTTTATTTAGTATTAAACAAACATAGTTTTAGTATACAAACAACTCCATCTGATTATTGTTTTTTTAACCAAAAAACATATTACTAAAAAAATTTGGAGTTATTTTATATAAAATATTATAAAAAGAGATTAAAATTGATTATTTTCTTATATTGTATTCAATATTTTTAATACCAATTTATATTCCTCACATTTTTTAAATAGATTCATTATTTTAAATAATCATTTTTGTGTTATATGGGTGCTTCCAAATTTAAGATTAATTTTTCATTTTAAAATGTTCTTCTAATTAATTACTAATTTTTATATAAAAACATTATACAATAGTTTTTTGTCCTCATATTTAACATTATCAATGAAATTGACGTTTTAAAAAGAAAATTTATACCATGAACATGTATAACATCCGGAATTTTTGACCTGTTTTATATCCTTAAATTATGAACAGTTTCATATGGCATAATATTATCTATTTATCATGTTTTTATGCCACCCATGTGCAATTTATAAATAATATATCAAATATTTATTAATCATATTGGTTTATAATATTTTTTACTAACAATAAAACTATTCTCACTATTTTATATTATGCAACAGATTTCTCAATAATGTTTTATGTAAATAAAAATCATATATGTAGTTGAAAAAATAATTTTACCACTTGAATGACAGGTTTGATGGATTATGGAGACATTTTTTCAATATTTTTACAATAAATATGAATTTAATGGGTTTTAAATATAAATAATAATGTTTAATATAGAGTGTGAAAATTTAATTCTTTAGTTTTACAGTTCTTTAATGTTAAGGGTTATTATTTTTTATAAAATATTGATGATTAAGTATATTATGATTTGAGATTCAATATAATTTTTTTACAAATATTAGTTACAGTATTTATCTATGTAACATAAAGAATTATATCATTAATGATAATGAATGATTATCATAAGAAAGATATGATTGATCGTTATTTCTATTTTTATTTTTCATTCAATGCTGATAAATATTGAGAACATAATAATTCAAATAATATATAGATGTATTTATTATATAATTTATTATATAATATATTACAATATGATACATTTGAATGAAATGAAAAAAACATCCATTTAATAATACCTATATTTAATTGATATCAATAATAAATTCTTATATATCAATATTCATTTATATGTATTAGAAAAATAAATCATTATATAATTCTGACACTACTTTTATTGGGATATAAAATTAATTTTATGTAGTATGAATAAAAATTATAAGGCCTCTTCTATTTACAGTTGAATATGATTTCAAGTTATTTTAACTTTGATAATAGATATCTTTTATTTTCTAACATATTCTCTTAACCATGACTCTAATTGATGTTGTGTTGGAAAAATAGATTACGTATAATGTTTTATAGAGAATCATATAAATTATCTTAGTGTTTGAACTTGTTTAAATATTTAAAAAAAATGTTACTCATAGATTCACATCCTTTCAAGATATTTTAATACGTTTTTAAACATTTTTTTAAAATGGGTTTTCAAATATATGATCATTTTCTAGGAGATTCATATGTGCTAATTTTATTGTAATTAAATACTAAATAAAAAACATCAAACACAATTAGATTAAACATTAAAATATAATATTCCTTCAACAAATATTTTTATAGAAACACATAATATATTATATAAAATATAATTTTCAAACATATAATAACTTAATTCATTTTTATAAAGATTTAATCAATATTATCAGTGGGTAAATCTGTTGTTTAAATCAACTGAAAAACATGTTAACCAACTTATATATATTATCACCTTATATAATCATAATTTCAATGTAATTATTGTTTATATTTTAATTACATTTCTCGGTAATTATTTTACCATTAATTGGTAAAATTATTTCACAATAGAAAATTTATATTAGCCAAATAAAATTTCCATATTTGAAATTATTTAATATTTTTAGGGATTTAAGTATTCATAAACCAAGTCAATCTATCTATACCAGACAAATTTATTTCCAACAAAATATATGAAATAAGAATTCAACAAAACTTTTTAACTACCATACTTAAAATATTACACTGATTATTAAAGTGTGATACCTTTCAAAAAATTACTCCTCTGAAACGTGTTGCCTAAATTTATACATAAAAAAAATTCACCAGTGTTAGTTAAATAATTTCTCTATATATGAATAGGATTTTAGTTGATTTATTAATTATTATTCCTTTGATAGACTATTATTCATTGTAATTAAAAACCACACTAACTAACTCATGGTATTCTCCATATTAGGAAAAAAAATTCATTCCACTACACAATAGTATCAATCACCTCTGGGAATAAAATATTTATTTAGTAGACCAAAAACAATAATTCATATGAAAGGTAATAAACAATTTATTGAACAATATAAGGAGAACAAAAATTTATTAATTTCAAACATACATGATAAGGAGGATCACATAAGTCATATCTAAATGGTATATCTATAAAAAATGAATAAATATAAAAATGTGAATTTGGATAATTCATTAAATAATAAAAACTCATGAGGAACACTAGCCTTACATTTACCATGACTATATAAGATTATTACACATAATAGATAATTTATTTTAGATAAATGTTTGTTCTATATCAATATTGAGAGATGTGTATACTGAGAGAAAAAAAATAATTCTTCTTTATCTTTATCGAGAATAAAATCAAAAAATAGTACTTTAAAAAATCAGGAAAATTCATATAATTACACTATTTTTAATCACATAGATGGTTTACCATCATAGTAAATATAGCCAGTATTCAAACTAAAATCATCCATTATAAATATACTAACATAAAATAGTAAATCTGGTAGAAGAAAACCAAATGAGGCTAATTATTAGATTTCTTTTCTTCTACATATGTTATATTGTGACATTCATTGATACCACCAAAAAATTTTTTTATCTTTTTGATTTTTTACTACTATTGGATTTATCTAATTTTTCTTTTTGGTTTAAATTAACTTATTAAAATATTAAATTGTCTTACATAAGTTAATAATTAATAAAAAATATACAATACATTGAAAACATAATAACATGAATATTATTAACTCGTAGATGAATCATAATTAATCTATTGTGATTAATTTTTGACACTAATCCTATAGCTAACTCTCTATATCAGTACCCCACCTTGATCTAGAATTACATTTAGAGCATTTAAACTATAAATATTAGATTCCAAAGGAATATAAATACATTGTAATCCATATTGAAAATATCAATCTTTTTATTAGATACATAAAATTGTAATACCACTTTATCATAACTGGTCATGTGAAAAGAAACTAAATAATATTTAAAAAACATATATATTTTAAATATTTCATAAAACCTAATTTAATAGGGTTTATTGGTAATATATAATAATATATCATGATTTTCTATAAAATGACCAAAGGTACCAAAACATAGGACACTATCTTTATCTACTTATTAATTTTATTTGGTTTTAGTCGAGTTGAACCTTATGAAAAAATGAAAATCATCAATATTTAATACCAACTATTAGATTGTCTAGTATTTTTATGTTAAATTTATATATAATACATTTTGAAATTTTTTTATTTGGGTAAACTTGACTTATAGTCTCTTATACATGTCGTGGTTGATGTTGTAAAAAATTCCCTACCTCTATCTAGAGAAAGACAAAAATACATGACCTACACATATGGAAAGGCCCTTGTCCCACACTATTAGATCATGTGATAAAATTTAATTTTTATATTAGATAATATAATAATAAATAAATAAAAATCAATCTGGAAAATTTTAAATTTTATTTTATTTAGGAACTATGATATAAATATTAAAATTATTTAGCACCTATAAAATAGTTTTGGGATGTATCCATAAAACCTTACATTCTCTATACTTCATAAAATTATATTTTTTGAATATATTTGGGAAAACGTAACAAAAAATGTGAGCTCAAATTATTTTTAAGGTTAATAATAAAAATTAGATATTGGGGAGGAAGATACCTCCATAGACCATAAAATATTCATAACAAGGAGTAAGGTACATAAATAAATAATGATATACAATTGATGTTTGATTCAAAAATATTACATTTAAATTGACACATATTAAACAAGTGTCCAAATACCACATATGGTAAGGCATCCATCTAGTTTCATAGTAACATAATGTCCTCTATTACAATACTTTCCTCTTGTTTTTGGTATCATATTCACACCACAATCATTATATCTCTATTCACCCAATGTAAAGGCTACTCATCACTTACAAATTCATCTAATCATGAAATGTACAATTTATATTGCAGGAACCAATGAAAAATGTACCCAATATTTCCTTGGTAACATAATATTTATATTTACATTTTATTTATATGTCCCAAATTATAATGGTTCTCTACAATATCTAGATAACACAACTGTTTTATTTTCATAGTATCACTAGAGATGAATCATTACCCAATGCCTTATAGAGATTTTCAATAACTCCAAATTATTGAACAAAATATATAATATTCATTAGATAATGTAATATATATATATATATTCATGATTTTATAAAATACTTTCATAATATATATTAACATTCGATATTAATCAATTAGTAAGTAATCATGGTTTCTAAATAACAAATCCCTTGTCAATGGATGACAATGTTTTATAGGGGAATATTTATAAATAATTATATATAAGTGTGTGTTTTAAATTATGAGAGTATATGGTTATGATAAACTATATATTAATGTTCTCCAATGGTCTAATGAGTGGAATTTAAATGTAATATTTATGTTTATGATCATAGGATGAGATTCCAAGGATGTGATTTTATCAGTTATATAGTGGAGAACACATAGAACAAGTGATATTGTTATTTATTTCCATTAATTTTAAGAAAATCCCTCATATTATTTGAATTACACTTTTATACAATATTTCCTCAATATAGAATTATTGGAACACATGAAGATGTCAAATAAATGAAATTTTATTACGATTTATGTGTGGGGTAATATGTTGTATGAAAAAATTATAATAAATAATACTGGATAGAAATTTTTTTAATGAATATGATGGGTCAAAACATTAAAAATATATTTCATTTTCATAGCCTCATATATGTATAGATTCTTAATCAATGGATCTTTATTCATTAGATTATTTTGGAATATAAATATAAGATAGGGATAAAATATTGTAATAGAATGTAAAGAATGGTTTTTGACGACAAATCCATTCTCTTATAACATTCCTATAAAGGAATATTTAATCGGAAAAAATGTTGTTTTGAAAAGATTCATAACAAAATAAATTTAATATGTTGTGAAATGGAAATGAATATAAATATTTTAATTTAATTATTGCACAATTTTTGAAATTGGTATATAAATATAGATAGGTTGATATATCATGAATAAAATATCAAAGGTATTATAATACTATAGAATAAAAATCTTTGAACCATATGAAGAAGGATTATAAATATTTTTTATAAGAGAACAATTTAATTTTAAACTGAAAGAATATGATTAAAAAGAAAAACTCTTACATTGTCAGGGGTTAGGAATAGAGAAGAATTTGAAAAATGAAAAATAAATTAGGGGAACTAAAGAAAAATAAATATATTAAAATGTATTATTATAATGGAATCACATGAAATTGGAATATAAATTAACATTAATAAAAGAATTTATTTAACAAAATAAGAAATGGGAATAATAATCCTTAATGTAATTAAGATTATTGGAACTAAACCTTCCATTTCTTCTATTAAAACTCCTCCATATTTAAGATATATATATATATATATATATGTGTGTGTTAGATAAATATTGATAGAACTATGAAGTTACGAATCAATATTTTTATGATATTAAATGTGATGTTGTGGTGTGTATTTCTAGGTGTGGTGAGTGGAATCCATTTAAATTACATGTATGAAATTTTATATTTTCGATATATCATTCTTCCACAACACTAAAATTATCCTTTAAATTAGTTCTTCCTATATTATAATTTTTATTTGAATAACTATTCCACTTGTAAAATACAAGTATTATTCAAGAATTCATAAATATTTAGGGTGTAATATTTCTAGAATTTTAGAGTATTTCACCATTAAAAACAGTATTTTATTATTAAAAACATACCTCATTTCAGACGTTACATAATTTAGAAGTCCCAATTCTGGATATTTTACAATTTTTATCATGTTCATCCACCCATTATTCTAAATTTATCCTTTATATAATATTTTAATATTTAATAAAAATTTAGTATCAATATAAAAAACTTTTTTATTACTAAGAAATTTTATATATTAAAACAAACTTTACACCTAGATACATAAAATATTATAAAACTACTAGAATTCCTAATGGTAAAGTGATCAATGGGTTTGCTTTTAAATGATGTTTCAGTTAATATTTTTCTACTAGTAATTTTATATATCATGAAAAAACCCATATATTATTCTACTCAAACCATAATTACAAAACCATAACATGATCTTAGTCATGGGAAAACTCCATAGATGTTTCCTCGTTATCAAGACCCAAAAATTGTGCCTAGTTAGGATTTTCCATACAATATAAATCCATGGATTCCGCATTTTCCAAAATTAAATTACTAAAATTCCATTAAATTATAAATTAACCTTATAAATTAGATTATAAATAACTATGATACCAAATTATCAAAATTCTCAAATATCATATGTAATTATTATAAACTCATAACCTAACATAATAGTGTTTTTTTTTAAATTTGTTATCTCGTAATTTTTATTCATTGAACTAAATTAAATTTCCTTTTTTTCATGAATAATAAAATTTTAATGTTTATTGTAAAATATGATCCCAAGTGTAATTAAATTATAATTAAATATTTTTTCCCAACTATTTTCATATAAATTGGTTTATTGATAAATCAATATCATGGATTTATATAACACTATTAATAAAATTAAAATATTTATTTTGATTTATTTTTTATGTCTTACATTCTCCAACATAAAACATTTCATCCTATAAGTTTTACCTATTTCCTAATCAAGAAAATAAAATTGTATAGTTTATCGTCCTTTGTTTATTAGAATCCCATGTTTCATCCTAGATTTTTTTCGTTCCACCAATTCCCTTTCCCCCAAAAGTAATTATAATTTTATATCACTTGATTCAATTGATGATGAATCCTAACTGAATCATATTTTTATGATTGGAAAACTTCTATTTTACCTCATTAAAATTATTTACATTTTATAGGTCTTAAATTTACATTCCTATTAAGGACAAAGGAAATAAATCTTGCACATGGGGATGGAATGGTGTTAAATCAAATAAATATTCTACTGATTGTATTCTCTATAAAAATTAAATGGGACCAATTGTTTATTCAAAATCTCATGTCATATTTCTTGTGACATATATTACATAATAATCTATATTCAACCAAAAACTCAAAATCTTGATTATATTTTTCATAATAGTTTTCTTAAAAATTGATCTATATTGGTGTTTTATTATGTAACATTTATGTTATCTATAGTTTCTCAAATTCATTCAATAATGGTATAAATTCGAATAATATAATTCCATTAATAGAAATATTTTTCTTAGATTCCTTGTAAATAATATAGGAAATCACTAGACTAACTTTTATTGTTTAGATAGACTTTTATAATTACCCATCAGTCTGAAGGGTGGTAATATATACTATGATGTAGGATTATTCATAAAAAACTTTAAATACAACACTATATGTTAAAGATAATCCTTGGATAATTATAATAGACAATAGAAGGTGGTACAACCATAGGGTCTACCACTTCCATTAAGAAAATCACAGCATATTAATCAAGGAAATTATCTAGTCTTAATTTTTTTAAATGTTCAAATTTTACCATAAATCAAACAACAATGAAATAAAAATGTTATCACTTTAATACAAACACAATACCATTGAAATAACAAATTTTTATGGTTTTTTATTTCCATATATATATTAGATGTTTATTCATTATACCATTGGGAAACATCCACTCATATTTGATCATTTGAAACCTAAGACATCATGAGGTATATATTGAAATTACATCTTACTCATTATCCCAACAATACTTCTCCTAATTATTCATAAGCATCGTGGTGCTACATAGATATATAGAGAAATCAAAGGTGTATTCTTCATCTTGAAATTAAACATTCATCTCAGGTATTTGTGGAACATATAAGCTTTAAAAAATATGAAATAATTCAACCTTTTAATCATTTAACTTATGAAAAATAACTTTTTTTGAATCACAAATTATTTTTAGAAAAATTTATTCATTTCCATAATTTCTTATAATATCTTATAGAAATGATGGATGAGCTACCATTTTAAAAATACATGATTTTATCCATTTAATTTTGAATTTCAAATCCAAATTCACAAAATCATTGATTATGAAATTTCTATCAATCCTTACAGTTTGGAGAGTTCTATAATCCTTCCATATCCTGACATAAACTAACTTGTTATCATTTATGAAATGATAGTGGGTGATAAAACCTAATCCTTTAATAAATCTCTATATTATCCATACCTCGTATCTAAATCCTTTTGTGTGAAAATATATTTAATACATTTATAGTTTCTATATATATATATATGTATATATATTACAGTTTTTTATAAATATATTGAAGATAAATATTTAAAGAAAATAATATTTTTGGAAACAATAATAATTGAGTAGGATATTTCTTCCCATCGCTCAGTAATTTTCCATTCTTGTATTCAACATCCTATTAAATTTTAATCAAAAACCCTTAAATAACCTTCTTAGTAGAATCAATGTGGATGAAAAATCATTATTTTCTTGATATTAATGGTTTTCATTTATTGTAACAATTATTTTCCAAAGATCATTGATGATTTCTCCAAAAACTATGGTCTACATAAACATAACCACCTACTATGATAACTGAGTTAATGGGCTGGATTATAATTAGAAATTAAATATATATATATATAATAGTACTAGGATATACCAATTAATATATTTATATCTATCATATATGATGTTTTGGTCCATTATTCAATGATGTTAGTCCTTGAAGAGTCAACTAAAATACTTTCACTAGTAACTACATGAAATAGAAATTCCATAGGTTTTTACTATAATTTACACGTAGATAACATGATTTAAAAATTACACATATTTAAGGATTGTAAAACATCCCACAAATAGTATTCAACATCCAAAATACATTGGGAATAAATAAGAGTATAATTTAAATAAATAGAATTATAAAGAATTCATATAGTTTTTACCATGTTTTGAATGCGATCATCAAAATATATTCATTAGTTACCTTACCATGATTATATCCATAAAATTATTCTACCATATAAAAATTTGAATAACACTAAAATATAAATATATAGAAAATCAATTATTTTAAAATTAAATTTATTAAGGATAATTATACAACTGATTTCCCCATAATGAATATCCAATCGAATAGATCGATCCATCTAAATTACATATAAAGGAAGATCACCCTAAGGCGACCCACTATTTTATAAAAAAAACTCATATTATAGAGTTCTTAGAGCTTAATCATGATCATATACTATTTTATTGGATGTAATGATGATTTATTATTTTATAGGGGAATATTTATATTGACTGTATCAATAGGAAACTCATGTTCCTAATCTAGGGGATGTATATGTAATTCTTTAGGAAATACATCTACAAATTTCTATACAATCGGTATATCCACCATAATTATTATAACCTTATAATCCACTATTTGGACAAGTCACCTACAATTTCCCTTAATATTAGTATCTCATTTTCCCAATAATATGTTAATTTATGAGATTCAATACCATTTATATAGATCAGTACAAATTGGATTTTGTGTAAGAGATTATTGTTAATGAATTGACATTGATATTGATATTTTATATTGTCCATATGGGTTAATAGGAATTCTATTAAAATAGTATCAAATTCAAGAATGGGTATATGTAAAATATTTTCTTATAATATTTCCACTTTAATAATAATATATAATTCTTATAAAATATATATTGTAGTGAATGCACAATTAATTTTTTATATAAATAAGAAAACCTCTAGCCTATGATATGACGTATCAACACACACTAATAATTATCATGATATTAATATATGAAAGGATCTAGAATAATATATAAAAAAAGTCTCAATTTAATAGATATATTAATTTTGATAACTTCGTTATTATGTTCCTGAAATTCTATTATGTTAGATTATTAAAGAATTTAATCCACTGACATTGGAGGATAGTGAAGTTGATTCCTTTTTTTCAAATTTTATTTTTAAAATTATTTTCATAATTTTTCACATCATTTAAATTATATTATAAAAAACGATGTGTAATCTTGATAACATTTGTTTAATCTGTTTAGGTCCCACCCGGATAGCATTATTTCACTTTAATCGATCCTTTTCTATATTCATGGGCATGATATACACCCCTTACACACTTATATGAATTTTTTGTACATTTTATGTAATTTCATTATTATTTTCCTCCACATTTCAAGAAACTAGAATGCTAAAACATCTTAATTTCCATATCTTTTTCAGATGAGATTCTAGTGTGATTAACCTATTTAAAATTATTATCAAATAATATATGTGAGCACAAACTACATGATAGTTCAATTTACAATTTCTCGGTATGTTGAATAATTTTTGCATAACTAACATGTTTTTGACCTGTTTTACAACCTCAAATTATGAACAGTTTCATATGGCATAATATTATCTATTTTTTAAGTTTTATGTCTCCCATGTGAAATGTATAAATAATATATCAAATATTTATTAATCATATTGGTTTATAATATTTTTTACTAACAACACAACTATTCTCTCTATTTTATATTGTGCAACAGATTTTCCAATAATGTTTTATGTAAATAAAAATAATATATGTAATTGAAAAAAGAATTTTACCACTTGAATTAAAGGTTCAACGGATTATGGAGAATTTTTTTCAATATTTTTATAAAAAATATGAATTTAATGGGTTTTAAATATAAATAATGTTGTTTAATATAGAGTATGAAAATTTAATTCTTCAGTTTTACAATTTTTTAATGTTAAGGGTTTTTTTTATAAAATATTGATGATTAAGTAGATTATAATTTGGGGTTCAATATATTTTTTTTACAAATATTAGTTACAGTATTTATCTATGTAACATAAGGAATAATATCATTAATTATTATGAATTATTATAACAAGAAAGAAATGAGTGATCATTATTTTTATTTTTATTTTTCATTTAATGGTGATAATTATTGAGAATATAATAATTCAAAAAGTATATAGATGTATTTATTATATAATTTATTATCTAATATATTACAATACGATTCATATGAATGAAATGAAAAAAAAACATCCATTTAAGAATACCTATATTTAATTGGTTTCAATAATAAATTTTTATATTTCAATATTCATTTATATGTATTAGAAAAATAAATCATTATATAATTATGACACTACTTTTATTGGGATATAAAATTAATTTTATACAGTATGAATAAAAATTATAAGGCCTCTTCTATTTACAGTTGAATATGTTTCAAAGTTATTTTAACTTTGATAATAGATATCCTTTATTTTCTAACATATTCTCTTAACCATGATTGTAATTGATGTTGTGTAGGACAAATAGATTACGTATAATGTTTTATAGAGAATCATATAAATTATATTAGTGTTTGAACTTGTTTAAATATTTTATAAAAATGTTACTCATAGATTCACATCTTTTCAATATGTTTTAATATGTTTTTAATCATTTTTGGAAAATGGGTTTTCAAATATATGATCATTTTCTAGGAGATTCATATGTGCTAATTTTATTTTAATTAAATACTAAATAAAATATATCAAACATAGTTAAATTAAATATTAAGATATAATATTCCTTCAATAAATATTTTTATAGAAACACATAATATATTATATAAAATATAATTTTCATACATATAATAACTTAATTCATTCTTATAAAGATTTAATCAATATTATCAGTGGGTAAATTTGTTGTTTAATTAAACTGAAAAACATGTTAACCAACTTACATATATTATCACTTTATATAATCATAATTTGAATGTAATTATTGTTTCTATTTTAATTAAATTTGTTGGTAATTATTTTACCATTAATTGGTAAAATTATTTAACAATATAAAATTTATATTATCCAAATAAAATTTACATATTTGAAATTATTTAATATTTTTAGGGATTTAATCATTCATAAAACAAGTCAATATATCAATACCAGACAAATTTTTTTCCAATAAAATATATAAAATAAGAATTCAACAAAACTGTTTAAATAACATGATTAAAAAATTACACTGATCATTAAAGTGTCATACCTTTCAAAATATTACTCCTCTGAAACGTGTTGCCTAAATTTATACATAAAATAAAGTCACTAGTGTTAGTTAAATAATTTCACTCTATATGAATAGTATTTTAGTTGATTTATTAATTATTATTCCTTTGATAGATTATAATTCATTGTAATTCAAAACCACACTAACTGACTCATGATATTCTCTATATTATGAAAAAAAAATCATTCCACTACACAATAGTAACAATCACCTCTGGGAATAAAATATTTATTTGGTGGACCAAAAATAATAATTCATATGAAAGGTAATAAAGAATATATTAATTAATATTCAGTAGTTAATTATATAAACTTAAGGAATATTGCTCTCTTATTTAGTCCTCTATGTCAATTTCCCCATCCCCACATACACTATTATATATAAACCACAAAAAAATTATTGAACAATATAAGGAGAACCAAAATTCATTAATTTCAAATATACATTATAAGGAGGATCAAATAAGTAATATCTAAATGTTATATCTATAAAAAATGAATAAATATAAAAATGTGAACTTAGATAATTAATTAAATAATAAAAACTCATGAGGAACACTAGCCTTAAATTTACACTGACTATATAAGATTATTACACATAGTAGATAATTTCTTTTAGACAAATGTTTATTCTATATCAATATTGGGAGATGTTGATATTGAGAGAAAAAAATAATTCTTCTTTATCATTATCGAGAATAAAATCCAAAAATAGTACCTTAAAAAATCAGGAAAATTCATATAATTACACTATTTTTAATCACATGGATGGTTTAAAATAATAGTACATATATCTAGTATTCAAACTAAAATCATCCATTATAAATATACTAACCGAAAATAAAAAAATTGGTAGAAGAAATCCAAATAAGGATAATTATTCAATTTATTTTCTTCTACATATGTTATATTGTGACATTCATTGATCCCACTAACAATGTTTTTTATCTTTTTGATTTTTTACTACTATTGGATTTATCTAACTTTTATTTTTGGTTTAAATTAACTTATTAAAACATTAAATTGTCTTACATAAGTTAATAATTAACAAAAAAATATACAAGACATTGAAAACACTATAACATGAATATTATCAACTCATATATGAATCATAATTAATCTATTGTGATTAATTTTTGACACTGATACTATATCTAACTCTATATCAGGACCCCACCTTGATCTAGAATTACATTTAGAGCAGTTAAACTATAAATATTAGATTCCAAAGGAATATAAATACATTGTAATCCATATTGAAAATATGAATCTTTTTATTAGATACATAAATTTGTAATACCACTTTATCATAACTGGTCATGTGAAAAGAAACTAAATAATATTTCAAATATATATATATTTGAAATATTTCATAAAACCCAATTTAATAGGGGTTATTTCTAATATATAATAATATATCATGATTTTCTGTAAAATTACCAAAGGTACCACAATATAGGACACTATCTTTATCTACTTATTAATTGGATTTGGTTTTAGTCGAGGTGAACCTTATGAAAAAATGGAAATCATCAATATTTAATACCAAATATTATAGTGTCTAGTATTTTTATGTTAAATATTATATATAATACATTTTGAAAATTATTTATTTGGGTAAACTTGACTGATAGTCTCCTATACATTTCATGGTTGATGTTGTAAAAAATTCCTTACCTCTATCTAGATAAGATAAAAATACATGACCTACATATATGGAAAGTCCCTAGTCCCACACACATAGATAATATGATATAATTTCAATTTTTTATTAGATAATATAATAATAAATAAATATAAATTACTCCAGAAAAATTTTAATTTTATTTTATTTAGGAATTATGATATAAATATTAAAATTATTTATCGCCTATAAAATAGTTTTGGGATGTATCCATGAAACCATACATTTTCTATATTTCATAAAATTAAATTTTTCGTAGATATTTGGGAAAATGTAACAAAAAATGTGAGCTCAAACTGTTTATAAGTTTAATAATAAGAATTATATATTGTTGAGGAAGATACCTCCATAGACCATAAAATATTCATAACAATGAGTAAGATACATAAATAAAGAATGATATACAATTGATGTTTGATTCAAAAATATTACATTTAAATTAACACATATTAAACATGGGTCCAAATACCACCCATGGTAAGGCATCCATCTAGTTTCATAGTAACATAATGGCCTCTATGAAAATACTTTCATCTTGGTTTTGGTATCATATTCACACCATAATCATTATATGTCTACTCCCCCAATATAAAGGCTACTCATCACTTACAAATTAATCTAATCGTGATATTTACAATTTATATTGAAGGAACCAATGAAAAATGTACCCAATATTTCCATGGTAACATAGTAATTATATTTACATTTTATTTATATGTCCCAAATGATAATGGTTCTCTACAATATCAAGATAACATAATAGTTTTATTTTCATAGTATCACTAGAGATTAATCATTACCCAATGCCTTATAGAGATTTTTAATAACTCCAAATTATTCAATAACATCTATAATATTCATTAGATAATGTAATACATATATATATATATATTCAGGATTTTATAAAATACTTTCATAATATATATGAACATTTGATATTAATAAATTAGTAGGAAATCTTGGATTCTAAATAACAAATCCCTAGTCAATGGATGACAATGTTTTATAGGGGAATATATATAAATCATTATATATAATTGTTGGTTTTAAATTATGAGAGTATATGATTATGATAAACTATATATTAATGTTCTAAAATGGTCTAATGAGTGGAAATTAAATGTAATATTTATATTTGTGATCATAGGATGAGATTCCAAGGATGTGATTTTAACAGTTATATAGTGGAGAATACAATGGACATGTGATATTGTTATTTATTTCCATTAATTCTAAGAAAATCCCTCATATAATTTGAATTGCACTTTTAGACAACATTCCCTCAATATAGAATTATTAGAACACATGAATATGTCAAAGAAATGAAATTTTATTATGATTTATGTGTGTGGTAATATTTTGGATGAAAACATTATAATCAAGAATGTTGGATAAGAATTTTTTTAATGAATTTGATGTGTCAACACATTAAAAATATATTTCATTTTCATATCCTCAGATATGTATAGATTCTTAATCAATGGATCTTTATTCATTAGATCATTTTGGAATAGAAATATAAGATAGGGATAAAATATTGTAATAGAATGTAAAGAATGGTGTTTGACGACAAATCTATTCCCTTGTAATATACCTATAAAGAATTATTTAATTGGAAAAAATGTTGTTTTGAAAATATTAATAACAAAATAAATGTAATATGATGTGAAATGGAGATGAATATTAATATTTTAATTTATTTATTTCAAAATTTTTAAAATTGGTATATAAATATAGATAGGTTGATATATCATGAATAAAATATGAAAAGTATTATAATAATATAGAATAAAAATCTTTGAACCACATTAAGAAGGATTTTAAATACTTTTTATAAGAGAACATTTTAATTTTAAACTGAAAGAATATGATTAACAAGAAAAACTCTTACATTGTCAGGGGTTAGGAATAGAGAAGAATTTTAAAAATGAAAAATAAATCAGGGGAATGAAATAAAAATAAATATATTATAATGGAACCACATGAAATTGGAATATAAATTAACATTAATAAAAGAATTTATTTAACAAAATAAGAAATGGAAATAAGAATCCTATATATAATTAAGATTATTGGAACTAAACCTGCCATTTCTTCCATTAAAACTCCTCCATATTTAAGATATATATCTGTGTGTGTGTGTGTGTTATATAAATATTGATAGGACTGTGAAGTTACGAATCAATATTTTCGTGATATTAAATGTGATGTTATGGTGTGTATTTCTAGGCATGGTGAGTGGAATCCATTTAAATTACTTGTAAGAAATTTAATATTTTCGATATATCATTTTTCCACAACACTAAAATTATCCTTCAAATTAGTTCTTTCTATATTATAATTTTTATTTGAATAATTATTCCACTCGTAAACTCCAAGTATTATTAAAGTATTTATAAATATAGATGGTGTAATATTTATAGAATTTTAGAGTATTTAACCATTAAAAACTGTATTTTATTATTAAAAACATACCTCTTTTCAGACGTTACATAATTTAGAAGTCCCAATTCTGGATATTTTACAATTTTTATCATCTTCATCCACCCATTATTATAAATTTATCCTTTATATAATATTTTAATATTTAATAAATATTTAGTATCAATATAAAAAACTTTTTATTACTAAGAAATTTTATATATTAAAACAAACTTTACACCTAGATACATAACATATTACAAAACTACTAGAATTCCTAATGGTAAAGTGATCAATGGGTTTGCATTTAAATGATTTTTTAGTTAAGATTTTTCTACTAGTAATTTCATATATCACGAAAACATCCATATATTATTCTTCTCAAACCATAATTACTAAACCATAACATGATCTTAGTCATGGGAAAACTCCATAGATGTTTCCTCGTTATCAAGACCCAAAAATTGTACCGAGTTAGGATATTTCATACTATATGAATCCATGGATTCCGCATTTTCCAAAATTAAATTATTAAAATTCCATTATATTATAAATTCACCTTATAAATTAGATTATAAAAAACAATGATACAAAATTGTCATAATTCTCAAATATCATATGGAATTATTATAAACTCATACCCTAACATAAAGATTTTTTAAAAAAATCATTATCTCGTAATTTTTATTCAGTGGACTAAATGAAATTTTCTTTTATTCCATGCATGATATAATTGTAATGTTTATTGTAAAATATCATCCCATGTGTAATTACATTATAATTAAATATTTTTTCACTACTATTTTCATATAAATTAGTTTGTTGATAAATCAATATCAACGATTTATATAACACTATTAATAATATTAAAATATTTATTTTGATTTATTTTTTATGTTTTACATTCTCCAACATACAAACATTTCATCCTATAATTTTTACCTATTTCCTAATTATGACAATAAAATTGTACATTTCATCATCCTTTCTTTATTAAAATCCCATGTTTCATCCTAGATTTTTTTCATTCCAACAATTCCCTTTCTCCAAAAAGTCTTTATAATTTCATATCACTTGATTGAATTGATTATGAATCCTAATTGAATCATATTTTGATGATTGAAAAACTTCTATTTTACCTAATTACAATTATTTAAATTTTATAGGTCTTAAATTTACATTCTTATTAAGGATAAAGGAAATAAATCATGCACATGGGGATGAAATGGTGTTAAATCAAATTAATATTCTACTGATTATATTCTATCTAAAATTTCAATGGGACTACTTATTTATTCTAAATCTCATTTCATGTTTCTTGTGACATATATTTCATAATAATCTATTTGAAACCTAAAACTCAAAATCTTTATTATAGTTTTCATAATGGTTTTCTTAAAAATTGAGCTATATTGGTGTTTTATTTTGTAAGATTTATGTTATCTACAGTTTCTAAAATTTAGTCAATAAAGTTATAAATTTGAATAATATAATTCCAATAATGGAAACTCTTTTATTAGATTCCTTAGAAATAATATAGGAAATCACTAGACTAAATTTTATTGTTTAGATAGTCTATTATAATTACCCATCAGTCTGAAGGGTTGTAAGATATAATATGATGTATGATTATTCATAAAAACCTTTAAATGCACCACTATATGTTCAAGGTGATCCTTGGATAATTATTATAGACAATAGAAGGTGGTACAACCATAGGGTCTACAACATTCCTTAAGTAAATCATATTATATTAATCAAGTAAATTATCTAGTTTTAATTTTTTTAAATGTGAAAATTTTACCATAAATCAAACAATAAAATAAAAATTCTATCACTTTAATACAAACACAATACCAGTGAAATAAAAAAAAATTATGGTTTTTTATTTCCATATATGTATTAGATGTTTATTCATTATACCATTGGAAAACATCCACTCATATTTGATCATTTGAAACCTAAGACATCACGAGGTATATATTGAAATTACATCTTACTCGTTATCCCAACAATACTTTTCCTAATTATTCATAAGCATCATGGTGCTATATAGATATATAGGGAAAGCAGAGGTGTATGCTTCATCTTGAAATTACAGATTCATCTCAGGTATTTTTTAAACATATAAGCTTTTACAAATATGAAATAATTAAACCTTTCAATCATTTAACTTAGGCAAAATAACTTCTTTTGAATCAAAAATTATTTTTTGAAACATTTAATAATTTCCATAATTTCTTATAATATCCTATAGAAATGATGGATGAGATACCATTTTAAAAATACATGATGTCATCCATTTCATTTTGAATTTCAAATCCAAATTCAAAAGATCATTGATTATGCAATTAATATCAATCATTACAATTTGGAGAGTTCTATAATCCTTCCATATCATGACATAAACTAACTTGTTGTCATTTATGAAATGATAGTGGATGATAAAACTTAATCCTTTAATAAATCTCTATATTAGCCATGCCTCATCTCTAAATCCTTTTGTGTGAAAATATATTTAATACATTTATAGTTTTTGAATATATATATTTGTGTGTGTGTGTGTGTGTCTATGTGTCTTACCATTTTTTATAAATATATTAAAGATAAATATTTAAAGAAAATAATATTTTTGGAAACACTAATAATTGAGTAGGATATTTCTTCTCATCGCTCATTAATTTTTTATTCCTGTATTCAACATCCTATTTAATTTTAATCAAAAACCATGAAATAACATTCTCAGTAGAATCAATGTGGATGAAACATCATTATTTTCTAGATATTAATGGTTTTCATTTATTGTAACAAATATTTTCCATAGATCATTGATGATTTCTCCAAACACTATGTTCTACGTAAACATAACCACCTACTATGATAACTGAGTTAATGGGATAGATTATAATTAGAAATTATATATATATATATATATATAATAGTACTAGGATATACCAATTAATCTATTTATCTCTACCATATATGATGTTTTGGTCCATTATTCTATGACGTTAGTCCTTGAAGATTCAACTAAAATACTTTCACTGGTAGTTACATGACATAGAAATTCCATAGGTTTTTACTATAATTTACACTTACATAACATGATTTAAAAATTAAACATATTTAAGGATTGTAAAACATCCTAAAAATATTATTTAACATCTAACATACATTGGGAATAAATAATAGTATCATTTAAATCAAATAGAATTATAAAAAATTCATATAGTTTTTACCATGTTTTGAATGTGATCATCAAAATATATTCATTATTTACCTTACCATGATGATATCCATAAAATTATTCTACCATATAAAAATATGAATAACACTAATGATAAATATATATATAATCAATTATTTTTAAATTCAATTTATTAAGGATATTTATACAATTGAGTTCCCCATAATGAATATCCAATTGAATAGATCGATCCTTATCTATTACATATAAAGGAAGATCACCCTAAGGTGACCCACTATTTTACAAAAAACCTCATATTATAGAGTTCATAGAGCTTAATCATGATCATATACTGTTTTATTGGATGTAATCGTGATTTATTATTTTATCGGGGAATATTTATATTGACTATATCAATAGGAAACTCATGTTCCTGATCTAGGGGATGTATATGTAATTCTTTAAGAAATACATCTACAAATTTATATACAATAAGTATATCCACCATAATTAATAGAACCTTATAATCCATTATTTGGAAAAGTCACCCACAATTTCTCTTAATATTAGTATCTCGTTTTCCCTTTAATATGTTAATTTATGAGATTCATTACCTTTTATATAGATCAATACAAATTTTATTTGGTGTAATAGATTAATGTTAATGAATAGAAATTTATATTGATATTTTATATTGTCCATATGGGTTAATAGGAATTCCATTAAAATAGTATCAAATTCAAGAATGGGTATATGTAAAATATTTTCTTATAATATTTCTACATTAATAATAATATGTAATTCTTATAAAATATATATTCTAGTGAATGAACCATTAATTTTATCTATAAATAAGAAAACATATAGCCTTTGATATGACGTATCAACACACACTACTAATTATCACGATATTAATATATGAAAGGATATGGAATAATATATAAAAAAGAAAACTCTCAATTAAATAGATATATTAATTTTGATAACTTCATTAATATGTTCCTACAATTCTATTATGTTAGATGATTCAAGAATTTAAACTACTGACTTTAGAAGATAATGAAGGTGATTCCTTTTATTGAAATTTTATTCTGAAAATTATTTTCATAATTTTCTACCTCATTTAAATTATATTATAAAAAACGATGTGTAACCTTGATAACATTTGTTTAATCTATTTGGGTCCCACCCGGATCACATTATTTCCCTTGAATCAATCCTTTTCTATATTCATGGGCATGATATACACTCCTTACACACTTATATGAATTTTATGTACATTTAATGTAATTTCATTATTGTTTTCCTCCACATTTCAAGAAAATTGATTGCTAAAACATCTTAATTTTCATATCCTTTTCAGATGAGATTCTAGTGTGATTATCCTATTTCAAATTTTTATCAGAGAATATATGTGAGCAAAACTACATGATAGTTCTATTTACAATTTCTTAGTATATTGAATAATTTTTTCATAACTAACATGTTTTTGTTTTTACAGTGATTACTGATAAATTAGAATTAATATTATATAAATTTTTTCTATATCAACTTCTAAATAAATTAAAAATATTGAATCTTACCACTATATCTAATTGATATTAACATTAATCTTTTATATGAATTCTGAATCCTTTTTTTAGCTAGTGTAATTTTATCTTTATCTTAATTAACATAGTCCAGAGGATAAATATATCATGGATTAGCCTTATAAAATTACATGATAATTAATATTCAATATCCACAAAATTCATTGTTATATTTTTTTAATAAACACTATTGATTAGTTTTCCCTTCCTTCAGATGTTCATATTGGAAAATAATATATTATTTAGAGCATTCCACCAAAGGAAATATATTTTCTAATGATGATATCCATGATATATCCAAAAGTGGATGTCTGGACCTAGAAAATGATTTTTTTCAGTACCTCAGGAAATTATAAATTTCTATAGGTCCACATCTTATTATAATGAACCTCTCCACATTGCTATTACTATTATCCCTGGATTATGCCATTTTTGTTAACATTTCCATGATTTTTGCAACTTTAGCACACCGCATATTTTTTAACATCATTGAGAAAATCATCACATTGACTATTTAATCTAAATTAGGAAAATATATTACTGTATCTACAAACCAAATTTGTAATATAAATTCAACAAAAAATTATAATGAAAAAATAATAAAGGTAAATATGAATTTTTAATCATATAATTACATGCTACTGTGTTTGGTCTAAGGTTTCCCTCCTAGGTTCTTATCCTAATTAAGAATAATAATTACCATCTACATTGATACCAACTATGATGTACCTAACACTCTCTCTTGTACATATAACTATAATTTTATTTATTCCTTATGTAATAGAAAATTTATTATGTATAAATAACTCACATGAAGAGTTAGGCTTTCTGTGGTTAGGAACTAAGATATGATAAATTATATGATGCATCCTAAATGATTTAATTATTCATATATTCACGAATCAAAAATTATTTTATCCTATATGATTTTATATCATCCATTGGTATTTAGTAAGAACATATCAAAATAGTGATCTCAAATGCATGTAAATGGTAACCATATGGTTTGTATTGATTCAGAGAAGAATCCTCTATAAATCAATGAAAATCGTAATAATGATCATGATGTGTAAGGAATATATGACACATATGTAATTTTTGTTACATAATAAATTCATGTACGCCTGCAAAAAATCATGTGGTAAAAAAACCCTAATGAAAAGTCTACAAGTCTGTTTTATGGTATTAAAATAGCACATATACAAGGGTACATGCATCGTAATGTCATCATAGTCAAACGATATATATATAATATTAATGATCGTTATGATAGGGATACATAGCAATGATAGAGTGAAATAATCATTCCTTTTATATTTTATCTATAATAATGAAACATTACCCAATGCATTTTATGGATTCATAATAGGTCAAATTCATAAAATTATATGACTAGTATTCACTGGATAATCTAACATTGGTATATTCAAGAGGTTATTTGAAATAATTTATAATTTATATCTAAATTCAAAATTATTCCATTTTTATGGAATTTGAGTTTCAATAAACTAAATCCCATTGATAAAAGATAGTGAAATTATCATTGTCCATACCCGTATACCGGAATCTTCAATTACAATGTATAATTAGTATTGATTATATATTAAACATATTATAGACATCAATGTTATCATATGTTGATTACAGTTCATTTTCAATTTAAAAATTACATGTATAATCTTCAAGGAATATATAATGTTTTGGAATATATTGGATCCCTATTAGAGAAGAAAAAATAATTTTATATTTTTATATCATGATTGAAAATATGGGTGGCCATAGAATTATTTGGAGTTACCTTTTTCGAATTACATTTCCTCCACATCATTATTTAGCAATAAATAAATACTATGATGAAATTTATTTTTATTATGATTTAAATACATTTGAATTATGAGGTATAAATATTATAATACTAAATGGGTGATTGAAATAAAATATAATGGAATTAATTTTCAAATATATTGACAGTATATTTTATTTCCCTATAAAAACATATATACAGGAAAATGGGTAATGCATCCTAGGTCATTGGTTCATTTTACCATAGTAAGGGATTGTAAATAGGTTATATTGAGAATAAATGAGTAAAATAATATTTAAAATAAAACCAATGGATTATAAAACACTTTATATAGTATTATATAATCAATTAAGATTCATTTTTGATGGTTTTATAAAAGAAATCATCACAATTTAAATGATAGTATATTGAATAAAAAACTTTTACTTCGGCATGTTATATCTTTTTATAAGTATATAAAAATTATATATAGGATTATATATCATGGATAAAAGATAAAAACTGATAATACTCTATAATAATAACCTTATAAGAATATGAATAATGTTTTTAAAAAATTTATAACCCCTAAAATTTTATTTATAAAAAGAAATAATACAATTATCAAGAAAAATATCAGCATGGTAACAACATAACAAAATTGAATAATGAGAGAGAAAATATATCCTCTCAGGAAAAATATATATAAGGGATATAATATATAATAATAATAGATTTATATGAAACTTAGATACTAAGTTCATTATAAAAAATAATTTATATTGAGCAATCTAGAAAGTGGAATATGTGCCCTTGCCTTATATAATCATTTCGGCTTATAACTAACCGTCCCAACCACCAATTCACTTTAATATAGATGATAGATTTATTAGAGAAAATAATTGATTAATATATGGAGGGATAAATCAATATTTTTGTGTAGATGAATGATAATTGGTGATTAGTATTTCTAGGAGTGGTGAGTGAAATCCCATGGAATGAATTATTCAAATTATTATTTTTTCCTATACCTCACATGTTATAGTACACAAGTATTTCCCAATTTTCTCATTTAATAATCCCCTATTTTTTATTTCTATAATTAGTTAAATGGAACATTTTTTATTTGAATTTGATATGGTTATATATAGATAATTCCATATTTATATTATTTTTTTATATTTTATCATTTATCCTAAATTTTCCTTCTTTTAAAAATATATATGAAATTTCAACCCTTAAATTATTTAAAATTTATATTTCAAAATATTTAATACATTTAATAAAATACATCTTTCAGATATACTAAATATATTTTTTATATAAAAATGGAATATTTACGAAATATATAGTATCCAAATACAAATATTTTCAGTACAATAATTTTTATATTAATACAACCATATCCTCAAGAAAAATTAATCATTATAAAAATAAAATACACCATATGGGTGATGTGTACGTGGTGTTAAATTTTTGAGTGGATATGAAAATAATGATCAAGTGTTTATTTCCACTAACATGAACTACTCTCCCAGATGATTCCTCTCAATCCCTAATTATTGAAGTTATTATAGAGAATTTTATAGGTAATACCCTAGGGATCATACATCTTTCCTAGGATCTAATAGATAAGCCTCATATAGTATTATCTTATTCATAGAATACATATATTGTCTATTTTATCCAATTAACATATGTCATTACCCTCATAATATATGTTATTAAAAATTATTATTTTTCCTAGGACTATTATTCCCAATGATTATAATGTTAAATCATCTAATTAAAATCTGATAAAATCAATACAAATTATAATTCTTCATATTTATTACAATAAACATTCTCGTAATTTTTATTTTATGTCTCATATTATTTTTTGTTTATATTTTACATTCTATACAATCTATTTTTGTTGGTGATCATGTGTCGGGGGATACTTAAAATGTGCATACACTATTATTTTCTATTTTCCTTTATTATATATAGAATTCATTGTGATTATATTTCTATAAATTTTGTAACATCATTAATGATGATAAAATATTTATTTTTTGGATTTACATTGTATTTTATATAGATTCTCCAATCATTTTATACATATTGTGGAACAAAAATTGTTACTAAAAACACTACTATGGTAAAATAGTCTTCTCATTTATTATTGAAATTAAATTTTCATGCATGAAATATATATTTCAAAATCATGAGAGTGTTCTTAGAATTACCATTGGTCTTAAGTTTTGTAATTGCTTTATAACAACTCTTGAGTAGTCAAAGATTACTAATGTCCTATATAATTTGGAGATGTAAATATAATATCCCCACATGATGATATTTCGAGGGTTTATCTATGTATTCTAACCATATAACATAAAGATATCATACTTCATCATCTACTGAAAGTTTATTTGAGAATTGAATAAATTATTATACCTTTATTAATCTATCAATAACGACCAAAAATTTATCATCACCTTAATTTGATCATTGATGTATAGTAAAAATGTTTATAATAACTATATATTATTTTCATATCATAATTTTAAGGATATATAGTAATTTAATAAGTCCTTAGTTTCTCTCATTAACATTAAATTAAATGTGTTTCAATGAAATAAAACCAACAATTTCATTAGTTTTTCACAACAACCAAAACTATCATTTTATTCCAATACACATATCCATCACTTGAGGGTAAAACGCAAACCCATTGTATGGGACTACATCATCAACGCTTCTTCTTTTAAGTTTTACTACCATCTAAAAGTAAATGTGTAATATTAAAATTTTAATCTGATTTCACCATAAAAAGGTACTATGGATCATAATGTCTCTCATGATTAACATAATTATCTAAATTAAATTATTTTCCAATAACCACCCTTCACAATAATGTTGATTTAAAACTGTTTGGGTTTATTATAAAACTCATATTATCCCTTTTCATTTCTATGTCTGCCTATTAGAAGAAGGATACAAGGTTACAAACATTATTCAAGTAATTCACTACTTATAATTGAAAATATTTTTCATTTTCATGAATTTTTTAGAAAACTTATCATAGAGGCTCTTATATTGAAATAGTAAATAGATAAAAAATACGGAAAGAGGAAATTTTACATTTTTCCTGAACAAGAAGAGGCATCATGTCATTAGAAACATTGGTCAAGGAGATGCTTCCCTCTTCCATTACACCTTTGTTAGCAAGACCATCTGCAATGTAGTTCTATTCCCGAATGGTGTGTGTGATAAATTAGTTTATAGAATAAATCCTTTTGAGAAAATTGATCCCTTTACCATACAGTTTCCATGAGGGCTAGTTCCTTCCCATCCTTATTTCATGAACAACCATAGTTGATTCACACTCAAACCAGATATTGTTCTAATTTCTTTGACAAACAATGTACGCCACTCGGATAATCACCATCATATCATCATCAAAGGTAGTAGCATGTCAACATGGACTATACCTGCATTCCACCGCATCTCCTTAGAAATCTCTAAAGATAAACCTAAATTTTGATGGTCATTGGTTTACTTGGGATACTCAAACTATATTAAATTCCAATCATCCAATAAAAGGGTCAAACAAAAAAACCTCCATTGTGCCCCTTGGTTTGGGAAAGAAACCAGTATCCATCAGGTGATGAAGAATTAGAAACTCCCTAACGGAGGTGTTGTAATGCTCATTGATCCCGGAATTTTCATTCTTAAAGGTTGTAATAATGTTAGTGAATTCATATCATTCATGAAACTGATCCTTGTGATGAATTGTGTTGTTACGGGCTCTCCAAGGTGAATGAATAACTTCAACGCTGGTAAATCGACGTAAGGTGGTGATTTGTTTCGACTATTGTATATTGAATAGAGAATCATGAAAATTATATACAAATTCAATGTTTTGGGATTCAACTCATTGGTATTTTTTAATGGATATCCCTGTGGAGGATGCAGTGTTACAAGACAAGAACAAATGATCAACATCTTTTTGATGTTGGTGATATAAAACACACCTCGACAACAAAGATATCCCAACCCTCTAAATGGGTTCATCCACTAGGATTTTGTTATCGAAGAGTCATAAATGTAGTTTAAATCTTAATAGGAGTAAAAAATTTCTATTCAAATAACCAATCCAATTGTAATATCCCTACATCAAATGCGTGTATAAAATTTTGGAGTCCATAAATCCACTCGAAGACCCTTCCCATAACAGTAGGTCATCCGGTTTAATCTATTCATAGCCTTCAACAATAGATGAAATTTCTTTTGAAAGGTCATCCAGATTCTCAATCTATTATTTGATAGTGAATCTACTCTCAAATTTTTGCTATTCAATGTTTATTATATTAATTAGAGGGGTTCCAGTCTAGTTAACATGCAAGAAATGAAGTGAGAAGTTGGAATTAACCAACCAACTAGAGTGTCTCATAATTTTTTCGAAAAAAGAGCACATTCCATACCAAATATTTGAGGCAATAAAACCATGTTTCTTAGTAATAAGTTTGGAAATAATCCTGTTATTTATGAAATCAAGAGAGGAAAATTTATTATGATTAATTTTATAGTGAAATTTAGCCTGTAATGCATTATTCAAACAACTCATTTTCTTAATTCACATTCCTCCAGGAATGTTAGTCATTTAACATTTTCTCCAATTGGTTGTTATTAGTTTCCTTTCCATCATGTTTCTACTCCATACATTGTTCTTTAGCATTGACTTTATTTTCTTAAATATTGAGGTAGGCCAGATGTACCCCATGAGAGAATAGAAAAGTTGTGAGATAACTACATATTTAACTATCCACACACATCCTACCATTTAGATAGACTTTTCATTTCCATGAGGTAAGAGTTTTCTTGACTTTAGTTAAGTCCATTGAAAAATGTGAGTCCATGGGCTTTCCCTAAAACATTTGAACTCCAAGGTAAATAAACTATAGAGATCCCTCACTAACACCAAGATCATTGATGAGGTGAGTCTTCTATGCCATTAGGATATTCATTCCAAAGTAAATTAAGGATTTTCCCTTGTTAATTTTCTTTCCCTGATATAGACCCATAATTTAGGAGGGATTTAATTATATGATTAATTTTTTCCTACCACCTATGTACATATAATAATATCAATAGTAAAAAACAAGTAAGAGGGGATAGAGATACCTCTATCTTATTTTATAGTGGAATGTTCCCATTTATCCACAATATTGATAACTATTATACTCAAATAATGTTTAGAAATTGAAAAAAAAATGGCAGAGATGGGGTCCCCATGCCTCACTCCACTTGACCATATGAAATATCCCTACGGTGAGCCATTACATAGATTAAAATATGAGATAACTTCATCAATATTGTAATCCATTGAATAAACACCACACTAATGCCGAATATTTGAATAATTTTTGTAATGAAACCTCATTCAATCATATCAAAATCTCTTCTAATTTCTCGATTAATATCGAAATTTCCTCATGATTTTTCTTCCAGATATAATTAAATCACTTAGAGGCGGTGAAAAGACAGTCATGAATAATTATTCTATTGACCAAACCAAATAGGTGCAAGGATATAAATTTCATATAGACCAGAGCAATCTTGTTAGCCCGGAGCATTGTAATGACTTCTTGTATTTTCTTCACCAGTGAAACTGGCCTGAATTGAAAAATTTTACTTTCATTTTCCACCATGGGTTTGGGGGAAATGAACTAGGAATTAAACCCTACAGTGAATTTCCCACCCCTAAAAATTTTAAACATGCAAGAACACCTCATTCTGAATGGTTTTCCAATTTCATTGAATGTTTTTTTGAATCCATCAGGTCTTTGAGATATATCTTTTTTGAGACCAAACTATGCTTCTTGAATTTCAAAATCAATTAAAATTGATGTAAGAAGTTGATTGTCCTGCACAGTAATTAATATAGTAATGAAGTAGTCTCTAACCATTTTAGTCTCTACTATCCCATTAAATGGATACTTGTAGAATGAAACTACATGATTTGGAAGCTCATATCCATCCTCCAAAATTCTATCTCCATCCTTTATAAGGGATATGGGTCTATTAACTCTTCTAACACTTTGCAGGGAATTAAAAAACATGGTATTTCTATCCCCTTTTATAACACACTTTACTTTGAAGATGTACTTTTTTATATTATCACAGATCATTATAATATTTTTCATCTTTATAGACAACTAAACCTCCTTTTTCATGTCCTTCAAGAAATTTAATCTAGTATCCTCTTCCTTTATGTCATGAAGATAGCATTCAAGTCCATCTATTTCAATATCCAGTGTGTCGAACTTTTCATTTCTTTATGACCTGAGTTTAATCATGAGAATTATGATCTATGAAATGGATAAAAATGAAATACTTTTACAACCTTATGAATTACAAGTCTCTTGAATAATATTTCAGAAATCTAGAAGAGATGCCTTAGCATTACTGAACCAGGAAGGAATTGATAGCCCATTTTCAATCCTTAGAATGATTATCTAATGTGGATGATGATAATAATTGAGTTTAAAAAGCATAACACATTAGATTGATTTCCAATTACCAAGCATTTCGTGATTCAGGAATTCATAATCAATCCAACTAGTTATCCTACCATTGATGTTTCTCCTATACCATGTGAATATATCACCAATGAGATTAATATCCCCTAGTCTAGTTTTCTCAATAAATTCTATAGATTCATTTGAATAATTGGTATCATTCACCATAAATAATTTCTCAATAACATGGAGAATGGAATTAAAATCACCCATGATAATCCATGTACCGGAAATATTACTCTCCAAGTGTTGTATCTTCTCTAATTGAATTCTCTTATAAACATGATTTTTCTGAGTATACACAATAGATAAAAAAATTGTCTGACACCATATATAAAATTTCATGTGGTAATCTGATTATTCTCATCCACCATATTTGGAGATTCAACCCTGTAGTGTGTCAGAATTCAAGTTCATTAAGGACTTGAAACTACCCGATTAGTGCCCAGAAGATTGTTCCCTCTACTACTAAATATATTTCCTTGTTTTTTGGAGTTCATATTCTCTTCTATAATTCCAATTATCAAGTTAATATACCTTCATAAAGGATCCTAAAGGAACCTTCTATGTTGGGGTTGGATATGCACTAATATTTCTAGAATATAATTATAATTTTTTTTTGGTTTTGGAGGTTTTAACACATTTTTTCAAGAGATTTATTGCTGATTTTCTTGGTGTTTCTGCATTTAATGTAGCTACATCTGAACATTTCTCCCTATTATCCATACCAGCTTTTATCTAAATTAAATCTTGTAGTTACTTATTTTTATATTCAATGAAATTTCTATTTTCAGAGATATCTTTGAACTGTATGTGTTTCTTCACAATCACATCCCCATTTTATGGAGAATCTGTAGGTATTTTTGAGTGAGACTTAAGGAAATTCAAATGTGTATCTATTTTAGAATCAATGGAGTCAATAATAAATTCCTCAGGGTGTCTGTCATAAACTGTACCAAACACCTATGAATATAATTCCATCATCTAGTCATTAAGATCTGCAAAAGAACTGTCTTTCACACCACTATCATGGTTAGTAATAAGCATTCCAGTATTTGCATTCTAATTTCCTTTTCTTCAACCATTTCTTCCATTGAGGTTCCTGCCATAGTTATTTTTCTATAGCCCCTACCTAATCATGGGCATTCCCTTTTTCATTTGTCTCGTTGTCTCTATTCCTGCAACGTGACACCTCCATCCAAACTAGAATTTTTAGAGTTGTATTTGCCAACATTTTTATCCCATGACATGATTAGAATTAATGGCCAATAATCTTACAGTGCTTAGATAATTTTGGTTATATTATCAAATTTGCATTTAATCACCAATTACTGAACTTTTACATCCAAAACATTGTGTTCAGGGAGCTGTAACTCCATACTGATCTCAATCAGAGATCATTAATAGAGGCCAAGATCACCATTAATAGTATGGTGATCAATTTTAAGAGTAATTCCAAAGCTTGATGCAAGATCATTCGGAATATTTGGATTCCAAAAGACCGATGGAAACCCATGAATCCTTGTCCAAACCTGGTCCATAGAGTGTCTTTTCATAAAGGGATTGAAATTTTCATCCCATTATGATAGCTTCAAGAAACTCATTTTTAAGCTTAGGATTTCAGTCCCCTATACAATATCAAGATCCCCATTTCTTCCCAGAATTATATGGAATAACTCTTTTCCTATTTGTATAAGACTCCATCATAAGAAACCACATCAAGGTAAGATTCTCAATTTCAAATAAGATATCGACCATGGCTTCATATATTTTTCAAAGGAGGTTATACATAGTACTGAGAATAAAAAAACCTCCATTTTCTGATGGAGATAATCCTAGTCCACCACCACTGTGATAAATCCATCCCTTGTGCACTTAAGCACGTGTTAATTCAATGGAGAAAATGAACCATTTTCCCCACCAAAAAGAACCTATATAAAAGAGACATACCATTGAGGTAGGTTGTGAGCATCGATACCATTGACTGGTTATGTGAATGTTCTCTCCCAATCTGGATTGAATGATTCCATTCTTAGACCAAATCCTAGATTAATAGAGGTTCTCTGTCATTGAAATTCAATTATTTTTTCCTTCTCTCACCATCTTCGATCAATGTGTTTCTTCATTTCCATTATGTATTATCTATATAAATATATAAGTATTTTATGTACTCTTATAATATTCTCTATCATAGATTCACTTATAATTTTAAAAAATGAAATTTGTGATTTTAAGGTTATATATACCAAAATTCAATAGCTAAATAGATTAAACCCTAATTTTTAGTACATTCACATAGCCATGATCTGATAAAAATGTATCAATTAGTATTTTTAATAATTTTAATAAATAACTATAGAAATATAGGTAATACATTATAATTTTCAAACTATATAAGATAATTGTATTTTCAATGTTCTATATTTATGATTCTTACGTAGATCGAGTAAGAAAATTATCAATGTATTGGTGATTCTTTATATAAGATCTATATAAGCCTTCTCACATAAGTTGTCCTATTTTAAATTAATCCCTTTATTTTTTTTATTAAATGCTAGTATTTTCTAGAAATCATATATTTATGACAACAATATATATCAATATTATGAAATAAATTAATAACTATCACATTCTAACATTTACCTAAAAACATTTTTACACCCACTCTTTAAATATATATGAAGATACAATGGATATATAAAAACATATCCATGAATATCACCTCCGTAATCAAAAAATGAATCTATGAATGATTGTGATAAATTTCATACACTTATAAGATTCCAAACAGCATATTGAGATAATTATATTTTTCAATAATAATAGTGTGACTACAAAAAATATCAACAATAAAAACCACCCTTAACGTATCAATTCAAAAATGAAAAGGAATACTCATCAAGACTATGAATAATGGTTTGTAATTCATCAACCCAAATAAAACCAGTAAAAATGTATAAGATTCATTTTAACAGACGAATTTAATCTGAGGAAATTTCCAACATTTAATCTATATTTATAAAAATAAAGATCATAAATCAATCATTGATATGCATCATGCACACCTAAATTGATGAAATATATTATCAATTAATGGAAGTAGAGTCTTTTTTGTAGTTATCACCAATTTCAATATTTAATAGTCTATACTAAATGTCATTCTTTAATTTCCATTCATTTTAAATAAATCTTGAGTACTGCTTGGTGTAGTTCACTTCTTGATGAATCTCTTCCGCTCATGATGAGCATGAAATTTCATTATCTCCCTCACCTTAGTTGTACTGATTTGAAATTTTTTTTATTAATATTGGTTAAAATCTTGATATTAGTTTTAAAATATGCTGACCTATGATGGATGAAAACCAAAAAAATCCTTCAATGATTAAATCCAAAAAGTGATATACAATAATAGAATAATAGGATACTCTTTCCCCTCCACTCCCCTAATAATTATGAAATCCTTTTTGGAAGTGATATCCATTATCCTCTCATGATAAGTACTAAATAATAATCACATAAAGCTCATTATACATTGAATTTAGAATTAACTTATAAAATACTAAAATAAAAATTTATTTTCCATTGATTCGATGTGTATTTGAAATTGATTAATGCAATCTTCTATAAAAATCACATATTTTAATGGGATATATCTGATGAAAAATTGTATAGAATAAAATAACCTTTAACAATACATAATAACTTTGGTACTTATTAATACAAACCAATTTTGTTTCCCACTGGGTTGTAAATAGTCAAAATACCCATCTAAAACTAGATATAAATCCATAATTTATTTACAATATGAGATAAAATAGATAAGGTTATCCTAATAAAATAAAATATAAATCAATGAAAAGAAAAAATCACCAAAATAGAACTTCCACCAATAATTTTATCTCAAAAACCATTATATAATGTCTTCACAATCAAATCAAATAAAAAATATAACCTTTTAAATAATTTATCCCAATAGAATTCGAACTAGGATAATGTTTAGTACACTACTTTGGTAGTTTCTATAGACCTTTCCATGTAGTAAATATTAATAGAAAAAAAAGATGTTATACTTACACTATATTGAATATCAATTATCATCTAATCACAACATTCATTGAGAAAGATCCTATAGATTCAATTTAGAAGTACTAGCCAAATGAAATAATGAAATAATATCCATTTACTTGGACATGAGATAATTTTGGAATACCCATACATATTAAATATTAAATGATGTATTGTATTTCAAATATGATGAAAGGAAGATCATAAACAGTTTATAGCCTATTTCCCAGCAATATACAATAATTTCTTGAATCATACACTCACATTTCCCAAAGGCCCACAGTTGGAACCTCTATTCGGAGATAACATCCCAAGTCATTAACCACACCCAATTTCTTTACTAGATGAAAAATCATTATTTAATTACTAAATAAATTGTTTTGTACCAAAAACCCTTGTATATTTATATATGGGTGGCTATTATTAGCACAAAAATAAATCTATAATCATTCTATTTTTAACTCTGAATGATATTATTAAACATAAATGCACAATCAACCTCTATGTGAACTCTAAAACTCATTAATATCTTTTTTAGATATAAATAATCAATTTTTCTATATCTAAATTCAATTTTTAATTGAAATATCCTCTTTGTTTAATACACAAAATCCATACCATGAATGATCTACATGCCTCTTATGAATCCTTAATTTTCCCAATAAGCACTACATAATTCCTTCTATAATATATCTTTATATTATTTACATAATTTTATTATATGTACTAATTATTTCATAAATCATGTAGATACCCATGATACAATCCTTTAAAGTCTAATTTCTGATCTCTCCAAAAAAAATAAGTGGATGAAACTTCAAAAAATTCCAAATGATATTATATATAGTAGACACACCCTTGTGTAGTCCTTCTTCCACCAGATGGAAAACATCTACTCATCTCATCAATATCTATTCATCAACTGAATCTCCATGAATTATTATAAGAGTAAGATTCCTAAGTACACCATAATGGAATTATTCATCATGAAAATATATTAGGAAAATTTTATAATTCAAAATCATCATTTAGAAATCAGTTTAATTATAATGATTTAAATTAACAATGTTAAACACAAGCATGAAATTGGTAACCAAAGGAACAGTTTCTCATCATAAGTTCCCTGTTAAAGGATTTTAACTAATCATATCACAGTGTTCAATTCCAAAATAAAAATAAAAATACAAACTGGGTACACAAATATCATCATATTAAATTATTAAATATTAATATATTTTAACTCAGGTATAATCTATTTTATACAAAAACAATCACATAACTGTAATTTTATATAATTTATAAAGAGTTTCAAGAAACTAATAATTTGAAAAAATTTATATCAATAATACTATTCCGGTATTTTATTTCATTTTTTTAATAAATTGAGATTTATTTAATAATTCATTTGATAAAATTAATTTTTTTATTTAATTTTCCAAAATATTGAAATAAAATTTTAAACCCAAAAAATGTTGTAAATATCATGTAAACCTATAAGTATTTTGTCATGCATATGAAAAAAGCATCCTACCTCTATATGAGAAGAATATATAATTAAAAAAACTTATCTTATAAAACATCATATTTTGTATGATTTTTAATAATTTTTATATAAAACCCCAATAAATCATACATTGTACTAACATGAAACGTATGAATTCACTATATATTTAATGGATATAAACACATGTAGATTCAATTATATGTGGTCACTGATTGATATTCATCCACTAATTCCCAAATAATTATGTCAAATAAAAAAATGGTTTCTGGGTATATTAAATCACCCATGTTTGTGGCTACTCTCGATGACCCAAGCCATTATTATGCGGGATAACATTCATACACTCTGATGACTAAATGTTATACACTATAACTACTAAATTATATATTGCATCATATAATATTTTTTTACCATCGCATAATAATACCTAATACCTTTTCACAACAGGACAAATAAAATGACTAAAAATATTAAATCGATATAAAATCTTTTGAATAATTGTAGGGAGAACCTAAAATAATGAAAAAATATCCATGTAATAGTATTCCCATTTCATGTTCTTTCATATAATAATATATAAATTGTTTTAACATTATAGTTCATACATATGCATACCGATTTTGAAAATGGAAAACAAATTTATTGGAGATATCTCTATCAAAATTGTCATTATTTTCACCTTGGTACTATGTATCCATAAATTCCTAACGTGTTATGTCCAATCTAACAACATGTTATAGTGTTCCTTATATTTCATCCATTAACAAATATAATGTATTCATGTATATTAGTGTACATTTTTAAGTCATTATAGTGATACTTTATATGAAACAACGACGATTCCATTAATATTAATCATATTAAAACCTAGGATCCTAAAAAATGTATGATTTGTGATAAATTTCTTGTAAATAATAATATTATATGAACCATTTTTGTTATCATGTTCTTTTCATGTTAATATAATTCCACTCCCTACATAACTCCTCCAGATACTATTTCTCTTGAATATCATGACATTGTATAACCATATTTATTTTATTTATATGTGAAAACAAAACATAATATTAATATGTAATCAAATATCAATCACACTAAATAATGAGTTACAAGATTATATATCAAACCCTTGTAATAGTAATAGTTTTCATGATATACCATAGTCTTCTGATGACATCATGTCTTTAACCCATTGAATCATGGTTCAAAAAATAAAATAACGTAAACATCATATAGTAATTCTAGTGCATCACTAAAAATATAACAACAATATAGACAATGTTAAAAATTATGAAAAGTAATAGTAATCTACAATATTACAAATATGCCCAATATAATAGAATCTAGAAGTGAACATAACACATAGTGCATGACCATTAAAGGATTAGCTGAATATTCAATTTATTCACTAAAAAATTATAAAATCTATATAAGAATATATTTATTAGTGTTATAAATCATTCCCTCATGTGAATGGGTTTTAAGGAGAACAATAATTCACCCTTCCTTTTATAAATAATGAATCATGACCAAATGAGGCTATAATATATTTCATTAGAAATATTCAAAACATAGACACTCATATTGAGTTAATTTCATTTAAAAACCCTTTTACTGAAAAGAATAAATTTTTTTCAGAGAACCAAACATAAATATTCTATCAAAATATATCCCAACATATCATAAAAAAGGAATCATCAATTTATTAATTAAATTAAATACACAACAGATTCCCATTTTTTGGGAATAGATTTATTTATATAACCCAATATATAGCATCATAGAAACAAATGCATAGGTAATTATAAAACATACTAAGGTCACAATCGAAATATAATTATGATCTTCCCTTGAATGGATAGGGACTTAATACGAGTCAAATTGGTAATTTCATTTATAAAAATATATAAATTAAATGACGTGGTATATATAAATCATCACTAAAAAATAATGGAAATTGGTGAATAATATGGGACATACAATATCCCTTTTAAGGTAGTATTACATTAAATAAAAATTATTTTTGTTTACTTGAATATTAACTCAATATAGAGATTTAGATATTTGGATCTTGAGGGAATAAGATAAGGTTTTAATTGTTAACTAAGATTGGTTTCATTAATCCATCATGAAAAAAATGAATTACCCATTAAACCATAATTGTAAAAAATGTATTTATTTACCAAATTATATTGTAATAAATATCGTAAGAAAAATATTATTAGTAAACACAACACTTTAAAGGGCTATAAAAATGATTTTCAATGATTGTATCAAATTTTTGGATGAACAACTAGATAAAACATGAATCATGAGAGATGGAATGGTAATATCACCCATTATGGTAAATAATAATATTTAATATTTAATTCATTTATTTCATATAACAAATAGTTATTGGTAGATATTTTTTATGAATTTTTTTTCCTATATTCATAGCCTACCTATTTTCCCCAATATATAATGTTATGTCGATCATGGATATTAATTGACAAATCATGGGATATGATAATGGAATTGTGTGGTTGTTTGTGGAATATTTAAAAGATATAAAATAATGGGAATAGTATTCTAAAAATTGATTAAAATATATGATATAAGGATAATGTTACATGTGTGTTATTGGACATTATTAAAAAGAAGATTATTTCAAATAATTCATATCATAGAATGTTATTGAAGGTTATCAGATGATGTAAATGTGTTAAGAATAGTTTCTATGAGGTATCATATGCCAAAAAAATATTTTATCCAGCACCATTGACAGAGAAAGGAAATTTTGGAGTTTATAAAAATGTAAAAATCATATTTTTCTATATAATAACGGTATTATTTTTTATTCTGGAATAATTTTTATTGATATAAAACATAAAAAACAAAATTGAACCAGAATAGTGACTTATGGGATAATATGGTAAAAAATTGATACCATGTAGATAATGATATATAGGAACTATATAAATCAGATGGAAAAATAGGGGTAATATGGGTGGTAAAAGGGAAACAATATATATAACTTCATTTAAATTTTCTCACAAATGATACCATGGATAGGGATTAGTACAACAAAATATATCTAATAGCTATGAAATTCTTCTAATATTGGAAACTAATATATCATGGGTAATTTTACCGTTATTTAATTGGATTAGATGATTAAAAATATATGAAGAATGTCATTTATAGATGAATAGCATAATAGAAGTTTTGATTCATTTATTGATTAAAATGTTTTTATGGATAATTTAATAAAAAAATAGTGATTCCATGAACTATTAGAGAATTACACAGATTGTGATTCTATATAAGAGGGATTATAGAATATTAATTTAATGGGAGTGTTTATTGGTACATGATATGTTTTATTTATATATAAAGAAAACATGGTAACATTCTACCACATCTAATCAATATAATGATTATTGACTGTGAATTTTACATAATTTTGAAGAAAATATACAAGTTTGTTTAATTATAATTTTTTTAAAGGTTGGTGCAAAGCCTCAATTTCTTATTTAAAGCAAAGACCTCTTTAGACTGGGTAGAGGAAGACCCATTAAATAGCCCTAAGACCCAAGGCCAAGTGGCCTAAATACAAGTCTTGAAAGCCTATTTTTTGGCCCAAAGGACCCCTTGGTGAACAGTACTAATATAGTCCTCGCGCTGTTACAGTACCTACAGTACAGTCGCCGCTACAGTCCCTCCACCGCTATAGTGTCGCCGCTTCTACAGTGTCGCTGCTACTACAGTGCTCTGCTACCGTACTACTACAGTAACCTTGGAAATTTTCCCCTGCCTGAATTTGATCTTGGGTCTTTTGGATGCCAAGTAGGAGCCTGTACCACTAGGGTACAGGCTCATTGTCACAGGTTTGTCAATATGAATAATATTTCTCACAAATTATAATTTAAAATTATCAAATTTTTTTTATTATAGAAAATATGTTTCATAATATTGTTATGTTTATAAAGGATATATTTTTTCATTATGAAAACATGGAAGGCATATAGATATTATAAATTATATGAGGGTATCATGATGCAAAATTTCAGATCGAGTAATAGCCCACTAAACAAGTTGTTAGAATTGATTATAGAAAATGGTTGTGTATATATAATGGTGAAGGTAGTGGACATACATAGGTGAATTGAGAATAATTATTTAAATAATGAATAATTATGAAAAAAAATTATTATCATTTTACAATGGATAATGGATATGATGTTTGCATCTGAATATTGAGATAGTCATGATTTATTGTGTAATTAATAAAAGTGAATTGGTAGTCACATGTGAAAATCAAAAAATAACATCTTTTGTATGAGGATTTTTAAGGTATATAGATGACGTAAGAATATATATTAGGAAAATACCTAGGGAAATGGACTGAACTATGTGATATGATTATTACCCGCTAATAATGAATAGTATAGGGAACGTTAATACAATTCCTATATGATTAAAAATATTTTATTAACTAAATATGATAGAGAATAGGATGAGTGATATATTTCAGATAATATATAAGTTTAACTTCCCAAAGCGGAATCTACGAGATAAGATACTATGCATAGCCGTAATGAGTATGGAATATGTTAAATTTAATTTTCAATATATCTATGTTAATATTTGGATACAAGGTCCATCATTTTGTAAAATTGATCCACATATGTTATAGCTAATTAGACATTATATTAAACATAACTCCTTCTATTCAATATAATGTGATCATAATTTGTGGCCATTGTGGTCCACTCCAACTCACAGTATTAATGTATCACATAATAAAATATATATGAAAATATTGAGTTCTAATTAATATAGTCTTAATAGGATAGTTTTGAATACATTAATATTGATTAGAAAATAATTAAGGAGAATAAAAATTACCCATAAGTTAATCATGATATAAATGGAAAGGGTGGGATATGTTTTGATAACTTCTTAAAATACATTACATCATCATATCCTGATTCTCCCCCTTGGTGCATCCTTCTTATCACCATTTTTCATCAATAAGTATGATTAGATTAATTGTTTATAATATTAGTATAATAATTATTTATATTCAAATATTGATATTGGAGAATTTATTTATCAGTGTTCATTACATAAAAATTTTACTTATGTAATAAAATGTATATATATATATATAAAGAAAAAGTGAGTAAGAGTTTCCATGTTTTTTTGTAAAAAATATGATTTAGGGATACTTGGATCCCTTCATTATTTGTAATGATATAATGATTTACTACATACATAAATATTGAAAAATTATGATAATAGTTTTCATAGGAAATAGATTCTTGAGGTTTATTTATAAAAATGCAACATATTCCATTGAATATAAAACTCGAATAAAGACGAAAGTATTGTATTGAAAATTATGAAAAAAACACAACCTGAATAGATTTAATTTAAAATATGATATAATATATTAGTAGTAAGACTCTTCAAGTTTAAATAATATATGTAATTGAATTATTCTCATTAAATTTTATTATAAATTTTTACTCATATATAAATATTTTTATGAATTTGATTTGAATGGATTTTTATGATTTTTAAAATATTCCCAAAGACACTACTTGAATAAAAAGTGAGTCACCTAAGTGATATTTTAAAATCATAATATACACTTTCATTAAAAAAATAATCATGTGGGGAAATTATAATATACTAATTATCCCATAAAATTTATTATTTATCAAACATGTTTTTTTTACATGTTTTTTCATCTTTTTAAAATGAAATTGAAAATAATATTTCATTTATTACACATATTTATTGGACATAAAATGAGTATGATTTGTGAGAATGATAATATAAAATTACTTCATTAAAAATATAATTTTAAACAATGATAATTGACTTCAGTGAGAGTAAATGTTTGGTAAAATGATTTAATAATAAGTAGAAATTAAATTGTTTTCGTATAAAACGATGTTCAATACTATGGATATATATTAGATTTATGTAAAATAAAAATAAAAATATTCTGTATATGGGTGTCATTGGGTGGGATATTTTCATGGGATGATAACAAAATATAATTTTGGGAATTATTGACATTTGGATTTGGATTTGGATATATTTATAACAACAAAAAAATTTATAATAAAAAATTGGTGATAAAATATATATACCATTTGAGAAGGGGTAAAAATAACAATGAAGAAACCATATAAGAAACTATTATTGGTTATATGTGAGATGATGAAAATAATAATATAATTATCATATATGGGTTTCACACCATGAAGAGTTTATAAAAAGAAATATGATATTGAAATGATATAATCTAGAGGATGGATTGATACGAGGGTTATCCAGATCATGGGAATGAACATTTTTTTATGAATCAATGATAAATATTAGTAGTGTAAGGTGATAAAAGATTTTTGATGAATCTATTAAATATATATGAATAATAAATTTTGTTGATTAATGAACTTTATTGTGTGTGATTTCAATGGATATGAAATATGGTGAATGTAATAATTGAGATCTAGGATATAACATGTTAATGGTTGATAGAGAAGTAAATATTTTCCACTAATCGATAATAATTTGATTCTCTAACTTGAACTGTATTTCATATCAAATAATATTATAAATAAATACATGTATATAAAATTCAGGTAAAACCATGATGGGGATAGATAAAATACCATATAAATATATGTTAATTATACTAGAAAAGGTGATGACATATTATGGTCAGTATACGATGATGCTAAAAAAATGACTATAATTATTATCATACATTGAATTCATGTTGAATAATATAGAATTAAATATTTTAATAGTTCCATATTATATGCATAAAATAATGATTCTTAAGTTTTATCATAGATGAAAATATATCTACAACATAGGTGGTGTAAAGGTAGGATAATGAAGAAAACTAAATTGTGTTTCATATCAATGTTATTGTTGTGGTGATATTGAAGCTTCGGACAATGGGTTCCATTTAAAATAAAAAATATTAAATTAAACAAACTTATAATTTTTTATTAATGATTTTTGAGTGAATATTTGTTTATACAACATGATTACCTGAATATAACGTGAATAAAAGAGAAAAATATGGTTGTAATTATCTATATGATATTAATGAATACTAATTGTGTTTTATTACATAGTTATTTATAATATATAGATATTATAATCTATAAAAATGAATAAATTACTTTATTTTTTATATGTTTATCTGTTGGTTTTAATATTTTTAATGATATTAAATTCATAGAGACGTTTTCATAAGTCAAGTGAATAGGTAATTAATTTTTATGACATGTCAACATGTAAAATATTAAAAAAAATTGGAAGATATTATAATCTACATGGGATATAATGGAGAGTGAAAAATGTTTTAAAATTATATATTTAATAATGTTTTTTATCAAGAACAATTCATTGGGATATAACATAGATTGTGGTTATAATTCAAGAACACATCGATAAATGGGAGTTGGCTAACATGGGAGAAAAAATATCATACAGCATGCAGTATTAATTAAATTTTAGCAATAATATGACAAAAATAGTTTCATTATTAATATAATATATGATAAAAGTACATATTAATATATTTAATAGAGGCGAATTTTTATTTTTAAAAGAAAATATTAATTTCAAATATGCAATATAGTTATTATACAATGTGATCTAATATATACAATGTAAATGAGATCATGTCATGAACTGAACCAATGGGGCCTACCTAGATAATGGAAAGACGAGTTTGAGTACCCAAACCCACCACAAATATAGTAAGGGTTGGAAACAATCCCTAAGAAGGCATAAAATGAAATGAGAGGCCATAGCTTAATGTACATGTATGAATGCACACAAACATAACCATGAACAATTTTAATAAAATAAGAATATAACAAAACATCAAGAGTATAACCATGAGTGAAATAAGTTATAGAGAATACTTCAAATTATGATAACATAAAGGAAAATTGTAAAGGGGAAAATACACTCCAATCTAGAAATTATGTCCCAACCTGACAGCTCCTGCAAAGTAAGAAAGCTGGTGAGAAATGCCTACACCTGATATCTTTGTCCAACCACCAAATATGGTAAATGATTATATTTAGTGTAATGCTCAATAGTAGTAAAAATCAATCTTCTATTCATTTAAAAAATTGTATACACATGAATGATAATCACATTATTGGCTAAGTATGTACATACATAATAGGACACCATGAATAACATAAATGGTGAAATTTAAAAGATAAAATATAATTCCACTCAACAGATAGCAGGAGGTAAATAAATTCAAAATACATATATATTATCACATATAATACCAAGTGAGATATAAAGGGAATCTCAATCTTCACATCTTAGAAAAGGATGGTGAATCTTCTAATAGCTCCAATAATAAATATATAATGTATAAAATCACACGAAACCCCATAATAATCCATGTGGACAACCTTCACCTAGACATTGTTCCCCATAATTTAACTAGATCTATATTCGGTGGAGGAACGCCTCCCATAGAGACTCATAAACATTGTAGGGGTGTTGGATTTCCACCTCATATATATAATATCCAGTACCTTTGTTGTAATATTATTAAAAATGGTACCTATTTAAAGAGTATGGGGACCAAAACCCATCTGAAATAGTGGGTTTCTAACCCCCACAACACTTTTTTAGTTGTTTCCTAGAGAAGTGTCACACTCATACCACATCACATCATATCATGAAATTCAAAAAAAAAATCAAACATCATTTTATACAAGGAACAATACATTGGATATTCTACTCACCAACAAAAATATATTTTCCAATATGGGGGTTACATAAGGTAGATATTTCAAGGATAAGTACACATCATGTACAAGGAGCCACATGTTGTGTGGCCTTGTGTCATCACTGGGGAATATTCTCCAATGAACATGGCTTGGAAATACATTCCATACTAGATGGAATGCCCATATAGGTATGGGGAGTAAATGTCTACCTATGTTCCTCTATATGTGAAGACATCAAAACATATAAAATGACTCGGTAGGGAATTTGCATATACATTGCATGTCCATATGGGAACACAGTGAGTACCTCTTCCCTGGGTCAAGAGAATGTACACCTTGAACATGGATCAAAAAACCATTTATATATACACAGAGTTTCCCATAGGGTACATGGTATTTCTATCCTAATAGGATATAGGGAATGCATTGTTGTAACATGTCTTGGCCATATAGATTGGCTAACATGATTTTTGTTCTCAACCATATTGTTTGTTCTCCTTACCTCAGCCAAAAAACATTATGTCATGAGAAAATGAACAATAAAGAATATGCTCTTCTAGGATACATGTTTTATAGTCTGTACATTTATTGACAATTAGTTTATTAATGGGTATTATAGATCATTCTTCTCTACCAACATTTTTTATTATATGACTACTTGAATCCATCGAAAATGAATGAAACCACATTAAAAATTATATTCCCACCTCCATTGGCCAAAAAACATAAATTTTATTACCGATTTGGGAATCTGTAACACATATCTTACCATATATTGTCATAAACCCCATACACATAACTAGAAAACTGATAATCCATTATGAACCTTTAAACCAACATCGATACATTCATTGCACGTGAATCCATCATGACTCTAGAAGTTCAAACAAGAATGAATCTAACCTAGTAACATCAAATAATTTAACCCATGGGACAATGATTTATAATGTGAAGAATACTAAGGGAAAATTATAAGAAAAAAGTTGTTAGGAATTTTTGGTTGATGTGATCTGGACAATGATCATAAAGTATAAAACTATGGGTAGAATTAAGGCATAACAAACATAAACGGTGTATAAAAACTCAATTCATATTTGTGTTGATGAAAGGCTCTAGTAATCACAAGTCAATTATTAAAATAATAAAAATAAATTATTATAAATTTAATTGTTGGTGGAACACCACAAATAATGATCCCAATATCATTTATAAATTTATTGTTGGTGGAAGATGTGTAAATACCCCTAACCATAGTAGCATAGAGACAATGGTTAATTTATTTCATTTGAATAAGATACAAGGAATTTCATCTCTATGAAATTAATAGTATATTAATCTTGGTAAAATAGAGGCATACTTGAATCTTACATTATTATAGAAAAAATATATATGACATTGTGTTTTCATCATGTTCAATATTAATTCCTCTAGTATAAACTTGTATATTAATAATATAACATATCCTAGTATCCTGGGTAAAATAAAACATAAGAAAGAGGTGATACCAGATGCCTAATAGGAGTATCTGTATAGTGGATGCTATCATAAATAAATAATAATAATCAATATGGAAAGGTAAATTAATGAATCACATGACATTTAAATAATAACATGATAAAAAAATTGATGGAATAAAGGACAATCAAATAATGAATTATAAATAATCATATGAGCTTGAAAATTATTGATTGATATTATAACTAATTCAATAATCACATGAACATCAATAAATAACCTAATAATGTGTAAATTAAAAAATTTAGACATCATAAATATACTTTCAAGGCAATTCAAAAGATAGCATAAATTTTTTTAATGACCAATCTAATTTCACAAAATTAATTGTTAGATGCGACTAATATATGCATTGAAGGGATTATAATTGAGGGCCACACCCATCTCCTAATAATTTAAATTCATTCCTTATATTAATGTGATGAAATATAATGGATATAACCATTCATATTGAAAATATAACATACAAAATTTTAATACTTATCCCATTCAAAAAATGTAATCACAAACAATCCAGAGTAATATAATAAATGGTAATAAAATAAAATATCCCTAGTCAATCTAAAAAAAGTACATCCGGAAAAATAATAAGTATTTTTTCATTATAATATATTCCTAATGTAACATATGTTAATTAATGGTTTTTTTCATTGATGAGTATAAATTCCTTGAAATTATCCATTAAAACATTCTTGAGGAAAATAAACTATTCTATTAAAAAGTATCATTTTAAAACTAAAAGTTAATAGAAAATATTTAAATTTATTTTCTTTAGAAATAACCATTTATAATTATAAAATAATAATTAAAAAATTTAATGTTAATAGTGGTGATAAATATTGTTAATGCTTTACACGTCAAATAAATTATTCTTTTCACATTTTTTGTAAAAGAAAAACAAGACTTGTTTGGAAAATGAAATGGATATTCCTTTAAAAATACAAAATAAAAATTAATTCCAATCTAAAAAAATATTCAATAAATCATTTGTTTATTTTTTAAATCATATTTGAAACCATTTTTAGAAAAAAATGATTTGAAAAAAAAATTAATGAAAAAAATTAGAAATAATGTTTCCTTTAAAAAAGGGTTTCACCTTAAAAAAAATAAATTAAAAATGATTTATTTCTATCAATGGTTCATTAATTAGCCTAGGATAAGAATATTTTTTTATGATATACTTATCCAATAATTCCATAAGGGGGTTTTGAGCCTAAACAATCTTGAAAAGTCATGGGATTGAGAAGTAATCCCTTACTAAAGTGTTAATGTTTTAAAAATAAGTCCCATGAAAGAAAAAAAACAAATGACACATTAAACTAAATCATGAAAAATATATTCATGATATAAGTTATCAAAAGGGGATTGATAACACACAAAAAACGAATTTGTAGTTAATATAGAAAAAATATTATTTAAATAAAATTTAGTAGAGAAACACCTTACACAATATTTGAATTCATTCCTATGTGTATAAACCACCTATATAATAAAAATACGTTTATTATATATATTTCATAAAAATATTGATATTTATCATACGATATTTTATTTATTTATTACATTTTATAACCCTTATGTTGAAAAAAATTCATTATTTTCATTGTTTTGGTTGTTAATGGACTTGTTCTCTCATGCACAATTCTTCAGGAAATTTCCATTTATTGTAGATAGAATATATCTCCATTAATGGCCTTTTTTATCATGCATGATTGTTCAGGCAGTAATACCTCATAAAAATGACTGATGTTATATCATTTCAAATAAAATACAATATAAAAACATATATCTGAAAATAATTCTCCTACTGTATAATTATATCATAAATAATATATATATATATATATATATTAAATACATCTTTTTATCAAACCATGAGTGGTTTTTGTGGAAAAAGAGTTCCACCTGTTTATAAGGTAGTAGTTGGTTGTACAAATGTCCAATGAGATTGTTTACTATTTGATGGAAGTGGAGGTAGTTAAATATAATACCATAAAAATAATAACATATCATTATATGAGATATAATTTTTCTTATTATATAGTAAGTGTTAATTGAAAATTCATGGTTGTAAAATAAGAATAAAAAATATTTTTCTTTGTGAAGACAATTACCTTCTCATTGAGAAACCAATTATGGGTCTCTTTTTAGGTACCAGAGAGTTTGTCATTTTGGAATACTATCATTAATAAAATGTGTATAAAAAGGTTATGGATACATTTTTTATGTATTTCATAGAGAAAAGTGGATCTTGTAGATTTTATAGGAGAGGGCAGGAGATACCATTTTATAAATGGGGAATGGAACCAACTTAGAAACTACATAGAACATTTCCAAAAGAATCCAAGATTATAACTTCATTCCCAGGAAGAAAGAAACAAAATTATTCAATATTAAATCATTGTAAATAATATGATTTTAATATGTCAATAAAATAGTATTTATTCATGTTTTAAGGGAAATTTTAACCTTGACTTTTTAACTTTAACCCCAATTGAACCCATTTTATCCTTAATGACTTTAAATAATTATTTAATATTTTTATAATTCATTATTACCAAAACTTTTGTTTAAATTATTTCATAATTTAAATTATTATGAATCCAAATATTGAATCCATTTTTAATAATTCATTTCAAATATGTGAAGAAATCAGTTTGGAATTAAACATTATGACATGACAAAAAAAAGAAGTTTTCATGAAATGTATTTTTCAAGCACAAGATGATCTTATAGTAAGTCCATGGCTTGAAATAATAATTATATGAATTTAAATTAATATCTATAGATATATATAATATTTAAATTTCATTTTAAGAAAATTTAATTATGATTTAACTAAATAAAATAAAATGGATAAATATAATGTAAATTAATATATATTTTTGAAGAAAAAAAATTTGACACAAAAAATGAATATATACTAAACACCATTATAAAGATACATGAAATGAAATTATTTTTCAATTAATGAAAGTAAATAATAACTATTTCACTTTAAATAAAAATAAAATAAAATTTTAAATTTTAAATTACATATTTATTAAAAAGAAATTGTAGTTTTAAAAAATATAGTATTTTCACTATTCAAAAAAAAACAAAACTTCTTGAAAAATAGAGAAATTTCTCCTCAAATAAATATTGAAATAATGAATCAAAAAAATATTTTTATTTTTTATTTTTTATTTTTAAAAATAGGTAGATATTAAATCTGAAATATTTGTATAGGGAGTGACAAGTCAGCCTTTTAGAAAAATACATTTTTACAGAAAAAGTTTACATTTCATTCAATGATATTTATTAGTTTTAAAATATGTATCTAACCATGGGATTTGTCTTATAAATTTTTAAACAATATAGTTTTAATAATTATATTGTAGTTATTCATACCTGCTAACATAGTGGTTAGGGTATAATGGTCATGATTAAATAACAAAATCTTAATAAAGAATCATGTGTCATTTAAACCTAGTGTATCATGCGTCTCATGATATAAATGAGATTGAATTTAATTAAAAATAAATATATCATAATGTATCATTGTTTTACATTCTTTTATTAACATGGTTTTGTTAAGATATATTTTGTCGAACATGATGGTACTCTTTTAAAATACCATGATGTTACATTCTACCCCCATAAATAATTTTTTCCCACATAATTTAATCTCAAACTAAGTAATGAAGGATTTCACATTTGAAAATAACTTTATTGAAAAAACACATCATAAATACGATTAATAAATATACATTTTAATAAGAGAGAAAGGGATTTATTATGCACATAAAGAATAAATCATTATCAGGTTTCCACGTAGGATAAAACTGGTGGGATGTAATCCATAAATATTTTATGAGTGAAAGAACCATTGGTTAATTAAAACCGATGGTCCAAAGATCCCATTATTGTTTCAATATTATATTACTAGATTTCAGTATTTCCCTAACATCTTCAAAATAATCATAATTAAATATACTTACAAAAATGTATAATTTCATCCTCCGGTTGAACATTTAACAATTACTACTTCATCTCTTATTCCAAGAAATCAAAATCCAAAAAAAATATTTTTATAAATTATGAACAAATTTTTTTTTAACGGATCAAAAAATATATAAGAGAATGAAAAATCCTTCTTCCAATCTCATGATCATCCCCTGATTGAAATGGTCTTTAAAATTTTTCCAATAAAACATTAATTTCTTGTACCTCATTAGTAAATCCTGTAGTTAAATTTAATCCCATTAATAAATATTTAACCATATGACTTATCCAAAATATGTCAGACAAAATTTAATTTCTAAAAATTTTAAAGTATGGTCACCAATTAAACATTATATTCCATAAAAAATATATAGTTTAACATAATGTCGTATCATAAATATTTTAATACCTTGATCGATGTAAACCCGTAATGAAAACATGTATGCTTCCACTTAACTTAGGTTGTCAAAAATATTCTAAAATCCCAACATGCAGTGAACACAATAAAAGATAACATAAACCATTAACTATCATAACCAATTATATGGTCACCAATACTACCCCAAAAAATATCATTATCATTTTTATTGCAAAATCGATAACATATATAGTGCTAACATCCCACAATCGTCCATTTTACAAAAAAAATCAACTGGACTCTCAATCATTCTTCTTGAAAATATTCAATATATTCATAGAAATACCTAAACGAATGATAATTCATTACAAACCAAATAATATTCATTATTCTTATAATGGTAATATGATTGATAAAATATTTCTACAACATAATTATTGAATACAATAGCTCATGCAATTTAATCACTACACCTGTGACACAACATTGTTTTCAAAAAATTAAATACAAGAAACACTGAGTCTCTACATAATTACACTTTTTAATGATATATTTTTAAAATAGACATTAAATATAATTTTACCACATCTATTATTTGAATTTCAAAAATCATATATACACGATTGCGATTAGTAAGTTTTTTGGAGTCTGATTGGACAAACATAATTTTTAGTGAATAGTATCCGACCCATATGAATAGTATGATTACCATTATGAATAGTAATATTACCAAATGATTATTAATCTCACCAATGAATTTATTTCGAATAATTTTTGTAACCTTGATTAATTTTTCAAGGTGATATTAATTTAGTTGTAGTTTAAAAATTATTATTTTTAGAATAAATAAGGATTATAATTAAAAATTAATTTTTTTCATATATAGAAAATTAATTTTATAAAATGGTGTTTATTTTTGAGTTCTACATGCTGAAAAATGGTTGGGTGAATTTTTGGGATTTTTCTGATATACTTGAATTTTTTGAATAGTGAAATACGGTAAGTTATCATATATATACATTATATGATAAATACACTATTACTATAATCATGGATGATGTAAGAACTCTTAGTTTGAGCTCACATGAAATCTGTACTATTTTTATGTCTCATGAATCTATATGATTCATATTATTGAGAAAAAATATTAAACAAATGATAAAATTAATGGGAAACCCCTCCAATTCTCCATGAAAAATACCACCCTAACCCCCCCCCCCCCCTCTTCCTCTCACACATCTAAATCATTTATCATTTTCTAAATTCTACCCAATACCCTTTCCATGGCTCTTACCCACATATTTAACCTTCTGGTCTCACCAATAGGCCAAAACCAAATACCTTAAAGAGGATCTAAAGGAGAAGATGCCAAGAGGTAAAAATCCTTTTACATTTTCTAGTGTTTTTTTTAATTCCTTTTTCTTCTTACACTCTCTTCATATATCCTTATCCATGATTCATTATAGATACATTATTATATATATTTTGGATTTTAAAAATTTTTATTGAAAAATTCATCATTATTCTACCTCTCATATTCATCTTATTCTAAAAGTAAGAACATCGTTTGTGATGTGTCGATTTACCGACATCATGGATGATGTGTCTTCAATTTCTTTCAAATCCTTCAAAGATAGATGTAAATACATTTTAATAGATGAAAAAATATTTTAATGTGTATGATATCTTCTATATTATGTTCTATAATTATCTTATGTGCATAATATTAATTGTATATGATGAAACAAGTTTTTGATTATTGAATAACCGCCAAAATGATCTAAATGAATATCACTAATGATTTATCTAATTTTTCATCCTCATATAATATAAATAAATTGATTTATGGAATAATTTAATATTCTGGAAACGTATTAATACCATTTCATTTATATTCTAGAGTTTTTCTTCCATTCGACAATAAAATCCTTTACGATCCAAACATGGAAATCATGTGAAGAATAACACAAAACAATGGAAATAAAAAAATATTATTGATAAATGGGTCGATTGATTTTATAAATTGATCATATAAGGAGTTAAAAAAATTATTATGATCATTTAAAATATTAAGAAGACCATTTTTTACCATTATAAATAAGTATTAAATAAGTTTTCTCTAAGACGAACTCAAGGTAACGGAATTCTTGACCCAATTTCTATTCATTGGATAAACCTTCTACTTCATTAATTATATTGTACTAATATTATTTGTGTAATTAATTTAGTTGATATTATTATTAATTTTTTGAATTTATAGTATACACACATAATCATTTCATACAATTAATTCTCACATCAATTATACGATATTTGTAAGGGACCGTCTATTAAAAATTAATCTTCTAAAATTCTATTTTATAAAATATAAAAGCCATGTTTTTATGAAATTTTCTATGTTTGATGATAATATTTTTGTTCTTAGGAATTGTTTATAATGATTTTTGGTGTGTATATCTCCCTCCAATTCATTGGTTATGTGTATGTTTATGGTCAGTCGTATGGTTACTCCAAGTGTAACAATGATGGTTACACAATAAGGCAGTAGTAATTGTTATATTGTATGGTGGTCGTGAGGGTTACAAATCATAAGGTGGCCACGATGGTTACCATATAAGTATTTAAATACCAAATATATTCTTATGTATTTATATATGTTCTCTAATGTTCTATATAAATATCATGTTTCACAAAGATAGTATATATGGGTGAGAGGTATGTCTTTGTGAAAATATTTTCATCAGTTTATAAGTATCCATTAACTAATGGTGTGTTCATTTTTTATATCCCCTAATAATATTTTTATGCTCATCCCATGTTTTAAATTGTTTTTCACAGGTTATAATTATTTTTAGGAGAAATATGTAAGTAATGTTGAATGTTATGAAGATATGTCAAAGAAGACATGGTGTTGTTTTGTATTAAAAAAATTTAGTTTTAGAAAAAAAAAATGGATACTATTTTAATGATATACACATAGAATTCTTATGGGTGATATGTATGGGTTTTTTCCTATATTTATAAAAATCTAACCCAAAAAATATCTTTTGTAATGTAAAGAAGATAAATCTAGTGGGAATACCTAGATTATGTAATGTTTAAGGACATGCCCCTATAGTTGGTATTAGAAAATGGTTTAGATAACATTCATAGATAGTCTCAAGTTAACATAATAAAATAAATGAATTTTACTATATGATTGTGTTGAAATTGTATTTAATTTAACGATAAACATGTTTCATCATCTTAAATATGTCTATTCAGAATGGTATTTCATAGAATAAATAGGTAAGATGAAGTTGGAAGGAACTGAAAGGATGATATCCTTCCAAATCTTCAACCTAGAATGGTGGGAATTGAAACTGAGTATTTCATGATTGTAATGGATCTGCTAACGTAGGAATGAAATAGTAGTTCCATCCCTGAAAGAGAAGAACCATAGCTACCATAATAGAACATGATGAGAGAGGAACATTTTATGAGGAAACACCCTCATGATTTCAGGGGATCTTCTGACCCAATAGAGGATGAAGGATGGATTAATGCCCTTGAAATGATATTTGATATCATAGTATGATCAGATAATCAAAAGTTTAGTCTTTTTTCTTATCATTTTCAATGTGAAGCTAATCATTGGTTGTTAATGGTCAAGAATATTAGGGATAGAGTGGATACTGAAGCCTTAGAGTGGGAAGAATTGACAAGTATTTTCCTTGAAAAATATTTTCTTAATGTGGTTATAAAATGAATGGGGAATAAATTCCTTGAACTGATAGGAAATGAATAATATTTAGTGGTTGTTTATGAAAACAACTTCACTTGATAGGAAAGGTACAATCAAGAGTGTATCCAATATACAGAAGGGAGTTGGACTTGCAAGAATTCAAAAAGTTATGAGAAACGTTTCCAATGTTTTGAGAGGGTATAAATGGAGTTTAATGATGATCATCTATAATTTTATAGATAAAAGAAGAAGTGGTCTATATGGAATGATATGGGTAAAATTCAATCTAGGAAATATTATGGTATGATAGTCTAGTTTCCAATTTGTGAAAAGTTTTGTAAAAATGACCCTCGGGAATGTCTTACCAAACCCAAGATGTTTTTCAAATGTGGTAAGTTTGGATATATGGCCTGATATTATAATAAAAAATTCTTATGTTCAATTTGATATGAAAAATATAATGTGTTTCAAATGTGGTGAGATGGGTTATTATGCAAAATCCTGCAAAAATGATCTTAGTGACAGAAAGAAGCTATACTATAATTAGAAAGGTGTAGTGAGATCCTTTACGTATATGTCAGTAGATCTTGGTCCATCCTATGAAGTTGTATCAGGTGCTTTTTTTACTTACTCAAATTTTGCTAATGTCTGGTTCTATATATGGTCTATGCATTCCATTATTTCTGAGAATTTTTTTGTAAATTTAAAATATCTCATCAATAAATGAGAAAAACATATTATTAAAAGAACTGGGGGAAATGTTTCAGAAAAAAGGACTTTTGAGAATCATTCTATTTTTATCAATGGAAATACATTGCCGCTAAGACATGTTATTTTTTCCCTTAGTATGTTTTTATGCCATTCTGGGTCTGGAATGGTTTTTTTATTTTCTTGCAATGATTGATTATAGAGCTAAAGAAGATGTTTTCAGAAAGTGTTTTAGTTTGTTTACAAGAATGAACCCATACAATGTATAAAAAATCAAAAAGATGAGAAACAAATGAATTGTTTATTTTAATGTTATCTTGCTCATATTTTTAAAATCAAGGGAACTATACTAATTAATGATGATGCAGTGGTAAATGAATACCTTCTTTTTCTCTTGATGGGTTACCTGATGTTATACCTGATCAGGTAGTTTTATTCACAACATACTTAGTACATAATTCTACGAAAATTTCAAATCCCACTTATCGTATGGCTGAATTGGAACTTCTTGAATGGAAAACTTAGTTGCAGAAGATTCTTGATAAAGTCGGCATTCATCCTAGCACTTCACTATGGGGAGATCATGTTTTGTTCGTTAAAAAGAAATATGGTTCCATGAGACTTTGCATTGATTATATATCTTTGAATAAAATTACTTTTAAGAATATGTATCCGTTAAAACACATTGATGAATTGTTTGATCAGATCCATGGTGCTCATTATTTTTTCAAGATTGGCATGAGATCTGGGTACTAGTAGTTGATGGTAAAGGATTTTATCATTCAAAAAAAGCTTTTCAAACTAGAAATGGTCATTATGAATTTTTTGTTATGACACTTGGCTTAACTAATGCACAAGATATATTCATTGATCTAATGAATATAATATTTCATTAGTTCTTATCAACATTTTTTTTTTGTATTTATGGTTGAAATTATGTTATATTATCAAAGTAAAGAGAATAATTACAAACATAAAATGGTAATTTCTCAAACCTTAAACAAATAAACTATATGGAAAATTCAGAAAGATTGAATTTTGGATGCAATATATTTCTAACCATGGCAACATTATTTCTAATGATGGAATAATTGTTGATCTTGCTGAAATGAATTTTTTTGATTAATGGACAAGACCTAGAAAAATAATATAGATTCATTGTCTTCTTGGTTTGATAGGATATTACCATACGTTTTATGAAAACTTTACATCATTATCTAGTCCACTGACTATGTTAACTCGAATGAGAGTTAAATTCACCAAGACAAAATAATGTGATGATTGGTTTTCATAATTGAAATTAAGATTGTTGAATGCTCTAGTTATGACTCTACCTTCTAAAAATGGAGAGTTTTTCATCTATAATGATGCTTCATTATAGGGACACGATTGTGTTCTGATGAAAAATGATCAGGTAATTGCTTATTCTTTGATACAATTAAAAACTAATGAGTTAAATTACCCCACCTATGATTGGTAATTAGTAGCTACGTTTTTTTTCATTAAAAATTTGGAATCATCATTTATACAGATCCAAATGTGAAATATATTCTGACCACAACAGTCTGATGTATATATTAACTCAAAATTAATTACACATGTGGTATAGAAGAAGTCTTGAATTGATAAGTGGTTATGATTTCGCGATCAATTATAATCTTGGAAAAGAAAAAAAGTGACATATTCCATGAGTCGAAAACATCATGCATCATTAACCATGTTACAGCTGGAACAACACCATTTGAGAAAATATTTAATGAATTTTGGCTTGGATGTTTTTGGTGTATCAAATTCCTATATTTTGTTTTAGGTTTTAGTGTAGTAATCCTTATTAGATGAAATTAAGAACGCACAAAATAAATACTGGGAGTTATAGAAAATAGTATAATTGGTTAAAATGGGTATGATTACATAATTTATCATTGATAAAGATTTTGTTCTAGGATTTGGAATGAGATTATATGAGACTTTTGATTCTCAGCTGTTGTAGGAATTGTTGTTGGAGGATCACAGTTCTCCATTTATAATTCATCTGGGCATAAAAAAGATGTATGGAGACCATCAAGAGTATTACTGGTGGGATAGAATGAAAATAGATATTTCATATTTTACAGTGAAATGTTTGAAATATCAACATGTTAAATTCGAGTGCTAGTTACTGAAGGGGATAATTAAGCCTTTACCAATACAAGAGTGGAAATGGGAAATTATATCCATAGACTTCCATGTGGGACTACGAAAGGAATTTCAAGGTAACAATTCAATCTGGATTATTGATGATCGATTGACTAAATCTACTCATTTTCTACCAATTTGAGATATTATGTCTTTAGATCATCATTCTCGACTATACCTCAATGATATTCTTAGGTTACAAGGAGTTCCTCTGTCCATTATATCTGCCTGTGATCCTATGTTCACTTATAACATTTTGAAAGACCTTAAGAAGTCATTGGAAATAGAATTAAATTTCAGTACAACTTTTTATCCACAATTAAATTTGAATTCGTGATGTAATATTCAGACATTGAGCGATATGATTCAAACTTGATCAATACATTACTAGGGAATTTTTGTATTAAAATAATTATTTAGTGGAATATTCATATAATAATAGTTTTCATTATAGTATACAGATGGAACCTTTTGAGGCATTATAAGGGATGTCATGTCTAACATCATCTTCTAAGGATGAAGTCAGGTAAAGGAAGTTGATGGGACTTAAATTAGTATAGGAAGTGGATAAAAAAGTGAAGATGGCTCAAAAACACGTGAAGACAACTCCGAGAAGGTAGAAATTTTATACATAAAATAGGTGGAAAAACATTTCTTTTGAGGTAGCTGATCATGTTTTTCATATAATCTCACCATGTAAAATTGTTTTTCATTTATGAAATATAGAAAATTTGAGTCCACATTTCATTATATCTTATGAAATCATGATTAATGGAGGAGCGGTTTCAATTTGAGTAAATTTTATTCATATTTTATCTTAGGTGCTCAATTGTTTTCATGTTTCTATGTTGAGAAAATATGTCATAGATTCATCTCATGTTTTGAGCATAGAAGTAGTTCAGTTGGAAGAGAACTTTTCTTATGAAGATAATCCTATTCAGATTCTTGATCGAAGAAAAAAAATTGCAGAAAAAGGTAATCCACTATGTAATGTTTTTTTGGAGAAACCACATGGTTGAAGAAGCAACATGGGACTCTAAAAATGCTATGAGGGAAAGTCTCCCTCACTTTTTTAATAATTAACCAGGATGGAATTTCAAAGAGGTGGGGATAATGTAACACCCCATGGTTTTAAAAATATATTAAAATTCATGAAACACTAAGCCTCTACATAATGACATAGTATTTTAAGGAGTTATTTTTAAACTATTTGTTAAATATAATTTTGATGCTTCTATGATATTAATTTTAAAAAATTAACAAACACTGTTGTGATCAGTATGTTTTTTAGATTCTGATAGGACAACAAAATTAAGTTTATAGTAACCTAACATTAAGAATAGTAATGTTACACTTATGAATAGTAATATAACCAAATGAATAGTAACTTCACCATTTAATGTATTTCTAATAATTTATGAGTCCTTGATTAATTTTTCAAGGTGTTATAAAACTTGTTACAATTTTTAAATTGTTATTTGGAATAATTTTTTATTTTATTTTATAATTTAAATTCTCATATTTAGAAACTTTTTTTGATATTATACAGTTTAATTTTGAATTATACATGTAAAAAAATTATTAGATTTCATTTTTGGGATTTTTCTGAAATACTTGAATTTTTTAAAGAATAGTAAAATACAGTAATGTACCGTATATATACATTATATGTTAAATACCCTATTCCTAGTATTATGGAAGATGTAATAACAATCTGTTTGAACTCATATGCTCCTTTCACTATTTTAGGTCTCATTATTCATGATTATTCATAGTCTTCAGAAAAAAATATTAAACTTATTATTAAAATAATGGAAAACCACACCTCTCCTCCACTATAAATACCACAGTCACCCCCTCTTCCTCTCACACCACTCACGATTTTATCATTGTATAAATTCTACCCAGTCCCCTTCCCAAAGCTCATCCCCACATCCATGAACTTCTTTTCTCTACAAAAGGCCAAAACCAAAGGCTTTAAAGAGGATCTCAAGGATAATATATCAAGAGGTAAAATCCACTGTCATTTTCTTCTGTTTTCTTTTCAATTCATTTCTTTCATTATACTCTCTTTACCAAAACATATAAAATATGAATGAAATATCTTGTATTATATATATATTTATTGTGTTTTTATCATTTTATTAGAAAAATTATTCATCATTCATCCTCTCCTCTTCCTCTTATTCTAAATGTAAAAACACCATATGTGATCTGTTGATTTAATGACATTTTGGAAGATGTGTCTTCAATATGATTTACTTCTTTCAAAACTGATTATAAAACCATTTTAATGGTTGGAAAAGATTGTAAATTTTTTTATATGATCTCTAATATGTTTTGGATTTAACTTATATTCATAATATTAATGGAATATGTTGAAGCAAACTTGTGATTATCAATGAACCACCAAAATGATCTAAATGAATATCACTAATGATTTATCTAATGATTCATCCTCGTACCATATATCCAAAATGATTAATGGAATAATATAATATTCTATAAACATATTAACACCATGTAATTCCACTTATTATGTCTCACTTACTTTCAATATGAAAATCCTTTATGATCCAAACATAGAAATCATTTAAAGAACGCACCCGAAACAATAGAAATAACAAAATATTATTAATAAATGGGTTGACTGATGTCATAAAATTATCATATATGGTTTTATAAACATTATTATGATTCATTAAAATATTTATAACACACTTATAACAATTATACATGAGTTTTAAGCATGTTTGATGTAAGATTAACCCAAGGTAAGGGAATTCTGGACCCAATTACCATTCTTTGGGTTGATCTTCTACATCAATAATTATGTGATAATAAGATTATTTGTGTAATTAATTTTATATATATTATGATTTATAAATTATATTTATAGTGTAATCACATAATCCATTCATTATATTAATTATCAATTCAATTATATGATATTTTTAAGGGACATTCCTTAAAAATCCTCTTTTAAAATTATATTTTACAAAATTCAAAAGCAATGATTTTATGAAATTATCCATGATTTATGGTTATGTATTCAGTATTTGGAATTTTTTATGATGATTTTATGACCTATATATCCCTCCAATTCATTGGTTATTAGTATATTAGAGGTCGGATATATGGTTACTCCAAGTGTAACTGTGATGGTTACACTATAAGGTAGTTGTGAGGGTTATATTGTATGGTTAAATATCAAAATGTTTCCACAATGGGTGCAATATAAGTAATTAATTATCCAATATTCCCATATAGATTCATATATTTTAGTTAATATTTTATGGAAATATCATGTTTCAATGTGTAATTATATATGGGTGAGAATTATGTCATTGTAAAAATGATTTCACATGTTTATAAGTATTCATCGAATAATGGGTTTTCCTTCTTGATATAACCATTACTAAGATACTTATTCTTATAGAATGTTTTGAAAAAAATTCATAGGTTATATAGATGTGTAATAGAAAGACGGATTTCATGTAACATGTTTTTAATATTTTTCAAATAAATCATATTGTTTTTTTTCATCTAAAAATTTATTTTTAGGATAAAATGGAGGATATTTTAATATTACCCAATTTTTATGATTATGGATTGATATATATGAGTTATGTACTAACATTCATAAACTCTAAAAAAATGATCAATGGGAATGTAAAGAAGTTAAATCTTGTTGAAATTGATAAATTATGTAATGTTTAAGGTCGGGTCCCTATACCACTTATTCTATATTAAAATCATACACTTGACCATAATCTCTTAGATTATTCTTATCTATATTCCCTTTGTGGTTGGTAAATTATTTTTATTTGTAAATCATATCCATATATTTGAATCAACATACATTTAAAAATTAATTATGTCCCGTGTAATCATGAATATGTTTTTGTTTCTCCCAACACATGTAGAAAACTCTAATTCCATTAAAACAAGTACCGAGTAGTTTATTTTCAGAATTATGAAATTGGGAAAATTACTTCATTTCATTCTTCCTTATTTCTGTATTTTCCTCCACCAAACTCATCATCTTTTTCTTTTATTCTATGAAATAATACATGGATATTTATTTATGTATATTTATATAATATGATAAAATGTTCTCATATGAATAGAACGTTATGGAGACTTCTTCTAATCAAAGGATTTGATTTAACTGATCCAGGAAACAATTTTATTATTTTAATTATATACATAGTATATAACATGAATTTATATATTTTTTATATTTGAATTATACTTAAGAACATTTTCATCATTCTATTTTAACTGTCAGAATAATTCTTTCTCCATATCTACTAATTTCTCACGAATAAAATAGTTTTCCCCATAGAGTACTTTAAAATATTTCAATTCTAGGTCTTCCATTTCTTATCATCCTTATTGTTCTAAATAAATAAACAACATCAATCTACATATCTTAATAGATTATAAACTACCATGAAAACTTCCTCCCTTTAATTTATTCTCAAATAAAGAAATATCTTTTCAATGGAACCTATCCATTTCATATCTACAAATGTATTTTAATTATTATTATATGATAGAGGTTTTTTATTCAGAAACTGACCTCACAATGTTACACTACATAGGGGTCTAGTAGGTTTCTTCCTAAGGTAATAATTATTGATCATATTGTGAGTCATATACCCCAATAGGGTAATCATTTGATCATTTTTATTTTTAGCATGATCTCAATCATTATTTTCATGTGTAGGAGGGAAATAACTATCTAAGGTACATGAATTGATGTAGATTCCATTCCCCCACATATGGTCAACATATAGAAAAATTTATACACTATATTAGATCATAGAATTATGAAACAAAATTTATAATGACACTACTTTTGAATCTCCTAACATAAATTGAAAATTTTATAAATGGTCCATATTATAATCATGAACATTATTTCAAATGTACATATTTCTTATCAAAAACGTTATTCAAATTATTCATAATGTTTTGTAATGTAGATGTTAATTATTAAAACCATATCCTTGGTATTTGAAAACCAAGGGTGCAGTAAGGCCCATTTTCTTTTACCAAGTGGCGATCGATTCAAAGACCAATATACCCGTCATAATGTAATTAAGAAAAGGTAAAACTGTTTTAGAACCACAACATCTTTTATTGTCCACAATCAGATGTATTTCAAGGAAAATCGACATGATATCTTCCCCTTCATAAAATTTTTATTTTATTCTATAGTTATCCTTAAAATCTATCATTGTGTTATAATCCAAAATATATATTTTCCTAAATATATTTCACAATTTCTCTACTAAAACATACTCTAATATGAAATATAATGATTCTAAACCTAATAAATTATATTCAGTGGCCACATTATTTAATTAGAATATGATATAAGGAATAGAACAATAAATGAATAAATTTTTTAGTTGTGATTGAAAACTATATATATACTTGAATCTATCATTACAATTTCAAACATAAAATATAATATAGTATTTTCTTCATGTTCATAGTTATTTCTTCTATTAGAACACTATATATCAATAATTAAAAAAATCATAGTATATTGATGGAAATAATACATAATATAGGGGGATCTTATATTATTATTAAGGGTATTCGTATAGTGGAAGATATCATGAATAAATAATTATAATAAATATGAAAATTTAAATAACTGAATCACATTTAATATAATCAATAACATGTGAGTAATAAAATAGAAATAAAGGATAATTAAATAATTTCAAATAAATAATCACATTTTCATGAAACATATCCATGGATATTATAACTAATAGAATAATCACGTAGAAAAAAATAACTAAGTTCATAATGAGTTAACACATAAATTAAGACATCATTAAAAATTTCAAGACCATCCACAAAAAAGTTTAAAACTTTTTTTAAAACCCCAAGGAATTTAGAAAAATAATTATTATGATGAAGCCTATCGTTGCATCGAGGGGCTTTAAAATATTGGGCCCCACCAAACACGTAATAAAAATAATGAATATCTCCTATTATAGTAGATAATAAAAATAAAAATTATCATTCATAATAAATAACTAATATAATAAATGTTACTAATTAACCCAATCAACAAACATAATCATAATTGATCATGAGTAATGTAGTGAATTGTAATAAAATATTATTGATACATTAAAACTCATCGTAAAACATCCAGACAAATAATAATTATGGTATCATAAAAACATATCCCAATTAAATTATATGTGTAATAAGGGTTATTGTTATTTATTAATATAAAATTCATGAAAATATATTTTAACATTCTTGATGAAAATAAATTATTCACATTGAAAATTTTCTTTTAAAATAAATGTTTGCCAAAAAAATCAAAATATATTTCATTAAAAATAAAATTTTAAACATATAATTGAATAACTAAAACATTGGGTGGTTGTGATGACATGGAATTTTTATCATGGATTAAACATTAAATCAATGATTCTATTCACTGACAATCATTTTTTTTTTGATTTTCAAATAGCCGGTTTGTGGGTAGCCGGTTCCCATGAGCCCGGTTTGAGGAGAAACCGGAAACCATACCAACATTCCAGCATTCCAACGATTACAACAGGTTAACAAAAACAAAAAAAAACATCTGGTCCGACCACGTGTCCCCCCTCGAGCCACACCCATTTCATAATTCAAACACAAAAAACTGTGTCGTGCGCCTGCCAAATCTCGTGCCGCGCGCCTGCCAACTGCGCTGACAAAGCTCGTGCCGTGCGCCTGCCAACTGTCCCCCGTCTCAATCCGTCAGTCCGCATGCTAGAGTGCCACGCGACCGCCCGAGCCACATCACGCGCCACCCCACCGGCGACGGGATCGTCGTCATCCCGAGCTGCGAGAGCACCGCTTACTCCGGCCACCGTCGACACCGCGATGCCAACGTCCCTCCGGCAACACCACATAACACCACCGGCAGAAACACAGCGGGAGAAAAAACATACACAAACCTTCTACAACATCACCGGCGAACGTCAAACGACGTCTCCTTCGCCATCTACAATTTCAACACCATTACCAACTGGTCTTGAACCTAGCAACCACCCATCATCGGCGAGAGCCAACCGCCGTCTCCAACGCCAACATTAGTTTCAAGATCCCGCCGCCACCAACCACCACGACCGCTTCAGACACAGAGAAACCCCACTGTACCCACCTGTGGAAGGTCGGAACCCCAAGCACCGCCGACGCAGGAACGCGACCATCAGACGCTGAGAAGCTCCCCGCAAGACACCAGTGAGCTACCAAGAACAAACCCGGAAGCGCTCCGAAGAGTGTGCCGTCGACGGGGACCGGTCTTACACCCGCAGGTCCGAACCAGCCGCTGCCGAAGTCCAAAGATGAAACCCACAGCAAGGAAAGACCACGAATCCGTGCGACGCTGCAGAGACCCTGACCGACGCACCAAGCACGAGAGGGAAACGCTGCGCCGTCCGCAGCGAAGGGGCGGCGGCGGCGAGAGGGGAAACCAGGACGGGAGAGCCCCTTACGGGCGCATCACCAGGTATAAAATAACCAATGATTCTATTCACATTTTAGGTAAAATCGAATAATTCCTTGTTTTGAAAACAAAATGAATATTACATTCAAAAAAATTGCGTAAAAACTAAAACATGGGTAAAATTATAATTTATAATTCAATATCATAATGTATAAAATATTTTTTAAAATTTTTTAACATAACATGGATTTGGAAGTAAATTATTTGATTGACCATAAAGTGGAATAATTTTTCCATTTCTTAAAAATAATTTCAAAATATTTTTTACTGTTATAGAGAGTCAAAATGGACATAATAATAAAAAAATTATTAATAACAATAGTATAAGAAAATATATTTATTTTGATACTTAAATGATAAATAATTTCCCCAATGGATACGTAAACATAAAAAATCCTGAATAATAATTATATTTTGAAATAAACCCTAACCACATTGGTAAAATTTTAATGTTAGCACCATGAGGGAAAAAAATAAAATGGAATATTAAATAGCATGAATTATAATATACCCTTTATTTTAAACATAAAATTAATCTTTATATAATCCACATAATGGAATAAATTTTTAATAAATCATATGTCTCATAAATTTAAAATTTAGATGAGTCACCCTTTCCTCAGGTTTGAATTCATTTATATGTGTATGAACCTATTATAAAAATAATATAGGTTCATTTTGAAAATATTATAGAAAAATAATCATATATATCATAAAATATATAACTTAATTATATCAATATTCCAATATTTTGTTTATATTATTTCAATATTTTCTTTATTTCACGTGTTAATTTCCATGTTTTCTTATCAATATTTCGTCATAAATGTTCTAGTTAATTTTCATTGGATATAGATCCATCATATCTAGAATGATATTAATTTTATGAATATTATTTTTTTCATTATATATATCATTTTAAAAATAATTTAAATTTTGACATATAAAATGAATCAAAACTATTCATGGAGACGGTTGGTGGTATCTATACATGAAAAACTATATCATTCCCTTACAGGAATAAATTGCAAGGATGTGAATGATATGTTATTTTTCTATAATTGATATAATGACTTATATATAAAATATATTCAAAAAATAACCTCATTACATTCAATATAATGAGTAAGTTACAATAATAAGATTGATTTCTGAGGTAATAGTTCACCATACAGACGATCAACGTTATCAAATTTTGAATGAAATTGAATGTGATATGGTGTATATAAAATTATATTTCCAGAATTATAATTATATTATACGTATTATATATATACACTAAATTAATCATTATATCCAATCATGATATATTTTTTTGGAAAATTAGTTACATATATTTGTGAGACGGTAGTCCGCTGTACACACAATTGATTATTTCATTTCCAATTCAAAGAAAATGAAGATAGATTAATATTATTCCATTGACATAACAATTTGTCAAAAAAATAGATATTGTTTTTATTATATTTTTTTAATACATATATATTTTTTGTAAAATAATAAATAAAAAGAATCACCATAGTGAAGACAGTTAGCTTCCATTAGAAAATGATCCTTCAGTTCTATTCGTATAGACGTGATGGTTGGTATTTAGGGAAGGAATAAACCTCTATAATTTGGATAATAATTGTTTTTATGGGGGGTAGTGGTGGATTTTTTAGGCAAATTTATCTATGATTATGGAGAGGATTGGAATTAGAGGTCATTTTTTTAGTGGGGAAAGTAACCCACTTATCATCTACTTGAAATTTTCCGAAAATAATTCAGAATGATAAAACTTTTCCCATTAAAAAAGATTCCAAATTACCCTAGATGATAAATTTTTATTAGAAAATAGTTTAATATGTAAATATAAATTTATTTATGTATTTTTAATATAAATATTACCCTGATCATTTTTTTCATCCCTCTAATAAACCTCATTTACCTTTAACGATGGTAAAAAAAATTCATAACTTTTTATTCATAATGAAATAAAATTTTTATTAACTTATTATAAATGTTAAATTATTATGATTCCAAATATGGAATCCAATAGTCTAAATTTAATTTATATATGTGTAGCAATTCAATTTAAAATTAAACCTGATGACATTATGGAAAAATTATTTTAAAAAATTTTATTTTTCATCTGTAAGATGATCTTCTAATAACTCCCTGACAAGTAGTCGTCATTATATGATTTTAAATTATTAATTACATATATATATTTATATATAGGTATATATTATAATATTTTTATATAAATGGTTCATCATTTGTGTAAGTTTTATTTAAAAATAATTTAAAATAGTTTACTGAAAAATCGGTTTTTTAGAACAAAAATATTCTAATATTAAAACCAGAAAATAAGATTCATTGTAATTAATTTTTAATTAATATAAAAAAATAATACATAATTTAAAATAAATAAAATACAATTTATAGTGGGATATTTAAATTACATAATTTATTGATCACAAATAAGAGTTTTACAAAAATCATTATTATAACTATTCATTAATAAATTAATATTTTCTAAAAATCACAAAATTTCACCATTAGTAATATTTTTACATATTTAAAAAATTAATTTAATATTATATAACAAATTTTCTATAAATTTTAAATAATTATTTTAAAATATGTATGCATACTGAGAAAAAACCCACCTTCTAAAAAAATACAGTTTCTAATAAAACATTTCATTTTCATTCAGTTGATTTTTCATATGTAGATAATAAATAGATAACGATTGGTTTGATTTTATAAATGTGAAAACATTATTATTTTAATATTTTATTTATTCATATTCATACTGATGATCTTAATTTTTAGGTTATAATGTTCATGTATATGTAATAATATTTTTTAGAGAAGTTCGTTTAATTTAAACCAACCATGACATGCATCAGTAGCTATTGAGGATATTGAATACATTTAAAATGAAAAATATCACATAGTCTCAAAAACATTGAATTATATCCTAAATTTTGTATTTAATGTAATATAATCTATCAAATATGATGTTCATATTTTACAATCTTGTGGTATTAAAAAAATCAGGTGCTACTGATGGAGATGAAAATCTATAATATTCATTGTCTATCACACGATTCAGCTCTATCCACACATCATCATTCATTGATCTTGATCATCCATCAAGAAAATATTAATTCCCCATCCTCCTCTGATAAACTATTTTCTAGGCAGATAACCCTAGAAAAAATTATAATAATGTATTTATATGGGATAAATTTGGGTTAGGCTATAAAAAAAATTTATATTAATTAATTAATTCTCTTTACACACACTCTAATGAATAATTTAACATAGAACCAAATGAAAACAAACATTCTGTCATTCCTCGGGTGAATCACAGGTTCTATGATGAAAAAACAAGCTTGTATTTCCAATTCGAGGTCCCAAACAACCTGAAAACAATTTATTCTGACAATATTCCATGCCTGATTTAAAATATATTTTTATTCATTGAATATTTAGTCCATATTCCTATGAAAAAAATATATCATAGACAATGACTATATATATATATATTTAAAATTAGTAAAACCTAAAAACTTTATTAATTACTTTCTACCCTCCATTAATTATTTTCGACCTGGAAAGAATTTGTTACACAAAAAGATGTGAGTGTTGAGCTTTTATGTGAATCTCACACTCTCAAAAGCTATAAAAAATATCTCATGCTACAGTAGAAAAAGAAAAAAATGTATATCCCATCCGTGTTAGATCATCTACATTTGATAATTGATCTCTACTAGGTACTCAATGAACGTAGATACCTACTTGATGCCCAGCTCACTCAAGTCAATAATGTGAATATATTCATGTAACTATCTATATTGTTCCAAAAACTATAAGGCTTCATACTCTTGATCCAACTGTGGTGGAAAATTCAAGCGGTAATAAATCTCACCAATCATCTATAGTATCTCAAACAAAAACCATGAGTACACCAATGGTTTTTTATTTTCCAAAACCTAGATATCCAATGGAACTTTTTAGAAATTATTAAAAAAACTTCTCCACTTCTACTATAAATACCCACCCATATCATCATTCATATTCACTCTTAATCCATAATCCATCAATTTATGGTGAGTTTTCCTCAAACGGAGTCTCCCAATGTTTCAACACTCCCCTATGGTTATATCCTCTTGTGTAAGTAGAAACTTTTCATGTTAAGGGAAATCATCACTTCTCTATAGAATTCATCATCCCTTTTCTTGGGGTATGTATTCTACATTCAAATCATATTTCATTTTTCCACTATCATTTCTGACATTACAATAAAAGTAAAATTTATGTTTTGGAGACTCATGTCCCCTCTGATTTTCCCTTTCTTAAAACCTTATTTTATACATGCCATATGACCTAATTTATTTATCAAAATTCTCTCTTGTACTCTATAAAATAACTTTTTCTTTTCATTTGTTACTGAAACCTATTTATATACAATTGGTATTCAAAATTTTATAAACATGAATTTTTTATGTATGGATTCACAAATATGAAACTAATATTTTCTTTCGTTGGTGACAATAAAGTTATGATCATGTCTTTATGCTCTTTTACATGCCATTATTTCGATAAGAAACCCATTCTTTATTCTCGATGGGTTATTAATGAAATTATTTATTATAATATTTAAGGATCACATGAAATTAATTCCTATGAAGGGCTCACCCTGATATCTCCCAAACATAGGGGTAAATAATTTAATCTCTTCAGATGACTTGTTTCATGATAACATGATGAGTAATCATTGTCGTTTTCATTTTTGAAACCTTGGTGACAACCCATGGGGATATGATTAATAATGTATCATTTAAATGTTTTAGAAAAACTACCATGTTATATTTCATCTTATTATTATTATGATATGCCTCTTTTTCATGTCTTATCTTTATACCATATGTAATGCTTTATATGTCTCATTATCACATGTTATATTTCTCTCTTTTTTATTCCCATACATGGATTCATGCTCACCCCTTTCCTTGTATGTGTGTCCCTGGGTCAAAATAACAAGTAAATACAACAAAGAGTGAACCCATGATGATTTCATTCAAGTGTATTTAGAAAAATGATATATGTTTTCATGTATTATGTACCATTCTTCAAAGAAAATATCTTTGAATGATCCTTTGTTTTGTACTATGTAGTGTGAATTTATATAACAAAAAGGTACGATTCCATAGGAATCCAAAGTGGAAGGATTCAAATGTTCTTAAAAAAGTCATATCAAAAGTCAAAATAAAATTTAATCTAATGACATATATTTGTTTTTTTATAACCTTAATGAAACAAATTTCAATTTAAATTATTTTTAAAAAAATATATCCTTAAAAAAATCTCAAAGGAAATGCCATTTTTTTATAAAAACTAATATTTTTACTATTCATTTAAAAATTAATAATTTTAGAATCATCCAAAAAATTCAACCAAATATAATATTAGAATATCTATTCCAAAAATTAATATCATTTTTTGGAATAAATTTTATAAAATTACAAAATTTAATTAAATCAATGTTTCACAAAAAGCAATTGAAAACATTTTTTGGTAAAATTTTATATTTGAATCATAATATGATTTTGGTAAAAAAAAATAATCACTTTTTAATCATTATGTTTTATTTATATAAAAACATTTTAAATAATATATAAAAAATTGTTTATTGATATTCATATTTCAAATTATAATATCTACATTATAATTGTATAGTTTATATAAGAATAATATTTAAATATTTTTGTTTGTTAAATCACATTTTTTGGTATAGCAGAAGATAACAGGGAAAATAAATTTATTTGTAAAAAATATTTCATAAAATATCATGGTGTAATATTCGTCCCCCTTTAAAATTTAATTTCTCCCTATAAATTGATCAATTTGATAAAAATAAATGAGGATACTTCTACATCATTACATTATCCGGTTCTGAAATGTCATCCTAAAACTTTTTGTTTCTCAACAAAAAACTGGCCAGATGAGTAGACTTGTTTCATTGGAAATTATCTATATGATCCTAAATCTCCCCCTTCTATTCCTCATAAGAAATCTATTAATCTAGTGGTATTCCCTATGACTTCAGTACATGTGAAGGGGAAATTATCTACCTCCCCCAAGGTGATACCATGATCACGTTGTAGACATGAGAGAGGTTTGGTAGAAGAATAAACTGACAGTCTACAGTCCAGATATGATTAAGAATTTAAAATTTACCAATATACATATAACTTCCTGAAACTGGTGTAACAAATCGGTGCCCCGAGACGGACCACTACTTGAGCCCCAATGTATCTTCTTATATGCCAATGGTTGCCGACTAGCAGCGAGGGTCTGGTAAGTTAGTTGTGGGGAGATTATACCATTATTAAAAACTATAAAGAATTAGAGAAATTAAAAAATAAATAACAAAAACCTATATAATCATTACAAATTCCACATGAATAATCATTTAAGGAAATACAATAATCAAATGAAAAAAAAATACGCAATGCCTGTATAGGTATTATGTGTCTAAAAAACAGAATGAAAAGGCACTAGAGACTCCTAGGAAGGTCCCAAACCACATCTGGTTCCCTCAACCAAGATTCATCCCCATAAATCTATTTAAACTATGGTCTTTCCCTTAACCTATACTGCAACAACAATGTCTATTCAGATATCGATTATGTAGCCCGATTAGGGTGTGAGTAGAACTCAGTAGGACACCACCAACAATGATTAAAATATTTCTAGTCAAAACATAGTGTATGAAATTATATATATAAGGAAATAAAATGCATAAATACAATGTTATTACATTTTCATTTATTCTTTATTCAATCATTGTAAATCTATGCTTCCCTTGGACACCTTTACCTCAATACTAACTTCTTCTCATAAAAGATATTGAAGCATTCCCTGGGTTATATAATATCTTAATACCTCCTTCGACTCATGTAAGAGATTGATGAATTTGAAAGTGATATAATAAATCATCACTTGATTCAACTCATGTCGGATTTTGAATTATTTTCATGTGAGGACATAACTCAGAGTCCCCTATGTTAGAAGGATCACACGGTCCCTAAAAAATCAATCATATAGGTATATTATGGTTGTATAATATCATGTTTATAACCCCAAAATCCATTTCTGGGAATGTAGTCACTAGTGTATACATGTATCTGGTGCATGAAATTATGTCAAACAACCAATAATCATTTGTGCACACACATACACTTGTGTAGAACGTCATGTCTAACACCAACAAATCTGATAGATCAATCTCTATAATATAACATCATGTATATCCCTAACTCATCAATTTATGTATTTCATCACCATCCTAGAACTTCATGTATAACACCCAATTCATATCAACAATTAGTTAATTTAAAAATTAATTAATTCAATCCCAATAAAAAATTAACAATTAATTAATTAACCACAACACTTTCTTCTTTAAAAAATTTAGTAATTGATTAACCATTCAAATTATTAACATATAATAATTATTCATCCAATTAATTATTACCAACTTATGGTTCTTCTTTAGATAATGAACATGTCATGTATGTATCCTATATTTACAATTCTCAATATTATTTCAAAACCAGAATTCCCCAATTCAATTATTGATAATTAATTCAATAATTAATTTTTTAGAACAACCAAATTAATTAATCACTTCATAACCGTTAATGAATTCAAAAATTAATTAGTTGAGTCCAAAATCACAAAATCCTCTTAATTAATTTATCAAATAATTATTGAATCCAATTAATTTAATTACTAATTTCACAATTAAACAAAGTAATTAATTCACCCATTTAATTATTTAGAGAAGAAAAACTCAATTATTAATTATGCCATGATATTTGTACAATTTCATATGCATAACAAAATGAGACTATGATATTGTATTTCAGAACACCTACTTTATACAAAAGACTATCCACATGTCAAAAATCAAGGTATGATGTGGAAGGGTTTGATCAGAAAAGAAGAATGAATTAACACCCTAAAAAAACTTATCTACAAAAAAAATCTTATAATAATATCATGTATAATTATTATGCAATAATTCCAAAATATTTAATTATAATTATATTTGATATTATTTCACAATTATTATTTAACAAGATGACCAAATGATAATAATTAAAATATAATTTCCTCAAATTAACATTTGACAATTTCTTTTAAATTCCATGAAATTATCGATTAATAAATAAATAGATATCAATTTATAAAACAAACCTCTAATTTTACTCTTCTTACATTACACCCTTTTAATGTATAGTTTATAATTATGATAAATAAGATAATAAAATAATTAATTAAAAATGGCTAAGGAGAACCTAGAGGTGCACAAGAAGGCCACTTATCAAGGGGAAATCGTGCAATGGGTCATCAAGGATGAAGAAGAAGGTTTCATTTCCTAACCAAGGGAAAAATTAGGTTTTTCTAACTCGACCTGATCTAACTTAAAATAAAAAAATGGGTCAGTTTATGTAGAAAATTCTCAAACTCTGACCATAAATAATCCTAAAATAACACCGCATTTGATGTCTTATTCAACTGATCATTGGTTGTTGAGGGATTTAATTCACTTCTAAATGATGTTTCAAGAGTTTTTATGATGAAAAGTCTCTATAAATGGGAATCAATAGTCATTGGATAGTTAAAATGGCATAACTTTGTAGAAGAAGAAAGATTAATAGTTCTCCTATTTTATTAAATACTTCCTATCATGAAACAAAATTAATTGGTGAACACACTAAAATGTCTGTTGATTATAGGAATTATACATTGTCTAGGGTAAAACCTTCTTTCCAGACCCATCGATGTTTTTATATTTCTTGTACGATGCATGGTTTTGTGAGATATTAATGATTCATTAATTTAAAAATAGGAATAAATAAATAATCAAAATAAAATAGGTTATTTTTGCAAGCAAGGTATCAAATCCTCAAACACGTACAAATGTTATACACATCCTATGGTAAACCCGTAATTCTAGACCCATCGTTGGTCTCAGATTTCTCATACGACACAAAATATAGGAGATATTTATGTTTTTTAATAAAATAATATAATAAATATTATTTCATTACATTGTTTCTCGATTGAGGCATCCAAATTACCAGCTCCTATGAATATTATACCCCTCCTAGGGTAAACACTATATTTCAGACATAACAGTCATCTTATATTTCTCATACATCACACCATTTTGGAGTTATTCAATTATTATGAATAAAATTTTAGTGGTTACTATAATTTAAATAATATTTTTATTTCGTCTCCTTTGAGGCTTTTCGGGACTCGAAATATCACACTACTCAGTGTCTGAGTCCAAAAACATTACATTAAATATTCCAAAGTGTTAAGTGAATATTTTATCTTTTGTAATGTATTTATACCACTTATTTTTTTTATTTGGTTGATAAATCAATTTTTTACATTATGAATATATAATTTATGAAAAAAAACTCAAAGGAAAACATACATGTAAAAAGAATAGAATATGAAGATCTCCATGCCTTATAACAGATCTTACTCAAGCAGCACTCCCAATCCTCTATAAGAATCTGAGAAAAAAAGATCGAGCCCCGGATCTAGCATATCTTACTCCCTTTTCCATATCTATTCCTTAAAACGTCCATGTTTCCATGATATAAGAACTGTCAGTATAGTCTTTCCCCTCAACACCATCTCACTGCGATCCAATACATGTATTTGATGCTTCTCAAAGGACACAAATAGCTCATGATGGAAATAATCCACATCAATTACATGATAAGGATTGGGGTGATACCACTAATGTTTTGATACATGTAACAAATCATGCATAGCACTATATTTCGACTGATGACCCAATCGGTATGCAACTAGACTGATTCTCTCCACGATCTCAAAAGGACCAATAATCCTGGGTGCCAACTTTACTTCAATATTTATCATGTGGTGACCCAACCAAGGTGACAACCAATAGAATACAAAATCACCCTCTATGAACTCTTGGTGTTGAATCTCCTTTTTATCATATGACATTTGCCTACTCTAAGATGTTTCCATATGTTTCTGAATCAACTGAACTTGTTTTTTCGTCTCCTGCACAAGACTTGATTCCAAAAACTCAGACTCACCTGATTCCATCCAGCATAGTGGTGATATGCATGGCCTACCATAAAAAACCTTTTATGGTGCCATATGAATAGTTTCTTGATAACTATTGTCACAGGAAAACATCACTAAATCAATTTTAATTTCCCATGACCCACTGAAGTCAACCACACATTCCCCCAAGATATCCTCAAGCACTTGTATAGGATTCTCAAATGTCCATCTATTATTGGGTGTAATTTTGTACTCAATTAAAACTTTGTACCAAGTTCCATTTTAAAACCATTCTAGAAGATTGAAGTAAAGCGTGAATCATGATATGAAACTATAGTCTGTAGTACCTCGGTCAAATGAACTATATCTCATACATTTCTCTCAATTTTTCCACTATAATGGTTTCCCTTATAGGTGAGAAATGTACTACCTTTTTCAGTCAATTCACAATGACCCAAATAATTACATTCTTCCTAATTGTTTTTGGAAGACCAAACATAATGTATGTGGTCACTACATCCCACTTCCATTCCATAATAGGAAAAGGTTGCAGTAAATCTCCAGGCCATTGATGATCTGCCTTCACCTTCTGACTGGTGTAGCATGATTTCATGAAACTTGCTTTATCATTTTGCATACTCATCCACCAAGACTATCGTCATAAGACACAATACATTTTTGTCACACCTAGATGAGCCCACCAATTTGATGCATGAAATTCATGCATGAGATCCTCTCTCATTATCAAAGGAACAACAACCTAATTCTTTACATGGATGATCTCACCCTCATATATCATCTAGTCCAAAGGTGTCTCCCTAACTTCAAATCATTCCCCCAATTCCAAGAACACTATGTCCACATAATACATATCCCTGATCCATCCCAAATATGTCTACTCCCCTACAACTGACATGAGTGTTATCTTATCCTCTCTCTCCTAAACTTGATCGTACATCTCATCCAGCATCATCATCATCCTCCACTAAGCACTACATTCTTGAACTATATGAGTTTGAGGTTTTCAACACAAAGAACCATACACATTATTTCCTTTACCATGGGAATATTCCAACTCAAAATCAAAAGGATTCATATACTCAACCCATCTCCAGTGTGGAAGATTCAAATCATCTTGTTTAAATATATACCTAAATATTTTATGGTCAGTATAAACTATAGACATATCACCTAGGAGTTAGTGTCTCCAAAACATCAAAGAATAAAAAACTACTACAATCTCAAGGTTTTCTATAGAATAATTACATTCATGTAGCCTTAACAGCTGAGAACTGTATGCCATAACATCATCACTTTTCATCAACATAGCTCTGATTCCTATCCTAGTGGCATCACAATACTTCGTTTCCTCTTCACCTGAATCTGGTAGGACTAATATTTTTGTTGGCATCAAATTATTATTTAACTACTTAAAATCATTCTCGCAAGCCTAGGACCACTAAAACATTACTCCCTTTTTTTCAAGACTGAAAGCGGAACTTCCCAATACGAAATGAATTGGATCATTATTTTGTAATATCAAGGAGACACTATAAAGCATCAGATATTTAAAACATTATTGGAATTCCCCCAAGAAACCACTACTTGCACCTTCTCTGGGTCCGCAAACACACCTTACTCTTAGATGACGTTCCCCAAGAATTTTCCTAGTCAATCCATAACTAATACTATGATAGCATGGAAAATATTTGATTCTCTCTCAGTGTACTTAGGATGATGCCAAGATGTTGGGAAAGATCATCATGAGTACTAGAGTACACAAAGATTTCATCCACAAATAGTGCCACAAACTGATCCTGATATGGATGTAAGATCCTATTAGTCGAATCCATAAACATTTCTAGTATATTTATAAACCCAAAATACATTACGAAAAACTCATAAAACCCATTCATTCTCTTGAATGTAGTGTTTATGATATCAAATTTTTTAAATCTCAACATATTATACACCGATGTCAAATTGAACTTTGAGAAAAAAAGATCATTTCATCTATTCAAATAGATCATCTATATATGTAAGAGGATATTAGTTCCTTACAGTCAGCTTGTGTAACTTATGGAAATTGACAGACAAATCTAAACACATGTCATCCTTCTTTGAAAACATTATATGTGATCCCCAATTTGATGTTCATGGGTAGATAAATAGTTTCCCCTTAATCTACTCCAGTTGACCTTTGTGTTATTGAAACTCCCTCTGTGTCATTTTTCAGGGTGGAATAGATATAAGCTCAGCCCCCAGAATGAGAAAAATAGTAAAATCCACATCTCTCTCAATTGGAAACCCTAAGAAGTCTTTAGGAAAGAAATCCTAAAATAGTTCCAGCACTGGTGGATGGAAATATTTCATAAAACCTTTTTCATCTAGTAAATTACTACAAACATAGGTTGATATCTCTCCGAGTTGCTGAGTAATTGACCATGCTTGGACTGCTTGGATATCCCACTCCCCTTAGTGAATGTAATGGTCACCCACAGGAGACATAAATGTCACCCTCCTGTGGTGACAATCAATATGGGATCGGTATGTGACCAGCCAATCCATACATAGAATTAGGTCAAATCCTTTTATGTCAAGGATATATAAATCCCATAGAAAACGGTACTCCATGGTCTCAAGAGAATATCTATTTCACATATGATGTCTCTAGACCATACTCACAAAGGTGTATCCATATTCATAACCCCACTCAAAAACTATACATCTAGGCTCATAAAATTAACACAACCTTATAACATTTATGTAAGATTTAAAATTCACTAGAAGTCACAACAACTACATTCCCCAAATATCATCACACGATCAAAACCATGGGGTCATTACTACCATTAACCACCTGACACCTAGGTCCAGTTAACCTAGGGTAGTACATTCAATTATACCATTTAAATAGAAATTTAATTACATTATTTTGTAATTTTATAATATATTTCAAATTCATGTAAAGAATCCTTTTTATTTCAGTTTCACAAGTAAGGAAAAAATAGTTTAATTCCAGAAACTTACCCATAACCCATTTTCTCATGCGTTCCTAAAATGATACTGATCACAATAATACCTAGTGCCTAGAATTATGCATGAAGACTCAACACTCATGCCATTTTGGTCCATGAATAAATACTCAATAAATTCTATAAATAATAATCACATCATAGAGAAAATGTGTCACCCAAGGTGAAATAATATTCAACTATAACCACAAGAAGCAATAACAAAAATCCCACCATAAGTACTTGGGTTTTCCCACATACATGGGTTTAAAACTCCCATTCCCAAGATCATTACCAATCCCCAAATCATTCTATTCTCTTTTTTTCCTTTCCTAAAACAATAAAACAACCGAAGAAGAAATAAAACTAAACACTCACATACCACTTTGTAATGTCCTGACCTGAGTGCCACACAATGGTGCCCCGTTCCAGACTACCACATGCCCAATGGCGCACCTCCCCATACACAAGATGCCACTAAATAGTTGTGAGGGTCTGGTAAGTTAGTCATGGGTAGAATATACCTAACTTGAATAGAGTAAAACATCAGCAGAAGCAATCAAGAAATTGTGGAAACATAAAAAATCGTAACAAATGTCATAAGAATAACCAAAATAGGAAATACAATAATAATCTAAAAAAGAAACATTAAATGCCTATATAGGTATCAAGTGTCTAAAAAAAGAATGAAACTCGAAGAAAAGTCCCTAGTGGCTCCCAAGTGGGTCTCGAACCATGTCTGGTTCCCCCAACCATGTTCCATCCCCATTCATCAATCTATTCCTGTATCCTTGTCATTAACATTTCATACACAAACAAAACTATTTAGGTGCTGATCTAGAAGCCCAAGTATGTCGTGAATACAACTCACTAGGACACAACCAGTGGTGTATAAAACAAGTCCATTTAAAATATAGTGTATTCAAGTATATAAATAACGAAATAGAATGCATAACTGAATAGTTATTAAATTTTTATTCATTCATTATTCAATCATTTTAAATATAGGTTTCTCATGGACACCCATACCTCAGTACTAAATTCTTTTTATAACGAAGCTTCAAGAATTCCCTAGGTAATATCATATCTTAGAACCTACTTCAACTCATGATAGAGATTGTTGTATTCAAAAGTGATATGATATTATAACACCTGATTCGACTCATGCTGGAGTTTGAATTATTTTCATGTGATTCCATAACTCGGAGTACTATGTGTCATAAGTATCACATGGTCCCTCAGAAATCAATCATACATATATATCATGGTTGAAAAATGTCATTTACATAACCCAAATGTCAAATTTTGTTTATCAGACATGATTGTATACATACATCCGGTGTAAAACATTGTAACTAACTCCCAAAAACCTTTTTTCACACACAGACAATATTGTATAACATCATGTATAACACCCAAAACCTGATAGATCTATCACTGGAATATAACATCATGTTTATCCCTCATTCCACTATATATGTATGTTATAACCATCCTAGAATGTCTTTTCTAGCTCCCAATCCATCACAACAATTACCTAATTTAAAAATTAATTAATGCATTCCTAATAATGAATTATTTAACAACATCGTATTTTTTCATTAAAAAATTCAGAAATTTATTACCCAATTACATATTTAACATATTATAAATAATTTAAAAATAAATTATTACAAACTTACAATTATTTTTTTGATAACTATCAGGTCAGGTAATTATCAAATATTCACAATTATCAATATTAAATCATAACCACAATTCCCCAGTTCAATTAATGATAATTAATTCATTAATTAATTATTTAAAACAACCAAATTCATTAATCACTTTATGACTCATAAATAATTTCAAAATTAATTAAAAAAATCCATCCTCAAAAAATTCTCTTAATTAATTTATCAAATAATTATTTAAAACAGCCAATTATATTTGCAATTTTACAATTCCCAAAATTTATTAATTTACCCAATTAACTTTTTTAAAAATAAACACTCAATTATTTATTACGCCATGATAATTATAAAATTGCATACGCATAACAAAATAATACTATGTTATTGGTTTTGAGACCACATACCTTATACCAAAGATGATCCACATATCAAAAAATTTTGTTATGATGTAGTATGGTTTTAGCGGAAAAGAAGAACAGACAAACACCCGGATAAATGTACATTATTCACTGATAAATATGTTATAATACTATCATATATAATTATTATGTGACAATTCCATAGTATTTAATTAAAAATATATTTGATATTGTTTCATAATTATTATTAGACAATATGACCAAATGATAGTTGTTAAAAGATAAATTCATCTAATTATCATTCGACATATTCGTTTTAAATTCCCTGAAATTACCATTTTTAAAAAATAGAGATATCATTTTATTAAAAAAACCTCTAATTTCCTATTTTTTCTTTTCCACCCATTTTTAAATAATTAATGAAAATGAGGGAAAATATATTATAAATTAATTAATTAAAAAAGGAGATGGAGATCCTAGAGGCACACAAGCAGGTCATGCAGCAAGGGGAAACTATGCATCGAGTCTCTGAGGATGAAGAACAAGGTCACCTGGCTTACCCAATGGACAAAAGAAGATATTTTCATTCGACCTGATCTAACCTGAAAAACAAAAATCCATCCATTTAAGTAGAGAAGTCTCAAATCATGACCATAAATAACCTTAAAATAAACCACTGCATTTTATATCCATTTCAATCAATCTTCAATGGCAGAGTGATTTAATTCACATTAAATGATGTATCATTAGTTTGTGTAGTGAAAAAAGTCTATAAATGAGTTTCCAAAATATTAAATTAGTCAAAAATTTAATAACACCATTGGAGAATAAAGATGATATTTTCCCATATTTTATAAATTCTTTAATTTAATTCTTTAATTTAATAAAAAATTAATTGGTGAACATATTAATACGTCCGTTGAATATAAGAATTAAATATTTCATAGGGTAAACCCCCTCCCCATTAAAGACACATCAGTGGTCTCAGATTTCTTGTATGATGCATCATTTGTGAGATATTAACGAGTTGTTATTTAATAAATCATAAAAAATAATTAATGAAAATAAAAGGGTTATTTTTTTGAGTGATTCATCAAAACTCCCAACACATAAAAATTTTTTACCCTATCCTGGTTAAACCCCCCATTTCAGACCCATCAGTGGTCTCATATTTCACATATAATGCACCGTATGGGAGATAATTATCTATTTTTAAAAAAATAATATATTAAAAATTATTTTATAACAATATCTCATTTGCGAGGAATCGATATGTTTGGCATCTCTTAAATTTATACCCATCCTATAGTAAACACCATTTTTAAGACATAAAAATGGTCTTAGATTTCTCACATGTCACACCATTTTGATGTAATTCAATTATTTTGATTAAATTGTTCACGCTTAATATAATATAAATAATATTTTTATTTCATATTCGCTTTGGGTTTTTGGGGCTCAGAATCTCACACTACTCAGTGTCTAACTCCATTTCCTCATATATCTAAATTCCCAATAAATTTATTTATGCAACTTCATTCTAGCACGTTAGATATCTACACTTCTTTATATAGATTGATTTAAAAGGACCCATCAGATTACTAATTTGAATCATATTATTGTAGGAATACTCAATGATATAATGTTTTTGATACAAAACACCATTGAGGTCCAATTTTTATTGTTTGAACATATCTTCTAGGGTTTGAAATTCTATCTCTGAATGACAATCTATTTGAGGATGATACTAAGTGAAAAAACTTAACTATGTATCATGATCTTGCTGAAAACTTCACCAAAACATTGAGGTAAAACTTAGATACTAATAAAACACCATGGAGATTGGTACTATATGTAAAATTATCACTTCCTTAATTTATATTCTAGTATTAATAACTAAAGGGTGATATTCTCGGATAGTAATGATGTGTCAGGACTTTGTTAGGTGATCGACTATAAAACATATAGTGTTGTTCCAGTTTTATTTTTAGGTTGTCTAATGAAAAATATGTGGTGATGTTTTCCCATTTCATTCTACTATGGGTATTGGATGTAACATACCCTAATAATTTTGTCTCCCTAAATTAAATTGTTTACATTATATAAATTGTGATACAAACATGAAAATAGATCTCTTAATTCCATCCCACTATAAATACTATTCTAAAACACTATCCATCTCATTAATTTAGTGATGAAATGAGAATGAAGAATTATCAGACTCCTATAATAACTCCTTCAACAAATATAGTGTTAGTGGAACACATACAAGGTTACAAACCCATCTCATTCCATCATAATCAAAAAGAAAGTCAAGAAAATTTATTACCTTTTTAGATTAATATTTCCTTTCTGAACCTCTTTAATCTTTACAAGGATTTATGATTGAATATTTATTTTTTCTATCCGTGGAAAATCCAAAAAAAATTCATCTATTTTTATCCTAATCATTGATAATCTGTCATGATCATTTTGAATCAGAGCATTGATCACCTTATTTTCCTTCCCAAGGTTGTAATTTATTGAGAAGTCATGATCGTTAATAAGCACTAACAATATCCAATAGTTCATGTTCAACTATATCACTTTGTATATTATATAGACATTAATTTTTTCATGTATTAAATTAGAATATTATATTTATTATTTTCATATCCAGGCGCTAATACAACATGAGATTCTGAGGCCCGGTGTTCCCAAAATTTATATTTTAAATATATTAAAATCAAATGCATGTTTTTTCCTAAATGATTTGAAGAACTCCTGAATGGAGACTTGAATTAAAAATATAAGGCTATTGTTGAGTTTTTCACGTGGATTTTAACATAGGACAGACATTATTTTTTTAGCAGTGGGATCCAACAACATCATGGGGGGATAATTAAATAAAATTAATTATATGTATTTAAATAATATATTGAAATCCTAAAAAAATAATCATCTATATATAAAATACTATGGATATTTTTCAGGTTTATTTATATAAGCATAAAATTGAGAGAGAGATGTGAAGTAGATCATGGAAAATAGAATCTAGTCAGATTGAGATTGAAGATCATTTGACCATCAGCATTGATGGATATCGCCAATGAGGTAAATACAAGACCGTTATTCATTAATGATCAATCAAAATTAAATATAGGATGTTTATTTTTATTGATTTACATCCCATTAATTATCTCATTCTAACATGGATCAATTCCCTAAAGAACAATTGATTCTCACATAAATTATTTATTTTATTTATGGTTTGTTTATTTTAAGTTGATTATTTTCCTCTTAGTTCATATAATTTTTTGAAATCACATAAATGATAAAAATAAACAAATACTAAAGTTCATTCCTCAAATATTTTGGTTTTCATATTTTTCCTCCATTTCATTGCACGTTCATCATAGTAAATTCATTTATCCCAAGGTTTGATGAAATACCCAGCATTTTATTCTTGAGAAACATTCTTCGGCCCAATGGATAGTACCCTGGTTTCAGTTCACAATCAGGGGTGGGATCAAGGTATAGTGATGATATAGGATGATTAAAGGTATATATGGAACAACTATGGTCCCCATTCATCCTGCATAGACATTAAATTGTGATTACATGGATCAAGTGTACCTTTCCGAGCATATCTATGCCCAGATCCTAATGATCAGTTATAGAAGGGGTGATCTGACCATGGATCCATTTTATTTAGATTATATTTATAAACGATATGTGGAGGAAGATTCAGATAATAACCATTAGGATATAGAAAATACCTTATTACGCAATTTTTAATAGGGAATTTCATATTGTGTGGGATTCTATGTATGCTGTTAGGGTTTCCATGGATAAAAAAATATCAAATCACATGTGACACATATCAAACATCATGTGATCTATGATGGAAGCTCAATGTGTACCTCAAAGGTTATATTGGAATAGGAAGGCTAGGGTATACAAACACAACCATGTGTTCATGGATGTGAATAGCTTTACACAAGCATAGACAAAGGCAATGGGAATGGTATCGACCAACCTATACATGATATGTATAATTATATACATTCCATGTATGTTTAGTTTTACATTCCATGTGGGGAATAACCACATGATAATACAATGGGTTTTCTAGACATGTCGTGTACTCCTATGTAAACATCGGGTACCCCCTTTGAGGGTTTTTGGTGCCTTTCATATCTTTAGTTTAGATAAATATTGGCTATTATATTCCCCAAGTCCATCCCATTTAGGGTATAGTTCATCATTATTTCAATATATCAAGATTTTTATTCCCTATAGAAGACTATTTTTAGAGAGTGTTCATGGGGTCCCTTCATGATATGGGAGTGTGATCATCTATCATTTATTTCTTATACCCTAGGAAGGGTTTTTGGAATCATAATGATCTCCATATATAGATAATTGATCCTAATCTCTAAAGATATTTTTGTAGGGTTCCTGGTTTCATTTTGTAATGTCCCCGACCTGGAAGCCACTAAACCAGTGCTCCGATCCGGGTGGTTACATGACCTTAAGCGCACCTCCTCGTACGCCAAAGGCTGTTGACTAGTAGCGGGGGTCTACATGGTCAAGTGGGGAGACTATACCCCCTTTTTATCATGGTAAGACACAACAAAAATAAACCAATAACAGAAACAAAAATCAATAAGCAAGGACCATGTATAATAACCCCTCCCAACAATAAATATGACATGTCATACTAAAAGTGCAAAAGTGAACACAACCCCAAATAAAGACAACAGCCAAAATAACCAAAATGGTCCCGAATCCAAGTTTGGATCCTCCACCAAGTGCTTCCCATGTCCACTCACGATCTTGAAAGGACCCTTTACCTTCTCCTGACCTGCAAGCATGAATTCTACTTGGGTACCCAACGGTGGCCTGAGCAGGGTGTGAGTACAACTCAGTAGGCCACCACCAATGGTGTCTACAAAATATCCAGTATAAACAAGTAGTGCATGCAAAAATTATATGAATGATAATTACCAAGTAATTACTTGAGGTTCCATTAACAAGATCAGGGCCATTGCCATTGCCACTCCCATTACCATTCATTACACACCAATTATCATCACTTACAAATTCATCACATTTCCATGGGTTAATCACATACATTATGTTACATGGGTTTAAGGCTGAAAATCACAAGCAAGAGGGTAAACACATTGTTATCCTATCTCACAATGACTAACCCCCTCATGATAATCATATCCTCACCTCTAATCCTCAGTCCGGGTGGATGCAACCATTAAGAGAATAGATCCTCATTCCTCATTCCTAACCCATGCATTTAGGCTGGAGTTCAGAGCATCAGTCTTTACTCGACTCATGGGAGTAGATCCTCAAGTCATACCCCACACTACCAATCCATGTGTACATGATTATATTTAAATAACCATCAATCCACCATACCATTGCCCTTAGGCAAACACCATTCACAACAAACCATGCAGGAATTCACATTCTGCCTTAACCCATTAACACATTACCATTTCACATCATTTAACCATTCACCCAAATCCCATGTGTTATTCTTATCTCGCTAAGCATTCAAAACTAAACCCATAATCCATCACATTATGGCCTTTATTTAGTTTACACATTAACCCATTTAACTCATTCATCATTCCCATGAATCAACTATTCAACCCATTCCATATAACCCTCAGGTTATTACCAAGTCTAGTTGCATCACCTAACTTCTATTTCAAGTTCAACCAAACATGCCAACATCTTCATCAAGGTATCTACCCTTTATTACAACAATGTCATTTGTTCAATCACATTCCCTAAGTCCGGGAAAAGTCGGCACATCCCATGGATGGCCCCAATTAATTCAAGTCATTCCCAATGCATCCCATGGGGATCGTGAGAGTTTCCATTTACCATTTTAAACACCAATATTACCAAACATGCCAAGGTTATTCAAAATATAACCAAGGGAAAGCGAGAACACATATAAACATGCACAAATACCCAAATAACTATGGTATATCACTTATAGACCACCTACCTCGCAACCGTGGTTGAACACACCCTCAATCGAGTCCTTAGACCTCAATCTGACTAGACTTTGGAGCTTCAACCTAGAACTCACCCAAAAGATAAGGTTTTAGATCTTCGGAACCAGAGGGAGAGAAGATACAAACCCTAAACCAAAAGGAGAAACATGGATGGGATTAGCCTTACCCGGAGCTTAGATCTATAACCAATGGTGCTCTAAACGGACAAGAATCGAAGGAGAACCACCCTTGGGAAGCATGGGTCGGCCAAGTTTGTCACTAGGGTTGAGAGGGGATGAATGAAGGAAAATCTCGAGTTGGGGTTTAAAAGCCTGGAGTGGAAATCTTGTAATTTTTTCCAACTTTAAGAGGCTTCACAGTTTTTCCGCACAGTTTGAAAAACCGTGCGCAAACCGTGTGCATGCTACTACCCAGAGGATAAGGGTTGCACGGTTTACCTAGGCAGGCCACATGGTTTGCCCTGGCTGTGCGCAGGTCGTACGCCCTGGCCTGTCTTTCCTAGCTTTCCTTTCTTCTGTGACCTGAGCCCCTGAAACACTCCCAAGGCCTCTCATACTTTCAGAAGACATGCCTTGAAACCTAGAACAAGGTATTCAACCAAAACATAATGAAAACATACCCTTATAAAAATCGAGATCTTACAACCTCCCCACCTTATAACGGCTCGTCCTTGAGCTGAGTTCCCAAGCCTCATTGCTCTTCCGAAGAGAAGAGTTCGGGCCACTGAGGCTGCATATCTGATTCCCGCTCCCATGTTTCTTCCTGATCTTTCCCATGATTCCATAGTATTTTTACTAATGGCACAACCTTTCCCTACAAGATCTTTTCACTACGATCCACCACACGAACTGTATGCTCCTCAAAGGATGCATCAGCCTCAATCTCAACATCCTCAACATCAACCACGTGAGATGGGTCAGGACGATACCGTCAAAGCTGCGATAGATGAAACACATCATGCATCCCACCATACAGCTGTGGAAGATCCAATTGGTAAGCCACTGGTCAAATCCTCTCTAAAATCTCAAAATGTCCCACATACCTGGGTGCCAACATACCCTACTTTCGAATCCGACGGTGACCCATCCTTGGTGACACCCGAAGGAATACTTTATCACCCACCACAACCTCAAGAGGTCTATGCCTCTGATCATCATATGACTTCTGTCTACTCTGAGCCATAGCCATCCACTTCCTGATCAACTTAACTCTCTCTAAAGTCTCATTCATGAGACTTGATCCCAACAACTCAGATTCACCAGTCTCTAGCCAACACAATGGAGATTTACATGGCCTCCCATAGGGTGCCTCAAACGGTTCCATCTGAATCATAGCCTGAAAATTATTGTTGTAGGAAAACTCAACTAACGATAGGTTCCTCTAAAAAGAACCACCAAAGTCCAAGACACAAGCTCTTAACATGTCTTCCAACACTTGGATCGTACGCTCTAATTGCCAGTCTGTCTGTCGGTGGAAATCTGTACTCAAAAACACCGGTGTGCCAAGCGCCTTCTGCAACCCTTACCTGAAACGTGATGTGAAATGTGGATCTCAGTCTGAAACTATGGTTTTCGGAACACCGTGGAATATCACTATCTCTTGAACATATAGATCACCCAACTGTTCAACTGTAATGGTCTCCTGAATCAGTAAGAAATGAGTCACTTTCATTAACCAATTCCAAACCACCCAGATTGCATCATTCTTCTGCGGCATCCTCGGAAGACCCACGACAAAATCCATTGTTACATAATCCCACTTCCATTCTAGAATGGGCAATGGATGCAACAAACCACCTGGGCGTTGATGCTCGGCCTTCACCTGCTTACAGGTAAGGCACCGTGACACAAATCCCGCAACATCCTTCTTTATTCCAGGCCACCAAAACTACCTTCGGAGATCACGGTACATCTTGGTCAAACCAGGATGCAATGCCCACTTTGATGCATGGAACTCACGCATCAACTCTTCCCACCCACACTTTGGCACAAGCACACGATCCCGAACCTGAACAACACCTTCCGCGTTGATGACCCAACCATAAGGTAGCGCCCCATCTTTAAGATTTTTCTTCATGTTAAAAATCTTAGGATCATCAAGTTGAACTTCTTTAACTCGACTCAAAAGCGTCGATTCCATCGTTAAGGAAGCAAGAGTTACCTGACCATTCTCCTCCTGCACCTCCAGGTGCATCTCTGCAACTAAAGCCATCACCTTCCACTAGGTGCTGGACTCCTAAACCACCTGATTCTAAAGCTTCCTGCTCAGAGCATCAGCAACATTGTTTCCATTTCCCGGCGTGTACACCAACTCAAAGTCAAAAGACTGGAGATATTCATCCCATATTTTTTTAGAAGATTCAGATCCCGTTGTGAGAAGATGTAATTTAGGCTATTATGGTTGGTAAACACGGTAAACCATTCTCCCAACAGATAGTGCCTCCAGCACTTCAAGGTGTACACTACTGCAGCCAACTCAAGATCATGAGTGGGATTGTTCCGCTCATGGGGTCTCAACTGCCTCGACCCATATTCCACAACCCACTCATCTTGCATCAACCCATCCCCAAGTATGATTCTGGATGCATCAAAAAACATGATGTACTTCTTACCTGGCTCAGGTAAGATCAAGATAGGTGTGGTCAGCAACCGCTTCTTCAACTCTTGAAAGGCGATCTCACAAGTCTCAAACCACTCAAACCTGATTCCTTTCTTGGTCAAGACCAAGAGTGGTGCTGCCAAACGAGAGAAATCCTGAATGAACCTTCAGTAATACCCGACCAAACCCAGAAAACTCCAACCATCAGAAACACTCTTGGGCTGCTCCCAAGATACAACTGCCTGCACTTTCTATGGATCCACTGTCACACCTGCCACCAAGATGATTTGACCCAGAAAATGAACCTCACCTATCCAGAATTGACACTTTGATAGCTTGGTGTATAGCTGATGCTCTCTTAGCGTACCCAAGACCATATCAAGAAGTTGGGCATGATCGTCATGAGTTTTCGAGTACACTAAGATATCGTCAAAAAATACAACAACAACCCGATCTAGATAGGGATGAATGATTTGGTTCATCAAGGCCATAAACACCACTAGTGCATTGGTAAATCCAAAAGGAATTGCCACAAACTCAAACAACCCATACCGACTCCGGAAAGTTGTCCACGGTACGTCAGAAGACCTCACCCTCAACTAGTGATAACCCGACCTCAGATCAATCTTAGAAAACACCGATGCACCCCACAACTGATCAAACTGGTCATCTATTCTAGGAATAGGGTACCGATTTTACAACTTCATCTGATTCAACTTCTGATAGTCAACACACATCCTCAACGACCCGTCATCCTTCTTTGCAAAAATCACAGGAGATCCCCAAGGAGACGTACTAGGATGGATAAACCCCTTATACTCCTACTCCTCCAGATGATCCTTTAGTTCCTAGAGTTCTGTCGGTGCCATTCGGTATGGCAGAATATAAATTGGATCCACTCCCGACAGCAACTCGATCGTGAAGTCAATATCCATCTCGGGGGGTAACCCCAAGAAATCATCAGGAAAAACGTCATGAACCCAATCCACCACAGGAGGAAAATTAGATTTTTCCCCTCCCTCATCATCATCAAGCTTGATACATGCCACTTGAGCACTGAGTCCACTCATCTGTTGACAAAACGGCCCCACACGATCTTCTTGAATATCCCATTCTCCACGGTGGACATAAACGTCACCCTCAAGTGAAATAAACGATACTCTATGAGGATAACAGTATATATGCGCCTGATACAACACCAACCAATCCATTCCCAATATTAGGTCAAAACCTGACATATCGATAATGAACAAGTCCCATAGAAAACGATACCCACCAACTTCCAAGGCACATCCCTTGCACTGCTTGATATCCTCAACCTGCACTCCCAACGGGGTTTCAATTGACATAACTCCACACACCCCCTCCATAGGTAAACCCATCACTACCACAAGTTGAGCAGAAACAAAAGAGTTTGTGTCACCTATGTCAAACAACACACTAGAAAACGTAGAAGTTACAAGGATTGTACCTCGAATAGTTGACGGTCTGGCCTCGCCATCACCAGGCGCAAACTAAACTGCCGGAAGCTGACTTGCCCCTCTACCATGGGCTCCAGCCTAAACACCCTGCACCGCACTGCCCTTCTGGTGTGAGTAATCTTGCCCTGGAGTTCCACATCCACCGCCCATGCCAGTACGGCCCGTGGAGCTCCAACTGACTACCTGATACGGGGCAACTGATCTATGTCCCGTACTCAATACCCGCTTTTCATCATCATGCTCACCCATCTGCCGAGGGTTCCTACAGAACCTCTACACATGTCCCATTCTTCCGCATGAATGGAACTCAACTGGAGGTTGAGGAAACTGACCACGCATATGCCCTGGCCTACCGCACTAATAACAGAACACCTGGTTCCCACTTTGAGAGGTTGACCCTCCCTTCTGACCACCTTACTGGAAACATTCCAAATGACAATTCCGACCTTCGGAAGATGCACCACTTGTATGCCCAGCTAGCACGACAGGCCCACCACCCAAAGATCGCTTCAGGATCCCTTCAGAGATAAGAGCCTGATCCATCACCTCTGTAAACCTCTTCAAGTGGAAGATATTTACTTGAGACCTGATCTCAGGTCTCAACCCATCCTGGAAATTCCTTGCTATCGCTGCCCCATCCCCGGCTTACATTGCGGTGAAGAATCGCAAATTAGTGAAGCGACTAGCATAGTCCATCACTAATAGAGATCCCTGAGTTAGGCTCGTAAACTCTGTAGCCCTCTCCTACCTCAAAGTATCTGGGTAAAAATTCTCTAGAAACATCTCCTGGAAAACGTTCCATGACATCCCCTCAGCCTACTCGGTCTGAGCCTGAATATCCCACCAAATCCTTCCCTGGCCGCTCAACATGTAAACGGTCAGCTTTACTTGCATTTTAATAGGGGTCTCTAGATGATCCAGTATCGTCTAGACAGACTCTAACCATAACTCTAATACCTCTAGCCCACCCTCTCTAGTGAATGTCGGAGGCTGCTACAGCAGGAACTCCCTGGTCATCTCAAACTTACTCGGTGCAACCCCCCTGGGTCCCAATACATCATCTGCATAAGGTGAGCCAAGTTCTCTCAGAACTGGTCTTCTCTACCTTCATTGATCACCACATTTTCGTGATCCTCTACTAGAGGAGTGTTCTCAGCAACATCCTCTCATTTCCCAACTGGAAATTGACGTCGTGGTGGAATCTCTCTAGATTTCCAAGCACAAGATTTAACATGCATACCATAAAACTTTCACGACTTCATCAAAAAACACTTTACTAGCTACAATAATCCATTTTCATATGATAATTCAACAACATTATCACCTCAAATTTACAGCCTCGACCATCCCTACCACGGGCCAAGGTCCACATGGGGTAAAAAACCATGCACTACCACTAAACTCACACAATAATTTACAAAAACATTTTCCACTTCATTTCAAACCCTTGTATTACATTAAACATAATTTACCCACATGTTTGTATTTCATTCTTCTCATCATTTCTTGGTTTCATGAAATGCATGATACGCCCTAATTTCATGCCTCACACACCCATCCCATGCGTGTGCCTAACACAATGCATGCCACCTATCTCCCTAAGTGCCTATAATGATGCATGAATGAAAATCCTCATGCTGTTAAGGCCACGAGCCAAATATCATAAAATAGTCACATCAAACCACATGTGCATCACCCAACAATGAAATATCATCAACTTTAACAACACACAACCAAGAACAACATTTCCCACCCAGAGTGACTTGGGTTTTCCCTTGTACCTGGGTTAGCTACTCCAAAGCACGAGCTCATTAACAAGGCCCAACACATCTTAACCCTTGGAAACCTATCCCAAATAACAAGACCTTAGAGAAGGAGAAGAAATACCTCCACTGATACCACTTTGTAACATCCCCAACCTGGAAGCCACTAAACCGGTGCTCCGAGCTGGGTAGTTACATGACCTTAAGCGCACCTCCCCATATGCCAAAGGTTGCCGACTAGCAGCAGGGGTCTACATGGTCAAGTGGGGAGACTATAACCCCTTTTTATCAGAGTAAGCCACAACAGAAATAAACAAATAGAGGAATCAATAATCAATAAGCAAGTAACATGTATAACAACCATTTCCAACAATAAATGTGTCGTTTCATATTATAAGTAAAAAGGTGAAAAAAACCCAAAATAAATACAATGGACAAAATCCCCAAAATGGTCCCAACTCTAAGTCTAGATCCTCCACCAAGTGCTACCCATGTCCACTCACTTTCTAGAAAGGACCTTTTCCCTTCTCCTGAACTACAAGCATGAAGTCTACTCTGGTACCCAATGGTGGCCTGAGAATGGTTTGAGTACAACTCTGTAGGCCACCACCAATGGTGTCTACAAAATATCTAGTATAAACAAGTAGTGCATGAGAAATGGATATGAATGATAATTACCAAGTAATTACTTGTGGTGACATTAACAAGTTCAGGGCCAATGCCAATGCCACTTCCATTACCATTCATTACACACCAATTATCATCACTTACCAAATCATCACATTTCCATGGGTTAATCACATACACTGTGTTACATGGGTTTAAGGCTGACAATCACACGAAAGAGGGTAAACACATCATTATCCTATCTCACTAGGACTAATACCCTCATGATAATCATATCCTTACCTCAAAGCCTCAGTCCGAGTGGATGCAACCGTTAGGAGAATAGATCTTCAGTCCTCATTCCTAAACTGTGCATTTAGGGTGGAGTTCAGAGCATCAGTCTTTACTCAACCCATGGGCGTAGATCCTCAAGTCATACCCCACACTTCCAAGCCATGTGCACATGCTTATATATAAATAACCATCAATCCTCCATACCATTTCCCATAGGCAAACACCATTAACAACAAACCACACGGGAATTCATATTATGCCTTAACCCATTAACACCTTACCATTTCACATCATTTAACCATTCATCCAATTTGCATGTGTTATTCTTATCTCACTAAGCATTAAACACTAAACCCATAATCCATCACATTATGGTCTTTATTCAGTTTACACATTAACCCATTTAACCAATTCATCATTCCCATCAATCAACCATTAAACCCATTCCATATAACCCTCAGGTCATTACCAAGTCGAGGTGCATCACCTAACTTCTATTCCAAGTTCAACCAAACATGCCAACATCTTCATCAAGGAATCTACCCTATATTAAAACAAGGTCACTTGTTCAATCACATTCCTTAAGTCTGGGAAAAGCCGACGCATCCCATGGATGGCCCCAATTATGTCAAGTCATTCCCAATGCATCCCATGGGGATCGTGAGAGTTTCCATTTACCATTTTAAACACCAATATTACCAAACGTACCATGATTATTCAAAACATAACCAAGGGAAAGCGAGAACACAACTAAACATGCACAAATACCCAAATAACTATGGGATATCACTTGTAGACCACCTACCTCGAAATCACGGTTGAACGCACCCACAATCGAGTCCTTAGACATCAATCTGACTAGCCTTTGGAGATTCAACCTAGAACTCACCAAAAAGAAAGGGTTTTAGAGATTCGAAACAAGAGGGAGAGAATATACAAACCCTAAACCAAAAGGATAAGCAAGGATGGGATTAGCCTTACCCAGAGATTTGATCCTCAAGCAACAACGCTCTAAATGTCCAAGAATCAAAGGAGAACCACCCTTGGGAATCTTGGGGCGGCCAAGTTCTTCACTAGGGTTGAGAGGGGATTAATAGAGGAAAATCATGAGTTGGTGTTTAAAATCACAGAGTGGAAAACTTGTAATTTATCCCAACTTTAAGAGGCCGCATAGTTTAGCCGCATGGTTGGAAAAACCGTGCGCAAACTATGTGCATGCTACTGCCCGGAGGATAAGGGTTGCACGGTTTCCCTGGGCTGGCTGCACGGTTTTCCCTGGCCGTGCGCATGCCATGCGCCTTGGCCTGTCTTCCCCATCTTTCCTTTATTCTATGCCCCGAGCCCCTGAAACACTCCCAAGTCCTCTCATACTTTCAGAAGACATCCCTTGAAACCCGGAACAAGGGATTTAACCAAAAAATAATGAAAACATACCCTTCTAAAAACCAGGATAATACACATTTTTATATGATCCCATAGATAGAGGGTTGATCCATATGGGTTTTTTATTTCCTAGGTATTCTTTAGTGTGATCCCCTGTCTGAGTATCAGGGTATTTAAAGACTAGTGAGTTTTATTTGGTAGGTCCTCGTAATCATAAACTCTTGGATGATTTTCTCTAATGATAGAATGGAATGGGGAGTGGGTACTTATATAATTATAATTTTATAAAGGGGTTGAGTATAATCCTATGGATAGATGTTTGGTTGAGAATACATAGATATGTGGTTCTTTTCTTAAGTATATATATTTTTTTAATTTAATTATGTGTCATTGTTTTGGGATGAAAATTATAAATTCTGTGTGTTTTTTGGATTCAGTGTGTTCTACTTGGTATTATTATACTCACCCCTACATAATTTATTCCCAGAAGATTCATTTATTATGTAGGAAACTGAATATTTTTAAATGTCCTAGAAGGACCATGACTAGGAATAGATTAGTGAAATAGATAGACTGAGGTGTGTTTTGGGGGTTTCATTGACATAATTCATCTTCTTCTTTCTAGGATTGTCTTGTTTTTAATTTCTTTTGGTGGTCTTATATTTGGACCTTTCTTTGAATATGTTATTTTTGTACTCTGACTTTCAAATTATATATATATGCTTACATGGTTGTCAGTTGTGTTAAATTTCAGCATTATATAGGCATTAAAATTTTTATGTATTTATATTTATATAAAGTTTCATCCTTCCATTTTTTTTATATGCCTACATGGAACAAATCAACATCCCATGGCCTATTTTAGGAAGGATTTGTGTAGTCATGGGTCAAAACCCATTGGGCTGGTTCATGAAAGAGTGGTATCAGAGTAGTAAAATCTACCTTAGGTTCGGAGTCCAAGATATGGGTTTGGATTTTTTATAAAAATTTGATAAGAAGATTCACGTTTGGATTTCAGACCACAAACTCCTAGTGTCAGTGCACCAGCTAATGTATCCATTCACTATGACATTGAAAATCTTATTTTTGAACTCATACATGTAGAAACTATTTATAGGGGAATCATTAGTTATTGAATTATATAGGAATGGTAAATGGTTTCCATGTCCTTCTTTATGAAGATCCCCAAATATAATTTTTGACTGGGTAAATCGTGTAATCCACGTTTTGTAAATGTGGAGGTATATGAACAACACATCATAAGAAATTTATGGGGGGAAGGTAGATAAAAAGGTTGGGGCTTCCTTTTCTATGTACTCTATTGTGATCATGTATTGGTATGAGTGGAACCATTGTGGGTGATCTATTCCCCTAGTGTGTGTCTAATGAATGCACAAGAATCATCATGAGAGAATTTGGGTTAGGAGACCTAGATGAGAGCATAATAGAATCATCTTTTTGAGTAGTTGTTTTCAGTTGTTGGGATGAAAATCCATAAGGTAGTGATAGTGTAAAAACTATGATCCTTCCATTAAGTAATTTGAATATTATATGGATGCCCTTCAGAGCTGGGCACTAAGACATTATGAGATTTAGAGGCTTGGTGATCCCGAAATTGAATTTGGAAATATTTTAAAATCACTCATGAAAATGTATCCAAAAAAATTGTAATAAATCTTGAAGGGATTTTCATTTGAAAATATATTCCCGCAATTGAGTTTATAGAATTCGGTTCACCTAGATTTGACATAATCATGTGTGGTGTTGGGTGATGGACTTGATCTTCTTCATGGGTGAATTATTAAATATATTTAATTATATTTTTTTAATCATTCAATGAATAGAATAACTTAATAATCTCCTATAAATACTCTACTATAAAAAATATGTAGGGTAATACACATAACACATAAAATTTATAGTGATATTTGGTGGAGATCATAGAGAAAAATATCCAATTAGATTGGGATCAACGAATTTTGTGCCATTTCAGATCATGCATCTCTCTAATTGTGGTGATGAATGACCGTTCATTGTTATCAATTCATCCAAACTACTGGGATTATTTTGGTTTTTTTTTTGTGGTGCATCATGTTCTTTAATTGATTCTATCACATATGAATTTGATAAAGTTGAATTGATTTGAGCATCGACTCTTGATTTTATTTAGGGTTTAGTTTTTTATCATTGATTATTTACCTCATCATTATTCTAATTCTTATAAATGAATCAAGGAAAAAAATGAGGTTTTTTCTTCTTTTTAATAGTTAATGGATCCCCCCCAATTTCTTCAAAAGTTCAAAACTATCAATTCCTTTGGAAATTATTTCCAAAAAATACAAAATATTCTATCATTGCGCAAGTATTATTTGATGCAATGGATCAATACTATGGGTATTGTTTTTGATCAAGGTGAAAAGATGACGAAGAATGATCATAGGAAGATCAGGTGGACCTTCGGTACCCGTTCTTATCAAGTTGAAACAAAATGGTGATGGAATGGCTCAGGGTGAGTTTTTGAGTAGATCTAAGCTTGTATCTCAACTATAGGTGATGATTGGCGTATGTCAACCTCAGATCCCAATGTTATGGCGATCTTTTGTGGTGTTGGAGGAAAAAATACGATATAGAGTATAACTAGTGGGATCTTAAAAATATCAAGTTACATGACATGTAATCAATAATCAAAATTTGTGTGGGACCCCCCCCCCCCCAACATATAGTTCTAGGTATTATGTGGATAATAAAATATCCCCCACCATGTCAAACCTATCACACACCATTTGATCCATGTTTGATTCATAGATATTTCCTTAGAGGGTACATGGGAATGGGTAGCCCATGGTACATGACATCACCTTGGGTACACGGTCATGACTGGGTATAGATGGGTTGGTATACGAGCACAACCAGTTGTACAAGTGAATGAAAAATTGGATTGTTCAGGGTATCAGATGACTTCTACACATCATTTATGTTGAGGATTACATGTCATATGATGAATCTCCACATGGGTAGACTAGGATCTTGCTCGATATGTTTTTATTCATGAGTAAAATTGACGTACACCCTTTGAGGGTGTTTAGAGACCTTAAATTATTTTGTATGGACTAGTATCAGGTTAGTGTGTTCCCTTAGTTTATCCCATAGAGGAAACAATGCTTCATTACGTCCATATATCTAGCTTTTTATCCCATATAGAGGATTAATATTATATCTATTTCATGGTGTCTATCTTTGAAATTATACTGTGATCCTCTATAATTTCTTTCATATACCCTAGGTGAGTATTTTGGAATTTGAGTAACCTCCTTGTGTGGGGAATTTATCCTATATATAGGAGTCCATTTTATTATGGTTCAAATTATCCTTGTTTTGGATCACTTACATACCTGTTTGATTCAGAATGGGTTTGTTGCATCCCACAACAATATGGGGTGTGATCCCCAATATGGGTATCATGTTCTTCCTAAGAAGATAGATTTTTTGGGTGGATCCCAATGGTCATGTCCTCTTGGATGATTTTATATGATGATAACATGGATAATGGAGTTGGTTCCCACAATAGGAGTGTAGAGACCCGAAGCCTGACGTACATGGAAATTACATTACATTTGCGGAATACTTAGTACATAACAAAAACACACACACAAGGATCGTAATAGTTTAGTGTCTTTGGAAACTCGGAACGTAATCTTCTAATCGTGGTGAAAGATCTTCAATATCTCCCATAAAGATCTTCCCTTTTTTTACCTAAAACATTTCTTTATATCCTGGGGAAAATAAAACATAAAAGGGTGATCTCAAATGCTCATTAAGGGTATACAAAAGAAAAATCAATCACATCATATTCATAAGAACATAACTTTTGGAAATCTTAACCTGCAAAAGAGAGCATAATTTCATAACATGGGATAAATCATAGTAGTGAAATGAAATCCCAATAATCATAACTTAAAACATGAAACTTTGTGGCATTCACACATAATCATAGAGAATCATTTCTTGTTAGTCAAGACTCATTTCCAAGACTATCTTAGTGGACAAAGTCCCTTTCTGAACCGAGTCACCCTCGTTTCAGTCCTGTTTCACTGAACCGGTATAACCTACCATTCCAGCCATGTCTATCTCAGGAGATATAAAATCTTTACCCAATGCATTGGAGGGAGATATAGGTCCCGCCCATCTCATAATGATACCATTCTTATGTGTGCCACAAAATCATAAATCATACATCATTGCATAACCCATGTAATACAAATGGGAATCTTAATCATCATGACATCATAAAACAATTCATATAAGATAAAGGAATTCATAAAAATAATTCCATCACAATATAATCAAATCAATGTAATAATAGGGATAAAAACAGAACCCTTTATTATCTTATATGGAAAATAATTTTGATAAAACACTTGAACTCCATTCTTGAGAAAAATATCCTTTCTACTTCAAAAACACTTTTCTTATCATAACATGTCATACAATTATAAACTAAAAGAAATTGATAAAAAATAAACTTGAAAACTTATAAAGGAAGATTCTTGGAAATAATGTTTTAAAAATCCATTATTTTCGTATAAGTTAAAAAAACATTCTTCGTACTTTTGTCGAAAAAGTCAAAAAGTACCTCGTACGAAAAACGACAAAAGATTCCTTTCAAATATTTTACTAAAAACTCACTGAAGGGTAAAATTGGATTTCAACAATTTTAGGTGGATGGAAATAATATTACATATTGAGGAAACATGGATTTGGATGATAAAATACACCTCAGTAAATACTTACGAATAAACAATCTCGGATAAAAATGAGATTGTGATATTTCCCTTACCTTAGGTCTGATTTGCTTCGTAAGTGTCCAAACCTCCTGTATAATGATTTAAATAATGTCATTGACTTATTAAGGAATCATATTCATTGTTATGATATCATATATGGTTCACTTATGACATTATATTACCCGTTCTTTTGTAAATTCCATGTTAAAGAGCGTTTTGGGTAAAATTGTTTCATTTGTCGTCCGTGTTTTGACTTGTAATTATTCATATGATTACTTAGATCATGATTACTTAATTACAGAATATAAAACATGATTTATATATTTATATTCATAATATACATATATATAATAAATCAGTAAATGGAAAGAAATACACCGTTCATGGAGACGGTAGTCCGTACGTACGCATGAACGCTGTTTTCGTTTCCTTATTGAATTGAATGGAATTAAGTAGATGACATACATATAAATATAAATAAATCCAGTATCATTATTATGTCATATATTTCATTAGTACTTATTATATATACTTTATAATCATTCATGAATGGTTAATCATTGACAATGAATCTCATCACGTCGTGGAGACGGTAGTCCTTACGTACGCACGAGCGATGATATCGTTCCCATGGTCGTGGAATTGTGTTGAAGTGTTTGTATACTATTTCCGTATCAATATAACTTTATAATAATCATATATAGTTACTCATTAAACCATTATACCCATCCAGTTAAGGTGGTGGCGGAAAATAGATTACACCACGGCGTGGAGACGGTATTCCGTACGTACGCACGCGCGGTGATTTCCTTTTTCCGTAGGATGGATAGAAGGTTAATTAGAGTTGTTTAATATTTATAATAACATATAAGTATATAAGAAATACTGATGTTATTACTTTATCATGAAACAACTAAATAAGAAGAATTTGAAGAAGAAAGAAGTTGAAAAGATCGGTAATGGATATTACCTCTTCTATGGAACGCCTCTTTGAATCCTCCACTTAGGGAACTAAGATTGGTCTTTAAAGAAGACCAGGACCTCTAGTATTATTCTAGGGAAGTGGAGAAGGGATTTTGGCAGGGGTTGGCAGAGCATGAGTGCTCAAATTGGTGTGAGTAGGAGGGGAAGGAGGTGCCCTTTTATAAGGGAGGAGAGGGGCACCTTAGGAATATCTCAAAATATTATTTTATATTAAAGTCAAAATCGGTTTATAATGGTTCCAAAGGGTCTTATTTCGAAGCTAAAGTGGGTATGGGTCGAAATACTATCAACCAATATGATTTAGACAAGTTTAGGTTATTATTTTAACCTTATCAATTAGATTTAACTCTAAGTTAAATAATTTAACTTTTACCGTGTCTTTTTGTTTTCTTACACTATATGGTTAATACACTTACTATAACATGCCAAAAGAACCCCAAATTGTTTATTATTAATATATATATCCTTATATAAGTCATTTGGCCGAACCTTAGATTTTTAGGAATAAAATAACAATTAATAATATAATATTTGATTTAAAAACTATTTTGTGTCAATTTTGACACTATTTGATATATGATTTTTATGAAAGTCATAACAGAATTATATGTTCGAACCAAGTTGATTAAATCAACACTAATATACCATAGTAACCTATAAAATTAGTGGTATTCATAAAAAGTCTCAAATTACATTTATTTTGGTGTTTATAACATCAATTATGTCAATATTTCATTAATAAGATAATTACTGCATCATCATTGTGTCATAAATAAATTAAATTATTTAATGTCTAAAAATTATAAATAAAATACCATTATGTAGGAACTCTTTTTATCTTTCTAATTAATATTTATAGTCTAATTTATCTTATGTATAACCCCATATTTAAAATGATTTACTTATTAAACTTTGATTTTAACTATTTTAACCCTTCTTTAAATAAATTAATAATAAATGTCCTAATCTAATCCAAGTGGGCCTATTTTACACTTAAGGTTGTTTTTGGTCGAGATAAACTTGTTCCGTAGGATTAGGACATGTGTTAGGTTAATATTAATATCATTTTTACCCTTAATTACCCTATTTACTTTTAACCGTGGTAAATAAAAGTAAAAAGTTACTATTCACCAAAAATTATTTTCATCTCATTGAACCACATTTCACTTACTGACATCAACCGTGTCTCTCGGATTTTTGAAATTCCATTCACAGAAGCGGTAAAATTAAGATTTATGAAAAAATTAATTTTTTTTAACTACCACTTAGTAGTTTCACTATTCATCAAAAATTGAAGTTTTTCAGAAAAATGCCAAAATTTCACCCTAAGCTATAATTGATATTCCGAATTCAAAAATGATTTCTATTTTACAAAATTCCCCACATATAAGTTTCATTAATTAATTTTATAATTAATTTCCGCTGTCACAACAAATAGCGTGTTTTTAAGAGATAATAACTATCAAAAGATTAACACTTGTTTATGTCTGGTGTAAATGTGAAATTACATCCAATGACCAACATTGTATTGAATTGTAAAAATATATTATAAATATACTTTAAAACCACTCAAATTAATAATTTATCACTATTAATTGTTTCGATTAAAAAAGTTGTTTTTAATTAAAATTTAGTAATTTTCACTATTCATCAGAAAATAAAAGTTATCCGAAAAGTACTAAAATTTCTCCCTAAGCTAATTTCGATATTATGAATCCAAAATTGTATTCCATTTTGAAAAATAAAATTACAAAATTTCAAAAAGTGGTTATTACTATTCATAACGGCTAGTTTTAATAATATTTTAATAGCATATTGTTGTTTAGTGAAACTCGTTATTGCGTACTACACATGCTATCGAGAAAGGTCGCGATTGCATATAATGCAAGGAAAATCAAGGATGTGTGTTGTGCAAGCTCCTTTTGGTGTAGAGTACAACACAAGACATTAGTGAAATTAAAAAGAATATTTTTCATAAAATCTTGGGCTGTTACATTCTACCCCCCTTAAAATGAATTTCGCCCTCGAAATTCGTCGGGGTTATAAATGGTTTACTATTCGAAAGTTTCTTTAATAGAAACCCACATCGTAAAAAGGAATACCAAAACCAATCTTTAAAAATGAATGTATGAAACGTAACGGTTACCCAAATAAACTAATCACTGAGTTTCCACATAGGTGAAAATATGGATATGGGAGAAAAATCTAACCATCATGTTCTGATGGAGAGTGGTAGAGAACATGGCTATGGAAAATCCAGAAATCACAAAGCCATAAATTTGTGACGATCTAGGGTACCATCTGATTCATCGGATATAAGGGCACTAGGACAACATTTTTGGTTTTCAAGATCGTTTCCCTAAAGTTGAAGAGTTTGAATTAGAATAAATACTTACTTTATTTTGGTACAATCTCACTGTTGTTCGTGCCTTGAAAAATTTCTACTTCATCTCTTAAATAAATGAAGTTGAATTTGTTATTCGTGAAGTGTTAGCAGATCATGTGATAGAATGACGGGTCATTCCATCTGTCTCAAACAAAAGGTTAGAAAAATTTATATACATAAGTCGATCTATAGTGATATTAATCATATATGGTTCCTAAAATGGACTTATACTTCATATATCATACTGCTTAATATAATAAAACCAGTTTCTACTAAACAGGGACTTCATGTAGGCCAGTGGTAGGCGATAAAGGCCAGTCGCACTTCGGTTGTGGGTTCGATTCCCACAGCCTTGTCCGACGCGATGGGCTGTCGCCCGTCCTGCAGGTTGTCCTTTTTTTTCTAAAGCTATATTACTATAACATCCCATCAATAATATCGAAAAAAAACTTCTATCCTTAAACAATACTAACTTATGTCCAACATAATCCATTCCAATCTTTAGGCTTATCCATAATACTGTAGTCCACTCTCATAACATAGTGAAAACGATTACCAGAGATTTAATACCATCGTTGATCCCCATATATCATAAGATATGTTTTGTTGGTCACATTCCAAACATTCAAAGGCCTTATTCATGTATTCTCTTGAATACCCATTGAACCTTAGTGAAAACATGAATGCAGTTAAAAGTTAACACTTTCCACATACCAAAATCCTCAGAATTCTATATACTCAAACCATGATATCACTTAGTTCTTATATCAATCATGAGCTCATGAATACTGTTAAACATTTCGTTTTCTCGTTTTTCCTTCATTATGCGCATATCAACTTATTTCCAAAAATATCTCAATCACTTTTAATACCACATTAGTCCAATACATAAATATTTCAATACTTTATGATACAACATTATTTTGGAATCCCATTACATAAACACTTAATCATTCCACCACATCGTTGTCATATTCAACATCGCCAATAGTAATCGCATGTGACTTCTCTTTGTCCTTTTCCTTAAGTGGTTTCTCATGTCGATCATCACTAACCCTTGGATTAGGGCATTTATTAGCATAATGTCCCATCTCCTTGCACTTGAAACATTGAAGTGTTGGTGGTGTGTTCTCTGCAGTGTTTGCTTTGTTCACATCATTAGAAACCCTTTTTCCATTACTTCGACACTCAGCTACTCGATGACCTTATTTTCCACACTTAAAACATTTTCTAGTCCCTTTAAGACAATCTCCACCATGCTTCTTTCCACACTTTGAGCATAAGGAAACATTCATTTTCTTTTCACCATTATTCTGAGATTTCTCCTTGAACTCCATCTTTCGTTTCTTGTCAAAACCGTGAGATGGATATGTAACACCAACTTCGATTTCTACCTTCATAGCACAACGCAAAATTTCTTCATAGCTACTGAAGTCTCGTATAGCTAATTCCCTTCGAAGACTTGGTTTTAAGCCACTGAAAAATCGATCAACTTTACTTTCAGGTTGGATGATAATGCCAGATGCATACCTTTCAAGTCTTGTAAAATTCGCTTCGTATATACCAACAGATTCATTATCCTTCTATTTCATCTCAAGAAACTCATTTTCCATCTTCGTTCGAAGAATATGAGGGAAGTACTTACTGAAAAACAAGTTCTTGAACTCGTCCCATTTCATGGAATCAATTTCATCTCTTTGCCTTGTATTCTTGATAAGATTCCACCATTGATCAGCTTCACCTTCCGAACGATATACTGCTAAGATGACTTTATCATGTTCAGAACATTGAAGAACTGAAAATATCTTTTCAGTGGTACTGATCCATTGTTCAGCAACAAGTGGATCGGAAGACCCACTAAAAGAATGTGGATGTTGCCTCATGAAGGACTCAATAGAATATTGTTCCCTTCTCTGCTCATTTGGAAGTCCAGAATGATTCATAGCTTGTTTAAGTATAGCAATAAGATTTTGTACTCCATCTCCCATAACATTTGTTTGTTCAGGAGGACAATCATTGCATTGTCCATTGCATTGATCAACACGGTTCCTTCGGGTTCCAGCCATCATCTAAAACCCAAAAAGAATAGTGTGAGAGGCAAAAAACATGCTAGGGAAAACAACGTTATAAAGGGGGAGTATCCTCAATATCTAACTTATTAGGTTAAATTCTATGATCGTTACCATAGTTCTAGGACTGTATCTTATACGTATACTTATCCTTAGGGACATCCCTAGATATACCTTAGAAATATCTCTAGGGATCTCACTAACGTTTTCGCATCCTAGTTTCCAAAGGTTGACTAAACCTTTCCTCTGATACCAACTGTAGGGACTCGAAGCCTGACGTACAAGGAAATTACATTACATTTGCAGAATACTTAGTACATAAAAAAAACACACACAAGGATCGTAATAGTTTAGTGTCTTTGGAAACTCAGAACGTAATCTTCTAATCGTGGTGAAAGATCTTCAATATCTCCCATAAAGATCTTCCCTTTTTTTACCTAAAACCTTTATTTATATCCTGGGGAAAAGAAAACATAAAAGGGTGAGCTCAAATGCTCAGTAAGGGTATACAAAAGAAAAATCAATCACATTATATTCACAAGAACATAACTTTTGAAAATCTTAACCTACAAAAGAGAGCATAATTTCATAACATGGGATAAATCATAGTAGTGAAATGAAATCCTAATAATCATAACTTAAAACATGAAACTTTGTGGCATTCAGACATAATCATAGAGAATCATTTCTTGTTAGTCAAGACTCATTGCCAATACTATCTTAGTGGACAAAGTCCCTTTCTGAACCGAGTCACCCTCGTTTCAGTCCTGTTTCACTGAACCGGTATAACCTACCGTTCCAGCCATGTCTATCACATGAGAGATAAAATCTTTACCCAATGCATTGGAGGGAGATATAGGTCCCACCCATCTCATAATGATACCATTCTTATGTGTGCCACAAAATCATAAATCATACATCATTGCATAACCCATGTAATACAAATGGGAATCTTAAACATCATGACATCATAAAACAATTCATATAAGATAAAGGAATTCATAAAAATAATTCCATCACAATATAATCAAATCAATGTAACAATAGGGATAAAAACAGAACCCTTTATTATCTTAGATGGAAAATAATTTTGATAAAACACTTGAACTCCATTCTTGAGAAAAATATCCTTTCTACTTCAAAAAACACTTTTATTTTCATAACATGTCATACAATTATAAACTAAAAGAAATTGATTAAAAATAAACTTGAAAACTTATAAAGGAAGATTCTTGGAAATAATTTTTTAAAAATCCATTCTTGCCATATAAGTTAAAAAAAAACATTCTTCGTACTTTTGTTGAAAAAGTCAAAAAGTACCTCGTACGAAAAATGACAAAAGATTCCTTTCATATCTTTTACTAAAAACTCACTGAAGGGTAAAATTGTATTTCAACAATTTTAGGTGGATGGAAATACTATTACATATTGAGGAAACATGGATGTGGATGATAAAATACACCCCAGTAAATACTTACGAATAAACAATCTCGGATAAAAATGAGATTGTGATATTTCCCTTACCTTAGGTCCGATTTGCTTCGTAAGTGTCCAAACCTCCTGTATAATGATTTAAATAATGTCATTGACTTATTAAGAAATCATATTCATTGTTATGATATCATATATGGTTCACTTATGACATTATATTACCCGTTCTTTTGTAAATTCCATGTTAAAGAGCGTTTTGGGTAAAATTGTTTCATTTGTCGTCCGTGTTTTGACTTGTAATTATTCATATGATTACTTAGATCATGATTACTTAATTCCAGAATATAAAACATGATTTATATATATATATATATATATATATATATATATTCATAATATACATATATATATAATAAATCAGTAAATGGAAAGAAATACACCGTTCATGGAGACGGTAGTCCGTACGTACGCATGAACGTTGTTTTCGTTTCCTTATTGAATTGAATGGAATTAAGTAGATGACATACATATAAATATAAATAAATCCAGTATCATTATTATGTCATATATTTCATTAGTACTTATTATATATACTTTATAATCATTCATGAATGATTAATCATTGAGAATGAATCTCATCGCGTTGTGGAGACGGTAGTCCATACGTACGCACGAGAGATGATATCGTTCCCATGGTCGTGGAATTGTGTTGAAGTGTTTGTATACTATTTCAGTATCAATATCACTTTATAATAATCATATATAGTTACTCATTACACCATTATACCCATCCAGTTAAGGTGGTGGCGGAAAATAGATTACACCACGGCGTGGAGACGGTATTTCGTACGTACACACGCGCAGTGATTTCCTTTTTCTGTAGGATAGATAGAAGGTTAATTAGAGTTGTTTCATATTTATAATAACATATCAGTATATAATAAATACTTATGTTATTACTTTATCATGAAACAACTAAATAAGAAGAAGTTGAAGAAGAAAGAAGTTGAAAAGATTGGTAATGGATATTACCTCTTCTTTAGAACGCCTCTTTGAATCCTCCACTTAGGGAACTAAGATTGGTCTTTGAAGAAGACCAGGACCTCTAGGATTATTCTAGGGAAGTGTAGAAGGGATTTTGGCAGGGTTTGGCCGAGCTTGAGTGCTCAAATTGGTGTGAGGAGGAGGGGAAGGAGGTGCCCTTTTATAAGGGAGGAGAGGGGCACCTTAGGAATATCTCAAAATATTATTTTATATTAAAGTCAAAATCGATTTATAATGGTTCCAAAGGGTCTTATTTCGAAGCTAAAGTGTGGATGGGTAGAAATACTATCAACCAATAGGATTTAGACAAGTTTAGGTTATTATTTTAACCTTATCAATTAGATTTAACTCAAAGTTAAATTATTTAACTTTTACCGTGTCTTTTTGTTTTCTTACACTATATGGTTAATACACTTACTATAAAATGCCAAAAGAACCCCAAATTGTTTTTTATTAATATATATATCCTTATCTAAGTCATTTGGCCGAATCTTAGATTTTTAGGAATAAAATAACAATTAATAATATAATATTTTATTTAAAAACTATTTTGTGTCAATTTTGACACTATTTGATATATGATTTTTGTGAAAGTCATAACAGAATTATCTGTTCGAAACAAGTTAGTTAAATCAACAATAATATATCATAGTAACCTAGAAAATTATTGGGATTCATAAAAAGTCTCAAATTACATTTAATTTGGTTTTTATAACATCAATTATGTCAATATTTCATTAATAAGATAATTACTGCATAATCATTGTGTCATAAATAAATTAAATTATTTAATGTCTAAAAATTATAAATAAAATACCATTATGTAGTAAATCTTTTTATCTTTCTAATGAATATTTATAGTCGAATTTATCTTATGTATAACCCCATATTAAAAATGATTTACTTATTAAACTTTGATTTTAACTATTTTAACCCTTCTTTAAATAAATTAATAATAAATGTCCTAATCTAATCCAAGTGGGCCTATTTTACACTTAAGGTTGTTTTTGGTCGATATACACTTGTCCAATAGGATTAGGAAATGTGTTAGGGTAATATTAATATCATTTTTACCCTTAATTACCCTATTTACTTTTAACCGTGGTAAATAAAAGTAAAAAGTTACTATTCACCAAAAATTATTTTCATCTCATTGAACCACATTTTACTTACAGACATCAACCGTGTCTCTTGGATTTTTGAAATTCCATTCACAGAAGCGGTAAAATTAAGATTTATGAAAAAATTAATTTTTTTTTACTACCACTTAGTAGTTTCACTATTCATCAAAAATTGAAGTTTTTCAGAAAAATGCCAAAATTTCTCCCTAAGATATAATTGATATTCCGAATTCAAAAATAATTTCAATTTTACAAAATTCCCAACATATAAGTTGCATTAATTAATTTTATAATTAATTTCCGCTGTCACAACAAATAGCATGTTTTTAAGAGATAATAACTATCAAAAGATTAACACTTGTTTATGTCTGATGTAAATGTGAAATTACATCCAATGACGAACATTGTGTTGAATTGTAAAAATATATTCTAAATATACTTTAAAACCACTCAAATTAATAATTTATCACTATTAATTATTTCGATTAAAAAAGTTGTTTTTAATTAAAATTTAGTAATTTTCACTATTCATCGGAAAATACAAGTTATCCGAAAAGTACCAAAATTTCACCCTAAGATAATTTCGATATTATGAATCCAAAAATGAATTCCATTTTGAAAAATAAAATTACAAAATTTCAAAAAGTGGTTATTACTATTCATAATGGCTAGTTTTAATAATATTTTAATAGCATGTTGTTGTTTAGTGAAACTCGTTATTGCGTACTACACACGCTATCGATAAAGGTCGCGATTGCGTGTAATGCAAGGAAAATCAAGGATGCGTGTTGTGCAAGCTCCTTTTGGTGTAGCTTACAACACAAGACATTAGTGAAATTAAAAAGAATATTTTTCATAAAATCTTGGGCTGTTACAAGGAGAGTTTCCTAGAAGCTTCAAGAAAAATCCTTTAGATCAGAGTTTCGGGGTCACTTCCTAAATGGATGGTGTCCTTCCATAGTATATCTAGGGGTTTTTCATTGACTATTATATCGATGTAATGAGACAAATAATAATATTCTACTTCTATAGCATTTTTGGGTTTTCCTATTCATTATGATTATTCTCACCCTTTAATGGTCTCTACCCACATATGTTATGCATTATGTAGACTATCGTCCATTTTACGGTGTCCAAGAGGGTCCAGAACTAGGAATATCTTATTTTCAAAGAATTTATGAGTATTTTTATGGTGCTTTCATTGACAGTAGTTGTATCCTAATTTATTTCATGCTCTTGATTTTAGTTTCTTTGGTGGGCTTGTATTTGGACCTTGCATCCAATACCTTGTTTTCATACTTTATTTTGGGGACTATAGATGTATGCATACATGGTTGTCATTTGTTTTTTATATCATGTTTTTATGATATTGGAGATATTTTTCTATGTACATGTACATTATGATATGGTTCCCGTGTGTGTGTTTTTCCTACTCGATGTTGGCTGTTAGCCAATAGTACATTGGAGGTGGGATTGGGGTATTCATGGCTCAGACCCCATTGGAATGGGTAATGATAGATATATACTTTATAATTTTGTGATCAGTGTATATATAACACTTTTCTATATCAATATTATTTATGCATCTAGTTAAGTAAAAATTTACTAAAGCTAACACTAAACCATGATATGTGTATTTTTTCTCACGAACAGTCATTTTTCTAAGGCATAATCTATAACCATGACATTATGAATAAGAATGTTACACAATCCCTTTATGTATTCATAACTAATGATTGAAAACCCTTATCCACTATATGTTATTGTAAGCATGGTGTTCAAACTAATCTTCTCTTTAGTTCCATTAAATTATCCTCACATTAATGTATCCAATGTAATATGTATCCCTTCCAAATTAACATGATGAATAAATTATATATTCATTAGAAATTATCCAAAAACTATTGATAAAATCTATCCAATCCAAGAAAAAATTAGAGAATAGTAATTTCGATTGGTTTGAGCCAACATTCAAGAACCTTCATCATTGTTGGATCCACCGATATACAATCTCTTCATATTAAATGTCCCTAATATGAAAAAATTTGTATATAAAATTCAATTTCATTAATTTTTTCATAAAGAATCTAATTCCTCTGGGTATTCAGTATAATTCTCATGTTATCATCACAATATGAATTTCACAATGAACAGATAAGAGTATTTTCAATTTGGACTACCACAAACTGATCATGGTAATCTTCAAAGGCTCTTTTAATTAAATCCATATGATAGAAAGAGAATTGGTAAAAAAATTGAAATCATATATACTCATAGTGCCCACACGCAATAGGAGCTGTTTTCATGGGTATATCCTACATAATAACCCTCAATTATTAATATATAGAATGAAGGTCATTCTTAGAAATGTAATGATTTCAGTGTAGTTGATTAAACAAATTTACCAATACATGGTAGTGGATACTTGTTCTTGATAGTGATTATGTTCAATGCCTAATAATCATCTCAATGTCTCATATATCCATCCTTATATTTTAAAAGGATAATGGGTTCAACTCAAGGTGACACACTTGGCTGAATGAATTCCCTGTCATGATTCTCTTGGTGTTTCATCATCGATACATGAAACCCAATCAGGTACATTAAATAAGGAGTCATTGAAATTAGTATGGAATCTGTTAGGAATTATATTGAAAACTCAACTTCATTTTTTGGTACAATACTATAAAACTCTTATATTAATACATCAATAAACACCCAAAAAATAGGCATTTTATTGATATTGTGTTTCTCACCTACCATCTGAGATAAATTCCCCCTTTGAACAGGGATCAAAATCCATATAATGGGTGTTATTTCCCTTGGTAGTTCATATATAACATCCCACTAATGGAAGATCGTAGTTTGGTTTAGAATATCCTACATAAATTCCCATCCTCTAAAATTTATTTTAGCATTATAATGAAAAATATAATCTATGCCTATGATCCCGTCAATTTAAAGAATATGATTAATGAAAATATTTTTAGAAAAATACCTCCTATAAACATAAACCATAGATTAATCATATACATGAGATGAAATCAAAATTCCATTAAGGGTTTCATCTTCTAATTATATATCATACCATCTGGGTGACATCGTGAAATCCTTAGAAAATTTTTTATGTATAAAAATGGTTCTACCAATAGTCAAATAAGACATTAGTAGTTATAGAGAGGATGTTATGCCTACCTTTCACCAATTTGTTATCACCCCCAAAATCAAAAATAGTAATTGGATGATATTTACCCTTATCAATTAGAATAAAATGTTTTTGATGTGGATTATCATCATTAACCTTCATATTTGTGGAATTGTTTTTCATAGTTCCCAAACTCCATTCTTTTGAAACATTATAGTGTTGATGACACATCATGTGTAGCCTTATATCTACATGAATTATTAGTTAACTACTTCCCATAATTTTGAAATTTAATTTCTTGATGGCCTTACCTTACCCACCTAAAAATTTTACAGGTCCCCTTAAGACTAATTTCTCCTTGTTCCCTACCACATTTTGAAAATAAAGGATATTGTATCATCATCTCTTCAATGTTTATATTATTTCCATCATAAATCTTGTTTCTTTTATTTTCAAAACGATGTGATTAAGGGGTAACTCTAGTCTATCTTTCCACCTTCAGAGAACATCGATTTTTTTATTCATAAATACTGAATTCCCTTATGTAAAACTCAATTCAAATACTTGGTTTCGAACCTCTAAAGAATAAATTAACATCACTCTTAGGTTCAATGACAATTTCATAAGCAAACAACTCAAGTCTTTTAATATTTAATCATTTATACCAAGGGATTAATCATCCATATTCTTTATTTCATTGAATTAATTCTCCAGTTTTATATAAGGAATGTGAGCTATCTTATTATTGAAATATAATCTCTTAACCATATCCCACTACATAGAGTCAATTTCATATTTTTTACTTATATTCATGATTGAATACCACCATTAACCCTCTTTTCCTTTCAAATAATTGACAACCCAAATGATTTTTCATGTTTTGAGAATTAAAAAATGGAAAATACCATTTCATTGGTACTAATCTATTTTATTACAACTACAGGATTAGTAGAACCACTATATGATGGTGGATATTTACTCATGCAATACTCAATAGAATTATGTTCCCTAATTTCCTCATTTTTGTGTTCATAATTATTCATATATTAAAAAAGGTGTATGAAAATCATAACCTTATTATTTATTCCATATCCCTCAAAATTAGGATTGTCATGAGGAAAATAATTTCATTTACCAATTTATTTAGTATTAACATATTTTCTTCGTGTTCCATCCATGGCCTAAAACCAAAAAAGAATAATCTAATAAATAATCATATTGGGCAAACAGAAAGTCATGAAAAATCATTTATAGGATATATAAATCAAGAAACCATTTTTTAATTCATGAATCATATGGTTTAACTGCAGTTATTCATGTCCGTAATCTATTCAAATCAATTATGATGGTTCGCAACAAAAATTAAAATTTACCAAATTATATAACCCTTTAGTGTAAAACCAAGTGTATAGTAAGGCGTCTTTTTATATAATAGTTAATTCCAATGTCAAACACAGTGCGCCTTTTTTAGAGTTATTTCCCCTAATTAAATTCATTGTAGAATAACTTCCATTTATAGTTTCTTGAAGAAGGAAATATTTCTATGTAAACAATATAATATTTTCCTTAGGAAAACATTATGATATTTCCTTGTACTAAGGATTGTCCTAAGGGTTCTCACTAAATATGTATCACTATGTTCTCTAATGGTTAGCTAAAACTATCCTCTAATACCAACCATAATGACCATGGATTTAAATGCAATATTGTTACATCATTTTCGAGGAATATTAATTACATTAGAAAAACACAGGCTTGAGGATCATAAATGTATACTACATTTGAAATCATGTATAAATAAACAACTGGTTCATATGAGTTTTAAATAATTATCACTAAATTCTTCAAAAATAACAATATTCTAATACTAATCATTAGTAATACACTTCTTCATATCCTATGGAAAGGAATCATAAGAATTGGTGAGCTAATATGCTTAGAAAGTGTAAAAAAGTGAGATGAGAATGATCCTATAAGAATAGCATGAGAATATGTGTCTTAAAATGTGATATTTTCATTTGAAAACAATGACATGCATATCATAGTTCACAAAAATTAATCATGGAATAAATCATATCAGTTCATAATACATGAATCAAAAATGAAACAATGTATGTATTCCATGATAGTATAACATAGGAATAAGTCATAGATTTGTTGAGGGCACATAATCACATAAAATATTTACCATATAATTGAAGTATCATTAAAAATTCCAACATAATGGAATGTTATCACACTTAAAACCACCATAGTAGACATTGTTCACTCCCAATACCATCATAGTAAACAAACTACCTAATTGAATTTGGTTCTCTCCCTATTCCAATAGTACTTATCTCAGGAGATATCAATATCTTCCCAATTCATTAGAGGGATAGATAGTTCCCACCCATAATATAATTAAAATTGATCAAATAAGATAAACAAGATCCTAAAACATTCAATGTTTTATAAAACATGAAAATAAATCTGTTTTATAAGCATTACATCATACCTGAACCCATGAAAAAGAATGGGGTTTCATATATATTTCATCACAGCACAATCCTTATAAAAGAAATGGGTTTCATAAAAATATATTCATGATAATAATAAACCATCCAAATATTGAATAATTTTGAACAATTATATCATTTCCCTAGTAAATCATAAGAAACAACCAATGTTGTTTTCACTGAGGAATAAAAACTCCACAAAATCATTAAGGCATTCTTAATGAAAATATACTTTTCTTTTTTATGACAATTATTTAAAATTTCCCAAACATTAATGAAAATATTTTAATGGAAAATAATCATTGAAACTTGTAAGGTATGCATTAGAACATTTATGGGTCATGCTGAATGAAAATTCAATTCATTTCGTACACTTTAAAATAATATTTCTTTCATATTTTTAGTAATGTTCAAAAAAAAATTCATAAAAGAACAAGGATATTATTTTCAACAAATTTTTATAAAATTTAAAAAATTTAAAAATGAATTTAACAAAAAAAATAGGGTATATTTAATAAAATTATTGAAAAAAAATAAAAACATTTATATGGAAGAAAAAACATGTTTGACTGAAGGGAGAACAAACATTGGTGATTCATAAAAAAGTTAATTTGAATTATTGATTACATAAAGAGATTAAAATAAATAGGAAACATGTATAAAAATTTAATAATGAGAGGGTAAAAAATTAATGTGTATCTTGATTGATGTATGATGATATTTATTCATTAAAATCATAATCATAAACAATCTTGATAAATGATGAGATTTTATTTTAAAACCCTTACTGCTTAGTAATAAAGAATAATAAGCCCCATGAAATAATAGAATTAAATAAAACATAAAATATAATAATAAATAAATAAATTCAGGTTATTAAATTAAAAATAGGTTGTATAATCACCTCTTTAATGAATATAGGTGCATAAAATAACATATGTCTCAAAGAAGGAAACTAGATAAAAAATCCCATACATTCTATGGACACATCCATTATACTCAATAAAACAACCTATATATTAAATATAATTTTGTATAAATTTATTAATGAACCATAATAATATTTATCATCCCATATTTGGTTTTCTTGTTACTTTTTATTACCTATTTTCTAATAATTCCTTGTTAAAATCTTGATTCTTGTAATAATTGCTTCATTTTCCGTGAATGTTTTGGTTTGGATCTTGTTATCATTTTAAAATGATCATGGTGCCATTCTCTCCAGAATTATAATTTTTTCTTAAATATAATATATATCCAATATATATGAAATTATATTAATCCATAAATTATAGAATTAAATAAGGAGTTACACCATTAATGGAGATGCTAAATCATATAAACTCATGAAAGTTGATTCAATTTTAATGATAAATCAATGTAAAGGAAGTTAAATAATATATCACCTTAATAGAGTCATTATTATTACATATATATCATATATATTAATTAAATTTATCCATTATTACCATCCATGTAATGTGTTATTTAAAAATTAAACACATTAATTCGTGAGATGGTAGTCTTTCGTACACACCAATGATGTTATCACTTATTCAGTGAATGGTAATGATAGAAATTATATGATAAATTTAGTTCATAGAATTATTAATATTTAATTAATAAAATATATCAACATAATATTAATCATTTTCAACATCCATGTAATTTGTATGTGAATGAATCTCGTCGCTTCACGAGGTGGTAGTCTACCAAATACATGAGTGATGTTATCGTATGCCCTACTTAATAGAAAGTTAGATGGTTTATATGATATAAAAATGAAATAATAATAAATTTATCATAGAAAATATATATATATATATATATATATATTAATTATATACATCATTATATCTATCCTTAATAAGTTGTTTTGGAAAACGAATTATGTTTGATCATCGACCAGTAGTCTTTAATACACAAGATGGAAAGTTTCATTTCCCATTTGTGGGAGGAGGATATTTTTGTTTGTAATTACCTTAACATAAATAAATATATTAATATGGATTATTATTATGTTATTTTATAATAATAGTTTAATAATATTTTAATGGGATCAATGAGATATAAATTAAAACGCTTGGTAAAGGATGTTGCCTATTCTTTGGAAAACATCTTTTGGTTTACACAAAAAGTGTCTAATGGATATATTTTTGATAAAAATGATTCTAGGATAAGGGGATGGAATTAAGTAATGAATTTTGGAAGGAATTTGATGGGAAATTTTTTTGGATGTGTCAAAAGGATAGGAGAGGATAGGGGTGGCCTTTTATAATTGTAGCAGAGGACACACATGGATGTTTGGAAAATAATAATACTTCGAAATGTTATTAAAATTATAAAAAGAACTAAAATTAGTAATTATAAAACCTTAAAGTTGAAAATTATGATATATTTCATTAAAATTTGTGTTCTAAATGTTTATATGTCATTTTACACTTTATCAATTTAGTTCACCCATTGTAAACCCCTTTTTACATTAACATGGGTAATTAATTTTAATTGATTTCACATTTCATTATGGTAAAAAAACAAGTTGAATGTATTATATATTAAATATAATACTAATAATAAATATTAAATAAATTTCTACAATTTTAATTCCAATATATGTAATAATTTATCTTTATTTTAATCCCACATAAGATGTGAAAAATCAAATTTCCATGGACAAAGGTTTCAAATGATTAATAAGATTTTATATAAAAAATCAATATGAAATTGTTTCCAATGACATATATCAGCTTAATTATAATAAAAATATACAAATTATACTTTTACATACATATAAAAAATATGTAACCATATTAATTATTTAAATAAAAAAAGGTAGTTTTCAATAAAACCCATTATTTTCACTCTTCAACAAAAAACTAATATTTTTTACAAAAATACCAAAATATAAACCTAAGATAATTTTAAATTTTGATTCTATAAATTATGAATAAATTTTAAAATAAATTTTATAAAATTGGATGAAATTATATTTACTATTTGTTCACAAGAAGCAATAAAAATATTTTTTAATGAAATACAATTTTTGAAACATATAAATACATTACAAAATATGAATTACAATTTTAAAATATTTTTCTATATATAATACCATTATTCATAAATAGTTAAAAAAAATTATTTCCATCCATACTTCTAACGTTAATGTCATGGTAATAATGATATTTTATAAATAATAGTATTAATATTATATTATGGTTAGTTAAAACATGGTGTCACATGTAGTTTTATATATCAAATAAATTAATTTTATTCAACAAAATATTTCATAAAATATCATTATGTTATAATTTTACATAACCATATACATGAAAAACAACATTGGGTTAAAAAAATACTAAAATATCAATAGTGTAACCATGCATTCATTAGCCTATAGGGAATACATCAAAGTAAGTCAACATGAAACAAATTTATAAAGGGAAATAATACAATCCCAACAAGAAATGGTGTCCCAACAATGAAAAAATAGGATAAATGGAATATTGAGATAGATCAACTCCTGATATCTATATCTAAACACCAAACATGGTTATGGTACCCAAGTACTACTATTATCAATTGAATTCACTACCAGTCATCTTATCAATTGTATAAGACATTAAACGTGTAGGAAAATATCATCGAGGGGTGGAAATATGTAAAACAAGTAGGATGAACAAAAAAACAAATGACCAAAAAAATGATACATCACAATTCAGCTCAACCAACCAAAATAGAGAAATGAAAACTCAATACCCATATATAATCATAATGAAACACAATAAACAAGGAAATATTATATCCATATCCACATACCAATTGATAAATATAAGTCTTTGTATAGATTAAATAGTACATCTTTTAGGCCCAACCTATGGAACAACCACACAAGAATCCATGTAGGGGGCTCTCACCTAACCACTACACTCTATAGTCAAGGAGAAACAGTCTCTTTTAGAGGACCTTCTCCCTGTAGGATCATAAATGTGAGGGGGAACCACCCCATAGATTAAGTAACCTTACTATTTTTAGTAAGGGGTGTTTGACGTCCCTTATAATTTGAAGAGTATGGGAGACCCACTCCCTAGTGAAAGCTGAGGGTTTCCAAACATGGTAATAGTCTATTCATTTCTAATAGTAAATCATTCTCTAAATAATCCTCATGCTCATAAAACCACACATCATATCTCATATGTCAAAATAAAGGATACAATCTCATTATACATGGAAAACTACAAAGGATTGGATACATGTGGGTCTATATCCATGTCATAATGTAAAATTTATAGAAGATATACGTTTCTGGGAGAATTATATAGTGTGTACATTGGGAAACATAGTGTGTCACCTTCCCACATTGGAGGGATTATTATACTCTAAAAAACATTGGAAATAATATCATATTGTAGGGAGTCTCCACATAAGTACATGTAATGTATGTTTACCCAAGGTCTTCAGTGTGTACACATGGCACACAGAACATCTAGCCATGTATGTATGCATAGAATTTCCACACAGGAAAATGGTGTGTCTAACTTCCCAAGTTCCTGGGTGTGTACACTAGACACATAATCTAGAAGGACATATAAATATACATGGTGTATACCCTATGGTACACAACATGTCTACTAACACAAGATCCTAGGAATGTGAAGCTGTCACAAGACTTTTCTTGTCGAATAAGGTCACATGTCCTATGGGGCTACTCACTCGGAGTGTGATACATAACTCATCCAAAACACTATCCATAGTGAGATTATCAAATACATGGTGTATGTTCCTATCAGATACAAATCTTGTATTTGAGAATTTTTCATAAATTATTATTCATCATGTGGATTCCAAAAACAGCTCATCTATGGTCATATATTCATGTTTGACTGCTCGAATCCACTAAAATTGAAAGAAGAATCACCAGTCATTGATTCGCAGCCATTGATGTCTGGAATATAAAATATATATACCTATGTAAGAATCATTTATGATTCTATCATCATTCAGGATTCCAAATACCATATCCATAACCCAGAAACTGAAAATCCATCTTGATCTAAATTATAAACATTGATTCATCAATCACATGAACATCTATTATGAATTAAATTAGTCAACTATGATGGAATATAACATAACATTGTTGAATAACCTATCCCATGGGCCAATGATGAAGAATTTGAATACTGATTACAGAATTAAAAAAGATAATTTATTGTAAGAATCATTAGATGATGTGATATATCTGAAAATTGTAAGATACCTATCCTTGGGTGAAATCAGTTGAAAAAAATTTTAAAATTTTAAAAAACACATTTCATTTTCAGGATCATATGAATAATGGTTAATTGAAGATTAATTAATAATATAATAAAAATTTAGGCATATACATTTAATTGAGTGAGTAAAACCACAAATAATGTACCCCACATGGTTTATGGATATATTTTAATAATGAACATGTCTCCTAGTGATGTGGAAGATGATCCATAGTGTTCTTTATTTATCTCATGATTCACCTCGATCTGTTTTTTGTCATTATTTGATCGTGATCATCCAATATGAATAAGGACAAATACCTCCTACTATAATTCACCCAAGGTGACATGGCTATCCCTGTAAAAACAATACCGACATCTATTTATTTAGTATATATAAATTTGATGTAAAAGCCTAGGTATATAAAAACATGACATTTGATATTTATTAATATTTGTGAATTAAATATTAATTTTACTTTAAAAGGGATGCTATGTTCGATGGCATACCTGATATGCTACAATGGGTTTCATTGAAATATTATGTTCCACACTAATAATATTATATTATTATTTTAAATGGAAGTCAACACCTAGCCATTGTATTGGCAGGAATGAATAGAACTACTTAAAAAATGATTATAGATGTTTTTAAAATGTTTTTACATTCATCCGATAAAAGTTAGAGGCTTAAAATGAGAATGGATCTAATTTTATGCATAATTTACTTTAAAAGGTCGATTTACCACCTATTGATGGAAAATCCTTTTTTAAATTTAATTTTTTTCACTTTTATATGTCTATTTGACAAAATAATATTCTTCTTCAGAATATAAAAATAAAAATTTAATTTGGGTAATTTTTTGGTATTTTTCTGATAAAGTTCAATTTTTAATGAATAGTGAAAATACTTGATTTTAATTTAAAAGTACCTTTTAATTTAATTTATTTAGCTGGATAGATTATATTTTTACATTTTTTAAAGTTTAATTAGATTATTTTTTTACAATTTAATCCAATTTTGGTCATTGGATGTAATTTAACTTTGAAATTGGACATAAACAAGTACCAAACTTTTGATAGTTATTATTTCTTCAAAACAGGCTTTTTGTTTTGACAACAGGAATTAATTTTAAATTAATTTCCTCCACTTCTATGTTTTGAACATAGAAAAATGGATTCCATATTTGGAATTAGGAGGTACAAATTTTATAATAGGTAACTATTATTTTTAGACATTATGAATATTTACTTCGGTAAATATTTTATTTATAATGGTTAATGGGTAAATTTGGTAAATAAGGGAAAAAATAATATTATAATAAAATTAAATTAACCTAAAATATGTCCTAATACTATTGGTTGATATATATATAACCATGGTCATCCTTGGGTTGATTTTGAGACCCCATGGAGCCGAATGGGAATTATAATGACACATTATGTAAATTAATTTAAAATAAAGACAAAAATGGCATAAACATATATATTTTATGAAATAAATTTTTACATGGGTTTATATAAGTTATATCTTAGACTATAATTATTCATTATAAAAATAAAAAAAATCTATCATCATGGTATTTTTTTATAATTTGTATACATCAAATAAATACTATTATTTATGACACAATAAGGATGCAGTGTTTTCCTCATTAATGGATGATTTAAATAAATAAGATTATAAATAATAAAACAATATCCAAAAACTATCCAATTATTATTGGATGATTTTATTTCAAATATAAGTCATCTTATATCCAAATTTTAGGAGTTTTTAATCTTTTAAAACTAAATATAAGTTTATAATAAAAAAATATTTTCAAATGTTCCTAAAGAGCACCTCCTCCCCTTATAAAAGGACACCACTTCTAACCCATTCATCACATCTCTCAAGAACCTTGGATCGTCCAACCTATGCCTAAATAAGATCCCAAAATACCTCTATTCCTCATATAATCCTTACCTTAGTCATAAGGAACTTTATGTAAACCTTTGGGTTGAAACCAAAGGGAGTTACCCGATTTTAAGGTAACGTCTTCTCTTATGTTCTTTTGTTTTATTTTCCTTATACAACCCCCTAATCTATTTTATTCCTTTAATTTATAATAAAACAAGTATCCTAAATATACTAGGTTGTTATTATATGTACAATTATAACTACACTTACACACACCTCCATCTAATGAATATGATCATACTTTTTCTATGGACGGTGAACTACTGCCTCAGGAAATGATGATTGTTCAAATATCCCCAACCGCCACTTATGGTGGCCATTATGATGGAACTGTATTTATATATGATATATATTATGTTAATTTTTACTTTAGGCTTTGGTATTTTTCATTTTTGCATACCTTTATGGTTTCCATCGTGGGTAAATATGATAATTTTATTTGAGGAAGTGCAGACTATCGCCCCCTCAAAGTGATATGAATCATTCATACCATATATGGGACGTATAAAAGATGGGGTAAATTAAATTAAATGTGATATTATACTGTAATTATTATATATATATTTATCAGTATGTTTTTAATTCAATTAAAATATTAAAAAGAAATGAAAGTAGCGTTCATACGTACGTACAACATACTGTCTCCATGAACGGTGCAATTCATTTCTTATCTCCCAATGTTATTTACTATTATAAATACATATATATACTATATATTATATATATATATATGGTATCTAAATCATTAATATCATTCTAGAGATAATATACTTTCTACCACATGATCAATTTATAATTATAACAAGTTCATTTTTAACTGAAGTTCGGAACATAGACAATATGTCCGATAAGAACTCAAATAATTAACTAATTGTTATAGAAAGGTAATAACTGATATAAAAGGAATAATAAACTTGGAAACGGTTCTTAAGTATGTATAAATTAACTTATGATTATTATTCAATAAATTTATGAAATAAGGGGTCAATTCGGACACGAGGTAAGGGACTATGTCTCAATCTCTTTCATTGGGGCATATTTTTATTTATACATGACGTTCTTATATATGGTATATAAACACCTTTGAATTTTCATTTCATTCAAATAGAATCTTTTTCAATGAGGAATTTTACTAAATGAAAAAAAAAAGAATGTTTGTTTTAACATAAGCAGTGAAAACGACCTTTTCCGCCGTCGTGAGTGTTATTTGATATTTGGATTCCTTAACAAGTCATAATGTTTTTAAAAAGAATATAAATATCATATAATCTTTTATTTATTTTCTTATTTAAAATAGTTTTGATGATGGATTTCTTATGAAAATATGTTTAAATGATATATTGTGATTGAAATGTGGAAATGTTATCTTTCCTTTATATTTGATTAAGGTGTTATGATTTTATAATTGTAGTTAGACATTTGACGGGTGGTTACGTGATAAAAAAATGAAAGGTGGTGCTATGATAAACTAGTATATGAGGTTACCTTATAACCTACAATTCATTGGGTATGGAATTTGGCCGTATGGATATTCTATTTAGTGATATGTGTGGAAGTCGACCGTATGGTTATTCTATTTAAGTACGTTTATGTCATATGTTACCTTTATATGTTATGTGTTCTTTTTATGGGTTTTATAGTAGTATTTTGGTTAAAATGGTAAGAAATGATCTTTTATTCATTGAAGAGTATTTACTACTTCATAATGGTGAAAAGTATTACTTATGATAAGGTATTCATGGTTTACTTGTTGTTTTGAAAAACTAACAATTTTCCTTCTTTTTGTATCCCTTACGTAGATTTTTGTGCTCATCCCAAGTTTTTGAAATGCTTTTCACAGGACATAAAGTAGATTAGGGTCAAGGATGGATCAATGAGAAGCCATGTTGTCTAAAACATGGAACTAGACATCACTCTTTTATTTAAAGATATATTATTTTATGAAAAAATCAAAAATGAGTTGAACTTTCTACTTTGTATCTTTTGAGATGAAATGTAATAGTTGTGGACAAACTCTCTAAAACTATAAACCTTAAAAGATCCTCAATGTGAATTATCCATTTAATTCAGTATTTTGTAATGTTTGTGGCCAAGTCCATATAGCTAGTATCAGAGGTCAGTTTAGACAACATTAAGAGTTATAATATTGTTAAATTAATGTCTATAAATTAATTTATGGTAAGATTGAAATGATATAGCATTTAAAAATTGAAAATTTGCTTCGCCTAAGATATTTCTATGTTCAGAATTGTTTTCTATAGAAGAAATAGGGAAGATATGATGGGACACCATCAGGAGGAAGACAACCTTCCAAACTAGCAACCTGAGATGGTCGGAATTAGAACAGAACAATTTGTTGTAATGATGTAACAGTTGACTCAGGCTATAAATGCTGGTGGTATCCATGAACAAGATCATCTAGATCATCCACTTAGGAAATTGTCAGTAGTGGAGAATTTTATAAGGCAACGTCCCCCATCATTCAGAGGATCATATGCCCATGTGCTAGCTAAAGGTTGGATTATAGGACCAGAGATGATTTTTGATGTCATGGGGTGTTCAGAGCACCAAAAGGTTAGTCTTGTTGTTTACCATTTTGTAGGTGAAGTTGATCAGTGGTGGTCAACAGTGTAAAATATCAGGGATAGTGAGGAGATTTATTATTTTTATTGGGATTAATTAAATGGTATGTTTCTTGAAAAATATTTTCCTAAGGTGGTTCGTCTTAGGATGGAAAAACAATTCTTGGAATTGAGGCAGGAGGATGACTCAGTAGCTTCTTATGAAGAAAAATTTACTCGACTGGAAAGGTATGCTCCAAATTTCATCCATGATCTTGATAGTAAGATAAATAAATTTTACTCAAGAATGAAACCATGATATAGAATAGAATTAGCATCTCTTGAGTTCAAATGTAATGAAAAACTAGTTCGATGTGCGGAAAAGGTGGAAACAGATTTTGTCAATGATCAGATTTTCATTGAAAAACAATAGAATAAGAGGTCTAGTTAGCAGGAAAAGGGAAATAATTCATCAAAGAAGCCTAGAGGTAAGAAAATTAAATATCCATCTTGTGAGAATTTTTGTAAAAAGAAATATGTAGAATGATTATCAAAGACTAGAAAGTGTTTCTAGTGTTTTAATTCTAGTCATATTGCTCACAACATTAAGGAAGATGATCAAGAAGGCAATGAAAAGCCAATGGTAAGATATTTTAAGTGCAATGAAATGGGTCATTATAAAAATGGGTGTCCAAAAAAGATCTCAAATGAGGGAATACTGACAGACTACAATCATAAAGGGGTGGTGGAATCCTTTGAAAATACTTTAGTAGATGTTGGGCCATCGAATGAAGTAGTATCAGGTACACTGTTTGTTTGTTCAGATTATGCCAACACGTTGTTTGATTTAGGGTCTATAAATACTTTCATTTCTGAGAAGTTTTCTTGTAAATTGGGAATTCCATATCTAGAAATGAATCCAAAAATTTTGGTAAAAAACTCTGGGAAATGTTGAGACAAAAAGGAATCATAAAAACCTTCATGTCCTTGTCTGTAGAAAGAATCAACCTGCAAACCTTATTGTTTTTCCTCTAGTAGAGTTTGATGTTATTTTGGGAATTAATTGTCTTTCCTTTTATCATGCTAAGATTTATTGAAGACCGAAAGAGGTTTCTTTTTGGAATGATTTTCAGTTTGTGTACAGGAATGAACCCTAATTTTTGATAACATATCAGGAAGCTGAGAAACTAGAAAATGATGTAATGAATGTAAACTTGCACATATTGCTGAAAACAAATGAACTGCCAAGATTAATGATGTTCCATTTGTAAATTAGTATCTTTATGTTTTTTCTGATGATTTTCCTGGTATTATACCTGATCGAGATGTTGAATTTACTGTTGACTTATTTCCTGATGTTAATCTAATTTCAAAACCCCTTTATCGAATATCTCAAATTGAACTTTTAGAATTAAAGAAGAAATTGCAGGAGTTATTAGATAATCGTTTCATTCGACCTAGCACATCACTATGGGTTGCTCCTATCTTTTTTCTTAAATATAATGATGGTTTAATGAGACATTTAGTTGATTATAGAGCATTTAATAACATCACTATTAAGAAAAAGTATCCATTTCCTCATATCGATGATTTGTATAAGTAGCTCCAAGGAGGTCAGTATTTTTCGAAGAATGACTTGCAGTTGGAGTACCATCAGATGAATGTAAAGGAAGTATACATTCCCAAGACCACATTCCATACTAGATATGGCCATTATGATTTTGTAGTTATTCCTTTGGGGTTAACCAATGCACCTACTGTATTCATGTATCTTATGAATAGAATTTTCTGTGAGTTCTTGGATAATTATGTGGTTGTGTTCATTGATGATATGTTGTTTTATTTTAAAATTAAATATAAGCATGAAATTCATTTAATGGTTTCTTAAAAACCTTATAAGAAAAGAAACTGTTTGGGAAATTCAGAAAGTGTGAGTTTTGGTTACAAAAAATTTCATTCCTTGGTTACATTGTTTCAAAAAATGGTATAACTATTGATCCTTTTAAAACAAAAGTTCTTGAAGAATGTCCCAGAACCAAAAATATAACTAATTTCCATAGTTTTCTTGGTTTAGTATGTTATTTCCGGTGGTTTGTTGATAATTTTTCATGGTTATCTAGTTCAATGACTAAGTTAACTCAAAAAGGTGTTAAGATCATTTGCACAAAAGAATGTGATGATAGTTTTCTGAAATTGAAAAGAATATTGGTAAATTATCTTGTTTTGGAATTACCATCCAGAGATGGATAATTTGTTATCTACGATGATGCTTCATTGGAAAAAAATGGGTGTTTCCTAATGACGAATGATCAAGTAATTACTTATGTTTACTGACAGTTCAAGCCTCATGAGTTCAATTACCCTACACATGATTTGTAATTAGCTGCTGTTTTTTTTTTGCTTTAAAAGGTGGAGGCATCATTTGTATGGAGTAAAATGTCAAATATATACTAACCAAAAAATTTTGAAGAATATGTTCACTCAAAAATAATTGAATATGAGACAAAGTATATGGCTATAATTAATCAAGGATTATGATTTCACAACCTTTTACCACCTGGGAAAGGAAAATAATGTGGATGATGATTTGAGTCAAAAAAGTAGTGCTACATTAACAATGATACATTTGGAACGAGATCCTTTGGTTTTTTATTTGATGGACTTTGGCATGGAAGTTGTTGGAGAAATAAAATTTATCTATTTTTTTTCAAGCGACGGTGAAATCATCCCTATCAGACATAATTAAGAGAGTGAAGAAAGAAGACAGTGAGTTGTAAAAAAGGTAGATTTGGTTTAGAAGGGTATGTTTCCTGATTTTAACATAGATAATGATTGTGTTTTGTGTTTTGGGAAGATATTATGTGTACCTTGTCATTCACAGTTGAAGAATGTGTTGTTATGTGAAGCTCATAGTTCAACGTTTTCAGTTAATACTAGAAGTACTAAGATGTATAGAGATCTTCCTGAGTATTACTGGTGGGGTTGAATGAAAAGAGATATTCCTAACATTACTATGCAGTGTTTGACTTGTCAACAGGTTAATTCATAGCGGCAGTTTCCAAAAGGAATGCTTCAGTCTTTACTAGTGCCAAAGTGGAAATGGGAAAATATATCCTTGGAATTAATTGTGGGATTACCAAAGACATCTCAAGGAAACAATGATATCTGGTTTATTGTTGATCGATTGACTAAATCTGTTCATTTCCATCCTATCTTGGATACTCTATCACTAGATCAACTTTCTCGGTTATATGTTAAATAAATAGTCAGGTTTCATGGAGTTCCCCTCTCCATTGTCTCTGATCATGATCCTAGGATTAATGCTAACTTTTTGAAAGGCCTTCAGATGTCATGGGGTAGTGAATTAAATTTTAGTACTTCTTTTAATCCTCAATCAGATCGGAAGTCAGAATGAAAAATTCAGACCATGAAGGATATGTTATGAGCTTTCTCACCAGATAACTAGGAAGGTTGGGACCAACATCTTTATTTGGATGAATTTTCTTATAATAATAGTTTTCATTCTAGTATATAAATGGATCAATTTGACATATTATATGGTAAGTAGTGTCAAACTCTGTCTTTTTGGGATGTATTAGGTGAAAAGAAATTGATGGGACCACAATTGGTAGAAGAGATGTGATAGAAAGTCAAGTTGATTCAGACACACATGAGAATAGCTCAGAGCAGGCCGAAAAGTTATGCGGATAACTGGAGGAAGGATCTTTCTTTTGAGGTAGGTTATCATGTCTTTCTCCATATTTCTCCATGGAAATGTGTTATGTGCTTTTGTATGAAAGGAATGTTGAGTATGAGGTTCATTGGACCTTATGAAATCTTGAATAAAGTTGGATCAGTTGCGTAGAGTGTGTCTTTACCTCCATGTTTATCCTAGGTACACTATGAATTTCATGATTCAATGTTGAAGAAGTATATGCCAGATCCATCTCATGTTTTGAGCCCAGAGGTAGTTTAGTTGGAATAGAATCTCTCTTATGAGGAATAACCAGTCAGATTCTTGACCTAAGAGAGAAATTGTGGCAGAATAAGGTAATTGATTAGGTAAATGTTTTGTGAAAAAACCATATGTTTGAAGAGGAAACATGGGAATATGAAAATGTTATGAGAGATAAATACCCCCATTTATTTGATAAGTGAATAAAATTGTGAGGATGAAATTTCCAAAAGGGGGGAAGGTTGTAACATCCCAGTTAAATAAAGAATATGACATTTCATATTTATTAATATTTGTGAATTAAATATTACTTTTACTTTAAAAGGGATGTTATGTTCGATGGCGTACCCGATACGCAACAACTGGTTCCTTTGAAATCTTACGTTGCACACTAATAATATATTATTATTATTTTAAATGGTAGTTAACACCAAGACGTTGTAATGGTGGGAATGAATATAACTAACTAAAATATGATTATACATGTTTGATAAATGTCTTTACATTCATCCAATAAAATTTAGAGGCTTAAAATGAGAATGAATCTAATTTTAAGCATAATTTACTTTAAAAGATCGATTTAACGCCTATTGATAGCGAACACATTTAAATATAGTTTTTTAAATTATATTTTTTCTATTTGAAAAAATAAAATTCTTCATTAGAATGGAAACATCAAAATATACTTTTGGTAAATTTTTGGTATTTTTTGGTTAAGGATCATTTTTTAATGAATAGTGAAAAATACTGTATTTTAATTCAAAACCGCCTTTTAATCAAATTTATTTATATGGTTAGATTATATTTTTAATTTTTTAAACATTAATTATATTAAATTTTTACCTTTTAATCTAATGTTGGTTATAGGAAGTAATTTCATTTTGAAATTGGATATAAAAAAGTATGAATCTTTTTATAGTTATTATTTAATAAAAACACGCTTTTTTCTTTGACAACGGAAATTAATTATAAATTAATTTCTTCCACTTCTATGTTTTGAATTTGGAAAAATGGATTCCATATTTGGAATCATGATTTCTACATTTTGTAAGTAGATAACTTTTATTTTTAGAAATTATGAATATTTACTTCGATAAAATATTTTATTTACCATGGTAAAAGGGTAAATCATGTAATTAAGGGTAAAAATATAATATTATAATAATAATAAATTACCCTAACATGTGTCCTAATCCTATGGGTCTATACATGTATGACCATGGGCATCCTTGGGTCGATTTGGGGACCCTATGGAGCCACTTGGGAGTGATAATGACACATTATGTTTATTAATTTAATGTAAATACAAAATGGAATAAACATATATCTTTTAGTAAATCAATTTTTACATGGGATTATATAAGTTATCTCTTAGAATAAAAATATTAATTTTAAATATAAAATGATTTTTCTAAATCAGGCTTTTTTTTAATTTTAGAAATCAAATAAAGAAAATTATTTATGACACAATAATGATGTAGTGTTTACCTCATTAATGGATGATTTAAATAAATATGATTATAAATATAAAAAAAATATCCAAAATCTATATAATTCTTATTGGATGATTTTATTTTGAATTTTAGTCTTCTTATCTTTGACTTTAATGAGTATTGGACCTTTTGAAACCCAAGATAAGTTTATAATAAAATAATATTTTCAAATATTCCTAAAGAGATCCTCCCCCCCCCTTATAAAAGTACACCACTTATAACTTATTCATGAAATCTCTCAAGCCCCTTGGATCATCTAAAATCTGCCTAAATAAGCACCCCACATCCCTCTATTCCTCCTAGTATCCTTACCTTAGGCAGAAGGCACTTTATGCAAACCTTGTGGATCAAACCAAAGGGAGTTACCCGATTTAAAGGTAACATCCTCTCTTAAGTTATTTTGTTTTATTTTCTTTCTCCAACACCCTAAAATAATTTTATTCCATTATATTATAACAACACATGTATCCACAATATACTAGTTTGTTGTTATGAGTAGGATTCTAACTACACTTAGACACACCTTTATTTAATGGATATGAACAAACTGTTTCTGGGGACGGCGAACTACTGCCTCACGAAATGAGGATTGTTCAAATATATCCACCCGCCTCTTATGGTGGCCATTATGATGGAACTATATTTATATATGATATATATTATGTTTATTTTTTCTTTATTCATCTGTATTTTTCATTTATATCATACCTTTATGGTTTCCATAGTGGGTAAATACGATAATTTCATTTGAGGAAGTGCGGAGTACCACCCCCTCAAAGTGATATGGCTCGTTCATACCATATGTGGGATATATAAAGGATGGGGTCGATCAAATTATATATGATATTATACTATAATTATAATATACCTATGTATCATTATGTTTTCATTCTATTAAAATATGAAATAGATATGAAAGTAGCGTTTAAGCGTACGTATGGCTTACAGTTTCCATGAATAGTTCATTTCATTTCTTATCTACAAATGTTATGTACTATTATAAATGCATATATATACTGGATATATATGATATATATGATATATAAATAATTAATATCATTCTGGATATTATGGAATTTCGACCACATGAACAATTTATAATTATAAAAAGTTCATTTTTAACTCAAGTTCTGAACATCGAAAAAATGTCCGATATGAAATCAAATAATAAACTAATTATTATAGAAAGGTAATAAGTGATATAAAAGGAATAATAAAATTGAAAAATGTTCTTAATCAAGTGTAAATTAACTTATGTTTATTATTCTAGAAATGAAAGAACGAAAGGGTCATGTCGAACACGAGGTAAAGGACTTCGTCACTATCTCCTTTCATTGGGGCATATTTTGATCTATACACAAATTCCTTTTATACGGTATATAATCACCTTTTAATTTTAATTTCATTCAAAGGAAATATTTTTCTATGAGGCGTTTTAATAAATGACAAAAAAATAAGGTTTTTTTAACGTAATTGGTGACAAAGACCTTTCCCGCCGCCGCGAGTATTATTTGATCTTTGGCATCCTTAACAAGTTGTAATGTATTTAAAATGAAAATAAATACCATATACTCTTTTAAGTATTATGGTTTTAAACTGGTTTTGTTAATGGATTTGTAATGTCAATATATTTAAATGATATATTGTGATTGAAATTTCGAAATGTTATATTTCCTTTATATATTTTTTATGTTTTATTATTTTATAATGGTACTTGGACATTGGATAGGTGGTTACATGATAAACAAAATAAAGGGTGGTGTCGTGATAAACTAGGATGGGAAGATCTGTTATAACCTCCAATGCATTTGGTATGGAATTCGGTCGTATGGATATTCCATTTAATGATATGTGTTGAAGTAGAACGTATTATTATTCCATTTAAGTACATTTATGTCCCATGTTACTATTATATGCTATGTGTTCTTTCTATGGGTTTTATGGTAATATTTTGGTTATAAAATGGTAATAAATGATCTTTTATTTAGTGAAGATTATTTACTAATTCATATTGGGAAATATTATTACTTATGATATGGTATTCATTGTTTTCTAGTTGTTTTGAAAAACTAACAATTTCCCTTCATTGTGTATCCCTTACTAAGATTTTTGTGCTCATCCTATGTTTTTGAAATGTTTTTCCTAGGACATAATGTGGATTAGGGTTAATTATGGATCAAGGAAAAGTCATGATGTCTAAAAAATGGAACTAGACATGAACCTTTTTTCAAGGAGTTATTATTTTATAATAAAATGGAAAATGAGTGAAACTGTCTACATTGTATCTTTTGAGATGAAATGTAATAGTTATGGAATAACTCTCTAAAACTCTAAACCTGAAAAGTTCCACAATGTAAATTATCCATTTAATTCTAGATTATGTAATTTTTATGTCTGGGTCCTTATAGATGGTATCAAAGGTCAGTTTAGACAACTTTTGGAGTTAGAATATTGTTAAATTAATGTCCATAAATTAATTTATGGTAAGATTGAAAGGATATATCAATTAGATATTACCATGATGCTGCGGCTAAGATATTTATGTGTTCAGAATGGTTTTCCATAGAGGAAATAGGGAAGCTATAATGGGACGACATCTAGAGGAAGACAGACTTTCAAATCAGAAACCTGAGATGGTTGGAATCAGAACTGAACAGTTTGTTGCAAGGACGGAACAATTGACTCGGGCTATAAATGGTGCTGGTATCCAGGCACAAGATCTACCAGATCAACCATTGAAGAACATGTCAGTATTGGAGCATTTCATGAGGCAACATCCCCCATCATTCATAGGATCATCTGACTCTATGCTATCTGAAGGGTGGATTAAAGCACTGGAGAAGATTTTTGATGCCATGGGGTGTTCTAAGCATCTAAAGGTTAGTCTCATTGTTTACCATTTTTAAGGTGAAGCTGAAAATTGGTGGTCGGTTGTGAAAAATATCATGGATAGTGAGTAGATTTATTCTCTTGACTGGGTTTAATTTAAAGGTATGTTTCTTGAGAAATATTTTCCTATGGTGATTTGTCTTAGGATGGAAAAAAAATTCTTAGAATTGAGGCAAGAGGATGAATCACTGGCTACTTATGAAGAAATATTTACTCGACTGGAAAGTTATGCTCCAAATTTCATCTGAGATCTTTATAGTAATATAAATCTATATTACTCAGGATAAAATCCATGATATATAAGAGAATTGGCCTCCGTGAGTTCAAATGTTATGAAAAACTTGTTCGATGTGCAGAGAATGTGGAAATGGTGTATTCCGATGATCAGGTGTTCTTTGAAAAACAACATAATAAGAGGTCCAGTTGGATGGAAAAGGGAATTAATTCATCAAATAATCCTGTAGGTAAGAAAATTAAACATCCATCTTGTGAGAAGTGTGGTAAAAATCATCTTGGAGAATTTTTATCAATGTTTTGAATGTGCTTCTAGTGTGGTAAGTCTGGTCATATTGCTTGTAACTATTAGGAAGAAGATAAAGAAGGCAATGAAAATCCAATGGTAATATGTTTTAAGTGAAATTAAATGGGTCATTATGAAAATGAGTATCCAATGAAGAACTAAACTGAGGGAAAGCAGGTAGACTTCAAGAAGAAAGGGGTTGTGAAATCCTTTGCAACTACATCAGCAGATGTTGGTCCATCGAATGAATTTTTATCAGGTACATTGTTTGTTTGTTCATCTTATTTCAACATGTTGTTTGATTCAGGGTATACACATTATTTCATTTCTAAGAAGTTTTATATTAAATTGGGAATTCCATCTGAAGATATGAATCCTGATATTATGGTAAAAACACCTAGAGGAAATGTAGATACAAAAAAGGAAACAGAAGAACATTCATGTCCTTGTGTGTGGAAAGAATCTACCAGCAAACCTTGTTGTTTTTCTTCTAGTAGATTTTGATGTTATATTGGTCATGGATTGTCATTCCTTTTATAATGCTATGATTCACTACAGAGCTAAAGATGTTTCTTTTCAGAAATATTTTCACTTTGTGTACAAGAATGAACCCTTAATTTTGATAACATATCTGGAAGATGATAAACTAGTAATAGATGGAAATGAATGTTACCTTGCACGTATTGTTGAAAATAAAGGAACAATACAAATTAATGATGTTATAGTTGTAAATGATTATCTTGATGTTATTCTTGATGATTTTCCTGGTATTATACCTGATTAGGAAGTTGAATTTAATGTTGACATAATTCCTGATACTAAGATGATTTCAAAACCCCCTTATCAAATGGGTCAAATTGAACATTTAGAGTTAAAAAAGAAATTCCATGAGTTATTAGATAAAGTATTCATTCGACCTAGCACATCACCATGGGGTGCTTCTGTCTTGTTTGATAAATATAAATATGGTTCAATGAGACTTTTCATTGATTATAGAGCATTGAATAACATCACTGTTAAGAACACGTATCCTTTTCCTCATATCAATGATTTGTTTGATTTTCTCCATGGAGCTCATTATTTTTCAAAGAATGTATTGAGGTTAGGGTAACATTAGTTGATTGTAAAGGAAGAAGAAATTATGAATACCATGTTTTGTACTAGATATGGCCATTATGAATTTTTAGTTATGACTTTTGGGATAACCAATGCTCTTGTTGTATTCATGGATCTTATGAATATAAATTTCCATGAGTTCATGTATATGTTTTTGGTTGTGTTCATTAATGATATATTGGTTTATTCTAAAACTAAAGTGGAGCATGAAAATCCGTTAAGGGGTGTCTTGCAAACCATAAAAGAAAATAAACTGTTTGGGAAATTCAGAAAGTGTGAGTTTTGGTTAAAACAAATTTCATTCCTTGGTCACATGTTTTCCAAAAATGGAATAACTATTGATCCAAATAAAACAGAAGTGGTTGAAGATTGTCTAAGACCCACAAATATAACTGAGTTCTGTAGTTTTCTTGGATTACGAGGTTATTACTGAAGGTTTTTTGAGAATTTTGAATGGTTATCTAGTCCAATGACTAAGTTAACTCGAAAAGGTGTTAATTTCGTTTGAACAAAATAATGTGATAATTTTTTTTCAGGAATTGAAAATTAGATTTGTAAATGCTCATGTTTTGACATTACCTTCCAGAGATTGTGAATTTGTTATCTATAGTGATGCTTCATTGAAAGGACTTGGTTTTTTCCTTATGCAGGATGATCATGTAATTTTTTATGCTTCATGTCAGTTGAATCCTCATGAGTTAAATTACCCTACACATTATTTAGAATTAGTTGTTGTCGTTTTTGCTTTAAAAATTTGGAGGCATCATTTTTATGGAGTAAAATGAAAAATATATTCTGACCACAAAAGTTTGAAGAATATATTCACTCTGAAAGAAGTGAAAATGAGACAGAGGAGATGGATAGAATTAATCAAGGATTATGATTGCACGATCCTTTACCATCCAGAAAAGGAAAATAAAGTTTTTGATGATTTGAGTCAAAAAATTAATGCTACATTAACCATGATACATTTGGAACGAGATCATTTGGTTTTTAATTTGATGATATTTGTCATAGAAGTTGTTAGTGTAGGAAATTCCTTTGTTTTGTTCTAGGTATCAATGAAATCATCTCTATCAGATATAATTATGAATGTGCAGAAGGAAGACATTGAGTTGCAGAAAAAAGTAGATTTGGTTCAGAAGGGTAAGTTACATTATTTTAACATTGATAATGATTGTGTTTTTAGGTTTTGGAAGAGATTATGTGTGCCTTGTGATTCACAGTTGAAGAATGTGTTGTTATGTGAAGTTCATAGTTCTTCATTTTCAGTTCATCCTGGATGTACTAAGATGTAAAGAGATCTTTAGAGCATTACTAGTGGGATAGAATAAAAAGTGATATTGCTGACTTTACTATGAATTGTTTGACTTTTCAAGAGGTTAAAGCATAGTGGAAGTTACCAAAAGTAATGATTCAGTCATTACTGGTGCCAGAGTGGAAATGGGAAAATATATCCATGGACTTTGTGGTGGTATTACTAAAGATATCTCATGGTAATAATGCAATCTGGGTTTTTGTTGATCGATTGACTAAATATGATCATTTAATTCCTATCCATGATATTATATCTCTAGATCAAATTTCTCGGTTGTATGTTAAAGATATATCCAGGTTTCATGGAGTTCCTTTATCCATTTTATTTGATCATGATCTCATGTTTACTTCTAACTTTTGGAGAGGCCTTCAGAAGTGGTTGGGTAGTGAATTAAATTTTAGAACTGCTTTTCATCCTCAATCAGATGGGCTGTCAGAATGAACAATTCGGACCTTGGAGGTTAGGTTACGTGCTTGATCACTGGATTACCAGTGAAGTTGGGACCTACATCTTTATTTGGTTGATTTTTCTTATAATAACATTTTTCATTCCAGTATACAGATGGATCCATTTGAGGCATTATATGGGAAGCAGTGTCGAACTCCATCTTTTTGGGATAAAGTAGGTGAATGGAAACTGATGGGACATGAATTCGTAGAAGAGATGGAAGAAAAATTTTAGTTGAATCAAAACAACATGATAACAGCTCAGAGCAGGAAGAAACATTATGTGGATAACCTGTGGAAGGGTTTTTTTAAGGTAGGTGATCACGTCTTTCTCAAAGTTTCTCTATGGAAAATTGTGATGTGTTTTGGTATGAAGGGAAAGTTGAGTGTGAGGTTCATTGGACCTTATGAAATTCTGGAGAATGTTAGATCAGTTGCATACATAGTCTCTTTACCTCCATGTTTATCCCAAGTACACAATGTTATTCATGTTTCAATGTTGAGGAAATTTATGCCAGATCCATCTCATGTTTTGATCCCATGGGTATTTTAGTTGGAAGAGAATCTCTCCTAAGAGGAACACCCAGTCCAGATTCTTGACCGATGAGAGAAAGTGTGGAGGAATAAGGTAATTTATCAGGTAAAAGTTTTATGGAAAACCCATATGGTTGAAGAGGCAACATGGGAATCTGAAAATGCAATGAGAGATAAATAACCCATTTTATTTGATAAGTGAATAAAATTACGAGGAAGAAATTTTGAAAAGGCTTGAAGGATGTAACATCCTAGTTAAATAAAGAATATGACATGTCATATTTATTAATATTTGTTAATTAAATATTAATTTGACATTAAAATGAATTCTATGTTCGATGGCGAACCCGATACGCAACAATGAGTTTCTTTGAAATCATACGTTGCATACTAATAATATAATAATATTATTTTAAATGGTAGTTAATGCCTAGACATTGTAATGGTGGGAATGAATAGAAAAAACTTAAATATGATTATACATGTTTGTTAAATTTATTTACATTCATCCAAAAAAATTTAGAGGCTTAAAATGAGAATGAATCTAATTTTAAGCATAATTTACTTTAAAAGGTAGATTTAAAGCCTATTGATGGAGAACCCTTTTTAAATACAGTTTTTGCAACTTTTATAATTTCCATTGGACAAAATAAAATTCTTATTCATAATTGAAACATCAAAATTTACATTATGTAAATTTTTGGTATTTTTCTAATAAAGTTCATTTTTTTAATGAATAGTAAAAAAATATTGTATTTTAATTCAAAACTGCCTTTTAATCTAATTTATTTATATATTTAGATTATATTTTTAATTTTTTTAATGTGTAATTATATTTTATTTTTACCATTTAATCCAATTTTTGTCAATAAAAGTAATTTCACTTAGAAATTGTACATAAAAAAATATCAATCTTTTGATAGTTATTATTTCTTCAAAACACATTTTTTTGTATTTGACAACAGGAATTATTTTAAATTTATATCTAATAGTTCTGTGTATTGAATTAGGAAAAATTGATTCCATATTTGGAATCATGAGGTCTAAATTGTTTAAATAGGTAACTTTTATTTTTTAAAATTATGAATATTTACTTTGATAAATTTTTTATTTACCATTGTTAAAGGGTAAATCTAGTAAATAAGGTTAAAAATTAATATTATAATAATATTAAATTACCTTAACATGTTTCATAATCCAATTTTTTGATAAATTTCTGACAATGGCTATCCTTGGGTTGATTTGGGGACCCCATGGAGCCACTTGGGGGTGATAATGATACATTATAAAAATTAATTTAAAGTAATGAAAAAAATGGCATAATCATATTACATTTAGTAAATAAATTTTTACATGTGGTAATATAAGTTATATATTAGACTATAAATATTCATTTGAATGATAAAAAGTTTTCCTACATGATTGTAATTTTTTTATAATTTTTAGAAATCATATAAATAAAATAATTTATGACCCAATAATGATGGAGTGTTTACCTCATTAATGGATGATTTAAATAAATAAGATTATAAATATTAAAAAAATATCCAAACCTTATTAAATTATTATTAGATGATTTTATTTCTAATATGAGTCATCTTATAATTCACTTTAATATGTCTGGGACCTTTTTTAATCAAAGATAAGTTTATAATAAATTTATATTTTCAAACATTCTTAAAGAACCCTTCCTCCCCCTTATAAAAGGACACCACTTCTAACCCATTTTTCACAGATATCAAGCCCCTTGATCATGAAAACTCTACCTAAATAAGATCCCCACATCCCTCTATTTCTTCTATAATCCTTACATTAGGCAGAAGGCACTTCAATTAAACCTTGTATTTTAAACCAAAGGGAGTCACCAGATTGAAAGGTAACATCTTCTCTTAAGTTATTTTGTTTTATTTTCCTTCTCTAACCCCTAAACTATTTTTATTACATTATTTTATAACAAAAATATTATCCTAAATATACTAGGTTTTTTATGTGTTTATCATTTGAACTAAACTTACACACACCTCCATCTAATGGATGTGAACACATTGTTTTTTTGGACGGCGAACTACTGCCTCACGAAATGATGTTTGTTCAAATATATTCAAACGCCTATTATTTTGGCCATTATGATGGAACTGTATTTATATATGATATATATTATGTTTATTTTTTCTTTATTCTTCTGATTTTTTTCATTTATATCATACCATTATGGCTTCCATAGTGGGTAAATATGATATTTTCATTTGAGGAAGTAAGGACTACCACCCCCTCAAAGTGATATTACTCATTCATACAATACATGGGACATATAAAGGATGGAGTCAATTAAATTATATATTATATTATACTAGAATTATAAAATACTTATGTATCCTTATGTTTTCATTCCATTAAAATATGAAATCAAAATGAAAGTAGTGTTCATGCTTACGTACGGCTACCGTCTCCCTGAACGGTGCATTTAATATCTTATCTCCAAATTCTATGTGCTATTATAAATACATATATATACTAGATATATATGATATATATGATATCTAAATCATGAATATAATTCTGTAGATAATGTAATTTCGACAACATGAACAATTTATAATTATAACAAGTTCATTTTTAACTAAATTTTCGAACATCGACAAAATGTCTGATATGAACTCAAATAATTAACTTATTGTTATAGAAAGGTAATAAGTGATATAAATGGAATAATAATCTTTAAAATAGTTATTAATAAAGTATAAATTAACTTAATTTTGTTATTCAAGAAATTAAAGAACGAAGGGGTCAAGACGGAAAATGAGGTAAGGGACTCCGTCTAAATCTCCTTTCATTGGGGCATATTTTGATTTATACATGACATTATTTTATATAGTATATAAACACCTTTGACTTTTCATTTCATTCAAAGGGAATCATTTTATATGAGACAGTTTACTAAACGACAAAAAAATGTTTGTTTTAACGTACGCGGTGACAATGACCTTTACCACCGCCGTGAGTATTATTTGACCTTTGGCTTCCTTAACAGGCAATAATGTTTTTAAAAGGAAAATAGATACCATATTCTCTTTCACATATTTTGGTTTTGAAAATGGTTTTGATAATGTATTTGTTATGTCAATATATTTAAATGATATATTAGGATTGAAATGTGGAAATGTTATCTTTCCTTTATATTTGTTTTATGTGTTATGATTTTATAATTGTACTCGGAAATTTGATGGGTGGTTATGTGATAAACCAAATGATGGGTGGTGTCGTGATAAAAAAATATGGGTGGTTAAGTTATAACCTCAAATGCATTGGGTATGGATATTGTCCATATGTCTATTCTATTTAGTGAGATATGAGGATGTTGATCGTATGGTTGTTCCATTTATATATGTTAATGTCCCAAGTAACCTTTATATGTTTTGTGTTCTTTCTATGGGTTTTATAATAAAAATTTGGTTAAAAAATGGTATGAAATGATCTTCTATTCAGTGAATACTGTTTACTACTTCATAAAGGTGAAAAGTATTATTTATGATAAGGTATTGATGGTATAATTTATGTTTTGAAAAAATAACAGTTTTCTTTCTTTGTGTTTCCCTTACTGAGCTCTTTATGCTAATCCCGTGATTTTGAAATCTTTTTCATAGGACATAATGTGGATTAGGGTCAAGGATGGATCAAGGAAAAGTCATGTTATCTAGAACATGGAACTAGAAATGACTCAATTTTTTCAAAGTGTTTTTATTTTATGAAAAAAATGAAAATTGAGTAGAAGTGTCTACTTTGTATATTTTGAGATGAAATTTAATAGTTATGGCCTAACTCTCTAAAACATTAAACCTGAAAATATCCTCAATGGGAACTATTAATTAAATTCATGATTTTGTAATGTTTAAGTTTGTGTCCTTATATTTGGGGTAATTAAATAAATTAAGTTAATGAATTAACCTAACACACCTGCCAATGACTGCTTCAACTGAACTACAAGAGTTGACCAACATTTGGTCACACCTAGATTCAAAACCATGTTCAGTAATCATATGTCAACCCATATTTCCCATTCAAGAACACACAACATTATATCATCATTTATTATGAAAATATGTATTCATATGCTCTCAAATATATTATCATTTTTAAAATAATATGTCTTGGGTCCCATGACACCCGAACACAACATTGACTCTATTGAAAAATACCCACATATAAAAATATATATATTTGGAAAAGAATAAATTAACCAAAATAGAGTCATTTGATATCAATATTTATGTAATGCCCTGACCCCAGTTACCCAGAGTCAGTGCATTATTACATATCATTAGCATGATCACAAAAGATCCTGTCTCAAAAGACTGATTTGTTTAGTAGCCTTGGAATTACTAGATACATTCATAAGGTTTACATTACGTCATAAAATGGAAAAATACAACAGAATTGTTTCCATAGACAACACTGAGATCCCATAGACTATCCTTACAGGTCATTCATAATATACTTCTTCGAATCCGGGAAAAAATAAAACATAGAAAGGGGTGACCTCAGATGCTTAGTAAGGATAACAATATATCAGAAACATTCATAAATAAGAATTAACTTTTAAGACAATGTATAAAACTAAAACAAAATCCTTTTCAACATAAACTTCATCATAATATAGAAAATATAAATTAAAATAATTCCATTTACTTACTCACATGGATATTCTACTAGTTGAATAATCACATGAAATATCAATAGCCACTTTCATAATGATGGAATGGATAATGCAAGTATTTCATAACCACATAGTCAAGTCCTTGTGCCAAGACTACAAATAATATTTTTTCAAGGCCTTTTGGCAAAACACTAGTTTGTCTCATGAGACATACCGATGCATCGAGGAGCTATAGCGGGCTCCAACCGTCACATACTATGTCTAATGCATTCATCATTTGAAAAGGTTTAAACATAACATAAACATTCATATTAAAACTAGCAAACGAAATGTCAACACTTTATCCATAAACAATGAATGGTGTAAAAATAACACATTCATAGTCAAACATATCACAAAACATTCAATACAATAGGATGTTTTGTATCATAATAAATCAACTTCTAATAAGCGTAAAATCCATCAATGGATGTTGACACAGATGAAATCAAAACCTTTTTTAGAGAAATATCTCTTTCTATTTGGAAATAATTTATGAAAACAATTATTTTTAAAATATTCTTATAAGCTTGTATGGGAATCATTTATGATGTTATAATGGTAGAAAAAAGCCACACCCTCTATATAAGTTAAAAATAATACATTCTTACCTTAATTTTGTCGAATAGGTTATAAAGGACCTTGTTTGGAAAATGATGGAAAGATTACCTTATAAAAATCTTATAAAAGTAAAACAAGGGTTCGTATTACTTTATCCCATATTCTATAAATTATTACTAATGTTTTGAAATACATTTTTAAGAATCATGGATGTGGATGATAAAGAGGTCCCAGTAGATAATTACATATAAAAACCCTCGGATAATGAAGAGATTTTGAAATTAACCCTTACCTTGTATTTTTTCTTGGTAGATGGTAGGTTAACTACCTTTATAATGGTAAGATAATTGTTATTAAATTATAAAATAATCATATTCATTAATATGATATCATATATGATCTTTTAACATTGCTTTATTAATAATATATTAGTATTATCGTCGTTTCAGGTGTTAACAGATTCGTTTTCCTTTATATTCTTTATTATGTGAGTCATATTTGTTATGTATGGGATGTATCTTATTCATATCCAGAATTATATCAAGTTTTTAAACATTTTTTTTAATCATAAAATAAAAATTAGTCTTGAATGGATTCTATGGGGAATGAGTCTCATCGCATTCGTGGAGACGGTAATCCGTACGTATGCACGAGCAACAATATCATTATTTTGATATTAAAATAATATATAATTGGATGTTATATAATATATAAATAATCATTATAATGTTATATTTATTATTTACATCAATTAGACATCATTATTATACACATCCAAATAATAATGTATTGAATAACAATCACACCATGACGTGGAGACGGTAATCCGTACGTACGCACGTATGGTGACATGTCATTCAAATGATCGATAGAATAATGAATATGGATGTACCATATTCATAATAATATTATAGTATATATAATATACGGGTGTTATTTTATTATAATGGAAACAACCATGAAAGAGGAAGTGGAAAAAGAATGGAACTTGAAAGAGGTGGTGAGATATTTACCTCTTCTTCAGGTTCTTCCTTTTGATTTGATAAAAAGGGCTCCATAGGATGGACTTATGACTAAGGAAGGAATCTAGGATGAAGGTAGGATAGTTGATAGGGTATTTGGATAGGGGTTATCTGACCCAAAGTGCTTTGAAGGTGTGAATTAGAGAGAAGGGGGAGTGCCCTTTTATAAGAGGGGTGAGGGGACCTTAGGAAAATCTAGAAATATTATTTTATAACAAAATCATTTTCGGTTTCTAATGGCTCCAAAATGAATTATGTAAATTATAAGGTGGGTATGGGTCGAAAACCTCTCAAAAAATAGGATTTACATAGGTTTGGTTCACTATATTAACTTTATCTTTTAGATTTAACCCATAGTTAAATAGTTTGACATTTACCATGTCTCATTGTATTTTTATATTATATGGTTAATAAACATACTATATACTTCCAAACAAACCCCAAGTGGTTCCGTAATGATAAATATATCATTATATAAGTCATTTGGTTGAACCTTATATTTTTAGGAATAGAATATCAATTAATAAAAAATATTTGTTTTAGATACTATTTTATGTCAATTTAGACACTATTTGGTATTTTGTTTTTGCTAAATTCCTAATAGCATTATTACTTCGAAAAAATTTATCTAACTAACCCTAAAATGTCATAATATCCGAGAAAATTAGTTTAATTCATAAAAAGTCTCAAATTACATTTATATGAATATTTATAAAATCAATTATTTTAATATTTCATTAATTATGTAATTACTGCACCATCATTGTGTCATAAATAAATTAAATTATTTAATGTCTAAAAAATACAAATAAAATACCATTATTAAGAAATATTTTTATCTTTATAATTAATAATTAGAGTCAAATTTATCTTATGTATAACAATATATTAAAAATGGTTTAGTTATTAACCTTTGAATTTAACACTTTTAGCTCTTCATTGAATTAAATAATAATAAATGTCCTAATATAATCCAAGTGGACCAAAGAGGTTCATATTTTATTCTTAAGGTTGTTTTTTATTGATTTACCCTTATTAACTAGAATTAGAAAATGTGTTAGGGTAATAATAATATCATTTTTACCCTTAATTACCCTATTTACTTTTAACTGTGGTAAATAAAAGATAAAAGTTACTATTTACCAAAAATTATTTCCATATTATTGAACCACATTTTACTTACTGATATCAACCATGTCTCTCATATTTTTAAAATTTCACTCACGGAAGCGGTAAAATTTAGTTTTATGTGAATTTGCAAATTCTTCTAGGAGGTGAGTAAAAGACGGTAAAATTTCATTAAAATTTTTATATATCTAAAATTATTATAAACTGACTCTAATTAATTATATTGAACTTATATAGGTATTATGTATCTATTTTGAACTAAAATAAATTTAAATAAAATAAATAATTATTTAAATAAAAATTTGGTTTTTATACTATAACTCAGTGTTTTTCACTATTCATCAAAAATTGAAAGTTTTCAGAAAAATACCAAAAATTCATCCTAAGTTAATTTCGATATTCAAAATCCAAAAATGAAGTCCATTTTGAATGATAAAATTTATAAAATTTCAAAAATTGGGTATTACTATTCAAAACAGCTAGTTTGATTGGTTGTGGTGTGTTAGAACTCAAAGTTGCGTACAACACACACTACTCTGTTACTCAAAGAGAAGCGTACCATGGAAGCTTGGGGTGTTACATTCTCCACTCCTTCAAATAATTTCATCCTCGAAATTTCTAGAATATTATTGCAAAAAAAGACTCAGGTGGTTCTTCATCATAAGTTCCTCAGGTTCCCACATTGGCTCTTCCATCTTATGGTTTCTCCATAGAAATTTTACCAGACGAGTCATCCGGTTTCTCAGCACTTGTTCTCTTGTATCAAGAATCTTGAGAGTCTCTTCGCAATAATACAGATCAGGTTCTAGTTGTAATTCGTCATATGTGACTACATGTGTTGGGTCAGGCATGAATTTTCTTAACAGTGATATGTGGAATACATCGTGAACTTTGGAGATACTTGGCAGATTTTCCAAATGGTAAGCTACAACCCCAATCCGTTATAGAGTTTTTAAAGCTCCGATGTACCAGGTACTTAATTTACACTTCATACTGAAACATATAACACCCTTCCATAGAGATACCTTCAAGAAAACATGATCTCCTACGTGAAATTCTGAATCCATCCTTTGGTTATCAGCATAGCTCATCTGTCTATTTTGAGCTGCCTTGATGTGGTTTTGGATTACCTTTACCTTTTCCATTGTTTCCTCCACAATTTCTGGGCTTATGAGTTTTCTTTCACCAACATCATCCCAACAGGTAGGTGTGTGACATCTCTTTATGTATAACGTTTCATATGGTGCCATCTAAATACTTGAATGGAAGCTATTGTTATAGGAAAATTCTACTATATGTAAATATTCATCCCACATACCTTGAAAGTCAAGTGAGAAAGATCTAAACATGTCTTCTAAGGTTTGAATAGTCTGTTGTGATTGTCCATCAGTTTGGGGGTGGTAGGCAGTGCTGAAACGAAGTTCAGTATCCAGGGCTTTTTGAAGACTTATCCAGAATCTTGATGTAAAATGGGGATCAAGATCAGAAACAATCGATAGTGGTACTCAATGAAGTCTTACAACTTCATTAATATATAATATTGCTAAACGTTCAAGTGGTAAATCTTCTCTTATAGTAAGAAAATGTGTTGACTTGGTGAGATGATCAATAATGACCCATATTACATAGTTCCTTCTAGAAGACGTTGGTAGTCCCATAACAAAGTCCATTGTAATATTATCTCATTTCCACTCCGGTATGGGAATAGGTTGCATGACTCCTCCGGGTTGTTGCCTTCTAGCTTTCACTTGTTGAAAAACCATACATCTTGACACAAAATCAGCAATCTCCTTCTTCATGTTGTCCCACCAAAAATGTCCCTTCAAATCTCTATACATCTTAGTGCTACCATGGTGTATAGAGAAATTGAAACTATGAGCATCATCCAACAATTCCCTTTTTAGATCAGGTATATCGGGAACACAATGTCTCTTCCCAAATTTCAAAATTCCATCCTCATATACGAAGTCACTCAATATCCCATTATTCACAGCTTTAATCTTCGTTTGAAACTCCTCATCATCACCCTGAGTACTTTTTATCCTTTCTAGTAAAGATGGTTTGGAAAACATTTAAAAAAGTATTGATGTTTCACCTTCCATGGTGATTCTTATATCCATCTTTACTATATCCATGTCTATAGGATCATTTTCAACTCTCATCTGTTCAAAACTCTATGATCTTTTCTGCTCAAAGCATCTTCCACCTTATTTACCTTCCCGGAGTGGTAGTGTATAGTGAAATCATAATCCTTGAGTAGTTCAATCAATCTCCTTTTCCTCATGTTGAGTTATTTCTATGAGAAAATATACTTCAAACTATTGTGGTCAGTATATATCTCACATTTTTCACCATAGAGATCAAAGAAAAGATTGCAGCTCCTAACTGAAGATCATGAGTATGATAGTTTTTCTCATGAATTTTTAGCTGTCGTGATGCATATGAAATAACCCTATCATTCTGCATAAGTACATAACCAAGTCCTTTAATTGAAGCATCACTATAAATAACAAACCCAAAATTCCCCGATGCTAGAGTAAATATAGGTGCGTTGACTAATCTACTCTTCAGTTCTTCAAAAAATTCTTCACACTCTTTTGTCCAAACAAATTTAACCCCTTTTATTTGAGATTTGTTAATGGGTTAGCCAACCGTGAAAAATTCTGGATGAAACATCGATAATAACCTGCTAAACCAATAAAACTGTGTACCTCAGTTATACTCATCAGTGCTGGCTATTCTTGGATTGTCTTGGTCTTTGAAGGATCAATGGATATTCCATCCTTAGAGACAATATGGACAAGAAAAAAAATCTCCTGATTCCAGAATTCACACTTGCTAAACTTCCCATATAATTCATGTATTCTAAGTGTCTTCAGGATAATGTGCAAGTGATTTTCATGATCATCATATGTTTCGAAGTATACCAAGATATCATCAGTAAATACCACTAAAAAATCATTGAGATATTACTCGAAAACTCTATTCATTAGATCCATGAAGACATAAGGTGCATTAGTCAATCGAAAAGGCATTTCTATAAACTCGTAATGCCCATACCTGGTTTGAAATGTTGTCTTCAGAATGTCTTCCTTCTTCACGCACAACTAATGATATCTAGATCGAAGTTCAATCATTGAAAAATATTGATCTCCATGAAGTTGGTCAAATAAATCATCAATGCGAGGTAGGGGATACTATTTCTTTATTGTTATAGCATTGATCTCCCTGTAGTCAATGCACAACCACATAGACCCATCTTTCTTCTTAACAAAAAGGACATGGGCTCCCCATGGAGAAACACTTGGGTGAATAATTTCCTTATTACTCAATTCGTCTAGTTGTTTTTTTATTTCCACTAATTCCACAGTGGACAATCTATAAGGGGTCTTCGATATGGTCCTTGAACCAGGAATTAATTCAAAGGAAAACTCAATTTATCATTCTAGAGGATGTCAAAGTAAAACTTATGGAAACACATCAACATATTCTTTCACAATAGGTACATCCTATATTTGAACATTCCATTCCTCACCCATAGTTATTTCATTCTCTTCCACCCCAATAATGAAATTAAGTTGAGCTACTGGGGGTGGATCTAGATAATAATCAGGTGGTGACATTTCTGCTCTAAAGATAAGGTGTTCCTTATCATCGTCATCAAAAATAGTAACCTCCTTTTTCTTACAGTAAATTTTTACATCAGGGTACGAAAGACAATCCATACCAAGGATTATATCAAATTAAATCATGGGTATGATGATGTGATCATAAGATAAAGATCATTTATATTCCCTAATGGGGAATGATTCACAAAACATTGTTTCAATGATACTTCCCTAAGGTGTTTTGACTGACAACTCCCTTGTTAAATCAAATTGAAAATATCTGATTTTCTTAGCAAACTGGGAAGATATGAAACAATTCGATGATCCAAAATCAAATAAATCATTGGATAAACTTGTGGAAACCATTAAATTACATGCTACAATGTCTTTCGAAGATTCAACCTCAGCAGTAGTGATAGCATAAGCTTGGCCTTGATCCCTTTGACTTTTCTGAGGTAATTTCCTCTGAATCTTAGGAAATTAATTCACATAATTCCCCCCTTATCTACAATTGAAGCATTCAACATCGATAGCCTCTTTCTTCCCCTTGAAATCATTAGGATGGTGGCCTTTTTCACCACACTTGTAACTGACTCCCATTCCCTTTAAGCAAGTACCAGGTTGTTTATTCCCACATTTACTACAAAATGGATATTCAACTTTTACCTTCTTCCCATTATTTCTATTTCTAGAGTGTTCAGCAGATCTCCACATCTCTTGATTTGCTTTAAAGTCATAATACTTAGAGAATTCTTTTCATGTCTTGATAGCACATGAGACAACATCTTCGTATGATGAGAAGGATTTTGAGACTAATGCTCGACAGAGAAATGCTTTAAACCCATAAAAGTAACAATAAATTATACTTCTTGGGTTACATATATAATCTGCATCATGCCTCACTAACCTTGTTAAGTTAGAATCATACTTTTCCACATTCTCATCCTACTTTTGCCTCAGAATCAAGAATTTGCCTTTCCATATCCACTTGATGGACATGAGGAAAGTATTTTTCTAAGAAAATTTCATTAAACTCTATCCATTCCATATTTATTTACTTTATCATCTTCCTTTGTGTTTTGAATCAATGACCACCATTGATCAGCATCTCCAGTGTGGCGGTAAACTGCCATGACAACTTTTTCTCTTTCACTAATCCCCAAGGCATGGAATATTTTCTCTACAGAATTTATACATTGCCCAGCTACTAGTGAATTTGTACCCCCATTGAATGTTGGTGGTTTTTCCTCATTAAGCGATCTAAAATTGATCCTCCATGTTGTGTATCAGGGTGCTCCATATGGGTAAGGTTATTATTCATAACCTGAGTGAGTTATCCCAGTATGGTGATTCGATGATCAACACCAGTTGCTTCATCAGCTCAACTATAATTATCTTAAGTATTAGGGAAATACCTACATGGATGGAATGCATTGATATGGTTTCCATTCCTTCCACTAGGTTCCATTTCTAGACAATGGCATAAACTAGATTAGTTTATGAATCACAATACATAAATCTAAACTTGTAAAACACTTAACATAAATTGAACAGTTTATGGATATAATCTATAATCATAAAAATGTTTTCTTTGAGGAAGTATATACTCAAAAACCATTCAAAATTATTTTTAAATAAAATGATAATTATCCTAAGCATATCCCCCGGGAGTATCGTAACCAAGAGTGCAGAAAGGCCCGTTGTCATGCACTAGTTCTCGTTCGAGTCTAGCTCAAAGTAGTGTTTTTGGGTTTTATGCCTAGATACATTTGTGACAGAGCCGCATCTACCTGATCGTATCCAGACAGGGATTTATTACTTGGAAAACTCACAAAATCTCTACAATACCAAAATTCTAAGAAGTTCTTCTATACTAATCCTCAAAGTCTATCTTAGGGCTTTATGCTCTAATCAATGTTTATCTAAATCTAGTTTCCAAGGTTTTTTATAAACTTCTTCTAATACCAAATGTAATTCCCAAACCCCAGTTACATGGAGATAGTTCATTATTACATATCATTGGCATGATCATGAAAGATCAATTCTCAAAAGACTGATTAGTTTAGTATCCTTGTAAGTACTAGATACATTCATAAGGTTTACATTATATCATAAAATAGAAAACTGCAACAACACTGTTTCAATATACTATGCTGAGATACCATAGAATATCCCTGTAGGTCAGTCATAATATACATCTTCACATCTTGGGAAAAATAAAACATAGAAATGGGTGAGCTCAGATACTCAGTATGGATAACAATATAGAGGAAACTTTCATAAATAAGCATAAACATTTAAGGCAATGAATAAAACAAAAACAAAATACTTTTCAACATAAAATTAATCATAATTTGGAAAATATAAATCAAAATAATTCCATTTACTTACTCACATGGATATTCTAGTAGTCAAATAATCACATTCAAAATCAATATCCACTTTCTTAATGATTTAATGCATAATGCCCGACATTCATAACCACATATTTAATGCCTTGAGCCATGAATACAAATAAGCTTTTTTCATGTCCTTGTTCCAAGACATTATTTTGTCTCATGAGACCTACCGATACATCGAGGAGCTATAGCAGGCTTCACCAGTCACCTACTAAGTCAAATGTATTCCTCATATGAAAAGGTTTAAACATAACATAAACATTTGTATTAAAACTAGCATATGAATTGTCAATACTTTATCTATAAACCATGAATGGTGTAAAAATAACACATCCATAGTCAAACATATCAAAAAACCTTCAATATAATATTAATGTTTTCTATCATAATAAATCAACTTCAAATAAGGATAAAATTCATCAAAGGATGTTCACATAGATGAAATCAAAACCTTTTTTAGAGAAATATATCTTTCTATTTTGAAATCATTTAAGAAAAAATTTATTTTGAAAATATTATTATAATATTTTAAGGGAATATTTGATGATGTTATAATGGTAGAAAATAGACGCACCTTCTGTATAAGTTAGAAAAAGACATTTTTACCTTAATTTTGTCGAAAAGGTTATAAAAGACCTTGTTTGGAAAACGACGGAAAGATTCCTTTATAAAAATCTTTTAAAAGTCAAAAAAATGTATAAATGACATTAAACCATAGTCTATAAAATATTAAGAATGTTTTTAAATACATTTTTTAGAAACATGGATGTGGATGATAAAGAGGTCCAAGTAGATAATTACATATAAACAACCTCAGATAATGAAGATATTGGAAAATTAACCATTACCTTGTAATTTTCCTTGGTCGAGGGTAGGTTAAAATTATATATAATTTTGAAATAATTGTTATTAAATTATAAAACAATAATATACATTAATATGATATCATATATGATCTTTTAATGTTGCTTTGTTAATAATATATTAGTATTATCATCGTTTTGGGTGTTAACAGATTTGTTTTCCTTTATATTATTTGTTATGTGAGTCATATTTGTTATATATGGGATGTATATTATTCATATCCATAATGATATCAAGTCTTTAAACATTATTTTTAATCATCAATGGATTATTATTCATGAATGGATACAATGGGGAATGATTCTCATCGCGTTCGTGGAGACGGTAATCCGTACGTACGCACGACCACAAGATCATTCTTTTGATTTTAAAATAATATATAATTGGAGGGTATGTCATATATAAAAAATCATTAACATGTTATATTTATTATTTAAATCAATTACACATCATTATTATACCCATCCAAATAGTAATGTATTGAATAACAATTACACCATAACGTGGAGACGGTAATCTGTACGTACGCACGTATGGTGACATGTCATTCAAAGTATGAATAGAATAATGAATATAGTTATAACATATTCATAATAACATATATTTATATATTAGATACTATATTTATTATTTTAGAATGTAAACAACAAATAAAGATGAAGTGGAAGAAGAATGGAACTTGGAAGAGGTGGTGAGATATTTACCTCTTCTTCGGGTTCTTCCTTTTGATTTGATCAAAAGTGCTTCTTAGGTTGGCTTGCTGACTAAAGGAAGGCCTCTAGGATGAATGGAAGATAGTTTATAGGGTATTAAGGTAGGGTTTGGCTGAGTAAAATGTCTTTGAAGGTGTAAATTAGAGAGAAGGATAGTTCCCTTTTATAAGAGGGGTGAGGGGCACCTTAGGAAAAGCTAGAAATATTATTTTATAATAAAAATAAATTTCGGTTTTAATGGATCCAAAATGAATTTTTAAAATTATATGGTGGGTATGGTTCGAAAAAAACAAAACCAACATGTTTTGGATAGGTTTGGGTCACTATATTAGCTTTATCTTTTAGATTAAACTCTTAGTTAAATAGTTTGACATTTACCATGTCTCGTTGTATTTTTATATTAAATGGTTAATAAACATACTATATACTTCCAAGAGAACCCCAAGTGGTTAATTAATGATATATATATTATTATATAAGTCCTTTGGCGAAACATTAGTTTTTTAGAAATATAATATCAGTTAATAATATAATATTTGTTTTAAAAACTCTTTTTGTCAATTTTTACACTATTTGGTATTTTGTTTTTTCTAAATTTATAACAGCATTATTACTTCGAAACAAATTCATCTAACCACCCCTAACATGTCATAATAACCTAGAAATTTATTGGAATTCATAAAAAGTCTCAAATTACATTTATTTGGATATTTATAATATCAATAATTTTAATATTTCATTAATAAGGTAATTACTACATCATCATTGTGTCATAAATAAATTAAATTATTTAACATCTAAAAAATATAAATAAAATAAAATTATGTAGGAAATATTTTTATCTTTCTAATTAATATTTATAGTATAATTTATCTTATGTATAACCCAATATTAAAAATGGTTTAGTTATTAAACTTTGAATTTAACACTTTTAATTCTTCTTTGAATTAAATAATAATAAATGTCGTAATCTAATCCAAGTAGACCAAAGAGGTTAATATTTTATTTATAAGTTTTTTTTTGTCTAATTACACTTATCCAATAGAAATAGGACATGTTTTAGGGTAAAAATAATATCATTTTTACCCTTAATTACCCTATTTACTGTTAACCGTGGTAAATAAATGTAAAAAGTTATTGTTCTCCAAAAATTATTTTCATCTTATTGAACCACATTTTACTTACTAATATCAAATGTGTCTCTCGGATTTTTGAAATTCTGCTCAAAAAAATGGTAAAATTAAGTTTTATGTGAATTTTCAAATTCTCCTAGGAGGTGGGTAAAAGATGGTAAAAATTTCGTTAAACTTTTTATAAATCTAAAATTATTATAAACTGACTCCAATTAATTACATTGAACATATATAAGAATTATGTACCTATTTTCACCTAAAATAAATTTAAATAATATAAATAATTATTTAAATAAAAATTCATCTTTTAAACTATAACTCAGTGTTTTTCACTATTCATCCAAAATTGAAAGTTTTCAGAAAAACACCAAAAAATCACCCTAAGCTAATTTCTATACTCCGAATCCAAAAATTAAGTCCATTTTGAAAGATAAATTTATAAAATTTCAAAAATTGGGTATTACTATTCATAATGGCTAGTTTTATTGGTTGTGGTGTGTTAGAACTTGAAGTTGCGTACAACACACACTACTTTATTATTCAAAGAGAAGTGTACCATGGAATATTGGGGTGTTACAATTTAAGAGGGATATAATATATATTTTTAATAATCCATTTATTACATTATTCTCAATATCAATAAAATAATGAAATATTGATTCTGTGAACCATTCCATGCTTTCATTGACAATGGTTGTATCAAAGAGTGTCTACAAGGAAATTCAATATAAATGTGAATATAATATGATCAGTTTTATTATATATTTTGAAGAATCGTATCATGATTTAACAATACGATGTGTAATTACTTTAGTGGTATTGAAATTCAAAAAATTCGTAAACATGTGATATGTCCTTAGATATATTTTATGGTGTATTAAAGGGATATCATAAAACCAGATACAAGATATAACACTATTTCCTCATGACTTTCATCATGTTTGATATAAAATATCATAAAGGAGAGTTTTCAAGTTATTAAAACTATGTGGTTTGAAAATAAACATTCACCTATTAAATAATTAAAATGTGAATGAAAACATTGTTGAATATTTCATTTTTATCATTTATGGTTACTGATTCATAAGATGAAATGTTTTGGAGAATCGTCAGTGCATTTATTTGATATCTGCATTCAAGGTTGATGCATTAATAATATGTTACCTGAGGTGAGAGTAAATGAATCTAAATTTTTTTAGAATATATATAGTTTATATCAGGTTTAAATCACTATAAAATGTAGAATATTCGAGATCTACTAAACCATATATTTATTCGACCACAACCAAAACACTCTTATCCTCCTCTATTTAGTACATGAAATAATAGAACATCATGGTATGGAGGATAGTCATACCCATTCAATGAGTAATTTAGTTTTATCTTTTTGATGATAAATAGGGAATATAAACCTATTTCTATCTATTAGGTATTATTATTATCAACATTAAGTAATAATGAATGTCGAAACACATTGGTTTATGATACATAATGTTATTCAACATTTTATATATACATAGTTTCACACTCATTCATCATTGATCTTCGGAATTAGTTCTCTAATTTTGTTTACATCCATGAACTAGTTTCAATTGATTTTTATAACACTATCATTGGTATTTGAGACATTCATAGTATTTTTCTTTATGTAATCATGATGAAAAATAGAGAAACTTGTTTGTAATTATTATTTCTTATTAATAGTAGCCCATGTTTTAAATTCATGTATATTAAATAATATTATATGGATATTTAGGACATTAAAAATGTAAATTCTCAATGAGTCTAATAGTTTTTTATCTTTAGAAACATGGAAACAAAATCTTATATGATATTGAATTATATTCAACATCTCCATTAATTATCTTCCCCATTAGTACACCTACATAAAACCTTTATTCACTACCTGGGGAAAATCAACATAAGAAAGGTGTGAGATTAGATGATCAATATTTCTAAAAATGAGATATTTAAGAATAAAAAGAGGATAATGGTATGATAACATGATCATTACATCATAATATCCTACCCTCCAAATCAAATATCATAATCATGATTCATGTCATAAATATTGGTAGTTCATAAAACATGAATCATAATGGAATCAAGAAAATAACACATGAGAGCATAACATTGGAATATGAAATTGTATTTTGGCATACACAGATGAATGGATAATTCTATATCGATGATATATAACCTTACCCTCATAACATGTTATTATTTAGATAATCACTCATTTACCTTGTCCATGCATTAGATAACCTCCCATGTAATGTTTTGTTTTAGGCATGGGATTTACTCCCATTTATCCTCTTATTATTGGATTTAGATTCCCTATCATTTACCCTATTATTATGTTATTGGGATTTTCTACCATACACCCTCTTTTTACAAGAATGGTATTCCCTCCCATATATCCTCTTATCATGGGTTTGGGTTTCCCTCTCATATAACCTCTTGTTACAAACATGGGATTCCCTCCCATACTCCTCTATATTTTAGACATGGGATTCCCTCATGTGTACTCTTTGAGATCCTAAAACATTTACCATTACCCAATGCATTGGACAGAGTTATAGGTCCCACCCATCACATAATTAAATCATACATACGTTTTCCATAAGATAATAAAACACTCATCATATCTAGAACCACATAATGTGAGGGGTTATATAATATTCATATCATACCCCATGAAATTGAATGTGCATCATAAAAATTTCATCATAACATAACCTATGAAAAAGTGATAGTTTTCAAAATCATTTCAGAAAAAAAATACCCTCTGAAAAGAAGTAGGTTTCATAATCATTTTAACATGGTACAACTCGTAGATGATAAACAAGTTTCATTAACAACTTGTCATCTAAAACAAATACCATTCAGAGAAAGAATATAAATGATACCCTTAGATCATAATCCTAGTAAGGAATATGTAACATCAATGGGTGTAATCATATATATATAATTATTTTGAAATATAATTTAAATCCTTTCTTTAGGAAACCATCCTTCCAACATTGAAATTTTCCTTTAAGAATAAAAACCATTGAAATTCATTTTCGTTAAAAATAACCATGAATACATATAAAAGAATATTTGGAAACGCATTTTAATGAAATTTTAAAACATAAAACATTTTAAAAATATGATTCCATTAAAATTATCATAATATTTAATTTAAATCATTTATTTTTAAAAAAATACTATTTTGAAAGAATATCGATTTCTGACCAAATATATTCATCAATTCTGGTTTTCTTACAAGTATTTTCTAAATTATATTATGTACTAATTAGAGTAAAAATGGTACATTTACATGAATATATCATTAATAATCATATGAGGAAAATTTCATCAGTATTATCAAGTTATATATCATAATATTTAATCAAGGGAATCATAATCTTAAACAATCTCCATAAATGATGAAATTGTAGAAATACATTGCTACTACTTTCGTGACATTAAATCATAATCCACATGAGATAATAAAGATAAATAAAAATTAAAACATAATTAGAAATAGTATATTCAAGAAACATAATGTCAAAGGGTATTATATAGACCACATAAAATAATAATGGGTCATAACATAACAAGAGTCTCAAAGAAGGTAAATTAGGACAAATAAATGTACCAATTTGGTAACTTTGGAAACATAAACCCCGTGAAAGACAGATCATAAAATGGATATGTGAATAACCATTATATTGAGTATAATATTCATAAAATTTATTCATGTTTATTATATATTCCACACAAATCAAATGGGTAGTGATTAAGTTATAAGTTTCACAGAAATAAAAGTGAGACTAGAAATCCCCGTACTATATGAGAAACTATTAATTCATGATATACGTTAAAGAATAAATCAATTTTCATTTTTAATATTATTTAATAGTTTAAATTTATATTATAACATGTCATTGGTCAGTATATACACCACACCACAACAATAAGTGGTTAATATCACATACATATCACAAAAATAAATTTGAGATTAAAAAACCCTTACCTTATGTCTTGACTATATTAATAAAAGTTCAAACATACTGTATTATAAATATAATTATATTATTAATATAATAAAGAACATTATTATTATATATCATACCAAATATGAATTTATTGGGACTTTATATTACTCATTTATTAACAATTTCATGTTAAAAATACATTTCAGATAATAACTGCTTTGTTTTTTAAATGTTTTCAATTGTTATTCATCATTCTCTTACATAGACCATGAATTAAATATTTAAAGAATTTAAAAAATGAACTAAATATCATATATATTCATTTTATAACTATTTATAAAAATTTATAAAAGAGAGATATATTAAATGGAATACACCATTCCTGAGATGGTATGTTGTACAAACACATGAAAGCTATTTCTATATTCTTATCACACTGAAAGAAATAAAGTGAATGAAATATATGTATATGTCTGTATTATCCAAAATTTATCATTATTATTTCATATATACCATATAATTTTATTGAAATTATCCTTAATACATTCCATATAATGGGTCAACAAATTGCATCACTTTGAGGCGGTGATAGTCCAGACATCCACAAAAGAAGTTATCATATTCTTAAAAAATGGAAGGAAAGAAGGCATGAGTTATATAATAAATACATAATAATAATTAAATCATTAATATAATATATATATAAATATATTAAAAATATTATTTCTATTATTATTCTATTTTCACTGTCGGTTTCATGTAAGTAACTCTTTCTATATGATTTTTAAGTACGTAATGTGTTTAGTTGAATATTAGGAGAGTTTGTAGGACTTTTGGTATGTTTTTGGGACTTTTATAAAGGTTCACGGTTTTAGAATAGATAGTGGAAACCATGTAACTCTATCAAGAAACCGTTTAAGGTGAAATAGGGGATTCTGGGTACACGCACAGTTAGACACATGGTTTGATTAAACCATACGACCACCTAGGAGAAAACATGAAAAGTGGGAAACAAGGATTTTGTGTAGTTGGAAAATTGTTCTTATAAAAATGTGGGTCAACCATGAGAGGATATTGTTGAGTCATATGATGGAGTATATATAGTGAACGGTTTTCCTAACCATGCAACTAATTGTGCATGATTTAAAAATTAGATCCTAAAAAGAAGATATGCATTGGTATTAGATATAACCCCTTGTTTTTCCATTATTGTAGCCCTAAATCAGGATTTATTCCTAATAAATGTTTTTAATTATTTCCCCATAAAACTGGAAGTGATTCAGAGTCATTTATTGGAGCGTTGAATCCTAATTCCATTGGTAAGTTATTGTTTGTGGTAGTTTTTCATAGTTTTTCTTATATATACTTTCCTTCCATCTCTCAAAATCCTATATATAGTCTGATGTGGATAGAAATATCGTTTTTGAAGCCAATATTGATGAATTATGGTTGGGTTTATGTTGGTGAATTAGATCTAAGGAGGGGTTTATGATATTCAACCTGGTTTTTTTGGCATTTTTTGTATTGTTCTTCATTTTTTCAATAATTCGTGAGGGATGTGGCATTACTCTTGACTCATCTTATTAGAAAATGAAGGCTTAGTTTAAAATTTATTAAATTACTTGAAATTGGTTGTGAAATTTTGTGAGAAAATAATGGTATAAACCTTGTTTAATGGTGGTATGTGGATTTTGAATTTTTGGAAATTGGTTGTGTAATGTGCTTGGTTTTCTTAATTTTGATTTTTTTTAAATATGAATTTTTTGGATTTAGGAATTTTTTATGTCTAGATGGTTTTTAGTAAAAGAATAATTTTATTGAAATCCATTGGAATGGTTTATTTTAATATGGTTTTGGGATACAAGTGTTTTGTGAGTTCATGCTTTCGATGTGACCCTGAATCATGTGCATGTATCATTGGGGTATAAAGATATGTGGCCTTGTATAAGTGGGTTGTGTCATTAGGGGATAATGATATTGCACACTTTTTGACTACATAGTGGATGGATGAGAAACTGGTCATGTGTAAGGAAATAAAACTAGAGCATACAAGTGTGGGATGTTTGGAAATCATAGAATGGGTCTTCTAAAAAGGAATATTAAATGGTTTAATGTATTGTTTTTTTCATTCCTTGTTACTATTTTGGAATGAAACTATTTGGATTTATTATAGATTTCTAAAATTTTTAAGGATTGATTTAATATATATTATTTTATATAAATGTGAAAACATGTATTATCATAGTGTTTTGAGTAATGAATTCCTTAGGGAAATCCTATCTAGTTTCATTACTCACCCATAATTTGGAACTACGATGATTTTTCATACATTTTTCATTGAGACACATGAAAATTTAATGTATCACACTTCATTAGTGGTGATTTGTTTTTCCTGGTCTGTCTTGTGGATCTGGAACATGGAGTATGATCAAATATATGGAGTTTTTTGGGATTTATTTAGTATTTTTGGTTTTTTATCCACTTTGAAATTTGATATTAATATTCATCCTTTTGTGTACACTTTTGTAGTTTTTTTTTATATCAATTTTATTACCTTGATTTTTCTTACATTGTTATCATGCGTCGTGTAATTTTATTTTGCTAGGGAATTTTTGGTTGGGTTTTTTATATTTTAAAGGGAAAATCATCCCCCAATTGTATTGTATACCTTGATATTTATTTACACCCATATCACCTCAGGGGTGTCTCTTAAGGATAAGTATAAATTCCACCTCAACTTATGACAATGAGGAGGGGAAGGGTGTTTAAAGTGGTATCATCTTGTTTGGTCCTAGACTTACAGGTGGTATTAGTATTGGTCGGCCTTTGACATTCTCATCATTTTATCGGTCTTGGATTTTAAATTCAATCTAATATATTCCATACGTCGCTTTGGTATAAAGGAGTTGGGGTTTGAAGTCATAAAATGTAGATCATAAGAAGACATAGCAAACATTTTTATGTTGAACATCATGTTACCAGGTAGTTTGGTATATAAGTATTTTTGTGACACTTATACAAATTTGATTCTCATTGTCATGGGATTATCCAATGATATGAGAATGACATGTATTTCAAAAAATTAATTCCAAATAGATTTATATATTTTATTGTGTAGTGATATGGGATTTGGTACAAGAGTTTTTATATTTGGAAATTGTTAAAAAAATCAAATTAGATATTTTAAAATGTAAAGAAGTGGTTCTATTTAAAATAGTATTATTTTTAAATGCATAGTGACATTTTAAAAAATGGTTTAATGTGGAAAATGAGTTATTTTGGAAAGAAATGTCATGATATATGATGTGGTCAAAATTGAAATTGTCAAGCCTTCAGTTTCATCTGATTATGATTTATGTCATTTGTAATGTTTATAGAAAATGGAACATAGTAGGCATTGTAAAACCGAAAAGAATGAGGTGCTGAGATCATGGTTGCACCTAGGATACATGTGAACCAATAGCTAGTTCAAATATAGTTCATGATTTTTAGGTTGTGGATGAAAGGAACAAGAGGGATGAACCAAGGAAAGTGGATCATTCCATCCAGTTATAGAAGATGATTCCACCTATATTTTAGGGTGATTCAAAACCAAAGAAAGCAGAGTTGTGGGTGAATAGTCTGAATCATATCTTCGATTTCTTTGGGACACCAGTAGAGTTGAATGGCAATCCAGTGACATATATTCTAGAAGATCTTACATTCTTATGGTAGAATTTATCAGTTTTGGGTAAATTATTCCATGTCCTTTCATGGGAGGAATTTTTAGAATTATTCAATAAATAATTATAACATCATACATTTAAGATTGAGATAATAATGGATTAATTACTCCAGAAAAGGAGAGACTCCTTGTGATAGAGGATACATCTAAAATCATGAATATATTACACCTTACACCCAAAGTTGTCATTAGTTCATCCTTTAATTCACAAATTTTTTATTCGGGTAAGATGATGAAGATTCTCTCAATGATTGTTGTGATTTTTATAATAGATTATATAGAGATCGTTAATAGAGAGATTGTGTAAGAAATGGTCATCTCAATAGTTATGGGTGGGGGGAGAATGTGGACGCCTATGGGAAATGGTGAGAAGTATATTGTTTCAAAAAACTCAGTAGAGGGAAACCTTTTTTCATTGTATGAGGATGACATTGAATCAAACAACTAGAGTAGTATATCATCCTATAAGAACAAGTAAAATAGATAGATGTTTAAAATTTGGTTCAATTTAACACATGATGAGAGAGTGTATGAAAGCACTTATAATATATCATTATTACAATTAGAAGGGGAGTCATGATGACTAGTGATATAGTTCTATGAGTTCATATATGAAAGAAACATCTCAAATGTTTCAGATGACGTATTATTTGAATGGATGAGAGAAATAAAATGATCATCCTCACTAGAATAGATCTACACATTGTGGTTCTAGTAAGTACATGACTCCTCAACAAGGGGAATATCAATAAGGAAATAAAGAAAAAAAATGATGTAGGCATGAAATTATATGAAGCTAGACATGTTATTGGGGATTGTCAGTCTAGAACATTGATCTTAAGATGTACAATTCATTTAAGTTATAACCTTATGAAATCTTTTTACATATGGGTGAATCCCATTCATTTATTTCTTCCGATGTGGTTTATTTGATGAGATTAAATGTCGAGAAAATTCCTTCTATTTTTAAACAGAAAAATCCTCATGGTCAAAGAGAATGGTAAGCCATTATGTTTAGAACATGTTCTATAACTATTTATGGAGCTGATATGATATGGTATTTCTTAGTTCGTGAGATAGATGTCTATGATATAATAATTGTTATGGATCTATTGACAAAGATCAAGGAGGACATCAACTTTTATAACTAATGTGTTATTTATTACTGGTGATGTCATCAATCATCTCTTTAGAGGGGAATAGAATGTAATGTTGGGTTCCATGGGATTGATGTCCTCAGTAGTTTGAAGCATTGACATTGGAATAAATCGAATAGATTGATAATATCATTTTTCGTCGGTTGTTGATTAGTTTCTAAATGTTTTCCTTAAAAATTTCTCAGTGTTTGAACCCATAAGAGATATGGATTTTATAATTTATATCCTTATGGGGACCCATCATATTTACCTTCTATCTCACCATATGAAACCAAATGAATTACAAGAACTAAATGTGTAGTTAGAAGATATGGAATGAAAAGGGTTCATTTAGACTAGCACGTCTCTATGTGTCTCATGAATCTTATTTATCAAATAAGTTGATATAACTCATCACTTGTATGTGGATTATCTTTCAAATACCCAAAGTAAGAAAAAGAATAAGTTTCTTCTTGCACACATTGACGATATATTTGATAAATTGAAGGGATCTAAGTGGTGAACATAAATTAACATGAGATCTGGATATCACCAATTGTGGGTTTAGAATGTGGATATTCCAACAATATCATTAAGTAGTGTATATAGACATTATGAATATGTGGTAATTTATATAACCTCTATGAATTCCCCTACAGTTTTTATTACATTGAGTAATTGGAAATTTCATAGATATATGATTATTTTGGGGTGTTGTTTGTAGAAGTGATATTACTGTATTCAATGAAAATAGATGATAATGAGAAATCCTTGGCGAAAATGCTAGGTGTAACACCACAAGGATTAATAAAGAAATTTAATATTGAATTCACGAAACAATGAGTCTCTATAGAATGAAAATTTGGGATAACCTAACTAGTAAAAATAATTTTCCCACCTCTAAGATTTGAATTCCGAAAAACTGACATACATAGTCACATTTTTTAAGATATTTTGAGTCTGATAGGATCAACATACATTTTTGGGGGATAATAACTTGTCCCTTATGAATATAAATTTACCCTTATGAATATTAATATGATACTCATGAATTGAATACTCTCCAATGAATGTATACATAAAATTTAGACACATTATAAATGAAAGATAGTATTTTGGAAATTAATAATTAAGTGTTGGTAATTTTGTGAGTAATAAATATTTAATTAAAATTTTAAATAAATAAATTGAATCATAAAATGTATTCATAAATAAATATTTTTTATTATAATTTTATGATAATTTAATAGGACCTTAGTTAATTTTTAGGGTATTATAAAATCAGTTTTAGTTTTAAGAAATGTATTTTTTGAGTAAATGATGATTTTATTTAGAAATTTAATTTGACATATTTAGAAAATTATTTTGATAAAATGGAGTCCATTTTTTAATTATACACATAAAAAAAAGAGTTGTGGTGAATTTTTTGGATTTTTCTGAAAAACATGAATTTTTTGTCAGTAGTAAAATATCTTAGTTGACGATAAATGGTAAAAATGTGATTTATTGAGTCACAGGTGATGTAAGGTTGATGTAAGAACAGATAGTTCGAACTCAAATTAACATAATACAGTTTTTTTAATAAGACTAAACATTATTTCTTGTCTTGAGAAACATAATAAAATAACGAATAAGATATTCAAAAATCACTCATATCCTTCAATATAAAAACCACCCCTCACCCCTCTTCTATTCACTACTCTATTCCTTTAAGCTCCTCAAATTTCAGCACATATACTGTTCACTAGTCTCTCCCCACATTAATGAGATATTGATTTTTCTAAATACCAAAACCCCTTCCTTTAAGGAGATTATCAAGGGGAGTATTCTAGAGGTTAACTCACATCTTCTATCTTTTAATTTCATTTCATGTTCATTTATTTTTTTATCCACTAATACCATCCTCGACCCAAATGATTTTTATAACTATAGAATAATATATATAATATATTTATATCATGTTAATGTAATATCCATTATCAACCTTCTAACTCTCTCCCTCTCTTTTATTTTATAATGAAAATCAGCCTCCGTGAGGTGCCTATTTAAACCCTTCATGAACGAAGTAGCATTATTATCCAATTTATCCTTCAGTACATGTCATGAAATAACATTTATGGTTGAACCAAACAATAAAATATTAATTATAGATTATTTAATATTCATGATCCAGTATATTTACAATGTTAGAATTCATACAACAAAACTAGTTCGTAATAATCAAAATGCCACCAAAATAATTTAAGGGATTGTCATTAATATTTCATCTAATGATTCATCCTAAAACCATGTAACCAAATGAAATATATAACCATTAAATCATATTTATTTTCTAAAATAATATATAAATTAAATTCTATAGAATTATATCCATTCCACATGAACATCTATACTAATTTACAGGTATACTGATCATGAAAATCAAGGAATCAAACACTTTAGAATGATGGAATTCAATGTTATAATGTACCAATTAATATATAAATGAAGAGAATAAAAATATGATAAGGTAAAAACATGTCTAAAAGGTTTTTTAATTAAGTTATTAATAAGTATAATTTCATATTCTGGGACCATATGTTCGAGAGAGGACCATATTTAGGCATAAGGTAAGGGTTTTCTACCAGAACATCCATTTTTCTATCTGGATACTCTTATTCACTACATACCACCATGGAATACTTATTTATAATTATTTACTTCTCATTAATATGGTTTTAATTTTCTATATATGTGTAGCCTTCAGAATCCTTCTTTATTTTATTGGGAGTTACATGTTTCAAAAGGATCTTTCAAAAAGTCTTCTCGATAAACAAGCTTGTTTCAATGGAATTTCTATAATCAGTACCTATTTTTAATGGAACTCTATAATATGTCTTTAGAAACATTTATTTTTATAAAATCACTTATTTTATTATTAAAATATATATTAATCCTCTTTAGTTTTTATACAAATATTTTTCCAAAGAACCCTTCTTTTACATGTAAGAGAGTATTTATCTCAGGAATTTCTCAACGTTTTTTAAAAGTATTTTCACCAATTTCAATACACTTTTTGATTATTAATTTTTAATGGAGTTAATTTTTTAAGATATCATCCATAGTATTTTATTTAATGGTTTATGTATGGTTTTACGGTGGATGTGATACCTTGATACCATTCACCATAATACTCTAAATGGTTACTGTTTATGTTTAATGTTTGGGGAAAGTTATTGTCACTTTATATATTAGTTTCTATATGACTATAAATGTTTTTTATATTTATCCCAATTAATATGATAATTAATTTTACATATTAAGTGATGGGTCGGGCCCGTTATAGCCCCTTGATGCATCGACAGGTCTCATGAGACAAACTAGAGTCTTGGAAAAAGGACATAACATTATTTTTATTTATGGTCATAGCACGAGGACTTGATGGTATGGTTATGATGTACAAAATCATGCATTCCCTCATTATAAAGCTAGTAATTTTTTGTTTATGTGGTTATTTGACTAGTAGGATATCCATAATTATGGTTTATTATCACATTATTAATTCATCTCTTATTCCTTCCATATTGTGTTGAACATTAATTTTTAAAGGCATGTGTTTTTAGTTATTACCCATTACTAATGTTTATGTTAATGATATCTTCCACTATATTTCTTACCCTTACTGAGAATCTGATCTTACCCATTCCTTATGTTTTATTTTCCTAGGATAGGAAGAAGTAAATTATCAGTGTCTTACAAGGATAATCCTGGAGTCATGGTTGTTTCTAATGAAATATATACAAATTGTATTTCCTTTAATATTGTAATGTATAACATATGTATATATCTATTTTTCCAAAAAAATCAGAAATTCATTCCTTCAGGATACGAATTTATTTTAATAATGCCAACGTAATAAGGCAACAGCTCTGAGCAACTGAGGTTTGGTCTTTAGAGTTCTTATCAGAGGAATTTTAGTAGAAAACATGGGAACAAGATTTAGAAAATGTTGATTAGTAAAAAAACACTAAGATAGTATTTATGGAAAATATATAAAAACATCCTGGAATTTTGGTAAGGAATATATTATTTCGATCTTTCTATAAACTATATTCATGCCTGGATACTACAAGTGGTCATGGTTCTATAACAGATGTACCTAATCATAAAAACTATGACAAGGAGTTTTATGCTTGACACGAGGTATCCTGGTACATGAAAATAGGGCTTACTGTGCACATATGTTGACACTACCATGGGATGTTATTAGGATAATTCAAATTTTATTTATAAACCTTTATGAAGGAATTAAATTTAAATTGTATCACAAATAATCCATGTTTATGATTATTATATTATCTATGAATATGAATTCAATCAATACTTATTATTTTTATACATTGATATTATACATTAAAGATCATAACCTAATATTTTGTATTCAATTATTTAGAAAATGGATCCTAGTGGAAGGAATGAAAATCCCATGAATTCATGTATCCCATGTTGGGATTTCCCTTCGATGTAAGATAATGATGTTGGCTCTAATGTTGCGACTAGTGCGGAGAAACATATAATAATACTGGGAAAGGTGAATCAGGTTATGAATAATAACTATACCCATATGGAGTGTCTAAATCCACCATATGGATGAGATATGTTAGACCCCTATATGCGACAATAGCTTCCATTGTTCAATGGGACTACAAACTCATTATTAGTGGAGTAGTGGATAGGTTCTTTAGAGAACATATTTATCACATTGGGATGTACCAAAAGAGAGAAGGTCATAATTTTAGTTTATCATCTATCAGGATATGTGGATCAGTGGTTCTCATTAATTCAGAACACAAAGGAAGAATATGAAATAGAATAAATGTAATGGATGGATTTTTAGAAAATCAACATAGAAAAATACTTTTCTTGTGAACAAAAATGAGATATGGAAAGGAAGTTTCTCAGTCTCAAGCAAAAGAGGATGAGAGTGTTTCAATGTATTAATTAAACTTCACATGGTTAGAAATACATTTCACGGACTAAATATATAATCTAGAGATAAATATTGCTCGATTCTTTGATGTTTTAAAACCATTACAATAATGTTAAATAGTCTCCCAATGTATCTCATCATCTAAGATATAGTCTCATGTGATATCAAGAAAAAAATAAATTCTCAATATCTTATGACATTAAAGTAAGGGAAGAGAACAATAGGTATAATTAAAACATTGGAAATGTATATAAAGAAATGGGGAAGAAAGGTGGAGTTGACTTTCCACCCTATTATAATCAAGGGATGAAACACCCTAGTACTTTCCTGAAGGGTATCGGCGTTTGTTACTAGTTTGGAGAAAAAGGTCACCATTTTAATGATTGAAAGGGAAAGAAAGAAGCTACTGATGATTGATGCTACAATTTCATGGAGGTGGAACATTATGAGAATAATTTGCCTAATAATCATGGAATATTTCCTCAAAAAAGGCCAAGGGAGAACGAAAAAGTAGATTTTGTCACAACTATGGAGGATGAAGTTCCCAATGATGTTGTGGAAGGTAGTTTATCATTTCTTCAAACACATCCAATTATTTATTTGATTTTGGATGAATGGATTATTTTATATCAGCCAATTTTTTCAAAAAAAATACATATTTCCAATTTTATTTAATAATGGATTTTTCATTCAAAACTCATAAGAGAAGTATCATTGCAACAAAGATGTATTAGGAAGTCCCCATTATTTTATATGATCGTGCATTATCGTTCAATTTTATCATCATACCCATGAATGAATTTGATATAATCCTCAGTATGTATTTTATTTGAAATTATGATGTGAAAATATATTGAATGAATAAAGAAGATAAATTTTTTTAGAAGGATGTTGAATGCCATATCATTATGGAAGAATCATCACCATATGATTCTCATCAAGATCCACCCCTAGTATCTCTAAAGAATTCAATTTATAGGGTGGATGAGAACTCGATATCATTGAGTGAGGACATAAATTTTCCAATAGATGATGTACTTATTGTGAATGATATATTGATGTTTTTTTAGAGGATTTACTTAGACATCCTTCATAGCGAAAAGTTGAGTTCTCAATTGATTTAATTCTTGGTTAAATACTTATTTCAACGAATCCTTATAGAATACACATAGTAAAATTAGTATAACTAAATAAAAAATGAGTGGAATTGTTTTATAGAGAATTTATTGTCCCTAATGTTTCTCCATGGGTAGCCCCTATTATTTTTGTTAAAAAAAATTATGGATCTATGAGGTTTTTCATTGACTACAAGGACATCAATTCTATTACAATAAAGAATATATATTCGCTACCTCACATGGATTATTTATTTGATCAACTTCATGGATCCCAATATTTTTAATAGATTGACCGTCAATATCGATATCATAAGTTTCATGTGAAGAAGGGAGATATTCCATGGACATCTATGTCCATGGATCTAATGAATTGGATTTTCAATGAATATCTTGATGAATTTTTGGTGGTATTTATTGATGATATCATGGTATACTCCAAAAATATAAAATATCATGAAAATAACTTGTGAAAAATTCTAAAGACTCTTAGAAGAAATTAATTATGTGGAAATTTTAGCAACAGTGAATTTTGGATTCAAGAAGTTTCATTTCATTTCCATATTATCTCCAAGGATGGAATATCCATTGATCATGTGTAGAAAAAGGATATTCATGAATGGTGTACACCAATGAACATAACCGAGGTATGTAGTTTTATTGGTTTAGTAGGTTATTATCAGCATTTCATTCAAAACATGGCCTGATTAGCCAACCCATTATCCAATATTACTCGTAAATGGGTTAAGTTTGTATGTAAAAAATAACTCAAGGAATGTTTCAATTAATTACAAAAGAGATTATTGAATCCTTTGATCCTAACTCTAACATCAGTAAATGATGGGTTTGTGATCTATAATGTTGCATTAATGAAATTGAATGCCAGTGTCTTTATGCAGAATGATAGAGTTATTTCTTATGCATCAAGGAATTCAAAAATTCATGAATAGAACAATCCAACTCATGATCATTAGTTATCATTTGTGATATTTTCTTTCAAAATGTGTAGATTCTATCAATATTGTGAACGATGTAGGATTTATAAAGATCACAAGAGTCTGAAATATATCTTATCGCAAAAATAACCAAAAATGAGGCCAAGGAAATGGCTCAAACTACAAAAGGATTATTATTTTTTAATACACTACCACCCAGGAAAGGGAAATAAGGTAGCTGATGCATTGAGTAGGAAGGACCATTGAGTTTAAAAAAATGAGGATTGAAAGGGATCTTGTATTCATGGATCTAGTAAGGATAGACATGGTAATTTTCAAAGAAGTTGGAACAAAAATATTTTTTCAATTGGTTTCCCAATCATATTTTTTGGATAGAATTCAAATTTCTCTTTTATGATAAGAATTTTCAAAAGAAAATTAATCCTATGAATGATGGTAAGTCTCAATACTTTATATATGAAGATGTAATTCTAAAATTTGGGAAGAGGTTTTCTGTTCCAGCTATACCTGATCTAAAAATAGAGTTATTGGATAATTCCTATAGTTTTAATTTCTCTATCTAAAAAAGAGGGAATTCCCGAGAGTGGCCTTTTCGAACCCTCCACACTCGAGAACCCCCCCTCTCCACGAAGAGGTCGTCTGGAGAATCCTCAGCTGGAGAGGATCCGTTGTCAACCGAGATGACATTGTGTCACGCGGGGTAACACCTCGATCAGAGATGGTTCGACACAATAATATGTCAGCTAGGTGAAGTGCACCCATTCTGCCCACCTGGAGAGACACCAGGTGACCCGGCAAGGTGAGCGGGGCAGGGGAGCGGGAATTCCCCCAAGAGCGGGCTCCCAGGAATTGAACCCCAGACCTCACCGAACACCGTTGTAATGGTCCTCGACCCTGCACCACTACACCACCACCGGAGCGGCAAACGTGTTGTTGAGTAATGAGGTATAGGGCTTAGCCTTTCCCACCTGCGCATCGCACATCCCCAGCTAGGCCCAAGGTGGCCAACCTTGGGCTTGGTCCAGTTCCCACAGGGTCGAGGGGACGAGAGGATCGCTGGCGTATGGTGCACGTTACCTTTGCGAGGACTCAAACCCGGAACCTCAATGACGGGAGACCACCGCCTTGAACTAACTCACCCAGCCCCCGCGGGCTAGTTTTAATTTCTCTATATATCATGGTAGAACAAATATTTATTAAGATTTGAAGGAACATTTCTGGTGGGATAACATGAAGAGGGAAATTGGAAATTATGTATTGAGATTTTTAGTCATTCAACAAGTGAAGGATGAATGAAAACATCCTATATGAATCATGAAACCCCTAAATACTCCTACATGGAAAGGTGATGACATCACCATGGATTTTTTCACTGGATTACCCAAAACTACATGAATGAATGATGCAATACGGGTAATTTTTGATCAAATTACCAAATCATCACATTTCCTCACTAGAAGCGTGGATTTTCCATGAGATCACCTTACACGATGCTATATAAATGAAGTTGTAAGACTTTGTGGATAAAATATCTAAATTGTGTCTGGACATGATCCCTGATTTACATAAAAATTATTGAAAAGTTGTCTTAAATACCTGGATACTGAGCTTCGATTGAGTACTTTTTTTTCACCTACAAACTGATGGAAAACTATAAAGGACGATCCAAACCTTTGAATACATGTTGATATAATGATAAAATTATTATATAGGTATGTGGGAACAATATTTACCTATTATAGAGTTTTAATACAATAATATATTCCATTATATCATTCAAATGTCACCATATAAAGCATTGTATTGATAGAGATGTCATACAACAACATTTTGGGATGAAGTAGGTGAATGGATTCTTGTGGGTTCAGATATTTTGGAGGATACAACAGTGGAGGTAATGACTATTAAAACCCATATCAAGTAATCTCAAATTAGGAAAAATAACGCCACTAATAATCTAAGGAAGGAATGGGAATTTCAAGTTGGAGATCATGTTTTCTTAAAAGTATCTCCATGGAAGGGTGTTATAATATTTGGAAAGAAAGGGAAATTGATACATTGATAAAATGGACCTTTTAAAATTTTGGAGAGAAATTATGTTGTGGATTATCATTTGGAAATGTCACCTAGACTATCTAAAGTACACAATTTGTTCCATGACACATTGTTAACAAAGTACATGCCAGACCCAACACATTTCCTTACCTATGAAGGTAAAGAATTGGAACCTAGCTTATATTATTGTGAAGAGTCTATCTGGATTGTAGCCTCTATAGAATAGGGTTTGAGGAATCATATGACATAAATGGTAACATTACAATGTAAAAATCATACAATTGTAAAATAAACAAGGGATCCTGAGAAGCTTATGTTGGCGAATTTCCAAAATATTTTTATGAGGTAACATTATAGAATATTGAGGATGAAATTTTTGAAATGGGGGAGAATGTAACACCCCAAGGATTCATAAAAAAATTTAATATTTAATTCATGAAACAATGGGTCTTTATAAAAACACCATTTTGTTATAACCTAGTGAGTAAACATAATTTTTCCACCTTTGTGATTTGAATTTCAAAAAACTGACATACACAATTACATTCAATAAGATATTTAGAGTCTGATAGGATGAACATACATTTTTTTAATAGTAACATGTCCCTTATGAATAGTAATTTAAACTTATGAATAGTAATACGATCCTTATGAATAGTAATATCACCCATGAAAGTATAAACAAAATTCAGACACCTTATAAATGAAATTGAGTATTTTAGAAATTAATAATTATGTGTTGGAATTTTTATGAGTAATAAATATTTAAATTTAAATTTAATTTAATAAATTGATTCATAAATGTTTTTCCTAAATCTATTTTTTTTTGTTTTATAATTTTTGGATATTTCAATATGACCGTAAATAATTTTTCGGGGTATTATAAAATCAGTTTAGTTTTAAAAATGTATTTTTCGAGTAAATGGTGGTATTATTTAAAAATTCAATTACACATATTTAGAAAATTATTTTGATTAAATTTATTCCATATTTGAGTTCTAAAAAAATCGTGTTAGTTTTTGAGATATTTCTAAAAAACATTAATTATTGTTGAATAGTAAAATACAATAATATATGATAAGTGCTAAATACATGATTTATTCAGTTATAGGTGATGTAAAGATGATGTAAGAAAACATGGTTCAAACACACATGAACTTATTATTATTTTTGGTCCCATAAAGCAACACTATTGTTTGTCTTGAGCACAATAATAATATAATGAATAAGATATTCAAAATTCAATCTTCTCCTACACTATAAAAACCACCCATCACTCCCACTTCTATTCACTCATATAAACCTATAAGATCCCCAAATATCATCCAAAATACTTTTCTCTAGTCCCTCACCACGTCCAAGAGCTCTTAGTCCTCTCAAAATCCCAAAAACCCATCCCTTATGTAGATTCTCAAGGAGGTGTATTCAACAGGTAAACCCACATATTCATTCTTTTAATTTCATTTCAAGTTCCTTACATTTTTTACCCTATACTCACCTCCTCTAGCCAAATAATGTTATTAACTCTATTATCATCTATATACTGGAATTATATTATGTTAATTCAATAAAAATTATCAATCTTCTTACTCTCTCTGTCTCTTTTATTTTATAAATGAAATCATCTTCTATGACGTGCCTATTTACAACCTCATGGAAGACGATGTCTCATTCTTCAATTTATCCTTCAATGATGGTCATGAAATCATTTTTATTTTTGAAACACACTGTAAAATATTTTTTTTAAAATATTTAATATTGAGAAACCACTATAAGTAAATAATAATAATTCATACAACAAAACTAGATTGTAATAATCCAAATACTACCAAAATAATCTAAGTGATTGTCATTGTTATTTCATCTAATGATTAATCCTTATAATATGAAAACAAATGATATATATATATAACCATTAAAATCTATGGATGTTCATCAATAAAATATAACTTCAATTATGGATATTTATATCCACTCCACATGAACATCTATACTCATATACAGGTATACAAATCGTGAAAACCAAGGAAGAGAACACTCCGGAATGATGGAATTCAATCTTATAACATATCAATAATGAAATAAATGAATAAAATAAAATTATTATAAAATAAATTAATGTATAATAGGTTCTATATTTAGTTAATAATAAGTCAAATTTCATATTCTAAGACAATATGTTCAGGATAGAAACATATCCGAAAAAAAGGTAAGGGTTTTCGACCTAAAATTCCTTTTTTTCTTTCAGGTCACTCTTATTCTCTACATAACTCAATGAAATTATTATTATATACTCATTTCATCCTAATAAATAATTTTTTAATGCACTATATATGTGTACCAATTAGAATCCTTCTTTATTTTATGGGGAGTTATATGTTTTAAAAGGATCTTTCAAAAATTTGTCCCGATAAACAAGCCCACTTCAAGGGAATTTACCGAATTCTTGCCTATATTCAAGGGAAATATATGATTTTTTATTAGAAAAAAATTCATAAAATCACTCATTTTACTATGAAAATAAAATTTGATTCACTTTTGGGATTATACAAATATATTTCCCAAACAAATCTTCTTTTCAAAACAAAAGAGTATTTATCTGATAAATTACTTGATGATTTTATAAGAATATTTTCACATATTTCAATTCCCTTGATTATTATTTGGTTTAAATGTGTTTAATATTTTCTGATATCTTCCACCATATTTTATTTAATGGTTTATGAATATTTTGATAGTGGATGTACTACCATGATACCATTCACCATATTACTACGAATTGTTAGTGCTTATGTTTCATGTTTGGGTAATGTTATTTACATTTCATATATTAGTTTAAATAGGTATGTATATGATTTTCATTTTTATCCCCATTCATATGAGTAATTCATTCGACTTAGTAAGTGATGGGTGGGGCCCACTGTAGCCCCTCGATGCATCGGTAGATCTCCTGAGACAAACTAGAGTCTCGGTACAAGTCCTTGAAAGTATAGTTATTTACAGTTTTCACACAAGTCCTTGATGGTATAGTTAAGATGTACATATTTATGAATTCTCTCATTATGAATAAGAATATTGATTGTTCATGGGGATATTCTACTAGTATAATACCCATGATTATGTTTTATTATGGTATTATTTATTCAAATCGTATTCCTACTGTATTGTGTTCAAGTTTATTTTTTTAAAGGCATGTGTTTTTATTTATTTCACATTATTAATGTTTAAATTTATAGTATCTTCCACAGTATTTCATACGCTTACCGAGAATATGGGCTCACCCCTTTGTTATGTTTTATTATCCTAGGATATGATGAAGTAAATTATGAATGACTTGCAGGGATAATCTAGGATTCAAGGATATTTGTAATGGAATATATATTGTATTTCCTTTAATGTTGTAATGATGACCATATGTATGTATCTTATTCTCCAAAAATACTAAACTATTCATTCCTCCATGATACAACTTTCTGGTAATCATGCTAATGTAATAAGGCACCTGCTCAGGGAAACTTAGGATGGATCTTTACATTGGGAATATTGTACGATCATCATTATATGAAAAACTATAAAAGTGATATTTTTGGATATAACAGGTACATTTCCATGGACATGTAATCTATATAAGGGTGTTTCTAGGGATTGATAAAAGATAGAGGTCATTGTCTCTTGGAAACCGCCAAATAATGTCTTTTAGATAAACAATTTTCATGTTCTAGCTAGTTATTGTCAACACTATGTCAGGATTTTCATGAATAGACTCAACTATGATAGCTTTAAAAAGGAATAAAGTTCTATTCCAATTAAATAGTGAATTTCATATGACTTTTCAAAGGTTTACATCTCATCCTACATCAACACCAATCATGAATTCTCCAGAATGAGGACAGTGTTATGTAGGGTATTGTGATACTTTCGGATCGGGGTTGGGATGTATTCTTGAACAGGGATACCATATTTTTTCTTATGGATCAAGATAATTATGGTTTAATAATAATAACTACCCAATACATTATATTTAGTTATATTTCTTAGTTAATGATTTTAAGTAAATGCATCATTACATCTTGTTGAGAAATTTACATTGATTACAAATCAAAAGAGTTTTAATAAAATTAAACAAAGAGATTTGAATTTGTGATAATGAATATGAATGTAGTATCTCCAAATGCTTTCTATTGACTTAATATATACACCATCTAATGTAAATATGGTGGAAGATGTATTAAGAATAAATTTGTATGATCAGTTAGAAAAGGAGGCTTTAGACCATGGACAATTGATGTCGGTCATAATGGATATGAACATGGAATGTGAAGATTGTGGTGAAGTTTCAGTTTTCATTCTACATTATTTTGTTCTTAATTTGATTGAAATAGTTAATTAGGCACATGAATATAATTAAGAATGTTTTGTGATATGGTCAAAACTCATTGGTGGGGAGTGAATTGAGGGCTGCATGCTGGATGAGTGTTTAATATTATAGTTTAGATAAAAAAAATTACACTTATGTCTTTTCAAAAGATTCATCCATACAACCATTTAGGATGGGCTATCCATCCTTTAATACATAATATTTATAAGTCACTGAATTCATGGTTTTTTGGGATGGTATGGAAATAACTCTGGATGCGTTTGTTTCGATATGCTTAACTTGTAATCGTGTTAAGGAAAAGAAACAACAACTAGTAGATATGTTGCAATCTTTACCTATCCCTATTTAGAAATGGGAGAAAATAGCTATATATTTTGTCACATGTCTTCCAAGAATGGTTAATAAACCTGATTCTATTTGGGTTATATTGGTTTGGATAAAAAATTAGACCAATTGAATCCTTATTCGTGAATCCCATAAAGTGGAGGACTTGTTAAAAATCTATATCTGATAAGTGGTAAGGAGGAATGAAGTACTGGTTTTGATAGTATCACATAGAGACTTAAAGTTTATGTCTCATATATGGAATTCCTTACAACAATATAATGGGACTCAGTTGACAATGAGTACTTCATATCACCATCATATAGATAGAAAATATTAAGATATGATAAAAATGTTGGAAGACATACTGCAGGCTTGTGTAATGGATTTTAGTGGCTTAAGAGAATAGAACGTACCGTTGGTGGAGTTATCATATATAAATGTTTTCATGCCTCGACACATATGGCTACTTGTGAATAATTGTATGGGTTTCCTTTTCATTATCTACATTTTTTGTGTTAAAATATGATCGACATCACTAATTGGATGAGCCTTGTCCGGGAGACAATGGATAAGATTTAGTTGATTAGGAAATGTATGTAGATGGCTCAAAGTCATCAGAAGTCATGTACAGATCATGGTCCACTGACATTCTCATTTCAGATGAGTAATCATGTTTTTTTAGAACCTCTACAAGTCTTTTATATCATCATATTAAGAATTATGGAATGATATCTATTTGATACATATGCCCTTTTAGATACGTGAACAAGTTGGTGAGGTGGTGTATTTGTCGGATTAACTACCACAGTCTAGTGTGGTTCATAATGTGATTCATGTATCTATATTGGAAATGAATCAGGCTGATCGTCACCATGTGATTTGATTCGATCATCATGACCTAGATATTGATGCATCATTGGAGCATGTTCAAGTGCATATATAGATATGAAAGTGAAAGTCATTCCTAGAATAATCATTGATCTAGTGAAGGATTTTTTGAAACATGGTAGGATTCCAAAAGAGCATTATAATTGTAGAAGGATATGATTGAGAAATGGATAGAACCTATTCAGGGAAATGATGGATTTATAATTTTTGGTGATGGAAAGACCAATGGTTGGAAGAATATTTCTCAATCAGTTTCAAGTAAGTAACACCTTCCACAATCTTTTAAAGTATGTAATGTTTTTGGGTTATGTTTCAGAGGTTTTATTAATATTTTGAAAATTTATTGGGGATTTAATAATGGTCTACAGTTTGAGAACAATTAGTGAAAAACATGAAACTCCTATAGGAAACCATGCATGGTGAAACAAGGGCTTCTAGGAAGGCACACATTTAGGTGGACAATTTGATCAAACCATCCAGCCACGCAGTACAAACCATGCAATGTGGGATATAGTTATTTTTCATTATTGTATAATCATTTCTCTAACTGTGTGGGATAGTTATGCAAGGTTATCATTGAGGCTGAGACTGTCGCACATTTGGCCCACAGTTTTCCTAACCCGATGGCTAACCATGCATGGTTTAAAAATAAGATCCTAAAAAAGTGGATATGGATTAGGATTTTATCTAAACCCGTCTATCTTACACTATTTCAGCCATATGTTTATATTTCACTCTTCCAAAGGTTGTGGAAGAATTCCATGTTGAACTCAAAGTGATCTCGAGGTTTTTATTGGAGCGTTGAAGATTTATTCCTTGGGAAAGTCTTCGTTTGTTGTATTTTTTCATAGTTTTTCTTACATATAATTTCCATAAATCCATAAAAATAATACATATAGTATATTGTAGATAGATCTAGTATTTTTAATTTCAATATAGTTGATTTATGGATGTGGTAATTTTTTGGTAAAGATATTTATGGTGGTTTTTGGAGATTCATTATGGTTGTGTGGGTGTTTTCGTGTCGTTCTTCATTTTTCACAATTCTCAATCTAGGGGGATTCACTCTCAACTCATATTATTATAACATTACTGATTAGTTTTAATTTTAATATATTATATGAAATTGGTTTTCATATTGGTTGAGAAATTCGTGTAGAAAACTTATTTAGTGATGGTTTGTGGATTTTTGGTTTTTTTGAAATTGTTGGTACAAGGTACATGGTTTTATTGTTTTTAAAATATAGATTTGTTGGATTTATGAATGTATATTTATTGAAATAATTTCAATTAAATAATGTTTTTATTGAAATTTCATGTAATTGTTTATTTTAAATCCTTTTGGAAAACATGGGTTGTGCGTGGTCATGCTTTTCACGTGACCCAAAATAAGAGGTGTTTTCCATTGGGTTAGAATGTGACTTAACCTTGGATAAGGGGCATATTTCATTGGGGAACAAGGATATTGGACACTTAGTGAAGGCATAGTGGATCGATGAGAGACCACCATGGAGTGTGGAACTGTCACTGGAGCATGCATGTATCGGGTTTTGAGAATCACTAAATGGGTATGCCAAAAAGAAATATAAAATGTATTAAATTATTATTTTATATATATATATATATATATGTAAACTGTATTCGTATGAAACTATTTTTATTTGTTACGGATTTTAAAGATATTTATAAATCATTTTTATAGAAATAGTTTAATATATATGTGCTAACCTTTTCTATCTTAATAGTGTGAGATGGGATTTCATTTGGGGAAATCCTACTGAGATTCATTACTCACCCCTCCTTTTGAAAATTGGTTCTTTTGAAAATGATGTTCATCAAGAAACATGAAAAAGTAAAAATCACACTTTATTATTGTTTCTTCTTGATTAATGGGCTTAATTTTGGTGTTGGAGGATGGGGAATATTGGGAGCATTAGAGTTATGTATGGTGTCGTTGAGTTTTGTTGGCTAGTCTTCTAATTTGTACATTAACATTAGTTGTCTTCCATTGTGGTACTCAGTTGTAGTTTGGTTTTTTATATCAATGTTATTACATTGGGTTTTCTAATATTTTTATCATTCATCATATAATATTCATTTATTGGGGGATGTTTGGAAGGGTTTTTTTATTTATAAAAGGGAAAATCATCCTTGATTACATTGAATCACTTGGAATTTATTCCCTGAAAATGTCACCTTGGAGATGTATATTAATTAAAACTAGAGATTCCTCCATGAATCAAGACAATGATTAGGGGTTGGAGGTTATTATTCCCAACCTTGAGAGGTGGTAGCAGATGATTGAAAAACATTTGTTCATGAGGTGGTAGTCCTCCGTACATAGGAATGAAGATTGTGTATCCCATTTGATAGAAGTTTGTTATTGTCAAAGTCAAACCCATAACATAATGTAATATTAGTATATTTAGGGCACTTAGGATATTATATAATAATTTAACAATAATATTTTATGGTTCAGAAAAATAAAATATAACAAAACTGCTTGTTGATGGATGTTACCTCTTCTTTGGGAAATTCCTTTTGGTTTTCACCAAAGCACTAACATGGTATAACTTCTAAAAAACATTTTTCTTCTAGAATTAGATGATTGATGTTTGGAAATTATATTTATTGGGTATAGATGATCCAAATATTTGAGAGGTGTGATGATGTGAGGTGGGTTTTGATGACCCTTTTATAGTGGAGGGTTAATGGAATTCTAGTAAATATAAAAAGGTAAACACTGTTGAGATGTCTCTCATATATCATGTGGATCCAGTAATTTTCCATATTTGATAAAATTAAGTTTTGGTATAAATATGTAAATAAATTGTCTTTGTGACATTTTTTTTCTTATCTGGCCCCTTAGTCTAAAGATTAACCTATATCTAAACACGATATAACCTTAATCACTATAATTAATTTAAATTATTTCCACTATAATTTCTTTTTTAAAAATGAAGGTGACCTTTCTAGAAATTATAAATTACATTTATTACAAATATATAAGCTGTTTTTCAAATTTTAAAAAATTTAGTGGAAAATTAATTTAAAATTATTCCCGCTGACAGGATGAGACAACGAGTTATTAATGTGAAAATGTTCCTAATATTGTAATGTTTTTATATCCAATTTCAATCTGAAATTGATTCAAATTTACTAAAATTTATAAATATATGTATAATTTATTAAGAAATAAATTAAAAAAATTACACTATAACAGAACTATATAATTAAATTTAACAAAAATTTAGTTTTTAATTAAAAGTTGTTGTTTTTCACAATTCATCAACAAATGGACCTCCTCAAAAAATACCAAAAATTAACCAAAATTATATTTTAATATTAAATTTTCCAAAATTAAGTTTATTTTGTCTAATAAATTTTATAAAATTGTCAAAAATTATATTTAAAGTAGGTGTTCTATTATAACATGGTTAAATTACCGTCTAGAAAAAATTTATATCTTTACACTTAAAATTGTGTTTATTCTTAATACTTTTCTTGAAAAAGAATTAGATGAACATTAAATAGTTTAATGAATTTATTATATGTATATATATATTTCACTAAAACCATTAATCAAAACAAATTTAATTTATTTATTGCGATAAAATGTGTTTGATTTCATAAATATTGTTTTCTAGAAAAATGTTTCCTATATTTTCAAATGGTTTATATTTTAATTTATAGTTAATTAAAAACCAAATAAGTATTCTTATATAAATTTTAAAACTATATTTTGATAATTTACTTAATATTATTCATATCATACATTTCAATGACTAGGTTATAACTATAATAATATTTCATTAAAAATACTAATAGTACATTCTAGATTGGTAAAACTAGGTCTTGGATGTAATGAAATTTCTCAAAGGAAGTCAACATTGTGTGTAATATAAGACAAAAAATATTTGTCTAATCCAAAAGCTAATAAAAGTGTTTCATGAAGTGTATGATTTACATTGGGTTTCTATCAACACAATGTAATGTTAATTATTTCATATAAATGAATATATATTTAGTGTTTCATGAATTTAAGAATAATGAAAAGATTCAATTAAAAAATGATTCAAGAAAAACATAGGGTGTTAAATTATACCCCCCTTAGAATGAATTTCTACATTGAAATTCTGCTTTTTTATCAATATCGTAATGTGTGAACTTTAAATTCATAGAAACCCACCATAGACAAATGAATACTAAAACATAATATCAAAATGAAATTTTGTAAATGTACTACTTAAACAAAGTAAATAATAATTACATTTCCCCATAGGATATTATTAGTGGAATGTGACAACAAATACATAGAATATAAATATAACTATCATGTTCTTATGGATAGTGATAGATACCATTTATCACTAGAATTTGGTGATCTAGGGAATGATAACAATAATAAAACCATTAATATGTGATGATCTAAAGGACCATTTGATTCATTCGATATAGAGTTACTATGAAACCATTTTTATTTCAAGATCATTTTCCAATATTTAAAAATATTCACAAGTAGAAACACTTATTTGATTTCATTCATCTCTATATGCACAATCGCATGCTTTGGTTGTTTCATGTCAAATTTTAACTTCATATCTAACTCAGAAAACAAAGGTGAATTTTTATGCCTAAATCATCAATGGATCATAATATCCATATGTTCATTATTAATTCATTCAATTTTTATTTAGTTATAATTACATCATAAAGGTTATTAGTGGTTATATGATATACATAAATGCTCTTATGGCCATATAATACATTAGTCTCTAAAAACTCATCTAAATCATAACTTAAACCATTCTATAAATGGTCAAACATGAAACACATATGAAAGATAAAAATCTAAAACCATTTAAATAAGGTTATTCAATCATCTGAATATTTATCCCCCATATATCATAATGTTTCTCTTGGTTTTCACATTTCAAAAATGTGAATACCTTTATCATCTATTCTATTAAAACATGTTTATAAAAAAATTCATAAAACCTTATTGAATACATACATTCATTAATATTTCAATTATTATTGGATAAAATACTTAAATCCAAAAGAAGATTTAAACTTCATACATTGTAACATACAAAACATTTTCAACAAATCAATAATCAATTCCATTGTAATCAGTACAATTCAATTAACTTTATCTATATTTGTCATCTCATAATACAAGATGAATAATATTTATTAATCATAAGGAACACATAAAGGGTTACCTTCCATTAATCAGAATATCACCATTCTATTAAATAATTTTTTTAGGTCATCATCACCATTAAATATAATTTATTTCCAATCCTTAATAGAAAAAATATACTTCAAGATTCATATAACATAATTCATGAATTCCAAAACATATTCACATCAATCATCCATCATTATTCTGAACACATTACATTGACATCATCATCTTATTCTTTAGTACCCCTTTCATGTAATATGAAATGTGAATAATTTCTGAAGGATCCTAATCCTCAATTTAATCGTGTGCCTTCCATTTATTGTAAAAAATACTATTAGAACATCCTATACCATTTACATTTAATTCATGATCTCTATGTCTTTAATAGTATAACCAATACTCATACCACCTTCTTTATTCTTTTCATGATATTTTGAAGTTGGAAATTTATTTTCATAATTCCCATAATCTCCATATTTGGAAAATTCAGTATTAACCTTATCCCTTCAATTTTCTGCCATTGACTAAACTCAAAATAATAGTTTGAGTAAAAATTATCACAATAGGAAACTAAATTATCATGTAAACAAGTTAGAGGATGTCTAAATCATGACTCCTGCATATTTAATCTATGAAACGTGATGAAGCTAATATGTTTCACATATTTTGTACTATAATTTAATTTTACAAACCTTCCATATTGTTATTTAATAGGTAATTGTTACATATTTAGGTTTTTGTGTTATTTTGAGCCTAAATGCAAAAATGGCCTAATTTTGAATTTTTAACAGATTTTTGTCACATGGGTATTTTGGTCATTTCTCATAATATATATTTCTACATTTTTTTATTCAAATTTTGTTGAAACCATTATTTTATTTTGGTCAACATTGTCTGCAGGACCAGGGTCTGATTCATGCATCTAGTGGCCCAAACAAATCAATGAATTTGACAATTTATCTATGCGGAATGCGTGGACCCCACCATTGTAATGGAAACATAATTCGGCCTAAACTCATCCAAATGATGGGATTATAGTTGGATATGAAATAGGAGTCCTAGGCTCATTCACCAAATTAATTTAATGCCGTTTGGAATCCGTTAAGAGGACCATTGAATGACATAGTTATGAAGGAAGCTTCCAGGAAGCTTCATCCAGAGAAAGTGATTGAAAATAAAAAAATTCATAAATCCTTCTAAAAGCATCCAATGAATCTGAAATTTTGAGTTTGGAAGGCCAACACATTTATGAACAACATTAATTAAGGGGTTCTGGTGTTAATCATCCATTTAATGGGTCAATAACATGACAACTTGTGGAGGTTGAAATATACTTATAAAAAGAGAGGATCTCTTACCTCTCAATTCATTCCATTCATCACCACACCATCCATCACAAAGTGGGTGGGCTTGAGAGAGAAAGAGTATAGAAGTATTTCATTATGTAATCAGGACATGAAGGGAAAACTACCTTTATCATTGTTTATGAATATATTTTAATTAAATTAACCAATGTATACCTTGAGACCTCAATGTATACACCAAAATTAAAAAGATACCATATTGAAACCTCAAACATGGGTGCCGATCTTCTAATGAAAGTGTTCTGATTACCCGATGACCTCCGAATAACCAAAACTAGTAGAACTCATTAGGCTCAAAGGCGAGACCTCACCAAAGAAATTTAAACCATGAGGAAAACCACATTAAATTCATTAGAATATAATCAATCTAGAATACATTAAAAGAAATTGAAAAAACGTGAGAAAAAGACCTTCTTCATTCATGAAAACAAGTTCAAGGATAGTTTAAAAGAAAATATTTTACAATGAAAGCAAAAACTCAAAAAAGGAAATGTCTTCGGATCGTCGCATCCCACCACCGTATGGAGTTATCCTTTCATGGATTGATTACATAATGTAATACTCCTATACTCTTGCTCTCTCATGCCCACCCCCTTTGTGATGGATGGTGTGGTGATGAATGGAATGAATTGAGAAGTAGGAACTCCTCTTTTTTATAGATAGATTTCATCCTCCACAATTTGTCACGTTATTTACCCAATAAATGGTCGATTAACGCCTGGACCCCTTAATTAATGTTGTTAATTAATTTTTTGTCCATCCATCGTCAAAATTTCAGATTCATTGGATGCATTTAGAAGGATTTCTGATCTTTTTATTATCAATCACTTTCTCTGGATGAAGCTTCCTGGAAGCTTCCTTCAAAATTATGTCATTCAATGGCGACCATAAAGGATTAAAAATGGCCTGAAATTAATTGGGTGAACGTGCCTAGGACTCCTCTTTCATATCCAAGTAGAATTCCGTCATTTGGAAGAGTTTAGACCGAAATATTTTTCCATTACGATGGTGGGGTCCACACAGTCCGCCCAGAAACATTGTCAACTTCATTAAATTGTTTGGGCCCTTAGATACATGAATTAGACCCTTGTCCTGAAGACAAAGTTGACCGAAATAAATTAAGGGTTCCAAAAAAATTATAATTAAAAAATTTGGAAAAATATATTATGATAAATGACCAAATTACCCCTATGACAAAAATATGTACAAAATCCATAATTAGGCCATTTTCCATTTAGGCTCAAGATAACACAAAAACCTAAATATGTAACAATTTCATATTAAATAACACTATGGTGGGTTTATAAAAATAAAATTACAATATAAAATATGTGAAAATATTAGCTTCATCAATCCCCCACACTTAATAATTTCACTCCTGAGCAATTATCGTAAATTCCAATCAAAATTCACACAACAATCAAAAATGAGAAAACATCCACGATCTTATCAAAAACAGAATTTTCTCATGTCTATTATATGAAAAACAATTTCCGTTCATTTTCATTCCAAAAATTTAAATTTTTTCATCCTCATCAATCCATTCATTGCTCAATCACAACCTACCTCACATTGAATATGTCACTCTTCACTCAAGAGAAATTAAATCCGGAGTTATGCTCATACTTGAAAGTTTCATGTATCACCATAGTCTTGTGACTATTCTCATTTATCCACAGCATGAAACATAAAAATGAATTCAATCATAAGGGCTTTCATAAAAGGTTCAAATGACTCTGTGGCAATGGTTTTGTGGGTAAATTATTTAAAAGTTCAAGGCTACAAAGATAAGGTTTGACTCTTAGGTACAATTCATGAATAATCAAGTGAAAACACTGAAAATTCCTCACCCAGTCTCCTTGAGAATTTGAAACAAAACACCACCACCATTTTTTATATCTTGGAACATGATCCAATCAATTATTATAAAGAATGATATCATACATGTTCGCCCCATTTTGTTATTTTTCTTTTTTTTTTGTAAAGCTCTAGAAAGGCACAACTTTATTTCCCTTTTTTTAAAGATTTAGAAAGGTAGAGCTTTATTTTTTTAAGGAGAACCAAATGAAACAAATGAAGAAAAATGAAATTATGACTCATGCTCAATTATTTCATTTCCCAAAATTTTGATGCACACCTCACAACACCCATCAATGAAACACATCCCAATAAACGCACATGAAAGGCCCTTTTTTCAACACTCAAACTTGAAATATCCATGCAACAATACCAAGATAATGGGTAGGTAAAAATAAATTAGCTGGTACTATGGCTTAATCCTAAAATTTAATTCATGGAATCTAAGGACTAATGAAGGATAAATGTAACGGTAGGTCTTAGGATAATTTTTGGCTAGCCAAAGTAGTTCCTAAATTATATTATAAACTTTAAATGAAATCAAAAGCTTCAAATATGAAAAATCACAAATTCTGGTTCTCACATAAATTCAAAGTTTCCCTCAAGAAAGTGTGTGTTTTAGAAATAATATGTCAAAGTGGTTTAGAATACCTCACCGGACGAGAAAATTATTTTGATTCAGTGTTTGAGGGCCATGGATTTCAAAAATTGGTCAAACTCATAAAAATTAAGGTAAATCCAATTTAAGGGAAAACAATTCACATCAAAAATCATTTAAAATCCTTTTTTTTCAAAAATCATTTCGATTTTATCAAAATCTATTAATGTGTGAAATGCGATCAGAATTATCATTAATGCTCAATGTTCCTTAAAAATAAAAACAAAAAAGAATGAAAGAAAACAACTAAACAAGTTGATCTCCCCCCACACTTAAATTTCACTACACTTAATTTCATCTTGACAAAATATAAATAAGGACAGAAAAATGAAAGGGAAGGAAATACACAACCTGACTTTATTTTCGAGTGGTATATTTGAGTTAGGCTCCTAATGACTACCACTTATTCTTAAAAAGAAATAAATAAATAAATGCATTATAAAAATAAATAAAAATAAATAGAAAGGGGAAAATGAAGGGATAATTCTTGGTCTGACCCCCAAGCAGGTACATAGTTTTTACTGCCCCTAGTCAGGCAGTTACAGTGGGTTAACCCCAATCCGAAGGTGGATGGGGTTTCATTCTTAGAAACCACCACAAATTATTTCTCCCCACATCCATCAGTGGATGCCAGAAGTGAGAACCCCCAAAGACAAGAAAAATATCCCCAAACCCCCAAAGAGATGAATGAAAGAATTTGAGTTGTAGAGGGGGAGGGAAAAGAATAAAGGGGTGCTCCCTGTTTTGATCATTTGGAGGCATGGTGTCCACTGGTGGAGAAAGTAGTATAATAGGAATTTGCATCTCTTCTGGTTCGAGTTTGTAAATTGGTTCTTCAATGATTTATTCTTTTGTGCCTTCATCCTCAAATGCACCAATGCACAACTCGACAGGCACCTCTATTCTCTCCTCATAAAGAGCATCTTATTCATCTTATTCATCCATAGCCTGCAGTAGTGGTGTTGAATCTACAACATAATCACAAGGAATATTAGTTTTCAACTCATAATAAACTAAATTTGAATTAAAATACGGCTTAGAAATTAAATCTCCATCATAAATTTCATCTTCAACCTCATTTTCTTCATGCGAGGCTGCTGGGAACTCATTTGTTGGGGAGGGAATTAGATCTTCAAGAATTTCTTCAACCTCACAAATTTATTCTTGAAATATAGGTGGAACATTCTTTTCATTATCCTCAGCTTATCTTTGTTTTTGTTCCATCCATAAGACTTTAACTTCTTCAACTTGGGCAGTCATCGATGTTATCATCTTGCTTGTTTTTTCCATCATTCTACAATTATCTTGAATTATCAATTCATTTTCTTCCAATTGCTGTGCATTTTCATCAAATTGATAGGAATTTTAATGTATTTGAATATTAAATGTATCTTCCTATCTTGGCTCACCATAAATGTAATCCACATGCTAATAATTATAACAATTTCCATAAAAATTCCTATTGGAGGATGAAATGAATGATATGCAACAATGCTCTTTTTTTTTATTTTATTTTTTAAATAGTATGTGTAAGCACTTGGCCTCCCCAGAAATGGTTTCAAGTTGATGGTAGGGGATTTCAGTCGCTTTACCCTATTCAATTAAATTCGTATTAACCTAATAATGCACCATAGTGGCACACCCTAGGGTCGGCCACAAGGAGGCCACTCATACGCATTGTATATTCAATTGTCACCTTTTAATATAACTAATATAAAACTAGCTTATATAATATATATGGGGGATTTGGATTATGAAAATGAAATCAAAATTAAATATTAAATCTACATTATCAATTAAAATACCAAAGAAAATCGACCTGGAATGAACAAACTAAAGATAACGGTGGTGGACAAACGTTGATCATTGGACACTCCCTTTATCATTGTTTACGAATATATTTTTATTAAATTATCCAATGTATACCTTGAGATCTAAATGTACACGCCAAAATTATCTAGATACCATATTGAAACCTCAAACATGGGTGTCGAGCTTCTAATGAATGTTTTCTGATTACCCGAAGACCTCCGAGTAACCAAAACTGGTTGAACTCATCGTGCTCAAAGGAGAAACCTCACCAAAGAAATTCAAACCATGAGTAAAACCACTTTATATTAATTATAATATAATAAATCTAGAATAATTTAGAAGAAATTAAAAATATGAGAGAAAAAGACCTCCTTCATTCATGCAAACATGTTCCAAGATAGTTTAAACAAAAATATTTTACAATGAAAGCACAAAATCAAAAGGGGAAATGTATACGGATCGTTGCAGCCCACTACTACTTGTAGTTAGCCCTTAATGTCTTGATTACATAATGGAATAATCCTATACTCTTTATCTATCAGTTCCACCCCCTTTGTGATGGATGGTGTGGTTATAAATGGAATGAATTGAGAGGTAGGATCTCCTCTCCTTTTATAGGAAAATTTCATGCTCCACAAGTTGTCACGTTATTGTCCCATTAAATTGTCGATTAATTCCTAGACCCGTTAATGATTTCTATTCATAAATGGGTTCTCCGTGCTCCCTCAAAATTTAAGATTCATTGGACTCGTTTAGAAGGATGTATGATTTTTTATTGTCAATCACATTCTCTGTATGAAGCTTCCTAGAAGCTTCCTTCAAAACTATGGCATTCAATGGCCACCATAAAGGGTTCAAAATAAATTGAAATTAATTGGGTGAACTCTCTTGGTACTCCTTTTTAATATAAAAGTATAATCCCATAATTTGGAGGAGTTTACGCCAAATTATGTTTCCATTATGATGGTGGGGTCCACACAGTCTGCCCAAAATAATTGTCAACTTCGTTGATTTGTTTGGGCCACTAGATGCATGAATCAGACCCTCTTCCTAAAGACAGTGATGACCGAAATAAAATAAGGGTTCCAAAAAAATTAGAGTCACAAAATTTGAAAATATATATTATGATAAATGACCAAAATACCCCTGTGAAAAAAATCTGTTAAAAATCCAGAATTAGGCCATTTTTTCATTTAGGCTCAAAATAACATAAAAACCTAAATATGTAACAATTGCCTATTAAATAACACTGTGGTGGGTTTATAAACATTAAATTATAGTATAAAATATGTGAAAATATTATCTTCATAAAAACCATAGTTTTATGATAGGTTATTCAGAGTCATATTCTATTCAAAGACATCATTATGGTTTGTAAAGTGTTTTTCAATTTACAATGCAAATCCCTTGGGAGATTTAGACTAGGTATGTAGTAAAAATCATTTTCATGCACCACTCTCTGATCGAGTCAAGCTCAATACAGTTCTTTCAGAGTTATTACCCATATTTACATCTATTGAACATCCATATGCCCTTTTCGTATCCATACGTGGATGTATCACTAGGAAACCTCCCACTCTACCCTTTAGCAAAATACCAAGTAATTTTCCTAAACATTGACCCATACTTATAATTAACCTTATATACATCTATAGACATATATTTATAAATATCCCTAGGATATCATTATGTTTTTAAATCCTAGTTCCAGAATTTTTTATAAATATTTCCTTTCTTACCAACTATAGAGCACCAGACTTAATATACATGAATATTATATCATTGTAGAAAAATATTCAGCACATTAAATTTATGTCCCTGATAACTGTAATAGTTTAGTGTCCATCGAAACTTGGATACATAATCTTCTATCTTGGTGAAATAACTCCACCAAATCTTTTAAATATCTTCCCCTTTAGTACTCCTTCATGAAACCATTTTGACTTATGTATTGAAAATAAAAAAAAAGAAATGGGTGAGCTCAGATGGTTATTAAGTGTAAATAAGGGAGATATATGTGAATAACATGAGAATAAGGTTTTGAGAAGATGATCATAACATTATAAGATCATACCCTATATATCAAAGTCATGATCATGAAACATTGTATAAATATTAGAAGATAATATGAAATAAATCATAAGAAAATCATGAGAATAATCCATGGGAGCATAACATAGGAATAAGACATGGAATTGTTCCATAAACATAATCATAGAAAATTCTATGTCCAAGATACCTACCAAGACACTCATAATATTTTATTCTTGGGATAATTTCATGTGTACCTTCTTTAAGATTGGGATGAATTCTCTTGTACCATCTTGGTTGGTGTTTGGAATCCCTCCCTTGTACCCTCTAGTTATGGGCTTGGGATTCCCTAACATGTACCCTCTGCTTACAAGCATGGGGAACCCTCCTGTATAGCCTATTATTTCTATATTGGGATTCCCTATCATATACCCTATTGATATGGTCGTGGTAATTCATCTTGTATACACTCTTCTTGTATTCTTGTGATTACCTCATCTATTCCCAATTTTAAATGATTGGGATTCACTCACGTGTACCCTTTGATCTCATATAACATTTACCATTACACAAATAATTACAATGTTATATAGGTCACACTCGTCACATAATTAAATCATACATACATGTTCCTCAATATAACAAAACACTCATCATATCATGACCCACAAAAATAATTGGGTTTCATAAGCACCATATAGTACCCCTTGAAATTAAATAGAAATCACAAACATTTAATTATATCATAACTTATGTAAAATTGATAGGTTTCATAATAATTTCATCATAAAATAACATGTGAATGGAAGATAGTTTCATAATCATATTACCATGGTATATCAAATGGATGAAAAATGTGTTTCATAAACAACATTTCATTAAAATCATAAACCATTCATATATTGAATATGAATGGTACCCTTGGACCATAACCATATTACGTAATAGGTAACATCAACGGATGTAATATTACAATTATACTAATTAGGAAGGATATTTTAAAACGTTTATTTTGAAAAATAATCTTTCCTCATTGAAAAAAAAAACTTTTAAACACAAAAAACCTCTTGAAAACCATTTTCATTAAAATTAACATTGACATTTTAAAAAGGAAACATTGAAAACCCATTTTCAACACAGTTTAAAATATTAGAAATTTTAAAAATAAATTTAATTTAATATTATATTAATATATCATTCAAAAAAAATTTGATATCATTTTTTGAAAAATTTATTTTGAATTAACAAAGATTTCAAAATGAGGATAGAGATAAAGTATGATTCTATTAAAAAGGTTTTCATATTTATATTATGTACCGTTGAATATAAAAATGGTACCATTACATTTTTTTTATCATGAATGACCATAGTTTTTAAAAATTCATGATTTTACTCTACATATGTATCATGTGATTAAATCAATGGAACCATAATCATATAAAATATAGATAAATTGTTTTATTGTAGCAATAAAATCCTAAAATTTTGGTAAATTTGAATCATAAAAATCATATGATAATAAAGTTAAATGGATATTAAAATACCATGAAATGAATATACTTAATGATACTACATGTCAAAGGTAAATATTTACACCACATATATGAATATTGTGCATAACATAAAATATTTCTCAAAGATGGTAAATTGTGACAAAATTACTTTTCTGACAAGGAATCTATTGAACTGTAAAACCAATGAAAGATGACGCATAAAATATATATTTGTTTATAGATAAATTTAAGGATAATAATCATATAATACATTCTGGGGAAATATTTATTCAATATAAAATAAATGAGTGGTGAATAAGTCGTGAGTCTTGCATAAACAAAAGTGCGACTTGAAATTCCATTACCACATGAGTAACTATTATATCATGAATTCCATGAAATAATAACATAAATTGAAACATTAAAAATTATTATTTAAAAAAATTAATAATATAACATTTCATATGGAAGTATATACACTACGCAAGATGAATTAGTGGTCAATATATCCTAAATCTCACAGAAATAAAAGTGAGATGAGAAAACCATTACATTAAGTCTTGACATTATTTATACATGTTCAAACACCATTTATATGAAAAATATGATTTTTATATATCTAAAAATAAAAATATTCTTATATACCATACCCTTAATTCACTTATTATGACATTATATTACCCATTTATTAAAATGTTCATGTTAAAGTTACGTTTCAAGTATCAATTGCTTTTTTTATATGTTTTGAATTCTTATTATTGATCCTTTTACATAGATCAAGATTTAATAATTTAAATAATACAAAACATGAATTAAATATCATATATATTAAGTTTATATGTATTTATAATAATCTATATAAGATAGAAATATTCAATGGATTACATCGTTCATGGAGACGGTAGGCCGCAGATACACATGAATTTTGTTTCTGTTTTATTATCATACTAAAATAATGAATGTAAATTACATATATATATATATATATGTGCATATATTATCATTACAATAGAATTATTATTTCATATATATCATATAATTTTACTAAACTTGTCTTTGTTTCATTCCATGTGAGGTTTTAACAAATTCCATCTCTTTGAGCAGGCGGTAGTCAACACATCTACAAACGAAGTTATCATACTCCAAAAAAATGGTAATCATGATGGTTTATATTATATAATAATTATATGAGAATAAATACATCATACATATAATATATATCATATATAAATATTAATTCCATCATTATTACCAACATTGAGAGGTGGTAATGGATGATCAAATGACATCGATTCGCAAGGCGGTAGTCCACCGTACACAAAAAATATGATTGTGTATCCCATTTGATGGAAGTTGGTGATGGAATAGTTATAAACTTTAACATACATAAATATAAGTATATTTTGGATATTTTTTTATATATTCATGTAATAAATATAATTCATGGAGTGGAGAAAGAAAATAAAATAAAAGTTCTTATTGAAGGATGTAACCTCTTCTTTAGAAAAATCCTTTTTGTTTGCACCAATGGAATAACTTGGTTTAATTTATTCCCAAATTTATTATTATGTGATGATATTAGAGAAGATTTTAGATTATATAGGTAGTATTTTTATGATTCAAATATCTTGAGGTGTTTCAGGAGGTGAGGGGGTGAGTGACCTTTTATAGTGGAGGAGGAGTGGCATTCTTATAAATATAAAATGACAAATATTATTGACAGGTCTCCCTAACATCTTGTTCCTATAATAATAGACCATATTTGATAAAGGATAATATATTGTATAAATATTTCTAGAAAATCACTTTTGTACTTATGTGTTGTTTATTTTTACCCTTAAGTTAAAGATTAACCATTATGTAAATACATCTTTATCTTAATTGTTGTAATTAATTTTAAAACAAATCACTAATATTTTGGTTAAAAAATAAAATTAACCATACAAGAAATTATAAATTATTATGATTACAAATATGGAATCCATGTTTCTGAATCTAAGAAAAATATGTTGTTGAAATTAATTATAAATTAATCCCATGGACAGAAAGACGCAATATGTTTTAAAAGTGTAACTGTTCAATATATTGAACTATTTTTATATCATATTTCAATGTGAAATTGATTATAATGACCAAAATTTTATTGATGGATGTATAGTTTATCTAATTGTACATTAAAAAAAATAAATTATAATTTAAATATATAAATAAATTCGATTAAAATGTAGTTTTACATTAAAATTTGGTGCTATTCAATATTCAACAAAAAATTAATCATCTCGGAAAAATACCAAAAATTCAGCCAAAATATATTTTCATATTCAAATTTCAAAAAATATGATTATTTATTCGAATTAAATTTTTAAAAGTTTTAAAAAATATATTTACAATATGCATTCCATTATAAGATGCTAAAATTACCTTTTAGAATATTTATATATATATACATCAATTCATAAAATTGGATTTATTAGAATATCTTGTTTGAAAAAATAATATGATCATTAAATAGATGATGTAATATAATACACACACACACATATATATATATATATATATCATTTAGATAATTTATCAAATTTTGTTAAAATATTCTTTTGATGTAAATTGTGTTTGATTGCATAAATATATTCTCAAGAAAAAGATTTTATGTGTTTCCAAAAGGCGTTTTTTTCATTTATATTTAATTGGTCACAATATATTTTTTATTATATACATTTATAAATCATATTTTAAAAATATAGATAATCATATTCATAACCTCCATTCCAACTGGTTGGTGAAAACTATATTAATATTTTGGTGATAATATTAATTGAACATTTTAGTTTGGAAAATCATTGTTATGCTTGTAACACAAGCTATCAAAGGAACTCAGTATTTTGTTTAACAAAAGGAAAGTATACTATTGTGTGTATTTAAATCAAATATATTTGTTTTGTGTAGTGTATGATTAATTTGGTGTTTTATACAGTGAAAACCAACCATAATGCATTCATATAACACAAACTATATTCATTGACCCGTGAAATGAAGAATAAATAAAATATTAAATTAAATAGGAAAAATGATTCATAAAAACTCAGGGTGTTACAATATTGATAATTATAAAAACTGACATGTTTTTATTTTTTGGACTACTATAAAAAATGTGATATCATATGAATTTATATGAAAATACCATTTGATATTTTCTATTATAAGCAGTGAATTAGTTGTAATTGCTTTATTTTCATATATCATAATTCTTGATTTAGGGATTTGTAATTATCAATAGGATGTCTCATAGTTTTCAAAATAATTGGATCCATTTTTATATCCTTGTTTATTTTAGTGGAGTACATTGGAATATATTATGGAATACTTTTCATAGATAGATGTTTAGACTGCATCAATTTCTGAGGCTTGGTGGGCATCAATTTTGACATAATAAAAATATGACATATATTATATCATGCATATGTATTTTTTATGAAATAATGGAATAAATCATGAATTCATTCTCAAATAAGAAATATGAGACAACTATTAAATCTATATTATTGATTTTCCCCTAGGAATGACATAATCCTTTTATGTGGTATATATTTAGATTAAGTGATTGTTGAAATAGTGGGTGCCCTGGACCCAACTATACAGTACTTTTGATTACCATATCATGTGTACATTTAGTTATACATGATATATTATTACCATCATGGTTTATATATTTCTACAACCACTATATAATGGTAATGTCCAATGATTAATTGTTGTGTCGTGAGGTTATAACAGATCTCCTGCAATAATGAGAACCTCAATATACTATGAAATTAATCAAAAATATTTGTTATATAGTCGAGATATATCTTACTAACTAGACATATTAATTTTTTGACTATTAAGTGATGTGGGTGCATAATCCATGATACTTCTTCTGATTATCTTCAACATGGTGATCTATAGTAGTGAGATCGTGAGGATAGACTTTCCAATAGGAACATCACTTGTTTTGGGTTTCATTGGTTGTTCCTATCTACAGACAAGTGCGTTGGTATCCTAACTTGAGACCATTACCAATGTGTATCTTTTGATTTTTTACTTTGATGCATGTGAAAACCCATGGTATTTAAATCATAGAGAGGCAGCTTGTGTTGGGTGCATCGTTGGTGGAATGATATTGGTTGAATGGTCAACAAAGGATTTGTCACTTCCATGTTAAAGAAGTTTTATTTCTCATGCCTGATTGATCATGATGGTGATACCTTCATATTTCTTTGGCCAAAAAAGTAGAAAGTTAAATCCATCCAGATAGATCAAAAAACTATAAAGAAATAAAAAGATTATGACACAAGTTTGCATCCTACATTATGATATATTTAATGAGAACGAGATTATAGTACACAGTCAGTGTTCGTAGGATTGTAGTCATTGCTATGAATATCCTTATCTCTTTAGAGCCCATGAAGGGTTGCTAGACTGCTCTCTTGGTCGGTGGTTTTTATTCACTACTATTGAGATGATGGCTTATAGGGTCAGACAAAATAGAGTATTCAAGAATCCTCTCTATTTAGTTGAATAGGTTTATCAACATGGTGGTCCCCCCATGGGGTCCGAGTGTTGTCAATGTTTTTTATCACCCCAAGAATTAAATAAATTCAATATTATTCAAATTATGAATAATTAGGATTGAATTTATTTAATGTATTTACAAGTTTAATAAATATAAGAAAATATTAATCGAACGAATATTATTTTAATATTCATTGTTCATTTAATATTATGTGGGATTTCGAGTCAAATTAAATGGATCAGTTTTTATCATGTAGTATATTTTATATATCTCACAAGTATGTGATAAAATAATAAATAATATTAATGCAATATAGTTCTATAACATTATTTATTTAGTGGACATTGAAAGAAACGTGGGGTAGGGAACCCAACTGGGTATTTAGAAACACCACTATAAATAAAAGAGGATCTCTCTCAAGTAACTAATTCATTTCACGGAATGAAAAATGAGATACTCTCTCTCCTCACACTTCTTAGAGAGAGAATAAGTTGATCCAAGAACTAGGATCGAGATCTTACTCAAGCATCAAATGTATCTCGATGCGGTGATCATCGAGACGTCGAAGGAATCGTCGAATCGTCATGCTAGCACCCGGAAGTAGACAATCGATGCTCCCATGGATTTTAGAAGCATGTGTTGCCGATGTAGAGGGTTCTTACTATGGATCCTTCAATCAAAGATCACCAATGAAGAGTTTCAGTCGACCAAGGCTTCATATCATAAATTAGTGTGTTATTCATTTTAATTTTTTGCTCTTTATAATTTCCACGAGATCCTCGGACCCTACCAGGGATTGGATCGTTGGAAACGAGATGTTCTGTCATCCCATCGATGAAAAATATAAAATGTCAGACTCACCGGCTTCTTCTATGGGCCCCGAAACCTTTCAGCAGTATTAGAGAGAGTCACATATATTTTCTGATCCAAATGAAATTTAATTTTAGAAAATTATGTACAGGGTTCAAAATCCGACCCAACGGTTCAAACGGTGTTTCAATCCGATTTCAAACAACCAACATAATTTCATTCAAAATTTATAGAACAAATAATATTTTTTGTTTGAGCATGGGTATTCAAATTTCATTTGATCTCAGGTATTAAATTTTAATTCATGTTGAAGAACCGATCATGTTTCGATCAGTGTCAGTTAATCAGAATTATTACAATTATATGCAAATTGTAAACATTACAATTTAAGAATGTGCATAATTTTTAATTTTTTATAATAATATTTATTTTATTATTTTAAAAATATATTAATAATTAAATGTTATATTTTTATAATAATATTATTGTTATTATTATCAAAGTCTAATCAATTGACTTTGGAACATAGAACAAAATGGGAGTGCTAATTGGTTGTTCGGTTTCATGTGTTGAATTTCCATACACGAAGTAGAAAAAATTGGTGGGGGAGACCTTAATGGTAGGTATCCAATCAATAAATAATATAAAATGGGATAAAAACAAATTATGTCAATAATAATAATAAAAATAAAACAAAAAGGGCGTCTGTGCGGACCCCCTTCCTCCGGCTAATTTAAGATAGGGGTTTTTTTTTTAATTTAAAGGATCTGTTTTTTTTATTTTGATAAATGGGTGTGTCTAGCGCCAAATGAATTGGTGCTAGACACTTTTACCCTAGAGCGCCAAATGAATTGGCGCTCTTGGGTTTTGGTTTCCAAAACCTAGGCAACCCCTCCCCAACCCTTATATATATATATATATATATATATCTTATTTATTATAATTATAATTATAATAAATATATTTATAATAAATATAATAACTAAAATAAATACAATAAATTTATAATAATGTTTATTATAATTATAATAATTATATAATTATAATAAATATATAATTATAATAAATATATAATTATATTAAATATATAATTACAATAAATATAAAATTATAATAATTATATAATTACAATAATTAAATAACTATAAATATAATAATTATATAAATATAATAATTGAATATTTATAATAAATATATAAATATAAATATAATAATTATATAATTACTAAAATTATAATAATTATATAATTTTAAATATAATAATTATATAATTATAATAAATATACAATTATAATTACAATAATTCTCTAATTATAAATATAATAAATATACACTTATAATTATTAAATAATTTTAATAAATATATAATTATAAATATAATAAATATATAAATATATAATTGTTATAATTATTAATAATTATATAATTGTTATAATTATAATAAATATATAATTAGTGTAATTACATAATTATTATAAATATATAATTATTGTAGTTATATAATTATTATAATTATATAATTATTGTAAATATATAATTATTGTAAATATATACCTATTATATATATATATATAATTAATAAGGTTTATATATATAAAGATATGATTATAATAATTAATATATAATTAAAATATAATAAATATATAGTTATAAATATAATGAATATATGATTATAGTAATTACATAATTATAATAAATATGTAATTATAATAATTATATAATATTTAATAAAGTTTATTTATATAAAGATAAATAATTTTAATAATGTTTATTTAAATATAAATTTATAAATTTATATATAATTATTTAAATACATAAATAAACCATATTAAATTTATATAAATATATATATATATATATATATAAACATTATTAAAATTATTTATATTTATTATATTTATTATAATATATTATAATTATATATATATATAATTACATTTAGTAATAAATAATTACAATTTTAAAAATATATTTATAAATGTAAATTTAAAAATGTGAGATTATTTATAATTATACTTATAAATATAAATATAATTATACAATTATAAATCTATATTTAGATAGTTATATATAAATATATCAATATATTTAATAAATTTATTTATCACATTAATAAATATGTATTTATTTATAATAAAAGTATAATAAAATAAATATATAAATATAATAATTATAAATATAACAAATCCATAATTATAATTAATATATAATTATAATAAATATCTAATTATAATAAATATCTAATCATAATAAATATATAAATATAATAAATATATAATAAAAAATATAATAATTATATAATCACAATAAATATATAATTGAAATAAATATATAATTATAATAAATACATAATAATAAATATGATAAATGCATAATTATAATATATTTATTACAAATATATATTTAATATATAATTATAATAAATATGTAATTATTGTAAATATAAGATTATAATAAATATATGATTAAGAATATAATAAATATATAATTATAAATATAATAAATATATTATTATAATAATTATGTAATTATAATAATTATTTAATATTTCATAATGTTTATTTATATAAATATAAATAATTTTAATAATGTTTATATATATATATATAAATTTATAGATAAATTTAATATGGTTTAATTATGTATTTAAATAATTATATATAAATTTATAAATTTTAAATATAAGGTTTATTTATATTTAAATATTTATATATAATTATAAATAATTTCATATTTTTAAATACATATTTATAAATATATTTTAAAAATTGTAGTTATTATTTTTAAATGTAATTATAAATATATAATTATATATATTTATGAGTATATATATATGTGACTATATTTATTATATTTATGATTATATATTTATTATATTTATTTATTTATTTATTACTTAAATATATGTTTATAAATATAAATTTATTTATGTAAAGATAAATTTAAAATTATAAATATATATATTTAACTACATATATAAATATATAATTATATATTAACAACTATAAATAAATATAATTATAAATATATGCATATTTATAATTATATATATATGTGTATATTTTAATTTTATATTTATCATATTTATAATTATATATATTATAATATTTAAAGATATAATAAATTTATAATATTTTTAAATATATAATATTTTATATTTATTATAAATTTATTATATTTTTAATATATTTTTTATTTTTAAAATATATTTATTATATTTATAATGTATTTGTCATATTTATAATATATTTATGATAGTTATAATATATTTATAATATATTTATTTAATTCTATGTAAATATAATAAATTCTTACAATTGCATATTTATTATTATATTTACAATTATATTTTTATTATATTTATTATTATATTTACACATATTTTTATTATATTTCTTATATATTTAATCCTATTTATATTGTATTTTATATTTATAATAAATTTATTATATGTATATTATATTTATTATAATATATATATATATATATGTAGGTAGGTTAAGGGGATGGGGTCCAAATAATAAACCCCCTGCCCCATTAAACTAAAAAAAAAAAAAAAACTCCACCCCCTAAATCAGCCACTTCCTCCTCACGGGCGCACAGCCCGCCTCCTGGCCCTACACCAGGCAGCCGCCGGGAGCCCTCGCTACGGAGGATCCTCCTTCGGGTTCCCTCCTCAAGGGAAATCGATGGATCCCACATGGCGCGCTGGTCAGATCCCCACCCCCCACCGGCCACCTACCTCCTCCGCTACCCTCTTTTGCAGTGGCCTGGCGCCACTCGCATCGGCCTCTTGACATTCCGCTGCAGTCACCGACGCTGCTCCCCTCCACTATGCAGACCAGCTCGGGTGAGCCGGCCACCCTGCTTCCCCGGCCATCACCTCCCGACTGCCTCCCCGGGCACCCTCCTCCTGGTAGCATCCCTCGACCGCCGTATTTGTGGTGCACTGCTCGCCGCCAGCATGGAGCCCCGCTCTAGAGCTTGCTGGCACCCCGTGCAACGCCATGCCTTCAGCCACTTCTTGGCATACCATGAATCGCCTCGGCATGCCTGCAGCCCACTGCCACCCCATGGCTTATGTGCTGGTCTGGATCCCCGTTTTCTTTGCGCAGTAGCATAGGCCGGCCGTCCCTGGTTGGGTTGAGCATCGGTTGACCGCCTTGATCTGGTTGCACTGCTGGATGTTACAGGCGCCAGAGAACCCTAAGCGCCGCCCCTCGTGGTCATATCCAGGCACCACTGTTCAAGAACACACGAACAGAGGTGCAGGTAACTCATGACAGATTCTGCATGATCTAGTTTTCCTCGAAACAAGACCGGGTAGATATGCCAGACCAGGTATGGGTCTTGGCGTACTTCCCTGGTCGAGATAATCCTAGAACGAGCTTTCACATTCTTGTTGTGGCCCAGTACGACCCGCAACAGGTTAGAATAAGGTTTCGACACCCTGGATGTAATTAAATTAATATTATGGATTAATTTAATTTCTTAATTTAATTAAATTAATTGATATATTTTGTGTGGTTTAAAATAAATAACTTTTAGTACCCAGATATAATTGATTCCATTTGGATATTAAATTGAATTAAATTAATTAATTTAATTTTTATATTAAAAAATAATTAATTTGTGAACCGATAATTAATTAAATTATTCAAATTTATTAATTCTTATAATTTAATTAAATAACTGTCATACGTATTTAAGGAAATTTATTTTCTAACGCGCATTAATTTTACCCTCATAATGGTCTTCAGCACTGACCAGTGAATGTTTTCATTAATTTAATTAATTATTTAACTATGTGCGCTGTTTGTAATTAATTAGTTATGTGGTATGTGCATCAACAATATTTTTGGATAAAATGTATATAGGCTTGTGTGTCAAATTTACCTGATATACATTTATGCCCCTAGTCCCCCTCACCAACGTGTGATTATTTTGGTACTTCAGAAGAAGATGATGCAAGATGTGACGTGGAACCCCTCTAGATGAGACGATACTTCAAATTGCAAGTAGACATACAAGGAAGGGTGAGCTGTATCATGATTCAAGCTTCGCCTCTAGTATAATTCCCCTAGGTCATTTAGTTTCTATAACCAGTTGGCGTCGTTAAAAATGGTCATCTCTAGAGATTAAGTCTTTACCCAATGCATTGGAGCGCTATCAGGGCGCACCCTTAAATTTGTCTTTATTATAATGTGAGACACATATATCATCATCAAACATTTCATAAATAACCCATATAGCATAAAATAAATGGGTTTCATTTCATAATCACAATGTTTTAAAAACTGCTTTAAAGACATGATCTTTACGTCACTTTAAAACCCAGAGAAAAGGAAGGTGGGTCTCATGTATGTAAATCCCAGAATTTAAAATAGAACATTTTGGTATACATGTGAATACCCCTTTAGAATAAAGAGCTTTGAGTATTCAATTAATAATATAAAAGAACTTTAGAAAAAGAGAGAGACATTTTGAGACGGAAATTCTGCAGCATAACGGCTATGTTACGAGGTTTTAGAAGACATTAAAAAGAGAGGGAAAATGGGTAAAACATTCATAAATGACCCATAAAACAGTAGATGGACAGAATAAGAAGGATACATGATCATGGTAATGAAATTTCAAGGACATACCATTTGAAATGAAAAACATGGAAGGAAGACAAAAATAAGATTTCTCTTATGAAAGTTCGGCAGCCTAACGACGTTACTTAAACTTCAACAAAAATGATTTGAAAAGATCAAATAGGGTCTCTCATCATGTGAACATAAGAGTTCAGTATGATAGATATAGAGATAATTCACCAACATAATTAAAAAGGAACTTGAAAGACTTGACATGAAAGTAGAACTTTGAAAAGAATGAGAAGGGTGAAAGAATCCCCTGAAAATTCGGCAGCCTAACGGCGCCACTTAAAACTTCAAAATACTGAATTGAAGAGATCAAATGGGGTCTCTCATCATATGAACATAAGATTCCAGTATGATAGATATAGAGATCATACCCCAACATAACAAAAAGGAACTTGAAGGAATTGACATGAAAGTAGAACTTCAAAACGAGAAGGGTGAAAAACCACTTAAAAATCTGGCAGCCTAGCGGCGCCACTTAAAACTTCAAAATACTGAATTGAAGAGATCAAATGGGGTATCTCATCATATGAACATAAGAGTCCAGTATGATAGACATAGAGATCATACCCCAACATAACAAAAAGGAACTTTAAAGAATTGACATGAAAGTAGAACTTCAAAACGAGAAGGGTGAAGAACCACTTAAAAATTCGGCAGCCTAGCGGCGCCACTTAAAACTTCAAAATACTGAATTGAAGAGATCAAATGGGGTATCTCATCATATGAACATAAGAGTCCAGTATGATAGATATAGAGATCATACCCCAACATAACAAAAAGGAACTTTAAAGAATTGACATGAAAGTAGAACTTCAAAACGAGAAGGGTGAATAAACGACTTAAAAATTCGGCAGCCTAACGGCGCCACTTAAAACTTCAAAATACTGAATTGAAGAGATCAAATGGGGTCTCTCATCATATGATCATAAAAGATCAGTATGATAAATTTAGAGATCATACCCCAACATAACAAAAAGGAACTTGAAATACTTTACAAGAAAATAGATCTTGAAAAATGAGAAGGGAGAAAGAATCCGTTACAAAAATTTCGGCAGCCTAACGACACCACTTAAAACTTCATAAAAAGAAATAATGAGAGTAAGAGGGGATCTCCCATTATATGAACATAAAAATGGCAGTAAGAGGAGTATAAAAAAACATCCTCCAACATAAGAACATGTAGCATAAAAGGAATGACATAAAAGAGATTATTTGAAATGAAAGAGAGAGGTCGGATCCCTTACCTTAAAACGTAACTCTTAAAACTCAAAGGTTAGGACCTTGAGGGCTTGAGGGAACCTTGGGAGGACTCCTTGGGAGGTAATGAGACCAGAACTTCGTTGGGGGAGAGTGAGGAGTCGAAATAGATGAGAGGATGGCTTGGTATTTATAGGGAAAGTGAGGGGACAAGGCATTAATGGCCAAGGGACACCTCACATGTGCTTTTCTCAAACCCATGTTCTCTCCCTTGGCATTTATCATGGAGTTAGGCCACATGGGGCCCCCAAAACAATAATTCATCACCCTTGGCCGGCCAACCCTTAAAAGATCTCATGACATCATCATGACACAGTTATGATGTCATTAAACATACCGAAACCCTAAAACTGTATTTTTACTATTCACAGAAAATTCAACTTTCTCAGAAAAATCCCAAAATTTCATATTAACCAAATATCAATGCTATGATTTCAAAAATAAAATCTATTTTATAAAAATAATTTTCTAAATATTTTTAATTTTATTTTTAAATAAATACACTATTCACCGAATATTCATTTTTTTCAGAAAAAACCCCAGAAATTACCTTAACATAATATCGATGCTCTGAGTTCGAAAATAAAGTCCATTTTATAAAAATAATTTTCTAAATATTTTTAATTTAATTTTTAATTAAAAAACACTATTCACCCGAAAAAAATAATACTTGAATAATAATTTATGAAACCGTTATTTAACCATTTTATTGAATCACATTACTTAATCAAGGTGCCTAGATTATTTTAAAACTTTCTTTAAGTGAGATTACTAATCCATTTGGTCACAATACTAATCCTAAGCGTAAAATCACTATTCACAATTTACTATTCATAAAAAATCAAGTTGATCTTATTAGACTCTAAATTTCGTACTGGACATAATTGTAGAAGACCATTTTTTGAAAATCATTACACATTTTAAATTATTTAAGGTTTACATAAACATTTTTTTAAAATATCCTTTTGAAAATTCATCAAAATATGCATAATATTTTTATCTGGTCATTTGAAAATTCATAAACTTCATCATAAGAAGAAATCCCAATTTTTTTTAAAACAAGGATTACACAAGGCAGTTACGGTCTCATTACATAGCCTCTTATAATACCAGCATAGGACCTAAGAGTAAGGTGTGCTAGGGTGATAGAATCTTGGGGCGGCTCAGTCAACATTGCCCGAGTAGTAATTTCTATCAGTTTGAACTTCTCGCGAAGGCGATTCCGTTCTAGCTTCACATGATGAAGTTCGACTTGGATTTGGTCCAGAGCAAAGCCCAATGGTGCTACCTCCTTCCCAAGCTCTGTTAGATGAGCTTCGATCGGTCCAAGACTACTAGGTGACGCCATCAAATCTTCTTTCTATAATAATTAACCAAGATTACTTATATTTAGAGACAATAATCAAAACATTTTGTTCACAGCAGTCATATTGACCGATGGTCATATAACAGTCAAAACCCACTGGTCTCATTTTAATTATAATCATGTTTATCACATAAAACATTTTTGTTGAGTATAAAAATAAAATAAAATAACACATGAAATTAGGAAACAAGATTTATTCAAAATTTCAGGCCGTTACAATCTTCCCCCCTTAAGAAATTGCGTCCTCGCAATTTTTAAAATAGGGTTTTGAAATTTCATTGAAAGTCCCACATCGGAAAAAGAGTTAGTAACACCATTACTTTAAAAGAAAGAAAAGGAAGTACAAAGGCCACCCAGGTTTACTCATACTAGGATTCCATGTAGAAAACATGGACATGGAGGAGAAAAAAAAGGGTCACGTTCTAAAGGAGAGTGATAGAAAACATGATTAGGAGGAATTTAACCACCAGAAAATCCCAAAATTATGATGTGTGTAAGCGGTCTTTGATTACCAAGTAGGAAACGTAAACCAACAACGTTTTTGTTTCACGTTCCTTTTCATAATTTTTAGGAATTCATTTACAACATAAAACAAAAACATAAGAAAATATACCTATCTTCATGTAGAGTTTCATCCTTTAATAAGTTTCTACCCAAAACTAATCTTTTCTCCAAATTATGAGCATTCAAAACTACTTGGTCTCATCAAAACACAAGAATCATCTTCATAATCCACAAAAGATTAACTATCTATTTCTTCTATCTTTAAACATTATCCCAAAAACAGAAAGGGTAAGGTAAAACAACTCTTCAAAAAGAAATAATCCCATAGGAATGGAAACTAGTTTTAAATCTTCAAAGTTCCATGGTACTACCCAAAGTTCATCATAGTCCATTCCATAAATAACTGTCCTTAAAAAAATCCTCAAAATAAACCAAACTAAGATTGAAACCGAAATACAAGAAGGATTTGATAACATAGTCTTCCAAGGTAAACTTTATCATTAATCTCCAAACAACATCAACCACTCCTAACATCTTATAAAAAAAAGTAACTAACCTAAACATATTTACCCCAAGATAGGTTAATAATTTCCATAAGTAACCAAAATTACTATAATTCCACCTTAAATTCATCAATTCTTCAAAATATAAGTCAACCCTACTCTTCAATGAAAATACCGTAGTAATCTATTTACCTCGATCAAATATGGTTCCCTAAAATAATGAATGTCTTCCAAAATAATAATCATCTTTTAATCCCCTAATCATCTCTTTCATATTAATATGGCAATCGTTGCATTTCCTATCACATTGGTTATTGGGACATGTTCTTCCATCTCCCACCATTAACTAAGAAGAGAAATTATAATTAGAGGCTTAAATACTTAACCAATAATCATGAAAAGGATCTTGAAGTATATAAGGATAACTTGTAGAAGAAAAGTATACCCTAACTTGTGATCCCCTAGGTTCCAATCTAGGTTATCCATGATCATATATTCCTATGTGAATCTTTGTTCCTTTAACAATGGTTCATACTAAGCTTATGAATTTACCAAAGCATATCCCCGGGGAGTGTCGTAACCAAGAGTGCAGCAAGGCCTGTTGTCATGTACCAATTCCCGTTCGAGTCTAGGTAAAAGCGGTGATTTCAAGTTTTACCCCTATGTACATCTGTGCCAGAGCCACCTCTACCTGCTCGTACCCAGACAGGGATGTATTTTCTTGGAAACCCCTTACTCAATACTCACCAAAATACCAGGAATATTTCCTATATTTAAACTTTTCTATAGGGTTCTTCCTAAAGTTTTCATATCCTAATTTCCACAAATAACTAAACCATCCTTTGATACCAACTATATCATCCCGTCTTTTTATCACATAAACTTTCATTACATTTTACAAAACCGAGGATCTTTAAAGTTTAGTGTCTTGGAAACCAGGAACATAATACATGAAAAGAACAAAAAAAACACCCCTCTTAAAAACTTGAAAGGATTCTCCTTAAGTTCATCCTAGGTTCATTACTGCATCTCATAACCTGGGGACATACATCAAAAGAAAGAGTGAGCAGAAAGCCCAGTAAGGGAAACAAGAGAAACATTTTACTTGTGAACTTGAGATACATCAATAAGGATATGAAAAGAACTTTAAGGCATGAGAAAGAAATCATGAGATACATCATAATAAAAATAACATTTTTTATAACTTGAAGATGTGGCTACAACATTTAATATTAACAATCGTTTCGTTTCACCAAGGTCCATCCCCAAGGTGTCGTTAAAAATTACCAAGGTTATTCACCATGGCGTCGTTAAAAATGGTCATCTCTAGAGATTAAGTCTTTACCCAATGCATTGGAGCGCTATCAGGGCGCACCCTTAAATTTGCCTTTATTATAATGTGAGACACATATATCATCATCAAACATTTCATAAATAACCCATATAGCATAAAATAAATGGGTTTCATTTCATAATCACAATGTTTTAAAAACTGCTTTAAAGACATGATCTTTACGTCACTTTAAAACCCACAGAAAAGGAAGGTGGTTCTCATGTATGTAAATCCAAGAATTTAAAATATAACATTTTGGTATATATGTGAATACCCCTTTAGAATAAAGAGCTTTGGGTATTCAATTAATAATATAAAAGAACTTTAGAAAAAGAGAGAGACATTTTGAGACGGAAATTCTACAGCATAACGGCTATGTTACGAGGTTTTAGAAGACATTAAAAAGAGAGGGAAAATGGGTCAAACATTCATAAATGACCCATAAAACAGTATATGGACAGAATAAGAAGGATACATGATCATGGTAATGAAATTTCAAGGACATACCATTTGAAATGAAAAACATGGAAGGAAGACAAAAATTAGATTTCTCTTATGAAAGTTCGGCAGCCTAACGACGTTACTTAAACTTCAACAAAAATGATTTGAAAAGATCAAATAGGGTCTCTCATCATGTGAACATAAGAGTTCAGTATGATAGATATATAGATAATTCCCCAACATAATTAAAAAGGAACTTGAAAGACTTGACATGAAAGTATAATTTTGAAAAGAATGAGAAGGGTGAAAGAATCCCCTAAAAATTCGGCAGCCTAACGGCGCCACTTAAAACTTCAAAATACTGAATTGAAGAGATCAAATGGGGTATTTCATCATATGAACATAAGAGTCCAGTATGATAGATATAGAGATCATACCCCAACATAAAAAAAAGGAACTTTAAGGAATTGACATGAAAGTAGAACTTCAAAACGAGAAGGGTGAAGAACCACTTAAAAATTCGGCAGCCTAGCGACGCCACTTAAAACATCAAAATACTGAATTGAAGAGATCAAATGGGGTATCTCATCATATGAACATAAGAGTCCAGTATGATAGATATAGAGATCATACCCCAACATAACAAAAAGTAACTTTAAAGAATTGACATGAAAGTAGAACTTCAAAACGAGAAGGGTGAAGAACCACTTAAAAATTCGGCAGCCTAGCGGCGCCACTTAAAACTTCAAAATACTGAATTGAAGAGATCAAATGGGGTATCTCATCATATGAACATAAGAGTCCAGTATGATAGATATAGAGATCATACCCCAACATAACAAAAAGGAACTTTAAAGAATTGACATGAAAGTAGAACTTCAAAACGAGAAGGGTGAATAAACCACTTAAAAAATCGGCAGCCTAACGGCGCCACTTAAAACTTAAAAAATACTGAATTGAAGAGATAAAATGGGGTCTCTCATCATATGATCATAAAATATCAGTATGATATATTTAGAGATCATACCCCAACATAACAAAAAGTAACTTGAAATACTTTACATGAAAATAGATCTTGAAAAATGAGAAGGGAGAAAGAATCCGTTACAAAAATTTCGGCAGCCTAACGGCACCACTTAAAACTTCATAAAAAGAAATAATGAGAGTAAGAGGGGATCTCCCATTATATGAACATAAAAAGAGCAGTAAGAGGAGTATAAAATAACATCCTCCAACATAAGAACATGTAGCATAAAAGGAATGACATAAAAGAGATTACTTGAAATGAAAGAGAGAGGTCGGATCCCTTACCTTAAAACGTAACTCTTAAAACTCAAAGGTTAGGACCTTGAGGGCTTGAGGGAACCTTGGGAGGACTCCTTGGGAGGTAATGAGACCAGAACTTCGTTGGGGGAGAGTGGTGAGTCGAAATAGATGAGAGGATGGCTTGGTATTTATAGGGAAAGTGAGGGGACAAGGCATTAATGGCCAAGTGACACCTCACATGTGCTTTTCTCAAACCCATGTTCTCTCCCTTAGCATTTATCATGGAGTTAGGCCACATGGGCCCCCCAAAACAATAATTCATCACCCTTGTCCGGCCAACCCTTAAAAGATCTCATGACATCATCATGACACAGTTATGATGTCATTAAACATACCGAAACCCTAAAACTGTATTTTTACTATTCACTGAAAATTCAACTTTCTCAGAAAAATCCCAAAATTTCATATTAACCAAATATCAATGCTATGATTTGAAAAATAAACTCTATTTTATAAAAATAATTTTCTAAATATTTTTAATTTTATTTTTAAATAAATACACTATTCATCGAATATTCATTTTTTTCAGAAAAAACCCCAGAAATTACCTTAACATAATATCGATGCTCTGAGTTCGAAAATAAAGTCCATTTTATAAAAATAATTTTCTAAATATTTTTAATTTAATTTTTAATTAAAAAACACTATTCACCCGAAAAAATTAATACTTGAATAATAATTTATGAAACCGTTATTTAACCATTTTATTGAATCACATTACTTAATCAAGGTGCCTAGATTATTTTAAAAATTTCTTTAAGTGAGATTACTAATCCATTTGGTCACATTACTAATCCTAAGCGTAAAATCACTATTCACAATTTACAATTCATAAAAAATCAAGTTGATCTTATTAGACTCTAAATTTTGTACTGGATATAATTGTAGAAGACCATTTTTTGAAAATCATTACACATTTTAAATTATTTAAGGTTTGAATAAACAGTTTTTTAAAATATCCTTTTGAAAATTCATCAAAATATGCATACTATTTTTATCTGGTCATTTGAAAATTCATAAACTTCATCATAAGAAGAAATCCCAATTTTTATTTAAAACAAGGATTACACAAGACAGTTACGGTCTCATTACATAGCCTCTTATAATACCAGCATAGGACCTAAGAGTAAGGTGTGCTAGGGTGATAGAATCTTGGGGCAGCTCAGTCAACATTGCCCGAGTAGTAATTTCTATCAGTTTGAACATCTCGCGAAGGCGATTCCGTTCTAGCTTCACATGATGAAGTTCGGCTTGGATTTGGTCCAGAGCAAAGCCCAATGGTGCTACCTCCTTCCCAAGCTCTGTTAGATGAGCTTCGATCGGTCCAAGACTACTAGGTGACGCCATCAAATCTTCTTTGTATAATAATTAACCAAGATTACTTATATTTAGAGACAATAATCAAAACATTTTGTTCACAGCAGTCATACTGACTGATGGTCATATAACATTCAAAACCCACTGGTCTCATTTTAATTATAATCATGTTTATCACATAAAACATTTTTGTTGAGTATAAAAATAAAATAAAATAACACATGAAATTAGGAAACAAGATTTATTCAAAATTTCGGGCCGTTACAATAGTAGTGGTGTAGCCATATATTATAGACTATGAGGGGAGTTATAGAGATATTTTCCACTATAATACCCAATCAATAGAGTATTCTGATTCTAGTACAAAGAGTTTCTATATTTTGATAAATTATTGGGATAAATTTAATGATTAAATAAATCAGTAATGTCATATTTGATAATCAGAAAAAAGCACTAATATGCTAATGTCTATTTTGTAAAAATGGAAAGTAATACCCCAATAAAAGCGTGATAAATATTAGACAAAGTTAATGTCCAAACTAGAATGAATTTCAAGTGTAGTACAGATGCATTCACATAATATTACTATATCAGAAATTCAAGGTGCTTTTGCCCCATCCTGTTAAGCCACCTTAGGATGTGAGGGTATAAATTTTCTTGTAGGAGACTCATGAATTAAGCATATTATGGTTCTATAATAATGCCATCACCAACTTCTGATGTTATTTGTGTTTCTTACATCGTGACATGGATGATATTTCACAAAGTCTTATCTCCAAGAAACATTTGTGGAGAAATTGAAGGATGTTTTGAATGTGATGTTAACACTAGATTTGTGTAATAATGAAAGGGAGACTATGTTCTTTCACTACATCCCATTCATATACCATATTATTCCAGTTTCATTTATGAATACATATGAATAGAACATAGCAGATTCTTCATTAACTTTTAGGTGTGGTCCTCCAAGTAATAATAAAATTAAAGATTGTACGATCTTTTATTCTTATAATGAATCAACTTGAAGACAAGGTGAAAAGACCAATGAAAATTTACGTCAAAGTCAACTTTTTACTGTTCTTTAAATAAGTGAGGTTGGTTATTTAATATGAGGTTATTTTAATCATATATATTGAAATACATTTATGGATGATTAAAAACTCAATGAACTAAAATACAAGAAGCAAGTACTTGCTTCTCATTCATGTATATTCATCAATATAAATTATTCTTTCTAACCTAATTCATAGGTATTGAATAAAATATTCCAAAAACATGTGTGTATTTTTATACAATAACCATGTTAGTATATAGAAATTATAAGAAGTAATGTTTTTTCTCCATGTAGTTGATGAATGGTTAATCCTATGTCAATGGTGAGAAACACATTACTTCTTATTGCAATGTGAATAATTTTAGTTGAACAAGTTGTTTAGTATAACCAAAACATTTATCTCACATGACATTTTGGTCATAATGAGAAATTATTCCATGTTCAGGAATAAATGCTGTTTTGGTGTAACATACTCAACAAATAATTCAGTCATACTTGAATCATAGGAAATACATGACGAATATAAAATTTTATACATACCCAGTTGTGGAAATATAATTTATTGTCATGTAAAACTAAAAGTGGAAATCAAGAATATACCCAGTATGGTATTTTGGATCTGCATATCTTAATACCTTTCGTATTATTGACATCTTTAGTTTAGACAATGAAACCATTATAAATAAAGGTATGCCACAAATCTTACGGGGTAAGTTCAACAAGTGAGCAAGAACTATTCCAAAAGAAATAGAGAGGTAATGATACTTCATAAGATTCATTTATGTCATTAAGGAATGTAGTAGGAAAGTATATGCTTGGTCTGAAGATATGAGTTGTTTTAGATCATCATTCTGAAGTATATCTTGACAAAAAACTCATCGATCATGATAATGTAGCATGGAGTAATTTCTTAACGCATGAAACCTTATCTACATCACGATATTAAATTTCATAATGATGATTGATAACGAGTCTTACATGTTAACATTGATCAATAAAATGTAACATGGAGTAATTCCTAAACACACACTATATTCATCAAAGTAATGGTGTAAGTAAGATCAATGTTACAACATCCAAAAACTTCCATTATATTTCACGATTTGTTTCCAAATAATCATGAAATACCATGACCAAAATGCCAACTAAAATGATAAATGGATACCAAATGTGTTATAGTATGATTAAAATCTATTATGAAAGAGGACATGTGTTAAGATTCCAAGATTTTGTTATAATTTAAACATACATTCTTTAACTTAAACACATTGTGCATCTAAGGTAATTTTGCTAACATCTTCTTAGGATATTACACAGATCCCTAAAATAGAAAAATAGGAAATCATGTGATAAAATAAATTTCAGCAAATAGGGTGAACATCTCTAATTGATATAGTAAGAGTAATATTGACTTGGGTTTAATTGATGATCAAGATGCATAAATGGTTGCATAGGAACAAGTTTCACAAGTGCTTGTGGAACAAGAATGTTTCATAAGTACATACTACATTGAAAAAATAAAACTATTGTGATGATCATGAGTTCTATGCTACCGGTGATACATTATTCATTGAGAATAATAATTACTACAGGTACGCGGTATATGGAAAGTATCTAACATTGAAAAGGAAAATTAAAATTCAGTAATGGATTAAATGTATCCAATTTTAAAGGGTCTTATAAATTTAATACTGTGGTGGGTATTCATATGAGCTGATACATGGTTCATAAAAGCGTGGTACCAATAAGGAAATATTGGTTATACCATGTTGGTATACCAAAATCCATTAGAATTTTACATGTTAGGGATAACATCTAAGATCATTAAATTGGACATTGGATTTCAATATCATACTTTGTGGAAGGTGTAATGGCCTGGACCTTTCCGGTCCATTACTTTGTAAAAATTTGATGTGGCCAAACATGAAACGTGTTATAATAATAATTTTTATAATAATAATTGATAAGGGTGGCGTGAAAATATTTGGTGTTAAGTAGATTAAATGGTTTAAATTTAATCATTGTGAAATAAAAGAAATAAAATTGAATGTATTTAATTGAATGAGGGGAGGTGCATGGTTTCTTTTGATTTATTTAAATTTTAATAAATAATAAATTATGAGTGTAAATAACATTAAAACGGTATTATTATATAATAATTTGTTATAATAATAATAACATGAAGAGGCGCATGGAAGGGGTTCCCAACCCGTGCGTGAATATCTTGTGAGGGGAGAGAGGGAGTAATTATAAGATAATAATGGGTGTCAATAATAATAATAATAATAATTAATGATAATGATAGTGACCCGTTCATGAAATTGAAAGAGGATTTATTAATATTATATTAAATTATAATGGTAATGGTGTATTTTAGTGTGGGATTAATTAAATGGAATGGTCTTAATTTAATATGAGAATAACCATGAAAAACTAATTTAATGGGATTAAATTAGAACAGTAATGATAAATGTTATTAATATTAATTTTATTAATAATAACATTGAAGTGATAATAGAGTAAAGGAAAGGGGAGGTGCCACATTTGGTGGAGTAGGAGAAAAAATCGTGAATGGAAGAGTTAGATTTGAGAGAGAAAGAGTTTAAAGGAAATAAAGATTTAAAATTTAAAGCAATAAAATAAATAAGGAAATCAATCAAGGTGGAATGGGGTGATGCGCACCAAATTGGAGAGGATTTTGTGCGTGAATCTTAAATGAGATTGGAGAGAGAAATTTTCAATGAAATTAAATAATAATAATAATATAATAATAAAATTATTATTTGTGGTTGTCAAAACCATAATTCATCCATAACTTCTTCAGATGATATCGGATTGACGAACCATCAGCGACAACATAACCCTAAAATTATGACGGTCATTTTAAGATGAATGATGAATACCTTTTTATGACTCATGTCTTGGGTCAATAAAACACCTATTATTTATTGCAGTTATTATTATCATTATATGCATGGAAACCGCGTGACATGTCGTGTGTTGACCAGTCAAACAACGTAACAGTTGTACATTCATGTCATGTATTCATTAATACACGCTGCCTACCATTTTAACTTTTCATTGCCTATATAAGAGAGGGTCACATGTTATTTACAGACCCCTCTTCTTCTCTGTACGACGATGCTCCCGGATGACCCAGAAGCCTTCCTCATATCTTCTTCATCCGGACTCCGATCGTCGATCTGTCGGTGGCTGCGGGATCGTGTCGACGAGGCGAACATCGTGCACCTCGTTCCTTTCCCTCTTCTTCAACTTCCTCTTTGAATTTTCCTACCGAGGAGATTGCTGATATTTTACGGGAACAACACTCTTCGACGAACGTCATCTTAATGTGTGGTTGTTCCGCATCATACATGGGAGGACGTAGTCATCGGGATGAGTGATCAAAATCCTCGTGGTGGTTGTTCTAGCAGAAGGACATCAAAACCTGTTCAGGTAGTGATCTTACCTTCATCTCTCTATCTTTTGTGCATCATGTGGGGTGGGTATCCTCTTGCTTTCATGAGATTCAGTTGAACCAGTAAATAAAGATAATAATTGGTTAAAGAACGGGTTTGGGGAAATTTTGTTGATTTTTTTTTTATTTCCATCAATTCTTGTCTTTTGATTATGTTGTGAATTGAATAGGATTATGCCTACTGAAAATCACAGTCGTTGGGGGCCTTTTCTTGCGCAATTTAATGTTGCCCTATTTTTTTGGATTGTTTCATTGATGGAATTTCATAGAATGTGGAAATTGGTTAATCATGTAAAGTTTGCAGATTAAATGAATACCTGGAACCCTTGTATGATCACCCCGGTTAAACTAAATGGAAGAATGAATTTTTGGGTGTTGGTTGGGGTTTAATTATGATTAGGGGTGTTTCCTGGGTTGTTGTGGAACAGGTGAGCAGCAGGACTGCAGTTGGCTTGGTTGTGGGTTGGCATGTATGATATAGTTGTGATGGGCAGTGGATCTATAGTAAATGGTATCAAAGGGATGATGATGTGGTACAAGTATTGTTTCCAATGTGTTTTTGGTTATGGTGGTTGGCAGCAGGTCTGCAGGGATGGGTTGTGCATATGAATAAAAGTGGAAGAGTAAACTAATGAATTGTGGGGCATGGTAGTAGATTAAATATGGAAAATCAATGGAATTGATTTCCTGATAAAAGAAAATGGATTTGTGTTGCTTTTTTTCTTTAACTTTATTTTTGGTTGGCAGGGATATGTTTTACGAATGATTGATCTGGTTTGGTTGTTGTTAGTTGCTCGGTAGTTAAGTAACTGATAAGCTAAAACTGTTAAAACATGAAAATATTAATGGGGTTTGGGGCTGTTTATTGTGTGCATACTTTCGAGGTTGTAGTGCCGAGGCATGTTCTTATATCTTTTGTGTAGAAGCCTTAGGATGGGATGAGTGGTTGATATAATTATATAAATCTGTACGTTTATGTTTCTTTATGCAGGCCACCCATGTTGAGCACTATGTGCTGAACACCCGTGGGATGAGGGGTGAAATTATCAAACATCTAAAGGATGGATGGTTACTGTTCTTCCCTGTGCTCCCACTTCCAGGTTCTATAGCCCACGATCCTTCAGGTAGGTTATGACATATGTTTCCTAAGAGTCTTTGGGATGAGGATGTGATATGTTCCCAGGTTTCTTCAGGATGAGATGTGATGTGGTTCGCAGGTGTCTTCGGGATGAGATGTGGTTATGGACGAGGATTGAGTGTCGGCGGGATACTATGAGCTTCGTATGGCCATGTTGTGGAACTAGCTCGAGCTTCGTATGGCCGGGTTATGGCACTAGTTTAGGAAGAGGGGGAAGAATCAGAGTGTTAGGCGTAAGGGTTTGAGCAGTATTCAGTGGGAAGGTGGTGCGGGGTACCCATACATTGATAATATTACTATACTACTCTATTGACTTGCGATATTTGGTGAGTGTGGCTTGTAAGGTTGGGTGGATAGATTCCTTGCTAGGCTTTGGTTCCTTTAATTTTCTCACGGGGCATTAGGATGTCTCCCCACATGTGCACGAGAGCTTTGGGTTTTCTTACTAAGTATACTTGTATGCTCACCCTACGTTTACTTTCAGGATTTCAGGAGGACTTCAGGGACCATGCACGACCTTGCTAGTTAGGCGTTGGAGTTTTACTGGTTGTAGTTTTTGCTTTTTTTGGTATCCTACTTTCAATATTTTCTTGTACTTGTACTTTTGTTTTAGTGTTGTATAAAACATGCATATGGGTTTGGTTTTGGGATTATTTTCATTTACTTTTTCCATTTTCTTTTGGTGTTTGACTCATCATATTTGCCGATCTTAAATAATAAAAAGGGTAATGACCCCCCATATTTGTGAAAACTCATAACCTTGGTTCTAGTCGCCACTCCGGGGCCTACTGGGGGTGGGACTCGGGGGTCATTATCTCCCTTTCACCATTGCCAGCTCATGAGGGGTATATTTGGTGGGAGGGGGTCGTGACAGAATGGTGTCAGAGGTGATGGTTGAGAGATAGGATGAAGTATGGAGTTAGGCACAGTGAGGATTGCATGGGATGGTAGGGAAATAGTGTTGTCTAATACTGGTGCGTGACATAAGCCAGGGAAGACCGGCTAGGACACAGGATTTTAGGGCCCCCTGTGATCCAATGCAAGGACTCTAAGCTTACTGAACGACCAAGTAAGACTACATTGATTGCAGGGTAAAGACCCTAGGAAAGGTACATGCATCATCATGATTTTTGTTTTACTTTATTTGGGTGTTCTGGGAAAGAAATCAAAATAAAATCATAAAATGAAACCTTGAGAAAATTTCATTGCTACTTGGGCTTAGGCGTTCCTTGTTTACCGAACAACTATGACACCTGGACGTCAACAGAAAGGCAAAGGAGTGGGATGCGGAAAATTTCACGCAATAGAAGTAGCAACCCTAGAAAGGCCATAGATTGAGAGAGATGTTTTCGATTTAACTTAAATGCTCTCGTTCAAGTTTTGTTTAAATTCAAGAGCATCACACTCCTTTGATGAAACTCATTCTCGTCCATGCTTTGGGCCTAGACCTTGTTTTTTATGATTCTATAACGATAAGTTGTTTTCATCTTTCCTTTAAATGTGTGTGGAGAGTCCTAACATGTGGGGAGAGGAGGACCTGATCCCTAATTAAGACGCATTAATGTGGATGTGATTAAACCCATGTGGTCCAGTCAGTGCCACCCAAAGAGGATAGTATCTTGACATGGGAGAATGAATTCCCCAATCCATGTGTTGGGGAAGCGTGTTGCTTATTTTGTGTGGTGTTGGGGGCAGTTTGTGTATGATAAATCCTAAATTATATGGGTGGGAGGACCTAATCCCTAATCTAGACGCATTAATTGTAACAACCCAAGATTTTATGAAAAATATTCTTTTTAATTTCACTAATGTCTTGTGTTGTACGCTACACCAAAAGGAGCTTGCACAACACGCATCCTTGATTTTCCTTGAATTACACGCAATTGCGACCTTTCTCGATAGCGTGTGTGGTACGCAATAACGAGTTTCACTAAACAACAATATGCTATTAAAATATTATTAAAACTAGCCGTTATGAATAGTAATAACCACTTTTTGAAATTTTGTAATTTTATTTTTCAAAATGGAATTCATTTTTGGATTCATAATATCGAAATTAGCTTAGGGTGAAATTTTGGTACTTTTCGGATAACTTTTATTTTCTGATGAATAGTGAAAATTACTAAATTTTAATTAAAAACAAATTTTTTAATCGAAATAATTAATAGTGATAAATTATTAATTTGAGTGGTTTTAAAGTATATTTAGAATATACTTTTACAATTCAATACAATGTTGGTCATTGGATGTAATTTCACATTTACACCAGACATAAACAAGTGTTAATCTTTTGATAGTTATTATCTCTTAAAAACACGCTATTTGTTGTGACAGCGGAAATTAATTATAAAATTAATTAATTCAACTTATATGTTGGGAATTTTGTAAAATATAAATCATTTTTGAATTCAGAATATCAATTATAGCTTAGGGTGAAATTTTGGCATTTTTCTGAAAAACTTCAATTTTTGATGAATAGTGAAACTACTAAGTGGTAGTTAAAAAAAATTAATTTTTTCATAAATCTTAATTTTACCGCTTCTGTGAATGGAATTTCAAAAATCTGAGAGACACGGTTGATTTCAGTAAGTAAAATGTGGTTCAATGAGATGAAAATAATTTTTGGTGAATAGTAACTTTTTACTTTTATTTACCATGGTTAAAAGTAAATAGGGTAATTAAGGGTAAAAATGATATTAATATTACCCTAACACATGTCCTAATCCTATTTTACAAGTGTATCTCGACCAAAAACAACCTTAAGTGTAAAATATTATCATTTAGGCCCACTTGGATTAGATTAGGACATTTATTATTAATTTAATTAAAGAAGGGTTAAAATAGTTAAAATCAAAGTTTAATAAGTAAATCATTTTTAATATGGGGTTATACATAAGATAAATTCGACTATAAATATTCATTAGAAATCTAAAAAGATTTCCTACATAATGGTATTTTATTTATAATTTTTAGACATTAAATAATATAATTTATTTATGACACAATGATGATGCAGTAATTATCTTATTAATGAAATATTGACATAATTGATGTTATAAACACCGAAATAAATGTAATTTGAGACTTTTTATGAATCCCACTAATTTTATAGGTTACTATGATATATTAGTGTTGATTTAACCAACTTGGTTTGAACATATAATTCTGTTATGACTTTCACAAAAAATCATATATCAAATAGTGTCAAAATTGACACAAAAAAGTTTTTAAATCAAATATTATATTATTAATTGTTATTTTATTCCTAAAAATCTAAGGCTCAGCTAAATGACTTAGATAAGAATATATATATTAATAATAAACAATTTGGGGTTCGTTTGGCATGTTATAGTAAGTGTATTAACCATATACTGTAAGAAAACAAAAAGACACGGTAAAAGTTAAATTATTTAACTTAGAGTTAAATCTAATTGATAAGGTTAAAATAATAAACTAAACTTGTCTAAATTCTATTGGTTGATAGGATTTAGACCCATCCCCACTTTATCTTCTAAATAAGACCCTTTGGAACCATTATAAACCGATTTTGACTTTAATATAAAATAATATTTTGAGATATTCCTAAGGTGCCCCTCTCCTCCCTTATAAAAGGGCACCTCCTTCCCCTCCTCCTCACACCAATTTGAGCACTCAATCTCGGCCAACTCCTGCCAAAATACCTTCTCCACTTCCCTATAATAATCCTAGAGGTCCTGGTCTTCTTCAAAGACAAATCTTAGTTCCCTAAGTGGAGGATTCAAAGAGGCGTTCCAAAGAAGAGGTAATATCCATTACCGATCTTTTCAACTTCTTTCTTCTTCAACTTATTCTTATTTAGTTGTTTCATGATAAAGTAATAACATAATTATTTCTTATATACTGATATGTTATTATAAATATGAAACAAATCTAATTAACCTTCTATCCATCCTACGGAAAAAGGAAATCACCGCGCGTGCGTACGTACGGAATACCGTCTCCACGCCGTGGTGTAATCTATTTTCCGCCACCACCTTAACTAGATGGGTATAACGGTGTAATGAGTAACTATATATTATTATTATAAAGTTATATTGATACTGAAATAGTATACAAACACTTCAACACAATTCCACGACCATGGGAACGATATCATCGCTCGTGCGTACGTACGGACTACCGTCTCCACGACACGATGAGATTCATTCACAATGATTAACCATTCATGAATGATTATAAAGTATATATAATAAGTACTAATGAAATATATGATATAATAATGATACTGGATTTATTTATATTTATATGTATGTCATCTACTTAATTCCATTCAATTCAATAAGGAAACGAAAACCGCGTTCATGCGTACGTACAGACTACCGTCTCCATGAACGGTGTATTTCTTTCCATTTACTGATTTATTATATATATGTATATTATGAATATATATATATAAATAATGTTTTATATTCTGTAATTAAGTAATAATGATCTAAGTAATCATATGAATAATTACAAGTCAAAACACGGACGACAAATGAAACAATTTTACCCAAAACGCTCTTTAACATGGAATTTACAAAAGAACGAGTAATATAATGTCATAAGTGAACCATATATGATATCATAACAATGAATATGATTCCTTAATAAGTCAATGACATTATTTAAATCATTATACAGGAGGTTTGGACACTTACGAAGCAAATCGGACCTAAGGTAAGGGAAATATCGCAATCTCATTTTTATCCGAGATTGTTTATTCGTAAGTATTTACTGGGGTGTATTTTATCATACACATCCATGTTTCCTCAATATGTAATATTATTTCCATCCACCTAAAATTTTTGAAATCCAATTTTACCCTTCAGTGAGTTTTTAGTAAAAGATATGAAAGGAATCTTTTGTCGTTTTTCGTACGAGGTACTTTTTGACTTTTTCGACAAAAGTATGAAGAATGTTTTTTTAACTTATACGGCAAGAATGGATTTTTAAAACATTATTTCCAAGAATCTTCCTTTATAAGTTTTCAAGTTTATTTTTAATCAATTTATTTTAGTTTATAATTGTATGACATGTTATGAAAAGAAAAGTGTTTTTTGAAGTAGAAAGGATATTTTTCTCAAGAATGGAGTTCTAGTGTTTTATCAAAATTATTTTCCATCTAAGATAATAAAGGGTTCTGTTTTTATCCCTATTATTACATTGATTTGATTATATTGTGATGGAATTATTTTTATGAATTCCTTTATCTTATATTAATTGTTTTATGATGTCATGATGTTTAAGATTCCCATTTGTATTACATGGGTTATGCAATGATGTATGATTTATGATTTTGTGGCACACATAAGAATGGTATAATTATGAGATGGGTGGGACCTATATCTCCCTCCAATGCATTGGGTAAAGATTTTATATCTCATGAGATAGACATGGCTGGAACGGTAGGTTATACCGGTTCAGTGAAACAGGACTGAAACGAGGGTGACTCGGTTCAGAAAGGGACTTTGTCCACTAAGATAGTCTTGGCAATGAGTATTGACTAACAAGAAATGATTCTCTATGATTATGTGTGAATGCCACAAAGTTTCATGTTTTAAGTTATGATTATTGGGATTTCATTTCACTACTATGATTTATCCCATGTTATGAAATTATGCTCTCTTTTGCAGGTTAAGATTTCTAAAAGTTATGTTCTTATGAATATGATGTGATTGATTTTTCTTTTGTATACCCTTACTGAGCATTTGATCTCACCCTTTTATTTTTTCTTTTCCCCAGGATATAAAGAAAGGTTTTAGGTAAAAAAAAAGGGAAGATCTTTATGGGAGATATTGAAGATCTTTCACCACGATTAGAAGATTACGTTCCAGGTTTCCAAAGACACTAAACTATTACGATCCTTGTGTGTGTGTTTTTGTTATGTACTAAGTATTCCGAAAATGTAATGTAATGTCCATGTACGTCAGGCTTCGGGTCTCTACAGTTGGTATCAGAGGAAAGGTTTAGTCAACCTTTGGAAACTAGGATGCGAAAACGTTAGTGAGATCCCAAGAGATATTTCTAAGGTATATCTAGGGATGTCCCTAAGGATAAGTATACGTATAAGATACAGTCCTAGAACTATGGTAACGATCATAGAATTTAACCTAAGAAGTTAGATATTGAGGATACTCCCCCTTTATAATGTTGTTTTCCCTAGCATGATTTTTGCCTCTCACACTATTCTTTTTGGGTTTTAGATGATGGCTGGAACCCGAAGGAACCGTGTTGATCAATGCAATGGACAATGCAATGATTGTCCTCCTGAACAAACAAATGTTATGGGAGATGGAGTGCAAAATCTTATTGCTATACTTACACAAGCTATGAATCATTCTGGACTTCCAAATGAGTAGAGAAGGGAACAATATTCTATTGAGTCCTTCATGAGGCAACGTCCACCTTCTTTTAGTGGGTCTTCCGATCCACTTGTTGCTGAACAATGGATCAGTACCACTGAAAAGATATTTTCAGTTCTTCAATGTTCTGAACATGATAAATTCATCTTAGCAGTATATCGTTTGGAAGGTGAAGCTGATCAATGGTGGAATCTTATCAAGAATACGAGGCAAAGAGATGAAATTGATTCCATGAAATGGGACGAGTTCAAGAACTTGTTTTTCAGTAAGTACTTCCCTCGTATTCTTCGAACGAAGATGGAAAAGGAGTTTCTTGAGCTGAAACAGAAGGATGATGAATCTGTTGGTATATACGAAGTGAATTTTACAAGACTTGCAAGGTATGCATCTGGCATTATCATCCAACCTGAAAGTAAAGTTGATCGATTTTTCAGTGGCTTAAAACCAAGTCTTCGAAGGGCATTAGCTATACGAGACTTAAGTAGCTATGAAGAAATTGTGCGTTGTGCTATGAAGGTAGAAATTGAAGTTGGTGTTACATATCCATCTCATGGTTTTGACAAGAAACGAAAGATGGAGTACAAGGAGAAATCTCAGAATAATGGTGAAAAGAAAATGAATGCTTCCTTATGCTCAAAGTGTGGAAAGAAGCATGGTGGAGATTGTCTTAAAGGGAATGTAAAATGTTTTAAGTGTGGAAAAGAAGGTCATCGAGTAGCTGAGTGTCGAAGTAATGGAAAAAGGGTTTCTAATGATTTGAACAAAGCAAACACTGCAGAGAACGCACCACCAACACTTCAATCTTTCAAGTGCAAGGAGATGGGACATTATGCCAATAAATTCCCTAATCCAAGGGTTAGTGATGATCGACATGATCAACTGCTTAAGGCAAAGGACAAAGGGAAGTCACATGCGATTACTATTGGCGATGTTGAATATGACAACGATGTGGTGGAATGATTAAGTGTTTATGTAATGGGATTCCAAAATAATGTTGTATCAAAAAGTATTGAAATATTTATGTATTGGACTAATGTGGTATTCAAAGTGATTGAGATATTTTTGGAAATAAGTTGATATGCGCATAATGAAGGAAAAACGAGAAAACGAAATGTTTAACAGTATTCATGAGCTCATGATTGATATAAGGACTAAGTGATATCATGGTTTGAGTATATAGAATTCTGAGGATTTTGGTATGTGGAAAGTGTTAACTTTTAACTGCATTCATGTTTTCACTAAGGTTCAATGGGTATTCAAGAGAATACATGATTAAGGCCTTTGAATGTTTGGAATGTGACCAACAAAACATATCTTATGATATATGGGGATCAATGATGGTATTAAATCCCTGGTAATCGTTTTCACTATGTTATGAGAGTGGACTGCAGTATTATGGATAAGCCTAAAGATTGGAATGGATTATGTTGGACATAAGTTAGTATTGTTTAAGGATAGAAGTTTTTTTTCGATATTATTGATGGGATGTTATAGTAATATAGCTTTAGAAAAAAAAGGACAACCTGCAGGACGGGCGACATCCCATCGCGTCGGACAAGGATGTGGGAATCGAACCCACAACCGAAGTGCGACTGGCCTTTATCGCCTACCACTGGCCTACAGGAAGTCCCTGTTTAGTAGAAACTAGTTTTATTATATTAAGCAGTATGATATATGAAGTATAAGTCCATTTTAGGAACTATATATGATTAATCTCACTATAGATCGACTTATGTATATAAATTTTTCTAACCTTTTGTTTGAGACAGATGGAATGACCCGTCATTCTATCACATGATCTGCTAACACTTCACGAATAACAAATTCAACTTCATTTATTTAAGAGATGAAGTAGAAATTGTTCAAGTCACGAACAACAGTGAGATTGTACCAAAATAAAGTAAGTATTTATTCTAATTCAAACTCTTCAACTTTAGGGAAACGGTCTTGAAAACCAAAAATGTTGTCCTAGTGCCCTTATATCCGATGAATCAGATGGTACACTAGATCGTCACAAATTTATGGCTTTGTGATTTCTGGTTTTTCCATAGCCATGTTCTTTACCACTCTCCATCAGAACATGATGGTTAGATTTTTCTTCCATATCCATATTTTCACCTATGTGGAAACCCAGTGATTAGTTTATTTGGGTAACCGTTACGTTTCATACTTTCATTTTTAAAGATTGGTTTTGGTATTCCTTTTTATGATGTGGATTTCTATTAAAGAAACTTTCGAATAGTAAACCATTTATAACCCCAACGAATTTCGAGGGCGAAATTCATTTTAAGGGGGGTAGAATGTAACAGCCCAAGATTTTATGAAAAATATTCTTTTTAATTTCACTAATGTCTTGTGTTGTACGCTACACCAAAAGGAGCTTGCACAACACGCATCTTTGATTTGACTTGCATTACACACAATCGCGACCTTTCTCGATAGCGTGTGTAGTACGCAATAACGAGTTTCACTAAACAACAATATGCTATTAAAATATTATTAAAACTAGCCGTTATGAATAGTAATAACCACTTTTTGAAATTTTGTAATTTTATTTTTCAAAATTGAATTCATTTTTGGATTCATAATATCGAAATTAGCTTAGGGTGAAATTTTGGTACTTTTCGGATAACTTTTATTTTCTGATGAATAGTGAAAATTACTAAATTTTAATTAAAAACAACTTTTTAATAGAAATAATTAATAGTGATAAATTATTAATTTGAGTGGTTTTAAAGTATATTTAGAATATATTTTTACAATTCAATACAATGTTGGTCATTGGATGTAATTTCACATTTACACCAGACATAAACAAGTGTTAATCTTTTGATAGTTATTATCTCTTAAAAACACGCTATTTGTTGTGACAGCGGAAATTAATTATAAAATTAATTAATGCAACTTATATTTTGGAAATTTTGTAAAATATAAATCATTTTTGAATTCGGAATATCAATTATAGCTTAGGGTGAAATTTTGGCATTTTTCTGAAAAACTTCAATTTTTGATGAATAGTGAAACTACTAAGTGGTAGTTAAAAAAAATTAATTTTTTCATAAATCTTAATTTTACCGCTTCTGTGAATGGAATTTCAAAAAATCCGAGAGACACGGTTGATGTCAGTAAGTAAAATGTGGTTCAATGAGATGAAAATAATTTTTGGTGAATAGTAACTTTTTACTTTTATTTACCACGGTTACAAGTAAATAGGGTAATTAAGGGTAAAAATGATATTAATATTACCCTAACACATGTCCTAATCCTATTGGACAAGTGTATCTCGACAAAAAACATCCTTAAGTGTAAAATATTATCATTTAGGCCCACTTGTATTAGATTAGGACATTTATTATTAATTTATTTAAAGAAGGGTTAAAATAGTTAAAATCAAAGTTTAATAAGTAAATCATTTTTAATATGGGGTTATACATAAGATAAATTAGACTATAAATATTCATTAGAAAGATAAAAAGATTTAATACGTAATGATATTTTATTTATAATTTTTAGACATTAAATAATTTAATTTATTTATGACACAATGATGATTCAGTAATTATCTTATTAATGAAATATTGACATAATTGATGTTATAAACACTAAAATAAATGTAATTTGAGACTTTTTATGAATCCCACTAATTTTATAGGTTAATATGATATATTAGTGTTGATTTAATCAACTTTTTTTAAACATATAATTCTGTTATGACTTTCACAAAAAATCATATATCAAATAGTGTCAAAATTGACACAAAATAGTTTTTAAATCAAATATTATATTATTAATTGTTATTTTATTCCTAAAAATCTAAGGTTCGGCCAAATGACTTAGATAAGGATATATATATTAATAATAAACAATTTGGGGTTCGTTTGGCATGTTATAGTAAGTGTATTAACCATATAGTGTAAGAAAACAAAAAGACACGGTAAAAGTTAAATTATTTAACTTAGAGTTAAATCTAATTGATAAGGTTAAAATAATAACCTAAACTTGTATAAATCTTATTGGTTGATAGTATTTCGACCCATCCCCACTTTAGCTTCGAAATAAGACCCTTTGGAGCCATTATAAACCTATTTTGACTTTAATATAAAATAATATTTTGAGATATTCCTAAGGTGCCCCTCTCCTCCCTTATAAAAGGGCACCTCCTTCCCCTCCTCCTCACACCAATTTGAGCACTAAAACTCGGCCAACCCCTGAAAAAATCCCTTCTCCACTACCCTAGAATAATCCTAGAGGTCCTGGTTTTCTTCAAATACCAATATTAGTTCCCTAAGTGGAGGGTTCAAAGAGGCGTTCCAAAGAAGAGGTAATATCCATTACCGATCTTTTCAACTTCTTTCTTCTTCAACTTCTTCTTATTTAGTTGTTTCATGATAAAGTAATAACATCAGTATTTATTATATACTGATATCTTATTATAAATATTAAATAACTCTAATTAACCTTCTATACATCCTACGGAAAAAGGAAATCACTGCGCGTGCGTACGTACGGAATACCGTCTCCACGCCGTGGTGTAATCTATTTTCCGCCACCACCTTAACTGGATGGGTATAATGGTGTAATGAGTAACTATATACGATTATTATAAAGTGATATTGATACTGAAATAGTATACAAACACTTCAACACAATTCCACGACCATGGGAAGGATATCATCGCTCGTGCGTACATACGGACTACCGTCTCCACGACGCGATGAGATTCATTCTCAATGATTAACCATTCATGAATGATTATAAAGTATATATAATAAGTACTAATGAAATATATGACATAATAATGATACTGGATTTATTTATATTTATATGTATGTCATCTACTTAATTCCATTCAATTCAATAAGGAAACGAAAACAGCGTTCATGCGTACGTACGGACTACCATCTCCATGAACGGTGTATTTCTTTCCATTTACTGATTTATTATATATATGTATATTATGAATATATATATATAAATCATGTTTTATATTTTGGAATTAAGTAATCATGATCTAAGTAATCATATGAATAATTACAAGTCAAAACACGGACGACAAATGAAACAATTTTACCCAAAACGCTCTTTAACATGGAATTTACAAAAGAACGGGTAATATAATGTCATAAGTGAACCATATATGATATCATAACAATGAATATGATTCCTTAATAAGTCAATGACATTATTTAAATCATTATACAGGAGGGTTGGACACTTACGAAGCAAATCAGACCTAAGGTAAGGGAAATATCACAATCTCATTTTTATCCGAGATTGTTTATTTGTAAGTATTTACTAGGGTGTATTTTATCATCCACATCCATGTTTCCTCAATATGTAATATTATTTCCATCCACCTAAAATTGTTGAAATCCAATTTTACCCTTCAGTGAGTTTTTAGTAAAAGATATGAAAGGAATCTTTTGTCGTTTTTTGTACGAGGTACTTTTTGACTTTTTCGACAAAAGTACCAAGAATGTTTTTTTTAACTTATACGGCAAGAATGGATTTTTAAAACATTATTTCCAAGAATCTTCCTGTATATGTTTTCAAGTTTATTTTTAATCAATTTCTTTTAGTTTATAATTGTATGACATGTTATGAAAAGAAAAGTGTTTTTTGAAGTAGAAAGGATATTTTTCTCAAGAATGGAGTTCAAGTGTTTTATCAAAATTATTTTCCATCTAAGATAATAAAGGGTTCTGTTTTTATACCTATTATTACATTGATTTGATTATATTGTGATGGAATTATTTTTATGAATTCCTTTATCTTATATGAATTGTTTTATGATGTCATGATGTTTAAGATTCCCATTTGTATTACATGGGTTATGCAATGATGTATGATTTATGATTTTGTGGCACACATAAGAATGGTATCATTATGAGATGGGTGGGACCTATATCTCCCTCCAATGCATTGGGTAAAGATTTTATATCTCATGAGATAGACATGGCTGGAACGGTAGGTTATACCGGTTCAGTGAAACAGGACTGAAACGAGGGTGACTCGGTTCAGAAAGGGACTTTGTCCACTAATATAGTCTTAGCAATGAGTCTTGACTAACAAGAAATGATTCTCTATGATTATGTGTGAATGCCACAAAGTTTCATGTTTTATGTTATGATTATTGGGATTTCATTTCACTACTATGATTTATCCCATGTTATGAAATTATGCTCTCTTTTGCAGGTTAAGATTTCCAAAAGTTATGTTCTTATGAATATGATGTGATTGATTTTTCTTTTGTATACCCTTACTGAGCATTTGAGCTCACCCTTTTATGTTTTCTTTTCCCCAGGATATAAAGAAAGGTTTTAGGTAAAAAAAAGGGAAGATCTTTATGGGAGATATTGAAGATCTTTCACCACGATTAGAAGATTACGTTCCGAGTTTCCAAAGACACTAAACTATTACGATACTTGTGTGTGTGTTTTTGTTATGTACTAAGTATTCCGCAAATGTAATGTAATGTCCATGTACGTCAGGCTTCGGGTCTCTACATTAATGTGGATGCGATTAAACCCGTGCAGGCGAGTCAGTGCCGCCTAAAGCGGATAATATCTCGACATGGGGGAAGGAATTCCCTGACTCATATAATTAGGATAGTGGTTGGATTCTTTTTATGATGAGAGACCTGAGAGGTATCTTGCGGGGTGGTTTTTTGTAACTTTCCCCTTTTTATAGGTTGGTTTTTAATTCTCGAGGACGAGAGTGTTTTGACAGGTATCTGATGTAATGGCACAGAACTCTCTGATCCATTACTTTGTAAAAATTTGATGTGGTCAAACACGACGCATGTTATAATAATAATTTTTGATAATAATAATTGATAATGGTGGCATGAAAATATTTGGTGTTAAGTATATTAAATGGTTTTAATTTAATCATTGTGAAATAAAAGAAATAAAATTGAATGTATTTAATTCAATGAGGGGAGGTGCATGGTTTATTTTGAATTATTTAAATTTTAATAAATAATAAATTATGTGTGTAAATAAAATTAAAAGGGTATTATTATATAATAATTTGTTATAATAATAATAACATGAAGAATTGCACGGAAGGGGTTCCCAACCTGTGCGTGAATATCATGTGAAGGGAGAGAGGGAGTTATTATAAGATAATAATGGGCATCAATAAAAATAATAATTATTAACGATAATGATGGTGACCCATTGATGAAATTGAAAGAGGATTTATTACTATTATATTAAATAATAATGGTAATGGTGGCTTTTAGTGCGTGATTAATTAAATGGAATTATCTTAATTTAATATGAGAATAACCATGATAAACTAATTTAATGGTATTAAATTAGAACATTAATGATGGATGTTATTAATATTAATTTTATTAACAATAACATTGATGTGATAATGGAGGAAAGGCAAGGGGATGCACCACTTTTGGTGGAGTGGGAGAAGAAATCGTGAATGGAAGATTTATATTGGAGAGAGAAAGAGTTTAAAGGAAATAAAGATTTAAAATTTAAAGCAATAAAATAAATAAGGAAATCAATCAAGGTTGAATGGGGTGATGCACACCAAATTGGAGAGGATTTTGTGCGTGAATATTAAATGAGATTAGAGAGAGAAATTTTCAATTAAATGAAATAATAATAATAATATAATAATAATATTATTATTTATGGTTTTCAAAACCATAATTCGTCCATAACTTCTTCAGATGATATTGGATTGATGAATTGTCAGCGGTAGCGTAACCTTGAAATTTTGATGGTCATTTTAAGACCAATGATGAATACCTTTTTATGCCTAATGTATCGGGTCAATAAAACACCTATTATTCATTGAAGTTATTATTATCATTAAACACATGGAAACTGCGTGACGTGTCGTGTGTTGACCAGTCAAACAATGTAACAGTTGTACGGTCATATTGTGTATTCATTAATACACGCTGCGTACCATTTTAACTTTTCATTTCCTATATAAGATAGGGTCACATGTTATTTACGTACCCCTCTTCTTCTCCGAATGGCGACGCTCTGAGATGACCCAGAAGCCTTCCTCTTATCTTCTTCATCCAGACTCCGATCGTCGATCTGTTAGTGGCTGTGGGATCGTATCGACGAGGTGAACATCATGCACCTCGTTCCTTTTCCCTCTTCTTCGAATTACTCATTGCAGTTTCTTACTAAGGAGATTGCAGATATTTGATAGGAACGATGCTCTTCGACGAACGTCATCTTAATGTGTGGTTTTGCCGCAGCATCCATGGGAGGACGTAGTCGTCGGGAAGAGTGATTGAAATCCATGTGGTGGTTGTTCTAGCAGAAGGACATCAAAACCTGTTCAGGTAGAGATATTACCTTCGTCTCTCTATCTTTTGTGCATCATGCGGGGTGGGTATCCTCTTGTTTTTGTGAGATACGGTTGAACCAGTAAATAAAGATAATAACTGGTTAATGAACAGGTTTGGGGATTTTTTTTTGATATTGTTGTTTTATTTCCATCAATGCTTATCCTTTGATAATTGTGTGAATTGAATAAGATTATGCCTACTGAAAATCACAGTCTTTGGGGGCCTTTGCTTGCGCAATTAAATGTTGCCCTTTTTTTCTGGATTGTTTCATTGACGAAATTTCATAGAATGTGCAAATTGGTTAATCATGTAAAGTTGACTGATTAAATGAATACCTGGAACCCTTGTATGATCACACTAGTTAAACTAAATGAAAGAATGAATTATTGGGTGTTGGTTGGGGTTTAATTATGTGAAGGGGTGTTTCGTGGGTTGTTGTGGAACGGGTGAGCAGCGGGGCTGCGGTTGGCTTGGTTGTGGTTTGGCGTGTACGATATGGTTGTGGTGGGAAGTGAAGCTACTGTAAATGGTATCAAAGGGATGCTAATGTGGTACAAGTATTGTTTCCAATGTGTTTGTGGTTATGGTGGTTGGAAGCAGGGCTTTAGGGATGGGTTGTGCATCTGAATAAAAGTGAAAGAGTTAACTAATGAATTGTGGGGAATGATAGTTGATTAAATACGGGAAATCAATGGAATTGATTGGATGATAAAAGAAAATGGTTTTGTGTTGCGTGTGTTTTCCCTAACTTTATTTGTGGTTGGAAGAGATATGTTTTATGAACGATTGATCTAGTTTGGTTGTTAGTTGCTCGGTAGTTAAGGAACTGATAAAATAAAACTGTTGAAACATGAAAAGATTAATGGGGTTTGGAGCTATTTATTGTGTGCATACTTTCGAGGTAGCAGTGCAGAGGCATGTGCTCAGATCTTTTGTGTAGAAGACTTAGGATGGGCAGAGTGGTTGATATAATTATATAAATCTGTACGATTTATTTTTATTTATGCACACCACCCATGTTGAGCACTACGTTCCGAACACCTGTTGGATGAGGGGTGAGATTCTCAAACATCTAAAGGATGGCTGGTTGCTTTTCTTCCCTATGCTCCCTCTTCCAGGTTCTATAGCCCAAGATCCTTCGGGCAGGTTACGACATATGTTTCCCAAAAGTCTTTGGGATGAGGATGTGAAATGTTCCCAGGTGTCTTCAGGATGAGATGTGATGTGGTTACCAGGTTTCTTCAGGATGAGATGTGGTTATGGACAAGGATTGAGTGCTGGTGGGATACTATGAGCTTTGTATGGCCAGGTTGCGGTACTAGCTCGAGCTTCATATGGCCAGGTTGCGACACTAGCTCAGGAAGAGGGGGAAGCATCAGAGCGTTAGGCGTAAGGGCTTGAGAAGTATTCAGTGGGAAGGTGGTGCGGGGTACTCATACTTTCATAAAATTACTATACTACTCTATTGACTTGAGATATTCGGTGAGTGTGGCTTGTATGGTTGGGTGGATAGATTCCTTGTAAGGCTTTGGTTCCTTCTGTTTTCTCACAGGGCAATAGGATGTCTCCCCACCAGTGCATGAGAGCTTTAGGTTTTCCTACTGAGTATACTTGTATTCTCACCCTTCGTTAACTTTCAGGTTTTTAGGAGGACTTCATGGACTGTGCGAGACCTTTCTAGTTGGGCATTGGAGTTTTTCTTGTTGTAGTTTTTGCTTTTTTTTGGTATCGTACTTTGGAGCTTTTCATGTACTTTTACTTTTGTTTCAGTATTGTATAAAACATGCATATGAGTTTGGTTTTGGGTTTATTTTCATTTACTTGTTCCTTTTTCTTTTGGTGTTTGACTCATCATATTTCCCGATCTTAAATAATAAAAAGGGTAATGCCCCCCATATTTGTAAAAACTCATACCCTTGGTGCTAGTCGCCACTCCAGGGCCTATTGGCAGCGGGACTCGAGGGTGATTACCTCCCTTTCACCATTTCCAGCTCAGGATGGGTATCTTTGGTGGGAGGGGTTCGTGAGAGAAGGTGTATATACGATGCAACCAGAAAGAGATGTTGACACCATTAAATACCAATGTAGATTGCAAGGCACTAAATCTAGTTTAGGATTAAGGTAAGGAATAATTACTTAGAGAATTCATTTTGAATGAATCATTTCCTTGTTTATACCAAAGAATAGTGGGGGCGCTAATTTTTTCATAAGAAATATGTTCAGTAACATATGGAAAATAGATCTTGGTCTTACAGTAAGATAATACCACTTTTAAAGTAATTCTCCAGTGATTGAAATAAAGTAGAAACCTATGTTCTATGCAACTGGATGAATTTAGGTAGATCTAAAATTTTCATGGACTTAGTCAATCGTACATATTTTGACATTGTATTGAAAAAATAAAAGTAGGAACCATTCAAAAGGGAATTGTTTCCAATGTCACATGACATAATCTCTCCATATTGATAGGTTCAGAAAATAGGAAGAGATTAATGTTGTGAGTTGAGTACCATACGCTTTAGAAATGGATCAATAAAATATGCCATGTTATGTAAAAAAATTTACATTTCTAGAATATACATAATAGTAGGAAGATATCAATTTTATCTAAGAGCATTTAATGTTAAGTAGTCCGAAAAATTATCTTGTACTATGCACAAGTACAAATGATATGTACCTGGTATATAGATAAGAAGGTATACTAGTTATGGTGGGACACAAACTATCAATCCTAAGATCTATTTGATCTAGTATCATATTTATGAAAATGTGATGAGAGTGTCATGCTCATAAAATTCAGTGTTTTCTATACCTACAAATATCGAGTACGTTGCAGCCTCTAAGGCAGCTATGTAATAGTTATTAAATGTAAAAATTTGTTCCAGTTCATGGAATCACACCTAGTAAGTAATCTATTATCATAATAAAAATTATGGTACTGTTACTAGACATGATTTCATGTTATGGCAGTGGAAAAAAGCAACATTCTCAGGGATACCATCTCTTGATTATTTTTTCTCAAGGAGCTGAGGTCGCGTATTGTAGATATGCCACACGGAGAAGACATGGCAGACCGAGCACCTATATTTGTTACTCTTCGGAAACATGATCGTATTCATTAATGTAGATAACATACATGGTTAGAAAGATGGCTCTAGTGTATTTTTGGAGTGTTGACATAGAGGGGGCCCTAGACCTAACTATGTTGTACTTTTGATTGTCATATCATTTGTATAGTTAAACTACTACAAAAACATGCAAGGGAAGCGATACCCCTTTATCAACGCTTTTTTGTAGCACTGATAAAGGGGGGCTTTATCAGTGCTGAAAAGATTTATATTTCAAAAAAAATTCATGAAAAATAAATTATTTTTATATAAGTATATTTATTCATATATAAATATAATATATATATTTTTAATATGTTTTATATATGTATAAATATACTATTACATTTAATATATAAGAAATTTTGTGAAAATGGATTTAAAATATTTTAAAAAAATATTATTAATTAATAATTTGCTAATTATTATCGATTAAAAATCATTTAATAACAATTTGATGATACAAAAAATCAAAACAATTAATAAAAGATCTAAAATAAGTTGAAAATGTAACTCAAAACTTAAACGGCCATAACTTTTGATCAGGGTGTCCGTTGGAGCTCTACAATATATCAAATCGAAGACTGCGATGAGCTCTACATGCTGGTGACCGAATCCAAGCTTCTGTCACTTTTTTGAGCCCAAAAAAGGCTCAGAAAGCCTCCAAAACTGAGTTTTCAGTTGGGATACACCGATTTGTTGACATTCAAACACGTATAACTTTTGATCCGGATTTCTGTTATCCCTATACCACATATCATTTCAAACATTGTTTCATTTTCATCAATTTGAATGGTTGTGGAGTTGAAACGGGCTTCTGGAATATAAGTTATGATCGTTTTAACATTCTATGACTTTTTAATTACACATATATATGTATTTGTTCGTAAATATATATGTGTGTGTGTGTGTTGTATATATGTATGTATATTTATTTATTTAATTATAAACACACATAAAAATGTATTTCATAACTGTATTTAAAACTAATCTTATAAGTATATATTAATATTCAAATAAATATATGGATAAAAAATTATAACTAAATATATATATATATATATATAAAAATAAATATATATTAATATATGAATGAATATATATACTAATATATGAATAAATATATTTAAATTAATATGAATCTATATAAATATACAAATAAATATGACTATATATATATATATAAAGAGATATAACATTAAATAGAGAAAAAAATGAAATAGATTAGTGGTAAAGGTGCAGCCACGAAAGGGGGAGGTTTCGGGTTCGAGTTCGGGTGGAGGCAAAGGTGGTGCGCACCTATGGGGATGTGCGGGAAGGGCAGCACGCGGGAGAACTCCTAGCGCTGATAAAGGGGTGGTCAAGTGAAGATAAAAGCTCTCCCTGCACATTATTTAATTTTTTTTATTTTCCTTAATTTTTATGACTTTTATCACTACTTTTTAAAAAGTGAGGATAAAGGTCCCTTTTATAAGCGCTAAAAAAAGAGCTAATAATGGTGTATTTTATCAGCGCTTTTTTAGCGCTAATAAAAGTGGCATTTATCAACGCTTTTTGGAGCACTGATAAAAGAGACCACCCTATATTAGCGCTTAGCTTTACAGTGATTTTTAGCGTTGTTAAAACTCATTTAGAGCACTGATATATGCCATTTTTGTAGTAGTGTTAGTTATACATGATGAATTATTACCATTACAGTGTAGAAATTTATGCATCCACTATATAATGGTAATTTCCCCAAATTAATATTTTGTGTCAAGTTGTTATAGCAGATGTCATGAAATAATGAGAAACTCGAGACACATTGACATTAATATCAAATATATGTTTTATGGTCTATATATATCTTACTAACTAGACACAGAATATATTTGACTATCAGGTGCCATAGGATTATAAGAATTGATACTTCTTCTCATGAAGTTCTCAATTGGTGATCTCTAGTAGTGATATCATGATAACATACCCACTAATATGAACAAAACATGATTTTGGTGTCATTGGTTGTTCCAATCTACAGACATGTGTATTGGTTTCCTGACATGAGACCATTAACAATGTGTATCATTTGATTTCATACATGATGTAATGAAAAAACCATGGTATTTAAATCATGGAATGGTTTATTGTGTTGGGTGTGTCGTTGGTGGTATTTCATTGGTTGATGTGTGAATAAAAGGATATGTCACTTCCAAGTTAAGGATGTTGTATATCATAGGCCTATATAATTAGGATGGTGATAACTTCATAAGTCATTGGCCAATGTAGATGAAAGGTAAATCCATCCAGATAGATCAAAAAACAACAAAGCACGAAAAGGATGATGCAAAACATTTTCATGTTACTATATGATATATTTAATGAAAAATATATTATAGTACGTAGTCAGTGTTAATAGGATGGTAGTCATTGATGTGACTTTCCATATCACATCAGGGGCCACGAAAGGTTGCTAGAATCCACTCTTTGTATTTGGAATTTATTCCCTGCTATCAAGATAAAGACCTAGAGGGTCACACAAAAAATCATATTCTATAATCTTCCCTATTTAGTTGAATAGGTATATGGACATTGTGGGCCCCACCATGGGGTCCGAGTGTTATCCAAGTTTTCAATCACAAAAAGAAATAAATAAATTCATTATTATTAAATTTATGAATAATTTTTATTGAATTTATTTAATCTATTTAAAAGATAAGTAAATACAGGAAAATATTGACTGGAAAAATATTATTTTAATATTCAAGGTTCGTTTAATATTAAGCGGGATTGTGATTCAAGTTAAATGGCTCTATTTTTATTACATAGTATATTTTATATATATTACATGTATGTTATTATATAGTAAATATTTTTGATTCATTTTAGTTGGTCAAAATTACTTTTTTAGTGGACGTTGAATTAAATGGGGGATGGGGAACCCAACAAGGTATTTAGAAACACCACTATAAATAAAGGAGGCTCTCTCTCAAGTAACTATTCATTTATTTCATGGAATGAAAAATGATAGCCTCTCCCTCCTCCCTATTCCTAGAGATAGATGTTGTTGATCCAAGAACAAGGATCAAGATCTTCCTCAAGCATCGATTGTATCTCGATGAGGTGATCATCGGGACGTCGAAGGCATCATCAGATCGCCGTACTAGCACATAAAATTTGTGGATCGGTGCTCCCCCAATATTTTAGAAGTGTGTGTTGATGATCTAGAGGGATCCTTATATGGATCCATCAAGTGACGATCTCTGGTGACGAGTTGCAATTGAATGCGTCTTCAGATATGAAATGGGTATGTTATTCATTTCAATTTTGTGCTCTTTATAATTTACGTGAGATCCTCAGACCTTATATGGTCTCAGATTATCGACGACAAAAAGTTCTGTAATCCCGTCGCTGAAAATATTAAAATCCATAGCCCACTAGTTTCCACTGAGGGCCCCAAATCCTTTCAATGATGTCATAGGAGGATAAGTTGTTTAATAAATTGAATAATTAATTTATTATTTATTATATAACCATGAACTAATTTCCACTATTTAAAAACAGTTGTACTAAATCCCTTGTGTTTACCATATAATCCTATGGTTTGAGAGAGGATATTTTTGAAGAGCATTAATGGAAGATAAAAAACATGTCATGATTTGGAGACCTATGTTTCAATGGAGTTCATGGATCTCATCATACAACAATAGCCCGAAGTAGTTCTTTAATAAAAATTGATCCAAACTCAAGGAAGAATGTTGTTTTATGGATTTCATCCCAATTTTGATTATCTCACATCTGAAATAATTAAATTCTTCTAGCAGTTTAATTTTCATTTTGATAGATGACTTAAGAATATTGTTTTATCATCATTATAATATAAAATTTACATCATTTAATAAATTTGTTCTTTTATTGATCTAATTGAAATGGATAGAGGAAATTCGAAAAAATTGTCATGTTCTTCCACAATTATTTTGTATTATTATTTTTTATGCACATGCATCATTTAGTCATCACCAGAAATTCATTTATATAGTGGTTAAACAAATACCCAGTAATCATTTTTTTCTCAAAGATTCATTGGTGCATTGGATCGATATCGCATGTTTGATGTCAATATTGATGATTCGATCTTGGTGTGATTGAAATAACGATGGTGTTGGATCAGGTTGGCATAATTTTGTAATTATTTGTTGTTTTGATGGAGGCATAGTTCTACATGATTGATTCCTATGTGAATTAGTCGGTTATAATCATACCACTGATCATGGTAGTGTTCAGTCAACCTATTTACAAGATTTTTTGGTATTATTTGTGGTGAAATCCAACGTGGAGACGGTGAGATAGGAAGAATTAAAAGACTACCAATTTTGGGATATTCTATACTATACATTGTGTCATTTGGAAAACAATTGTTGTCTGGCCCCCATTATTTCTCTTGTATTTATGAGTGAAATTAAATTATCACATGGCATATGAAACATGCCATATGGCTAGTAACCCATAGCAGGAAACTCTACATGTACCCTTAGGGTACATGGATAGGTAAACATCCAGGTATACAAGCATAGGCAGAGTACATTAGAATAGACCGTTACTCAATAAAAACCATGTATAATTTTAGGGAAAAGTACTCTGGAATGGTCAAAGTAAACAAGCATTTCCTGAGGTACACATGTACATGTCATACCACTTGATAAAACCTAATCATTTAAGGACATGAAAATTTACTCATAGTACATGTCATTTAAATTCACCAGGTTAGTTTTTGACCCTTGTTCTCTTCAGTGCGGGCTGGTTTTTATGGCTTCATTCCCATGGTCCATCTCGCATGAATGTAGAGTGTGGCATCATGTCTTCAAGGTAGAACGTTTTTTCTTATATGGGATCAGTTCTTGATGAAACTTTATGAATCATTCCACGAGGAATGAGGTGATATCCTCTATCATATAATAATTACAAGGATTGGTTTTATGAATTGGCTTGAGAAACATTCTTGGACAATGTTCCCCTACTGAACAGGTTAATCCAATTAGAGTTGTATGTTCCCTCCATGGGATTGGGACGACCAGTAGAAGATAGAGAATTGTTGATATTGATAGACTATTGTTCATATAAGTAGTTTCATTTGATTGAAATCCCCTCGTTCTAGTAGATTATACTTCTTTTACATTTTTTTGTGGTATTTCATTTGTCACCTAATTCTTTCTAGTTCTGTTATCATACTCTAATTGTGGGATATATATGTATTCATTCATTGGTATCAATTATATTTTTTACTTTCAGTATTGTATATGTATATATAAATTTTTTTCATGTGTACAATTACCTAAGTCTATGGAAATCCATTTTATTGATATGCCATTTTATTTCTTATGTCCATCCAATTTCAAATTGAGGGTAAGTTGGGATTTCATACCTAGATTATTTAAAAACAGGTGAACCTTGGTGGGTCTGGTTTTGATAGCATGATATCATGGAATATTTTATATTATTATGGAATTTCAGATATTTTACGTCTATGACATTGTTTTTTGAAATATGGAAGCAATTTAATATGTTTCATATTTTGATTTCAGGATGGGTACTCTAGTGTTTCTGTGATGGATGATGTATCTATTCACCAATACATTGAAAACCATCATGTTTACATAATACATTTAGGAACTGTATTCAGGAGGATAATATTACATTCATTGTATAGGAATGAGATTTCATTTTATGAACTTCTTTTGTTAACATCCCAAATGTAATACTAATCAAGATACATTTTATCTATTTCAAAATGTCTCCATGATGATTCTATCTAACATTACACATCATGATCATGAGGATGATCCACCTAGTGATGAGGCTTTAATATAGGGACCTATTCAAGAGGGGGTGCCTCTATGTGGTTTACATGTCTTACCACTACCCATTTTTATATAAATATTCATTTGTAGCATCAGTGAATAAGGAACACATGATGATTTCACTTCATGAGATTTGATGCTAGTGACCTACCAAAATTATGGGTATCTGGACCCCCAGTCAGCTAAGGACTGAAATAATTCCATTAAATGAGTTTTATACCATGATAGAAAACATGAAAACTAGATGGTTCCCTAGATGAAATCCATCTACAGGGATCATCATGGATATGGTGGAGAATTATGACTATATCATTTGATGATATGAATCTTTCGTGGAATTTTTTTTAGAAACTTTTCGGATAGGACATATCTCTAGAAACAATATGAACGGTTCGAAATCCAGTATGACTGTGACGAGGTATTCATCAAGAATCACTAGCCAACCACAATACATCTAGGATATTTTTTGATATTCGTTATTATGGGCATAAAAATTTGGGAATGGTCTATATAGAGATATATTGATTAATATGAAACCTATTTTTATTCCTACCTATTCAATGGTTTAATAGTGTGCTTTATTAGTATAGAGGAATATGGACATTCAAACATCTAATTTTAGTGCCGGTAGTGGGAATGCATGAGTTGAGACTTTTAAAGATGGTAACCAAAGAATGAAATTTTTATTTGGGTAGGAATGATTCTTTGAGTGGTGGTATCAAGATAGAGGGTCCATAGTTCTAGGATCCATGTTTAGTACTATTCAACTGAGTGAAAGGTTGTGTTTCTTGTACTATGGTTAGGGAAAAATTGCATGGGACTATCTGACCATCCATAAAACTAACTAATAAAAAGACTATATACAACCCAGGTGGAGACATTAACTTGAGAATTGAGGATCATAGGTTTGTGGATGAGGTAGAGGAGTACAAAATTAATCATGAGGTGGAACATGATTTGATATTTTTCCAAAACTATCACCAAGTGGTCCTTTACATACTTAGGGATCTGGTGGTCATGGATATGTGTAAATATAGGTAGTGGAGGGCTACAACCTAGATGTTATGAGGATAATTAGATGTATGATTTATTTCATTTCTTCTATATGTTCATTACTAATAGACATAGTCATGTCCCACTCTTTTCATGATACATACCTAGTTGAAGACCTAGAGATTCTAGTTGATCCATTGGATCAACCCTTATATTGGGAGTCACCTACTGGAAGAGATTCAATGATCAGTCACTTCTTTCAATAGTGTGGCCCATATCTTATCAAGAGAAATTCCATTGGTATAACATTGATGAAACGATGAGGATATATCATATCATACTAGTTATGTAATGTATATTCATTATTCAGGTAAAGATTTATTGTTTTAGGAAGTGGGTGTGGTGTGGACACATAGATGGTATGAGGTTTTCCTTTATCAATGAGAATGAAACACTTGTAGATTAGGATGAGATCATAAGAATGTAGATATTACAGATTACCCATTGATTGAATAGTATTACACAAGGAGTATTACATGATCTTATATTTGATCTCCCTATAATGGTTTTGGGGTATGAGGATATATTCCTTTTAGATGTTCTAGTATTTGATTCAACCAAGAGATATAATTATATATAAAAACTATCTTCTAGACTCCCCCAATATCTACACCATCACATTAGATGGATCACCTAGAGCTTCATGAGATGACGTTTTAGTTGGATGATTTGCAGATAAAGGGATTTGTCACATCCAATATTGAAAACTAGCTAGCCCTAGTGTTGTTCTCCAAACATTATGATAGGATAATGAGTTTTTTTATGGATTATCATAACTTGAATAAGTGATAGTAATGAATATATTTCCACTAAGTAAATCAAATAACTCATTGATTAGCTAAATGAGGTTGATAATGTTCTCCAAGATTGACTACAAATCAGTTTATCACCATCTCTAAATTCACGATAAGGACATACCAGAGAAAGAAATATGATGAAACACTTGTTTTGATGAGGAATTACTGATTCATATCACAATAATGGATTACTAGGTATGTTCATGTGTCTTTTGATTCAAATATTTCATCATTTCCTAAACCAGTAAACCATAGGTTTCATCTATGACATACTATGGTACTCAATGTTAGAAGATGAATATTATAGACATCTGAAGATGATCCTGGAGAAACTCATAGTGCACTAACATTACATGAATCTCTTGAAGTGTTTTTTTTGGATTAGAGAGTTCCGAATCCTCAGACTAGTCATCTCCAAAGTGGGATTAGAAGTGTAAACAGAAAAGTTTATGGAAATAAAAGTTTCTGAACTACTAATGAGGGTGACTAAGGAATCAAAACTTTGTTGGATGGATGGATTATATAAGAGTTTCAATCCTAATTCATCCATAATATTAAAACCATTGACTACATTGACTTATAATGGGTTTCCATAATTGTGAATGGATTGGCGATAATAGGGTTTTCACATGTTATGGTAGAGGTCGATGAGAACTCCCTTATTAATATTTCTAGAGCAGGGATGTTAGTATGTAGTGTTCAAGGATACCTTAGGGGCATAACATAGATGTGTTCAGATTTAGAGTTAGGAAATGATTGACTTATGTTCCCTAAAACTAATTCATTAGGACCGGTACTATTAATCCCATGATATGGAGCTATAAATAATATTCTTCAACCTAAATTTGTGGTGACACTATCTTATGCTTTATTTTTTAGCATCTATTTTTTTTAAAAAGAGTCATAAGAATATATCTCATAAAAAGAGACTAACATGAGATAGAATTTCTAGCTATAGTTCTTTTAGGAGTATCAATTCAAGAGATCTATACTCCCATGATGGGGAATGAGATGGAATATGACCTCATAATGAGATGTTTTTCATAGTTATAGAGTGGTATATCAGATTATTTATGCTCATTTTAGTTTTCTATTATGGATATGGATGGGGCATATTCCCTATGGTTGATGGTTGCTACCCCTCTAATACAATGGTACGTTAGGTTAGATTATAATTGATACATATACTGTGAGACCTTACATACTCAGTTTTACATTGGATGTGAAACTTATTGTTTTTTATGAATTGGTTCACACCATCCATTTCCATTGGTGGACCAAGATACTAGTGATTCTATAAGAGGGGATTATTATGGAGTTTCATACATAAAACATGGAAGTACATCCCAACATGGAGAATATGTTCCATGACCTATGACATTAGTTCTTGAGGAAAGGAATGAAAAAAATGTATGGAAGAGTTTGTCTCTTGATGCCTAACTTTTCAAAAGGTCAAGGCTGTGCAAGAGGTTCTATCAGGTTTGAGTCATTTTATAGGGGTTTTTGGAGTGAAGTGTGATACTATAACTATGTAACTTGTTATAGGGATCCAAAAATCATCTTGAAGAAATGATTTATTCTAAACTATTTCTCAATAACTCCCCAAATCGGCCCACTTTATTGGGATCCTACTTTTTCTAACATGACTATTACATCATTTAATGATAAATTCCATATTTTCATTACAAATTTAGGATCAAAAGATTTAGTGTCATGGGAAAATTATGCTCATAAATAAATTATAAATAATAAAACATAAAAATTATTTAATTCCTTATTCTCTATCTTCTTAGTGTCCCTCAAGTTATCCTTATTATAGTTATTCACATATGGATATAAATCAATGAAAGGGGTGACCTAAAATCACCGGCAGAGTTTGATTAATGGTTAGTGATCAATATATAAGGAGTGAAAAGCATAATAAAAATCATTACATAATCATAGGATTATCGTAAAAATCAATATACAAACAACGGGTAACGTCACTGAATCAGGAAATGCATAAAAATAAAACATCATGTCTTATTAGTCAAATACCAGACACTTTTGTGAAAAAATATTACATAATGTTCATGCATAACGTATGTGGATAATAATAACGTCATCATTGTGAAAAAAGGAAGAGTCATGTTCACATATATTACAAATCATCTTATGAGATACATCACATTTCTGAATGTGTTGTAGAGATATATAATTATAGGCCCTCTAGTCACATCATAAAATTTAAATAATAATGCATCCCACATAAAATGTATATTAGTGATCATAATGAAGTAAATACAAGGAAAAAATTGGTGTTAGAAGGATTTTATAAAGAACACAATCCAGAATATACATTTTGGTTCCCATATGAAAAATAAGAAACGTACGTGGATATCATACATTAACATTCTTGAGAGGAATTGAAGTTTTTCAAGATTAGTAAAATATGATGTTTTTGAAATTAAAGTAACATAAAAAAGTTTTTTATTTAAAAAACTTTTGACATGTTAAGAACATGTATATCCTATATTAAAAGGGAAGGAAATTCCAAGAAATGAATATGAACATTCATACACTGGAAGAGAGAATAACCTAATGAGATGAATTGGGTTTGAGAATCCCCTTACCTTAATTCCCAAATTATTTGATTACTTTTATGCTTCATGACTAATAAGAATATATTTATGAAAACATTTATCCATAAGTGAATCATAGTCATTTATCAAAAAATTTATCAATTATAATAATTGGATTATATTTCTTATTATCAATTGATTAAAATAAAGTGATTTCATATATTTTTTTCCTATGAAATATCACGTTTCTCTTTGATTTTAGTATTTTCCTAAATGTAATTTATACATTGGTATAATTGATGAAATAATCATATAATTATTATAATTATATTTTAATATATTATATATTGTTCATAACATTCATCTATGATGATGTTTATTTATGTTTACATGGAAATATCTATGTACGTGGGTAACCAAATTTTGAAGTGACAATATAGGGAGATCCTGAATGAGATTCTTAATATATATATAGAAATATGATAATTATGACAGGTTAAAATCATATATATAATGGTCACATAGTTCCTAATTAATTATTTTATGTGTTTTTGTGAAGGGGATGGTTTATAAGGATAGAGAAGAGGAAGAAGAAACATAAAGAGGGAAGTGGATCATAACTTTCATAATCCTCGATATAGCTTCTCTTGTACGACAATATAAATCCTTGGTCATGGGAGTTTAATTTATCTAGAAAATGCTTATGGATTCTTGGAGGCTTAATTTGGATTATGTTGTTAGATTATTGGTTTCGTAATGGGTGGTAGGAGTTTTTTCCAAGGGAATAGAGAGGGGTTATTTATAAATTATAGGGGAATTTTTACAAAAAAATATTGAATAAAATAATATATCAATGGTAAAATTTTTAATTGATATTTTTTTGACAATATAAATCATATTTTAATATTATAATTTTATATTCATACATTAAAACTCTTTTATGATTTTAATTAATTATTTTAATAAAATTAAATTTTAATGAAAAAATCATTATTTTTATGAATGAATTTTTTTACTTAAGGTTTGGGATTTTTTTGGGAAATTGAATTTATTTTATTTGAATAATTTTTTAGAAATTATATATACCATGTCCCAAAACAATACTTTATAATGGATTATGATTTTATTACATCATGAATGATGTAATTTGAGAAACAGAGGATACATGTAAAACTATATTTTTACTATTTAATAAAAATTGAAGTATTTTGGAAAATTAAAAAAAACCTTTGAAAATTTGGACCTGATTATTTTAAAATTGATAATAATTTTTTCAAAATAAATATTAAAAATAGGTAATTTAATATTTTAATTTACAAATTATGGTCTTTATAAAATACATTAAAATAATGTTTATTAAAATCTGATTATATTTTATTTCAGTTTATTAATCATGTTATTTTTTTTTCCAATTATATATTTAATATTTACTTAATGTTATCATGATAATCTTTTTTATAACCTAATTTATTATTTTGATCTAAAATTACTATTCCTACTATAAGGTTACTATTCTAAATGGCCATTTTACTACTTCTAAAATCCAGGTTAATATTCTAATAGTCATATTACTATTCTAGTGGTCACATTAATTCCTATAAATACCACTTAATTATTTTACTAAATATTCAACTCAATTTCTCTCAATGTTCTATATTTATTTTTTATATAATGTTTCTTGGTTTACTAATAGTTTTCTTATTCTATATATTGTATTCAATGGGGTCGATAATTCTAATATATTAGTGCAATCCATATTTTTTCATTTTAGCTTTTCAATTTTATATTTTTGTCCTATTGTAATATTTGGAATTTAATTGGTTTCATTTCTGATTAATGTAATATTATATAGTGAAAAAACAAAGTATGTTATTGTTTATCTAATTATTTTAATGTATAATATTATATAATATAATAAATTATACAATTATTTATGAAACCAAATTTAATAATAATCATTGGTATATTTGATTCTTCCTTCATTTATAAATTTTATCCCAGAAATTTCTACTCATTTTATATGTTGATAATATGTATAAGGACTTTAGTTTCATTGTTTACTGAGGTTCCTAATCGACCTCTTCATACTTATAAATCATCCAAAACACTTTGAGAATGTGATTTGTCTTATTTAAAAGAACATTGTCTCTATGGTCCATGATCTTAATTCACGATTCTTCATATGAGAGTTCATTCTCTAGTTGAATCACCTTTGGATTCAGTGCATGTGATGGGTTAAGTATGTACCTCCTCATGTGAGCTATGTGGAACATGCCACAAACATGAGTCATATTTAGTAGAAGTGAAATCTAATAGTCCACTAGTCTTATATGATCAAGGATCTCAATGGGGTCAATGTATCCTAGACTAAGCATCCCATTCTGTTAAAACCACTTGACTATCTTCTATGGTGATATTCAAAGGACTTATTTTTCAATAACATCAAACACCATGTCTCTTCGATGATTGTCAACAAATCTCATTTTCAAACACTGAGAATCATTTATATGTTATTGGATTGTTTGAAAATTCTCTGTAAACTCTAATAAAAGTCAATTCCATGTAGATTTAGTTCACCAAATTCATCTTAATAAGTTGTAGTTCTACATAGCTTCCCATACAGAGTGTCATTTGGAGCCATTTGAATACTTGAGTGAAATATATTATTATATGAGTACTCAACCAATGCGAGATATTGATCCCACACTCCATTAATTTCTATGGAACATGCTCTTAATATGTCTTTGAGACTCAGAATAGTATTTTCAAAATGGCAATCTATTTAGGGGTGATTGTCTTTGTTGAAATTCAATATAGTACTAAAGTAAATTTGAATAATTATCAGGAATTTAAAGGTAAACCTTGTATCATTATCTATGATGATAAAAAGTGGTACCCCATGAAACCTCACCACTTACATCACAAATATCATGGAATATTTCTCATGTTATAAATCATGATGAATAGTGATAATGTGGGATTTCTTGGTGAGACCATCCACCAAAAACCATATCACATTATTTTCGTTGGATGTTTTCAGGATACTAGTTACAAATTCCATAGTAATATTTAACCATTTTCACATGGGTATAGGTAATGGTTGTATAATCTATTTGGAATTATAATGAACTTCTTTATCATGATGTCATACGAAAAAACATGGGATGTAATAAAAAAAATCTATCTTCATGTTGTACCTCCATATTTTTTCTTGATGATTGGGTTACATATTGGTACTTCCATTATGGATGGAGAAATAAGAGCTATGTGAATTATCCAACAACTCATTCATTATCTTAGGTGATTCAGGAACACAAAGAATTATTCCAAACTGAATCACTACATTATCATTGAAATGGAAACTATGTAGCATACCTTAATTTACTAATTTCACCATATTTTGTATCTCAATATCATTCTTTTGTGCCTTCTTTATATTATTTCGGATGGATTGTTGGGTAATCATTAGGTCAATGTAGGGTGTATTCCATAACGTTATGATTTAATAATCTATAAATTGAAATTCCATGAACATATGTCCTTTCTCAATCCACATCATGGACATAGAGGAAGGTTATTTTCTTATAAGAGAATATGATACCTTGATTTTCCATTCCCGTATGGTAGTTAAAAGATAAATCATAGTCCCTGGTTAGAGATAATAATTTTTTTTGATTCATGTTGAGCTCTTTCTCTGTGAATATATACTTTAGGATATTATGATTACACATTCACTATAGAGATAGTGTCTCCATATATTTACATAGAAGATCACATTTTCTAACTCCAAATCAAGTTTTGGGTATATCTTCTCATGGATAACCTATTTTTGTGAGGTGTAGTCTTTCACATTATCATTATTCATGAGTAAACAACTCAATACATTATGAATCATTACTATATATAAAAACATTCTCTTGTTTTTGGTAGTGTTATTATAGGTTAAATTATTAGCCTCTTCTTGATCTCTTTAAAACTTTTCTCACATTCTTCCGTCCAGAAATACATTAATCCTTTTTGTGTTAAAAAAATTAGTCGACTAGAAAATCCTGAGAAATTTCGTAAAAATCATTAGTAGTACCCATCTTTTCTATATAAAATATAGATTTTCATGACATTCTTAGGCCCGGTACATTTCTCAATTTTCATTATTTTTAAGGGTTCAAAGAAATCCCCTCCCATGTGATCACATGGCCCCAATAATGCCACATGATGTATCCAAAAGTCACTCTTACTGATCATAGAATATATTTTTTCCATATGTAATTTCTCCATAATAATTCCTAGATGCTCTTTATGTTCATCATTTCTTTTGTACTAAATGATAATTTAATCAATAAATACTACAATAAATTTATTGAGGTAGTCTCTAAAGACTATATTCATGGTCTACCTGAATTTTGAAGAGGAATTAGTAGTTTTTAAGGGAATAACTATGAACCTATAGTTCCCAGACATTTTACGAAAGGATATCTTCATAATATCATTATTCAATACCTTCAGTTGATGATATATAGAATTATGATCCACCATTAGTAAGTACTTATCTCCAAATAGTTAGTCGAACAAGTCATCAATCCTTAGAAGATGGTATTTGTTCATTATGGTGCTCTTTTTAATCTCCTGAGAAATGATACATAGCATCATTTACTAATATTTATTCATGGAAAAGTGAACAGATGCACCCCAAGATGATGCAATATGGTGTATGAACCCTTTTTACAAGTTATCTTAATGTTCCTTCTTTAAATAAAAATGTTCGATTGGGGGCATCTTGTAGGGGAATTTTGAGATCTGTGTGGCTCTAGGTATTGTGTCAATTTGAGAACTCTTCCAAATGATCTGGGGGGAGTCTAGGAAACTATTTTGGAAATACATCTTTTTATTTCCTCATAATGTTAATTTTATAAATTTTTATTCTTTCAATTGACACAAACATTTGGTCTAGTTATGCTTCTTCATAGGGTATCAACACCCACACCATTGAGGAACTTTCAATAGGAGATTCATGATCTTTCATTCATTTGTAGAGGAGAATTGTATGGTATGGAATATGAAAAGTGATTTCCTTTTCCAAAAAGATGATATGTGATCTATATTATGAGTTCCAATCCATGACCAGTATAACATCGAATTCCACTAAGTGAAGAATTGTGAGATCTAATTGAAGAATATTCTCAAAAAAGCCAATGATATAAGAGTCTAAGACTTAGGATTCAATTGTTGCATGACAAAGTGTTTTTAATGATATATCTAATTCGATGTTTCATGGGTTTGATTCATAGTTCTAGAAACATTATAGGATATAATTTAATGAATAGAATGAAAATCAAATTATACTTATTCCATTCTGAGTGAATATGATGTGTACCTTATACGACTTAATTTTCTTTCTCCACTTCACAATTAGTAATGGTGTATACTTTCTCATGCTGTATTGGATTTGATTTATATTTATGTATATTACCATCAATGACTTGAGGATTAGTTTAATCACTTATGTAGTTTCCTTTCTACATATAATTTAATAACTGAACCATAGATGGTGTATAAATAGTTTCCCTCCATTCCTCCATCTTGTTTGTGGGCTTCATTATGTATATTCAACATTCCTGACATTGAAATTCTATTCTTCACTTTGTATCTCAATAAATGTATGTCTATTCTATGAACTCTATCTCTACATTCATATATCACCAAACCAAATCTACAGAACTACAAATATCTCATATTTCTAGATCCTTTCAAAGGTGTAATTTTTAACCAATAAAGATTATATCTATTTTCTATCATTATTGGTAACAAAACCAGAGGTGTATCTTAAAATACTTGTGATTTTTCCTTGTAAATTTTCATAAATTTACCATCCTTTTGATTTAGATCGAGGAATTATATCTCCATCTTTTCTCTGTGAGTTTTGGGGAAATACATGGTGGGAAATATTTTCTTATTGTATTTCCACTAAATCTCTTCCATTTCATTAATTGTCTTGGTGTTATTTACCAATTCCCAACCTTTATCATCTTAGATATCTATATGATATCCAATAATTTTCAAATTTCTAAATAAAATATTCTATGATGATTTGATTATTTAGATTCATATACTTAAGGTTTTAAATTTTTTTCTAATCCTAATTCCCTAATTAACTAAACTGTAATCTAATAACATCTATAGAGACCCTGCTTTTTCTTACTTTACTATTACATAATTTTAAAGATAAAAAACATAATAAAATTATAAATCATATATAAATTTTTTTAGTTTGTTGGTAAAATTTTTGTAATACATAATTTATTTATAATAAAACATAAAAATTATTGAATTTAATTTTTTCTACCGTCATAGTGGCCCTCATGTTCTCTTTAGTAGAAGTAATCACATGCGGGTATACATCAATGAAAGGGGTGAGCTAAGATCTATGTAAGAAGAAAGATATAGGACATGAATAAGTATATCATGGGTGATCATAATAATCATCATCATAACCGAAGCACGTTATTGTCATCAACATCATGATGGAAACAATGGATATATTAATTTATTGTGGTAATGCATAGAAATGAAACATCCTGTCTTAGTGGTAAAATACCACACATGGTTTTGAACAAAGATAATATCATGTTCAAGAATAACATAATTTCTTAATCATAAAATAATCATTGTGAAAAATTATAGCGTCATGTTCACTTCTATTACACATCATCACAAGTGATACGTCACATTACCCAATTCATTTAAGGGATATATAATTCTTTCCCACTTGTCACTTCATACAATTTATATAATCTTTCATTCACACATAGTATATATATCAATCGATTTCATGATGTAATCTAAAGTTATATAATGGGTTTCATAGGTATTTAATAAATCATACATTCATGATACACCATTTAGGTTCCCAATGAAATACGAAAAATCCTACATGGACATAATATATCATTATTTTTGAGTGAACATGACTTATTTCAAGAGTAGTAAAATATGATGTCCTGGAAATTGAAGTAACAATAAATAAATTCATAGAACACCTATTTAAATCATAGTAACATGTATTTTCCGAAAGAAAAATGGAAATAACATTTGAGAAACATAATATTAACATTCATACTATGCATATGATAATAACTCATAGAATGAAATTGGGTTCAAGAATCCCGTTTCAAAAATTCTTTTATAATTTCTTCACTTTTGTGCCTCCTAAATAACAATGCTATATCTATTATAACATTGAACCAATAAATAATTGATGCAATTTAAACAAATTTATATCAATTATAATAATTTCATTGTATTTCTTAATTTTCATTGATGAAATTGAATCATTTTCATGTCATGTTTTTCTTAAAAATTTCACTATTTCATTGAATTTTGATTTTTTTAAATGTAATTCATATATTAGTATATTTAATTATAGAATATTTTGACCCATAAAATTACATTTTTATGTATTATATCATTTTTTTAATATTCATGCATGAGTAAGGTTATTTGTTCTGACATGGAAATGTCTTTGTAGGTAGTTTATCGACCATTGAGAGGACATTATCAAAAAAACAAGAAGTATAAGTTTAAATTTAATATATGTAGTAGTGTGATACTTATAGTAGGTTAAAATCATTAATATAATATTAATATACTTCTAAATTAATTATTTTTTTGTTCTATAGTAAAATGGTTGGTGAATTAACAATGATATTATGAAGAAGAATTAAAAATAGAGACAAGTAGATATAACTTACTCAATCCTTGGTGTAACTTCTCTTCTATGACACTATGAATCCATGGTGATTGGAGATGGATTGATCCAGAATATCCCTATTGATTATAATAGGATTATGAGTGAATATCAATGTAGTGAATTGAATTTAGAAATCATTTGAGGAGTTTTTTTCCAAGGTGAGGGAGGGGGTTATTTATAATGAGGAGAGGGGTATTTTTAGAATAAAATATTTTATAAAAATATATATCAAAAGTAAAACACGTAATAGTGATTTTTTTTGAAAATATAAATTATATATTAATGAAATATTATGATTTGTAGACATTAATTAACCATTATAATTTAAATTGGTAATATTAGTAAAAAGTTGAGTGGAATTAATGAAAAACTGTTATTTTAAGGAATCACATTGAGTTTAAGTTTTGGTTAGTTCATATTTTTTTAGAAGTTGAGTTTATTGTATATTAATGAAACATTTATGATATTAAATATACCATGGCCGAACCTATTTTTATATGGATTATATCAATATTACATCATGAATGATGTAATTCTAAAAACACTAGTTATGTGAAAAACAGTATTTTTTACTATTAACATGAAAATTGATGTATTGGTGAAAATTAACATTAAATAAATATTTGATAATTTTGAAAAGTTAATTTCAAAAATGATATTAGTTTTATCATAATTATTATTTTAAAATAGGTAATTTAAATTTTTAATATGAAAATTATTATTTTTATTAAATATATTAAAATACAGTTTACTAAAATGTGCTTATATTTCCTTTGTGTATTTTAATCATGATATTTATTTATTTGAATTATTCAATTTATATTTATATAATTTGTTAATGTAATAATTATATACATTATTTATATTAAAATGTATTATTTTTATGTAAAATTATTATTCGCATGGTCATGTTACTATTCCCAATTATCTCATTAATATTTCCTACTGTCATGTTACTATTCTAAAGATCATAATAATATTCTAGTGTTTTAATTACATCCAATATATACCACATCATTCATTCAATCAATATTAAGAAAATTTATCTCATGGTTCTATATTTCTATTTTCTATATTGTTCATTAGTTTACTAGTATTTTTCTTCTCTATAGTTTTTTTAGTGGGATGATGATTCTAGAAGATTGGGACAATCCATATTTCCCCTTTTTAGATTTAATATTTTTATAATTTTTCCCATTTGTAATTTTGGTAATTTTAATTGGTTTTATTGGTAATTATTGTAATAATATTTTTGTAATTACACAACGCCTTTATGAGGTTATCTATATTTTATACATGTATAATATAATATTATATGACATAATATAAGATAAGATAAGATAATATAATGAACATTTATTCAAGAAAGAAAATTTACAAATAAAACTTGGGTTGTTACCCACTTCCTAGTTATATAAGAGTAAAGTTCATTTGATTGAATGTGATGCCTTTACATTGAGGAGGTAGTATGGCTTCATGAAGTTCCCTAAACGATCATTTCAAGATGTGATTCTTGCTTCACATCATTATTATAGAGACGATTTCAAGAGGTTCTTGGGAATCATTTGAATTAAATCATGGTATTTCACGCCTAGATAGAATACCAAACTATGTGAACCATTCAGGTTTTATAAAACATTCTAAAAGAATCCGTATAGGAATTTTTCTAGGGTTGTGAGTATCTTCTACACATGGTGGTGTTTTTATACAACAATAGCCGCATTCAAAAATAGGAATCAACTATATGAGACAATATATATGGTACCCTATTGGTATCCAAAATGTTGTAATGATTGAGGAGAGTCACCACTCATTAGTCGAGGGTTGGTGTGAGTGAAATAAGAGAATATGAAGTTCATCCAGTAGAAGATGTTGAATTCCTAAAACTAGAATATGTATTATGCATACTGATGATGGGGGAATTTTTATTTTTTATGGAGATGACATGTTTTCTTATTGGTACCACCACATTTAGGGTTTCATTCATTTAATTGATATGGTATATTATTTTTGAGTTCCATCATCTATTTCTAGATAATGAATAGAGGCAGTGATGTGATGTACTACTTGGCGTCACAGTCATAGTTAGACCAAGTCAAGATCGTCTCCCATTTGTCGTAGTTGAGGGGGTACCTACATGACCCATAAAAATTTATTTACTAGGGTGATATGGACATTAAGGAAGTAACTACCATTGTATAATACCCAGTATAGATCAAGTGTTTATGGATAATATCCCCCATTAGTGAGTAATTCCTATTGTGTGTGTCTGGTGGAAACATGGGATGATTTGGAGGAGAACATTGGAATGATAGAACTACATGATAGCTCTATACCATCATCATTTCATAGAATTTTTCTTTTCAGATTTAAAATCCATATGGTGTTGGTAATGTTAAATATCTATTTTTTCTAGTAAGTCTTTGGAATATATTAATAAATATTTTCAGAGATGGGGGATAAAAAACATGAGATTCTAAAGCATGGTGAGCCTTTGTGCTGATATATGAAATATATGAAATATATTTTATCTTCTAAACATTGTTTTTATAAAATAATTAAATGAATCTTGATGAGAGAATTAGATAAAAAATGTAATCCTTCTATTATATCATGAACATTGGTTTTACACTTAACACCATATGGGCCTTATGTGCATCAAGTACATAGATTATGATCATTCATGGGAGTATAAGTATTTTTGTAAATAAATAAAAAAATTATTTAATTATTATATCATTATAATCTATCATCCTCTATTTAAACCCTCATATAGAAAACACTATGGGTTATCTGCATATCCTTATGGATTTAGAGAGGATCCATTTGAGGAGATTTCATGGATGATCAACAATGGATCGCGCATTAGTGATGACTACACCAATGGAGCTTATAGGTCGTGTCACCAAAATTTTTCTAGAATCTTAATTCCATCAATGGTCGATTTAAAACTGAATGTATGATGGAATTTTTCATATTTTCTCCAATTATTGTTTATCCCATGTCGAATAATAACCAATTATTCTAATAGTTTTATTTGTTGTTTGATGGATTATTTGTGGATGATGTTATATCATCCTAGGAACAGGAATTTGATATCATTTTATAAATTGTTATTTCCTTATCATTAAAATGAAAATTGATTGAGGTAAATCCAATAAATGTATGAGTTTTATTAATTATGTTTCTATTTGGGGTATTTAATTCACTATTCTTCATGTATTCATCACCAACACTCCATTTAAATGATGATTCAAAAAATAATCGGTAATCAATATTCTCACTACCATTCCCTATGGAAATGGATCGATACCACATGCTTGGGTTCGAGATCAATGATTTGAAAAAGGTCTGATGAGAACGGATATGGATCATGATTGGATCCGAGTTAATTTTTTGTCTCTAAATATTTTGACTATGGAATAATTATATGAGATCAATTACCAAGTTGGTTATGTGGCCACAATACAATCACCAGTGATGGTTTGGCTCATTCAACCATGATCTATAAGGCCCCAGCCTTAAACCTTACTTAATATTTAATTAAATGAATAATTCACATTGAGGATCTTTTCAGGTTTAGAGTTTTAGAGAATTAGGACATAACTATTACATCTCAAAAGATTACAAAGTAGTCGCTTCTACTAAATTTCCATAAAATAAAAACTCTTAAAAAGAAACATGTATAGTTCCATGTTTGAGCTAGCATGACTTTCACTTGATCCCATCCTTGATCCTATTCCACGCTAAGTCCTATGAAAAACATTTCAAAAACTTGGGATGAGCATAAGAAGCTCAGTAAGGGATACACAAAGAATGAAAACTGTTAGTTTTTCAAAACAACAAGTAAACCATGGATACTTTATCAATGTAATACTTTTCACCTTCATGAAGTAGTAAAAACTCTTCACTGAAAAAAAGTATCATTACATAACTTTTTGTAACCAAAGGTTTACCATAAAACCCATATAAAGAACACATAACATATATAAAGGTAACTTGGGACATAAACATACTTAAGTGGAATAACCATACGGTCGACTTCCACACATATCACTTAATAGAATAGCCATACGACCAATTTCCATACATACTTAATGGAATAGCCATACGGCCGACTTCCATACCCAATGCATTGGAGGTTATAACGTAACCACCCGTCCTGGTATTCACGGCACCACCCGTCATATGGTTTATAACGTAACCACCCATTAAAATTTCCAAGCACCAATATAAAATCATAAAACATAAAACCAATATAAAGGAATGATAACATTTCCACATTACAATATATCATAATAGAATCCTTTATCAAAACCATTTTCAATACCAAAATACATAAAAGAGTATATGTTATTTATTTTATTTTGAAAACATTACGGCTTTTTGAGGAAGCCAAAGACCAAATAATACTCGCGGTGGCGGAAAAGGTCGTTGTCACCGCGTACGTTTAAACAAAAAACATTCCTTTTTGTCATTTAGTAAAACGCTTAGTAGAAAAAGATTCCTTTTGTATAAAAGTAAAAGTCAAAGGGGTTTATACACCGTATAAAAGAAAGTTGGGTATAAAACAAAATATTCCTCAATGAAAGGAGATTGAGACGAAGTCCCTTACAAATACGGTATCCTTGGTTTAAGGATAAATCAATTACATAATTATGTGTGACAAATGAGTACACCAAATATAAGTGGATATTAAGTGTAAAAAAATCAGAGTTTATTCACACATATTCATAGAACTAAATATTCAAGGAGTACAAGTTTATCCCAAAGAATCAAATTTGGGCTAAGAAGTTCCCTTGCAAAAATTTGACAGCCTAACGTCGTCACTTCAAAAATTCAGAAAATGAGTTAATGAGAGATAAAAAGGGAATCTCATCACTTGGACATAAAATTTACATCAATCAGGATATAGAAGAACATATCCCAACATAATAGTATGTGAATTAAAAGACATAACAAACGAAGTCTTTTAAAAAGAGGAGGGTGAAAGGTTCACTTACCGACTTGGGTAACTTTCGAAAAGTACACCCCATTGAAGAAGTGTCATACAATGAATATGTAAATACCCATAAATGGAATTATATTACAAAAGGAGTGTAATAGAGGGTATTACATAAACCACTCAATGGAAATTGTGGCAAATGTAGCATAAATCTCCCGGGAATAAAAGTGAGATGAAAAATCTCTTACGAAAACTCGGCAGCCTAACGGTGCCACTTAAAACTTCCAAAATGGATTGATGAGAGGAAATAGGGTCTCTCATCACATCAAAATAAAGTTTAAAGAATGAAGAATACAAAAGAACATCCCCCAACATAACAAAAATGAGCTTAAAAGAAGTGACATAAAGGAGAGTACTTAAAAAGAAAGAGAGAGGTTAGATCTCTTAGGAAAATTCGGCAGCCTAACGGCGCCACTCAAAACTTCCAAAATGGATTGATGAGAGAGAATAGGGTCTCTCATCATATGAACATAAAAATTACAGTAAGAGTAATATAAAATAACATCCCAATAACAAGAAATATAAGATTTAAAAGGAATTACATAAAAGTGTGTACTTAAAAAGAAAGAGAGGAGTAGGATCCCTTACCTCGGGTCCGACTTGACTCGATCGTTCTTTAACGTCCTGAATAATAAACTTGAGTTAATTTATCTTTTCTTAAGAACCTTTTTCAAGTTAATTATTACTTTTATATCACTTATTTCCATGTTATAAACATTATGTAATCATTTAAGTTAATAATGTTTGTTTTGTCGATATTTGGTTCTTAAGTCGAAAGTGGACTTCTTACAATTACATGTTGTTCGTGTGGTCAAAGGTTATTTATATCCAGAATTACATTCCTGATTTGGATATCATATATATCATATATATACAGAATATACATGTATTTATAATATTACATAATCATTTAGAGGTAAGAAATGAAATGCACCGTTCATGGAGACGGTAAGCCGTACGTACGCATGAACGCTACTTTCATTTCGTTGTCACATTAATAGAATTAAAACTAAATGAGAGGTATTTATATTTTAATTACAGAATTATATTCATCATTTAGATGTATCATTCATCATATATATCCATTATATACATGTACTTATAATAGTACATTACATTTGGGGATAAGAAATGAAATGCACCATTCATGGAGACGGTAAGCCGTACGTACGCATGAACGCTACTTTCATTTCTATCTCATACTTTAATGGAAAGAAATAATAATGATATAGAGGTATATAATAATTCCAGTATAACATCATATATAATAACATTAAATCCATCTTTTATATGTCCCACGTATGGCATTAACGAATCACATCACTTTGAGGGGGCGGTAGTCCGCACTTCCTAAAATGAAGATATCGCGTATACCCATAATGGAAGCCATAAAGGTAAGACACAAATGAAAAATACAGAAGCATAAGTAAAACATAAACATATTATATATCATATATAAAAATAGTGACATCATAATGTCCACCTTTGAAGGTGTTAAATGATTATTGAACAATCATCGTTTCGGGAGGCAGAATTTCGCCATCCACGGAAACCGTATGTTCTTTAACCATTTGATGTAGTTGTGTGAGAGTGTAGCTAGAATAAATCTTATAACAAAATCCTAGTATATTGAAGATACTGGTGTTGTTACAAAACAAGTAAATAAAAAGAGTTTAGGGGGTTGGAGAAGCAAAATAAAACAAATGAACATGAGAGAATGAATTACCTTTAAAAGTGTAACGCCTTTTGATTTGAGCATAAAGGCTTCCTTTGAAAGGATTATGCCCAAAGGGAATCCTCTAGGATGAGGAGAGGGATGTGGAGAGAGTAAATGGTTAGGGGTTGGCCGAGACAAAGGCATGAGGAGTGTGTGAAATGAGGTAGAGGTGGGGGCCTTTTATAAGAGGAGAGGAGGGGCACTTTTGGAAAGTAAAGAAATATTACTTAATTTGAAAATGAGTTTCGGATTTAAAGGATCCCACATTGATATAATTTGAGGATAAGGTGATAAGACTTCGAAATCCACTCATACAATTGGTTTTTTCCATGTGTAGGTTGTAGATTTTACATTATATTTCCATTTTATTTAAATCGTTAAATAATGAGGTCATCGCTGCATCATAATGATGTCATAAATAATTTAATTTATTTAAAGTCTAAAAATTATAAAAAAATACTATGATGTAGGAAATATTTTTATCTTTCCAATTAATATTTATAATAAAAAATCTGACTTGGATAACCCCACTTAATAATTGTTTTAGTAAAACATATCATGTTTGTGTCATTTTTACTTTTACATTAAATAAAAAGTTATTTATGTCATTTCCCAACCAAAGTGGCTCCATGGGGTCCCCAAGTTGACCCATGGCTTGTCTTGGTCGGCCATTACACATCCTATGAGGTTAGGACATGTGTCAAGTTCATTTCATATTATTAAAACATTATTTTTACCTTAAACTACACTAATTACCTCTAATCGCGATTAAAAACTTAATAAGTTACTATTCACCAAAAAATTATTTTTATCCCATTGAACCACATTTTACTTCTTAATGAAAACCATGTATGTTGGATTTTTGAAATTCAAAACACAAAGATGGCAAAATTTCATTTAAACGGAAAAATTAGTTTTTATAAGTACCACTTAGTGGTGTCACTATTCATCAAAAATTGATGTTTTTCAGAAAAATCCCAAAAATTCACCCTAAGATATATTTGATATTATGAATTCAAAAATGAAGTATATTTTACAAAGTTCAAAACATATAAGTTACATTAATTAATTTAATAATTAATTCCCGCTGTCAGAGCAAATAGCGTGTTTTTATGAAATAATAAGTATCAAAAGATTGACACTGGTTTAAGTCTGATTTCAAAGTGAAATTAATTCCAACGACCACTATTGGATTTAATGGTAAAAATATATTATAATTTCACTTTAAAACCAATTCAAAAGATAATCTAATCATATAAATAAATTAGATTAAAAAGAGGTTTTGAATTAAAATACAACATTTTACACTATTCATTAAAAAAATGAACTTTATCGGAAAGATACAAAAATTTACACAAAGTAAATTTTGATGTCCCGATTCTTAATAAGAGTTTTATTTGGTCCAATATAATTTTTAAGAGTGAAAAAAACTATATTTAATGATGGTTCAACATCAAAAGGTGATAAGTGAACCTTTAGTGAAAACTAGGGCATATACGCCTAAAATTGAATTCATTCCGTATTTTAAGCCTTTATCTTTTATTGGACAAATGTAAAAACATTTAAAAACATGTATAATCATATTTTAGTTATTTCTATCCATTCCCACCAATACAATGGCTACATGTTAACTGCCATTTAAAATAATATTATTTTATTATTAGAGTGCAACATAAGATTCCCAAGAAACTCGTTGTTGCGTATTGGGTACGCCATCGAGCATTACATCCCCTTTAAAGTAATATTAATATTTTATTCACAAATATGGATAAATATAAAGATTTTATATTCTTTATTTACCTGGGGTGTTACATCCTTCCCCCCTTTTGGAAATTGCGTCCTCACAATTTTAAAATTGGGCTTGGAAACATCCTTGAAAGTCCCACATCGGAACAAGAGTCGGTAAAACAATCACTTTAAAATAAAGAAAGATAAGTACAAAGGTCACCCGAGTTAACCCATAATAGGATTCCGTGTAGGAAAACATGGACATGGATGAAAAAGAAAAGGGTCATGTTCTGATGGAGAGTGATAGAAAACATGTTTAGGAGAAAGTTAACCATGAGAAAATCACAAACCTGTGATGGGTTAAACGGTATTCGATTCCCCAGTAGGAAAAGTTAATAGACAACATTTTTGTTTTAAGCTACTTTTTATTGAGGAAATTATTCATAAGGAAACATAATCACTTATCATGTTGACTTGCAACTTTTAATAGATTCCTTAATCAAACTCATATTTTTTTTTTCCAAAAGACGAGTATTTAGGGAGACTTGTTCGCATTAAGAGTACTATAATCAACTTCTAGAGAATCACCTAATCCACCAAAGAGAACTATATAATTCCCATGTCTTTAGACTTTAACCAAAACCAAAACCAAAAAGGTTAGTACAAGATCAGATAATCCAGAAAAGGATAACCCTTTATAAAAAGAAAATCTATTCTTAACCTCCAAAATTTGTCCAAAAAAACCCAAAGTTCAATGAGGACCATTAGATAAACACTTTGTCCATAAAATCCTTCAAAGTAAACCAAACTAAGATTGAAACCCAAATATTTGAAGGATTTAGTCACATAGTCTTCCAAGTTAAATCGTAACATTTATCTCCAAACAACATCAGTTGCTCCTAAAGTCTCGTATTGAAAAGTAATTAACCTAATCACATATCCTCCATGATAGGTTAATCATTTTCATAAATAACCCAAAATCAACTTACTCTTAATTAACAAAATCATATAACTAAAAAGAATCTATCAAAATAACCAGGGACTTCACGTAGTCCAGTGGTAGGTGATAAATACCAGTCACACTTTGGTTGTGGGTTCGATTCCCACAGCTTTGTCCGACGCGACGGGTTGTCACACGGTCTGCATGTTGTCCTTTTTCCAAAACTATATAATTCTTAAAACATTCCCCAAAATGAGATAAAATCTTCAAAAATAATCATAACATATTTTATCCTCAATTTTATCTCATTCCTTTCATTTTCCATCATATCATAGAGTAACCCATAATTACCTAAAAAGTAAGGATCATATAAACCCTAATGGTTACCTTTTTAATTATTACCTGAACTTCCCCATCGATTGGTCATCTCGTACATGATGAATTATAGAACATACCAAGGTTCACGTGGTTGATCATGACTCCTTGATAGTTGGTTTAGAACAACCACGAGTTTCCTCATTGAGTACCCCATTTCATCGAGTCTCTTAATCAGAGAACCACCACAGTTTCCTTCAAACCAATTGTCACTTTGGTGCCTGTGAGATCCAGCCATTCACTAAAAACAGAAATGTCAGTGTGAGTATATCAACAAAACCATCATGTAATAATGAGGAAGGTAAACACTAAGATATACTTACTCATTCACTTTATCTAAAACTAGGACTCTTTTTGAAATCCTAACCATTATGGTAATGTCACTTATTCTTAGAGAATACCCTAACCTCTAAAGTTATCTAAACAGACCTCTGATACCAACTATAAGGCCCCAGCCATAAACCTTACTTAATATTGAATTAAATGAGTAATTCACATTGAGGATCTTTTCAGGTTTAGAGTTTTAGAGAATTAGGACATAACTATTACATCTCAAAAGATTACAAAGTAGTCGCTTCTACTAAATTTCCATAAAATAAAAACTCTTAAAAAGAAACATGTATAGTTCCATGTTTGAGGTAGCATGACTTTCCCTTGATCCCATCCTTGACCCTATTCCACGCTAAGTCCTGTGAAAAACATTTCAAAAACTTGGGATGAGCATAAGAAGCTTAGTAAGGGATACACAAAGAATGAAAACTGTTAGTTTTTCAAAACAACAAGTAAACCATGGATAATTTATCAATGTAATACTTTTCACCTTCATGAAGTAGTAAAAACTCTTCACTGAAAAAAATTAGCATTACTTACCTTTTTGTAACCAAAGGATTACCATAAAACCCATATAAAGAACACATAACATATATAAAGGTAACTTGGGACATAAACATACTTAAGTGGAATAACCATACGGTCGACTTCCACACATATCACTTAATGGAAAAGCCATACGGCCAATTTCCATACATACTTAATAGAATAGCCATATGGTCGACTTCCATACCCAATGCATTGGAGGTTATAACGTAACCACCCGTCCTGGTATTCACGGCACCACCCATCATATGGTTTATAACGTAACCACCCGTTAAAATGTCCAAGTACCAATATAAAATCATAAAACATCAAACCAATATAAAGGAATAGTAACATTTACACATCACAATATATCATAATAGAATCCTTTATCAAAACCATTTTCAATACCAAAATACATAAAAGAGTATATGGTATTTATTTTATATTAAAAACATTACGGCTTGTTGAGGAAGCCAAAGACCAAATAATACTCGCGGTGGCGGAAAAGGTCGTTGTCACCACGTACGTTTAAACAAAAAACATTCCTTTTTGTCGTTTAGTAAAATGCTTAGTAGAAAAAGATTCCTTTTGTATAAAAGTAAAAGTCAAATGGGTTTATACACCGTATAAAAGAAAGTTGTGTATAAAACAAAATATACCTCAATTAAAGGAGATTGAGACGAAGTCCCTTACAAAGATGGTATCCTTGGTTTAAGGATAAATCAATTGCATAATTATGTGTGACAAAAGAGTACCCCAAATATAAGTGGATATTAAGTGTAAAACAATCAGAGGTTATTCAAACATATTCATAGAACTAAATATTCAAGGAGTACAAGTTTATCCCAAAGAATCAAATTTGGGCTAAGAAGTTCCCTTGCAAAAATTTGACAGCCTAACGGCGTCACTTCAAAAATTCAGAAAATGAATAGATGATAGATAAAAAGGGAATATAATCACTTGGACATAAAATTTACATCAATCAGGATATAGAATAACATATCCCAACATAATAGTATGTGAATTAAAAGACATAACAAATGAAGTCTTTTAAAAAGAGGAGGTTGAAAGGTTCCCTTACCGACTTGGGTAACTTTCGAAAAGCACACCCCATTGAAGAAGTGTCATACAATGAATATGTAAATACCCATAAATGGAATTATATTACAAAAGGAGTGTAATAGAGGGCAGTACATAAACCACACAACGGAAATTGTGGCAAATGTATCATAAATCTCCCGGGAATAAAAGTGAGATGAAAAATCTCTTACGAAAACTCGACAGCCTAACGGCGCCACTTAAAACTTCCAAAATAGATTGATGAGAGGAAATAGGGTCTCTAATCACATCAACATAAAGTTTAAAGAATTAAGAATACAAAATAACATCCCCCAACATAACAAAAATGAGCTTAAAAGAAGTTACATAAAGGAGAGTACTTAAAAAGAAAGAGAGAGGTTAGATCTCTTACAAAAATTTGGCAGCCTAACGACTCCACTCAAAACTTCCAAAATGGATTGATGAGAGAGAATAGGGTCTCTCATCATATGAACATAAAAATTACAGTAAGAGTAATATAAAATAACATCCCAATAACAAGAAAGATGAGATTTAAAATGAATGACATAAAAGTGTGTACTTAAAAAGAAAGAGGGGAGTAGGATCCCTTACCTCGGGTACGACTTGACTCGATCATTCTTTAACGTCCTGAATAATAAACTTGAGTTAATTTATATTTTCTTAAGAACCTTTTTCAAGTTCATTATTCCTTTTATATCACTTATTTCCATGTTATAAACATTATGTAATCATTTAAGTTAATAATGTTTGTTTTGTCGTTATTTGGTTCTTAAGTCGAAAGTGGACTTCTTACAATTACATGTTGTTCGTGTTGTCAAAGGTTCTTTATATCCAGAATGACATTCCTGATTTGGATATCATATATATCATATATATACAGCATATACATGTATTTATAATATTACAAAATCATTTAGAGGTAAGAAATGAAATGCACCGTTCATGGAGACAGTAAGCCGTACGTACGCATGAACGCTACTTTCATTTCTTTGTCATATTAATGGAATTAAAACTAAATGAGAGGTATGTATATTTTAATTACAGAATTATATTCATCATTTATATGTATCATTCATCATATATATCCATTATATACATGTACTTATAATAGTACATTACATTTGGGGATAAGAAATGAAATGCACCGTTCATGGAGACGGTAACCCGTACGTACGCATGAACGCTACTTTCATTTCTATCTCATACATTAATGGAAAGAAATAATAATGATATAGAGGTATATAATAATTACAGTATTACATCATATATAATAACATTAAATCCATCCTTTATAAGTCCCACGTATGGTATTAACGAATCACATCACTTTGTGGGGGCGATAGTCCGCACTTCCTAAAATGAAGATATCACGTATACCCATAATGGAAGCCATAAAGGTATGACACAAATGAAAAATACAGAAGCATAAGTAAAACATAAACATATTATATATCATATATAAAAATAGTGACATCATAATGGCCACCTTTGAAGGTGTTAAATGAGTATTGAACAATCATTATTTTGGGAGGCAGAATTTCACCATCCACGGAAACCGTATGTTCTTTAACCATTTCACGTAGTTGTGTGAGAGTTTAGATAGAATAAATCTTATAACAACATCCTAGTATTTTTAAGATACTGGTGTTGTTACAAAATAATTAAATAAAAAGAGTTTAGGGGGTTGGAGAAGCAAAATAAAACAAATGAACATGAGAGAATGAATTACCTTTAAAAGTGTAACTCCTTTTGATTTGATCATAAATGATTCCTTTGAAAGGATTCTGCCCAAAGGGAATCCTCTAGGATGAGTATAGGTATGTGGAGAGAGTAAATGGTCAGGGGTTGGCCGAGCCAAAGGCTTTAGGAGTGTGTGAAATGAGGTAGAGGTGGGGGCCTTTTATAAGAGGAGAGGAGGGGCACTTTTGGAAAGTAAAGAAATATTACTTAATTTGAAAATGAGTTTCGGATTTAAAGGATCCCACATTGAAATAATTTGAGTATAAGGTGATAATAATTATAAATCCACTCATCCAATTGGTTTTTTCCATGTGTAGGTTGTAGATTTTACATTATCTTTCCATTTTATTTAAATCGTTAAATAATGAGGTCATCGCTGCATCATAATGATGTCATAAATAATTTAATTTATTTAAAGTCTAAAAATTATAAAAAAAATACTATGATGTATTAAATATTTTTATCTTTCCAATTATTATTTATAATAAAAAATATGACTTGTATAACCCCACTTAAAAATTGTTTTAGTAAAACATATCATGTTTGTGTCATTTTTACTTTTACATTAAATAAAAAGTTATTTATGTCATTTCCCAACCAAAGTGGCTCCATGGGTTACCCAAGTTGACCCATGGCTTGTCTTGGTCGGCCATTACAAATACAATGAGGTTATTATATGTGTCAAGTTCATTTCATATTATTAAAACATTATTTTTACCTTAAACTACACTAATTACCTCTAATCGTGATTAAAAACTTAATAAGTTACTATTCACCAAAAAATTATTTTTATCTCATTGAAGCACATTTTACTTCTTAATGAAAACCATGTATGTTGTATTTTTGAAATTCAAAACACAAAGATGGCAAAATTTCATTTAAACGGAAAAATCAGTTTTTATAAGTACCACTTAGTGGTGTCACTATTCATCAAAAATTGATGTTTTTCAGAAAAATCCCAAAAATTCACCATAAGCTATATTTGATATTCCGAATTCAAAAATGAATTATATTTTAAAAAATTCAAAACATTTAAGTCACATTAATTAATTTAATAATTAATTCCCACTGTCAGAGCAAATAGCATGTTTTTATGAAACAATAAGTATCAAAATATTGACACTGGTTTAAGTCTGATTTCAAAGTGAAATTAATTCCAACGACCACTATTGGATTTAATGGTAAAAATATATTCTAATTTAACTTTAAAACCAATTAAAAATATAATCTACTCATATAAATAAATTATATTAAAAAGAGGTTTTGAATTAAAATACAACATTTTACACTATTCATTAAAAAATGAACTTTATCGGAAAGATACCAAAAATTTACACAAAGTAAATTTTGATGTCCCGATTCTTAATAAGAGTTTTATTTGGTCCAATAGAATGTTTTGGAGTGAACAAAACTATATTTAATGATGGTTCAACATCAAAAGGTGATAAGTGAACCTTTAGTGAAAACTAGGGCATATACGCCTAAAATTGAATTCTTTCCATATTTTAAGCCTTTATCTTTTATTGGATAAATGTAAAAACATTTAAAAACATGTATAATAATATTTTAGTTATTTCTATCCATTCCCGCTAATACAATGGCTACATGTTAACTGCCATTTAAAATAATATTATTTTATTATTAGAGTGCAACGTAAGATTCTCAAGAAACTCGTTGTTGCGTATTGGGTAAGCCATCGAGCATTACATCCCCTTTAAATTAATATTAATATTTTATTCACAAATATGGATAAATATAAAGATGTTATATTCTTTATTTACCTGGGGTGTTACATGATCTATCGTTTATAGTCATGATTGGTGGTAGAATCGACGATTTTGGTGGTTAGAGTAGACATGTAATGGACATGTTGGCTTTGGAAAATTTATGGCAACACTTCTTGTAGTATGAAGAATAGACACCCTATGGTCCCCTCCTGTAGTGATAGGATTTAAGCATGAAATTAAATATCTTACGACATGTAACATGTGTCACATGATGTGAAATCAATGAGATAATGTCGGTGTGTACCCTAGGGTTACCTATGAAAATACATTCCTATGTATATGGGAATGATCATACTAAATAGGCTAAACCAATGTACATGAAAATGGATTAAAGTATATGGTAAATGGATAGAGCACACAAGAACACCCATGAAAGTATGAAAGAAAAGTATAATCATATTTCAAGCCATTTATAACTTTTTTCTATTCAGTGTCGACCTATTTCCATAGGGTGAATTCCATCAGTCCATCCCCTATGAGGGTGGAGGGAGTTATCATTACCTAATAATAGAATGAGATCACATTAACATGATCAATTTTAGATAGATAATTATGAATCCCTCACTACATCATATTGTGGAATCCCTTATCATATCATCTTACATAGGCGTGGATCTAGGAATCAATGTTGCCAATAATCCCATGTGTTGATCCCATACTTTTCAATTTAATTCTCTTAGGGTTTATGGTGTACCTAATGGCTTATATTATGAACCCCTTACTACATTTATATCTCTTTTGAGTTCTATTTCCTTCTTAATCTTGTTTAGTGATGGAATGAACAACCTCTCAGATGATCACCTTCATTGTTATCATGATCATGGAGTGGGTTCCCCCCAGGTGTGTGTTACATTGAATCCTTAAGAAAATTCCCAATCTTCAAGTGATGATGTGACCAGACCGAGAGGCATAGTGTTTATCACAGGTATATCATGGTGTTTTAATTTTATGTCTCATTATCTGATTATAATTTCTTTATGATGATCTAACTTTTCTCATGATGAATTATGTTTGGTTATTTTATTGTATCATAATAGGTTTTCTGATACTAACCACTCCATGGGCTCTGATCGTACATATGTTGCCTTATGTAGATGAAAGGCTACTTGAGGGGGTACTGAGTGGTCTATGTGAAATGGTGTATGGTTGAGATATATAGATTTTGTTTCATATAAGGTGTTTCATTTGAAAATTATCCTTTACTTCTTGCATGTTGGACTTATTTTTCAATATTTATGGGATTATATTTGGTAGTATATGATTTCCAATACTTTTTCCGTACATTCATTATCATATATAGAGGTATTCATGCATTGGTATCTATTTTATTTTACCTTAAATATTTTTATGTGTATTTTTATATGTGTCAATGTGTACAAGTACCTTAGAATATGGGCTCCCATGTGTGTGATATGCCTACTCTACTCTTCTCAGCATGCCCAAATCGATTAGAGGCTAAATTGTGGGGGGGGGGGGGGGGGGTCATAGTCCACTTATCACTAGCCAAGCGGCCTATGGTGGGTAGTTCATGATATCATTATATCTTCTATAAAAAAAGGTATATTGCAATATAGAAAACCGCATCACTAAGGTATGATATCACAGTAGAATGTTTATATATCATAAAATATTGTGAATAATAAACCATGTCATGGGTTATGATATATTGATGTATTAAAATATGATATCCAAATAAATTTGTATTTTTTTATTTTCAATTATGACTAAATTATACCTTTTATAAAATTCTTAAAATTATTAGAAAATTTTATCGTGTAATATTAATTTTTATTTATAAATTTGTTATAAATTAATTAATTATTAAATGATTATAATAAATTATATTTTTGTGTGGAAAAATTTATCAATAAAATATATATATAATATTTAAATTACAATATATTTTGATAATTATATATAATTTTTCTGTGAATAATGTTTCCTTAGGACTATACCATTCCTCTATGTTTTGAAAAACACAAACCCATTTTCTTACGGAAAAATATCATTCTCTAAGAATTATTTTCCTAATGAAAATTTTCATTCTCTAAGAAATGTTATAACTTTACCATTGGTTATCATTGTCTTATTTAATGTGGTCTGAAACCAAGTATACTTTTTTTACTTAAGCTAAAAAATTGGATCCTTATCTAAAAACCTTGAAATCATAAAAATCCTTAGATACTGAGTCTTTCTGTTTCTAGACTCTAAATTATCTAAAATTCAAACTCAAAATTCTAGGAAATCCAGACTCTGAATTCTATGAAATTTAGACTCATAATTCTCTAAAATTCAGACTCTGAATTCACTAAAATTAAGACTATGAATTGTATGATATTCATAGTTTGAATTACTCTGAATTCAGACTCAGAATTACTCAGAATTTAGTTTCTGAGTTCCTCATAATTCAAACTCCCAATTCCTTAGAACAGAGACACCAAATTCACCAAAATTCAAACTACGATTATCCATTTTTCCAAAATCAGTTTATTCATATATTTAGACTCCATATTATATATTTACTATATTTTTATTATTCATATTTTTTATGATACTTTACATTCCTAACATATTTTCTCAATTTTATCAGTTCCCATTTTATTAAACATGATATTATTTTGCCTTAAATATTATTGGTTTATAAGAAAGATAATGATTCCCATGTTTTTCCAATATAAAATTATGTCTTAATTTTTTTTTCTAACTGTTTGTTGAGTGACATGTGTACAAGTCCCTCTAAATTTGAACGAAAAATATGAATATTTTAGGTGGGAGCCGACCATTGGAAACCACGCCTATAGATAAGATCTCATATGAATGAGATCAAAAAAATTGAATGAGATTACATGTTATAATATAGGGTAGTGATTTCTAGAGAGATAATATAACGTTCATTTTGTGTTTTGTGAACATCTTGTTAAACCATGAAAAACTTGTTCATTTTTCTTTGTGCAAAACTGATTGATGTTATATACAATTAATGACTTCTAGGGATAGGAAGACAAAGGTGTAAACTACCTTAATGTTTGAGGGATTACCCAAGTGTGGTTAATAAATACTTTCTTTAATGTATAAATCCAGGTAACATTATCCAACTTTGTTGGATATCCTTCTCTTTGGGTTAAAAAATTTCCAACTAGTTTAATTGTTGTTGCTACAAGTTTTATTACCACATTATTTTATTAATTAACAGAAGTATAACATTCTTATACATTATTCTACTTCTACATACTCTAATAATTAAATATTATATATTCTTTAAGGTAGGATCTTTCCCTATGTTAAACATTCTTAGGTTTTCTTAAGTGTATCTTTTTTATGTTTAGGTTTCTTTTAATTGGACACATGCCCTTTGAATTATCCCTTTGATTGAGGAAAATGGGGTTTTGTGAATTTAACTTGTTTAACATTGTTAAACATAGATTTTCTTAAGGATAAAAATGAATGTTTTTTAACTTGTAATTCACCCCTCCCCTTCTTGTAATTGAGCATCTCATATCCTATTTCAATCCTACAATTGTTATCAGAGCATGTATTTGTAATAATTATACATACATATATGTTTTATTACTCAACTATTAATTCTTAACATTACTTGATCATGATTTCCTTAAATATTTTCATTATAAATTATTTTTCTACAAATCCTTTTTTATGAAAAATTATATTTTTATACTTAAAATGGAATGTGTGAATGTTGATTAAATAGAAAAACTTAATCATACCAGACCACCAATCATTGATGATAATGATTATGAGTAATGGAGAGATAGGATTAAGACTTTTTTTGTAAATACTGTAGTGGAAAATTTTATTATGATCACTAGAGATTACAAAATTACAGATAAGGAATTCATAAATTTTACCAAAAAATAAAAATTAGAATATCAATTAAAGTAAAAGGTAAACAATAATTATTTCTACTCTATGAAAAGGAATATATATATTCAAATATCTTCATCTAAAAATTCCAACTGTATTTGGAGGAATCATGAATTTACAAATTTTTGAACTTCAAAAGAGATTGAAACTAGAAGAGCTATGTTAAGAGCTGAATATCATGGATTTTATATTTCCTTATGGAGAACATGTTTTCAATTTTCATCAAATAATTATGAAAATTTTCAATAGGATACAATATATGAGAGAGAAAGGTCTTTATGATGATTTTATTATAAAATAGATAATTGATACTCTTCCCAATTAATATGAATATAAAAGGAAATCTATTGATGAAAATAAAAAAATATCTAACATTACACTTATTGATTTATTTGGAACTCCTCTTCAGCATAAAACATTAATGAAGAGATATGATGATTGAAACAATAAAAATAATAGTAATGGATGTGTATCTTTCACTACTACATCTAAATACAAGACTCTGGAAAGGGTAACTAGATCTAAAGCTAAGAAAGTTATTTTTATATCCGATTCAAGTAACCGTGAACAATTGGATAATGAATTAGCCAATATTCCAATAAGGATGAACATGATTTGTGCGAATGATATATTTTTAGTAAAAATATATGAAGAATGATAGAATGGAAAATAATGACTCAGAAGTAACTTTTTAGTAATGAAAATGTATTAGACACATCAGACCTAGTTGTCTTATTCTTATAAGAAAATAAAGAAAGGATAAGAATTATTAATAGTCTAGAAAGAAGTTCTAAAAATATAAGACTTATAATGTATTAAATGATAATGAAACCTAGAGTTCCAATGGTGGTGATTCATCAGATGAATCCTTGGAATATTAATATTCTGGTCATAAGAATGTTGGTCTTATAGCCACATTACCTATTGGAAATCATTTTCATATGGATATATAAAATAAAGAATGTAGCAATAACAATACATGGTACATGGAGAGTGGATTATCTGGGAACATGACTAGTAAAAATAACATCATTGAAAAGATTATCAAGATGAATGGAGGAAAATTAACTTTCTAGAATAATGCTTAGGGTGAAATTGTTGGAAAAAGTAACATTGTTCTTCTTGGAAAGGATTTAATTTCAAATGTTTTATTTTTTTAATGGTCTTAATAAAAACCTTATATACACAATTCAATTATTTGATGAAAGCTACCTTGTGAATTTTATAAATTACAAATAAATAGTACACAATTACAATGAAGGGTTTATTTTCTCTACCCATATGCATGAGAATGTTTATATACATAACATAAAAGACATTAGGATCTAATATCTACATTTCCTTAATAAAATGAAAGGTCCATAATGGCTATGGAATAGAATACTATGCCACGGTAACCTTAGGGACCTATTAAAACTCACAAAGACAAGACATGTTAATGATGTACCAGAGATTAGATTTGATTCATAAAAATTTTGTGATCCCTGTCAATATGGAATGAAAAATAAGACAAGAATTAAATCAATAGGTGAAGTATCAACATCTGATACATTATAGCTAGTGCATATGGATCATTTCATCCCAACAAAAACTAGTTGTGTTGGAGGAAAATATTATGTATTTGTTTTAGTTGATTATTACACTAGATTTAGATGGTATATTTTCTAGAAAATAAATATGAAGCCTTTTCTTATTTAAAAACATTTAGAGACTATGTTAAAAATGAATAAAACCTTCCATTTATAATTATCCATAGTGATTATAGAAGAGAGTTTCAGAATTCACATTTTGAAACTTTTTTGTAGTAAGAATATAATTACTCACAACTTCACATCCCTAAGAACTCCTCAACAGAATGGTGCTGTTGAAATAAGGAATCATATTATTCAAGAGATAACTAGAACCATTTTGAATGAATATTTTATTGCTAAACATTTTTTTCATGATTCTGTTAGTACTGATTTCTATACAATAAATCAAGTATTAATCACACCTTTTCATAATAAACACATTATGAATTGTGAACCCATAGAAAACCAAGCCTTTGTAACATAAAATTATTTTGATGCAATGTATTCATATTTTATACTAAAGATAAAATACAAAAATTACCACCCAAATCTGATGAATGACTTTTCTTATGATACTCCACCACTTATAAGGCTTATAGAGTTTTTAACAAAAAATATTGTACTATTGAAGAAATAGTGCATGTTATATTTAATAAAACTAATCCTTTTGTTTTTAAACAACACCAAACTACATCGTTGGATGTGTTTTAAAAACTGATTATCAAACATTTTTGGAAGATTATTCTAAAAAGGAAAACAGTTATGAAAATGTTTCTTAAGTATTTACCCTAGAATAATTTTTATCTTATGTTGATGAAGAGGTTTTGAAAAACCGAAATCAGTTGTTTCTTAAAAATCATCCTAGTAATAGTATTATTGGCTATGTAAATAAACCTGTAAGACAAGAAGTTCCTTTTGAAATGAATTAGAACATCTAGCATTTTTACCCAATTAGAACAAAAATGCACTGATGAAGCTTTAGGTGATTATGATTGGATTAAAGATATGAAAGTTGAACTAAATGTAATTTAAAGGAATAAAGTCAGGACCTTTGTTGACAGACCTAAAGAAACTTCTATAATTGGAGTAAAATGGGTATTTAGAAAAAAATGTGATAATCATAGTAAGAAATAAACCAATATTAGTCGATAAAAGATGTAATCAAGAATAATTAATAGACAATGAATAAACAAATTCTCTAGTAGCTAGACTTGAATGTATTTGAATACTACTTTCCTTTGTATCATTTTTCATTTTCCAACTTTTTCAAATGGATGTGAAGTGACATTTTCTTAACGGATATGATCAAGATGAAGTTTATATTGAAAATCCTTCTATTTTTGAAGAAACAAAATATCCTGAACATGTTTTCAAACTTACCAATGTTTTATATGGACTTAAACAAACCCCTAGATCTATGATATCCATATAATATATTTGTTACAAAACAATTATGTTAAGGGAAATTCTGATCCAAATCCTTTTATAAATAAACAAAAGATAACCATTTTAATTGTTCAAATTTATGTTGATGACAATATATTCATATCAACTCAGCAATCTTTAATGGATTCGTTTGTAAATTACATGAAATATGAGTTTGAAATTAGTATGATGGATGAGTGAACATTTTTTCTTGGTTTTGAAATTTCCCAAAAACTATAAGGAACTTATATATCTGAACATAATTATTTTATAGATCTTCATCAAAATTATATAAATGAAAACACTTAATGTATAAGTACACAAATTGGTACATCAATTTATCTTGACCTTGATGAAGCTGGGAAACCAGTAGATCAAACATATTTTAGATGGATAATAGGAATTTTATTATACTTAATAACTTGCCATACAAAATTAATGTTTTCATTATTCTTATGTAAACGATATCATTCAAATATAATGGAATCTCATTTAAAATCTTTTAAAATATTTTTTTGGCTATTTAAATGGAACAACTAATTTAAGACTATTCTATTCTTTGGGAAATGATTTTAAAAAAAAAATTCAGATTCTAATTTTGGTGAATGTAGAATGTATAGAAAAAGTACATATAGAACATGTCATTTCATAGGATATTAATTTGTTTCTTGGTCATGTAGGAAGAAACACTCAGTAGCACTTTCCACTGATGAAGCAGAATATGTAGACGCTGGAAGTTGTTGTGCTCATGCATTGTGAATGCAACACAAACTCACAAACAATGCCATGAGTTCTACAAATAAAAATATATAGTTTGATAATACATTATCCATTTCTCTAATAAAAAACCATGCACATCACTCATGTTCAAATCACATAGATATCATGTATCACTTTCTTTGGGATCAAACATGTAAAGGATATAATATTCTTGAATTTGTTGGAATGCAAGATCAACTTGCCAACATTTTACAAAATCATTACCCTCCAATAGATTTCAATACACTAAATAAATTTAGGAATGATAACCATAAGGTAATATTCCATATTAATTTTATTTCTAAAACCTATCTCTTTACATTATGAAACATATTTTCATAACGGGATTACATTTATTTATTATATAAATTTTTTTATGTTTATTTATGTCAAATTTTTACCATCATTAATAAAGTTTTATGGATATTAAATTTGTTTCGGAACCAATTTTTTTCCATTCCTTAATATTTTTTGAACCTCAAATTTATTTCATTATTAATATGTTTCGAATCCTGAATTTTTTTTAATAATTTTTTCAGAACCTAAATTTTTCATTCCTTAATAAAAATTATTTGAACCTATGTTCTTCAGGAAGATTATTATCAATAAGGAAAATTATTTCTAAACAATTAGGATGTAATGTTTCCATATATAAATATTCGTAATTGAATTTTTACTTGTTGGTATTTCTATCATGTTTTATGAAAAACAAATTCTATTAGATTCAATTTTTTTAAAAAAGAATTTTTTTTCTTAAAATCTCAAAAGATCAAAACCTACCAAATACTTATTTGGCATTAATCTCAACTGTCAGATCATATAGATCTTCTTTAAACAGTTAGATTGAATTGGGAATTCAAACCATCACCTCAAATACTATATAAGAACCCCCCATTTCCATATCCCACATTGATTATTCAAGAGTTTTTGTGCCGAAGCTAAGCCTCTCTTCAAATCTGTCATTCAGTTCTCTAAGTTTCCTTTAATTTCGGATGTCACTCAAAGTTTTTTCATAGAATCATATGTATTTAAATAAAGAAATCAAGGATTGAAATATTTACATTGAAAGTATGTCTAACCCAAATTTCATTTCCAAATATAATTATTTGATTATGAACAATATCAATATGAATTGATAGGAATGTTTTTTTGTAGCCAAACCAAAGAGTCAAGATCATGTATATCATGATCTTCTCAAAGAATTCTATTATTCAGTATGTTTTTATGAAGAATGGTGGATGGAAACGTTTTCATTTAAGTGATTTGGAAATACCTATTCATTATCCTTCAATATGACTTCTAACATTCTCAGTATTCATTTTCATGTTGAAGAAATATTTTTCCCTCAAAAGCTCCCAAAAAATTGAGGATGTTTTGTGAGGGAAAAAGAAATTATGTGTTTTATACTCAAGTGAGTAAAGTCACCAAAGATCAACCATCTTTCAAAAAACCTCAGGATGATAGATTTGTGGTTATAGGGATTTATTATTATGATAAAGGGATACAATGACTCTGTTATGAATAGTGATATATTTATGATGGACTTATTGGCTAATGTTAGAAAGGTAATAATGATCAAGTAAATCCTTGTGACCATCTGTAATATAAATAATGGAACCCTAAATTCTCAAATAATCATGTATCTAATAATATTGTCAAAGATCATCATTCTATACATTGAATAAATTAAAATTCCCTACATTTCAATTACAAGAACCTTAAAGATTATTTTATTGGGTGATGATACTCATAGGAGGAGGAATGTTGGTTTTAATTTCAAGTCATGAGAATTTTATGATCTTTCTGAAAGTGATGTTCAAACTTTAACCAAGAAAGTGGAATTATGGTAAACTTCAAAGAAAACCTATAAGAAAATGAAGAAAAAAGAAATAGTTGACAATGAAAAAGAAACCATTTTGGAAACCCATTCAGCTCCACCCAAGCCAAAAAAGCCAAAGAGTTTTTCTGATGAAGTGGTAGCAAAGTGTAGAGGGAAGAAGAATAAGATGAATAAGAAAAAGAAGGGTGATTCTAGCTTTGGATTAAACCCTACCAAGGAAAAGGGATTGTAGATTCAAGCAGCAGAAGAGCTTGAAAGGAATAGAAAAGATAAGTAGTTGAAAATGAATAGGTCAGAAGATGAGATTATCCAAGCCCTTCTCAATGACAATAAGAAATTATCTGAACTGATTCAGGTATCAGAATCCTTCCATCAACAGTCAGTTCTAATAAAAACTCCATGAAATAAAATTTTATTTCTGAAACCTATTGTGGATGAAGAAATAGATCAGCAAGAAGAAGTAGCAGTAGAAGAAGAATAAAATGATGATGATGAAGGTTAATATGTGATTAAATGGGAGGAATAATACCATGAGATAGAATGTACATCAAAATACTTCTTGATCAAAACACCCCAGGGTGAATCAAACAAAATAATATCTCAATGGAAATATGATGATTCAAGGGATGATACTGATAAACCATATGATTATGATAGAAATAACCATGATTTCATTCATCCTAATGATATTATGGGAAATGATGATAAAGAAGATGTTGATGATGAAAAGAAAATTCATGTATCAGATAGTGAACATGAATCTTTGAATGTTGGGAAGGAAATATATATATCTGATAAATTAATGAATTTGGTTTATGATTTTCCCAAGAAATATGACCATGTGAAAGCTAATAAAGAAGTTTGTGTAATATCCAAGAGGAATTCTCAAGATATTGACAATGTCTCCTTGCCAATAATGGAATCAGCTTATGAATAATTGACTACGATGGGTCAAGATTTTTTCCTTCATTATTTGAAGAAATTATTGAACACAATACCTTTTGTTTCCTAGTATGGATTCGATATGTCTGTTGCATAATTGATCTTTCAATCAGATGTCATATTCTATAAGCATTCCCATGGAAAATACTAAAAAACATAAACAGGAGTTTAGGACTATTCATATTGGTTATGATTTTCAGAGAAGATCATGTAAGGAAATAACCAAATGTTATAAGTAAATGATTGATGATATGAAAATCATGGATGAATTCCAACAGTTATAAAATTTTTCTTTTAATATGTCACATAACACAATAAATAACCTTTAATTATGTTTTTCAGAGATGCTGAAATAATAAAGTTCCCCGAATTAAAGAGGATATAGATCTAAATATAATGTTGAATTTAGTTAACTCAGGGAAGAATTGGAATAAATTTTCAAACAAAAAGAAGAGTTTTTAATGTCTAAAGTGGCCATTCTAAAGTCCCAATAAGAAAAAATCATGGCTCTCAAAAAAGATGAATCAGGATTAAGATCAGTTCCTCAAAAGGAATGAGAAAGATCACAATGTCCTGATGAAATTATAGGAAACCTTGGGAAAGCTCATTCCGAAGGAAAAGAAGATTCAATGACTTTCGTACAAATCCTAACTTTTTTCATATTTTTCCCTGTAAAATTTTTTAATATCATAATGAAATATTTCTTCCCTTATTTTTAATTGTATATTTCTAATATTTTAGGTATAATTTTTTTAGTCCTACCATTCCATTTTGAAAATCACAAAGGGTGAGAAAAAAATTATCAAATGAATATTCAGTAAAAAGAAGAGACTGCCCTATGTAAGGGGGATATTAAGTAAGGGGGGGGGGGTCTAATTAATGAATATTTTCCTAAGAAATAAAAAGTAACTTCTCTATAAAAAACTAGAATATGATCCGTAGTGATTTCAAAACCTAATGGGGAGTTAGTCGTATTCACCATAAGTCATATGTAACTGGAGATAAGTTTTCTTTTAAAGTTCAAATAGAAAAATCCGCATTCCTTATATTCTTTTTCGAGAGGTTGCTTTTTCTTTCCACAAAGTGGTATATTATTGGGTCAATAATGTTTCTGTATGATTTATCATTCCTATGTGTTTTGAAAATAACAAACACATTATCCAATCGAAAATTGTCAATCCCTATGAATTGTTTTCTTAAGGAAAATTTTCTTTCTCTAAGAAATGTTTTAACTATACCATTAGTTTTAATTGTCTTATTTAATGTATTCTGCAACCAAGTATAATTTTTCCCATAAACTAAAAATTTTTATCCTTATCTAATTCCCTTGGAATCATACAAATCCTTAGATACTATGGATTTAGGTTTATAGGCTCAGAATTCTATGTAATTTAGACTCCAAATTCATTAAAATTTAGACTCTGAATTCTCTAAAATTAAGACTTCGAATTCACTAAGGTTAAGAGTCCAAATTCTTTGAAATTCAGACTCAAAATTTTCTAAAATTTAGACTATGCATTATTTTAAATTCAAAATCGAATTCATTATAATTTAGAATCTGAATTCTTTAGAATCAGACTCCGAATATCAATTTTTCTATAATCCGATTATTCATATATTGAGACTTTGAAATCTATACTTCCTAGATTTTGTTTATTTATATATTTTTAAGATACTATAATTTCCTAACATATAGTTTCAATATTATAAGTTCCCATATTCCTAAACATGATATTATTTTTTCTTACATATTATTGGTTCTTATGTATGATAATGTTTCCCATATTATTCCTATATAAAACGATTTTGTACAATTTATTTCTAATTAACCGTTGGTTGAGTGACACGTATACAGGTCCCTTCGAAATTCAATGAAAAATATGACCATTGGAAGAGGGAGCCTATTGTTTGAATCCTTGCCTCTAAATAAGATCACATTTGAATGAGATAAAAAATATTGAAAGATATTACATGATGTGTTGCTGTGAAGTGATTTCTAGAGATAAGAACTCTCGTTCATTGTGTGTCTTGTGAATATCTTGTTCAGCTGTGAACAAAATTTTCAGGTTGCATTGTGCGACTCTTATTATTATCGTATACAATCTTGGTCTTTTGGGGATAGTAAGAAAGAGGAGTTGAATACCTTTAAGATAGAGGGCATGCAAGGATAGAAAAAATGACATAGATATTCTTATCGAGGGTTTACCCTAATGTGGGTAAGAAAAAATTTCAGGAAAAATAAATCATGTTACATTTATCAATGGTTATTGGATATCCTTCTCTTTGGGTTATAATATTTTCTATTTGTTTACTTTTTGTTGATTCAATTTTTATTTATGATGTATTTTTTTAAAGAAAGTATGTAAATATTCCTCATACTTTCTTGTACTAATACTTACTCTAATAAATAAATATACTATAAACATTAAGGTAGTGTATTTCCCAAAGATAAAATTGCTTATGTTTTCATATGTTTAACTTATTTAAGTATAGGTTTCTTTTAATTGGACATGGGCCCTTACAAATATCCCTTTGTTTGAGAACAAAAGAGGGTTTGCGAATTTAACTTTTTTATCTTTTATAAACATATATTTCTTTAAGTTTGAAAATGAAAATTTTTAAACTTATGATTCACCCCCTCTTATAATTGAGAATCTCATATCCTATTTCAATCCTACAATAATGACTTATAAATTTTGATATAAACTATTTATATTGATATTATAGGTGTAATTTATAAAGTGTTTATATTTGAAAATACAAATAAAAATATAAAAAAAGGTTTATACTTAATATTATGAATTATTCTTAATATTTAATATGAAATTTTAAAATTGAAATTAATTATTTGTTAAATTATATAATCTATGTTAGAGTTGTTTTTGACAATCAATTTGACATGATATTCAATTATATTAAATTTATGAAATCAAGAATATTTATATAATATATTAAAATTTCATATATATAAGTTTTATATTAAAAATATCATATGCATAGGTAAAATTCCATATAAATTATAATTTTAACGAGTTTGTATAGAAATAAATATTTTTTTATTTATTTAATTTTATGATGTTTGTACATGTGAATTTTATAAAATCATTATTATCGTTTTATTTTTTATTTTCTCCTAAATGGATTACCCCATTCATATATAAATATAGGTCTATGTGTGTTTGAATTGTTCACTTTTTCAATTTTACCTCTTTACTAGTAGATATAAATCAATTTATTATAAAAAAATTTTTTCTTCACTATTTTATTAGTTCAAATACTTTTATAAATTATCATGTATTCATATAAGATGTTCCATGTTACAAATGAAAATAGATTTAGTTTTTTTATACCTTTGCATTAGATTGAATATAGGTTTGAGCTTCAATTTAATTGATTAATAAAATTTATACATATTATGTTTTATAATTATATTTTAATTTAGGTATCTCTTTAATAATGTACCATTGTAAAGAGGATATTTGGATCAGACTACTCACTATCTCAGAGGATTGTACTTTGTCTTGTAAAGTGGCGGTTGTCTATCTACTGCTCTAGGTGTACTCTTATGGGGATTTTTGGTGTCATATGATCCTATGACATCACATTAAAATTTTCATATATATATTTATCATTATATGAATATTTATATTTATAAATAAAATTGGATTTTATTTTGGGATGGTCACACATTCTATGTGATGTGAAAGGAGTTATATTTCAATATGGATATAACATAAATATTTTTTGGAAGGAATAAGATTCAGAAAAATCACTAATAGAATGTATGAATTTAAATGGAATAATGTGAGATAATATGTTTAGATAAAATCCCATTTAAAATAAATTTGATTAGATCCGTTATAAAGAAAAAATATTTCACAACCTTGATCACTAAATAAGGTTGGTTTTTCTAATTCATGGGGCCCATGGATTACATGTGTAATTAATTATGGAAATGGTTATCCTTAAGAGTTTTGTAACCTAATATTTTTCTGATAATAGGGTTATACATAGTTGGGAAACACAATGGGATTCAATTCTAGAGAAATAGTGTGGAATTTTCCCATATGTTAAATTAGGATATAGTGTTTTCTACCAATATATATGATATTTATATAACACACGATTGGTATAATAATATTGTTAATTATATATTTGGTCATATAAATGTAAAAATGAACTTATTTATTAGAGAATTATATATATTTTCCCTCAAAGGATATGATAGATTCAATGTGGCTTCATCATAATTAGAAAAAATCATTTAATAAAATCCACCATTAAAGGAATAAAAACATGAAACTCATATGAAAAAATATTATATTGTATATTAATTGAGTCATCATTATAGAACTCATATTTTAGATTAATATTTATAATGTAGAGGTTTAATAAATTAATCCTATTATAATTCTATATAAACATAAGAATTATTATTTCTCAAGAGAAAAAAAAATTTGTAATACATTATGGGGAAAACATCAACATAAGTTGTTCAAATAGTTTATACTAGATGTTAATGGAATGAATAAAATTATTTACTTATAGATTCAATTGAATTAGATGAATGGTAAAAAATTAATAATTGTTTTATCCAATGTACTCAATAGGAATTTATATGATTGATGGAATGTTTTAATTAAGGATTTTTTTTCTCAAATAATTTGTTCAAGAATTGTTTTTTGAAATTTTCTAATAATTTTAATGAATTTAACAAATATTTAACAAATATTATCAAATTATATATAATAAATGAGAATAATAGTTATTTTTGATGCTCTAATACTATATTCATAATAAAAATGGTTGAAATTATAAACTAAAAAATTTACCATTATTTATAAATTTTAAAAATGTTTTTAGGTATTCAGAATTATTGATTCAAGCATAAAGAATGTGATAAGAATCAAGGATATTTATTCTATATGTTGTAAATATTGGGGATACATGATGGGGTTTGTGAAAACCCAGAGAAATTCCATGCCGAGTATTAGTGTAATAGAAATTAATTTTTATAATTTAAAACTATATATGATAAAAAATGTATACATTACTAATGTATTAAATATAAAGGAGTGAAAAATAAGGAATTTGTTAATGAAATTTTTTACATTCAAATGATTAAGAAAAATATTTTTTTCCATGGGTTATTAATTCCATATAATTTATATATCAAACTCATATAGATCTAAATGAAGGATGTTTATTTCAATCTTTTATCTATTATATAGTAATAGTAGTATTCTTTTAATGTGTTATTATTTTGAATATAAGATAATTAATTTAATATAAATGTTTTATTATTTTTTGGTTTTAATAACATGTTTTTACAATAAGATTATGATAAAATGTTTTATTAATGATAACATAATTTATCTAATTAATTTATGAAAATATTATTGATTAGTTCTTACTATCAGTGGGAAATTTTAAAGAATAAAATAATCATTTCATTATATTTATCATAACACATGAAAAATATATATTATGTAGATACAATGGGTTTTTTAATTACTCTCATTTAATTGAACAAGTGTTATTCCCTAACAAAATGAATCCTGGGTATCATAGAATTATATTTTGTAAACAAAGTATCTAAGTAACTAGTGGTAGAACATTTTTACTTATCGAAGTTGAAGTAATATAAAAATATCATGTTAGTGAAGATGAAAACAAAATATCACTTAATAGAAATAAATGATTGTATAAAGGTTGGAAAAAAATTATCAATATTTACATAAAATACAAAATATTTGGTGATATTTTTTATTTAATAAATTCCATGAATAATGATTATTATGAACTTAGAAAATAAATCTATGTAGAGGAAATAAGTTATTAACGTCATAACATTTAATTATCCATCATTATTATGTTTGAAAACATATTCAATGTTTCAATCATTCGAGATATGATTCAAGTGTCTCCCTATAAATAAAACTAGATATCATTATTTATGTTACCATCTAAATATATTACTGGGAGGGTTTTATCATATGGTCATATATAGATGTGAATATAATAACATATAGATTTAATGTGTTTAAAAAATCCTAATTTGTTTTGGAATCACTAGCTGAATATAGTAGCCTCATATTCTATATTGTGAGAACATAACTAATACATGTTTTTAACATTATTGATGCGTGTTTTAAAAATATTGAAGGTATCATATCATATTAAAGTAAATATACACATTATATTTTATTTATATTGGATTCATTATCTCATGATGTGAAATGATAATTTAAGTATCAACTATATAACATTAATCTATATCTAAACTCTGTGTGTCAATGGGTGCAATAGTTTGTGAATACAAATATTGGTAATCATGAATATGACTCCTATATCATGTAATATTATATGATAATGGGCCACAATACTAGGTTTTTTACTAGATGTCCATTAAAGTAAACCACATGGAGTGTTACACGCTATGTTTTTGGTACACTCAGGTCTTATGGTACCTATTAATATTTATAAAATCTGACCATTAGTGAGATACATATAATGATAACCTTCATAATTTAGTACCATTTTCATACAAGCCTTTAGGATTTTCTAAATAAGAGGTGGTTGGGTATATTTTTTTTCATGTCATCTGCTGTAATAGAACTAAAATTGGATTTTTATTCTCATATAATGAGTATAGAATATAGGATTATGATTAAGAAAGTATGTGAAAGTGTACAACAATACGAATTCAGAAAATCTTATGTACTTATCATTCATATTATTGGAATGTGATGTGCTTATCTAAAAGTGTGAATGAAATTTGATATATTCCTCAAACTATTTAGTATATACTTGTAGAATAAAGAATATATAATTATCATTGTAGGGTATATGTACTTTGGGTATCATGGATAATAAATGTCTTATATAAGGGATATAATGAAAATCCATTCCTGTATATGATGAAGATATTTTTAACTGGTATAGAGATAGAAGTGTTTTCTATAGATCATTCCATATACAGAGTATCTTATGTATCACATATGAATTTGTAGAGGAATCATTGTTCCTAAAATAATGGATGAATTAATTTATATTTTTTATCTATTATACAAAGGATTTGGGGTCACACATTGTTTTTGACATAATTGGGATTGAGTATAACTCGTATGTATACAATAAAATTGATTTAAATTTTATCAAAAAAGGAGTATGTATTTGGTATTCACATGTTATTTCATATGATGTGACAACTAGTGAATTTGATGATAGATTTAAAAAGGATTATTGGAAGATATCCCAAATGATTTTTCAATATGGTTTTATATGTTATTATATATGATCTAATTTAATGTAAAATGTCAAAAAGATAATGGGAATTTATTAAAAGTGGATAATTTTTTATGTTATTCCATAAGGCCTTGTACAAATGTTGTCTACTTTCCTATATTATATGGTACGATAAAAATATTCCATAATACATGATATAAGGGACAATTATAATACTAAAAACTATAAATAGTGCAAGAAAAGATAAATTTTACGGTAGTGTTTCATAGTTAATCATATTATGTGAATTAGATAAACACCATGCTGTTGTTTGAGGTATTCAAAATTTATGTGTTAGCATTAGGGAATCACTAATATCTATATATCATGATAAAATAGTTATAATATTTTTTTTGAAGAATCATTTGTTTATTTATTTTATAATTTAATTATAGGTATATAAAAATTATTCCATGTCTCATAATACATGAGTAAATGCATCCAAACAAATGGAGTGAACCCAAATGCTATATTAGAAGTAATTCAATATGATATGGTGATGTTAAGAGTGAACCTAAACCTTCTATTGATTATCATACACCTGAATCTCTATTCATATGTTTTGATTAATATATTGGAGACAAGTATATTATTCTTTGGATGGGAGTATTTCCCAATTGATGGGTGATTCATATTTACAACATTGATACAACAAGATAGAGGGAGTTTGTTGGCTACCTTTTTGGATATTTATTAAGCATACTAATAATAAAAGGTTATGGTATGTCAATAGTGAAAACGATATAGTATTTTAAATTGTTTTATATATCCATCGTGTTCATTTCATTTATGATTGTTCTTGGTAAGTGGGGTTCTGGTTTCTTTAAATACAATGAATAAGTGATGTTGGTTCCATTAAAACATATTATGTAATAGATATCGACTCTAATCTATTGATAACTTTGGGAAAATGGTTATAATTTTATCATATAGTATCAAATTGTTGGTATATATATATTGAAAAATATAAAAATACATTTGTGGTTCTTGGAGGTTACCTATTCTATTGAGATATGAGATATATGTATGATCCATATATGGAAATAAGTAGGACATGTTTAAGATAATAAGATCGTGGGAGAATAATTTTCTTATCCAATCACTTCTGGAACCTATCTAATTCTATCATTGAAGGGATGATTAATCCCAAAATATTACATCTAATAGGACACACGTTTTAAACTAGTTATGAAGGTATATAGAAACAAAATCAAAGGCCTACTATATTAAATCCTAGGATCAAAAAAAATTAACATGAATCTACAACAAAACTTATATATTAATTTATAAATTCCAGGATCATAAAAGTATAAATATAATTACATACATAAAAAATCAATAACATCGTTGAAGTAAATATCAAAATAAATTGATAGGTCCCTAATGGGGCTTATGTATTAGATATTATAAGATGAGGGTTTATGTTTGTTTTACATATTCCAATACAAAATATACTCTTTTTTGTTGAAAAAATTTCTATTATATTGTAGTTATGATCCATAAATAGACAAGAGGGGTTGAATTGGACATTATAAATTAAATTCGAAAATATTATATCATACATATAAAATTGTTGTTATTGTAGATAGAATAAAATAAAAAGGACACTACAGATTAATATTATGGTTATAATATACATGAATTTAGTAAACTCTTCACCCCTCTCATGAACCTAGAGATATGACACCTAGTATAACCACTATAATGTAATCCTATAATCAATTTTACCAAAAATATTTAGAACAGAATTACGAATAATTTTCCGCTTAGAGTCTTAAACCAAAACCAACATTTTTTCCACCATGAGGCATAATCTGAACATTTTTTCCATCATGGAGGCACAACCTAATGGTTGAGTTTTTTATTGGAGTCAAAAACCACAATCTTAAATTATAATATTTATTATAACCCTTACAAATAATATATAACTAATGAAATAAAAATATTTAAATCTCCAGAATATGATGAATGATTCATTATCATATAGTTGAGGTGGAGAAGATATCTCATTTAAAATAAAAATTATTAGATCGCATCTAAAGAAAACACATTTCACCCCCTTAATCACTCAATAAGGTAGGTTTTTCCAATGTATGGTGCCAATGGATTAGAAGTGTAAGTAATTATGGAAAGGGTTATCCTTAAGAGTTGGGTAACCAAATATATTTTTTATCACAGGGTTATACATAGTTGAGAAACACTATGGGATTGAATTCCGGAGAAATAGTGTTGCGTTTTTTCATATGTTAAGTTAGGATATAGAGTTATCTACCAATATATCGGATATTTATAGAATAAATGATTGGTATAATAGAATTATTAATTATCTATTTGGTTAGAGTAATGTAAAAATTAAATAATTTATTAGGGAATTATATATTTTTGCCCTCTAAGGATATGAAAGATTCAAAATGGCTTCATCATACTAATCAAAAATCATTTAATAAAATCCCCTATTAATGGAATAAAAACATGAAAATCAAATGAAAAATTATTATGTTGTATGTAAATTGATACATCATTATACAACATATATTTTAGATTAATATTTATAATGGAGAGGTGTAATAAATAAAACCTATTATACTACTATATAAACATAAGAATTATTATTTTTCAAGAGAATAAATTATTTGTAATACCATATAGGGAAACCAACTACTATTTTTTGGAAATAGTATATTCTAGATGAAAATGGAATGAATAAAATTATTTACTTATATATTCAATGGAATTAGATGAATGGTGAATAAATGATTAATATTTTTATCCCATGTACTCATTAAGAATTTATAAGATTAATGTATTGTCTTCATTAAGGATTTTTTTGGTCAAATAATTACTTAATAAATTTTTGTTTGAAATCTTATGATTATTTGAATGAATTTAAGATTTGTTTTTCATATATTATCATATTATAGATAATAAAAAAGAATAATAGTTAATTTTGAGGTTCTAATACTATATTAATTGTAAAAGAGGGTGTATTTATAAACTAAAAAATGAACCATATTTTAGAAATTCCAAAAAATAGAGGTATTCAGTATTTTTCATTCAACCCTAAAGAATGTATGAAGAATCAAAGATATTTATTCTATATTATGTAACAATTGGGGATACTTTATGGGGTTTAGGAAACCTAAGGGAAATTCCTTACTGAGTATTAGTGTAATAGAAATTATATTTTAAATTTTAAATTTATTATGATACCAAATGTATACATTACTAATGTTTTAAATATATAGTTGTTAATAAAATAAGGAATTAATTAATGAAATGTTTTACATTCTAATGATAAAGAAAATTATTTCATTAATGGGTTATTAATTCAAAGTAATATATATATATATATATATCAAACTCATATAGATCTAAATTAAAGATGTTTGTTTCCTTCTTGTTTCTATTATATAGTAATAGTAATAGTCTTGTAATGTGTTATTATATTGAATATAATATAATTAATTTAATATACATGTTTTATTATTCATTGGTTTTATTAAATTTTATTACAATAATATTATAATAATTTTTTTTATCAATGATAACATAATTTATCTAATTAATTTATGAAAATATGAGTGATTATTTACCACTTTTGGTCGGAAATTTAAATTAAAAAAAATAACAATTTAATTATATTTTTATAAAAATATGAAAAAATATTATGTTGATACAATGGTTTTTATAACTCCTATTTAAGGAAACAAGTTTTATTCCATAACAGAATGAATCTTGGGTATCATAGAACTATATTTTTTTTAAAAATGTGTCTAAGTAACTAGTTGGAGTACGTTTTAACATAGAGAAGTAGAAGTAATATAAAAGTTTTATGTCAGTCAAGATAAAAAAATATCACTTTATAGAAAGAAAAGTTTATATATATGTTGGTAAAAAAATTATCAATAATTACATAACATACAAAATATATGGTGTACTTTTTTTATTTAATGGGATATATGAATAATGATTCTTATGAACTTATAAAATAATTTTATGTAGAGAAAATATTTTAATTGCATCATATCTTTTAGTTTTCCAATGATATTAAGTTTGAATACATATTCAATGTTTCAATCATTCGATATATGACTCACATGTCTCTCTATAAATAAAATAAGATAACATCATAGATGTTACCGTCTAAAGATATTACTGGGAGGGTTTTATCAAATGGTCATATATAGATGTGGATAGAATTACATATATATTTAATGTGTTTATAAAATTCCATTTTTTTGGAAATGACTTGTGAATATATCAGTATCATATGCTATATTGAGAGAATATAACTAATCTATGGGTTTTTAATGTTATTGATGTGGTTTTAATAATAAAAAATGTATCTTGTCATATTAAAGCTAATATACACTTTATATTTTGTTTATATAGGATTCATTAACTCATGATGTGAAATTAAAATTAAAATTTAAATGATATACCATTAATCTATATATAAACAATGTGTGTCGTTGGGTACTATAGTTTGTGAAAAAAATATAATGGTAATCTTGAATATGACTCCTATATCATGTGATATAATATGATAATGGGGTACAATATTAGTTTTTTTCACTATATTTCCATTAAAGTACACCACATGGAATGTTACACAATATGTTTTTGGAACACACAAGTCATATGGTTCCTGTTAATATTTATAAAACCCCACCCTCATTGAGATAATTATAATGATAGCCTTCATAATATAGTACCATTCTCATACATGCCTTTTGGATTTTCTAAATAGGAGATTGTTGGGTATATTTTTTTCTTGTAATCTATTATAGTAGAACTAAAATGGGATTTTTATTCTCATATAATGAGTATAGAATATATGATTCTTTATTAAGAATGTGTTGTAAAGTTTAATACCATAAGAAGTTAGAAAATGTTATGTACTTATCTTTAATATTATTGTAATGTAATGTGCTCATCTAAAAGTGTGAATTAAATTTGATATATTCATCGAACTATTAAGTATATACTAGAAGAATCAAGAAAATATGAGTAACATTTTTGAATATAAATACCTTGGGTCTCCTTGATAATCATTGTCTTCAAAAAAGGGATATAATGAAAATGTATTCTTTTATATGATCAAGATATTTTTAACTGGTATAAAGATACAAATGTTTGATACATATCATTCCATATACACTAGTTTCTTAATAGAACTTATGAATTTTAGAGGCTACCTTGTTCCTACATTAATGGATGATTTAATTTATATTTTTTATAATTTTTACAATGTATATGGTGTCACACATTGTTTTTGACATAATTGGGATTGAGTTTTACTCATATGGATACACTAAAAGTGATTTAAATTTTATCAAATAAGGAGTATGTATTGGGTATTCACATGGTATTTAATATGATGTGATACCAGGTTAATTTTATGATAGATTTAAAAAAATATTATTTTATGAAATCAAAAATTATTTTTCTATATGGTGTTATATGTTATTGAATATGATCTAATTTAATGTGAAATTTCAACAAGATAATGGTAATTTAGTGAAAGTGGATAATTATTTTTGTAATTTCATAAATCCTTATAAAAATGTTGTCTACAGGTCTATTTTGTATGGTATAATAATAATATTCTATAATACATCATATAAGACATCATTCTACTTTTAAAAACTATAAATACTGAAAGAAAAGGTTAATTTTATACTAATGTTTCATAGATAATCGTATTGTGTGATTTACATAAACACCATATAGTTTCTTAAGGTATTAAAACATTATGTGTTAGCATTAGGGAATATTTACTAGCTATACATTATGATAACAATGTTATAATATGATTTTTTTGAAGAATCATTTGACTGTTTATTTTATAAGTTCACTATATATCTATAAAATTCCTCCATGTTTAATAATACATGAGTAAATGAATATAAACTAATAGAGTGAACCCAAATGATATGTTATGAGGTATTCATTGTGTTATGGTGAAGTTAATAGTGCACATAGACCTCCAATTAATTCTCATATACCTGAATATCTCTTCATATGTTTTGATTACTATATGGGAGACAAGTATATTATAGCTTGGATGGGAGTATTTCCCAATTGATGGGTAATTTAGTTTTATATCATTGATAAAACATGATGGAGGGAGTCCTTTAGCTACCTTTTTGGATCTTTATTAAGCATACTAATCATAAAAGGTTATGGTCGATCAATAGTGAAAATTTTATAGAATTTTATATTATTTTTTATATCTGGGTTTTCATTTCATGTATGATTTTTCTTGGTAAATTTGTTTATGGTTGCATTAAATACATTGAATAAGTGATGTTTGTTACATTAAAACACTTAATGTAATAGATATAGACTCTAATCTATTCATAAATTTTGGAAAATGGTTATAATTTTATAATGGAGTATCATATTTTTGGTATATATATATTCAATAATATAAAAATACATTAGTGGTTCTTGGAGGTTACCTATTCTATTGAGATATAAGATATATGTAAGATCCATATATAGAAATAAAGAGGACATGTTTAAGATGATAAGATCATGGGAGAATCACTTTCATATCTAATACCTTCTGGAACTTAACTAAGTCTATCAGTGAAAGGGTAATTGATCCCTAAAGATTACCTCTTATAGGACACATGTTTTAAGCTAGTTCTGAGTGTATATAGAAACAAAATCAAAATCAAAATATTTTAAATCCTAGGATAAAATGAATTTAACATTAATCTAATATAATAATTATATATTACTTTATATATTCCATGATCTAAAAAGTATGCATCTAATGTCATACATAAAAATATAATAATATCATCCATGTAAATACTAAAATAAATTTATAGGTCCCTAATGGTGCTTATGTATTAGATATTATGAGATTAGACTTTATTTATGTTTTATGGACTCCTTTACAAAATATACTCTATTTGTTGTACAAATTCATGTTATTCTGTAGTTAAGATGCAAAAAAAGTCAAGAGGGGTGAATTTGACATTAGAAGTTAAATTAGAAAATATTATATAATACATATAAAATTAATGTTAATGTAGAGAGAATAAAATAAAAAGAACACTACATATATGTATTATGGTTAGAATCAAAATGATCCTAGTAAACTCTTCACCTGTCTCATGAATTGAGAGATATGACACACATTATGACCACTATAATAAAATTATATAATGAATTTTCCTATATGGAGTCAAAAACAATTATGAATCCTTTTCCCCTTAGTGTCTTAAACCAAAATAAACTTGTTTTACAGTATAAGGCATAATCTGAGCATTTCTTCTCCAACATGGAGGCACAACCGAATGGTTGAGTGTTTTATTGGAGTCACAAACCACATTAATAACTTTTACTATGTATTATAAACCTTACCAAAAAAATATACCTAAAGAAATAGAAAGATGTAAATCCCCAGAATAAGATGAAAGATTCATTGTCTTAGAGTTGAGGCAGTGAGGATATATTTTGTAGAAAAGGATGAATCAACTATTGTTCAGATGACAGTAGTAGTTCATCTCCAATTTATGTCACAGTTTTACAATTTAAATATATTTAATGGAAAAATTTCACATTCATATTTTAATATAAAACTCATTTTTAGGAAATTTACATGAATAATGATTGTATTATTTATTATTTTTTATAGAAGGATACCTAAAATGATAAAAAAATAGGACAACTGAATAAAATATCATTATTAATATTATTAATGATGACATATGGTGAGGGAAGGACCATGTCCAAGGCCTGAAATTGAATAATTCAACAAAAAACCTATTGAAAAACAATGTTCTACATCATAAATAGTGAATTTATGACATAATACTTAAAGAATTAAAAATTTAAGACAACTGCCAATGAATAAATGTGATTTCTGAGTAGAATAAAATAATTCATAACATCACACACATACATCACATCGTAATGCTATTTTGAATTTTATAGTCCATAAAATTGGTCCATAATCTTCTCATTGTGTTCTGCCTTAACGATTTTATACTGTAAAAAAAAATTTTATGGCATAAAAATAATATCCAATATAAAAATGATGATCATTGGTGTATTTAATTCTGAGACCATCTTTTATGGATCCTTTATGAATGATGTTAAATTTTGACCTGTTTATTGGGAATTTGTGGATCCCATGGATGTGAGAAAGCTATATAAAAATATTGATAGGGGAGAGGATAAATGAATCAACCAATCGAGTGTGTGGCTACTATTTTGGGTATTTAGGCTAATTATTTTTAGGTTTTCATTCATATGTCATTTTATAATTTCATTCTCACGTCACAGAAGATCGTATTTTATTTAAAGTGTATAACTTTTCTTCTTCCAATTGAAATCCAAATCTGTTACCTCATTTTGAAATAATTTATTACACATTATGATGAAATTTGGTTGTCCTAGGGCTTGGTATGTGTGTAATAATCATAGTGATTTTAAATTTTTTTATTTAAATTTCAAAATGTTTTAATTATACATGTTTGAGAGAATTTCAAGGGTTCAGTAATCATCCATGACAACACATCCTTCCAATTCACCTATTTTCATTAATTCATAGTTTTTTCCTCCCTTTCGATAGTTAAACATATTAATGTATAGTGATGATGATTCATGAAGGTATGAAACAACAGATGGTGGAGCCATGTTTTTAAAGGTATTACATTCTCGATCAAGGTGCTTATCCTATTTGGATATTGGAGGAGGGGGGATTTGGTGTCCTAAATAGGATTAAAATAAACTATAAAATTATAAATTAAATAATTTAAATTAAAGTTATTAATCAATTTTTTTAAATTAATTAAAATAATGATTTTAAAAAAATTATGAATAAATAAATAACATGTGGCACCAACTTATAGGGATAAAACCATTATTCTCTATCCTCCTTATGTATTACATCTGAAATTTACTTTATGATTTTCACTAATTGTTAAAATATAAAATAAAAAAATCATTATTTTAATACAAATTAAAATATAAAAAGAAATATATTATGTGAATTTTTATTTTTTATTTAAATGATTATGATGGTTCTCAAGTGATTAAATCATGTTCATCCAGTATACTAAAATACGAAAATAAATATGTTATGGAATGAATATATAAATGGGTCATCAAACCGGTCGTTGTTTTTATGGTGAAAAATAGTTTATTATTCACTATTTCTATTTTCACATTTTTTGTAAATAAATGTTTTTGTTTTTACAAATATTTTTTTAAATATACAATCAATTGATTTATGAAAACTAAAAATATCATTCATGGAGTGAGTACATGAAAGTGAAACAATAATAGGACAAAGTTAAAAATTATTTAAATGATCATGTGTAAAGGATAAGTGACACATTTCAAGATATTTATAGAAAAGTTAAATGTCAATCTAAATATTTCCATGCATCCCAATTGTAGTAACTGGAGAAAAAAACTAGGTCAGTGGTGGATGAAATTGCACTAATAATCATTTATTTTGAATAACATTATGTGAATAATAGGGAGGTACGTGAAGATGAATTCCACCTCTCTCAACAAATGCTTGTGGATATAAATGAATGAAAAATTAAAGTTTATATATAAATGGTGGATCATATAAATTTTGATATATTTGGAACTGATTTGGCTGAAATTGAACTTTAAAATTATCTCCTCAGCCTTGAAAATGTATAAAAATCACATGCACTCAATCTAACTATATACTTGGAAGAAGAAGAAACAACCCAGTGGAGGAAGTTAATGAAATACTGGAGTATCATGAATACCTAAATCCACCTACTACAAATCATCTAAAAAAGGGTATTTCTGTAGAAAAATCAATTGAAATCCAACTAAATTAAGAGATTATCATTTCATAAAATCTATATCTTATAATTTTATAGTAACAAAATTTATAATCACCCCCGAAAATTTTTAATTTTCATTTATAAGCAAACCATAATTTTACTAGAAGTAAGATGATAGAAAATAAAATGCACCTATTAAGTAACATGTGGAGAATAATGAACCTATTGACCATTGGTTGGTTAAATCCCATGATGAGATCCAAGTGGAACATCCAAAATAAAACATGAAAGAATATCTAAACACTAAAGAGAAATATTTTAATATCAATTATTCATATTTAAATTTTTTCTCAGTAAATTAAATTTTATATTTTCCATTGATCATTCCATTTATTTGTAATATATGTATAATACTTTGGAAAATAAATACAATGTTGCGTAATTAGAAACCAAGAAGGAGTAAAACTCAAACTTCATCCCACCTATTCCATGAATTTTTTAAATTATTGAGAAGGGTGTGGATCTAGTGTACTCTATCTATAGAATCCTCAAGAAACATTATAAATAAACGAAGTCTCGACAGAACAACATTTGGTGGTAAAAATTAATTAAATACCACTATAGTATCCTAGTAATTTATTATACATTTATGATTTTAAATAACTTCAATCACTTTGATGTCTTGTAATACATGAAACCCCAGGTTTGAACGAAACATAATAAATTATTAAAATAATATTTTTTAAACATTAACATTAAAAAATTACATTATGTTTGGCGGTAATAATATAATTAACTTAATTATGAAAATTATTTCCATATATTTATTATATATAAAATAATAATCATTAAAAATAAATTAAATTTCTTCTAAAATAATATAATTTTTCTAAATGAAATATTAAAATTTATTATTTTAAAAACCTAAATCTTATTTTCATGTCTGGGATTTTCTTTTCTGGTTGTTTTTGAGAAAAAGTGGAGTTTCTGGAAATTTCAGGAGTACACGCCGTGTACTTATAAACTACATTCCTTGTACCTAGTTCCTATGGGTTGTCATGTGATGGACATGTAACGGTAGAGCACAGGGCACTGTGGGGTGACCTGGAGGCCACTAAATGTAGAGGCAGGTTCAAGCAAGTACATGTCATGTTCCCTGGAAGAACAAACTCTGTACTTATTTTTCATTAAACGGACTAGGGTTGCCTCCAATCGACATAACTCCTTTCTTCTCCATTCATCTTTTCTAGGGGCATCTATAGATGGTGATTCTTATCTAATCCCCTGACTCTGCATCTATTCTCTGAATCAACATCCATCAATTATGTTGGAATCACCATGGTAAGATCTTCCTTCTTCTAGATCCTCGTTTCCCGATTTCTCCTCTTTCGTGAGATATCCTCAGTTTTACATTTTATAATTTTTGTAGATATACGGCTCTCTAGGGAGAATAAAAGACTAAGGTTCACATATATCATTCATAAAATGCCGAGGTTGGTGGTTTGTGCCTGTCTGTAGTTAATTTTTGAGTTATATGTGAAAAATTTCCCAATACAATTGTTCGAGGTATTGCGTGTTTATGGTTTTTGCCCAATTATTGACTACTATGACTTTTGTGCTTGAGTAGAGGATTTATGATTTTAAATTGGGTTATTTACCTTGATATGGATGTGTTTCCCATATTTTCATGATATTGGATATTTGGTCTAGCTTTTCATGTTAAGTGGATTTGTTTTCCATTCCAAGTATTTTTAGCATGGATTGTTTTTATATGACATGTTGTGAAATGTTGTAGATTGTTTATACATGTAGCTCTTATAATTTACATTGGCTTCCATATATCATTTTTGTATGATTGATTTACACAGGGATATGAGAACCTGGTGTAGTAGACCATTGAGAGAATGGACGTTGAGGGCTTCTATGTACTGTTTGTTTACATTTACGTTGTGAGACCATTGGAGGGATGGAATTTGTGCTCCTTCAGAGTGTCAGAAGTTCCTCATTATGAGACCACAGTGGGAATTAGAAATTGATTGCTTCCCCAGAGTGTCTATAGTTACTAATATGAGACCACATGGGGAATTTACGGTGAGTGCTTCCTCAGAGAGTCACTGCTAAAGGTGAACCAGAGGGGTTATACAGTGAGTACATCCCCGAGGGTTTCTTGTGTTTGTTGTTTGAACCAGAGGGTTAGGCCGTGATTACTTCCCATAGGGTTACATTATTGGGATTATCTTCTTACATGATATATAGAAATGAATGTAATTGAAACTATAGGATTGATTACTTTTGAGTGATTCCTTGTTTATTGCATCATTTTGCATATTGCCTACAATATAAATGCACCGACTATTAGGCACATATGTTTTGGTAGTTGTCTACTAAGATTCATCTCACACCCTATTTGGGTCATTCTTTTGGGCCCATAAATATTATATTGTTGCAGGTTTAGATAAGGGAAAGAACCCTTCTACTTCAGGTACTTGATTTTTGTGGAGCCGAAGAGCATGGGAACAAGCTGAGGCTTGTGATGATGTTTGAGTTTATTTGTTTTCTTTTTAGTTATGTTTACGACTGTATTATAGATTTGTGAATTGTTTGGATTCTTCCCTAGAAATATGTATCATGCATCATTTATATATGTTCTCTATTTGTATATTTCTTCATTCTTGCTTTGTTTACTGTTGTATGGTATTATCACTATTTATTCTATTGTTATCTATTTATTTCTGCTACATTACTCTTCCAACGAGGGAATAGTTTCCCCACTATCACAACCAAGGCCCTCGCTACTAGTTTTTAGTCTCTAGCATTTGCGGAAATGCGCTTGAGGCCACATGACTAACTGAGAACATGTCACCTCTGGGCGACTCCCAGAACCGGGATGTTAAAAAGTGGTAATAGAGGCATGTTCTTTTCTTTTTGACTTACTATTTGGAGTATATATCTAGGGATATGAAAAAATAGGTAATTGGTAATAAGTTGTGCCTAGGAGTAGCTAACATGTGTATAAGGAAAATACAATTTACCTCGATTGTTTCTATCTTTATGGTATTACAATTATTAAAATTGTTTTTACTTCACTCTTGGGTGATTTACATGTTTTGTTCAATTAGAACTGATAATTTTGAGGTTCTATTTCTGTTGCAACCCATGAGATGAGGGCATTCCATCTCATAAATCATATAGGCACTTTCTAGAGATCACATGTCATGCATTATTTCCATGCCTTTTAGGATACATAACTAATTTCATGTAGTTTTGATAGTTTTTGTGCTAGATATGCATGTTGTTGTGAAAGATGCCTTGATAGAATACCTTCTATTTGATAGGGTATTTCTAATAAGTAGGGTTTCGTTTGAATAAATTCCAAACATTGGTTCTTGATGGTTATGGTCCCTCATGGATTAGAATTTGGTGGATCTTTTCATTGTTATACATGTATATGACATGTATAAAATGCCAAGCATTAATTCTTGGGGAGTGTGGTCCCTCAAAGGTTGGAATTTGGCATTTTGATGTTCGTTTCAATATTTTTATGGGTTCCATAGTAGTTTCTTAGGCTTACTGTCTGAAAAAACCCAGAGTACACGACGTGTAATGATTAATACACACCATTTGTTCTTATGTTTGGGAAGGGACAACTTTTATTAAGTATGTTTCATCTACTTTATATACACACCGTGTAATCCTTAACCGTGTGACTGGCTATGTGAGAAGAGACACGGGGTTGGAAAATCATTGGTGGAACATGCCGTGTATTGGATGTACATGCCATGTGTATAGACCATGTGTCAAATATTGTGACCAATGACACGAGTTTATAATAGGTAGTTAGTATATGTCGTGTATGGAACAAACATGACATATAGAGTTAGCCGTGTGACCACCTGTGTGACTAACAACATAGGTCTGTGAAATTTTTCTAGTACATGCCATTTCTGGAATAAACATGATGTGTAGTCTTGATCTAGGATAACCATGTGGGTTAGTCATGTAGAAGAACTCGGGCAGGAGAACATGATTCAAGTACACGCCATGTCATGGGAGAACACTCAGTGTGTAGGGGGTGTAACACGACCAGGGTTGGAAGGAGTACACATCCATGTGAAGGATTAAAGGAACATGTTGTAAAGGAGTTATTACATCGTGTACTATCCTTTTCAAAATCTTCAATGCTTCCTTTCACTTGTTCCCTTCTTACACTTCTACGTTTCAGTCCTTGTTAGTCTTGATCTAATGTGTGTGTTTGACCTCCCAGATTCATTCCACCGATACATCCTCTGGTTGTATGCCAGTTATAGGGTAGTGACCAGACACTGGATAGGGAAGATCAAGAACTTCTTGTAGATCCTCCAGTCATGCTGGTCTTGGCACTAGCCATTATCTTGGATACAGGTGCAGATGCATAGTTCCGAGAGGGCTTTATGAGGGTAATGCAGAACTTATGAGGTGTAAAACATTCTTCCCCATCTATGGAAGAGTTGACATTGGTTTTCCAGCATCATCATCCTCTCACCTTAAGAGGGGATGGAGGATATCAGGCTGGGGAGTCATGGTTAGAAGCCATGCTATCTATTTTCAAGCATCTGGAGATGCCTCCAGGGAGGAGGGTAAGGTTCGCTATGTATATGCTTCAGGATTCCACCAAGAGATGGTGGGATGTGATCTCAAAGGTAGGATTCTGGAAGGTTACGGCTTGGGATGAGTTCCAGTGTGCCTTATATGACTACATTTACTCAGATACATTGAGGACTTACCAAGCCTGAGAGTTCATGAGTCTTGAGTAGGGTAATCTCTTAGTCATGGAGTATTATTCTCACTTCATAGAGCTGTAGCGCATCATGACCATGCCAGGAGGTGATGAGTTATTTATGGAAAGGAAGTTTGAGGATGGTCTTAGGAAATACATCTGATCTTATGTGAACATCTTCAGGATTAATTCCATTACTTCTATAGTAAACTTGTCACTAATCACAGAGCACAATCTGAGTGATTCTAAAGCTTTGAGCCCAGGCCGTTCAACATCAAAATTTGGTACCCCTCATACTGATAACAAGATTCTTTAGAGGGAGTCTTCACATGGAGATCGTAGTAGGAGAGATACTTTATCTATTAGCCAGGTGGTGTGCTACTAGTGCGGGAAGAGAAGGCATATGAGGCCACATTTCTAGAGAGACCCAGTGGAGTGCGAATCTTCTAGAAAGGTGGGACATATTCAATGATTATGTCAGATTTTCTCACCTACAGCTGGTGATAGGGGTTCTGTTTCGACTCCTCATACTAGAGAAGGACCTCCATTTTATCATCTTTCTGGGAACTGGAGTTGTTCATTCCATTCAGGATGAGGTGGAGGTCGTGGTCGTGGTATCCAGTCGGCAGGCCTTCAAATAGAATAGGGTGGATCATCTCAAGGTTGTCAAGAAGGGTCACAGGGCTATGGTATAAGCTATACTATTTTAGTGGAGAAGACCTAGTAGGAGAAGGATCCCAAACCCTTTACAGTTCAAGGTACAATTCTAGTGGCCTCATTTTTTTCTTTTTCACTTTTCGATACTGGGGATTCCCATAGTTTCATAACTTTTTCTATTTTGGAGAGCCTTGGGCTATGTATCTTTATCTCTGCTGATATTTTGACACTAGACACTCCGTTTGGGATAAGAATGGATAGTGTATGTCAGTGAAAAGAGTTACCTCTTGAGGTTGGTGGGTGACACTTCTTTTGGGACCTCTATTCCCTAGAGATGACAATCTATGATTTCATTCTCAAAATTGACGGGTTAGTTCCCTTCAAGGATTTGGATGATTTCTATCATTGTAGTGTGAGTTTCACGTCACTATAGGGAAGATCGTTTCATTATAAGGGAGAATGGGATGTCCAGGTGAGCAGAGCAGGACCCGAGAAGCATGGGCTGGGAGGAGTTACAACCCAGATCGATAGCCTATATCTGGATGACCAAGGGACATCACAGTTATACTTTCCTCCAATGGTTGATCATTTCAGGGCTGTCTTTCTAGAGGTCTTTTCAGGTTTTCCTCCAGATAAAGAGGTAGTATTTTCTATTAATCTTGTTCTAGGGGCATCATCGGTGTCTATTCCACCTTATAGTATGGATACACTAGAGTTATAGGAGCTCAATAAGCAATTGGAGGAGTTGCAGAAAAAGGGTTTCATCTGACCCAGTATTTCTCCTTGGGGTTTTTCTGTCCTATTTGTGAAGTAGGTGGATGATACCCTCATACTTTGTAAGGATTATCGGAAGATGAACCAGTTGACGATCAAGAACCGATACCCCTTACCAAGGATGGATGATCTCTTTGCTCAGCTTCGAGGATCCTGAGTGTTCTCGAATATTGACATGAGATCCGGTTACCATTATTATCCTGTTAGACCATATAATATACCTCTTACAGTTTTTTTGGAGAAGTTATGCTCTATATGAGTATGTGGTTATGCCTTTCGGTCTCACAAATGCGCTTACAGTTTTCATGGAACTACTGAACTGAGTGTCCCATCCATACATGGATTCTTTCATGGTAGTCTTCATGGAATATATCTTGGTATTCTCTCACACATGACAAAACCTTGCCACAAATCTTGATATTGTTCTGAGTACACTGAAAGATCATTAGTTATATGCTAAGATCTCAAAATTATACTTTTTGATGGACCAGATTCACTTCTTATGTCTTGTAATCTCAGAGACAGGAGTATTAGTAGACCCAGAGAATGTGAGGGAATAGTTTCATGGTTGAAGTCAAAGAATATTCTTGAGGTAAGGAGTTTTCTATGGATGGATGGTTACTATAGACATTTAATATAGGATGTATCATTCTTAACAGCACCACTGACGAGCATGACTAAGAAGTGTGTGAAGTACTTGTGGTCAGATTATTGTGTGTCCGCATTTTTAGAGATGAAAGGGAGGTTGAATTCAACATTGATACTAGTATTTCTAGAGCTGGGAAAGAGCTATACTGTATACTGTGATGCATCAGTTATCGGGCTGGGAGTTATGAATAACAAGGAGAAGGTGTCGTTACATACAGGTTTCGGCAGATGATGCCACATGAGAGGAATTACCCAATACACGATCTCGAGATGGCTACGGTTGTTCATGCCTTACGTTGTTAGAGACATTATCTTATTAGAGAGAATGTTTTGGTTTTCACCGACCACAAAAAGCTCAATTATATCTTCACTCATCACTATCTAAATCTGAGACATCTAATGTGGGTTGAGTACCTTCAGTATTTTAATTTTGATCTTTCCTACACGCATGGGAAAGGAAAAGATGTGACTAATGCACTAAGCACGAGGACTCAGATCTAAGAAGTTTAGGAGGCCAACATTGATTGACAGCTTATGGCTATGTTCTCTGAGATATATTTGAAGGTGCACGATAGAAAGGGGTAGAATTTATATTCCTTTATAGCTGTTACCTCTAGTATACTAGATCGAGTGCAAATTAGGATGCTATCAGATGCAGAATTCCTAGTTCCACGGGAGAGTTTTTCAGGAGAGGACCCTTTTCTTTGATGGAAACTAGGCAAGGATGTGATCTTGTGTTTTCATAGATGCATATGGGTGTCAACATAAATTTTTAATGAGATGATGCAAGACATTCATTCCTCGGTTTGGGTAGTTCATTGTGGGGTCACCAAGTGGAATCGTGATCTACACCGTTTGTATTGGTGGCTAGGTTTGAAGAGAGATGTTTCTAGTTTTTTCAAGAGGTGTTACACCTATCATCAGGTGAATGTGGAGCTTCTGCAACTAGTAGGGATTTTGTAGTAGTTACCTATTCCTGATTAAAAGTGGAATGATTTCGCGATGGACTTTGTGATAGGTTTTCTGAGGTTTCCTTGAGGGAATGATGCAGTTTGGGTTTTCATTGATAGGCTCATGAAGGTTTCTCATATATTGCTGATCATGGAGACCATCAGTGTTGATGAGCTAGGATGGTTGTACATCCGAGAGATTTTACGTCAACTTGGTGTTAATCACTCCATTGTTTCAGACAGGGATGAATGTTTTACTTCTCGAGTCTAGCATGGACTACAGAAGGCTTTGGGTACACATGTACTTCTAAGTATGGATTTCCATCCCCAGACATATGGTCATTCCAAGCGTACGATTCAGGTGCTCGAGGACTTATTTGAATCATCCGTCCGGGATTTTGGAGGTTCCTGGGAGAAGGATATACCTCTTGTGGATATTTCCTACAATAATAGTTTTCATGAAACTATTCAGATGGAACCATATGAGGCTTTGTATAGTAGGCCATGCCGATCAACCCTATGTTGGCTGGAAGTAAGAGAGGTAGATATTAAGGGACATCGTCTTGTCATGGAGACCACAGAATAGATAGAGTTGATTTGGAAGAGGATGGATTCCGCACAGTCATGACAGAAGTCATATGCTAACCGACGACGACAACCTATAGAGTTTGAGGCCAGAGATCAGGTTTTCCTGCGTGTCATACCAAGGTTGGGACACATGATGATTAGGAGACATGGTAAGATTTCGTTGAGATATCTTAGACCGTTTGAGGTTTTGGAGAGAGTCATGACAATTTCTTATCGATTTTTTTTACCTCAGCAGTACAAGGATATGCATGATGTTTTCCATGTTTCTCAGTTGCGACATTACATCTCAGACCAGCCTCATGTTTTTCAACCTGATGAGGTTGAGATGGAAGTGGATGCATCATTCGAGGATCATCCTATCCGGATTTTAGATCACAATGTGAAGGTTCTATGTGGCCGGTATATTCCTTTGGTATGACTAATATGATATCATGGGTGAGTATAGGATGAGAGTTGGGAGAGGGAGGCTGATGTACCATCACATTGTCCGGAGATGTTCGAGGATTCTTCCTTTACGCCGCCTTACTAGGGAAATTCAGGGGTGGATTTCTTTAAGGGTTGAATTTTGAGAGAACCTAGATATGGTTTTCAGGTATGGGTTTTTCTTTTCTTGTTGTTTTTAAGAAAAAGTGGAGTTCTTGGAAATTTCATGAGTAAACACCCTGTACTTATAATGTACAGGCCGTGTACCGAGTTGCTGCACGTAGCCATGTGCGGGCCGTGAAACGGATGAGTACACGGCCGTGTGGGGTGACCTGGAGCCTGCCTAAATCTAATGATGGTTAAAGAAATTACATGCTGTGTACCCTAGAATAAATCTTCGTTTTCTTTATTTTTTCATTAAAAGGACTGGGGTTGCGTCTAATCGAAAGAACACCCTTCTTCTCTGTTCGTCTTTTCCAGGAGCTTACGTAGCCTTTAATTCTTCTCTGAGCCCCCAACTCACCATCTGTTCTCTAAATCGACCACCTTTGTTTGCGATGGAATCGCCACAATATGCTCTTCCTTCTTCTAGATCCTCTTTTCTTTATCTTCCCTCTTTTGTGAGATATCCTCGGTTGAACATTTTAGAATTTTTTGTAGATATATGAAATTATAGAGAGATTCAAGGCCAGATGTTCACGAATATCGCTCGTACATTTCCGAGGTAGGTGGTTTGTGGCTTTCCATACTTATTCTTTGAATTTTATATACAAAAGTGCCAAATACCCTCGTTTGGGGTATTGCGTGTGTATGGTTTTTAGCCCAATTATTGCTTCTTATGACTTGTGTTCTTGAGTAGAGGATTTATGATTGTAAATATGGTAATTTACCTTTATATGGGCGTGTTTCCCATGTTTTCTTGATACTAACCATTTGGTCTGGCTTTTCTTATTAGGCTTCTTTGTTTTCCATGCCTAGTATTGTTAGGATGTAGTGTTTTAATATGACATGATGTGAGATGATGTAGATTGTTTAGAAAACTAGTTCTTGAGGTTTACTTTGGATGACATATATCGTTTGTGATTGATTGACTTACACAGGGTTGTGGGAACCTACTGTAGTAGACCATAGGGAGAATGGACGTCGAGGGCTTCTCCAGAGTGTCTGTTTACTTTTATATTGCGAGACCATAGGGAGGATGGACTTTCTTCTCCCTCAGAGTGTATGTAGTTCCTTATTATGAGACCACAGGGGGAATTGGATGTTGTGTGATTCCCCATAGTGTCTGTAGTTTCTGATACGAGACCACATGGGAAATTTATAGTGAGTGCTTCCTCAGAGACTCTTTGCTAAAGATGAACTAAAGGGGTTAGACTGTGAGTACTTCCTATAGGGTTTCTTGGGTTTGTTGTTTGAACCAGAGGGGTTAGGCTATGATTACATCCCATAAAGTTATTTGTTTTCGATTTCCTTCTTACATGATATATGGAAATGAATGTAATTTATATTGTAGGATTGTTTACTTTTTAGTGCTTCTTTGTTTATTACTTCATTTTGCATATGTTGCCCATATATATTCATGGATTGTTAGTCATAGATCGCTGGGTGGTTGCCTACTGGGATTCATCTCACACAATGTTTGGGACATTCTTTTGTGCCCAAACTGATTATATTGTATAGGTCTAGATAAGGGAAAGAACCCTTTTACTTTAGGTACTTGATTACTATGGAGCTGGAGTGCATGAGACCAAGATAAGGCTTGCAATTTTGTTTGAGTTTATTTTTTTTCTTTGTAATTTGGTTTATTATTTTATTTCATCATTGTGACTTGTTTGGCTTCTTTTATAGACATATGTTTCATGAATAATTTATATATGTGCTCCAGTTGTTTATTTCATCTGTCTTCCATTGTTTACTATTCTATGGTATTATCATTGTCTTCGCTATTGTTATTTTTTTTATTTTTACTGCATTACTCTACTAATGAGGGTATAGATTCCCCACCATCACACCAAAGTCCCTCACTATTAGTTAGAAGCCTTTGGAATTTAGGGAAAAGCGCTTGAGGCCACGCCACCAACCGGGTACGGGGAACCTCTGGGTAGCTCCTGGAACCGGGACGTTACAATTCTTAACAAATTAGAAAAAATAACTTGAGAAAATAAACTTCATTTTGTTGATCATAATATCAAAGTTATATTACGGTAAATTTTATATATTTTTTCGAAGAGTTTCATTAGTGATGAATATTAAAAATTAAAAAATTTTAATTTTGGAATGTGCCTTTTCATTTAAATTTTATTAAATGTAAGGTAATATTATTAATTGATTTTAAAGTAAAACTACTTCAATTTTATAAAAAATAATAAAATATTGTTCATCGGAAAAATTTTCATAGAAAATATTTTTACAAAATCATTGTAAACTATTAAACATCTTCACTTTAAAAACCCATTTTGTTGTCACATTTACGAGATTAATTATAAATTAAATTTTTACACATGTGTGAATGTAATTTTCAAGAATTGATCCCATGTTTTAATTCAACATAATTTATTTTATTGAATAAGGTAAACCTAATATTTGACCAATAATAATAGTGAAAATAGTAAAAATTAATTGTTGTAGTTATGATAAAAATGGATTTACCATGGGTTAAAATAAAAATAAAATGGTTAAAAATGACATATAAACTTTTCGAAGTCCCATTTCATGGACATATTCTGACCATATCTATTTTTTTTAATGAATTTCCCTTTTTTAGACTTCTGGAAGATAAAAATGATGGTATGATTGAATATTTTTTAAAAATGGAATGTTTTCAACTCACCTGATGTATAAATGGCCACCATTTTCCTTTCTTATTCACATCTTAAAACCCATTTGTTTCATATAATAAATAAAAAAATAACTTCTCAAACCCCATAATCTCTTATTAAAATCATTATTTTGTGCGTATATCCAACCAATAATGACTTAATGTACAAACCTAAGAAGGATTCTAGATGAATGCGTAAGATTCTTCAATTATTGTTTTTTCACCCCACCTCAATAAATTATTATTAAAAAATAATTATAAATAAACTAATTAAAACAAATATTATTATATGTTGTTATAAAAATGGAATAACTTATAACCACATGCACTTCAATCAAATGAGATACAAAATCATTATTCGTGTGCAAAGAAGACTACCTCCCCGCAAACTAATCTCATTCATTATTCCACTATCACCTCCCACTATTGGATATAATGATGGACTTAAAGTATATATAATATATTTAAAATATATTTATACCTATGTATTCATTATATCATCTATATATTTTGAAATTTCATTCTGTAAGGGATATAAAAATTTCACTCATCTGAACGACAAACTACCGACATGTAAAGGGATGCAATTCGTCTTTTACTAACACCTTACATGGAAGGTGATAAAGATAAATTTAATTATTATATTTTATATGTGTAAAATAAAAATTATATTTGTGAAATATTTATAATTCTGAAGTTATAATTGGTCATTTTCATCAATATTATAACATTTCTCATTTATGCTTGGACTACCACTACCCAAAGCGATGTGACACTCCTTTCATCACCACATCACATAGAGGATATATATAAGTATATTGAAATAAATATTATTCTATTTATGATATTATTATAATTCATTATTGATAAAATATTAAATAAATACATTTTTTAAATATCATTGAAAAATTGAAATTTTACTCATGCATTCATATGACCTACCGTCTCTATGATCTTAACATAATTAATTTCACAAAACCATAATTCACGATTATTATTAAAAGTATAATTGATTTAGAAATATAGTAAATATTACATGAATAATATTATGGTGATGATGTAAATATATAATATTCACATGAATGAAAACATTCATGAAAAAACATGGATGAGAAAACAAGGAAATTAACACATGAAATAATGAAAATAATGAATGATTATTAACGAATGATTGATAATATGTCATTGATGAATCATATATGATATTATAAAAAATAATATGGTTTTTAAAAAAATTAATTGTTGAATGTGGGTTTTCTAGACCCAAATTTTGTACATAATTTTATTACCACTACATATATATAGTTTGATATATATATATATATATATATATATTTGTTTATCTTTACCGAACAATACTGACACATCAACATCTATATTATTTATTGTAATTTAGTTGGATTCCATGTCATATCAACTGTTTATAGAAATTCTCAGTTTATAATGAAAACCTAGATATACTATGATAATAAATTAATGTATTTTTATATGTTCAAGATACATCATATAGATAGGATACAAATGATGAGTGACAATCAGGTGGTGAGAGAACATATGAATTTGGAATTCATCAGTTGATGTTATATCTCGGTGATCAATAGTAGTTGAGATCCTGAGGAAATTCCCTCTAAAAGGAACTCACATGTTTTTTGTCACTAGTTGTTACTATCTACAAACATGTGTATTGACCTCCTTACTTGTGATCATTATCAATATGTGTCATTTGATTGCGTACATTAATGCATGGTGAAAACCATGACAATGAAGTTGTAGACAGAAAGTTTGTTTTGGGTTCATCGTTAGTGGTATGGAGTTGGTTGAATTTTCAAGATAGTATTTATTTATTTTGATTTGATAATGTGATATCTATGACCTGGTTGATTAGGAAAGTAGTACCATCATAAATCCACGAACATGGTAGTCTAAGGAGAAGATGTCCAAATAGATCATAAAATAATAATGTATATAAGTATTATAACATAATTATGAAACCTTATTTATGATATATTGGATGAGAAATATATTAAATTTCATAGATCATGTTCTTAGCTTTGTTTTTGTTACTATGTCTATTCATAATCTCTTTAGGGGATATGATGGGTTTCTAGACTCAACTCTTGGTTTGTGAATAATATTACCTACAATCAAGATTTGGGCCTAGAAGTCCACCAAAAATAGAATATTCAAGAAGCATTCCTAGTCTAGTGAGTAGAAATATAAGACATAGTGGACCCCATCATAGGGTCTAACAGTTTTCCATGTTTTATCAATTAATGAAAAATAAATAAATTCCTCATTATTCGAGTAATGACAAATTAGATTGAATTTATTTATTAAAATTATTTATAATTTCTTAAATAAATAAATGTATTAATATTGAAAGAATAAATACTATTTAAATATTCATGGTTTGATTAATATTTATGGAATTATGATTCAATTTAATGAATCACATTTATCATATTATATATTCAATATATTTTACAAGTATGTGATATAATAGAAATAACATTTATGATGAATTTTGTCCATCATAATTATTTATTTTTAACTTATTTAATAGATATAAAATATACGATTCTCAAGAACCTTAATCATGAATTTGGACCTCCACTATATGTGTAGAGGTATTCTCTTTCCATTAACTATTCATCATTCATAATTGAGTGCTACTCCCTCACCTGTAGTCATAGATTTATAATTTCTCAAATCGTGTGAATGATCCAAGAATTTATTCATGAATCAATGGAAGAGGATCATGGTGATCGACGTGGGGTCAATGCTATTTTTAGAGCTTCGTTATAGAACCCTCAATCCAAAGAATAGTTTACGCATAGATTTTAGAAGAGTGTGTTGTTGATCCAGTGGGGTTTAACATCAGATCCTTCAAGAAAAGGATTCTGATGTCTTGCAACTAATGTTCATGATTCTAATCAAAATGAATTTCGAATTATATTTATTTTTATGAACTAATAAAACCATGTGGGATCCTTTAACCCTAATGGTCTCATATCAAAAGATATGACAAAATTTTTCTCTCTTATGTTAATAACATTTTAAACAACCTTGCCCGCTGTATTACGTTGGGTGACCCAATACCCAAAATTACAATCCTAGAGATTGTGTGGATTTGTTGAGATAGTAATTTTACATTCCATTAAATTTTTAGTAGATTTTTTTGAAATAGTTCACAAGGAATATGATAACACATTAATATAAAAAAATAATTTATAGATTAAAATGTTGTTTTTCAGATATTAAATTTATATTATATTTAATTTTAATTAAAATGATATATACATATATATATTCGTCATGTTATTGTTTATAGAGAATCTGGTGACCTATTTTTCTTCTGGTCAAGACATGGTTGGAATCCAACCAAAATACCATAGCATTATATCCACTGGATGATGAATTAAATTCCACAAAATTTCTAATTTTTTTGAGATAATAAAAAAAGACTTATTAAAAGTCTATGTGGGTGGCCCTACCTTCCAAAATAAAATGAAATGAGGTTGGTTTTTTTTCCAATGTGTGATTCACATTAAAACTTACAATGGAGAAGTCTTTCTCATTGCTGGATTATGTTCACCTATAGTACCTCTAGAGGTGTGACTAGCATACGATGGGAAAAATGGGAAAGGATTCTGTGAAATGGATCACCAGATGTTGGTATACCTTAAATATTAACAAAATGGCCCACTTCCCTCTCCCATTCGAGCATCCGACCACCCCATTATTGGGAGCCTCATACCTCATATTTCTCACTAGGTTTGTGCAACACCCTCTACCTAGAAACATTTTTGACCAAGATCCCCACTCAAATCCAATAATGGGATCACTGTTGGAACATCCTACAAGGTCTATAACCACCACCATCATTCGTAGTTGAGCAAAAAACATTCATCAATTCATGGATCCCAGCTGACTGAGGCCTCCATTTCTAGATCTCGACTATAACACTGTAGCATTACCCATAAAATTCTAAGACATGGACCCCTCCACCACATCTATGCTGGTGCACACTACCATTGAAGGACCCCATTAATAGGATACGGGCTGATAAATATAGCCACTATTGTGTTTTCTTCCCACGATCAATCCAAAACCCACTACCACCGCCTATACAGAGCCCATTGTGCCAAATACCATTCACACAGTAACACCAAACAGAGGTCCTGTTAGAACTGATTTACCTTATGATGGGTCATGGTGGGTCATCCCTACTCGGAATGGGTATGGGTGGACCATTATAGCCTAATATACTCATGAATGGTGCCCAAAATAGCATACATGTCTAGGGCTTGACCCAAAATGGGCATGTGCGGTGTTTTATTGGCCCATGTTAAATAAATATAATCAAAAAATAATTAATTTAATTTTTCAATTAAATTTAATTAGTTAAATAATGGTTTGAAATTATTAATTTTAATAGCCTTTTTGAAAAATTAATTTATTTTTATAATTAATTTAAAAAATAAATAAATTATTTTGATTTAAAAATAATTAAATGAAGGTACCGAAAAAAATAAATTTTATGAATTTATATAATTATTTTAAATTATATAATTATTTTATTTTTTATAAATACCCTAATACATTACATTTATTGAAATTTAATTTTATCAAGATTTTCTTTCAACCAATTGGTATTTAGATACTAACCAAACCAATGTATGTCAGGGTTAATTTCCTTCAATACATTTTTATTGTGTGTAATGCTTGTAATAAGTAGTTAATTAAATGACACTATGTGCATCATCATTTAAATTAAAATTTTTAAGGGACCACACATACTACTTATTGATTTTATATTGATCCCTTCACCTCCTCACCAACACATGAGTATAATTTTACATTAGATAATGATGATTTGAGACACATACCCTACCAAGATGAGATAATAATTATGACGAAAAGTGAATACACTAGACCAATGGAATAGAGCAATATGGTTCCACACTCAACTCAATTACGATACCCCCTATGTTTTGGAAAATCAGTAATATTTAAAATGAATCAACACATAATAGATTTTAATATACAGTTAGGTAAACATATTTTCTTCATGAATTTCCTTTTATTTTATACATTCTAATGTTTAATACCAGATCACATAAAATAATAAATAAAAAAAATTCATAAAGATGCGACATATGATTTTTATTAATGCATGTTTATTTATGGGGAAAAAATGGTTTAGGCATATTTAATAGAAATGGATTACATTATTCAAGAAATAATAAAATTCATTAATGATATATTATGTCGTAAGGTCTTATGTTTCTCTAATTTAAAAAAAATGTGTGTTTAGTTTTATCATCAGCCTTAGTTGGTAGTGTCTCCTACTATCGAGGTGTTTATACTAGAGTAGTGGGTTAACTTAACTAAATATTTTAGTAATGGAGTATCCGTAACTACATTTCTATCACTTTAGAGGAAAATAATTGAGAGAATAAAGGTTATAATTTAGATAAGTTGTTACTTTTCTCAACATATCATGGAACCAAAAGTTAATTTGATTGGAAAACCTAGTCCCTTCTTTGGAACTCTCTGAGTAATTAAATAGACATAGATTTTAGATTATATTGGGATGTTATGAGTATTTCTTACACTAGAATACTCATGCGACAAATAATTCCAAATCTATTACTGAGGAAAATTGAGGCTCAATAAAAAAGTGGGATAAATTTAATGATTTAATAATTAATTAATCAAAATGTGTGAAATGGAATTAGGATAATTTACTGACTATTAAATTTTCTATTTGAAGATAAAATAAATTGGAATCACTAACACCACTATAAAATTATCCCTGTGATCCGTATTAGATAAATAAAATATCGTGATTGACCACCAATTCTGGGAGTGGTTCAATTTTCTTGCATATTGTACTATGCTGAGATATAAAGCTTTATATGTTGGAGACTTCCCATCCAGATGAGACTCCTTAGGGATAAAGAAAGGTGGATAGGTATAATAAGCATGTTTATGATTAAATAGAAATATACTATATCATATTGTCATATATTCCCAATAAGATGTAAAAAATGAATGAGGAAGAAGATTCCCACTAGAAGTTAACTCATCTCTAGCGGTTATACCAGTGGATAGCTAAGAATGAAATGATTCATATATAAAGTGAACAATATAGTTTTATTCTAGTATAAGGAAATAAATATGTTCCTCATAAACTCAAGATTATAGGGTATATTGAGTGACATGAATCCCTTGGGTCCATGAACTAGAAATTAATCTCATTCTTGCCTCTTTTCCGTCAATATTTTTTACTGACATTGTCAAATAAAACAGACGAACATGAAAAATTGAATCGTAGATATTTTTTATTTCATTCTTCGTACTAATAAAAATACAAAGAATAAAAATTATTAAGACTTATTAGTGAATAATAAGATGAAGGGTAGGGATAATGGGTCAAAGTCTATATCCTATCCAATGTAACTGATGCACCACCCTTCCAAAAATCCAAGGAGATAAAGGTTCAGAAATAAGTAGGATGTTGTCTTATTTTTGTATTGAAATAAATTCCACTGGAAGAAGAATTGAATATCTAGGAAGAATAATCAATGTGATTCTTTTTCTTTAGGAATTTTTTACATTGAATTAAATCTTTCATTACATATAAGATGAGTATTGGATTAAATATGTGGTTATATCATTTGTATTCATATAGAAAATCCATGTAGATTCATGAATATTGAAAATCTAGAATTGGATATTTGGGATTCCAATGGGGTGATTCTTGCAGCGCTTTTAGGGAGATATTATCACATAAATATGAATAGTGGTTTGGTTATTGTATTGAATAATTTTTATTATGTACCTTTAGTTACTAGAAACAAAATCTCAGTTTCATATCTAGACACTATGGGATTTTATTTCATGTTGGGAAATAAATTTCATATTTTTAATGAGGATATCATGTCTTATGGTATAGAGAATCATAACATTGGCTTATATATGATTGAACATGAAAACATGGTAATGAAAATCAATGAAAAAAATGAGCATGGAACATATAAAACCCCCCAATGGCACATTAGACATGGTCATGTAAATGATAAGCGATTAAAGAATTCACATAAAGAAGGGTGTTTAGAATAAAATGTGTTAAAACCATTGATGTATTTCATGATTGTTTATAAGGGAAAATGACCATACAAACCTTCTCGATGATGGGAGAAAGATCCATTGAATTACTTGAATTAAATCATACTAAAGTATGTGGTCCATTTCTAGTAATTTCAAGGGGATGGTTTTTGTACTTCAATAATTTTACCAAATAATATAGTTGGTATGGATATATCTACTTATTACAATATAAGTTAGATTCCTTTTATATTTTGTTGGAATATAAACATGACAATGAAAACCATATTGGTTTGCACTCTCCTTAGACCTATGTCGATAATATCATAACCAAGTATTTATTGATCACCTAGAGGAGTGTGGGATAGTATCCCAACTCACTTCTTTATAAACAACTATAAAATGGTGTTAGTGAAAGGAGTAATGTAACCTTTATTGACAAGGAATTATCAATGATGATCCATGAAAAGCCACCATTATTCTTTTTGGGATACACCTTACCGACAATGGCATATACCCTGAACTAAGTACTAACTAAATCTAAAAATGGGATTCAATATGAGTTTTCATATAGAATGAAATCTATTATATCACAAATACATGTATGGGGATGGGAGGACTAATTAAAGACTATTCCAAGTGTCAAATTAGCAACTCAAATCACAAATTGCATATTTATAGGATATCCTCGAGAGTAAAATTGATATTATTTATGTAACACATATGATAGAGAAGTGATTGTGGAATTACGAGCCACACTTAAATAAAGGGAATGCATTTCGATTAAAATTACAGAGAGAAATATTAAATTCAATGATGTTAATGATCCATATACATATGAGTTGGTACATGAACAATCCTTACAAGATATAGTGGTATATGAAGAGGTTTTTGAGACATAATTACTTCATAGCTCAACACAAGAGGCAAGAAAATCATATAATTATAGTTTTCATGTCACTAATATAGGTGACACATTATTCATTTTAGTTTATGAGAAAATAACATACAAGAATGAAATAGAAGGAAATGATATTGCAAAATATAAAAGTCCCATGTATTTTGAGATATAGTCCATGTACCACAATTAGGTTTTTATTTTTTTAGACCCTGTAGCTGATGTAAAACCCATTGGGTGAAAATGGATATTGAAGAAAAAAATTGGACATGGATAATAATGTTAATATCTCTAAGGTATCACTGGATGAAAAGGGATTACAACTACAACAATATATTTACTATAATGAAACCTTATAATTAGTATGAATGCTGATGTACTTCATAAATTTTCAACCAATATCAGCCTTCCATAAATATTAAATTATTAAAATGGATGTAAAAAAAATTATGAATGTGATATTGGTGAATATATCTATATTAGTAAACCTATAGGGTTTATAATGTAAAATAATACCAATAAAGTGTGGAAGTTTTAGATATACTTTTATGTGTTAAATCATTCATGAATATCAGGGAATGTTAATTTTTATGAGACTATAATATAATTTTTTATTTAATAATTAAAGTAAGACTTGTATCTATAAGATGGTTAATTGTAATTCCATTGTTTTTAATGTATCATATGTTAATAACATATTAATCATTGTAAAAAAATTGCATGTATTATAGTCCATTAATATTTTGTTAAATTTGTTCTTCTCTATGAAATAAATAAGTGAAGAAGCATAAATTCTATTGTACAATGTCTATTGATATCAATCTTAGTAGATTGTTGGGCTATTTCAAAGTATATATTTTGATACGGTACATAATGCTATTGTTTTTAACAATCCAAGATAGGGTTCATATGATTTTCACATGGTATCATTCTCTCCATGGAAATGTGTCTAAAAATATAGGAGGAGATTTAAAGAAAGGGTAGAATCTCATATCCCTTGGTAGTGGGATATATCATGTATTAAATGATATGAACTAGGTTTTATGTTTCTTTTTCTTTAAGCACGGAGGTTATATATCATGCTAACCCATGAGAGATGCATTGGGAATATTTCAAAAAATCTTAAAGTACTTGATGCATATCAAGGATATGTTTCTAGTATAAGGAGTAGACAAGGAAATAGTACCATGACGACACACTAATTCTAGTTTCTAGATATATCATGATGATCTGAGATCACAGTTAGGCTATATCATTTTTCTAAATGGTTGTGTAGTGGGATATAGAATGTCAAAGAAATATGTGGTCACCTTTTTTACAACATTATCCTAGAGTATATATGATTTTTATGTAGCTAAGAGTCATTTTTGATAAATATATTTGTCTCGTACATTGGTGTAATTCCAAGTAGTGCATACCATGTTCCAGTTTATTTTGATAAAACAATAGTAGTGGTGTTTACCAAAGAACCCATGTCACTCCAAATGACAAAGAATGTACTTTTTATATTTCATATAATATTGGATATTACTCAAATAGGTGATTGTTTTGTTAGTATAGTATCCACATTGAATAATTTGGATGACCCCCTGAATAAAGCCATATCTCAGAAGAATCATGATTCTTCTGTTAGATTTATTGGATTGAGATATGTTAGTAGTTCCTAGTCTCTACTGCATGTGGTATTGTTGAATGTGGGTTCCCTATACCCAACTTGTCTATGCACATCTATTACCACTACATCTATTCAAATTGATATATATAAATATATATTTTTTTATCTTACACAAATAATGCTGATAATTCTATTTCCACTATATTTATTGTAATTTACATGGATTACATGCCATATAAATGGGTTATAACAGTTCCTAGGTGATACTGAGAATCAATAGATACTATAATAGTAATCATAATATATTTTCCTATGTTCTAGATACATCATACTGATATGATACAAATTATGTGTTATTATTAGGTGATGAGGGATCATAAGCATTAATACAACTTCTCGTGAATTTCAAACTATTTGATCTCTAGTAGTTGAGATCAAAATGGAATACCTTCCAATTGGAACACACCATGATTTTGGTTTCATTGGTTTTTCCTTTATATTGAAGTGTTTTTTGGTCTCCTGGCCTGATATCATTATCGATGTGTTCCATTTGATCTCGTACATGAATGAAAGGTGTAAAACGTGACAACGATGTCGTGGAGATGTTGTTTGTGACGGGTGTGTCATTTCTTGAATGACATTAGTTAATTGATCAAGATAGAAATTTTCACTTATGAGTTGATGAAGTGATATATCTAGCCTGGTTGATTAGGATTGTAGTAAAAATATAAATTCATGTTCATGGTAGTCACAAGTAAATACATCTCGATAAATAAATATATAATAAGGCAAGGAATAATGATGAAGAAAGTGTGAGTCCTTATTTATAGAATATTATAGAAAAAGATATTATATTACACAGTGCATGTATATAAGTTGGTTTTTGTTATTGTATGTAGCCCTTATCACTTTATGATAATTTTTAGTTTTCTAGAATCCACTCTTGGTTTATAAATACTATTTACTACTATCGAGATAAGGGCCTAAAGGGTCACACACAATCATGTACTTTAGAATCAACCTTATTTGGGTGAATGTGTATATATGACATGGTTGGACCCACCATGTGGTCTCTGAAGTTCCAAAAAATTATTGATCAATAATAAATAAATAAATTCATTATAAGTTAGCATAAGAATAATTGGGATAAATTTATTTATTATATGTATCTACAAGTGTTTATGTAAATAAAATGATTAATATTGACGAATGAATATAATTTTAATATTCAATATTCATATAATAAAAAAATCCATTACCATGAGATATAATTACTTGGGTTTATCACATATCATATTTAATATAAATAATATGGATTTGATAAAAATATAAATAATATTAATGAATAATTTGGTTCATCATAATTATTTATTTATTTATTATATAATTGTAGTTAAATATATGGGGTTCAGTTATCCCTAATGAGGTGTGAAGACATCATCTATATATGTGCAGAGAGAAGCTACTTCCTAGGACTATTCATCAGTTATATTTGAGCGATTCTATCTGCTATCGAATCTAAGGGCGTGCATCAGTCTTTCCAAGTGAACGATCCATGAATGTCTTCACAAATAAAAGGAATAGGATCATGGAATTCAACATGGTGTTAAAGAGACATGAAATTTGATGAATGGTGTAAACTCATATTCAAGATGAATTTATGGATATCATAGAGGGCTTTCAGATCAGATCTTTTGAGAAATAGTTACTAGTTAATTGTGAATGACGTGCTCACTTCAAATAAAAATAAGATAACAATTCTATTTTTTTTATTTGATCTGATTAAAAAATTAGAGTTACTTAGACTATACTAAGGCTCTAATTATATTTTATAATGATTCGTCGTGTTGATGATGAAATGTCAATAATCCCCAGCCCACCAGCTTTAGTTACACAACTTGGTTCCAATATTAATAACTTGTTTAAAACCATAATACATTATTCTAATTGAAGTTAAACCAAAAAGAAGAGTGATATAAAGAATTTTAACTAAATATACATTCAATTGAGATATATTTTTTATTATTAAATAATTTGATTTTAGGTAGTGTACATACCATCCCTTTGACATGTAATATCATGATTCATTTATACTTTATGGTATTTTAAGTTTCACATTGATTCATTTAATCCATGTGGATTTGAATTCAAAATTACCAATTTGTAAAAGTTATTGTAAAATGTATCTTTCTTTTATGATTATTATCTTTATCTTGAAATAATCAATATGTTTTGATCAATCATAATTAGAATTTACATTACTTTAAAATATCCATATTTGTATAATGGATATGGATATTTCATAAACTGTATAAGGTTTTTAATTATTATATTTATATGGAATGTTATTTTTTAGATTAGTAAATATTGATAAATATATATCCTTTACTCAATATGGTTACCTAATCCAAAGACATATTGATTCATGAATTAAATTTATTATTTGATAATTAAGGAATTTTTTGGGCCAGTATTGATGGGTGAGGATCAAAATTATATAGAACCTGATTAATTGGTAGGTATTATGATAGAAATCATGTGGGAAAAATTAAATGGGATTCTACCTATAGTTAAAACTGTCTTGTGAATGGTCTTCATGGTAGTTGTGTCATGTGCCTTTGACATAACCCCCAATAATTAAGAATTTCCATTATTAATTTTTTTTATAATCCATGATATTTTTACAATTATATTATCTATAGATGAATTTATTATCAAAATATTGATTAAATTTCATTTTTTTTCCAGTTTTTACCTTCCTATATGTATTTTCCATTTTCAAAGGGAATACCTGGGAGTGGATTTTTCGAACTCTACACTCAAAGGAACCCCCCACCCTATGATGATGTCAAAATACCCTAGTCGGGAAGGAGACATTTCCATATGAGATGACAGAGTGTCCCACATGGTAACTCCTTGACCTATGATGGTTTGATACAACACTCCATTAACCAGGTAAAGTGTTCCCATTCATCATGCCCTATGAGACATAGGGTGGCCCAAAAGGACAAGTGGTACTTGGGAGGGGGAATTACCCCAAGAGAGGGATCCCCAGAATTGAACCCCAAACCTCACTGAACATCATTGGTATGGACCTCAACCCTACACCACTACACCACCGCCGAAGTAGCTAACTTACCTTTCAATATTGATTATGCCTTATATATTAATTCAATCAAGTTATTTAAATAAAATATGTCTTCCATTATTTACTTTGTGATATGTATTATTCTATATTTATTCATGGTAGCTTCTATTGTACATATCATTTACTGATCATTTTAGATCGCCCTTATTTTTTTTCCTTTCTGCAATATATGATGAAGAGATCGTTGAATGAGTTCTCACAAAAGAGGTTCTTTTTGTATTATTATATATTACGTCCTATTTTTTACACTCAATGGAAAATGGGCGTCTTGTACGTATCTAGTATTAAAAACTATATTGATTGGTCCATCAATATTTTACCATTTTTACCTATACTAATTTAATAATGTTAGACATTTTCTCCATGATATAAGGATTCTATTTGTTATAGTTAGTATCAATAGAATTTTATTAGAACCCTAGGGAATGATATTATGGATAACATAGATTAGTGAACATATCCTTATGATATAAATTGATCACAACTATAGATTAACATTCTAATGTTTTTCTATCGAATAAGTAATGTGGGTTTTTAGAGGAATTCATTTAAATTTTTATACTAAAAGTGGCCATGGTTCTAAGAAAAATGTACATAGGGGTTATAGCTTTGAAAATGGAATTTTTGGTCGCACCAAATCATCTCCTAGTACACAAAAACGAGTCTTACTGCAGACCAATTTTGACACTCCCTATGGATATTCTTAGGATAACTCACATTTTCATCAAAAATTATTATGATGTATTTGAAAATATAGATATTACCAAAATTCCAAGTTTTTAGATTAATAGATTAATAATTCAGAAATTTTGATTTTTGATTTGTGTTAAAACATATTTATAATTATACCTTATGATATAAAGTTTATAATTTTATGAGTTAATCCAGTATATTACATTTTTTAAATGGCACAGGAGAGGATGAAGTGTGTCGATACTCATGGACATGGTAGATATTTATGGGATTGGGAAGCCTATATAGCTGGTATAAGAATTATTCAAATTATGTCTATATAAAGGAATATTAATGAGGTTTTGAAAAAATATCCATTCCAAGATGAAGAAACCTATTACATATAAAGATTATCCAACATTTGGTCAGTTTTTTGATAAAATCCCCCAAAATTTAGTGGGAATACTAATCAAATTGAATATGAACAATGGATTATGTCTTTGGAGAGAACTTTATGGCCTTTGGAAGGAATGAAAACGAAAAGGATATAGTTGTAGAGTATTTATTCAGAGGCAAGGTTGATCAATGGTTGTTGATGATCAAGAATTTTAGAGGGTATGTGGAAATAGAAATCATGGAATGGAATGATATTAATGAGGCATTCTTTGAAAATGTTTCACTCTTGAGTAAAAAACTATAATGAAGATAATGTTCTTAATATCGATGAAAACTAAAGAAGAAAGTGTTGTGGAGTATAATGAAACCATTATAACATTATATATGTATACTATGGATTAATTATGAAACTCATAGAGAAATATTGACCATTTATTTTAAAGGATTAATCCAAGTCTCTGATTTGTAATGATTACTCACAAAGATTCTTCAGAATATTAAATAATTTTTTGTTTCATCATAATCGAGAATGAAGTCTATAGATCTTAAATATTCAAGGGAAATAAAGAGAAGAAGAGGTTATCTGAAAACCATGAAAAATGGAATGTTTTCAATAAGATGAATAAAACAAAACAATTACAACCATGTGATAACTGTGTAAAGTATCACCATGAAAAATGATTAATGGGATAAGCAGTTTTTTACAAGTATAGGGATAAGGCAGAATCTCGCTCACAAATACAAGGGATTTGAATAAATAATTTATATATATTGCTTCATTTGTATTGAAAAGTGGTTTTATTCTCACCTATTTCACAATCATTAAGGGAATCCACCACAAAAAAAGTCAAAGGGGTGGAGGTCAAGATTATGTGATCACTATGACTAAGGTTGAAGTACCAAATGATGAGGTGGTAGTACTTTATTCCAATATGAAAATTTAGCTATGGATTTATTGGATTTTGGATTCTCTAACACTATTTTATCTACTGATTTTTTCAATAAAATTATATAGTTACCATTAAAATTATTAGGTGGATTGTTAGTCCGAAATTGTTGGGGAAGTCTCACTATAGCGAGGATGTGCCAATAAGTCCCAATTATAACACAAAAAATTGATTTATTTTCTTACTATAAAATCATACCCATGGTTTAATTTTATATAATTCTTGGTACGGGAATACATGAAAAATATGATGCAAAATTTTAGATCAAGAATATTGAATTTATCATATTTTATGAAGAAGTAGAATTCATTATCATTAGAGTAGAGACTCCATTATTTGAGTCGTATCTAGACCCACCCCCATTAACACTACAAAATGATATTATTGGGATAAAAGAGAGAAATAAATATAGGGTTAAATAAGAAAATATTAAAATTGAATATTTAGCTATTATTAATAAATACATTTATTTATTTTCTAAGGAATTACCTAGACATCAACCAGAGTGTGAGGTTGAGTTTTCCATTGATTTAATCCATGATTCAGGGCCAATTTCAAATAATACCTATATAATAGACACTATTTGACTATTGGAGTTGAAGAAACAACATGATTGGTTGGATGATAAGATATTTATTTATCCTAGTGTTTCATCATGGGGAGAACATATTCTCTTCATTGGATAGAATTATGGATCCATGAAGCTGTTCATTGATAATAGAGAAATCAATGTTATTACGATATAAAATAAGCAACATTTTCATCCCATTGAAGACTTATTAGATCAATATTATCAATACAATATTATTTAATGATTTATAAACATTCTAGGTATCATCAATTGTGAGTAATGACCTCAGAAATTATAAATAAATATTTTCCAAATGAGGTATGGGAATTATGAGTATACTATAAATCTGTTAGGATTAATTAATATACCTTATAATTTATTGTTCTAATGAATTGTGTCTTCAATAAAAATTTTGATGATTTTATTTTGGTATTAATTGATTATATTTTTTTATTCTAGAAGATATAAGGACCATGATAATTAGATACAAATCATTCTTGACATTCTTAGAAGGAAATATTTAGATGGGAAATTTAGAATGTGTGATTTCTTACATCAATAAGTTTCTTTTCATTGAAATATTTTCTCCAATTATAGAATCTTAGTTGATCATGTGAAGAAAAATTCTTTCATATAATGGAATATTCCAATAAACATAATTGAGGTATGTAGATTCATTTTTTTGGTAGGTAACTTTTGTGGATTCATTCATAATTTTTCTGGAATGTCATACTTGTTAACCATGCTTACCTGGAAAGGGGTAATGTTTTTAGAAAAAATGAATGCGAATAATTTTTTGATTATCTGAAAAAAAATTATTGATAAAAGGCCCAATTTTTACACTACAATTATGAAATGATGGGTTTCTTATATATATATATTAATGCATCATAAAAGGGATATGGTTGTGTAATAATGAAAAATTATAATGTTATTCTATATCCATAAAGTAAATTGAAGTATCATAAATTTATTTTTCTTACCCATTAACTGTACATAGTACCTTTAATATTTTCACTGGGGATATGGAGAAATTATCTCTATTGTGAAGGATATGAGATATTCATAGATCATAAAATCCAAAAATACATATTTTCCCATAAAGTGTTGAACATGAGGAAAAGGCGATGTCATGATTTACTCATGAATTTTAACTACTCAATATACTACCGTATTGGAAATGAAAATAAATATGGGATTCATTTTCTAGGAAATATTATTATTTTATGACCTAAATGACAATTGGGATGGATATTATGTACATGGATTTAATAAAAATTGATATGGGAATTAATAAGTAAGGGGAGACATATTTTATTTTTTAAATGATTGAAAAAGCCTAATTATTAGAAATGTTAAAAGTTATTAATTTTATGATGAAAAATTTCAAAAAATAATTAATGATGTGAATTATAAGAAATTTTCTAACATCAATTGTGTTGATGGTGTACTGAAATTTGGAAAGATATTATGTGTTCCATAAATACATTAGAAGAAAATGGAAGTTTTAAATGTTGATTGTATACCAAATTTCATTATACACCCAGGTAAGAACAAATATTTATATGGATTGGAGGAAATAATTTTTCATTGGGTATCATGAATCAAGAAATTTTAGATTATGTTTTGAGATGTTTTCATTGTGAACAATTCAAATCTCTGAGAGTTTATCCAAGAGGAGTCATGCAACCTATTCTCAATCCTCTATTGATGTGGGATGACATTTATATATAATTTTATATATTACTACCAATGAATCCTATATGGAATGATAAAATATGGTATTTTATTGATTACATAACCAAATATGAACATTTCATCTTTGTAAGTGAACATTTACCTCTTCAGATCCTAGAATGGATCTATTTTAATAAAGATTTATGACATCATCGAGCACCTCGTTCTTTTTTTACTAATCATTATCCTTGTATTACATAGATTTTATAGAAGATTCATTATGATGATCTTGATATTGGGCTTAATTAGAGAACTTTCTACCATCATCAAACTGATGGATAGTCTAAAAGGATGATTCAAACAACGTAATTCATCTTGAGTTTCTTCTCACAATGAATCCAAACTATGTGGTATTAGTATTTACCTTTGGTAGAGTTTTCCGATAACAACAGTTTACATTCAATTATTAAAATTTCAACATATGAAGCATTATATGGTGTTGTATTTCAGACAAAAACATATTGGGATGAATTTGGGGAAATGACACTCATAGGACCACAACTTATTGAAAAAACAAAAACATTGTTAAATGTAATTCCAAATCACAATAAATCATCTTAATGTAGGAAAATGATTTATATTAATAATTAAAATAATGATTTGTAATTCAAATTGATAGATAATGTTTTCTTGATTGTATTGGAACCTTTTGAATCTTATTATGAAGAACTCGACCAGATTATTGATATTATAGATCTTGTGTTGCAGAATTTGTTGAATTTTCTCGTAAATGTACTTTGGAGGAATCACAAAATAAAAGATGCCATGTGGGAACTGGTTGATATTTTGTAGAAGAACTACCCTCATCTCATTAAATGGTAATATACATGATATTTTTAGGATTAAATTTCTCAATGAGTTAATAATATAACATTCCAAGGATTTACAATATATATATTTTTAAAATAAATTCAATCTATTTAATTTCTTACAATGCACACAACACCGGGTATGAAAGATACACGGTACATTATGAAAATATAATTATTTATACATGACCATTAAAATCATCCTTTTTATTGGGGAGGATGAATAGTATGAACTGAATTATGAAAAATATTGTTATCTATTTATTGAAAATGAAATAAAAATCATTTTAATGAAAAAATATGTTGTCTTGAGAACATTATTTTTTATAAAGAAATATTTAATCGCCCTTTCGCCACATAATTTAAAATTTATTTCTACCAATTTTTAAAAAAAATTACAAAATAAAAATAATTTTTAGAATCATAATATCAAAATTATATTATAGTGATTTTTTGGCATTTTTATGAAGACATCCATTTTTCATGAATAGTAAAAAAAATTTTAAATGAAACTATCATATAATTTTATTAATTTATAATGTAAATTATTATTTTTTATTGGTTTTAAAGTCAAATTAATATAATTTTATTTAAATTAATCTAATTTAGGTCATTATAATAATTTTCATATTAAATTTTGAAATAAAAATACTGTATAATTTTTGAAATTTTCCATATAAAACACTACTTTCTCATCACGTATGTGTAATTACTTTTAAAATTAATATTTCCACTTATATAATGAAATTCGGAAAATATGATTCCATATTTTTATTGATATAATTTATAATTTCTTATAATTTCAAATAATGTTTTTAAATAAATTAATATTGAAACTAGAAAAAATAATTATCACAGTTAAGGTAAAAATAGAATTTCTAGGCGTTAAACTAAGAATCTATTGGTTTAACATTACCTACGAACATGTACAAAACCCATTTTCCAACCATATTTTGGCCTTATATTTTTTAGTTCCAATAATATCACACTTTAGAGGCTTTTGTTATGATTAAAACATGATTATGATTAATTATTTTGAAAACATTACTAATGTGACACTCACCTCACTTATAAAAGGCCTCACACTCTACTCTCTTCTTCACACCATAATTACATTTTGATCTGGTAAATAAGTACCAAAATAACTTTCCAAATTTCGTAATCTCATCGTGTATTCCTTATTTTTGTAATATGTTCATCCATGTAAGGCATTTTGTGAAAACCTAGTTTAGATACCCGAAGAAGTGGTAACATTCTTCTATGATTGATTTTATTTTATTTATTTATCCACCTCATTAAAACACTATTAAACAATTATAAGAAAATAAAATAAGTATATTTAATGTTATAATATGTTTTAATAATAATTTAATGACTAAGAATCACCTACACATCCATCAACTAGGTAAGGAAGTCGTCCTTAGTGTGTACAGTGAGATACCGCATCGTGAACTGATGTAATTCATTATTCTATTACCACCTCTCAAGGTTTGTGATTATAATTGATATATAGTATATATATGATATTTATAACATAATTATTCTCATATATTAATTATATCATATATATCTCTTTACATTTCATTCAATAGAGATTAAAATAGCGGTGCTTGTGTATACGACATACATCTACCTCACGAAGCGATTTGATTCGTCATTCCCGAACACTCTAGTTAGAATGGGATAAGGATAATTTAAATGGTTAAATGTGATATAAATTACATAATTATGATATTGATGGAATATTTATCATTATTAACAGATAATATACAATTTTTTTAAAGATGAAAAAATCGTTCGTGCACATGTGGACAACCACATTCACAAAGTGCTGTGACTCTCTTTTAATCATCACACTGCACAGATGATATATATATTTAAATATTTAACAAATAATACATTATTTATGATATTATGAACAGTTTTTAATAATAATCTATTACTTACATTCTTTCCATAATAATATTTAAAAAATGGAAACATTACTCATGTGTATGTATTGCTAACATCTTCATGATCATAATATACTTCATTTATCAAAACTAACATTCTTGAATTATATTAAAAGAATAAATGATTTATAAATATTTTAATTATTTCATGATTAATATTATTTATCAAATGTAAGTATATAATATTCACAATAATTAGAATATTCATGAATAAACACGAATGAGAGGACAAGGTATTTAATAGCCGAAAAAATGAAATTATTGAATGATTATTAACGAAAATAGTGATAAAATGTTATAAAAAGTTAATAAATGATATTATAAATTTTAATATGGTTATTTTAAAAGTAAATAACATGATTAAAACCTCACTACATGAGTATAAATCAGCTTTAACAAAAAGAAATAGGTAGTTTAGAAATTTTGTCTCGGTTTACATTCCACTAAAACATATATGTTATTACACTCCAATTTATTTTTATGTGGTGTATATACTACCCCTTTGAAATTAAATATCAACATTCATTAATAATTTATGTACTTTTATGTTATTTTATGTTTCAATTTATATAATATCATCCTTGGTTATTTTACATGAAAATTTATTTCTTGTAAAATTTATTGTATAATCTCACTTCTTTTTTGATTGAAACATTTCTCTCTAAACAATCACATTATAGATATAAATTTTCATTATAAATTTCATTTATAATAAATATCCAAATTATTTTATGATTTTTATGATTATTTATAAAAACATATACCGTTTTTACATGTGGTTGTTTCACTAAAAGTTATTTGATTAACAATGGAAATATTCCTAAATTTTTATGAATTAATCAATATGGATATTTGATGATATAACATATTAATTAATGAATTAAATAAATATCCTGACATATGAGGAATTCTTTGGACCATCAATGAATGTTGGTTAATGATAATATATAGAACCTCGATGCATCAGTAGTTCTAAAGAGACAAGTCATGTTGGACAAATTAAATGGATTTATACCATTAGTCTGAACTATATTTCAAATGATATTGATGTTATATATATTATGTTCTTGAAACATGATTTCCAATAAATAATATTTTTATTAATTGAGAAATCAATCATTATTATCCATGAGATTTTCACAATGATATTATACATGGATTCATTTTATTATCATTTTATTTATGAAATGGCATTTGTTTTCAGTTACTAACTTTCCATGTTGATTATTCCTTATCTATTGATGTAATGATGTTATTTAAATGGAATCTTTGTTTAGTTGTTTAACATTCCATATTGATTATTTTCTATTGATCCATGAGATATTCCAAATTACTGAATCCTTATTGATAATTTGATCTCACCGTTATGTTATTTACTCTACCTAGGATATGAAGTAGAAATACAGGATTAAGTTTTAAAGGAATCACGTCATTTTATGTTTTTATGTATCATGTTTCATTTTCTAATTCCAATGTAAAATTGGTATCATGTTTTAATATAATTATCCAAAACTACTAAACTGAATGTTCCTTCTTTATTTGACTATTTGTATCTATTCCAATGTAATAAATTAATAAACTCACTCTGGTATAAGGGGGTTAATGTTATTACATCCACTCACCAACTAAAAACGGATGAAATATAGTACTATAATTCAAGAGGAAGTGAATATATAGGTCCCACTAATGATATTATACTAAGATCTGTATCTCTTTTATACACTTTCATGAAATTTAAATTTAAATTCATAGGTTGTTTATTAGTTTTTATGATTCAACCCAATTCCTTTTCTTTTTTTATATTAAAATATCATGGGCCTTAAAACACTAATTCCTGATTTTCTTGAAAATTTCAATGATACCGATGAAATAAAAAGGCCCCATAAGAGTAAAAAATGGACCTACACAATTTTAAAATCTCGAAACATTATAAGTGTATTATGAGTTTCAATTTTTCATTTTTTTACTAGCACAATTTTTAAATCCATTTAGATCAACAATAATTTTTTTTCCCAATTTGAATTATTGAACTCTTTAATAAATATAAGAAACATATTTCACCTAGGATAATCATTATTCTATGTTTTAATTTTCACTTTTGAAATTATTAGAGGATATAATTTTAAAATGAAGGAGTAATGTTGTACAAGAGTGGTTAATTTTTAAAAAATCAAACATTTTAGAATAAGTTGAATTTTCTAAATTAAATTCATCTTAGATTTGACATGTTTAGAGTTAAGGTAATTGATATGGATTGGTATTTTTCATTTTAATGAATAATTGTCACAAACCATATGTTCTCGGTCAAGATAAAAATTATAAATCAATATTTTCCAATTTATTCTATAGTATATTTCCTTAGAGGTTAGGTAATTATATATTCTAGAAAATTATAGGTATCTTATGGATTCTTTGACTTAACTAAATCCTATTAAAAATGATTGAGGAACTAATTATTATTTTCCCATCATATCATTGGACCTCCATATATATTTAATAATACTATTGGTCATAGTATATATGAATGATACTCTTTGGAAATGATCCTCACCAAATTCCTATTATATACATTCCCACACTAATCATAGTTTAATGATTTATATATATGAAAAAATGTGTGGGGGAAGGGTTGTTGGTGATTTTTTGGATATTGACATCATTTATGTGATTTTTTGAGGGATGTTTCAAGATATTTTAGTAGAGGAAATTTTTCATTTAATGTATTCTATATTTCAACTCTACTAATAAAAAGTATTTATAAAAAATTTATTGGGAGTTGGAAGAAAAAAATCAACTTTTCCATAACAAAAAATCATTTTATCGTAATTAAAATGGTTGTGGATAAGATATATTTTCTAAAGAACAACATTAAAAAATGTGAATTTATTTTAATAAGAAAATAAAAATTTAAAAGCAAGAGGGTTTGATTCATTCATAAAAAATATTTATATGATGTGTCTACTATGAGGTTTGGGGGTTTGGAGATGAAATTTTTATATGATTTTTTCATTATAAATAGCATTTGGTTCCATAATTTAAGTTAAATAATCCAACAACCTTTTCTATCATTGTTTTATCAATTTCCTTCCTACCCCAATCCCCAAAGAAATTTAAACTATATTGTAAAGTCAACATTATTAAATTTTATCTTCTTTACTCAGTAGTGATGTTTAGTGCATTAAAATCCTTTGGTAAGTGACTTGTATGTGACATATGAGTATAACTTAAATACATCTATAACCATGAGAGATGAGTGAATGGAAGATAATTTGTGTTAAATTGTATGTGATGTGAACAATAATTTTGAATTAATAAATAATTATTGAATTAAAGGGACGGATTTTGGTTTCGAAAGAGGAAAATTAAATGAATTTTTATTCATTGAAAAGTGAATAGTTTGAAAAAAAATTTGTGTAAAATTTCATGGATTATTTTCCATTTTTCAAATGGGAGGGTTTTTTAATTTAAAATTAAAATATCGGTAGAATAAAACTACTTTTAAAAGTTTTTGAGAATATAATTTTTAGGACATTCTAGTTCTATGTGTGGGGAAATTCACAAAAAACTATGCATTCTTATATTAATATAAAACACAAATTTTATATATAAAATATATATAATTATTTATATATTTATTGACTTTTTTACTTTATTTTAGGATTTTTGGGATGATAAAAAATATTCCCAAATATATGATTTCATAGTTCAAATGACTCCTGTTGAAAATTGACAATTCAATATCCTACTCCATTATAACGTCCCAGGTTTTTGAGTTGGGTAAAAAAACAATCCTGGTTTTATATTTTAAAATAGTTTTTTTTCAATTTTCTTTATCATTGATTGGAACTCAATTATGAGATTTCTTTATCTTTATATCCTTTTTTCATAATTTTCAGTATTTGACTGAACCCTCGGTTGTTCGGATGATGTTTCTTGAGAGCCGGAGGCTGAATGGCCAGTTTTTGGTTACAAGAAAAATGATCACAGTTTAGGCCATGGTCCTAGATATATATTTGAGGATAAACATCATTGTTCCTCTTGATATTTTGCATTGATTAGACGTCAGATAGTTTTTTGAGGGATGATATTGATGTGCCTCCAATTTTTTTGCTTTGAGAAGTCATGTGCTTTTGAACAAGTGTCTGATGGACCAGATTATGATTATTTGGTGTGCCATGGGGACATAGGTTATATCATTAAGACATGATTTGTAAGGAGTTATTTGGTGTTGGGATATATTGTTGAGGCGGAACCTGAGGGTTGACCTTGGATATGACATCATATGTACCTTAGTGCATGGTCTAAGGATAATCATTACTTCTTGTATTTCAATGTTGGATATAATAGATGGATACTCCTTTGTGGCTGTTGAGCTCCAGTATAGTTTTTTTGTTTACATTTTGCATCATGTGATTAATTTCAATTTAATATATACATCTTCTTAAACACATATACTTGGAATGGACACTTGGGTGGTACACTACTAAGATATGTCTCACAACCTGCACGAGTCCTTCGAGAAACATATAGAATTTATGAATTTAATGACAGGAGAATGACCAGCCTCATGATTTGGATCTTATTTTCTACTTGCATGGAGTTGGCATGGGACCTTAAATACATTCCTAACACAAGATTCTATTTTAGTTTCTTTTTTGTATCAACATGATATATATGTGTATGACTTATAATGGTTACCCAATGGATACCCTTTTGTATATTTACATGTATGACTTATTATAAAATGCCTTCTTGTTCTATTTATTTTCTATATGTGGTGATGGAATATTGATATGTTTATCAATTTTACACTGCCTCTATTTATTATAGCTTCTAATATTTCTCAATATTTATTGTGCTTCTGCACTGCAGATCTGGTTCGAATATGCTGGCTCTTTCTTTCATTAACATTTTATACATTAATACGAGGACTAGTGTTATTATTTATCCCTAGAGGTTATAGTCTCCCCCAACATTTTAAATTATACCCTCACTGCTAGTCTACAACCTTTATTGTATGGGGAGGCATGCATACGGCCATTGACACCTGACTCAATAGCATTTTTTGGGTGGCTATGGGGCCGGGGATGCCAAAAAATGGTACTAAAAGAGTTTATTTTACTTATTCTTATGGTATTAGTATTCAGGATATGGTTTTTTGTAGAATAGGTTATGTCGGATCCAGGTGTCGAGCTCGTGATTAGGTGTCTGTAGACCCATGTATGAGGGACATGCCAGGTTACCATTGGTGGGAATGTTTTTATATTTTTCCTCATATTACAGTTTTCATGATTTCCACCTCAAGTGGTTCAATTGGTATTTAGTTTGTTAAATTGTCTTGTTATGTGAACCTTAAACTAGTATGGTTAGGGAGAATTTGGAACCACGGCCCATTATGGAATGTTGAGGAATCTTGTGTTTTCTTAGTTGTGTGGATTTAATAGGAATATTTTAGGGTATTCCAAATTCACAAATGCATTTATTCCTTGTAAAATTATTATTCTGTGTGATAAAAATAAAATTCCATGATTTAAATTCATTTTAAATGTTAAATATGATATGAAATTCTTACTACATGTAATATATATATATATATAAATATATATTATCATATGCTATGTGAAATGGTCCTGGATATTATTTTAGCATATAGGTGAAATGGATGAGGTGGTTTTGATCACCTGGATTGGCCGACATAGTCATCAGATTGAGGCAAAAATGGTTTTTGGTACGGGCATAGCCCTGGGTACTACTAATACATGGCTCTATTGATGGTGGTCAAGGGGGCCATGAGGTTTGGATTCAACGGTGCATGGTTCATGTAGGGGATAAAAAGGGAAGTGTGTCGATGCTACCTTTTATTGATTTCACTATATAATTATTTTTATATATATGGGATGGATATCCATTTGATGGTATTCATCATGTTTACACCTTTATGGTTTGGTTGGAGAATCAAGAAGATGAGGGAATGGTACTGATAGATAATGAGTAGGATCAAACCTCTAAGGCCCATGAAGAGCATGAGCCATAGGTAGATGATTTGGGGAAAGTACCTGATCCATTGTTGGCGAGGAGGCCTCCAGATGTTACAGTGTTTGGGATGTGGTTTGATGAATAACTCTGATCGAGCCTATTGTGGGTTCTCCAAGACATCTACTGGGATGCTTAGAGAGTAGATCCATTAATGGAATATTTAACATGGTAATTTCTACCGAATAACCTGACTCTTTTCTAGGATGAGGGAGGACCTTATACTGCTTAAAATTGTCTAGATAATATGATGATGATCTTTGAGAAACTCGAGATGACTCCAAGATAGAGGGTAGACCTAGTGACCAATATTCCCAAAGGTCCAATAACGCACTAGTGGGATGTGCATGTCTAGGTTAGATGACATATGGGATTATCCTAGAATGACTTTGATGATATATTCTTTGAGAATTTCATTCTAGAGATGTTGAGGGTGGAAATGAATTGGGAGTTCCTAATCCTTCAGCAGGGTGTAATGTACATCACGGACTATATAGAGACCAAAAGTAGAAAATTAGGCTATGCGAAGGAATTATAGACATGGTCTTAAAAATATGGCATTAGGTAGGCTATATCCATCATTTTCAAACCCATGGCAATAGGCCATTTTCCATGGGCTATAGCCAAAGTTTTGAAAACCGTGGCTATATTCCACACTTATAGCCACAATTATGTGGCTTATTTCTATGGTTATGTGACCTATAGACAGAGTTTTCCAAACTGTGGCTTTAGGTCTCCTGCCCTTGCACGGGAGAAAAATTTTCCCATGGAAAATAGAGCGGGAAGACCTATTGCAATGATTTTTATGCAACCAACACAATTTTCAAAAATATATATAATTTATTATTATATATATATATATATATATATATATGATTCCTATCATAGTGAAGTGGTTTTGAAGTTGAAAACAAGGGGTGAGGTACATAGATCAAATCCAGCCAGTGAAAAATTATTTTTGTGATATTGCTTGTGTTTTTCTGGGATATATCCTTGATTTTACCCTTGGAAATAGGTGGGATATTTCAACAGTTTTAACTATGGCCATAGGTCAACAACCAAATTTGGAAAAGAGGATACATATTTACATGATTTTCAATACCATGGAAATATGCCAACTACTAACACAATTAATACTGTGGAAATTGTTATGACACTAATATAAGGACGATAGCGCCCATTGTTTGGGAAAACCATGGTTGTAGTCTATGACCACTAGTTGGGCCCTATTTTTACAGTTTTTAGACATGTAAATAGGCCAATTTTATATTTGTGTATGTTCCCTTACTTTTCTCTCATTGCACCTAAAATGGTCATCGATGACACCTTCAGGGTGTGGTGCTTCGAGGATGGTTTTCAAAATGCCATTCGGGTTCAGTTAAACATATTTATATTGTCCTCATTCTCTGAGGTAGAGAACCAAGAACTCATAGCTGAGGGAAACCTGGCGGATAAGTCATGCTCTAGATGAGAAATGGATTTAGGTGATTTCTATGGTGATGGTTTAGATGAAAATAAGTGAGGTCCAGAAAAGCTTTGGTAGAGTGGTCAGTCCAAGGACCCAATCAGAACCCCTCGTGGTGGTTATTCTATTGTTTTCTTTTATTGTTGTTAACAAGGACATCCTAGAATAAATGTGAGTATCTTCTAAATGATTTTGGGGCATGTAGGAATATCGAGCATCTTGAGAGGCTCTGTAGGAGGCCTTCTCATTTAGTTGGTGACAAGTTTTCAGGGATAGATAGATGCTTCATAGATCAGTTCCACATGAGGGTAGCAAAGCTTAAAATGCATGAATAGGTCATGACAAAGATAGTGGGACCCAACACTGAGGTTAATGGCTGGCGTCTGGGGCATAATCGTAAGAAGTTCAGGCTTTAGTCAGTCATGCATTAGGATAGGTGCACACTGTGGAGATTCCTGGGGATGACCAAGCTAGAGAGATGATGAAAGATAGAGATATGAACTTGGCATGATTGTGGTTTTATTTTTTTTATGTTAGTCATGGCCTGTTGAGGATCTTCATTTTTGGTGCATGACATATATTGGGTATGTAAATTGGAAGACCGTACGTTGGTAAGTATGTTCACATCATATCATATGTGTGATATATACATATACATACATACATACACACATACATTCATACATATATATATATATATATCAGGTGCAAGGATCTGGGTTCTATGTGTTGAGAATTGTTAGATGTTGGTAACTGAGGTGCATGGCACCAGGGAATCAAAGAGATGTGGGAATTTATATAGGTGTGAGGAAACATGGCACCATGAATGTGTAGTTCTTGATTGGGGTTTGAGGCCCAAATATTAAATTTATCATCCTTGGATATGTGAGACCTCTATGTTTTAATGGGTTCCGTGGGGTCGAGGAGGGAACCAATGCGGAGTTGGATGTGATTAGGTGCCGAGAGTGACACAGAAGCACCTGTTGTGGTGCGGGTGTAATGATGTGTCACTGGAGGACCATGGGTCTATAAATTAGTTATTAGACCATTGATTAGTAATATTTTTGTTGGGATGTGACCATGTTAGGATGTTCTTAAAGTGGGAGGCCCCTTAGGTCAATTATCCAATATCCTTAATAACGGGGTAGTTTTGGTTTCATTGAATGGGATGGTTTTTTCTATACCATTGTGATGTTTCTATTGATATTTTAGGGATGAGCTATGTTATTGTGGGGAGATTGTAACGTCCCGGATTTTGGAGTTAGGGAGAAAAATTTTCATGATTTTTACTTTTCAAAAAGTGGATATGCACTTCTATTTATAATCGATTGGAACACAATTTAGAGAGTTCATTTATCTTTATATCATGTTATTACATGTGTTTTAGATTTTGTTTATGCCTTGGGGTTGATAATTGGTTTCATGAGAATTCGAGGCTAAATGTCCTATTTTGGGATACAGGCATAAGGCACATGATTTGGGGTAAATCGTATGAATCCTTTTTAAGTAACCATGTTACTCATTTTGAAATAACTCATGTTTTTTTAAACCATGTCTTAGAGGTCCATACATATGAGAGATTATATTCAATTTTTGTAGGGTGATTCCACACATTTTGAGCATGGATTGGTCAAACCATGTGAAACCATGTGAGGGTTCCCTTTTGGGAATTAACATTGCACTATATGCCACATGATTTTCACATAGTTTGGAAAAGTGTGAGGGTAAAACATGCAGCATGTACATGGTATTTTTTGTATTTTATTTTTCATTAATTTTCATCACGTCCCCATCATTCTTCTCCAATGGTCGTGCAATGTACAAGAGGAACACTCCTCATCCTCGCCTCCTTCAGATTGCTCTTCTTCCTCCTTTGGTGCACCAATTTCAAAACATGTAGATGCAATATAACTACTTTCATAAGGATAACCTCACCATATAATCTTATTCTTCTTCCATTCATCTCATGAAACACTATTTTTGTTTATCATGATTTTAGTGATTTCAATATAAACTCACATATGCTTTGAAATACATCGAATTGGATCTCCATATCGGACGTTCCTACATCTACGAGTCTAGGGTAGGTGGTGCATATCTTGTTTTGTGTTTTTGCGGATGTTTGGGTGGTGTAACATTTGCACAATTTTGGGTATTTTATGAGGTAACTAACTATATTTTTTGCTATATATTAAATTGATCTTGTGACCCATGGGATGCTATTGTGCATTCCCAATAACTATTTTACTTGAGTGGGGTCATGTTAGAGGTTGTTTATCCTAAAAATGGTTTGGATGGGTGTAAAATTAGTTTAAAATTTTTTGTTTAATTTTTTTGGATTAGTTAATCGAACATGAAGAATTTAATACCTCTATGATAAATTTATATGTTTTTTTTAGTTCGGGCAATTCAATTTTAGTGAATTTAATTTATTTTTATGTGGATTATTTATATATTATTTTGTGTTCCAAACAACTGAGACCCGTGGTTTGTGAAGGGAATGGCCCCTGGACATGTGGTGGCTAGGCCATTAGGATTGAGGCAATTTTGATTATTTGGTTGGGAATGGCCCAAATACTTGGGTGGTGTAAACAATAAGTTGGGCATCATTGACATAAAATTGTGGTGGTGAGGCTGTCAGGTTGGGCATGGCTCGGGATATTGGGATGGAAAGGCCATACAATTTTTGTGACATGGTCATATGTGCAAGAGGTGATGGTTTATGTGTCTCCGGGAATTTATTGGTAATTTACTCTAACATGTGATAGAAAAAGAACTGAATTTGAGAAGTGTGCACACATGATGACTCCATAGATGAGGTTATTTAACCACTCATATGGGTATATGCCCCTAGTTGTGCAACATATGAAATGGTTTGGGTGATCATTCCATTGAAATCCATATAGAATGTGAGGATTCTTTGGTTGATAGAGACGAGGATATCGTTTGGGGACTAAGCCTCACCATGCTTGAGGTTGTGGGCTTAGATTTATATTTGAGGAAGAACATCATCATTCCTCTAGATGTTGTTCTTTATGAAAATTCTGGATATTTATTTGAGGGAATAAATTTTTGTGACTCCCATTGTAGGGATTTGAGCCAATTTTTTTCAATAAGGGCTCTAAGGGACTATATTGTGTTTCTTGTGTGTTCATTCAGAATAACAATTCATTTTTTTAGACATGAGGTGTATAGAGGTATGTGGTGACGAGATACATTATTTAGGTTTAACCTGAGGGTTCACCTATGATAAAAAATCAATTGTACCATGATCCATGGGACAAGGATCATATTTACTATTGGTATTCCAACATTGTCTATGGTAGTTGACTACTCCTTGGCAGCTTTTGAGCACTATAATAGTTTATTTGTTTACTATCCACATTGTTCTATTTAGATTCCATTTAATATACACAAAATCTTAACAACATATTCTCTGTATTCACACTTAGGTGGAACCCTACATAGATTTATCTCACACCCTGCATGAGTCCTTCAGGATGCATATAACTTTATAAACTTACGTTCAGGTAATGGATCACCCTCTGGAGATGGATTATAGTAGCAACATGCATGGACTTTTCAAGAAGCATGGATGTCATGCCTCGATAGAGATACTATTTTAGTTTCTTTTCTATATCATCATTCTATATAATTGTATCACTTTTTCATGTTATCCATTAGTACCCCTTTTGTATATTTAAATGTAATACTTGTTATGAAATGCACTATTTTTCTATTCAGTTGATACAAGTGGTGTTGGAATGTTGATCTATTTGTTTATTTTCTAGTGCCTCTATTTTTTACTACTTATTCTATTTCTCATTATTTACTATGCTTTAATTCTATAGGTCTAGTTTGAGTCTTCTGGGTCTTTCATTCATTATCATGTTTTACATTATTACTCAACAATTATTATTAAATATCTTAGGAGGGTATAGTCTCCCCAACATGTTAAATAAAACCGTCATTTATAGTCTCCATCCTTTGGTGTATGGGGAGACATACCTAAGGATAGTGGAACCCATCCTGATAGCACTTATCAGGTGTCTATCGAGCCATGAATAATACATCCATGGCCTCAGATTGAATATTCAGACAATAAACGAGACAAACTAGTGGAAAATGATGATTTATTTCATAAATAGTTAATTTATGACATAATATTTAAATGATTTATTATGTAAAATATATTTTAAAGGGATAAAGGGTATCTATTATAAGAATAACATGTGTAACATTATAAAATATATACATTGAATTTTGAAACTCCTTCGAATTTTTACAACTATAAAGTTTTACCAAAAATTCTTTTTAAGTATTGACTAAATGATTTTGTAAGATTTAGTTCTCTATAAAAAATAAATCTATATTTTATGATTACTTGTATTTATAGTTTTGAATATTTTAAAATCCCTAATAACATAATTATTGTTAAAATTCAAAACATATTATCTGATAATGTCATTATAGTAGTTATCTCAATGAAATGTTATTTAAATTCTCCGTAATGATGAAAAGACATAATTTCCATGAATGTATTCATAGATATATGTTCTTTATCCATATGAAATCATTTCAGGGACAAAAAATATTTATTTTATTATGGTTAGAGACTCATAGTACTTTTATTCATCTTATCATTGTTCCCTAACTTGGTAATATCTAGTGTAGGATTTTATGAGACCTAGACCTGCTAGATGGTAATCATCATTTATATGTGTCATTTGATGTTACTATCTACTGAAATGTGTATTTATCCATATACCTAGAATTATTATTAATGTGTTTATCAATTTGACCATTCAGTGCAATGTATAACTATGTGGGGGAGGGGGTGAATCTATGAGACTCTTTTTACATTACGTCCCCTTTCAGTTGAAATAATATTCACCTCCTATTAAATATTCAATTAACTACTGAATGAAACAAACACACATCCATATGAACACATGTTTTTATAAGGATCACTACGCAATAAAAATATACATTTCCTTAGTATGGTTGGAAATAATCCAATACCATACAATCCACTAGAAAACAATCCTTGGATTATAATGAGTAGGATTTCCAGTTAAACTCGTGTAGAACTTTGAAACAATCCCACTAGTGCATATGCAACCTCTTAGCACAATAGGGTAATACAACATACTTTTTAGCAACTCATTTTACATGAAATTCTTTTCAATTCAACATGTGTATACATGTGTAACACTATTCTTCAAATCCACAGTAGATGAAAGCAAATAACTTCAAATACTTATGATAAGAAACATAGAGATTGATTTCCCTATCCAATTTTTCTAATCCGATCCTCCCTGATACAGCAGAATCAGCACAACATCCATCCTTGAGTACGTTATAAGAATATTCATCAGTCAAAAAATCACAAATACGGTAAAATCCAGTATGGAAAACCTTGTTCTAATTCTTCCTCAGTCTAATAATCTTTGTACAGTGATACCCTGTATTGAAATCCCATTTCAATTATTTCATCCTAGAATCACAACCAAGTTCTCATTAGATCATCACAGTACTACTATCATCCAAACACATCAGTCTCCCTATTGCAATATATTCAATACAAGACAGCCGGTATCACATTATCTCAGTGAGCCTTCATAGATTCTCTCTCTTCTGCGATCAACAATAGTCCATAGTCAGACCTCATAAAGTACAATTTACATTGTTGTCTTTTATAGGTGACCCAAAATGGGTTAGGTTGGAATCCCAAAAATATTTACCACTTAACTAAATTCACTATAATCATCATTTCCCTTAAAATATTTTAGTAATTTTGACTTCCTGAAATCTTCTTGATTCATCTCAAAGCTTCTATAACCTTTATTACTTCTTCTTTATACTACAATTGCTTAGACTAATTACAATCATCTAGAATAAAAGGTCATGAACATCATATTTAGATTATCCCATGACAATTTCTCAATCCGATTCTTTAAAACTAATTTGAAGCAAAATCTTGTTTTGGATGGTTCAGTGCCCACTTGGAAAAACATTTTGCAATCTCTATATCTTGTTCTTCTTTTTTTACCCACTTGAGACAACACAAGTCTTCTTCACTTCTCTTTACCCACATGGAAAAGGCACACTTCTTCTTTACTTCTCTTGACCCACTTGATGAAGGCATTTGAAGACCAACCATGGAAAGTTTCTTTCAAGGTATGAACAACTCTATTTCTGATCATATGCATTATGATTCATTCTGATTAAAATCATAAAGATGTTAGAAAACATTTTTCTTGACATCACCTATCCAATATCCACTAGTTTCATCACCACCTTCTTTTATTAGCACAGATCTTCATTGATATCACCTTTCATTAACTATCAGTATCACTTTTTCATCAGCCATCAGTAAAACATACATCATCGATCCCACCCATATCAGGATCACTTTGCTTTGGCACCTATTTCACATCAGTATCCAACTTCTTGAAACAGCATTCATTACTAGTATCACTCTTCCATTTGTATTTATTTTTTATCAGCACCACTTTCACTGATGTCACTTTTAATCAGTCATTGATACCACCACTTCTCAATTCATCCTTTCTTCCATCAAGCCTATATCACAAGCTCTCAAATTAACTTAGGATCTATGAGAAATAAACATTAGCAGAGCATCATCACATTTAAAACATCATAGTCATAGTGAATCTGATTCACCTAAAAATAAAGCCCTAGTTTATCTAAAAACCATACTCCAAATATTCTAAAAATCAAGCTCTGATTATTCTAAAAATACAACTCTAATTATTCTGAAAAAAGTACTCCAATTCGTCTAAAAATATGATTCTTTTTATATAAAAATAAGCCTTTGATTCAATTGAAACCAGACTCTGATTCTTATAAAAATTGTCCTCTGATTCTCTTAAAAAGAAAATTTTTGATTCCTTTGAAAAACAAGTTTTGATTCCATCAAAAAACAGGTTCTAATTCAATCGAAAACTAGTTTATTATTCTCTTGAAAAATATGTTTTGGTTCCATCAAAAAAACAACTTTCGATTCTCTCAAAAAATATGTTATGATTCTATTGGAAACCAAACATCATAACGATTCATTCTAAAACAAAGAGAGGTTATTTCATTTCACCAAACAATATTAGACAAAAAAATACAACACCTAAAATCCATCACCTTAATCATCATCTTGGTTCTAAGAATAACCTTCTTGTTTTATTATTGTCAACCATATTTTCAAAAATCACCGAACTTTTTATCCTCAAGAAATTGATTACGTACCAACAATTCAAAGCATATATGAGATAACTAATTCTAGGAAACAACAATAATTTATAGAAAAACCATTCTATCCAAAATTAGTTATTATGACTTTCTCTTTCTTTTTTCTATTCACATCCCTTATTCAACCTTCCCAAAGCATACACCAATTTCTTACCTCCAACCACTCCAACATAAAATTATAATAGTTCACAAAAAAAACAATGTTTAATTTAGATCTTACCCACAAATCTCACATTTAAGAAATATATTTAATAAATACTACAATTATACCCATTATAAATCAATCGAATGGTTACAAGAGAGAGGGGAAAATACAACAAACTTTATCCTTTAAGAGAAAGATTTTGGACACCCATGTTAAACCTCAATTTTGATAATGATTCCTTTGGGAATTGTTTGGTGAAAATGTCATCCAATTTTTCTGATGTTGAACTATATTCATGCTTTAATTCATTCTTCTCCACATTCTCTTTGATGAAATGGTATTTTATATCAATATTGAATGAAATATAATGTTGACCTAGATTCTTGGTGGGGTTGATTGTGAATTGATTATCACACCCTAAGAGAAAGGGTAACATCACTTTAACAAGATAATATTCCAACTATTTCTTCATCCACATAAGTTGAGTAGTGGATTGAGTGGAAGCAACGTACTCAGTTTCATCGATATTTAGAGTTACTGAATTTTGTTTCTTTGAATTACAACTAACACTATTCTTTCCCACAATGAACACTCCACAAGATGTGGATCATCTATCATCAACATTTCCTTCCAAATATGCATCTGAATAACCAAAAAAGTCAATACGGTCCAATATGAAATAATTGATTCTGAATTCTATGTGCATTTTATGTATCTAAGAATTATCTTTCTAGTAATATTATGTGATTATTTTGGAGCACTGTATATTCTTGCCCAAAAAGATACACCATAACATATGTCGGGTCTTGAGGCAGTCAAATATAATAGACATCCAATTATCTTTCGATACTATTTCTGATCAGATTCCTTTCCTCCACCATCTTAACTCATCTTTGTTCCCAATAAAATTGGGGTGGAGATAGGTTTTGAGTTTTCCATGACAAACTTCTTAAAAATTTCCTTAGCATACTTTCCCTAGGAATGAAAAATGTATTCATTATTTTGAATGATTTGTAACCCAATAAATTATTTCATTTCCCCCAACATAGAAATTTCAAAAACCATCATTATCACTTAATAAAATCATTCAAAACATCTATAATAATTCCGTAAAAAGATAATATCATTAACATAAAATATTACGATGATAGAAAACTCTTATCTTTCTCTGATATACAAATATCTATCCACTCTTCCTTTCATGAAATTCTTCTTCCTTAGGCATGCATCCAATTTGGAATAACATGACATTGGAACATGTTTTATCTCATACAAGGATTTATTCAATATACATATATAACTCTAATCATTCCTAACAATAAAGACACATGGGTGTTCAATATAATATTCCTCTTCAAGATTTCTATTCAAGAATGTGAATTCGACATCCATTTGAATGAACATGTAGCCTCATTGTTCAGCAATACCACAAATGATTCTTATAGTTTCCAATCTAGCCACAAGAGAAATTATTTCATCGAAATCAATGCCTTAAATCTTCAAATACCCTTTGAAATACAATCTTTCTTTTTTTTTATGATAAGTTCACCCTCTTCTATCAACTTGTTCCAGAACACCCATTTTGTGACAATAATATTTTCTCTTTCATGCTGGGATATGAGTTCCCATTCATTTTCTTTTCAATTTGATCTAAATGTTCATTCTTGTATTGAACCCATTATAGATGCTCAAAAGCTTTTCATGACATTTGGTTCCACTTTTGAATATAATGAAGTATGTGTAATGGATTATGTTCTTCTTCTAGTTTGATCCTTCTGATTTGTTCAGCAATTATATTATTAGCTTCCACATATTTCTCCATCTTATGATGAGACTTCCCATTATGGTTATAATCACTAGAAATTGATGAGTCCAATTCTTCTTCATGATAAGGGATACACATGTCTGTATACTTATTAGAATAGTTTTCATCAACATTCTCAAATTTCCCATTCATGTTCAGTAGGTTCTTCTTTCCAAATTTTTTCAATAACCTTTACATAAATAAAATAAAAAATTATATTTGTTTATTTTTTGAATAATCTATAACCTATTCCTTATTGAGCATATCCAATAATAAATCCATCTTCACCTTTCTGCTCAAACTTACCATAGTTTTCAAATTTCTTCTTTATAATGCATCGACTCTAAAAACCATTATATGGTTCAATAATTGAGTTCACCCATAGAGAAATTAAAATGGATTCATACCTTATTGAGGCCTATATAATCACAATTTATGAATTTAAACAACAGTACTAATGGCTTGCCTCCAAAAGTAGTGAGAATGGTCATGTTCAAGTAACATGGTTCTTCCCATTTACACCAAGCTTCTATAATTTATTTAGAAACCCCATTTTTTGGGTTGTATATAGGGAACTATATTCATGATTAATTAAATTATTCTCATGATTTTCATCAAATTATTCACTTATATACTCACCACCATTATCAGTTCTCAACTTCATCAAATGATACTCATATTTTTTCTAATCTTTCCATCGTAATGATTTGTGTTTCATATACATGACACTGGTAATGTGAGTAAAATCATCAATGAATGTGATGAAGTACTTATCTATATTTTCTTATTGTTTTCTCGTTGGACCACATATATCAGAATGTATCAGCTCCATGGTCTACTTTCAACAAATATCAACATTATAATGAACACCATTCGTACTATTTCCTTTCAGATAGATAGTGAAAACAACAATATCTTATTCATGGAAAATTAGGGATATCCTAAACATTGTATCTTTTAGATAGATTGATCATGTTTCTTTGACACAAGTATCTAAGCCTTTTATTCCACAACTGATTCCCTTCCACTATACTCATGTAAAAAGAATTTTGTGTATCAAAAACCTGAAACAAATTCCATTTTTTTATGTTGGACTATTGTAAAACTATTCCTATCTTTGTTATACAGATCCATCTTTCTTGAAGATAAGATTTTTACCGTAATAATACAATTTTCCAACACTTAAAAGACAGTGCTTCATCCCATTAACATACAATGTTTTCTTGGGTTTTATCTATTCCTTCCTAATTATGGCTGAACAAACACCTTTGATTTTAAATGTTTCATCATTGAAAAATTTAACAATTCATTATTTAAAATTTTTCACATCCTTCATAAATTTCAGGCCTCCTATCATGTGTGAAGAACACCCACTATAATATATCTAGGGTCATTCTACATTTTTCATGATGTTCAGGTTCTTCACATCTCTCACAAGATAGTTTCCAGGGGATGGGCCATATGTTCAATCGTTATTCCATTATTTTCAAACTTCTTTTCAACAAAATTCGAATTATTATTTATTAGATAAGATTGACCCCCCCTTAATCTATGGAATTCATAACTAGTGGGATAATAGTAAAATTATTGGTTGAACCAACCCATAAAAGATATCTGCCCAAATCCACCACAATACCAGTAATACCTAGAGAAAGAGAATTTACCAATGAAACTTTTGTACTATTCATAATCATGAAAATGTTTCTCAGACACATTATTCTCATTTATTCTCAATCCAACTACATTTATGTTACTAAAAGGGTTAGTCTTCTTCATTTTTTTTAATTAGATTCAGATGTATTTGAAACCTTCCTAGATTCAGATATTTTCAGATCATTTTTGAACATTCGTTTTATAAGGACAAAACCTTATAACATACATAATATTTATTTTAGTCAAGAAAAAACTTCCTTTTACATTTATAATCTCTTAAAGTTTATAGCTTTAGAAATTTGGGACATAATACATTCATAACATTACACATTGTTACAGAGTGGATACCATAAAAACAGTTTCCATTTTTTTCAAAATATAAAACATTAAAACTTAACACACGATTTATTGAAAATTATTCTAAAATTTAACATGGATTCCTTCATTTTCCTACACATCCTTATAACTTGTAAAAAATATATAAAAACATGGGATGGGTAAACAAGCTCAGTAAGGGATATAAAAGAAGGAAATAATACATTAATTCATGAATATGAAATCCTTTTCAAAATGAATACTTATTACCTGTATATATATATACTTACTTTGTAAAACATGATATTTATATAATAAATAAGAACATAAGTAGAACCATAAGTGTTTCTTGGGGAATTAGTTACATAATTTTGCAACCCTATCAGCTACCTTATAATTTGTAACCCTCACGGCTACCTTCTAATTTGTGAAACCATCGTAGTTACACTTGAAGTAACCATATGGCCGAACTCCAACATACACATACCCAATTAATTTGAGGGAGATATAGGTCCCAACCTTCATCATAAACAATTCACAAGAACTATAACATAATCATATAACATGAATAATAGCATAAAAATAATGTTTTTTAATTTTTTAAAACATAATTTCATAATAGGATTTTAAAAGAAAATCCCCTTATAAATACTATACAATCGAAGAGAGACTTAATATTATGGATGGAATATGTATATAAACTATAAATAGACATGATTAAACATAATATAAGCAAAAAATCTCACCTAATCAATTTTAATACCACATAAATAACGATTTAGAAGGTCAACCCAAAGAATGGAAATTGAGTTAAGAATTCCCTTACCTCATGCTTGTCTTATTTCAAACTTGTTTAAAAATCCTATATAATGGTTAAATGAGTATTATTAGTATTTTAAAGAAACATGTTCATGTGTATAACATCTTATAAAATCATTTAATAATCTCATTTCACCCTTTAATTGTTAATATTTTATTCCTTGCACCGTTTTGGGTGAGTTCTTTACATGATTTTCATGATCGGTTCATGATAGATGTTCTTGTCAATTGGAAGTGAAAAACCAGAATTAAAATGAAGTAGTATTTACATATTTCCAGTACCATAAATTAAACCAATTATCATCTTTAATTATTACAGGAGTATTATTCATTAGATAAGACATTAATGATGTTTGTTTAGATCATTGTAGTGGTTCTTTGATAATAACGACCTCGTTTGTTTTATAAATTAAAACCATGCATACAAAAGAATTACAAAACCATGTATGAGACATAATACATATACTATAACCTCATTCAACCATAAAAATGGTTTCATTATCAGACTTGAAATATTCAATGAAAATTGAAATCACATCGTCCACGATGTCGGTAATTCGACACATCACGAACAATGTTTTTTATTCTTTGAATAAGTGGGAGAGGGGAAGAAGAATGATGATGAATTTTCCATGAAAAAGAGAAAATATATAATATATATTATTTCTGTATTTTTCATTCTTCTTGGGTAATAGGAGGTTAGTAATGAAGAAGAAAAGAAATGAATCTTGAAAAAAAACTTGATAAATTTCTCAAGAAAATTCGGCAGCCTCACGACAACTCTTAAAATATCATAAAAAAAGTTGTATGAGAGAAAGGGGATATATCATAACTCGTAAATTATATATAAATTAAAGGGGAATTTGGAATTAAATATCAAAATAAAATCCAAATGTAAATGAATAGAATAACATAAAATGAAAGAAAAGAATGAAAATAAAACAGGATGTTTACCTCTTGATCTCTTCTCCTTGAGATCCTTCTTAGTGGATTTGGTTTTGGTCTTTTGGTGAGACCGGGAGATCTAAGATGTGGGGAAGATACTTGGAAGGAGTATTGGGTAGAGCTTAGGCATGGATCAAGGATTGAGAGGTTTGGAAAGAAGTGGGGAGTGAGGGTGGTATTTATAGTGGAGTAGAGGGGGTATTTTTCATTATTTTAATCATTATTATATTCTTTTTGTACAAGATTATGAATAGTCTTATCTTATGTGACCTAAAATAGTAATAATGACATGTGAGTTCAAAAAAAGTGGCCTGACATCACTTAAGATTTCATAAATAGTTTATTTTTCGGATAATTGGATTATACGGTATTTTATCGTATTTCACTATTCATTGAAAAATCAAGAATTTCGGAAAAATCCCAAAAATTCACTGTAACCATTTTTCAAATTTTGGAATTCAAAAATGATGTCCATTATTTGAAAATAATTTTCTAAATATTATGAATTTTATTTCTTAATAAAAGCATACTTAATTCAAATTTAACAATTCTAATTCTATAACTACTCCTATAACACAACGAAATATTAACGAAGTTTTTATTATCTTAATTCCTTAAGAAAATAAAATAATAATAAAATTTACTATTAATTTGGGTCATATTACTATTCATATTAATATTCATAAGGGTATGTTACTATTAACAATAAAACATGCCAGTTTCATCAGACTCTAAATAACTTACTGAACACAATTGTAGATGAAAGTTTCTTGAAATTCAAAATATTGAAGTAGAAAATTTATTTTTAATGGATTGTTATAAATATATACTTAAAACAAAGTTCCATGCATTTCAAACTATATTTAAAAAAACATAGGGTGTTACATTATTTCCACTTTTTGGATATTGCTTCCTCGCAATTTTCTTTACTTATAAATCAACTGAGGGTACTTTTCCATTATAGCATTTTCAGACTCCCATGTGGCTTCATCTACCATATGGTTTCGCAAAAAAAACATTACCTAGTATATTACCTTATTCTGCAATACCTGTTCCCTTAAATCAAGAATCTGAACTAGTTTCTCTGGATAAGAAAGGTTCTCTTCTAGTTGAACTACTTTTGGGCTCAAGAAATGTGATGAATCTGCCACATAATTCCTCAACATTGAATAATAAAAAACATTTTATACCTGAGAGAAACTTGGATTCAAAGCTACTTGGTATGCAACAGGTCCAACATTATCTAATGATTTCAAAAGGACAGATGAACTGTGGACTTAGCTTCCCTTTCTTACCAAAACGCATCACACTTTTCCAAGGAGAGATTTTAATGAAAATAAGGTCACCAACCTCAAAAGAGAAGTCTTCCCTTATGTCATCTGCATAACTTTTCTTCCTGCTCTGAGCTGTCCTCAAGAGATTCTGGATCATCTTCATTTTCTCATCCACATAATCTACTAATTCTGTCCCCATCAACATTCTTTCACTAGCTTCATCCCAAAACACATGAGTCCGACACCACTTCCCATACAAATCCTCAAAAGGAGCCATCTAAATACTAAAATGAAAACTGTTATTATAAGAAAATTCAACTAACAAAAGATAATGATCCCAACTTCCCTGTTAGTCCATTGAAAAAGATCGAAACTTATCCTCTAATGTCTGAATTGTTTGTTCTTATTTCCCATCTGATTGATTATGAAAAGATGTAATGAAATTTAATTACTTTCCCAACATCTTCTGAAGTCCATTCCAAAACATATAAGTGAACCTAGGTTCTCGGTCAAATACAATACAAAGAGGAACTTCATGTAGCCTGACAATCTCTTTGAGGTATAATCGCGAAAGATGATCCAAAGGCATTGTATCTCGAATAGGAAGAAAATGTGCAGATTTTTTCAGCTGATCAACAATAACCCGAATCGCATTGTTACCTCGAGAAGTCTTTGGTAGTCCCACCACAAAGTCCATGGATACATTCTATGATTTCAACTCTAGCACTGGAAAAGGCTGAAGCATCCCCTTCGGTAACTGTTGCTCGGCTTTAACCTATTGACATGTTAAGAGTTTCATATTAAATTCAGCAATATCACATATCATTACATCCCACCAATAATACTCTCTAAGGTCTTTATACATATTAGTACATCCTGTATGAATTGAAACTGGAGAACTATGAGCTTCACACAACAAATCTATCTTCAAATGAGAATCACTAAGCAGAAACAACCTTTTTCCAAATCTTTAAACACATTCTTTATTAGCAATGCGAAACGGGCGGGGCGGGGCGGGGCGGGCCAAGCCCGCGCGGGCTTGAGCCCATGCGGGCTATACCCACAAAAGCCCGCATAAAAAACGGGTGGATTTATCAAGCCCGCCCCGCCCCGCAGAGGATGCGGGCAAGCCCGCGGGCAACCCGCCTTTTAAATTAACAAATAAATATGTGATATAATATTTATTGATGTTATATGTTATTTTTGAAATTTGCATTAAAATTTTATGAGATATATAGAACAAAAATATGACAAATATTAAAAATTAAAACTAAAAATTAAAATAGTTTAGCATAAATCAAAAAATTTAAAAATAAAAATCACCTACGACGTGCTTACCTCATCGGCACCACAGTTGAAGTAACAAAGGAGGAAGACCGGAGGAGGCCGGTACCGAAGGTGGCAGGCCGGGAAACCTAGGGGTGGCGGAGGAGGCTGAAGTGGCAGAGGAGGTGTAGGCTAAGGAGGTGTGAGAGGTGGAGGAGGTAAGGGGTAGCAGGAGTGGGCTGGGGTGGCGGCGAAGGAGGCGGGGGGTCGCGGCGGAAAAAGCAGCGGAGGGGGAGAGGGGGTCGAGGAGTAGGCGCCATAGGCGAGGTTGCGGTGCGGCCGGTCTGGGGTCATGGAGAAAGGGGAGGGCTCAGGGGCGGGGCGGGATTGACGCAGAGGTGGCGGGGGGCTGGGCGGGGATACCAGAGGTGGCAGAGGTGGGGGTCGCGGATGGGCTGAGGTCGCGGAGGAGGAGGCGGGGGAAGGTTCGGTGCAAGGTGGGGTTGGCGCAGAGGTGGCGAGGGTGGCCGGGGTGGCAGTGGTGGTGGAGGGAGGAGGTGAAGGCCGAGCGGGGATAGGGGAGGTGGTGGAGGTGGGGGTCACAGACGGGCTGGGGTCGCAGACTCGTGGAGGAGGACAAGGGAGACAGTGCAGGTATGACATGGGGGAGGTGGAGACAGCCGACGGTTTAAGGTGTGGCGGAGGCGGGTGACATGGCTGGAGATAAAAATAAATATTATGAAGGGAGGGAAGGATACGAGAACAACAGTCTCGGGAGAGGAAGGGGCGGCGGGGCGTGATGAGGCATGCTATCTTGGGGAGAGGAAGGGACGAGGAAGTGGGATTCTCGGAACTCACAAATGCCAGGCGGTCTCGGGATGATACGCCCCCGTCTTTTTCATTTAATTATTAAGTTTTTTTATACTGTGAAATGAAATCATGTATTTTTTTAATTTAAAAAAGCTCACGGGCAAGCCCGCATCCGTGCGGGCTGTTCGTCTAAGCCCGTTTATAATACGTGTAGTTTTTCTAAAACCCACACCGCCCCAAACCCGCCCCAAGCCCGCATAACCCGTGGGCCCGCATCCCATTTCACATTGCTATTCTTTATCAAGGTTAAATTCTAGAAACATACCATTTTAACCAATTATACCTTTTTCTGTAGCTCATGGTCTTTCTTCTGAGCTCACTGAATTATGTCTAACAATGACGACTACACTGAAACCTCAAAAAATAGAGTTATTTCATGCACCAACAACTTCTAAGCCAAAAATCATCAAATAATTAATCAAAGGACCATGTTATAAACATAACATGGTTAATGATGCATGATTTTTCCTAATCGAGGCATCTTCCATGTTGTTTGCTTTTACAGGATGGAAAATGATCATGCAATCATAATCCTTTATTAGTTCAATCCATCTTCTCTGCCTCATGTTTAATTCCTTCTAAGTAAATATATACTTCATACTTTTATGGTCAGTATATATTTGACATTTAGTTTCATATAAATGATGCCTCCAAAATTTCAAAGCAAAAACCCACAGCTTAAAATTAAAAATCATGTGTGGGATAATTTTACTCATGAGGTGTTAGTTGTCTTGATGCATAAGCAGTTAACTAATTATTTTTCATCAAGATAAAACCAAGTCCCTTCAATTAAGCATCATTGTAGATGACATACTCACCATTTCGGGAAGGCAAGTCCAAAACTAGAGCATTCACCAATCTCTTCTTCAGTTCCTCAAAAAAAAAACATCACATTCTTCTGTTCAAAAAAATTTAACCCCTTTTCGTGTTAAGTTAGTTACCAGTCTTGATAACCAAGAAATGTTCTTAACAAAACGTCGGTAATAACTTGTTAATCCATGAAAACTAAAAATCTCTGTTACATTTGTTGGTCTTGGCCATTTATCAACCACTTTTGTTTTGTTAGGATCAAATATTATTCCATCTTTATATACAATATTTCTAAGAAAAGAAATCTTTTGCAACCAAAAATCACACTTTCTGAATTTTCTAGAGTTTTTTTTTCTTTTAAGGTTTTTAAAACAACCCATAGATGTTTTTCATGATCCTATTTATTTTTAGAAAAAACCTGAATGTCATAAATAAACACAACCATAAACTTATCCAAGAACTCTTGAAATTCTCTATTCATATTATTAGAAAATACAATAGGTGAATTTGTTAATCCAAACGACATAAAAAAATTCATAGTGCCAATATCTTGTATGAAAGGTTGTTTTCGGGATGTCATCCTCCTTCACCTTCAGCTGATGGTATCCAATTCTCATGTCAATCTTGGAAAAGTACTAAGCACCCTGGATCTGATTAAAAAAGTCATTGATATGAGGCAATGGATACTTGTTTTTAATAGTGATTTTATTCAATGATATGTAATCAACGAAACGTTTCATGGAACCGTCATTATTAAAAAAAAATAGGAACACCCCATGGTGATGTGCTAGGAAGAATGAAGCCTTTATCAAAAAAATACTGTAACTAAATTTTCAATTCAAGAAGTACTATTTGAGAAATACAATATGGGGGTTTTGAAGTTGGATTACCATCAGGAACTAAGTCAATTGTGAATTCAACTTCTTGATCAGGTATGTCACCAGGTAACTAATCCAAAAAATATCAAGGTATTCATTTTTCACTGGCATATCATTAATCTAAACAGTTATGTTGTTTTCAGAAATATGAGCAAGATAACATTCATTTCCATATTGCAATAGTTTCTTAGATTATTGATATGTTTTCAATTGTATGGGTTCGTTCTTATATACAAATTGAAATTATTTTTGAAAAAAAGCTTCTTTAGCTCTATATTAAATCTTAACATAATGAATAGAAAGCTAATCCATTCCCATAATCACATCAAACTTGACTAAGGTCAAAACAACAAGGTTCGTAGGTAAACTCTTTCCACATACCATAATATAAAGATTTTTATAATTCATCCTTGATATAATATTCCCCCTGGTGTTTTATCAATAAGTTCTGGTATCATTTGCTGTGGTGATATATACAATTTACACAAAATTTCTCAGAGATTAAGGAATGTGTTGACCCCGTATCAAACAAAACATTAGAAAAAAATTGAGTAGAAATAAAAGTACTTGATAAAAAAACATTGGATGGACCGTCATCTGCTGACGTAGTCATAAAGGATATCACTGGTCCTTTTTTGCTTATAGTTTGGCTTCTTTTCATCATTTGGATCTCTCTTTTGGTAGGAATTTTCATAATGACCCATCTCATCACATTTAAACAACTTTATATTTTAATTATCAGGATTAGTATTTGGATCATTTTCATTACAATATCAGGCCATATATCCAAAATTACCACATTTAAAACACTTCCTAGTTTTTCTAAGACATTCTCCAAGGAGCTTCTTGACACAATTTTCACAAACTGGAAACTGGATTTTATTACCATCAGATTTCATGGTTGATTCTTACCCATTTCTTTCCATCTGTACATATTCTTCACCTTATTTCCAAAATGCAGATGATCATCAATAGAATCCATATCTACCATCTTAGCACATCAGACAAGTTTCTCATAACTTTTGAATTCAAAGGAGGCTAACACTCTTCGATTCCTTGGATTCAGTCCTGAGTAAAAGAGGTTGATTTTTCTATCAAGATCCAGAATAAGATTAGGAGTATACCTCGCTAGTCGAGTGATGTTGGTTTCATACACGACCACTAAATCTTCCTCCTTCTGTTTCAATTCAGGTAATTTCTTCTCCATCCTAAGTCGCACCACCTTAGGAATATATTTTTCAAGGAAAATACTTTTAAATTCATCCCACTCATAGGCATAAAAATACTATCTATCATTTATATTCTTTACCATTTACCACCACTGATCCACTTCACCTTGAAAATGATAAATGGCAAGACATACCTTTTTGTTGTCTTAACATCCCATAACATCGAATATCTTCTCAAGGGCCTCAATCAATCCTTCAGATGATACTGGGTCAAAAGATACATTGAGAGATAATAAATAAATTATAACCAGGTTTAAGCATAAAAATGGTTTCATGACCAGAATTAATAGAGTTATTTAAAATTTAAATCACATCGTCCATGATGTCGGTAACTCGACACATCAAGAACAATGTTTTTTATTCATTGAATAAGTGGGAGAGGGGAAGAAGAATGAAGATGAATTTTCCATGAACTTGAGAATATCTAGAATATATATGATTTCTGTATTTTTCATGTTTCTTGGTTAAGAGGAGGTTAGTAATGAAGAATAAATGAAAGGAATCTTGAAATAAAAGTAAACATGAGAAATTTCTCATGAAAACTCAGCAGCCTCATGGCGTCTCTTAAAATTTAATAAAAATAGTTTAATGACAGAAAGGGGATATATCATTACTCTTAAATTATATGGACATTATGGGGAATATGTAAGTAAACATCACAACATAATCCCAAGGTAATAGAAGAGAATAACATAAAATGAAAGAAAATTATGAAAATAAAAGAAGATCTTTGCCTCTTGATCTCTTTTCCTTGAGATCCTTCTTAAGGGATTTGGTTTTGGTATTTTGATGAGACCAGTAGATCTAAGATATGGGGAAGATCCTTGGGAGGATTATTGGGCAGAAATTAGGCATGGATCAAGGCTTGAGAGGTTTGGGAAGAAGAGGGGAGTGAGGGTGGTTCTTATAGTGGAGGAGAGGGGGTATTTTTCATTATTTTAATTGTTATTATAATATCTTTCCCAAGATTAGGAATAGTCTTAGTTCACGTGACCTAAAATAGTAATAATGGTATGTGAGTTCGAAATAAGTGGCCTGACATCACTTATGATGTCATAAATTTTTTATTTTTATGATAATATGATTTTACGGTATTTTATCATATTTCACTATTCATCGAAAAATCAAGAATTTCAGAAAAATCCCAAAAATGCACCCTAACCATTTTTTGACATGTAAAATTCCAAAATGAAGTCCATTTTTTGAAAATAATTTTATAAATATTATTAATTTAATTTCTAAATAAAATCCTACTTAATTAAAAAATTTATAATTCTAATTCTATAACTACTCCTATAACACAATGAAAAATTAACCAAGATGATATTATCTTAGATACATAAGAAAATAAAATAAAAATAAAACTTACTATTCATTAAGGTCACATTATAATTCAAATTCATACATGTTTTTCACCATTCACAAAAAAACAAGTTGGTTTCATCAGACTCTAAATAACTTACTGAACACAATTGTAGATGACAGTTTTATGAAATTCAAAACATAGAAGTAGAAAATTTATGTTTAAAGGCTTGTTATAAACATCTAATTAAAATAATTTTCCATGCATTTCCAATTATTTTTATAAAACAATGGGGTGTTACATGTTTCCTTAAGAGTTCATAATTCCCAGCATTGTTGGTCTTGGACTCATAAACAACTTTCCCATCATTTTTCATTACAATGACAACTTAATTCTTCTTATAACCCTTCCAGGGTAACTTTTGTTGAACCTTATCTAGATTCTCTTGTTGAGAACATTCACCAGCCTCGATGATAGTGTTTTTGAAACTTGTGATTCTTAAATCATATTCTGAGAGTTTTTGTGGAACATTTCCCAATTCTTCATTATTTTTCATCAGCATCACTTCCAAAATCTCATTACGATTCATATAATCTTTAAATAACTTCTTTAAATCATAAATCACTTTCATGAGTTTTTCATTAAAACCTTCTTTATTCCACACTAAATAACATTCATCTACTATTTTTTTTATTTTCATGTCATCTAATCTTTATTAAAAATTCCATCCACTTATCATATAAATGCATTTCATGTTGAATTTCTTTTTCTTCTTCAAAAATAATTCTTCCATATTTCTAATCATTAACTATTGTAATGAAATTATTTTTAATACACTATTTAACTAATTTTTTTGATTCATCCTCACTTCATTATTCTTATTCATTTTTATAGTAATCTTCTTCTTTTGTACTAGAATACTTACTTTTATTTCCCTCACATTCCTTTATAACCCTATTTCTTCCATGATCTTCTTGGATTTATTTATTCTTCATCACTATCTTCCTCATTTTTTATGTGAGGAAAATTATCTTAAATGTGACCAACTCCTCCACATTAAAAACTCTTTACGGGAAGTTTCCTTTTGTATTACCATGAACCTCTTTTCAAATTTTTAGAAAACAATGATTAAATATAATTTAGATTTTTTCATACCTCATTTTCAGAATCAGAATCACCGTCTTCTTCTTTAATAAGATTATTCTTATAATTCTCCTTCTACATAGTCTTAAAGGACATTTCGCTTTTAACTTTTGTCTTGTCGTTCATAGCTTTATATCGTATCATCATATTTGTAATAAGTGTGATAAGAATGTCTTCAGGAGATAATGTCTTGGAGTCTTTGTCTTTTAATAATGAAACATTGGCATAAAATTTTTTATGTATGATTCTAAAGATATTTTCAACAATTGTTGAATCATCCAACATGTCACCAAGGAATCTAATTATACTTACAATGTCATTCACCATGGTAAAGAAATCACCAAAATAATCATGTTCACCCATATTCAAGTATTCATACATTAACCTCAATATTTGATGTTTTTCCTTATTGAATTTTTTTCCATCATATATGTTTTTCAATTTTTCAAATATTACTTTGGTTGGGGAAACACCTTTCACTGTCAAGAATTCACTTTCAAAAAGTGATGATAATATAACATTCTTATTCCTTCCATCATTCTCAATAATCCTCTTGTCAAAAGGTGTATGTGGAGCTTTATCATCAATGGGGGGAAACCCACCTGTTACAGCTTCAAGAACATCATAAATGATAGATATATGATATAGAAGCATTATATCTTTTCAGATATGATAATTCTTTCTATAAAATATTTAAAATATCTTTTCTGTTCATAAAATTCAGGTTCTCTATCAGTAATGAATAGTGAAAGACACAAGCTTCTCTGATACCACTTGAAAATTTCTAGTCATTTCAATGTATCACTGAGTGGGGGAGGGGGTGAATTAGTGATTCCCTTTTCCTTTTAAGTTTTCTTTTAGTTGAAACAACCTTCAGCTCCCATTAATGATTCAATTACCTGCTTAAAACATCAAACAAACATCCACAAAAGAAAAATATATTTACAAGGATCACTATTCAATATGAATAGCTACATACATGGTACATTTGGAAATAATGAAATACCATACAATCCACTGGAAAAAAATCCTTAGATTACAATGAGTAGGATTCACCCTAACACTCATGTAACACTATTAGAAAATTCCACTACTGTGTCTGCATTCTCTTAACATAATAGGTTGATAAAACATATTTTGTAACAACACATGTCACATGTGATTCACTTCAATTCCATAGGTGAATACATGTGTATCACAATTCGTCATCTCATTACCCAGAATAAAGTTAAGATATTCCAAAACATATGTTAAGAAACACAGAGTTTCATTTCCTAGTCCAATTTTTAATAAATCTAATCATCCCTGATACAGTTGAATTTTATCTAGTTCAATCCCTAACTATGCTAAAACTCACTATGATTCTTCCTTAGTCTGGAAATCATTAGTACAGTAAAACTCAGAATGAAAAACCCTATTCTGATTCATCCTCAATCCTAGAATCCTAGTACTTGATTCCTAGTATATAAATATCATTCTAATTAGTTAATATAGGAATGACATCCACATTCTGATTTGATAAGAACAATACCACAATTATCCAAAAACATCACAGTCCCTATTGCAATATATTCAGTACAAGATAGCCGACATCACTCTTTCTTACCGAGCCTTTAGAGCTTCCCTCTCCTCTATAATGACCAGTACTCTGATGATAGACCTCACAATTTTCCATATACATTCTAACCATTTATAGGTGTTCTAAAATGGATTACATGGGAATCCCAAAAATATTTCCCACTCACCTAAATCCACTATAAACATCATTTCCCTCTGAAATATCAGAGAAATTTTGTCTTTTTCAACTCTTCTCTATTCTTCTCGAAGATTATTCAACAATTACTCCTTATTCTTCATACTTGGATTGATGAGACTAATTATGATCATCACGAAAAGAAGGGTCCGAACATCAGATTATGACTCTCCCATGCCGAATTCACAATCTAATTCTTTATATTCTATTTGAATCAAAATCATGTATTTAAAGGTTCAGGTCCCCCTCAACAATTCATTCAACACTCTCTATATTATTTTTCTTTTGTTTATAACAACTTGAGACAACTCACTTATTCTTCAATTCTCTTAAAGCACTTGGGAAAGATTCCCTACTTTTTCACTTCTCTTGACCCACTTGATGAAGGAATTTTATGACCAACTAGGGAAAGAGTCTTTCAATATATGGTCAACTATAGTTTTGATCATCTTGGGTACAATTCCTTCTGATTATGATCATCCTAATACCAGAAACCTTTTTTTTTGACATCATATTTCCTATCTACACTACTTTCATCGCTGTGTTCTTTTATCATAACTACACTTCATCAGCAATATTGTTCAGTGAACATCGGTATCACATTTTCACCGAGCATCGATTCCACTTCCAATATTGGAACTACCCATTTCGCATCACCTTTAATTGGAATTCATTCACATTAGTATCACTCTTCTTCGCACTGCATTCGTTATTAGTACCACTCTTCCATTGGTATGGATTTTCTATCAGCACCACATTCATCAGTTTCACATTCAATCACCCATCAATACCTCTAAATCTCAATTCCTCCTTTGTTCCGTCAATATTGAATCACGAATTATAACTTTAACTCATGATCTATGTGAAATAAAAATCAAAAAATTGTCACATATTAAGAACATTATAGTAATAGTGACTATGATTCACTTGAATATCAAGCAATGATTCTTCTAAAAATCACACTCTGGTTCTTCTAAAAATCAAGATCCAATACTTGTAAAAAATAGAATCTGATTCTTCTGAAAACTGGATTCTGATTCTTATGAAAATCAGACATTGACTCATCGAAAAATTAGTCTCCGATTCTTTTTAAAACCATCCTCCAATTCTTCATAAAATCAGCCTCTGATTCTCTCAAAAATAAGATTATTATTTCTTTGAAAAATAGGTTCTGATTCCATAAAAAAATAGGTTCTTTTTACATAAAAAAACTAGTTCTTATTCTCACAAAAAACATGATTCAATTCCATAAAAAGGGTCTGATTCTCTTGAAAAAATAGGTTCTGATTCCTTTGGAAACTGAAACTCATAATGATTCTTTCCAAAAAAAGAGAGGTGATTTCCATTCTTCAAACCATCTTAGACAACAAATGAAATCACATGAACACCATCACTTTTATAATCATCTTGGTCCTAACATTTTATAAGTCTTTCACATTGATGTATTGATAAAACCATGATGAAATATATTTGTGGTGAGGTAGGATATGTTGGGTGAATCATGATTAATATTTCATTAATGAAATATGTTAAAAGGGATTTGTATCTTCTACTCTAAAATATAATTTTATAGATTAGGACCTTTAATTGAAATGATATATCCTAAATAAATCCATAGAATTGGTGTTCTATTGGAAAGTTCAATATTCATAAATTCAACGAAAGAGACATCAAGAAAATTGGTTGATGGAACCAATATGCAACCATATTTAATCGAGATATCATGATAAATATATTATGTTACACAATTAGAATATGTATGAGGTATTATGTCATTGATTCATTAAAATAATTTTTATGGGTGTGTTAGTGTGTTTCTAGATGCTATACATACACATTAGGCTTCTTCATCTAATATTATTGAGAAAGATCCACAGAGGGTTACACATTATGTATACCCATATTTTTAGTTATATAATATATTATTATTTATTACTTAACATGTTGAATAAATATCATTCCCACACATGGTCTAATAATTATTCATGCTTGAATGGATGCATATATTACATCACAATGGATTCAAGAAAATATTATCTGAGTGGAATATTTAGTAAATAATTATTTTACATTTAGTGAATATAATAATTATTTAATTTCTAGATAATAATGTAGTGATATTTTTTTATTAAATAAATAGTCATAATTTGTGTCCTGATAAATAATGTGGATAAATAGAGGTCCATTTTAATAGATATGATGAGATATATTATATATTGAATGTTATTTGAATAAATAATATTTAATTTTAATTAATGAGTTTTGCACATGTCAAGAAATAATAAAATTATTATTATTATAAACATGGGTTTCTACATGGATTAAATAAATATTTTGTAGCACTTCTGTGATTATTTATTTCTGACCATAGAAAAATATAAATCCAATTATATTATTTTTTTAATGATACCCAATTTAATTTTTTTATTAATGAATATAGAGAATCCCTTGGATTCCCTAGAGATATCCCTTCTCCCAGAATTATCCTCTAGAGGAAGATCAATTTCTCCCAAAATTCACTCACAATTCAAGAGAGTTTAAGATGAATCATTTAGAAAGGATTCTTGAGGTGTCCAAATAAGAAAAATGAAAGTGTCAGGATCTACTGTTTTCATGCTAGATGATTCCTATGATGATGTTTAGAGATTTTTGCAAACACATGTGGATCATATCTTGAGGTATGTTTTCCCTGATTCCTACAACATAATGATTATATGATGTTTATCTGTTAACATATCCATCAATGATGAAAAATTCATGCAATGTAATTATTTATGTGCGTAAATTAATTATAATTAATATTTGATGTCCCTACACTCTAGTTCTATCATTTTATCCATTTTCTATATGATTACAATACATTCCATTGGTTAGGGTTTTTATAGTCTTGTAAATATTCTATTGATCCTCGATCATGACAAAATTAAATATTGTTAACGACCCATATTAGGATTCCATTACATCCTGTTCATTTAATTGATATCATTGCAACAACATAATTATTTAAACTTATTTAAAGATGGTTTATTTATTTATGAATAATTAATTGGTTTTAAATTATAATTTAATCATTCTTCCATAAACATTATGGGTTTTTATACATCTTATTCGTTATTTATAAATATAATCTAATCAATTAATTTTATGAATGATATAATTTCGAATATTACCTCAAATGTCTTAGAGGAGTCAAGCTGAATAACACTTGAGCACACACCATGTAACCATGATGTAAAAACTATGTACTATTGTTCAATGCACTAGGAATTAATGTGGTATTAATTCAAGGAAAGTACATTTATTACATGTGTTTCATTTAATGATACATTGTGTGTTCACCGTGCTAGCCTAGTACATAGTCAGATAACGTATATGTCGTGTAAATATAGTATGCACCATTTAGTCCTTTAGTCACATACATGCCATGTATCTTCTTAAATGGCCTACCCTACTGGTGACCGTGTAACTCGGAGACTACACGTCCTGTAGAACATATACACTCTAAGTACACTAATATTATTGGTGTTCATTATTATATGTTGAGTCCTTCTTTGTGTTCCATAGATAGATGGTTAGAATAGTTCACACTATAATGATGGATTGTACACACCATGTACTTATACAAAATTATAATGAATTATAAAAATAATTTTTATACTATGAAACCCATTTTATCATTTGATTTCATGTGTTCATTAAACATATAGGACTCTCCATGTGATTAATTTTTATATATAGAAAGTTTAAATTAATTTAATTGTAATGATTGGACTTGCATATCATATATGATTCGTGTTATAGTTATTACTCAATGTGCATCGAAGCATACACATGATAGATAAATCATGTAATCCATGTAATCATCAAGATGACAGTACCCATCCTAAATGTATGTGATAATTAATGTATTCCACATGTATCATGAGTAAAAATTATATGACTATAATACATGTTGGGTAGTTTGGATGAGTACTTATTATGTTGCCTCCAGGGTACATTTTATAATTGTACAAAATTAATTCAAAATAAAATTATTTAATTTGTTCAAAATTATAATTAATGGTAATCTCAAGTAAATTCAGATGAATATTAAGATAAAATTATTGATTAATTAAAGAATATAAATAATTTATTCGAGTAATATTTATCTAACATAAGAATAATTAACAATATATTGATAATTGTACAAAAGTTTTAATTCATTCAACACATATGGATGATCATGAGCCTAGACTCGACCATTATATGTGATTGGTTTCATTTAATTTTTTATTTAATTAAATTATTATTCTACGTGATATATCTCCTCTTATTATGTAAGGGAATGTGTGCCCATTTTTTCTTTAAGGTAAACCTATTCCCCTCACATACATGTGTGTAATAGAATTTTTAATGGATGGATCTCTTAAGCTATAGGATGTGGTTATGGTCTGGGGTCGTTGAAAAACCAATCCAAGAGAGTTATATAGGTGGATAGGTGGACAGGTGGACAACTGCAACATGAACCATAAATGGTTCAATGTGTTTCTCCCCTAGGATGATGGTTAGTTTATCATCATCTAGATAAACTAATTATTAGTCAAACCCCATTATAATAAAAATTTATAGTTTTATTTATTTCATTTTTCATGGTTATTTCATTATGGATGTTTTCTGCGATTAAAAAAAGTAATAAATTGACAAGAATAAATGATAGAACTAAAATAAATTCTCTTATGCATCAATAATATATATCCCATGGTAAATCACTTAAATAATCCACTTAATATTAATAATAATGTAATACATATAAATAATTTCAATTTATTCATAGAAAGATAAAATCTATAAATTATAAATATTATTTTGGTATAGCCTTTCACCACATCATTTAAAATTGATCCATTGATTAATGTGATTAATCAAACATTATTGGGGTGATTTCAATTATCGTGGAATTCTAACATGACATTTTTGGTTGAATTAACTTATTACAAATCATGTGTTGATTATAAAAGTAGGACTCGATTTAACTAGGAGTCTAGGGTTGAGGAAATCCAATTTATGGATTTCATGATTGAGAAGTCCACTCAAAAGATCAAGGAACACTGAGTTAATGGAGATGTTATTTGTAATGCCAACCCAAAACCCTTCATATTTCATTACCAACCATTTTTAGGGTGATGAGAAATGAAATATGGATCCTTACAATAATAATGTCCTAGAAATAATATATTTCAATGTTAATAGGGAGGGATATTGGGTATTGATAAAATTTTGGGATATTAAAAAATATAATTTTTATTTATTTTTCTAAATTTGAATAGATAAATTAATGAATATATTCTCATATTACATGTAGAAAAAACATTATAAATGACATCAAATATATCACATCAATACATACATGAGAATAATAAACTTCTCACTAGAACAAATGTCCAAGAGTGGAAATTGTTGTTGCACATTATCATAATCCTTGAAATTAAATTATATGTTTGGGAAGAACCTATTAATGATATGACTAATAATGAGGCTTGTGAGGAATAATTTTCTCTATATGAGAACAAATTTAAAAAAGTCTATAGATTTTTAATGTTTCATGCTATCATCCATGACTAATTGGATTTGGAAACAACATAATGACAAGTAATTATATAGAATAATGTCTTAACTTTTAGATATCTATCAATATAATGAGAGACAAGAGATATATGAGACCTCTAATACATTTTTCAGAACTATTCATTAAGATTATGTGCCAGTTGGACCTCATGTAGCATTGTTTTTTATCTATGTTGAACACTAATAAATATTAGGAATTAAATTTTTCAGATGTGTTGTGCACAAATATCATTGTTTCATCACTAATAAATACATTCTCTAGTTTTATTTTCAAGTCAAACAAGAGATATAGTGATAAGAGTATTTTTGAACTTCTTACTTCAACTCACCAAGTGGATAAGGATAACGAGAATGAAAAACCTATGGTGCTTATAGAGAAAAAGGAAAGAAAGAAAAAGTAAAGGGGGAATAAGAAGCATAACAAGTCTAAATATCTTGAGAACCTCCCTTACAAGAATAGGATGTTCCATAGGCATGGCATTGAAATGGATGCAGTATGTTTTTCATGTGGACAGAAACTATGCTATAAGAATATCTTCACCAGAAGTATAACAATGCTACTGGTGCACTAGTAATTTAATTAAATCATTCAATATCTATAAATTAGTTATTATATTTTTTATTTTAGTGGTCTCATCTATATTCTAATATATAAACCATGTAAATTATAAAAGAAATATAGATTACTAGTGGATTTATATTATACCAATGTTGGGAATCTTGATGCTCTAGCCATTGGTGACAACCACATTTCATTACCAACTAGAATGATATTGGGATTAATGGATAGTTATTTTTATCCCACTATTACCAATAATATAAATTTTGTACCATTCTTAGATAAAAATGTTATCATTTTATAGTTTATAAATAAAAGTATTTTATTTTATAAATACAATATATGCTATGAAATGAATCATATAAATTGTAGTCTTTATATATGGAATTACTAAAACCAAGTACTTAAAATTGATAATGAATCATGTTAAAATGACATATATAACACAAAAATATGAAATCACTGCATCAGTCATGTATATTGAAAGATTTTATAATGCACTGTTTATATTTTTATTTAGACTCTTTAGAGATAAAACCACTTGAATGATTTCATTCTTGTTTACAAGGAAAAATTTCCAAACCTCCATTCAGTGGATATGGTGAACGGTCCATATAGATTCTTGGATTTCTACACACTAATGTGTGGTGACCATTTCTAGTAGATTATGGAGGTGGGTATTCTTAATTAATATCTGTAGGTAATTACATTACAATATATGGATATTCCTACATGATGATGTATAAATCCAATTACTTTGATAGGTTCAAATAATTAAAGAATGAATTAGAGGATCAACATAGAATGAAGATAATGAATCTTCAGTTATATTGAGGTGGGGACTATCTTAACCAAGTTTTAATCAAAATTATATAGGATTTTTGGATTATATATCATCCAAATCCACCTTACACACCAGAGGGGAATGGTTTTAGTGAAAGGAGGATCAATACCATGATAGACATGATAAGTTCGATGATCAATCATGAATACCATCAATTATTATTTGGGTAATATGAATTATAAACTGTGGAATATACATTAAATCAAGTACCAACTAAAACATAAAATGAAATTATACAGTTATCCAATCTTTTAATACATTAACATGAAAAAACATTCAGGCAAACGTAATTCATTACACAAATAGAAACCAATAGACCGTAGTAGTCTTTTTTCCCTTGGAAACATAGAGACTAGTACATAAGTGAGCTACATTGTCACCCAATAGTATCATCTTGATTAAGAATCTTTTTAGATTCATCATAAATATTACATATACTAATATCTTCAGGAAGAAAACATAAAAATGGTTGATCGCATAATCTTAGTAAGGGTAAACAAGGGAGACTTGCAGTAATAAACATGATAATAAGGGTATGATAATGTGATCATGATATTAGAAGATCATAACCTGTATATAAAAGATCATAAACATGAATCATGGAATAAAAATTGGTAGTTCATATTAAATGAATCAAAATGTAATTAGGTACATGAACTATGAAATGATAACAGATGAGTAAGACATAGAAGTGTGGAATACAGATAAACATATAACAACATTACCTATAAAGGAAGACACATTTCTAGAACTTATCAAGGAACTTCATTGGGACTACACCTATTCATTATGACACACCAATATCCCTAGTTGCACTCCCTTCCTTGTAAGTGACCATGTATCCCCATCATCCCATAGTGGATTAGGTTTTCCCATCTTCCATCATCATGATGATTACACCTACTAGGCGGGACACACCACAATCCCCAGTCATAGTACATTCCTTGAAAGGGATTTGGTTTACCCGTCTTCCCATAGTGGATCAAACCTGTAAACTTCTTTCCCATCATTATCTCATTAGACATAAATCTTTACCCAATGCACTGGAGGGAAATATAGGTCACACTCATCTCATAATAAAATAATTCATACATGTTCATAAGATAATAAAATGTTTATCATAATAGGAACTATAAAAGTGTTGGGTTTCATAAAAAACAAATAAAAACCCATGAAACTAAATGGGATTCATAAACATATAATCATATCTTAACCTATGAAGAAATACATGTGTCATAATCATGTCATCTATGACGAAACCATTAAAAATAATCTAGTTTCATAAGAATGTAACCTGATAAAGAGGAAAAGGGGTTGTTACCATCATTCTATTCAGTAATAAACAATTAAATAATGAATATGAATGGTATTATAGGACAATTTCCTTATAAAGTAATGATTAACATCAACGAATTTCTTTTCAGATGGAAAATAATTTTTAAAAAAATTTTAAAAATATTTCATGAGGAAAATATCATTTCCTATTAGAATAATTATTTATAAAACATATTTCATTTTGAAAACCCTTTTCATTGAAAATTAACTTTAAAAATTATAATGAATGTTTGATAACCTTTTGAAAACAATTTCATTGAATACACTTTGAAAACATATAAAGAAAGCTTCAAAACGTTTTGAAAAGAATTTTTTAAAAAGTTTTAAAACATAAAAAGAAAGCACGATAATGTTTTCAAAAACATTTTTATTGAAAACATTTAAAATAAACTTGATTTTTTTTAAAATATAGTTTTTGATTTTCATGGTATGTTTCCCAAAGAAGAAAAAATGGGACAAAACTACTTTACCAATTTGGTTACTCATAAAACATAAACTACATGAGGAAGAGATTGTAAAATGGATATGTAAATACCCATAAACATATGGAAAAAATAATATATATATTCATGGTTATTATAATCACCACACAAATTAAATGAGTAGTGAATAAGACCTTAATCACACAGAAATTGAAAATGAGATAAATTTATCTTTCTTTATATATTGATTGTCTTTGTACTCATACAAACCTCATATTTAATAAACATAATTTTATGATACATCTTTTACCAAACTATATTATTACATTGAATAATATATACTTTTTATTATATATTTATATTATTATCTTATTAATGATTCCAATTTATGGTTTTACTCTAGGTAATATCTCCTTTGTATTTTACATATGTCTTAAATTGTTATATTTTTCCCTCATAATTATATCATAAATTTAAAAATGTAAAAAATGAAATTAGTACCATTTATATTTAGTATATATTTATTTATAATTATTTATATAATAATGAAATATGGAATGGAATACATTGTTCATAATGACTGTAGGTCATACATGCGTATGAACGTTGTTTCCATTTAATTATCATATTGAAAGAATTAATGTGAATAAAATATATGTATTTATATATATAATAACTCCAATAAAATTATTATTTCACATATATAATATAAATTTATTGAACAAATCTTTAATACATTATATGTAGATTGTAAATGAATCTCGTTGCATTGAGGGGCTGTAGTCTACACTTCCCCAAACGAAATTGTCATAGTTACATAAAATGGAATCATAAAAAAAGTTTTATGTAATAATTATAGAACCATAAATACATTATAAATATGAAATATAACACATATAAATAGTATATCCATCATAATTTCCATCCATGAATGGTGTCAATGAAAACACGAACAAGAACCTTCCATGAAGAGGTAGTTCTCCATGTATAATAAAAACAAGTTTATTACCCATTAGATAAATTTTTGTGTTACTGTAGGTTGAAAAATTACTATAAAAACATATCAGTATATTAAGGATACTGAGTCTATTAATTATGCAGGTAATAAAAATAGTTGAGGTAGTGGATAATTAAAATAATAGAAAGGATCTTGAGGAATGATGTTACCTCTTCTTTTCAAAACTTCATTTACTTTTCACCAAATATCATACACGGTTGGATTTATTTCCAAAAGGGGAATTACAAGAGTAAGGTATGGATTTTTTGTATGGATTTTGGGAATTCAATTGGTTGGATCTTTTATGTACATAATGGTATTTATATCAGTAAATAATGGGTATATGTGGTGGACTATTATAGGGGATGGAGTGGAGAAACATGGAATTTTTAAAAACATGTTTCTTATACACTCATTTTTATATATTAAAAGTCATAAAAACCAAATATCTAAATCGTGTAAGCTTTATGTATGAGATATGAAAATATAACAGGTTTTAGACAAGTGGATAGTTCATTTTGACCCTTAATATTATAGCTTAGTCCCTTGTTAAGTGTAATTTTACCTTAATCGTTTTAATTATTATTAATAACTTTCAATAGTAATTTTGGTGAAAAATTATGTTTATATTATTAGTATGTAAATATTATACAGATTATAATATTGTATGTATATTTTTTAAAATTAAATTCACAGAAGTGGAAGAATTATATTTTATGCTAATCTCACAGAGGTGACGAGAAAAATGGTTTTTAATTTGAAGAATGTTATAAAGTTCATTAAGAATTCATATCTAAATGAAATATAATAATGATTCTAATTCACTATATTAAATTAATAGAATCATATTTTATTTATTAAGGCTTTATATTAAACATAATATATAATTCAACGGTATTAATAGTGAAGATGACAAAACATTGTTGGAAACAATTCCTTATTTTTCAATATTAACAAAGAAACAATTTATCTCAAAAAAATACCAAAACATCACCCTAAGGTAATTTTGAATTCTGAATTAAAAAATTATATTTATTTTATCAAGTAATACTTCCAAATTTTTATAAATAAAATTACATTATTTTTCAAAAAAGTACATAAAAAGTTGTTCTTTAAAAAAAAATTATTTTTAAACATATAATGACTTTACTAAAAATGTATGTATTACTACCAATATGATTTATTTATATAAAACAATTGTAAATAATGGTTTAAAATATATTATTAATAATAATATTACAATTTTTAATGTATGTTTCATAACTATCTCGTTTAAATAATTATAACAATAAAATGATGTTTTGAAGAAAGACATTATTTGGTATAATGCAATCCAAGTCGATGTTGTGTGTAATAATTGCTTATCTTAGTGTATCTTTTAGGTAAGTTTTGACTTAGTGTAGCATGAAACACATAGAATTAAATAAAAATAATTTATTTTAAAAAATAGTTCACCAAAAAATGAGTTGTAACATTCAACCCCCTTAAAATGAATTTCACACTCAAAATTCATCATCTGATACAAAAAAAATAAAGATACATCTTCCTCATCATATCTCAGGTTCCCATATTATTTCTTGTAAGCGGTGTTTTCTCCAAAAAACACTAACCAGGTCTGTAATATTGTTTCATTTAAATATATCTACATGATCAACAATTTTAACTGGTTTTCCCTCTTGAGAAATATCGTGCTCTAGTGGTATGACCTCAGAGTTTAGTACATGTGAAGGTTCGGGTATGTACTTCCTCATGAGAGATACATGGAAAATATGATGAACTTAAGAGATATTTGGATGGAGTTACAAGATATAGTAAACCATTTTGATATGATCATGAATCTCAATGGGGACTATATACTTAGGTATTATATTTGGTTTCTTCATGAATCTCATAACATTATTCCAATGAAAAATTATTTCAAAAAAAATTATCACCAACCTAAAATTATAGTTCATGATGAGGGTTATATATATAATGTTTCTTTTTAATTTGATCTTCCTTGATATGTTGTCTAATGGATCTAAAATTCTCTACCATTTCTTCAACAATCACATGTAACAATAATTTTTTTTATCTAAAATGATCCCAGAAAGCTAGATATCAACATTTCAAACTATAGAGGGATCCATAATAATCCATCTAAATGTTTGAGTCAAATCTATTGTTGTAATAAAACTAAACTAAATAACGTTATTAAACCCAAATTCATTTAAAATCCAATAAATATGATCTAAAAATACTCTCTACAATTTTGTTTATTCTTTCATAATGTCTACCCTTTTGTGGATGATCAGTAGTGCTGAAAATCAACTCTATATCATTTTCTATCTTAAGGAATCACCTAAGATTTGTGGTAATCCTCAAATATCAATCAGATAAAATAGAATTATGTACCCCATACACCATTACAACCTCTTTAATGTATATCCTAGAATACTTATCCAAAGAAAATTATTCTCTTATATCAATGAAGTGTGCTAACATAGTTAGGCGATCAAATAAGACCCATATTAAATTAATCCATTGATATTTTTTGGGTAGTCCAATGACAACATCAAATGTGATGTTCTCCCATTTCCATTCTCAATGGGTAATGGATGAAACATACCCCTAGAATTTTTTCATTTCGTGTTAACATGATGGCATACCAAGCACCGAGATTTAAACTTAGTGATAAACCTCTCATGTCATCCCACCAAATGTATTAATTTTTGTATCAATAAGTCATTCTACTTCTAGATGGAATAGAGAATGAATAATAATGAGGTTCCTCCAACATCTCATTCTTTAAATATGGTATTAAAGGAACACAACCAACATTTCAGAACCATCTCATTTGATCCTAATCAATGTTAATCATAGGAAGATCTATTACTTTCTTTTACAGATCTACAACTTCCTTCCAAACCTCTTTGATCTTAAATTGGATAGAGGGGTGGACATTCAATTGAGAAATATAATATTTCTATCCTTAATTCAATATTTATAGAACCAACCTTTTCTAGTATAGAAGTATTGGCTCTTTGGAACTCTTCATCATCTTGGATAAGCTAGCCTGATCATTTGGACTTAAAGAATCATCTACCTTGTTATTTTTCCAAGGGTTGTAATGTACTGAAAAATCAGAATCCTTATCATCACTAATAATATTATTTGGAACATATTCAACTCCTTCATTGTGAATATATATTTCAAAAAAAATTGATCATTATTTATATCACACTGATCACCATAAATATAATTCTTCAATATCATTAATTTAAAAATTACCATAAATAACTCCCAATAATGAGTTATGTAACATTATTCATGAATCATTAACTATCACAAGGAATAATAGATAACCATGTTATTTTGCGTAAGAAATCATTACAATTAATTCTTGGATGAATCATTATATATTACATATCCATTTCCATTATAGGGTCATATATGAACTGGTGCACTGACTATCCTCATCATCAATTCCTATAAATTTTCCTCACATTCTTATTTCCAAAAGATCATTTCGCCCTTTAAAGATAACTTGGTAAAAGCATTATATAGTCATAAGCTACTATAATAAATCCATTGATAATATCCAGCTAAAACTTGAAAAATATGGATATCATTCCACATGGTTGGTCTAGGATAACATTCAATAGCATATAGCACTGATGGATCAATTACTATACCATCTTTTCATATTTAATGACCTAGGAATTAAATCTTTTGCAGCCAAATTTCAGATTTTTTAAGTTTTAAAACAATTTATCCTTCCATAGGGTATGTAGTAAAATTTTCTAGTGGTCTTAATGTTCTCACTTTATCATTGAATAGATAATATTATCATCCATAAGGACTACAATAAACAGGTAGAGCTAATCTCTAAAGAATCTGTTCACTAAATCCATTATGTCATATGTAAAATTATTAAGAACAAAAGAAATCAATATATATTTATAGTGTCCATTCCTTTTACAAAATATCTTATTGGGTATATCATCTTTCTTGACCCCCAATTGATCATATCTATGATGAAGATCAATCTTGGTAATGTATCAACATCCTCATAGTTGATCAATCAAGTCATCAATATGAGGAAGATGATATTTTTCATGATCTTGATCTTGTATCAACATATGTTAATCATTTTATAGTCACATTGATCAAACATTATTTTTCACAAAGAATATAGGTGCACCACCAAGGTGACACACTAGGCTGAATGAATACCTTATCATGGTTTTCTTTGAGTTACTTCTTTAATTCCTACACCTCAATCGGTTCCATTATATTGGGAGTCTTTGAAATTATTATGGGAAAATGTATGTTTTCTATAGAGAAATGAGCATCAGGATTAGGTGGGATATTATGACACTAATTTGGGAAAACATCAAAAAATTCTATAATAATAGTAATATTATCTTTTCCATGTTTCTCCCCGACCATTTGAGACAAATATTCCATTTGAATGGAAATTAATGGTAACATCCTGGGTAATTATAGAATAATACTTTGTTATATTTGTTAATATTAATTAATTAGATAGTAATTCAACATTAAAAGGGGAATTATGTCTGATATCATACTTGACACAAGACAATAATTTTCTCCAAAATCATAGGTTGCACAGAAGACTGAGTTATACCCAAAAATACTATATTATTAATAATATTATTTTATGTTGTAGTTATGAAATAGCCTTTAGAATGGAGGGAATGAAAAAAATGTACTAAATTATGAAATTAGAGTTAAACATGTTAATATAATGAATCATTGTTCAGAAAATTAATTACAAATGAAAATAAAAACCAATAGAATATAATGGATGCGTTTTTATGAAAAACATTTTAAGTGTGAATAATTGTGATTATAAAATTGTAAAATCACTATTTATAGATTATATTAATTAAATATAATTTAAATTTGATGTTTAAAAATCATTTTATATTATTTCTAGACATTTTATAAGAATAAATACAGTTTCGCAGATTAAATGAGTGTTTTTCTAAACATCTATTTTAAGATCCTTTTGATAGAGAACCCATTTTAAATATATTTTTTGATAATTTTATAATTTATATTTAAAAAATAGATTTATTATTTTTAATGGGGTCATCGAATTTATTTTGGTTGAATTTGTTTCATTTTTCTAATCTAATTAATATTTTAATGAATAGTGAAAAATGCAGCATTTTAACTAAAAAATATATTTTCATTTAATTTTTTTATATTGATAGATTATCATTTTAATAGGTTTTAAATTAAATTTACATTATATTATTATCATTAAACCAATTTTGGTCATTGGAATAAATTTCACATTGAAATTGGATATAAAAACTATGTGAAATTTTGAATGTTTTACTTAAAAACCATGTTTTCATATTTCGTCAATGAGACTAATTTTTAATTCATTTCAGAAAAATATATGTTTTTAATTTTTAAACATGTATTCTATATTTTTTTAAAAAAGGAATATATTATGTAAATATGTCCCTTTTACATTTAGACATTATGAATAGTAACATTAGTAATAAATTCTATTACCACAGTTAAAGGTACAACATGTAATTAAAGGTAAAAATAATTGTATAATAACATAAAAATAACGTAATGCTTGTTCTAATTTAATTTTATGAAATAATTGATATGTTTGGCATCCTTGGTTTGATTTTTAGACCACTTGGAGTAACATGAAGCATTTCAATGCATTTATAATTTCATATTAAATGAATAGTCATTTTTGTAACACTTTTTCCTTTAAAAACTAATGTATTTTACTATAGAGTTATACATGTGATATCATATACTATAAATAGTCTCTATAAATATAAAATTATTACCTAATTTATTTATAATTTTAAATAATTTAATAATTAAATTAATTATGAAACACTGTTGATGGAGTAATAGATTTTTTAAAGAACGAATCAAATAAATGATATTAATATTATTAAAATAAATATAATTTTATTTATTTGATGCCATGAATATAATTTTTTGATGACTATCATAGTTTTGGATTGATAGAATATTGTAACATCCTGACCCGACACACCTCTAAGACGGTGGCCGGACCAGTGGGTCACATAACCTCAAGCACATCTCCCGGAACGCTAGAGGCTGCCGACTAGCAGTGAGGGCCCTTTTTTGTCCATGGAGGAGACAATTCCCTCATAGGTAACAAATAATATCACAAAAGAAGAAAATGGAAACAATTAATAAATAGCGGAAGCATGCGAATGAATAAACTGTAGCATAAGCAATATAAATAAATCCAACTGAATAATAATAACCAAATACGGAAGCTCACAAAAATATGACATTACTATTTCCGACACATTTACGCTGGGGCGCGCGCGCATGTCAGAACATTCTCCCTACACTGAGTCAACCCTGGAAATTGGTGAGCAGGGGGCAGCGGGCATCAGCGGCGTTGTTCTTGAGGCGAGGCTGGAGGCTAACGGAGGCATCATCGCTGCTGGGGTGAGAGAGGAAGGTCGCCCGGACGTCGAGGATCCTATTCCTCAGGAAGACATCCCTAAGGCAGATCCTGCTGTCGATCTGCTGGCTACCTTCCCTACATACCGACCCGCTGAACCTGAGGAGGTAGATGACTCAGACTCAGAGGCAGTCGAGGAGAGCTGGATGACACGACGCAAAGGGTTGAAGTGTATCTGACGCTTCCTCAGACAGCCCCAGTCAGATTGGCTGAGGCGGATGGGATCAACCAGACCTGGCTATGCTTCCTGTGCGCCGGAGGGGCTGACGTTCAGCTCCTTCATCTAACGGTCCGTGATTACATGGCCGAGAAGATACGCAAGAGCATTCGGCGCGCCGGCGTTGCCCAGTGTCGGGAAAGATCGGTGAGCGCTCGAGCATTGATGAGGGTGGAGCAGGAGGTCCGGCACCTTGAAGGGTAGGCTGCAGATAAGGAGGCCTTCCTTGCAACATGCTCTGAGCTTTTGGAGGAACTGACAGCCCAGCTGGCTGACGCACAAGAACAACTGATGGAGGCAAGTCACTAGATGACTGTACTTCGAACTGAGCGGGAGCAGGCACAAGCTAGGATTGGTGAGCTGCGCTCTGCAGCGGCTGATGAGGAGAGAGTCTTCGAGGAGCGAAAAACGGTCATGGAGGCTACCAGCCAAAGGGTAGTAGTGCTGGAAAGGTCGATTCAGCGCGCTGATCCTTATGGGCTTTGTTTTGGCCATCTCATGAACCTCTTGCTTGTACTGCTCACCATCTCAATCCAATACATGGCCAAATCCATTCATCTTTACCCTTGGTTTAATATGCTCAACCATAATTCCGAAATGAATAACAACCCATCACTAATCTCTTGTGGGTTTCACCCAATGCGAGAAGCAAAGGATACTCATGTCATCATCTCGTCCAACTATGGGGAATTGACCAAGCCTCAGGCATTCGAAATTGGGCCAGGATTTCTGAGGAGGAGACCTCAGAACGATTGATATATCACCTTCTCAATGTGCTTTGACACACGAGCAGGGTAATGCCGGGGGCATTGAAATCCATCCGAACATAGGGAGATGGAAAGAAAAGGTGAATCACGCTACCCAAATTCGGAACAATGTGGGGCGCGACGATGGACGATAACTGTTAACAGTAATGTAAATACATCATACATATCATGTTGGCCTGGAGTGGGGACAATAAACGAGGGCTGACCGCTGACCATGTTCGCAACACGGGGCCTAACTCAAATATCGCCGGTCAGTTTCTCGGAACGTTGGCCCAGGATAGCAGGCGGACTATAGGTCTATCATCCATGTTGCTACAATAGGTGGACCAAAGGTCTGTCATCCATATTGTGGCAGCAGGCGGACCAAAGTCTATCACCCATACTGTTAGGGGTCCCGTCAAACATGACCAGTCTTCCGGAACGTTGGCCCAGGACAGTAGGCGGACCGTAGGTCTGTCATCCATACTATTAGGGGGTCCCGTCAGACATGAAAGAGAATTAGGATCCGAATAAAGGGGAATGCAAAGCGTGGAAGGTGGAGTGGTGGTTTGTTCGAACAGAGTCCAACACTCCCAAAATTGCACCACCGTGGCGGAGGCGCATCAGGCAGACATACCAACCTGGTCATGGGTCATCCCAGTTTTCAGGTAGGACCTCTCTGGCGAGAGAACTACCGCTTCCCATTACCACTATGGGGAATCCTGAACTTATTCGGGGTATATATCACGATTACACCACTTCCCGCGAAGTCAGGCCGGGGGGCCGACAATAAGGAGGGATGGGGTTTGGTAATCCCTGGGGCTGGACCCAAGACGAAATGTCCGGGAGTTCCTACGTATCTTATTAGGATGAGAATCAAGCCACTCGTAGTTCTAGAGAGTCAATTTAACGTCATGATGGACGAAATACAGTTTAATATCGTGTGGGATGGGGGTCACATCTCATCTGGGGATAGGCACGGCATGACGGGTAACCCGACGTGAATGAGGAAATGATCTCGCACCACACCGTACAATCCCACAAGAGAGACCAAGTCGCAGAAATCCAAGCAAAGGATCTTAGTTTTAGGTCTTAGAACTCGGACCAAAGGATAAGGGAAATGGGAGACACACGGTAATGCGACTGCAAGACCCAACGTGAGTGTGGGGAAAAAAAGGCCCTGCTTACTATGTGCTCCTGGAGACGCATTTAGGCCGAGAGACCGAACACAAAAAGTTAGGCTGGGCCTGTGGGGAAGTTCTCAAGTGCTCCTACGTATCTCATAAGGATGAGAATCAAGCCATATGTATTTCTTGAAAAGAAGCATGGCACGATATGGCGCCTCTGCAAAGGATGAAGGGGTCGTGCGGGTCTAGCCCTCGCACCAAAAGAAGCGGCATTTGATATGTCTTTTTTGTTCTTGAAGGTAAATGGTTTTTCTTTTGTGGGGTGACTGGCCTAGGGTAGAAATTCATGGCGTCTCCACAATAATCAAGCCATAGCAGGCGTTGGAAAGCAGCATGGTAATCGAACAATACCTGGCATGATGTACCCCATGGGGAGGTCATCACAATGTAGTGCCATTTTTCGTCGTGCGGCCAGGAAGATATCATCATAGTTTATGGTCGTATGGTTTGGACCAACAACACAGTTTATGGTTGTATGGTTTGGACTAACAACACAGTTTAAGGTCGTAAGGTTTGGACCAACAGAACAGTTTAAGGTCGTATGGTTTGGACCAACAGCACAGTTTAAGGTCGTATGGTTTGGACCAACATCACATTTTAAGGTCGTAAGGTTTGGACCAACAACACAGTTTAAGGTCGTAAGGTTTGGACCAACAACACTGTTTAAGGTTGTAAGGTTTGGACTAACAGCATAGTTTAAGGTCGTAAGGTTTGGACCAGCAGGAACAAACATGATGCGATAAAGCATACCTGATGCGGGTGAGGGCGTAATCCCATACCATCACTGCGCGTGGTTCTGAGAGAGGAGCCTCAGGACAAAGGGGCCTACGAGGGTTCAACAATCAGGGGGGAAGGAGATGCTATCTCCCAGCTATGCTGGGCCCGAAACGCAATGTCTGGGCGACTCCTCGTTCCCTATGGGGATGAGGGTCAAGCTGCACGCAACCTGTAGATAAGAGACCCAAGCACATACTCTAGTGCTCATATCGCGGGAGCCCCGAGAGACACCGTTACACAGCTCGGTCTGCCTGATGTGCAGGGGTGTACTGAGGGTTTGTACAAGGAGTGTCGAGATTCCACCTTGACACAGTGGGGGCGGAACACAATGTGAATCATGCAACCAACATTCAAGTCCCAAGGAAGCCGGTGTGACGATTGAGGATTACAGCTGACCATGTTCGCAACACAGCATCCTGTCACGTTATCCTAGAAGTAGGGGAAAACAAATGAGTATCAACCGCTGACCATATTTGCAACATGAGATTTGTATTAATTTTTCTCTCAAAACCCTCAGGGGCGTTGGCCCGTGACGGTAGGAGATCCCTTAGGAGTTGTATCCAGGCCGTTCTTGGGGGGTCCCTCTGGGCGTGAAGGATGGTGGGGCCTGAATGAAGGGGAACATGAAGCTTGACAAGTGTACAAAAACTTGTCTAAGTCGAATTTGACACTCTAGGTCATAGACCAAAGTACTCTGAACACATTAGCAGACCACTGGAAAGGGTCGAAGGGCTCAGTCTAAGAGAGGCCAAAAGATGGAGGATTCCCGAGGGAAGGGTAGGCCAAAAGACCGAGGCAACGGAGAGATCGTGGGATCTCCTAAGAGGTGGGGCTGGACCTAAAATCTAAGTGTTCAGGCGGTCCTACGTATCCCATAAAGATGGGAATCAATCCACACATAATTCTAGATGACGCCTTTTAATATCATGGGGAACACGACATAGGAGGGCTAATCCTGAGAATAGGGAGCGCGTGGTGCAGCTATTGCAAACCCGGCATGAATGAGGACATAATCCCATACCACGCCATGTGATCCTGTGGTCAGGGTACCAAAGGAGAGCCAGGCACGATGCATTAGCATACCTCGAGCTGGACCCAAAGACAGAAGATCTGGGCGCTCCTGGGGCTGGACCTGAGACGAAATGTCTAGGCGTTCCTACGTATCTCATTAGGATGAGAATCAAGCCATACGTAGTTCTAGAAGCACAGTTTAACGTCACGTTTGACGATATAAGGATCTTAGTTTTAGGTCTTAGAACTTAGACCAAGGTTCAGTTTAGGGTCGTGCTGGACCATACAGTTTAAGGTCATGCTGGACCATACAGTTTAAGGTCATGCTGGACCATATAGTTTAAGGTCATGATGGACCCGAGGTAGGCTTAGGCAAAGTACTTCTTGAGTAACCTGGCGTTGGTGGGAGTAGTTATGCACTCACCATCCATAGTCACCAGGGAATACGTGCCATTGGGATAGACCTTATGGACACTAAAAGGCCCCTCCCACTTGGGCTCCAACTTGGGTGGTTTCTTGCCTGGAATCATTGGCGCTCTAAGAGTCAGCACTAGGTCACCTTGCAGGAAGGAGCGGAGGCAAACCTTTTTATTGAAAGCTCTATCCATCCTACTCTGATGCCTTTCCAAGTTATGTAAAGCGCGAAGCCTACTTTCGTCCAGCGCTTCCAATTCGTCTAGATGGATTTCCGCAACTCTATCCGGCGCTTGCTGGTCGTAGACTGCCGTGCGTAATGAGGGAAACTGAATCTCGTTGGGCAGTATGACCTCAGCTCTGTATACTAGGGAACACAGAGTCACCTGGGTGGAGTTATGAGTCGTCATCCTATAAGCCCAGAGGGTGTTGGGGAGCTTGTCCAGCCAACTTTTCTTATTCTGACCAACCATATTTTGCAGAATGTTAGAGAGGGTTTTGTTAAACGCCTCAATCTGTCCATTTGCCTGCGCATGGTAGCGGGAGGTGTGGTTAGAGCGAATGTTGTACTTAGCATACAATTTCTTCAGCTCGGCTACTCGGAAGTTGGTTCCGTTATCCCTGAGGATAGCGTGAGGTACTCCAAACCGATATATGATATTGGATCTCATGAAGTTAGCGATAGAATATGACTTGACTTCCCTTATCGGGATTGCCTCCACCCACTTTGAGAAGAAATCCGTAGTTGTTAAGATGAACCGGCACTAGTGGGCCGTCGCCGGTGAGTAAGGCCCCACGACATCCAACCCCCAGACTGCAAAGGGACAAGAATACTTGGTAGTATGGAGAGGCTTTGTTTTCTGATGCACAAAGTTAGCATGAACATGACATGCATGACACCTCTTGGAATACTGAATGCAGTCGTAGATCATGGAGGGCCAGGAGTATCCCAGCCTCCGAATCTGGTGGGACAACTTTGACCCGGCCTGGTGGGCACCACAAGAACCAGCATGCACTTCTTGCATGACCTGTGGGATCTCGACTCCTCGAAGACAACGGAGGAGAATACCATAAAATCTATGCATATAAAGGAGCTGATCAAGGATGGGACCATTCTAAAGGGTGAATTGCGGCGCGCGGCGTCAGATTCGTTCTCGCTCGGCTCTATCCAGTGGAAGATTTCCGTGCTGGAGATATTCAACCAAGGGCGTCCTCCAGTCAGGAACTGTCCCGATTACCGCGCCTGAACCCCCTGGGGATCCTGATGTAGGGGCACCAGCGGTGAGATGGTTCACTCACGGGCCACGATCGCCTTCCGTAATAATAGGAGTAATGATTCTCCGGTGTGCCACGTGGACGATTAGGTCATCCTGTTCGGGCTCCGCATGTGATGCGGCCAGGCTGGCCAAAGCATCTGCTCGACTGTTTCACGACCGGGGAATGTGAACGACCTCTGGCCGGGAGGGTAACTTAGCCATTAGATGGAGGGTGCACTCTAGCAATGGCACGAGTTCTGGCTTTCTGACAGCGTATTCACCATTGACCTATTTGATGACCAACTCGGAGTCCCCCTTTACATACAGATGGGGTACGTTAATCTCGAGAGCCAATTTGAGGCCAGTAATGGGGGCATGATACTCTGCCTCATTGTTGGTGTAGCCTTCTAACAACAGAAATGAATACGGCAGAACGACTTGCTCTGGGGTGATGAAGATGATACCCAGGCCCAGTCTGTTAAGCCTAGGATCATTGAGCCTTCTACCGGTGGGGCTCCGTGAGGAACCGTCAAAGTGCATCTGCCAGCATGGGATGGCGTGATCAACTGAGAGGATTGCCTCATCAGGAAAGCCTAGATCCAGTGGCTGGTCCGTGGAGGTTGGGCGGGCAGCTAAGAAGTCTGCCAAAGCCTGTCCTTTGACGGACTTCTGAGGTATGAACCTGATGTCTAACTGCTGGAGGATCACCACCAAGCATGCCAATCAGCCAGTCAACATAGGTCGGTTCAGGATGTATTTCAACGTGTGTAACCGAGAGACCATATGTACCTCATGGTGCTGCAAGTAGTGATGTAATTTCTACATGTAAAATATAAGCGCCAGGCAGCTCTTCTCGATGGGGGAATATTTAATTTCCGCATCGAGGAGCATGCGGCTGATGTAGTAGAGGCTATTCTCTGTTCCCTCGCTGTTCTTCTGGGAAAGAAGTGCGCCGAGGGATCACTCCAGGTCAGTCACGTAAAGGACCAGCGACTTTCCGGAAACAGGTGGCATCAAGACCAGAGGTTGAAGCATATACTTCTTGATTTCCTCAAAAGTGACCTGACACTCCTCGTCCCATTCGTAGGTGGCGCCCTTCTTCATGATACGGGAAAAGGGATTACACTTTCTGGCCAGATTCGCAATGAATCGGCGTATATAGGCTAAGTGGCCTTGAAGGCCTCTTAGCTCCCGAATATTACTCGGGGGAGGAATCTGAATGATGTCCTTGATCTTTTCTGGGTCGATCTCGATGCCTCTATACTTAAAAATAAATCCAAGAAACCTTCCGGAGGTGACCCCGAAGGCACACTTCAACGGGTTCATCTTCAAGTGGCGAGAACGGAGGAAGCCGAACACTTTCTCATATTCTTTGAGATGGTCCTGGTGCTGATGAGACTTAACCACCAGGTCATCCACGTAACAATCCACCAGCGTCTCGATAATCGGCTTGAATATGCAATGCATGGCCCATTGATAGGTGGCACCGACATTCTTTAGGTCGAAGGGCATAACCTGGTAGCAAAAAGTACCATGGGGGCCCCTGAAGGCAATGAACTCTTCATCCTCGGGGGCCATCCGGATCTGGTTGTACCCGGAGTACCCATCCATGAAGGAAAGGGCTTGGAACCCGGCTATGGAATCGATCAACAACTCTGTCACTAGAAGGGGAAAATCAACCTTCAGACAGTGGCGATTGAGATCGCGAAAGTCGATACAGACCCTGATCTGCCCGTTTTTCTTCCTAACTGGCACAATGTTGGCTAGCCACTGGGGGTACTAGACTTCTTTGACGATGTTGACCTTGATGAGCTTATCAACTTCGGCCTCGACCATGGAACCGTGAGAGGGGTGAATATTTCTGGGAGTCTTCTTGAACCCACGATGGTTTGCTTGAAGGCCAAGGCGGTGGATGGCTACCTGGGGATCTAGTCCTGGAATCTCATCATAACTCTAGGCGAACACATCACGGTGATGTCTGAGGAAGTGTACGTACTGTTGCCATTCCTCAGGGGGGATAACGGTGCTGACCAATGTGGGTCTCAGGTCCGCCTCGCTACCGAGGTTAAACTGCACTAACTCATCGACCGTGGTGGGGACGCCCTCCTCAAAGGAAGGAGGAGAATCTTCCATGTCCTCCTCTCCGCTCGTGGAAGGATCATACATAGGGGGATCCGTCTCAGGACTGCCAGACCCTGATGGGAAGCTGGTTCCAGCTTGGGCGGTAGAGGTTGCCATGTCAGGGGACCCATGCACTGCGGAGACCATGGCAACAAAGGCGGTTGATCCAATCCCATTTGGCCTTCAGCCCAAGGGGCCACGCTTTATGACATCAAAGTAGTTGTGGCGCGTTGGCTTGAGACTATCTATTCCAGCCCGGTGAAACAGACACATATGACGTAATACCATTGCCATGAGCCCAACATCCCGATATCGTATAGGGGTAGGAGGCTTAGGGATCACCTGAGCCTGGCTGGTGTAAGTGTACGAGGTGATTTCCCACCGTCGCTTGGACCTGGAAATATGCCTTCCTCTAGTACCCGAAACAAAAAAGAACCGCCCCATGTCAGGGGTCGTGGCCTCCAACCAATGGATTAGGAAGACATATGCGTCGTCCAATCCTGCCCAGGGACCACTCACGACAGTGGCAGGCTCGACCTCACCTGCTAGGATCTGATTTTCCTTGCTCTTGTAATAATCAACGTCCAGATAACGGGCTTCACAAGAGGCAAAAGGAGACACATCTCCTTGGATCACACCCACTCAACCCTTAAGGGAGCATTTAAGGCACTGGTGATACGAGGAGGGGACCGCTGTGTGAAGGTGGAGCCACGGCCTGCCCATCAATGTGTTGTAGGCAGTGTCCTGAGAGACAACCATGAATTCGGTATTGGCAATTAGGCCACCGAACTAAGTCTTTGGACAAATCTTGCCGAGTGGAGTTTTCTCAGTCCTGTCATACCCCTGGATCCTGAGGTCAAAGGGAGTTAAATCATCCTCAGACAACCCGAGTTTCCGCAGTGTCTGAGTTGGGATGAGTTTAATCCCAGAACTCGTGTCAACAAGATAGCGGCAAACTTCCACGCCATTGAACTGGACGGTGACGTACAGTGGGCGAATGTGCCCCTGTATGGGAGGGTCTTCATCTTCACCGGAAAATGAGATAACCACCTGACATTTGGCATCCTCAATCTCCTCGGTGTAGAAGGCATCTGTGGCCGCCACCTCTGTCTCGAACTGGAGGGGGCTCCTTAGAGCCTCGGAGAGTGCCTCACGCATTTCAAACGACAGGCGAAGGGCCTCAAGGATAGAAATCCTTGCCGAAATGTCGGCCAGGTGCTTCAGGACATCATACTTTCGAGCCAAATGTGAGCTTCTGCTTACAGGAGGCCACTCTGCGATTGGAGGCATGAAGGGCCCTGCCGGTGGGACTGGTGACTGACTGGTACTAGGCACGTCTCATTGTTCACTAGTCGAAGCCCGAGAGGTGGCTGCCGCGTTAGGACCGGAAGGCTGTAGTCGGCTGGTGACAGGGCATGGCTGGTTGTGACACGGACGAGGTGGTCCCGCCTGATCCAGCAACACAAATGGTGGTGGAGGCGAACCTGTTGAAACCGGGTGAGGGGACCACATGTGATGATCTCTGTATCGGGCTTGTTGCCTGGTCTCAGTAGCATGCACGAACTAGCTGGAGGTGACAACTGTCGTGCCCTGGCGATTCGTGTAGCCACGGCTCTGCCGACATTGGCGATGGCTGGGGACATTGGAGAAGTCCACCTGGAATTCCTCATCGTCGGGAGCCAAAAAGGGATTTACCAACTCTACGGTGTCAATCAAAGCGTAACCCGGGCTTTCACTCGAGGAGTCATCTACTACTGGACAAAGTCTTGGAGGGATCCCCATCTCTGGGGGCATAAAATCTCCATGCATGTGAGAAGATGACGACACTGGCAGGGCGCGTTCTTTCTTCTTGCATCGCCGCTTGCTCTTCTGGGAAGTGGTAGGCTGGGACAACGATGCCAAAGCGGCGCTCGCAGATTCTGAGGGATCTGGCTGGCTTAGCTGGGCACGGATGATGCCATGGGCACTGGAAACTATCCTGCGAGCCATCCAGTCGCTATAATTTCGGGACCCATGGTCGGAAACCTGCTTCCACTCATCCTCATTTCCGCTGCTGCCATCTGATCTCACGAAGACACCTACCACCTGTGCCGGGGATGGGCCCAACTTGACTATGTTGTTTTCAATCTGGTCTTGGAGCTAGTCCTTGAACACATAGAATCTCTGGATGGTGTTCCCCAGGATCCGGTGATAAGGGCAGTAGTTAGGGTGATCAGTGAGACGCGCCTCTTCTGGCTTCTGGCACTCAGGCAGCTGCACGATTCTCTACTCCAAGGCGCTACAGAAATAACCGAGGACCTGGGCCTCGTCAAATGAGTAAGTCTGATTCCTTTTGTCTGGAAATGGGGATCTTGGAGGCTGACCTTGACCAGGGGCCAGAGGAGCATGCTGAGGAGGTGGAGCCTGATTATCTCACCTGGGTGGTGGCGGTGCATCACGCGGAGGCGCCTGCCGATTTTGAGGCGGTCGCTGCTGGGCCGGAGGCTGTGCCCGTGGGGGTGGACCCCTATGGGGCTGCTGATCTGGCCTTACTAGTAGCAACTCTAGCTGTCTGGGAGCCTCTATTTCGGCTACAACAGTGGGCTCGGCTCTAGAGGCTCTCCTTGTAGGGATTACAGGAGGCAGCGGGTGTGCCTGACTGGCCTATTTCAGGGCTTCTTCAAGGCGCTGAGCCCTGTCTGAGAAATCCTGGAACCCACCAGGGTAATTCTGAGTTATCAGAGAAGGAACCAGCTCATCCTTGACGTTCCCTACACACATTTTCAGTAATTTATCTAGAGTTAGTGGCATGTCAAGGGAGTACGTGAGCCCCTTCCACCGGGTGACGAAGTCCGCGACCCGCTCATCGGGCCTTTGTTTGCACCTGAAGAGGTCTGAAATGTTCATCTTTTGGGTTGTGGAACTGAACTGGTAGAGGAGTTTCCAACTAAGGTCCTCCCAGCTAGTCACAGATCCAACAGGGAGCTGGCTGTACCAGACGAAGGCTTGTCCTTCCAGCATCTGAACGAAGCAACAGAGATTGGCAGCCTCCTGCTGCGCCGGAGTCCCCAACATAGGCCCGCACCTCGAGTTGAAGTGGGCCAGGTGTTGTGGTGGGTATCTTTTCCCGTTCAAGGGGGCGAAAGTGGGGTTCTCAAATCCCGGCAGGACCAGCATATCATCCACCCATGCTGGGTATGGCTTGCCGTCTGGTGGGATTGCCACCTACTTAGTTTCCAGGGCCTCTAAGCGGGCGATGAGAACTTCCATCAAATCGTCCGGACACAGATTCCTGTCCTGAAGGGGATCTCAAACCACAAGTGCATTGCCAGGCTCTCCAATCTGGTAGTCAAGCTTAGCAGCTCACGGAGCGGCTGGCGGAGCGACTCTCAGGGCAACGGGAGGAAACTGAGCATGGTCCCCCAGGTTATCCCGCTGCTCAGGAGGGTTCAGCGAGACGTATCGCACCCTCATTCCATGGGCACTGGCCTCTCCCCTGTCGGTGAACGCGACATGGTTGCGGTTTCCCGGGGCAATCTCGGAAAGGGGTAGATGCTCCTGCCCCTGCTGTCCTGGCCTAGGAATACCGTAGTCAGGCTGCCGCTCTGCGATGCAATCGGCCAAGAGCTCATCAACCAGCCTCTTTTGCTCAGAAAGCTGCTGGCGTAGCGTGGCCTTTTCGGAGTCTTCCTCTGCCTTCTGTACCGAGGAAGATTGGTCAGCAAGCTTGAAATTCCCGACATGATCTTTACCCTTGCCGATGTTTCGGCTCAATGTCAGTGCCTCAGTGGGTGTGGGGAGACCTAGGAGGCTCCTCTGGTGGCGAGTAATCCTCCCAGACGGGTCTAGTGGTGGCTTTTCCTCAGGGGGTGAGTCCCCATCAAGGATATCCAAACCGTTTCCCTCATCTGAATGATCGGCCATGTTGACCGCCACTGCCTTTGGCGACATTCTTTTAGGGCCGCCCGGTGAATCATTATATTGGCGGATCGCATAGAAAAGAAGGGCAGTGTATTGACCCCATCCGCGAATGTGCGCGTGGGGGGGGGGGTGGCTTCCTTGAGAACCTTGCGGAGTACTTGAAAACTCTGAACGCATTATTGCTGGAGGGCCCTGCCGTGTCCAGGCAACTCGGGGTGCTGTACCGCAGGGAGCGCTGCCAGGTCGACCTGACGGCACTGTTCACCGATATCCTCGAGATGTGCTTGAATCCCGGGATAAGGCTCTAGCTGATGGTGAAGATGGGAGTGAGTCAACCGAACAGTCTGGTGGAAACATTCAAACTCTCCCGGGGTGAGAACCTCTGGCATATCAAAATTCGACCCTGCGACCGGCAAAAAATTCTTGGGGAAGTGGCCCGCTGCGAGGACACTCCAGAAGCTCCATGACTCTGGTTCGGAGTCCGGACCTTGATTCCCCGAGTCATCAACCGAGAATGGCCGGGGAGCTAGCAATGGCGCCGAGGCAGGTCACCAGGCCGGTGGGGAATACGGCGAACATGCTGATTGGCCGCCGATCCCTAAGTTGTCCTCTAAGGGATTCAGTGCCATGGATGCCACGTTGCGATAGGATGGGCCAGTGAATGGGCCTCCTGTCACAGCGTCAGTGCTCGCCGAGGGTGTTTCACCTTGCGACTCTTCCGTCAGTCCCCAGAAAAGTTACCCACCCTCCCTGACTGAGGTGGAAGGTGCTTCCAGGGAGACCAGTGGTAACTGCAGGTTTGACCCCTGGGGGTACGCCAGGTCCTCATCCTCCTGGATATACCTTCGGAGGGAGGAGGGAATCATACAGATCTCGCATTCGGGGAGTACAAGACTGACACGCCACGTCCCCATCCATGCCCTCGACTCAAAAGGTCGGGGGGAAGGTTCCACCATCGAGTCGTACTCCGCCTTAGAGTCCGAGAAATGGACCGGTCTAATTTCCGTCCGGACTCCCCTGACATTCCTCCTATGGTGATGACGCTCCGCCTTCCTTCCCCTGGGTAGCTCCTCAGGGTAAGGATGATTTCATTCAAGGAGTCCCCTGGCTGCAATAGTGCTGGGGCAGAGGAGACTAAAGGCCGGGGTGTGGGAAGCACCGGGACAGATGTCGAAAGGGTCATGGGGAGGACCTCTATGTGAGTGAGCGACTAGATACGCAATGGCTCCATACTTGCGGCCAGTGGTAGGGGGAGTGACCTCATACCGAGTGTAGTGGGCGCTGAAAGGAGTCATACCCGGAGCATGGCTGTCGTGAAGAAGCCTTTGGCTTCCCAGATCAGTGGCACAGAATTAGCCTTTATGATGGTTGGCACTACCGCGGATTGGTCCACGGTGGCCATTTCCTGTGCCTGCGATCGAGAGAGTCAACCCAACCTACCTATAGGGCGGTCGGGGCCTCGATCCCAGTCAGGCATGAGACTGCCCCTGCCCAACATGTGCTGGAATCTGGTAGCAGGCATCAGCAGTGGCTCGGGCCACAATGGATGGTGAGGTTGGTGTCCCAGGACAGGCACTCTCTTTCGCTCGCGCCCGATGCTGGCGTCGGGTCAGATGGGTTGGAGCCGGTGGTGCGGGCACAAAGATTGCCTGGTCCTTGGCACAGGGAGCTGGGCGATGATGTCGATGTAGCCTGGCGGGGGTTCTTGCTGTTAACCCCTGGGACGGGTCTCCGATCGGGCGGACCCGGACATACCCCATCTCATTGGCGTAGGGGACGGATGTGTCAAGGCGCTATGGGGATAGGCTCCCAAAGTGGTTGAACGTTGGAGTGGGGAGCGGTAGCTCCCTGCGCGGCCCTCGGGGGCAGCGATGATAGTGGGGCGCAACCGCCTCTAGATACAAACGGGCTAGGCCCCTGGGGGGGATGATCCCTTCCTCGTCGTACCTGCGAACCAGGTCGTTGATCACCCTTCGCTGGATGATTTCTGACAGGGAGAGGGGGCGTGAGCGCCCGAAATTCATGGAAATTGAAGCCAGAGTGACTGTGGAAAATGCGGGACCACGCGGGGTAGCCACGTCGGTACTGCCCCTGCCTCTGTGCCGGTGGGAAGGTGGCGATCGAGCTCCGGATGTAGTGATATGATTCCTGGAAGCAGGGAGATGAACCCATTACTACTAACAAGAAAAGAAATAGACAACCAATAGCCCATCATCATTCTGTCTTCCGTGGTCGGTGAGAGGGATTCACGCTGGCGACGTCGCAGAACGGAGTGCACAACATCCTGACAGCCTCAACCCCTGGCGGGGTTCACGTCCCGGTGATAGGTACCCGGACCTGGTGACATGCTGATCTTCCAACATCCCAAACGCTACCTGTTCCCATATTGAGGAGAAGATCTTCACGTCAGGTTCACCATTTTCTGTTTCCGACACTTTTACACTGGGGCGTGCATGCGTGTCCGTCACGCATGGGAGGACGCGTGGCTCGCAGCCCCGCATTCCCACTTTCCAAAGGCAGGCGACATCCGTTCCTTATTCAGGGACGTCTTCTCCTTGATCGAAACCAGGGTGATGGGATGTTGGTTCTTACTTCCATGGATTCCTTCTCGGAGCTCGTCACCTAATCCGAGTCTCCCTCATAGATTTAAGACGGGTTCGTGAAGCTTGTTCCCGATGCCATATCTGCATGGACGTCAGTTAATTACGCTGCTTCCGTCGAGATGGTCCAAGGGGTCTTGTCGGGGCAGCAACCTTCGGTGAGGAGAACGATCATGTTGGGGTGTCGTTGGCATGTCTTGACGCTGGGGATCAAAATGTCTATCTTCTGTCCCTTATCATAGGGATTCTTGAGGGCGCGGAAGCCCGAGGCATCCCACATCGAATGCGGGGAACATGTACCATCTGAGGTTTTCCTCAGCTTCCCATGTTTAACACGGGGTATGCCACGAGTTTAACATCTTGCGGAGATGAATCGGACTGATCAAAACACTGAGAGTGGATCAGATTGAAGGACCCCCTAGGGGGAACACCGATTTTGGGGCCAGCACGTGGGCGACTTCCCAGATACTATGGAGTGGGGTGGAGTGGCATGATCCCACCAGGATGTGGCGGCCCGGGTAAGGATCAGGATGGATGATGGAGTGACGGGATTGAACCTCATGGAGGCTTCTTAAATATCCCCATGGCAGGGAATCAAAGTCCACATAGTTCGGTGATATGGTGGGACACCTGAAAAGGCAACCTGTGAGAATGGATGCATGGATTGGATCCTAGAGGAAGTAAGATCTCCAGGCTAGGGCATGAGATTCCCAAGGCACGTGGTCTTGAGGGGGGAAGTCAGGATGAGACGTGGATGTGAGGCATGAGGATTATGCTCTGAGACAGCCCAAGAGGGGGAATACAGTTTAACGTCATGTGGTATGAGATACAGTTTAACGTCATGCGGGACGAGGGCATACAATTTAACATCATGCGGGATGAGTGATCTGGGGCTTACGCTCTGACTCGGCCCATGGTGGATATGGGGGTTACGCTCTGAGGCGGACCATGTTGGATATGGGGATTACGCTCTGAGGCGGACCATGTTGGATATAGGGATTACGCTCTAAGGTGGCCCATAGTGGATATGGGGAACTGACGTGGGGAGGTCGGAACGACTGGGTGGTGGGATTGAACCTCGTGGAGGCTTCCTACGTACCATGCGTTAGCACAGATCAAAGTCCACATAGTTCGCTGGTATGGGGCTTATGCTCTGAGGCGGCCCATAGGAGGATGTCATGGTCGATGCACGCTCTAAGCCCACGTGAGTTATGCTCGGTGTGAGAAACAAGAGGCAGCAAGGACCAGATGATCACGTCGTGAAGGGTGCGTCCGTGAGAAGCAGAATGGGGCTTACGCGTTGAGCGGCCCAAAGAGGAAACAAGGGCATACGTGTGGTTAGTGAACCTGGGTTCCGGGGCTTACTCCGAAGTGGAGGCCCATGGTGCGATAAAGCACAATGGGAAAGGGACTCCACTGGCCTTGGCAGGGGGGAAGTACGGAGATGCACGAGTGCAACCTTCCGCAAGAGAGGCTAGGGGATTACGCTCTGAGGAAGCCCTTCCCCCGTGTACAAACGCCGCTCCGACAAGGATGATCTCATTCCATGCGAGGAAGAGTCCATTCCCGTGGAGACGAGAGGCATAAAAAATATCCGAGCTGGGGGGACCCTACGTGCAAAGCACGGGGTCCGACCACAGTTTAACGTCATGTGTTAAGGACGAGGTGCTTAGCAGTTTAACGTCCTGCAGCTTGGACGAGGTGGGTTCGCTCCACACCCCTAGGGCATACATGCCCAATGCCCTCTACCCCTTGTGGGAGGGAAGGCATCGGCAAGGCCGTAATGAAGGGGGGCTATAGGGAGAACCATTGGGGGGTCCACGTTAGCGTGTCTATGTGAAGAAGCAATAGCCGTTAGCGTGCCTATGCAGAGAAGCATAAGGAAAAGAAACGCAATGGGAAACACCGCCCAAGGGACCTTGAGGTTACTTTGTACGAGCCTGGAAGGCTCTACGGGAAAAAAACACATGGCGCGCATGCCCGGCAGGGAAGACATCAGGTGCCAGCGTGGAAAGGCATCCAAGGGGAGTCAAGGTAAAGGGTTCCGGGGTGTTGCGCACAAAAGGAATGTTTCCATGCAAAACACCGGGATGGCACGCAATAGGGCCAAAGTATTGCAAAGATAGGTGATTGCGCACAAGGTATTGCGCGTGTAGAAGGGGATTGCACGCAGGGGACAACGATCATGTGCAAGGTAAGTACCTGGAGGAGGAGGCAAATTCACTTATGCCATTGGAGTTGCGCACAAAGGTGAACCCCGGGGCAAGGTTTCACAAAAAGGGGGATTACCTGGAAGTCATATTGCGCGCGAGGGGAGTCTAATTGCCCGCCCGAGAGCCGATCCGAATTCCTCAACCCCCAAACCTTCTGGGGTGGCCTTCTATTTATAGGCACTAGCCGACATGGAATCCAGGCGGCACGTGAAAGTTTCTGCGACGGGAACCGTCGGTGCGCAAAGCTTCACCACGTGGAACAGGGGCATGCAAAATTGCGCGCACCAGCGGCTCGATTACGTGAATCCCGGGAATGCTTCGCGTGCACATCTTTATTTCGCACAAGCCCTCCTTTATTTCACGCACCACTTCCCGGGCCTCCAGACCGGTCCTCTGATTCCGAATATGGATTTTATTTGCCATTTAGAAACTTCCTCTATGAGTTGCAGAATTTTTTTGGTGTCTACAATTACATGAAGTAGGTCTAAACTAGAAGTGTAGGAAAATAGAACCCCAACACACATTCAACTAAAAGAAAAGACACAAGCAGCAACTGCATCTTGAGAAAGGCCCAGTCCTCTGCCCCAGTCTCCATCCTAAGAAGTAATGAACAATAAAATATCAGAAGAAGCACACTTCCCCTTGTCAATACCTGCGAGCATGTAATGTACTCAAGTGTCAATGAGGCCCGAGCAGGGTGTGAGATAAAAATCCCAATAGGCTGGAACCCACGATGTCTAAACCATTCCATTTCGTGCAATGATAAAAATGAAGCGTACCATTATACAATAATTCCAAATAATTAATTTTAAGTGAAATGAATTAAATAAGTTAGCACATGTCCCAAACGACACCTGTGCCTTATCACCTGTTTCAGCCTAAGCTGGTAGTCTAAAATGGATCCTGTCAGCAGAATTAACGAACACATATTTATATAAAACCTAGAAATCAAGGTAAAACTCAGAAAAGGTATACCCGAAGCTTTTTCTTTAACTTGGGGTTCATGTCCATTATCAACAAGGCACACTTCCACATATCAAGGGAAATATCTCAATTCTCAAGAGACTCAATTGGAAAAAACATAAACCTTCAGAGAATCATTATTTAAGGTTCAAGTTGATAGTTGGAGTTCGGCCCCATCCCAATGGTATCTCTATAGAACATCGATCAATTTATCCAATTCCACCAAGTCCATCCAAGGAAATCATTCAAAAGACCAAGTATCGCCCGAGGAAAGGTTTTACCCTAAGTCCGTCCTGATCTCGCAAAAAGGGGTCGAGTGTCATCTGAGGCTGGCTTATCCAAATTGCCAACAGATCCATCTCGATGGGCCCTTTTGGAACCGGTATCACTCAAAAGTATTAGAAAGTCTAGAGAATAATCAGTTCGGAAAAGCCAATGACACCACCCCTAGCACATAGATGTAACCCGTGAGGAACATAGGATCTAAACATGGACCTTCATACGTGACCCACCCCCTTTCCCCCTGAATTTAATTAATGTTTTCACAGCAGTAGATATGACATAATCAGCATATAAATTTGTATCTTGAAAACAAACCAGATACACCCGCATCATAAGGAATAAATCTGACAGTATAACATAACAATTTTCAAGGCAATAAACATATCATATCATCCTCAGTGGATAATGCACATTTAAATAATAAGCAGTTTAACATAACAACTTGCAAGACAATATACATATCTTACCAATCTCAGTAGATAATGCACATTTAAAAAATAATCAGTTCAACATAATAATTTCCACTGATCAAAAAAATCAAGGTCATGTCCCAAGAAACTATTTATTAAATTTAATTACAATAAAAAAGGGGCTCTGAATCACATGAAATTAATTAAACAATAAACTCAGCTAACGAAAGATTACACCCACCATGTCGGCACTCCCAATAAAGGGGTGTCCAAATTTTTTTCAACAATTCAAACACATTAATATTAGATGATTAAGGCTGCAACAATTAGGAAAAACATTTAAGGTAATTAAATTGGGTATAGATTGCACAGAGTCGGTAGGCACCGACAAATGGCAGAACTGTGTGTTTTTCTTAAACTACAACAAAACGGAGGGAAAACGAGTAAGAACCCTACCTTGTAGATGTATATGAATCTAATATCCACAGTGGGCTTTGATTTGACCTAAAACGGATGAAAACAAAGGATTTTAGAAAAACCTAAAAATAGGGTAACAATTTTGTGTAATGAAAAGCGTGAAGATTACTAAACGAAAATGCATGATACCACTTGAAAAATGTTATCATTTATCTAAGGTTTACTGTGCACCTGAAATCGAAGAAATCAGTCGTCGGACGGAAGAGAAGAGGCCTTCCAAAGGGGCTGTTGGATGGTGTGACGGGAATGAGGGGTGTGACGTGATGAGTGGGAGAGGAAGAGAGGAGAGGAAAAAAAGAAATGAGGGGGAAAATAAAAAGAAAATAAAATAAAAATAAGAGGAAAATAAAATATTTGGAAGAAGTAAATAAAAGAAAAAGATAAAATAAAATAAAATAATTGAAAGAAAAATAATAAAAATAATTAAAAAAGGGAATCCCCCATTTTCATTATTTTAATTTTTCCCGTAACCCCCACTTTATTTTATTTCAGTGTTTCTTTTTATCTTTTCTTGATTTCTTTTAAATATTATTTAAATATATTATTACTTTTTTTACAATCCTTAATTAATTATTTAAAACCCGAACACCTCGCCAAAGCACGACGTGCCATTTTTCATGAAATGTCTCCAATTATTTAAATTAAATAAAAAGCTGCCCGAGACCTGCAGCGAGGTGCGCAGGCACACACCCCGGGTAAATTGATTAATTAGACTAAAATAAATTAAAAATGGTTTGTAACTGATTAAGGCTAGGATGTTACAAATTCCCCTCCTTAAGATAACTCATCCCTGAGTTTCCCTTCTGAGGGTAGTGGAATGTCGGTAATGAAGATTTTCGGCCATTACGCACGTACATCCGTCTCTCACTCCTAGGTCTCATGATGAATGCGTTTGTGTTGTCACAACACCCAAACCAGAGGGAATGACTTGCCTCAAAGGACCTTCATGCTATGGTCGAAGATACAGATCGGATGCTCTGCAAAGGATGCATCAGCGTCAAGATCGATGTCATCAGGGTCAAAATAATGAGACGGGTCTGGATGATATTGTTGAAGCTGAGATACATGGAAAACATAATGTCTGGCACGGTACCTCTGAGGTAGCAGTAACTGATAGGCTACCGGTCCAACTCTCTCCACTATATCGAATGACCCGACGTATCTCGGTGATAACTTCCCCTGCCTTCTGATCTACCTGTGACCGAAACTCAGAGAAACACGTAGAAAGACTCAATGTCACACCTCAAACTAATGAGGTCTGCGGCGACGATCAGTATACAAATTTTTCTGGTATTGAGCTGTAGTTTTAGGCTTTTGAATCATCTGAACTTGCTCAGAAGTCTCCTAAATGAGATAAGGACCCAACCGAGCCGCCTTACCTGCTTCGAGCCAACATAAAGGCGAACGACACAGTCTACCATAGAGAGCCTTGTATGGATCCATTTGTATTGTTTCCTGGATTATGTTATTATAGGTAATATCGACAAGAGATAAATACATCTCACAGGAACCTCCAACATCATGGACATTGGCCCATAACAAATCCTCTACCACTCGAATAGTTCTCTCAGACTTCCCATCGGTCTAAGGGTGATATTTAGTACTTAGAAGTGCTTGTCAGCCCAGTTCCTTTTGAAACCCTTTACAGAACCATTAAGTAAAGAGATAATACCTATCTGAGACAATAGAACGAGGTACACCATGAATTCGCACAATTTCCAAGATATACATCCTTCCCAACTCATTAATCGTAAAGGTCTCTCACATAGTCAATAAGTGCACAACATTGGTCAACCTATCAACAACCACCCATACTAAATCACTGCTTTAAGGAGATATTGGAAAGAATGTAACTAAATCAAAGGTGATGTCATTCCATTTCCATTTAGGAATGGATAAAGGCTATTGGAGTCCAGGAGGTCGCTAGTGATCTGCCTTCACTTGTTGGCAGGTGGAGCACAAAGTGATGAAACCTGCTATCTGCTTTTTCATACCAGGCCACCAATTCTGTCGACACATGTCTCCATACATCTTGGAAAGCCTAGGATTAACTGCCCAAATAGATGTGTGAGATGAAGGACCCCAGGACACCCTGAGAGGGGAGTGGTGAATCAGGGTGACCACTTTTTCTTCTAATGTGAAGGATCTTGTTCCCACGTTGGCAAGAACTTGTTGAACCTGTATGATGATTAGGATTGGAAAGCAAATATAATCATGTACAGAGAAGACACGACCATTTTTACTTGGTTCACCACTAAGGGCTACGTCCAAGGAGCATACGCTGACAGGTTGTCGGTCGTACCAAAATCCCCTATGATTTACTTGCTGCGGATACAAATGTTCGGGTACAGACACTCTGTCCCAGGATCACTACATTTACAATTGTTCAGGGATAGCTCACTGCGTCCCTCAGGTCACTCCCGTTGACTCCCCCTAGCTCACTGCCGTTGGTGAAGTCTCACTCAGTTTATAACCGTGAAGGTCTCTTCAATGGATAGAGATGAAGTTCTGTGTCTCCTGTTCAGCATGAGACTTTACTTGCATCAGAGTTCAGAGTTGATGCACTTTTCAGTTCAATCCTCCTTTAGTGCAATGAATGATTGCAGTAGATCCCCTGTCCTTGTTTGCCTGAATCACAATCACTTGTGTGATTGCTCAATAAATGATGCTCTATCAAAGTCCAGATCTCATCCACTGATGAATACTCCTTTTGCCCCTGTCCACTGGGCTAACAACCTCTGAAAGGGTCTTCACAAAGTACCCCACTTTGCACGGCTCCCAATTTTGGAAAGCTCAAGAAATTCTTAGCAGAGCCCCTACCTTTTCGCGAAGCTCAATCGCGAAGCACTCTCGCGATGCTCCAGCCTTCGCAATGCTTGGATATCGCAAAGCTCCTGCCTCTTCGCGAAGCTCAATCACGAAGCACTCTCGTGATGCTCCAGCCTTCGCAATGCTTGGATATCGCGGAGCTCCTGCCTCTTCGCGAAGCACACTGAGCCAATGTGGGGCGCACGTCTTTCGAGGAGCTAGAATAGCCGCCGCAAAGCTCCTCTTTCGCGAAGCACACTGCCTTCGCGAGAGACCTTTGCGAACCGAGAGCAAAGGACTTTCTCTGAAATTATCTCTACTTCTCTCGAGGGGGTCAGCCTCTATTTATAGGTGATTCCACCGACCCTCGTCCCTTCTATACGAAGTCAATGCCACATCATCACAAATCGCGAAGCTCCAAAGTTTCCACCAGAATTCTTTTCAAATCGTGAAGCACCACGGCAATTTTCGTTCGCGGAGCTTGACGTAGTCGCGAAGAATCACCATCAACTTACCTTCGCGGCACACCTTTGTTCACGGAGCTCATTGTAATCGTGGAAAAACACCGTCAACATTCCTTCGCGGCGCGCGCCTTCGCCACGAAGCTCCCTCACAAAACCCTTCTCCGCTGCGATGCGCTTCAGACTCTGCCATTCGCGAAGCTTGACGTAATCGCGAAGAGTCATCGCCTCTATTCTTCTGGTCTTCACGAAATCCAATCCATGCATCCCATATTCGCGAAACTCATGCCTTTTCCATATAAAAATATGATCTTCCTGGAAATCCACTCTTCGCGATGCTCAGCAACTTCCAGATTTTGGACCCCAAAAATTTGGCAAACACTGGGAAACAGCGCCACCTTCACTACTGTTTTCTGCTTGAACGGTATGATCTCTTTATTGGTACACATCCTGAACTTCCACTGAGGATTGACAACAAACACAAACCATATGCCAAATCATGCTTTGAAGACCCTGGTTCCAACAATCTCCCCCTTTGGGTTTGTTGGCAATCAGAATAAATTCAATTGATCTCCAACCATGAGCAAACCCAAAACACAAGAATCAACTCAGCCAACACTCTAAGTCTACGTGATCAATGCTCGGTGTAGAAAACAAGAGAGGAAGCTTGAATTGAGTTCCAGTGTTTTGAAATTCTCCATGACGCCCAATGTTATCCTTCTTATACTTCTCATCACAATCTTATACTTCTCATCACAATATTATACTTCTCATCACAGAAGAATTTCTTTCCTTGATTTATTCCTTTCTCCCCCATTGACAATAAAACCAAAGACCGATAAGTTTTTCAATGTTCAACTCAAGCCATACTCCCCCTAGATAGTATCTCCCCCATAAACCTACATCACATCCATAAGCAGATAAAAACAATTAAAACAAATGGGGAGAGGGGAATTCCGTAACCTCCTTATTCACTGGGAGGTGGTCGAACAACGAGGTTCAACCGATGCTTCTCAAACACAGCCTCTAACAGTGGCTTTGTCAGGATATCAACCACTTGCTCATATGTTCCCACATGATCCAATCTAATCACGCTTTTCTCAACTTTCTCTTTGATAAAGTGATACCAGATTTCAATGTGTTTTGTACGAGAATGCTGAACATGGTTCTTCATAAGATCAATTGCGCTCTTATTGTCACAGTAAATCACCATTGGTTGCGTCAACTCATCGCCAATATCAGTTAATTACTGCTTCATCCATATTAGTTGAGTGCATGACTTTGTGGCGGAGATATACTCAGCTTCAGCAGTATTAAGAGAAGTACTTTCTTGTTTCTTGCTCAACCAGCCAACACATTTCTGCCCAATATAGAAAGCTCCACCACTAGTGGACTTTCTATCTACAACATCACTAGCCCAGTCAGCATCAGAAAACACTGATAATTCACTGTCCCTACCTGCTGCAAAAAATAACCCGGAGTTATGTGTACCTTGAATGTACCTCATGATTCTTTTTACTACTGCCATATGTTCCTCCTTTGGATTACTCTGAAAGCGGGTCACAAGGCATGTTGCAAAGACAATATCTGGCCTTGTCACTGTCAGGTACAGTAGGCTTCCAATGATCCTCCTGTACATGGTGGGATCAACAGAGTTCCCATCCTCATGCTTTCCAAGTTTATTTCCAACTGCAATCAGAGTTGACATTGGTTTGGAATCTTGCATATTGAACTTCTTCAGCAACTCTCTTGCATATTTTTCCTGAGAAATGAAAGTGTATTACTTATTTTGAATCACTTGCAGCCCCAAGAAATATGTGAGCTCCCCAATCATAGACATTTCAAATTCTTATTTCATGTGGTTGGCAAATTCATCCACTGATTTCTGCCTGCTGCCACCAAATATGATATCATCAACATAGACAAGAACCATGAATTGATCTTTTGGAGAATTATTCACATAGAGATTGTGATCAACTCCTCCTCTTTTGAATTCCAACTTCTTGAGATATGAGTCCAGCCTTGAGTACCATGCCCATGGTGCCTGCTTCAAACCATATAGAGCTTTCTTCAGTTTGCAGACCTTTGTTTCATCAGTACCCAAAACAAAGCCCACTGGTTGTTCAATGTAGACTTCTTCATCGAGTACACCATTCAAGAATGCTGTCTTGACATCCATTTGATATACTTTATATCCTCTATGGAGTGCCATGGCAAGGAAAATCCTGATTGACTCCAGTCTAGACACTAGAGCAAAGGTTTCTTCAACATCAATACCTTCAATCTGGGAATATCCTTTACATACCAGTCGTGCCTTGTTTCTGATGACACTTCCATGCTCATAAAACTTATTTTTGAAGATCCATTTGGTACCAATAACATTGTGACCTTCAGGTCTCTGGACAAGATCCCATGTCTGATTCTTGTCAATCTGATCTAAATCATCATTCACGGCTTTCACCCAAGATTTATCTTTTGCAGCTTCTTCGAATGAGGAAGGCTCTACAACTGATAGAAATGCATATTGCGTGCTATTACTCATCCTTCTTGTTTGAGTGGGTGCACTCCTGTCCCCAATTATGTTGGATGGATCAATCTCAGCTCTTCGATTTCTCCTACGAGGTTCAGTAGTATTCTCTTCAGCCATAGTTTCTGCTTCAGATTATTCTTCTGAGTCAACATCATGATGTGACTGTTGAGTGTTTTGAATAGCTTCCTCTATTTCTGCATTTGTATTTTCTTCACGTTCACATTCTTCTTGACTTTCTATCACATCATCATATGACATACTTGAAGCATTTGTGGTTTTCTCTTCAATTATCTTAACATCACTGCTTTCCACAATCCTTCCCAAACGCTTGTTGAAACATTTGTAGGATTTGCTATTCGTTGAGTAACCGAGGAAAATTCCTTCATCTGCATTGTCGCCATATTTCCCTTGATTTCCTTCTTTGTTTCTGATGAAGCATTTACTTCCAAAGACACGAAAGTATTTTAGAGAAGGCTTCTGTCCATGCCACAATTCATATGGTGTCTTTGTCTCACCCATATAAAGTCATGTTCGATTCTGAATGTACACTGCAGCTTGAACAACCTCTTTCCAGTAATGTCGTGGAATACGACTCTCAATCAGCATAGTTCGTGCCATGTTGTTCACCTGTCGATTCCTAAGTTCAACAACTCCATTTTGTTGTGGAGTTCTCACAGCAGCTACCTCATGCTGTATCCCATGTTTCTCCAAATAATTCTCAAATTCAATGGACGTGTATTCTCCTCCATTGTCAGATCGCAACACTTTGATTGTTCGTCCAGTATCATTCTCAGCGATTCGCCGATATGTTTTCATGCAGTCAAGGACTTGTCGTTTTCTGTGAATGACCATCACACATGCCATTCTACTGTAATCATATATAAAAAGGACAAAGTACCTTTCTCCATGAGTTCCGGCAACATTTATTGGCCCACAAACATCTGTATGAATCAGATCAAGAAGGTGAGATGCTCTTTTCTTCTTTGGACGATATGAACTGCAGACCAGCTTCCCATGAATACAAGCATCACAATATTTTTCACGGTCACGATTCAGGTTTGGAATGTCCATGAAAATTCTCAATTTTGATATTTTATCCATGTCTTGTTGATTGATGTGTCCCAATCTTCGATGCCACAAATTGTTTTCTTCTTCAATAGTCATGTAACATACATTTTCTTCACTATCAACCTGATACAAGTTTCCTTCTGTTCTGCATCCCTTCATAAGTGAATTTCCAGTTTTTCCCTTGATAGTGCAGCCTTTCTGATTAAAAGTAACTATAAGTCCTGAGTCACAGAGTTGACTCACACTGAGGAGATTATGACGTAGGCCATCAATGTAAAGGACTTTAGTCTTCTTTATTTCTCCATTAGCTAATTTGGTACTTCCACTCCCCTTGATTTTCAGAGCCCCATCATTACCAAATCTTACAGTACCATCAACATTATTTATGATGTTCGTTAGAAGGCCGGCATTACCTGTCATATGAGATGAACAACCGCTATCCAGAATCCAGGTACTGTTGTTCTTTGTAGCTTTGAGGGCCACTTATTTAAGGTTGGATTTCTCAATATTCTTCCTTTCCTTCCATGAGACATTAGATTGAGTATATAGAACTAATGGCCTTTTAACTATCTCTTCTGTATATCTAGGTTCTTCATAGTCAAAGTCTTCTTTGAGAGGTGAGAACTTATTTGAAAGAGAAACACTGTCTTGCTGACGAGACTTGACTTGTCTTGAACTTCGGTATGAGGTGTCCATGTCCCTTCTCTGCCTGCAATTAGCAGCCTTATGACCAAAGTTAGAACAACGAAAACAATATCCATAGAAATTATTTCTTCTATAAGAATTAGGATATGATATTGTTCTCCTTTGTTGAGCATCTATATCTTCTCCATTTAGATAGCTTTTTTCCTCTTCACAATAAGACATGGTATGGCCTAGATAGCCACAGAACTGACACTTCATGAGAGGAAATGTCTTCTCACTTGAATTTATTCTTATACCCTCTTCCTTTGGAGAATAGCAAGACTGTATGTCATTTCTGAATGTTTGAGGATAATTTTCAGGTCTCCTTTTAGTTTGGATTGAGGATTCCCTTTTTGGAACTCTAGGTAATGTTTCAATATGTTTAACTTTCATCTTATCTTTCTTTTGGATCTTTTCACTTCCAACAATTGATGTCTCAGCCTCACAGCCAATTCCACTCTTTCCCATGCAAGAGGGTCTTTGATCACTCAAGATTTTTTCAACCCCATCTGAACCACATTGGCTCTTGCAAGTAATTCTGCATCTGAGAATCTTCCAAACTGTATTTTCTTCCTTGATTCTTTTGGAACTGATTCAGTCTCCAGTTTACTCCTTAGAGTAACTACTTCCTCCATAAGACCCTCAGCAGTCTTGGATTTTTCATCCATTATGGATGTGAGGTCATTGATGACCTTTTCCTAATCTTCAATTCTCAGCTTCAGATCAACTACATCATCATTGCTTTCAATTATTTTAGACTATACCTACACAAATTCTTCCAGTCGTTCAATTTCAGCTTCAAGTTGATCAACGTATTCAGTTGATTCTTCTACAATTGATTTCCACTTATTACAGCTCTTACATTTAATCTTAAGCTTACTAACTGCATCCTTAAGTTGCACCTCAGGATCTACACAAGTTCTCAATTGTTTTTCTCCATCAGTATCTTCTGACTTTTCAACAGTGGCCATCATAGAAGCATGGTTCCAAGTTTTGAATTCTGGTTCTTCTTCATCCCAGAATTCATTATCATCTTCTTCCACTTCAAAGACAAAACTCTTCCTTTGCATTTTCTTACCAGATTTGAAGTCTCCCTTTTTGAAGAACCTTCTCTAAGGATTCTTGAAGTTTTCATCTTCACTGTCATCATTATTGGTATTCCTCAAGCACTGAGAGGCAATGTGACCAACTCTTCCACAATGGAAACATGTGAGAGGTAACTTCCCTTTGAATTTCCCTTTCCCCTTTTGGAACTACTTCGCAATGAGAGAAATAATTTATTTTTCTTCGTCACATTCACTGCTACTATCCTTTGAGATTTTCAGTTTATCCATGGCCTTGAATTCCATTTCCTTGCTCACTCGAGTCGTAGCATCTTTAGGTTTGACTCTCATTTCATATGATACCTAACTGCTTAGTAGATCATCTAGAGAAAGTTTGGAAAGATCTCTTTCCTCAAGGGCTGACACCTTCGCATTATACAGAGGTGGAAGTCTTATCAATATTTTCTTTACAATATCAATGTCTTTGATTTCTTCGCCTAGACCCCGAATAGCTCCAACCACTTCAGTAATTCGATTGAAGAAAGAGTCTGCATTCTCGTCTGGATGCATCTTCAGATCATCAAACCGATTGTGCAACACTTGTAGTTTCGCCTCATTCACTTTTCTATAACCTTCATAAATATTCTCAAGTTTATCCCACATGGATTTTGCTGAGGTGAAATTCATCACCTTTAGGTAGATCTGATCAGAAAGGGCTGCAGTGAGTGCATTCTGTGCTTTAGCATCTGCATCAAGAAGTTTCCTGTCTGTTTCAGTCATAACAAGGCCTGTTGGATTAGTGACTTGTATTCTTTGCACATTAGAAAAGATAACTTCCATTCCAAGAGATATCAGATGAGATCTCATTCTGTTCTTCCAAATCTGGAAATTGCTTCCATCGAATTGAGGAACTCCCCTAACATTGACAGCATTTTCCATGATGAAAAAGGTCAGATTCAACACGAGCTACCTTTATGCTCTGATACCAATTGAAGGACCCTGGGACACCCTGAGAGGGGAGGGGTAAATCAGGGTGACCAATTTTTTTATAATGTGAAGGATCTTATTCCCACGTTGTTAGGAACTTGTTGAACCTTTATGATGATTAGGATTAGAAAGCAAACATATACATGCATAGAGAAGACACTACCCTTTTTACTTGGTTCACCACTAAGGGCTACGTCCAAGGAGCATACGCCGATAGGTTGTCGGTCGTACCAAAATCCACTATGCTTTACTTTCTGTGGATACAAATGTTCGGGTACAGACACTCTATCCCAGGCTCACTGCCTTTATAATTGTTCAGGGATAGCTCACTGCGTCTCTCGGGTCACTCCTGTTGAATCCCCCTGGCTCACTGCCATTGGTGAAGTTTCACTCAGTTTATAGACGTGAAGGTCTCTTCAATGGATAGACATGAAGTTCTATGTCTCCTGTTCAGCATGAGACTTTGCTTGCATCAGAGTTCAGAGTTGATACTCTTTTCAGTTCAGCCCTCCTTTAGTGCAATGACTGAATGCACTAGATCCCCTGTCCTTGTTTTCCTAAATCACAATCACTTGTGTGATTGCTCAATAAATGATGCTCTATCAAAGTCCAGATCTCATCCACTGATGAATACTCCTTTTGCCCCTGTCCACTGGGCTAACAACCTCTGAAAGGGTCTTCACAAAGTACCCTACTTTGCACGGCTCCCAATTTTGGAAAGCTCAAGAAAATCTTAGCAGAGCCCCTACCCTTTCGCAAAGCTCAATCACGAAGCACTCTCGCGATGCTCCAGCCTTCGCAATGCTTGGATATCGCGGAGCTCCTGCCTCTTCGCGAAGCTCAATCGCGAAGCACTCTCGTGATGCTCCAGCCTTCGCAATGCTTAGATATCGCGGAGCTCCTGCCTCTTCGCGATGCTCACTGAGCCAACGTGGGGTTCATGTCTTTCACGGAGCTAGGATAGCCGCAGTGAAGCTCCTCTTTCGCGAAGCACACTACCTTCGTGAGAGACCTTTGAGAACTGAGAGCAAAGGACTTTCTCTAAAATTCTCTCTACTTCTCTCGAGGGGGTCGGCCTCTATTTATAGGTGATTCCACCGACCCTCGTCCCTTATATTAGAAGTCAACGCCACATCATCACAAATCGCGAAGCTCCAAATTTTCCACCGGAATTCTGTTCAAATCGCGAAGCACCACGGCAATTTTCCGTTCGCGGAGATTGACGTAGTCGCGAAGAATCACCTTCAACTTACCTTCGCGGCGGAACTTCGTTCGCGGATCTCATTGTAATCGCGAAAAAAACACCATCAACATTCCTTCGCGGCATGCGCCTTCGCCGCAAAGCTCCCTCGCAAAACCCTTCTCCGCTGCGATGCGCTTCAGCCTCTGCCATTCGCGAAGCTTGACGTAATCGCGAAGAGTCACCGCCTCTATTCTTCTGGTCTTCGCAAAATCCAATCCATGCATCCCATCTTCGCGAAACTCATGCCTTTTACATATAAAAATATGATCTTCCTGGAAATCCACTCTTCGCGATGCTCAACAACTTCCAGATTTTGGACCCCAAAAATTTGGCAAACACTAGGAAACAACGCCACCTTCACTACTGTTTTCTGCTTGAACGGTATGATCTCTTTATTGGTACACATCCTTAACTTCCACTGAGGATTGACAACAAACACAAACCATACGCCAAATAATGCTTTGAAGACCCTGGTTCCAACATGAGATTCCTTCATCAGCTCTTCCCGCATACCTGAAGGTAGCTATACACGGCCAAAGTAAAGGAGAGTTTCACTACCATAAATAACCCATCCAGGGGGTGGGCTCTCTCCTATAACACTTTCCCTCAAAACGAGACCCTCATGGTCAATAAACTATTGCCTGTGGACTTTCTCTAGAAGAGAGGATGTCACTGTAAGAGCTTCTAGAACCGGTTGTCCACTCTTCTCTTGAACCTCCAGATGCATCTCTGAAAACAAGGCCATCATTTGCAACTCACAACTGGCTACCTGCACAGACAGTGTCTGTGTCTTGCGGCTTAAGGAAATCGCGATAGAATTACCCTTAACAAGTGTATAAGAAAGCTCAATGTCGAAAGACCGCAAGTATTCAACCCACCTATGTTTCCTTAAGTTCATGTCTCGTTGAGTGGAGATATATTTCATTATTTTATGATCTGTTTAAACAATGATACTATCAATGAAGAAATAGTGTCTCCATCAGCATAGAGCATGAACTAAAACTGCCAACTCAAGGTTTTGTGTATGATAGTTCCACTTTTGTGGTCTCAAATGGCAGGATTAATAAGACACGACTCGATCACCCTGCATCAAATCTGTACCTAGTCCAATTCTTGAAGCATCACAATATACTGCATAAATATTACCAGGTTCATACAGAATCAGGATTGGGGATGAGGTCAGTCTTACTTTCAACTCCTAAAAAGACATTTCACACGCTTCTGACCAGATGAACTGTACACCTTTCTTAGTCAACGACATAAGAGGAGATGCTAAGTGGGAGAAATCCTGGATGAAATCACTATAATATCCAGCGAGCCCCAATAAACTACAGATATCGAAGACACTCTTGGGCTACTCCCATGAAACCATGACACTCTCTTTTTCTGGGACAACTGATACCCCTTCTTCATATATAATATGACCCGTGAAGTGTACCTTATCAATCCAGAAGTGGCATTTACTGAGATTAGAATATAGCTGGTGCTCTCTCAGTGTACTCAGCACGATCTCAAGATGGGTTGCATGGTCGTGTCTTGAACGTGAATACACTAAGATGTCATCCATGAAGACTACCACAAAGGAATCAAGATACATATGAAAAACCCAGTTCATCAGGGCCATGAAGACTGTCGACGCATTCGTGAGGCCGAATTGCATAACCAGATATTCGTACAAGCCATACCTACGTCAGAATGTTGAACGTGGTATGTCAGATGGTTGAACACGCACCTAGTGATATCCCGACCTCAGATAAATCTTGGTGAAAATAGTTTCTTCCTATAGCTTGTCAAAGAGATCATCTGTATGAGGAAATGGATATCGATTCTTTACCATAATCTGGTTGAGTCGATAATAATCCACACATAACCTTAGGGTACCATCTAGCTTCTTAGAAAAAAAGGACAACTGTACCCCACTACGATGTTCTAGGTCTGATGAAACCCTTAACCTCAAGGTCTTAAAGCTACTTTTTGAGTTCTTGTAGCTATGTTGGAAACATACTATAGGGAGTAATAGACACTGGTGCCACACCTGGCAAGATCTCGATAGTGAACTCCACGTCTCTCATAGGAGGAAATCTAGAGTAATCATTAGAGAAGATGTCCCTAAAAATATCCACCACTGGAGTGAATTACACTAGTTGCGTTCCGTGGTTGCACATGAAGAGACTTTCTAACTAAGTTTTCACTCTACCCAACCCTACATATTTAAGCTTAGCATGGTTTTCCTACATATCCCATTCTCCTTTGTGAAGATATGTGTCACCCTCAGGGGATGTAAAAGACACCCGACGGCTATAGAAATCCACTTGGGCAAGGTAAGGAGAAATCCAGTTCATTCCAAGAATGACTTCGATGCCAGACATATTGAGGATATATAAATTCCAAACAAAATGGTACCTGCCTATCTTGAGGGGGCACTCTTGGCACTAGAATATTCCCTCTGTTCTGACCCCATGCAGAGTTTTGAGAGACATGACGCCATAATGGTACACAATTGGAAAACCAAGAGTCTAAACAACAATCATAAATTTAAAGGAGTATGATGCACCAGTATCAAAAAGAGCAAAAACTAAAGTAGTGTCTACTAGGATAGTACCTCTCACTGTAGATGGTCCTTCCCTATGCTCCTCTGGTGTTGATTGCACTATGTACATGGGACATGAGCCAAGACCTTGATACGCTGCCTAGTTGTCCTGAGCAGGTCTACTCTACTAACGTTGATAATATGGGACTTGATTTCCTCGACCAGGACCTCCACCATTACCTCAGCCTGATTGACCGGTGGAAAAAGAACTTCCAGCCTGCTGTGGAGTCAAAGATCCCATACCTTAAAGAGGTGCAGGTGCAGATCCTATACTACTAGAAGCTAAAGAGAAGGAACAGAAGAAATGTTGAAGGTGACCCATCCCGCCGCAAGTTCGACACTCCTATAGATCCCTCGTTCACTGAGGATTCTTTTGACCATCCCTACCACACTGATAACAAGTGACATAACTATCAAGACATGCTGTTTGGATAGGATTTCCCCCAAATGAACTTTCAAAATGGCGTTTCCTATTTCTAGAAGAGAGATCACCCTGTCTCGAAACTGAACCACCCTGGCTCACTAGTTTAGCTTTCCTGACATTTTGCTTTGAGATTAGATTCTGGTTCACGGTCTCTGTAAGAGTGGTTCAACGAAAGACGATCACCTGTGAGTGGATAACATACTTAAGTCCATCCTCAAAACACCTCTCATTAGTCTACGCGTCACCAGTTAGAGATGGGGAAAACACTGATATTCATTGAAACAAGTAGAATACTCTAAGAAAGTCATAGAGCCCTACCGAAGATGTAGGAACTCCCGCACATGATCATCACTCGGAGTCTACGGAAAAAAGTGATTTTAGAATGTTGCATGTAAATCGGCCCAAGCCATGCCACTGGTCTGCTCAGCCTGAGAAACCACATCCCACTAGTGTTTGGTAGAGTAACGGATGATATAGAATGTAAGCATGAACCTTTACTCTGGAAGCATCTCAAGGTGGTCGAATATAGAATATATAGATTCTGTCCATGATCATGCTCCATGAGGGCCGCCACTCCCCAAGAAGGTGGGAGGGTGTTGCTGCAGGATGTCCCGCGTGAGGTCTGCCATAGAAGGGGTAGGTCTGGGGATATTCTAAACTAATTGTAAAAACCTGAGGAGACTATCCCTGAACCGAGTGTCAGGGTCCCTTGGATGATCGACAGGATGTAGTTCCATAGGAGGCTCTATGAGAGGAACCACTAGTGGTTCAGGACCCACCATCTCTAGAATGTGCTCATTGCCACTCCCCCGAGGCACAACATGAAGACGTCGCAGTGGAGTTTTTCTACAATAGCCAAACCCAAACCTTTAGACAAGGAGTAAAGAAGGTGAGATAAAAAGTAAGGAGAAAAATAGGTTAGGTACATAGCCTGCCTCTAAGCACTAAACAATAGACTACCCGCCTCAAGATCTGGGTTTCGATATGGAGGAGAAAACTAAAAATGATTACTAAACAACTTCTATAGTCCACTACTTAGTTACGTCAGGCTAACAGTTGACATATTATCACAACATTATATTGAACAAACCAGCAATTCAAAATTTTAACACTGGGCACAACAGCACACACATGAAAACAGATAAATGCACGCTGAAAGTAGATATGGAAAGGAATTTAAATCCTATAGTACCTATTATTATACATGGAATGTTTTTCCCTCATATCATCGGGCTGAAATGGTAAAACCATTATTTCAATAATACCATAACAATAACAACGCAATACAAGTGAGCCACCCAATATGAAATCATATCAACAGTAACTGGCATAATCAATAACTACAATCCCAACCCATGAATTTGAGTTTTCCCCTATACATGGGTTAGCTATGTCCAAGCATAGAGTACATTCCAAATCCCTATTTCCTAGTCTCCTGTCTAAGTCAAATAGTAAGACAAAAGGAAAAACCAACATTGATACCACTTTGTAACGTCTCGATCCGGCTCACCTCTAAGAAGGTGGTCAGACTGGTGGGTCACATAACCTCAAGAACATCTCTCTGAATGCCAGATGCTACTGACTAACAGCAAGGGCCCTTTTTGTGTCCGTGAGGGAGAGAATTCCCTCATAGGTAACAGATAATATCACAACGGAAGTAAACAATAACAATTAATAAATAACGAAAGCATGTGAATGAATAATTTTAAGTGAAATGAAATAAAAGGGGTCGAGTGTCACTCGAAGATGGCTTAGCCACATTACCAACGGATCCGTCCCAATGGGCCCTTTTGAAACCAGTATCACTCAAATGTATTAGAAAGTCCAGGGAAGTCTCAGTCCAGAAAATACAATGACACCGCCCAATAGCACATAAAGGTAACCCACCAGGAATGGAGGATTTAAGTGTGGACCTTAATATGGCACCCACCCCCTTTCCCTGCCCTGAATTCAATTAAAATTTTCATAGAAGCAGATATGACATAATCAGCATATAAAGTCACAGCTTGAGAACTAACAAGATACACCTGCATCACAAGGAAAAAATCTAATAGTATATCATAACAACATGAAAGGCCATATACATATCATATCATCCTTGGCAGATAATGCTCATTTAAATAATAAGTAGTTCAGCATAACAACTTGCAAGACAATATACATATCATATCAATCTCAGTGGATAATAAACATTTAAATAATATGCAGTTCATTATAACAAGGTCCAATGATAAAAAAATTCAAGTTCATGTCCAAAGAATCTATTTATTAAATTTAATTACAATAAAAAGGGGCTCTGCAGCACATGTAATTAATTAAACAATAAACCCATCTCATGAAAGATTACACCGACCATGTCGGCACACCCATAATGGGGTGTCTGAATTTGTTGCAACAATTCAAACAAATTAATCTAAGGTGATTAAGGCTGCAACAATTATGAAAAATAATTAAGGTAGTTAAATTGGGTAAAGAATGCACAGAGCCAGTAGGCACCGACTGATAGCACAACAATGCATTTTTTAAACCACAACAAAACCGAGGGAAAGCGAGTAGTCACCCTATATTGTAGTCGTAGATGACTCTAAGATCCGTAGTGAGTATTTATTTGACCTTAAATGAATGAAAATAATGAATTTTATAAAACCCCCAAAATAGGGTAAAAATCTTCAACGACGAACTACATGCAGATTACTCAACTAAAACACGCGATTCCACTTGCAGAACGTTAACCTTTACCTATAGTTTAATGCGCAATGGACGGTGAAGGAATCAGGTGTCAGATGAAGGACAAGAGGCCTTCCAAATGTGCTACTGGTTGGTGTGACGAGAATGAGGGGTGCGACGTGATGAGTGGGAGAGGGAGAGAGGAGAGAAAAAGAAAAGAAAAGAGAGAAAAGAAAGAAAAAGAAAAGAAAAGAAAAATAAGAGAAAAATAAAATATAAGGAAATAAGGAAATAAAAGAAAAAGATAAAAAACAAAAGAATGGAAAGGAAAATAATTAAAAATGGTAATCCCCCATTTTAGTTATTTTCATTTTTCCCGTAACACCCTCTTTATTTAATTTCAGAATATCTTTTTATCCTTTATGAATTTCTTTTAAATCATCTTTAAATCACTTATTACTATTTTCCAATCCTTAATTAATTATTTAAAACCCTAACACCGCACCAAATCATGACGTGACATTTTTCATGAAACGTCGGCAATTATTTAAATTAAATTAAAAGCTGCCTGGGACCCGCAACGAGGTGCGCAGGCGCGCGCCCCAAGTCACTTAATTAAGTAGACTGTAATAAAGTAAAAATGGTCCGTACCTGATTAAGGCCGGGATGTTAAAAATATAGATTTTTCTAAGTAATAAGGATATCATTAATTTTTTAAAAAATGTCATGTGATAAATAGTGTTAAAATTCACATAATTCAAAAGATAAAATTTAAAATATAAAATTAAATGAAATAAAGTATATAAAAATATAATATTCATCCAAAAAGTTTAGAAAACTATATAAATTTAAATAATGAGTCATTCATAGATATTTTGGGAGGATTTTGTTATTATTTTAACTCCCAAGGTGTAAATTACGTAATAAAAATGTAAGTGTTAAAAAGATGTTAAAACAAAATGATACAGATTTAAAATTATTCAAAACATGTATATTTTTAATTTTTTGATGCTTATTAGACCCTAAATCATATAGTATTCTAAATAAATAATATTGGGACCTTTTTTAATCAAAATTAAATTTATATTAATTTAATAATTTTTTTAATTCCAATGATGCCCCTCCCATATCCTTTAAAAAAGAACTTATTCATCTTTATTACTCACAAATCCAAACCCCTTTGGTTCGGAAAATATCTTCCCATAACATTCCTAGAACCCATCTCCATATTCATGAGGTGTTATTTTCGGTAGAACACTCCCCTTAGAGGTGTTATGTTGTTAAGAAGAGTGACCATCTGAAGGAAAGGTAATGTTTTTATTTAAGTATTTCTATTTTATTTCCTCTTCCACTTCATTTAAATCTATTATATCTATGATAAAGTAATAAATAAAATATTTTAAATATACTGAGATTTTATTTTTAAATATCATAACCCAAATATACCTCCAAATTCATCAAATGGGAAATGAACATTTGGTTCCTTTGTACGACGAACTACCACCTCGTGAGCCGATGTAGTTCGTTTCTCGTTACGGTATCTCAAAACATGTAATAGTGATGGAAATAATTTTTTTATATGATCTTCATGACATATATAAATATTTAAAAGAATATAATATATCAAATATTTTCCTACATTCCATGTACATAAAAATGATAACGCCGTTCATGCATATATGTGAGCTATCACCTCCATAAAGCGATGTGAATCGTTTTTATTCACTACATCACTTGTATGATATATATAAGTTTGTATAAATGATTTATATAATGTTATGATATTATTATTAGTATGGAAATATAAAATAATAATTACCTTTTTTCCATAAATATCAATGAAAAATAAAAATGTTACTCATGCGTATGTACGACTTACCATCTCCATGATTTTAACATTGTTAATTTATTTATATCACAAATAGATGGTTTGATTTAAAAGAAAAATTGATGGATAAATGTTATTATTATTTAATTAATATTTTTATATAGATGACGTACTAATGACCATATGGAGTATTTAGACCATACCATGTTCATTTTTGACTCATGCACCAAATATTGACAAAATATTTGGAATGAACTCAAATAATTAAGTAATTATTATGACATAGTATTTAATGAAAAAATGAAATAAAAAATTAATTTTTTAAGAATATAGAAACTAGCCTATGTTTATTATTCATGAATAACAAGGAATATACGTGGGGAACCAACTCATGATAAGGGACTTCATATAAATCACCTTTTATGAATAGATTTCATGATAATATGCACATTTATTATTTTATAAGGTATATATAAAGCCACTATGAAATTTCATATCCATATTTTATCAATAATATTATAATTTAATGTTTTGTTAAATAAATTAATTCAGGGAGATTATTATTTAAAATTGAATAGTGGTATGAGACACATTAAACATTTAAATACTAATTAATAAAAAAAATCATGATTTTAATTTACATAATTATTATATTGATATAAAATTATTTTAATGTACATTTTTTTCAATTTATAATTTGATTGAATGGTTATAAAAAATTAATATTTATTTTTTTTGTACAGAATGTTTTGACAAATGACAAAAATAATATCCTTTTTTTACATATATGACATCTCCAACATCTCCCATGTTGTAACTGTTAATTGACACTTGGATTACTTTATAATCATTAATGATTTTAAAAGGAACAAAATCCATTATTTGTTTTGTATTTTGTATCTTGGTATTTAAAATGGGTTCTAAAATGAATTTTTTTATACAGAAATGTATTTCATATGGGATTAGAAGAAATTTTCAAAAGAGTTATATGATGAAGATGTTTTATTAAAGAATTGGAAATTGAGAATTATATGAAATGAGTGATCCTGATATAGGTTATACAAATGTTTGAACCCCATTATACCTCATGGGTGAGACCAAAATAGCTTATATGAAGGTTTGAGCCCCATTATAGCTCATGGGTGATCCAATTATAGCTTATATGAAAGGATGAGCCCTATTATAGCTCATAGGTCTGCCCAATATAGCTTATATGAAGGGTGATCCCCATTATAGATATCCAATTCATTAAGTAAAAATAATATTTAATTTCAAACATATGGTAAATCAAATTGATAGAGGTTTGAAAGGGTTTTATATATATGATGATCTAAGACATCAAAAGGAGTCTTAATTTCTTTCTATTTATTTTAGTATTTTTTTCATTGAAAAAAAATTATGAGTGGAATTCATGTGAAATTTTTTTATTTCAATCACTCGAAGAAAATTAAATCTGTTACAATGTTTTAAGAAGACTAATGGTTTTATTTCTTTTTTATGTCCCTTAATGAGCTTTTTGAGATCATCCAATTTTTTTGAAATGTTTTTTCACATGATTTAAATAAGAATAAATTCATGCATGGGATCAATAAAAGTTATTATGTTTAAACATGAAGTGAAACCATTTTTATTTTTAAAACTTTATATTTTATGGAAAAATGTATTGTGAGTATACATTTCAACTTTGTATTTTTTTAATTTCTATGTAATAATTATGAACTGATTATCTAAAACTGTAAACCTAAAAATATCCTCTATGTGAAATAAAGTCATAATTTTTTTATTAACTCAAGATTGTGTGATGTTTAAGGCTGGGGCCTTATAGTTGGTATTAGATGATTGTATATTCAACTTTGGTGATTATAATGTTATCTTAAGAGTTTTGGATATCATCATGGGTTTATAATTTTATGTTTTATAACAAGTTCAATGTCTTAGAAACCACTTTTTAGGATTTATGTTCTGATATATTAATATGACTAATTGTTTTTTTGGAAACATTAACCTTTTAGGAAATTATTGGTTATTAGTGTTTGGGATAAAAAAGTGATGTATGAAATATCATTTGAGGTTAAAACTTTTTATAGTGAATTTTTAGGTCATTATAATATTTTTTGCATTATTACAAGAATTATATATTTTTTGAAAAACTAACAACCCGCAGGATGGGTGTCAACCTGTTATGTCCTATAAGGTGTTGGAATCAAACCTGTAATCGAAGGGTGATAATGGTGCATCGCTGACCGTAGGCCTACATGATGTCTTGGTTAGTATGATATTTTCTTTTTAGTTAATCATTTTGATGAAATAATTTATATTTTCCATGAAATAATATTATAAACATGGATATCTCATAAAATAAATAGTAAATTAATTGAAGTTATATTTCAGGATTATATAAAGTCATATAGATGTGAAATCATTTAATTTTTTTTTATAAAAATCTTCAGAAATAAAACATTTTACTATGGTTTAAGGATGATATTAAATGATTTCAAATAGAAAATGAATTGTTTCTTTCATAAGACCATAAATGAACAAAAATATATTTTTCATGTAATTTTTTTTATTTTTAGAATGATAAATATTACTTAAAACAGATTATATTGTGAAATTCAAAATAAGTAAGAATTTAAGAAGTTCCTTGAAATGGATTTTCATTTCGAATTTTCTTGAACGATTCTTTTAAAAAAACTAAATCCAACCAAATAATGAGGTATTCTGAGTGGTACACATATATATAACATTCAAAAATATTTTTTTAGGAGTACATAGGAACAAATAAGAATTTCATTGAGGTGTGTAGAGAATAAGAGAAACCTGAATTAAAATTGAGGTTTGGGTAAAAAATAAATAAAACATTGTAATCAATTGAATCATATGCCCCAAATGAATAATTATACAATGATAAATTTAATATAATTAATATAATGTGATTAAGGATATGAAACATCAATGGGATGTGTACATACACCATACAAAATTAGTAGTAGTGAATACAGAATATCTCACAAAAATGGAAGTGAGATGCAGAAACCCTTACAAACATTTCAGCATGGTAATGGGTGTTCTTTTGAGGGATTAATCAGTTGTAAAGGGGTATCCCGTAATTTATATATCATATGGGAAGTATGGGAGAGTTTAAAAAACATACACCATCATTAGAAATTAAAAATAAATGAGCACACCATAGGGGGATTCTTAAATAAAAGTGTGAGAGAGGATCCCATACCTTAAAACCTTGGCTATTCTTCTCCTGATCTTAATGAACTGAATAACAAAATTATGTTTATTTATTAACTATTATAGAACCCTTTATAAATTTCTGTTGTTGTATTATGACTTTATTATGTTAATTTATGGATATTTATATGGGTAAAGAGATTCAATTTTATTGTTCTTGAGTGCTAATTTTATTAATATTCATGATCGACTAACTTCTAATTGTGTATGGTAGATCATGTAAGATGGGAATTGAAGTCTACAATTGATTTTATTTGTTATTAATGAAAATTCATAAGATTAAATTTTTAAAAACTTAATTTCTTTATTTTTAGTGATGTTGAATCATTATATAAAATATTAATGATAAATTCTTGGATTAATTTGGAGAATTTTCTCACAATTACCTTGTATTGAATTATAATATTACATCATCAGTGAATAATGAATATTGAACCCTAAATAAGATAAAATACATATATAATAGTATTTTAAAACCATATAATTGGTTTCATTACCATAATTTAACATGTTAAATCAAATTGAAAGCATCACCGTCCATGAATGTGATAAATCAACACATCTTAGATGATGTTTCATTTTTAGCATAAATGATTGGAAAGTAGAGATGAAGATAAATTATCCAATTATCATAACAACATTATAGTACTTTTATGGTATTGGAATTTTCATACCATATGTATGAGGAAATGTTAGGAAAGAAAAGAGATCAATGGAACATTAAAATGAATGAAATGAAAAGAGGAATTTTACCTATTGAATTAAACTTCCTTGAAAGCCTATTAAGGGAAGAGGATTTGGAATTTTTATGATACCAAGGGATAATGGTCTTGGGGGAGGATCCTGGGAGGAAAATTGGGTTGAATTGTTATAGGGAACAAGGGTTGATATAAGTGAAAATAAGAGGGTGTAAGAGGTGGTATTTATATTGGAGTGGAGGGGGTTTTCTTAATATTTTATTTCATAGATTATTTATTTTCCATAAGATAATAAATAGTGAAGATTCAATTAAAAAATAGTAATATGTGAATGCGAGTTCAAATCACTAGTGATTACTTTAGTAGAACACCATCAATGATTCAATAAATCAATTATTCAGCATTTATGGTAAATTATCATATTTTACTATTCAACAAAAATTCATATATATCATAAAAATAAAAAAAATCACCCTAACAATTTTTCAATGTGTTGAATCCAAAAAATTAAGTCCAATTTGAAAAAATAATTTTCTAAATATGATTGATTTATTTTTTAAATAAAATCATAATTTAAATGAAAAATATAATTTTAAAATATATATTTACCTATTCCAAAACATTGGTAAATCATAATTTCACTTAAATCCTATAAATATAATATCATAAGAGAGGTTACTATTAGTAAGGGTATGCCTATATTTATAAGGGTAACATTAATAATCATAAGGGTATGTTACTATTCACCAAAAATTAAGTTGGTAATATCAGACTCTAAATAACATACTTATTGCAACAATGTTTGTTAGATTTTAGAAATTAAAATCATTAGGGTTGTAAAACTCTGTTCACCTATTAGGTTATAATGAAGTTTTGTTTTTTAGAGACACACTGTTTCATGCATTAAATATTAAATTTATTTTCAAAAATATTGGATTGTTAAATTATCCCCACCTTAAAAAAATTTCGTCCTCAATATTAGATATATCTATTTGAATGTTATTGGTTGTGACATGAAAATTTCCTTCTAAAAAACCCCATATTAGAATTAGGGTTAATAGAATATCCCCCTTAAAATAGTTATGGTAAAATATGTTGTAAAAATAAATATTATAAAAATAAATTAATACTAAATATATAAATAAATAAATTAATAAATTATCCTATCCAATGTAGGGACATTGGTTGAAATTGAAAAGCTGTCCATTGAAGAAAAACTAAAATATGAATTTATAGTGAGAGAAAACTGGTTTACATGAAAGTAGGTTACCAAAAAACCTTAAAAAGTAGTTACAGAAGATTTCATTAACATTATAAATGATTATGATAAAAAAATGACATTTAAGATTTTTTTCATAGATTTGGGGGATTATTCCACTATATATGTGTATAAATATATGTTTATATTCCAAATACATGATGTTACCCTTTTATTATTCCTTAAACTACCTATACTTCATCTCTTTGTATAAGTTGCATCATGTGGTGTCACTAACCTCTAAAACCTCATAAAATGATCAATTTAAACCATTTCATAAATGGTTTTACATTCAAAAAGATATATATCTAATAAATTAGAATCATTCCCTTAGTAGTTATTACTATCCAATTTACATTATCCATATATATAATCTCTCTATTCCTAAATTGACATCTCAATATTATGAACATAATAAGGGTTGACTATCCCTCGACCATTTATTTTCCAAACTTTTGACCTACTACAGTGTCAACTTTCCTTAGTACCATTAATCATACGACCTAAAATCCTTAAAAAAGTACAATAGTACAATCCTAAAATTTTACACAATTCGTATAACCAGTGCATTACTGATAAAATATTCAAAACACATGTTTCTTTACTAGGCATATTAATCATTCCACTTCATCTGTTGTAGTATCATTAGTTGATCTTTATCTTAAAAATCATTTTTGGTATATTCAATTAATGCTTGGGGCATTGATTCACATAGTTTCTAATCTCCTTACAGTTATAGCATTGGAAATTGTAATCATTTTACTTAACCTTTCCTTCACGAACTAGTTTTCCTTTTTATCCACACTTAAACAAACCACCATTCCCTTCAATCATTTACCAGTGTGATTCTTTCCACAGTTATCATTAGTAAAATCATTTTTGGTATATTCCATTAATGCTGGGGGCATTGATTCACATAGTGTCTAATCTCCTTACAGTTATAGCATTGGACATTGTAATCATTTTACTTAACCTTTCCTTCACGAACTAGTTTTCCTTTTTATCCACACTTAAACAAACCACCATTCCCTTCAATCATTTACCAGTGTGATTCTTTCCACAGTTATCACAGTTTTCCTTCTCTCCATTTATCCTTTTATCCATGTATATATCTACCATCATCTTCATCATTTTCATCACTTCAAATCCATAAGACTCATATAATTACATACATCATTTTACACAAGATATTATTTATTCATATGATGGTGTTACTTGGGGGACTATATTCCTTTGAAATGGTGGCCTAAGAACATTAGAGATATGTTCCTTCATACTCTTTGAATCATGTTTATTGGTGAAATTCTAATTAATTATGCTATGATCCATTTATAATCAATTCCATTTAATATATAACCTCATAAAATTTGGAACACTCTATATCTCAAAAAATGGTATAAAAACTAATATAAATTTATGCATCATAAATCCTACAACCATATACTATGGTTAATTTTGTAGAATACGTCCTTCATAATAGATTTTAGTAATCTTTTCGAATTTAAAAAATCTTATCCCCCAGGAGTGTCGAACAAAGGGTGCAGCAAGGCCCAATGTCGTGCACCAGTTCTCGTTTGAATCTAGATCAAAGCTGTGTTTTCGAGGTTTACACCTTGACTCATCTATGCTAGAGACACCTCTACTTGTTGCTGTCCAGAAATGGATGTATTTTCATGATAAACCACATAATCTATTCCTTAAAAAAATTCAATGATGTCCTTGTATTCTTGTCCCCAATATCTATATTAGGGTTTTGATTACTAATATACTTTTTATATTTCTAGTTTCTTTTTTTTTCTATTAAACACCCTATGATACAAACTGTAACTCCCCAACCCTAGAATCTTATATTTGGTGCCTTATTTAATTAAATTGGCATATATACAATGAAAATGCATTATAGAGGACCGACTAGTTCAGTAGTTTTGGAAATAAGATACATACATGAGTTCAAAATTACAACTTGAAACTAAAAATAACATATTATCTTCTACAGAATATCCCATGATCTCTTAGATTAACCATGAAATTCATACATAGTATAATCATCCTCTTAGCTAGAAAGGATAAAACCTAAGAATGTGATGATATCAATGTCTCTATAAGGGTATGCAATATAGTGGACGATATCATAAATATAAACATTAGACATGGTGAATAACTAAAAACACATGCTTTTAAAAATGAACTTGGACACATTATGGCCGAAATAAGTTATGAATAAGTAATTCCATATTAAAGCATAAACTTGGGTATCCTACTATTTGAATAACCTCATGTAATTTTGATTACTATTTTCAAAATGATGGAATTAAGAATGCGAGACATAATAACCATATCGTCAAGTCCTCCTGCCAAGAACATAAATATCCATTTTGTCAAGGCCTCATGCCAAGACTATAGGTTGTCTCATTAGACCCACTAATGGACATAGAGGACATAGGGGGTCCCAACTAAAAAAATACTAAGTCCAATAAATTACTCTTATGAATGAGGATAAACATAAACAACATTCACATCCATATTGAAACTAATATTTTAAATGTAAATATCTTTCTACAATCATTAATCATTAACACTAACCATTCAGATTAATATGGTGAATGTTTTCAAGATAGCATATCCACAGTCAAAATAATCATAATCCATTCAATAAAAATATTGGAGTATATCATAAGATATAAAACTCAATAATGTAAAGGATTTAACAAATGATGCTAACATAGATGAATATATTTTTAAACGAGACAATTGTAAAATACTTATGGAACTAATCCTTAAACATTACAAAGTGTATTATACCACATTGAAAAATTCAAATAATAATCCCATAGAATATCAGAATAATAAGGAGGCTCTTGATATAATATACCAAATGGAATTACATACACCACAAGAATGAAATAAGTTCTGAACATGGCATATATCTCATAAAAGTTAAAGTGAGATGAGGAAAATCATTTTTTACTTCAGAAGGAAGAGTTATATTGGAAAATCATTTTTAATTTCCATTAAATAATATTGTAAAAATATATATACAATAAAATAAAAGGTAAGTTCATTAAAATTATATTTGAGGCTAAAATATATTCTTATGGAGGTGAAATTATTTAAAATGAGTTTTAAAAAGATTTACAAATATAACATTTTAGTGTAGTTTAAGGAAGATATTTAAGAATTTTAAAGCGAACATGCTTGATTTCGTTCATCAAACCATAAACGACCAAAAATAGATTTTTAATGTTAAAATTTATGATTTTATATAGATTAATATGGATTAAAATATATTATATAGTGAACTTAAAAATAGTTAAGAATACGGAAAGTTCCTTATATCAGAATTTTATTTCCGAACTATTTTTGAATGAATCTTTAAAAACATGTAAATAACTTTAAAATAAAGAAGGATTATGATTGGAAAACAAATATATAACATTAACATGGAATTTATGAGGATCACCTAGGAACAAATAACAATTTCTTTGATGTGGGTAGAGAATAAGTGCAACCCGAATGAAAATGGATGTTCGTGTAAAAAATAATTAAAAATTTGTAATCAATTAAATCATATAACCCTAAATTAATAAAAATAAAATTAATGTTTTAATATCATTAAAATAAATAATTTAATTATGATAAACATCATTGTGATGTATAAATACAACATACACAAGTAGTTGTAGTGAATACAAAATATCTAACAAAAATGGAAGTGAGATGAAGAAACTCTTAAAAACATTTTAGCATGGTGATGAGTGTTCTTGTGAGAGATTAATCAATGGTAAAAGTGTATCCCATCATTTATCTATCATAAGGGTAGTATTTTAAGGTGCAAAAACTTTCCCCCATCATTATGAATTAAAAATAAAAGGACAAAACATCGGCGGTCTTTTGAATAAAAGTGAGAGAGATGATCCCATACCTTAAATATGATGGTGTTCTTCGCTTGATCTTAATGACCAGAATAACCAAATTAGATTCATTAATTAAGAATTATATAAGCCTTTATGAATTTATATGGTTTATTATGATTTTATTAAGTTCAATCATGTACTTTTAGATGGTTTAAGGGATTCAATTTCATTGTTCATGACTGCTCATTTTCATATATTCATGATGGACTCACATATAAAAGTGTATGGTAGTTCATGTAATATGGGAGTTTAATTCCATAATATACTGTACATGTTATTAATAAAAATTCATAAGATTACATGGTTATATATTTCATTTGTTTTTGTGTGTGTTAATTTTAATAATTATATAAAACATTAATGTTAAAAGCTTGGATTAATTTGGTGATTTGGCTCACAGTTACCATGATTTTTATTATTATTTTACATCATGAGTGCAAAATGATTATAAAACATAAAGATGATAAAATAAAAATATAATAGTCTAGGTCAACCATAAAATGGTTTCTTGACCAGAGTTGAAGAAGGTAAAAAAATTGAAAACATCATCAACCATGAATATGATAAATGAACACATCTCAGATGATGTTTCAATTTTTTCAAAAATGAGGGGGAAAAGAGAGATGAAAGAGAATTATAACATTATAATAACAAAATTTCAGTTCATTTATGGTAATGAAAATGTCATACCATTTGTATGAAGAGAGGTTAGAAATAAAAGTGAACAAAGGAACATAAAAATGAAATAAATGAAAAGATGAATTTTACCTATTGAATTAACTTTCCTTGAAAGCCTCTTAAGGGAAGAGTGTTTTGAATTTTTATGAGACCAAGGGATTCTGGTTGTAGGGGATGATCATGGTAGAAGATTTGGTCAGAATTTGAAGAAGGAACGAGCATTCATATGAGTGAAGAAAAGAGGGTGGTATTTATAGTGGAGGTGAGGATGGTTTTATATATATTTTACTGATTAGTTTACTATTTTTCCATAAGATAATAAATATTGATGATTACATGACGAAAAATAGTAATATGTGCATTTGAATTCAAACCATTTTCTTATATCACTATAACATCATTAATGACTCAATAAATTAATTATTCATCATTTATTGTTAATTATCATATTTTACAATTCACCAAAAATTCAAGTATTATATAAAAAAACAACCGTAACCATTTTTCAATGTGTAGAATAAAAAATATAGTCCAATGTTAAGAATAATTTTATAATTTTTAATAATTTAATTTTTAATTAAAATAATAATTTACATGAAATATATAGTTTTTAAAACATTTATTTACTTATTCCAAAACATCGATACATCATACTTTCACATAAATATGATATATATACTATCATAGTTGAGTTAATATTCATAAGGTAATGTCAATATTAATATGGGTAACATTACTTTTCATAAGGGTATGTCACTATTCACAAAAAAAATATGTTGGTCATATCAGACTCTAAATAACATACTTATCACAACTATGTATGTCACATTTTCAAAATTCTGATCATAGAGGTGGTAAAATTATGTTTACTAGCATGGATATAAAAAAGCGGTGTTTTTTAGAGACTCAGGTTTTAATGCATTCAATAAAAAATTTATTTCCAAAGTAATGGGGTGTTACATTATAAGTGTATACTTTTAAATTTTCAAGTTGTTATGTAATATTTATGGCTTAATTATCTAAAACCATAGACATAAAAAGTGGCTCAATGTGAAGTTATTTCTAATTTATGACTTAACATAATATTATATAACTTTTAAGGTTGGGTACTTATAGTAAGACACATACAATTTATTAAATCACAATAGGAGGTTTGTACTTATCATCACATTGATATATGATCATAGATTAGTTTGAAATATAAGAAATAACATCACTTCCTTGAAAATAGATTTTGGTTTTATTTATATAATGTCAATACATGACTAATATTATATCAAATTCATCCAATGGAATAATGACATGATTTTCTGAAATCACATTCCCACAAACATCAACTACGGAGGAATTGTAAAATTGGGATGAAATCATCATAAAATTTTGGGTTTTCACTGATAATTCCACTTATAATGGTTTGGTTATAATATTAATACCCTTATAAAATTATTTAGATATAAAATAGTGTATATATCTAGTATCAAAAAATTAAGTTTTAGTTATATAGTGGAGAGTATGTATACCCTTCACAAGGATGTATTCACGTGCATTGTCATAAATAGTAATCCCTTGAGATTTCCCCTTGTCTCTCAGTGTGAGAGGCTGCTAACACCGATCATCATCACTAATCCTTGGGTTTGAGATTTAATTATAATAATTCACATCCTACTTACTCTTAATACACTAATGTGTGGGTGTGTCATTATATTTAACATTTCCTCTATTTGAATCATTATCCAAATTCTTCCCATAAGTGTGGCAATTAATTTCTTGATGGACATACCATCCACACCTAAAAAATCATTAGTACCAATTATACAATTCCATCCATGCTTCGTTCCTCATTTAGATCATAAAGGAAAGATCATCTTTATCTCTACATGGTTTTTAGACTATTCATTTAACTACACCATCCATTTATTATTAAAACCATGCGATTAATTTGCAACTCCAACCTCCATTTCATCTTTGATATCATAATTCACACTCTCTTCATAGAAACTGAATTACCTTGTGGAAAACTACCTTATGAGAGTAGTCTTTATGATTTTGAAGAACCTGTCAACATTTCATTCATGTTGGATGATAATTATTGAATAATGAAATTATCCTCATAGGTTCTGATAGATTAATCATCATTTTTCATAAACATATGGAAATAATTTTCTATAATTTTATAGAGAACACGAAGAATGCACCTTTTGAAGAATAATTTCTGGATCCCTTCCCAATTCATGGAGTCAATTTCCTCTTGATTGCTCATTTCCATGATTATAGTCCACCACAAATCTACTTCACCTTCTAAGCTATAATCATCTAGAATGACATTCTCATGATATGAACACTATATAATGCAGGATATCCTTTCAGTGTTACTAATCAAATTATTAGAAACAAGTAGATAAGAAGAATCATTGAAAGATGGTGGATGTTTCCTCGTGATGGACTCAACAAAATGGTGTTCTCTACTTCAATTTTTTGGATGCTCATTAGGATTCATAGCTTGATAATGATGTGTGATCTTAACAATGAGGTTATTTATTCTATCTCCCATAGAATTTGGATTTTCAAAATAATAATCACTTCATTTTCCGTTGAAATCACCATTAACATGATTCTTTTGGGTTCTATAAATAAACTAAAATAAAAAATCATATAGTAAGAAAGAATTTTTATATTTACGAACCACATAGTCCTAAAAACACATAATAGTTGTATAAATTATGAAACCTTTATTAATATATTACATCATGGTTTTATCCTACAATATTCATAGGTAGCTTATTTTAAATTACATCATGATGGTTTGTTAAGTGATTGTGAATTCCCAATTAATATCCCCTAGGATTTTCAAACTAGGTGTATACTAAGGCCTATTTTTATTTAACTAGTGATGCTCTAATTTGGCATGATGCACCTTGTTGGTGTTATTACTCCTTGGTATATCTTTTTCAGAACCACATTCAATTGTAGAATCAATAAAGGGAAGTATTTCTCTAAAACCACTCACTTTATCCTTAATCAAAAATCCATGAAATTTTCTTATAGTTTTACTCATCCTTAGACTTACACTTTGGCATCTATTTAGGGTTATTACTAATGTTTTATCATCCTAGTTTCCAAAAATTATGTAAAATATTACTCAGATTCGAGCTACAAAAAAAACTCACTATTCATACATTAAAATTACCACACATTTCAGGAAAATGTAATATGGTAAAAAAATAGATTCCAAAAGACCATATTAGTCAATTTCATTTAGAAACATGGAAACATAAACACTATTTTATAAGTGAGATACATTATCTCCCACTATGTTATTCATGACTATAACCCTTCTTAGACACATCACAAATAATACATATCATTACATCATGGGGAAAGAATCACAAAAATGGGTGATATTAGATGCTTAGTAAGGGTTAACATGGAAGATATACAAGAATAAACATCATCATAATGGTATGATAATGTGATAATGACAAAATAATATCATACCTTTCATATCAAGAATCATAATCCTGAATCGTAGAATAAATATTGGTAGTTAATAAATCATGAATCATAACATAATCAATAACATTAGCCATGAATTCATAACATTGGACTACAACATGGAATTATGACATACAAACAGACATGTATTATTATTCAATATAAGTCAAGAGATATTTCTAGAACTTATCAGGGATCTTGGTAATACACATAATAGTTGGGACACACCACAATCCCCATTCAGTATCTATTCCTTTTAAGGGATGGGGTTTCCTTATTTTCCCATTGTAGATCAGGATTCTCCATCTACCCTTACTGGATTGAGTTCCCACATCCTCCATCATCACAGTGACTACACTTACTAGGCTAGACACACCACCTCCTTCAGTCATAGTCATTTCCTTGAAAGGGATTGGGTTTCCCCTTCTTCCAATAGTATACTAATCCCTTTGAATTGATGTACATCATTATATCACAAGATATAAATCATTACCCAATGCATTGGAGGGATATATAGGTCACACACATCTCATAATGAAATAATTAATACCTGTTCCAAAATATAATAAAATTTTCATCATATAATGACCCATAAAATATATGGTTTTCATGAACATCCTATGACAACCCATTAAATGTATTGGTTGTCGTAATCAAGTAAACAAATTTTAACCTATGTATAAATGATAGGTCTCATAATAATTTCATTAATGAATAACCCATGAAAATATGTTGGTTTCATAAGCCTGTAACATGTGAAATAGAAATAGGTGTAATAAACATCATGCTATTATTACATATACCATTCAAGAAACAATTTGAATGGTTTTCTTGGATCATTCCCAAATAAAGGAATGAGTAACATCACTAGGTTTAATCATAGAGGGAAAATAATTTTGAAATACATTTTACAACTATTTCATCAGGAAAATATACTTTATTCATTGAAAATTACTATTTAAAACATAAATAACTTTTGAAAACCATTTACATTGATTTTTTTAAAACATCAAAAAAAATATTGAGAATTCTTTGAAAACTATTACATTGAAAACACTATGAAAACATATAAAGAAATCTTGAAAGAAAATTTGAAAACCATTTCCTAGAAAACACATAGAAAAATTATAAAGAAATACATTTTTAATACATTTCCCATGAAATATTATAAAATAATATTGAAAACAATTTTGAAAACATTGTTCTTGAATTTCATGACATGTGTCTCAAAGAAGGAAAATTGAGACCAAACTACATTAGTGGTTTAGTAAATCTGGAAACATAAACCTCCCGAAATTTAGATCATAAAATGAATATATAAATACCCATAAACATATTTATTACAATAATAAAATATTTTCATAGTATGTATAATCACCACAAAAAAATTAGTGGTGAATAAGACATATATATCTTGGAAATTAAAAGTGAGATGAAATTATTTTTCCTTATGTCTTGACTCACTTCATACTCATGAAGAACTCATGTATAATAATTATATTTTTATTATAAAAATTTTATAGAAGAAAATTATTATATCTAATACCATATTTGTTTTTAATATTTCTTTATATTACCCTCTTATTAAGGATTTTAGGTTAATATTTTTCTTCCTCTAATATCTGATTTTGTCGCATGGGTCATAATTTGTTATATTTTTTGTCCTCCTACTTATTTGATAATTTAATGAATGTAATAAAATATATAAATATCATTTATATTCATTCTTTATTTATTTATAATAATCTATTGAATATAGAAGTATGAAATGGAAGACACCTTTCAGGGAGACTGCAGGCCTTACGTATGGATGCATGTTTTTTCTATTTAATTATCATTTTGAAAGAAAAAATGTAAATAAAATATATGTACAATAAATAAATTATAATTATTATTTCATTTAAAATATTTACATTTAATTATCCACCATTCAAATGTTCCATGTATAGTGTGAACTAATTCCATCTCTTTGAGGAGGAGGTAGTACAAACTTCCCCCGATGAAATTATTGTACTTACACAAAGTATAAGAATAATTTTATGTTATATATAAAAATTAAATATAAATAATGAAATTATAAATATCATATATAAATTATATAAATAATTTTTCTATCATTAATCCCTAACATGAATGGTGGTAAAGGAAAAATGAACATCTTCTTTTCGTGAGGCAGTAGTTCTCTATACATAAGAAAGGTAAGTTCATTACCCATTATATGTAAGTGTGTGTAAGTTTATATATAAACATTATCATAATAACATATCAGTATATAGAGGATAATTAAGTTATTATATGTGCATTTAAAAATAGGATCTCAGGTGGTAGAGAAAGAAAATAAATAAAGGTGTTTGAGAATGGATATTACCTCTTCATTGGGGAACTCTTTTTGGTTTCCACCAAAGGGAATCCTTGGATGGATTTATTCCCAAAGAGTGGATTTGAATAGGAAGGTAGGTTTGTTTGGAATTTAATTTCGTACATATTTTTTGATCATATGTTCTTTTATAGTGTGAAGACTAGGTTGATTTGGCAGTCTTATATAGGGGATTGAGGCGACACACAAGGCATTTTTATAACAAGTTAGGTGTACCCATGTTTTCTCCATAAAAATTCATAAAAAACAACCAAAAGACATGAATATAATGTTTATGGTAGAGATATGGAAATAAAATGGGGTTTGTAAATGTATCTATGTAATATCATCCCTTAGTATTAATTTTTAGTCCCTTGTTAATCTAAATTTTACCTTAATCATTGTAATTAATCTTAATCGATTTTACAAATATTTTTGGTCAAAAAAATAATTTGATCATGTTAAAATATAAATATTATAGTTATTAAAACCATTTATTCCATATTTTTGAAATTCTATTCATAGATGAGAAATTTTTTTTGATGGTAATCTAGTAGACGTGCCGAGAATGCGAGTTTTTAATGTGAGAATATTCGAATGTTATATAATCTTTAAATTATATATTCAACATAAAAATGATTCCAATGAACAAAATTAGATTAATATATTTATAATTGATCTTTTTTGAATTTTAAAAGAACTTAAAATATAATATAACTATAAAAGTAAATTTGAAAGAAAAAGATGTTTTGAATTAAAATTTACTATTTTTAACTATTCATTAAAAAAATGAAGAATCTCCGATTAATCCCAATAAGTATCCCAAAGATAATTTTGGAAATTCAGAATGAGAAATATCCCATGAGTTTCAATGGAAGTATCCATCATGTATTCCATGTTATTTAATATAATTGATGTTGACTATTCACTAAGAATGTTATGTAGATATCAGGAAGATCTAGGTGACATCATGGGTTTTCTATTTTGTTTTTCCTCAAGTATTGGAAAGGAAACTAATGATATTTTCATGTTTCAGGAAGGATTTAAGAATATAGTCATCATGGATTATACTTATGCTAGTTTTCAAAAAAATGGGAATTATATGATGTCATATTCAAGATATTTTTTTCTCAATGGAGGATTTATGAGATGTAAGAGTTCACTGTAGCCATTTGATGTTGATTCTATAGCAGAATCCAAGTATATGGAGACATCTGATATATATGAGGATAAAATTATTAATCAAAAAATTTTGTAGGATATTGATGTGGTACTTAGTAATAAAGTCCCTATCACATTATATTGTGATAATACTATAGAAGTGGCTCTTACAAAAGAGCCAGAAAAAAAAAGAGGTCACATACACCAGAAGTAACACATCTAGGGAGATATTTATAATAATAGTGAATTTATAATAAAAAGAGTTCACAAATAAGAAAAGCTTGGGGAACCCTTGATTATATTCATATCTTAGAAGAAGTATGATTATCATGTGACACCTAAAAAACTCATGGTTGTGAGTATTTTGCTTTAGTTCAAGTGCGAGTCTATTGGAGTGGGTGCCTTAGATCCAACTTCTATACATTTTATGACAACATTTATTAATATTTTTTAATATCAAAATTCACATTATCATATCAAGATTTTTATTATGCATAATATTGTTTTTGAAAATCTCCAATGATTAGCTATCATAATAAAATTCCATAATAATTACCCACTTTTATGATAACCCAGATGTGCCAAAATATTCTTAAATATATGTTCTGTAGCCAAATAGAATCATTTTAGGGACCAAATTCTATTTAGTATATCAGTGGTGGAGACTAATTACAATTTTCAGAATCTTCTCATGGGATGTGACCTTGGTAATATCTACTGTAGGATATAATGAGAATGAGACCTACCAATTGTAAAACCACATTTCTGTGTCATTTGATGTTCTTATGTGAGAATGTGTGTGTCAATAATTAGCCTTCTAGATTATTATTAGTGCATGTCACAAGTATTGTAAATTTTTGTATTGACTAAAACCATGGTGAAATATGAATGTGGTGAGGTAGGATATGCTTGCTGCAATACGAGTAATAGGGCATTAATGAATAATGCAAGAAAATATTTGTACTATAAGCTCTTTACCAGATGTTGATATCTTAGGCCCTTTGACGGAAATGAAAAATCATTAATATGTACATGGCCATGGTGTTTGTTAGAAAATTTCAATTTATGCATATTCTAAGAAATGAACATCAATCACATATTTTGTTGGCATCGATATACAATCTCCTTGGTTAGAGATATCATGATAAAGAGATTATATTACACAGTGATCATTCGTATAAGGAATCATGTCATTGTATTATTAACATCATACGTTATGGGTCCCTTGGTGTGTTGCGATATGATAACCTTGGACGTTAGCCTATTTAACCTAATTCCACTGAGAAATTGGACGAGAGGGTCACACAATAAGTGTATTCAGAATATCACCTAAATAATATGTTATTATTTATTATTTTATAATTTGAAAAATAATATTCCTACACACTGTCTAAAAATTATTCATTTTTTGTTGATCAATAATATCTCATAACTAGTTATAAAAGAGAATATAATCTGAGTAGAATATTCAATTTAAATTTATTTTATTTTTGGAGAATATAATATTTACATAATTATTTGTGAATAATGAAGTAATATTTATTTATCAAATAAAGTGTCAATATTCCTGTATCGATAAATATTATGGAGGAATGGAAGACAAAGTTTTTAATTTTGGTGTGAAATAACATATATTTAATATTAATTGAATACATAATATTTAATTTTTTTGTCAACTATTTCACATGTTGAGAAGTAATAATAATATTATTATTATAGACATGTGGTTCTATAAGGATTTAATAAATAATAATGTTCACTTGTGAAATTATTTATTTGTAATCCTACTTGTATATAAAACAAATTATATTAATTTCAATAGATATTATTTTTCATTTTTACGTTGTGAACAAAAAATCCAGAGAATCCTCTTAAATCCCTAAAGACCTCCCTTCACAAAGAATGCACCCATGAACGCTTAAAATAATAGAGTATGATTTATCAACATTCCACTCTTGATTCAAGATAGATTAATATGACTCATTTGGAAGTTATTATCATGATTATCAATGAGAAAAAAACTATTAGGAATTGCCACACAAGAACCCAGAGATTCCTACAATGACACTTGGAGATTTTCAGAAAGTGTGTGGATCACCACGAGATGTAATTTTCCATTTATTCCGATAATGAAACGATGGTATGATGTAGATCCGTTATCTGATCCATAAATGAAGATAAAATGCTCCCTAGGTTATTATTTAACTTCATTAATTATTTATAAATAATATATGAGGTTTCTACACACTGGTTCTAGTGCTTTGTCTATTTTCTATATACATTGATTCAATTACATTAACCATGGAGTTTATAGTTGTTTAAATATTGGATTTCTCATTTATCATGAAAAATAAAAATTTTGGGGATCATCCATCACATGATTCAGTTGTTAATGAAACATTCTTATTTGATGTTGTGAACCGACATTTTTTGTCTAAAAATGTTATTAAGGACAAAAACAGTGATCGATGTTGCATGAATTACATGGATCCCCTTTTATAACCCCTTGATGAAATGAGGTAACTTTTGAACCATTTATTTGGTATTTATGGTTCATGGGGATGTAAGGAATCCTTATAAACAGATGAAAATGGTTTAAGAGAAAGAAATCCTCTACTTGAGTGTATAGACACTATGTTAGGTATTAAGACTCCTACATTGTGTGATTTTTTTAATATCTTTCTCTGGTAGAATAATATCATATTTTAATAAAATGTTTTAACTTTATTTCTTCCCATCTCAATCACTCTATTTTCTATCTTTGAATAATGATCTCATAAAAATTATGATGGGAAGTGATTGGCCTAATGATTAGACATACAGAAGGATTTTTGGTATTCTAAATTTATTTCACAATAATTTTTACATTATTTAATTTTATTTTTGGTATATATGAGATAATTTTATGGATTTATAAATTATCCACCATTACATAACATTCAAATACAATACTTTTATTTAATTCAAAATCATTCAATATATTTTTCATTGGTAAACACATCATATTATAGAGTCAAGGATAATCAGATGGATGAAATTACATGTGGTTAATTTGGGCGTTTTATGGTCTTATATTCTCAAATGAGGTATTTTTTCCAATTTTCCTATTTAAGAAGATAAGATTTGGTGTGCTGATGTTATTTCATAGGATTTGTAAAATTCATCCCTGAATAAATTAAAGAAAATTAATTTATTTTTGATGTTTCATAAATGTAATTTTTAAATACAATTTATACAAAAAATAAATAAATAAAGAATATGAGTTTGCAAACCCTAGGACTAAGTCCATTCTATTCTAAATCAATTTTTCAATTCATCATCATTTTAATTTAATATATTCATTCAATGTTTTCCCAAAATATCTAAAATATTATTTCTTTTAAAAATAATAGAAACAAAACAAGAAGTTGATTAGATTCACTGAAATTTGTGATTGAACCAATTTTAAAGCCCAAAATTTTATATGACACATTCTAGGCAATGTGCAACACTAAAAATTTTAATTTTCTTTTGTACTTACCCACAAAAGACATATAAAATATCCCAAAACACATATCTTGATTTGGATCATTCTAAATCATTATATAGAGTTCTTTTATACATAAGAGACTCAAAGAATTAATCCCTTTTCTAATTATATTTCCAAATGTTTCCAGTGATATCATTTTTAAATGAGTATAGAAAACATACCCATGTGGGGTTCTCGATAATTTCTAAAAATAATGACATGTGTTTTTGTTATAATAGATTAGTCTAAAAAATATAGTACCTAAAAATATTTAGAATAAAAATTAAATTAACTTATAAAACATCCATAATGTATACCAGATAATGTTTTCAAATTCCTTCAACATTTAATTTGGAACTCAGGTATTCCCAAGAGATAACTATGAATCCTTTACCCACATGGAAAGTATTTAATTATATATTAAATTCATAAAAATAAAATTATTTCTCATAAAAATAATTAATAACTATTTATAGAATAATTAAATAATGAAATCCATGTGAAACAAACATGAAATAATTCAAAAAATAAAAAACAAACAAATCTTGTTCTGATATAAAATATGAAAAATGAATGAAGTAAATATTGATTGGTTAAAATATAGGTTTAATAAATTTTGAAATTTTACCAATTGGTAGATTTAATTTTTTAATGTGGTAACTTTGTTTTTGTTTATAAGACAATTCATTTTTTCAGGTTGTAGAATATCTGTTTTCATAATGTCACATAATTATTTTTCATGTGGTCACATAATTTTTTCCCATGTAGTCATTTAAATTTTTTTCTTTAGATCCCATCATTTTTGTACATGTGGTCACTTCTACACTCTCAATTTTCCATTCATGGTCACTTTTAGATATAATATATCAATTATACTTCAAGACATTGATAAATTTTCATTGAAGGTCGAATCTCAGTGTCACATCAAGAATTAACAAGGATATAAAAAAACTAAATAAACAAATCATATTGTGTGTGGAAAATAAAAATTATTTAAATTATAATAAACAATTAAAATTTTTACAAATGATCTAATCCATTATTCTCCCATTTTTATAACTATTATATAATTGTCAATTCCAATAAAATCTTTATCTTTTTCAAATATATCAAAAATATTTATAGTAATATATGATTCACTTAAGATAAATAGTTATTAATACAAAATAAACTAACCATTATAATGTTATGATCAAGACCCCCCACAATTGTTATTTGAAATGAAACAAACCCAAAATATTACAAACATTGTGCTATGATTTCCCTAAATTTTTAAGTTTCAAAAAATATCTATAGATATAAAATATTACTATATTTTCAATGAATGATTTAATGACTTACAATGAATCAAAAAATAAATAACTAATTATGTGAAAAAAAGTGAGAAAACATAATAAAAAATTCACTCTTAAAAATAACCAGATGCAACATATTTATATATTCTTCTCAAAATAAATGTCAAACTCCCTCTAAGTATATAAATTGTACGATTAAATTTCGATCAATCGATCCCAAAATTTAGTATTGTCTATATTTTCTAAATCATCAATTTCGTAAATATATCAAATAAATGATGTTCTTATGAAATATATTACATAATAATATCCCCCTAATTAACATGCTCTCAGATAAAATTATCTTTAACATCGATGTTCTTTCTCCTATAATATTATAATGGATTTCTGGAAATTGAAATTTTAGAATTATTATCATAGAGCATTACAATAATATAAAAAAAATATTTTTTCTTAATCAATAATGATTGATCACATAATAATAGATCAACAATATATATATTATCATTTGAAATATCAACATAATTTATTTTTCAAGTCTAAGAGACTAAATATTTACCACGTAAATGAAACATACCTAATGATACATACTGAGCAATTATAGTGTAAAAAATCTGCATATCTATTAATATTTATGGATTAGATAGTAATTTTAATTTAAATGGGATGCTATGTCTGGTAGTGTACTTGACACTCATTAATGGGTTTCTTCGAAATATTACATTGCACACAAGATAGAGTTATATTGAAAAATAATATATTCTTAATATTATTATGATAAGTTTTAGTAATTTACATGATGATGTATTTCGAGGGTATGAATATAGCTTAATATATTATGTATAAACAAGTTTGATTTAATGTTTTTACTTTCATAAAATATGATTTCTGATCTTAAAATAAAAATAAATCCAATTTTAAGCATAGAAAGCTCTAATATTTTTAAAAGATTATTTTACCGCATTTGGATGGTGAACCCATTTTCATTATAGTTTTTTCTACTTTTATAATTTTTATATAAAATAAAAAACTTATTATTTGGATGTTGTGTATTGAAATTTACATGGGTTGACATTTTGTAATATTTTTGATAAATTTCACATTTAAATGAATATTGAAGAATACTACATTTTAATTCCAAAATGCATTGTCATCCAATTTATTTGTATTGAACGATTCTCCTTTTCATTTGTTTTAATAAATTTTTATATTATGTTTATATAATTTAATCCAATTTTTATAATAAGAATCAATTTTATATAGAAATTAAATATAAAAACTATGTGAACTTTTAAACATTTTACATAAAAACCTATTTTCTTATTCCCCCAATGGTATTAAATTTTAATAAATTTCTTCCAATTATTTGTTTTTAATTTTGAAAAATTGATTCCATATTTGGAGGTATAAGTTCCAAATTATGTATGTATATTCATTTTATGTTTGGACATTATAAATACTACCTTTATAAATTCTATTATTTCCATGGTTCAGGGTAAATCAGAAAATTAAAGGTAAAAATAATATTATAAATACTATAAAAATACCCTAACTCTTTTCTTAATCTTATGGGATGAGTTATTTATACCAAGAAAATCCTTGTTCCGAAATTATGGATTTTGAAGCCACTTGTAGAGTGATTATGAAATTTATAAAATTTTATTCAATGTATGGACCAAATGTCCTAATTATGTCTCTTATTACTAAAATAATTCTAATTTGGGGGTCATATAAGTGATATCTTTGAGTATTAATATTAATTAGAGATATAAAAGTAATACCCAGATCATCATAATTTATTTATAATTTGTAGGAAATAAGTAATTAATGTAAATGATGACACAATGACGATGCTGTAATTTCTTAATTAATGAATGAATCAAATAAATCATGTTATAAATATTAAAATAAATATATATTAACATAATTAATTCCATAAATGAATTTTATGGATTATTTTTATATGTTTTTGATTATTTTCAAGAGTTTTCTCGAACATCTCTTGATATTATGATATTTTCAAAAAGTCAACAAAAGAATAGCTTCAAAATTGACATTATTGGTATTTTAAAATTTAAAATATTTTATTAAATGTTTCAATATTTATAAAAATACAATATTCATAGAAAAAATTTAAATAAGTACAAAAATTTCAATAATGACTCATTCATTGGTCATTTTTCATGTTATGGTAATTATTTTAACTCACAAAGTTTAAAAAACTTGATAAAATGATAGGAGGTGAAAGGGTTAAAATGAACATATAAGGACCCACAAAAAATTAAAAACATGTATAATTACCATTTAGTGATATTATTTATACCCATAAACTTCCTCTATTTTTACTAAATATTTTTTTACACATTTTGAAAAGAAAATAGTTTTTTTAATTTAATACATTTATTAATTCCAAGAGTTCTCCTCCCCTTTCTTATAAAAGGGCACTCATTCCTCTCTATTCCTAACACTTCAAAAACCTTTCAGTTTGTCCAATATCTTACCCAAACCCTTCCTAAAATCGATCCACACTTTCTTGACCCTTATTTTATGTATAAAACCCTTTTTATAGGTGTTAAGGTGTTAAGAAATGTGATCATACGACGAAAATGTAATGTTTTTATTTAAGTGTAAATATTATATTTCTTTTTCAACTTCCAAAAAATATTTATTATGGAAGTTGAAATAATAAATATTGTATGAACAATATAGTGAGATGATATTACATTAATATCATTACCTAAATCCATCTCCACTTCTATTAAATGGTAATGGAATTAATCATTCGTGTGTACATGTCACACCCCGACTGACACTTCTTTTTAATTTAATTATTTTAAGTATTTCTTTTGATATGTGGTGTGAAAAAGTTTCTTTTTTATGAAATTTGGATCTTTTATGGGTTCTTGAACGTAATCGCAACAATGCGCGCGAACGCGCCCGTGCGCACGACCCTGCGTGCGACCATGCACGCAAACTTGCACAGTGTTCGGCCGAAATTTATAAATTTATTATTATTTTGGTTGGTTTTATTATTAGTATTAATATTAATTAAGTTATAATTTTTTTAAGTTGTCATTAAAGAATTTCTAGAATTCTTTCCCCCCTAATATTACTATTATTATTATTAAAAACATTATATTTACTTTATGTTGAGTTGGAGTTTTATTTTTAGTTTTAATTTATCTTTATTTTTGTTTTCTTTTTATTTACTTTTCCTTTTATTTTAATTTTTATTTATTTTTCTTTTCCTTTATTTCCCCCCCTCTTTCTCTCCTCTGTTGCGCTACCCTTCCCCCATTCAGATTCCCTTTCCCCCTGCAACCCTAGCCGCCACATCCGTTTTCCCCTTTCTCCCTCCGGCCGGAACCCTCCCCACCTGCTTTGTCGCACCACCCTCATCCAGCGGGTCGGCCGGATCCTCACTGGCCACGCTCCGCCTCTCCAGTATCCTCCCCCGCATGCAGACTATTCCGCTCCAAGGCCACACCTATCCTAAGAACCCTAACCTCAGCTGCATCAGCTCTCCCCTTGCTTTCCCCTCCAGCATGGACCTCCCTCTCCTATTCTGGCAAACCGAAGCAGTGCGACCCACTGGTCCTGCTCCCATCCGGCAATGCCCCGTCACCCTCTTGCTTTTGCTCGGCACAGCCCCGTCGACCTTCTTCCAGTCGCACCGCCCTCCTATTTTTGTTTGGAGCCGCCCCTTCAGCCTCCCCGTCTCGCGCTATCTTGATCAGTGCTACCTCTTTTCCCTCCAACGCCGCAGTAGACTAGCATCCCTCCCCTTCCGATTCGGCACTGCCGTAAAACCCTCCTATCCTCCAGCAAGACAGCCATCGACACCCTCCCTTTGAACCGGCACACCATAATACTACTGGCTTCCTCACCCACGCCCGTGGACTCCCCTTCGCCACCTCGCACCGCATAGCCGCCACACACCAACTTCAACAATCACTTTTCCCTATTTTCCCTTCGCACAGCCGTGCCTCCCTCTTTTCCAGCTAGTTTTCCGGTGCGGTGCACCTCTGATGGCCTTCCCCTTGCCCGAATGGCCTCCCATAACCGTTGCTGTGTGTGTGTCTTACAAGGGACGGTTGTTTATTCCCTTTGGTATAATTTTGGATTAGTTATTCATGTTGTTTAATGTTCATTTGTTGTAATTTGGGTTCGATTTCTGGTTTTTAGCGTCGAATCTAAGTTGTTGCGGTGCGACTGGCGTGCAATTGGAGTTTGCGCACCACATTGCGATGTTTTTTGCCCTACATATCAGGTAAGTGGTTCCACATCCAATTATTATTTAATTAATTAATTTGCAAGGTTAATTTGTTTAGAGTATTATTTAATTAATGCGTGTGTTGCGGAATTTATTTTCATTGAAGTTTGTGAAGTTGATTTTCATTTAAGTTTGACATTCCTTGAACTATTTAGTAGGGTGTCATCATAATACGTGTACTTGATGCTGAAATATTATCTCTGGTTAATTGTGAGTCCATTTTCGTTGGAACTGCAAAGGATGTAATTAATATTTTGGTGTAGCATCGGTATGCGTTTGGTCTTAAATGAGTATCTTAGTGGGGTTTTGGTGTTTTAGTCGTGCGGTTGGAGTTCGGCGTCAAACTCTTGAGGTTTCCTACATATCAGGTAGGTGGTTCCGCATATGATTATTAATTGCTAAGTTCAATTGCTTAATTAATTAATTTAGAATGTTAACTAATCAGTTTGTTTGGTGCACAATGAATTTTTATTTGAGGTTCAACATGTTTTAATGTGTTTATTAGCGTGTAAAATGATATTAGTATGTTGCGATGAAAAATCTCTGTTGAACTGTTTTCTAGTGTTTCATAAGTTGTGCAGTTTATTTTGTTAGTATGTGCAAAGGGAGAGAATGGTGTTTCAGGTGTAGTGTCCATATGCAATTTGTCAAAAATGAAAATTTAATGAGTTGTGGTGTTTAATGTCATGCGGCGTATTTAGAAATGGTTTGGAAAATTTTTCTGGTAGTTCAATTAATTATAGAAATGGTCTTTTAACTGAGTGGATGGTCTTCTTTAATTGCATGTGTAATGTGGTTTGTGTTCCTGAGGTGACGTCATGTGCATATGGTCATGTAAGGGGTGTTTGGGTCAGCTAGGTGTGTAAAGGAGTGGTTTTGATCTTTAAAAAATATATTTATAAAAATTTGATTGTTTTATTAAATAATTATTAAAGATGAAAAATTTGTTTTTACTGCATGATGTAAAGGTTTCCGTTATTTAATGTAGTGCGACATAGGTTGAAATTGTTTAATAAATTCTTTTAATGGTCTGTTTTACTTCGAAAGTGTTTTCTTTGACCACACTATATTTTTTTTATTATTAGTCATGTAAGTAGTGCAAATTTAGTTTTGAAATATTTTTAGTGTGCGTATTCTTCCAAAATGGTATTTATGAGTAAGAGTAGTGGTTTTTGGCATGTGTGGTGTCTTGCTTTATTTGGGAGCATAAATATGGCATGTGACATGAACTTGAAATTGGTTTGAGCACAAACTAGGAAGCCTGGGTAGCTAGGAGGGTAGACTAGACTAGTGGGCTAGTGTTCTGGAGGTGACTCGACCCGATTTCACTAGCAGGACTAACGATTGCAACACTAACTAAACATATTCTATTCTGAGGGTCGTGGACTTCTAAGCCACGTTTTCTGAGGGTCGTGGCCTTCTAATCCACATTTCACCGAGACATGAAGATCTAGGGACCCAAGCTAGCTAACACCCATGCGGCCCCTCCCATATTAGTGCTCACTGGTTACCTTACTCTCATCGGTGTGAAACTTGGTTATTTTAGAAGTAGGTGTGTGTGTGTGCGTGCCTGTGTTTTAATTTAAATTGATTCTTTTTCACAACTGTTTTATCTAAAACTGTTTTCTCTAAAGTTGTTCAAGATTTTAGTTCCTTTATCTAATTAATGTTGTAAATGTATTTGTCATTTAATAATTGTGCATGGAACTTTTTCTCGGTGGCATCTTACTGGGATTTTAGCTCACACCCTACATACACCTTTGGGTGTATGTAGATTCTGTTTCTTTTTTTCTTTCCAGGTTGAGGCATCGAGCTTAGCATTGGTGGTTCGGGTTGTCAGTGGCATCATCATGTTGGTTTGATGACGAGGTCTTGGGAATGTGACTCCTCATGTCGCCAAAGGTTTGTGTTGGAGTTTTGGTTTCCTTGATGTAGTCTCTTTTGGGTTTTTGGTTCAAGTTGTAAACTTAAAATCTGAACTTGGTATAAGGGTCTGTTTAGTTTTCAGTTTTTAGTTTCAATTTAATCAGCTTGTTGTCTGTTTTATATTTATTCATCTGGGTAAATCGTTCCCAAGTTCATTTTTGATACCCAGGCACTTGTGCCAGCCCGTGGGGATCGGGAACGCACTTCGGGCCATGTCGCGAACCAGGTTCGGTGCCGTGTCAGGTGGCGACCCGACCTAGTTCGTGACAAAATGGTATCAGAGGTGGTTTTGTTCTTGTTATTTGGGGTATCAGGTAAACCAGAGATATGATTGTTGGTACTCGAGTGGTAGGTGTGGGAAGAGCGTCGCGAACTCTTGCTCGTTCCGATCCTTGAGTAACCATGGGTAGTCCGGGATCTACGTTTTGTCTTTGGTCTTTGTGGATGGGGGATGACAATAGGAGTAAACCGGTACTGCGTGCGGTCTCAATGGATTAGCGACCCATGTGATACCCAAGAGTATGGTTCGACACTCTCGGTGGTTGGTGCTTGCCTAAGGCATGGTCTGCTAAACCATGTAGCCGGGTTAGACACGACCACTTGTCCTCCGCCCAGGTACTTTAATGTTTGTGATATCTTGCTTCAATTTTGGGGTTGACATGAAATTTTTTTCCTTTAAAAAGGGAAGCGGATTTTGCTGCTGCTCTTATTTTATTTTGGGGTGCGTTTCTCTTAGACCTTGTTTTTGAAATTTGGCGTTGATTTGTCGAAGTTGATTTTATAAAAGAACATTTTTTAGTTATTTGAAATTGAATTGAGTTATTTTTGAAATGGGAATCATTTTTAAAATGAGTCTTGAATTTTTGAAATGGTTTGAAAAAAAGGTATTTTCGGATATTGAGAATGTTTTGTTTTGAAAGCGGGGTAACCTTGTTTCTTTCCAGTGGTATTCCTATGGGTGCTCGCATGTGCGTGTGGACTTGATTAATGGCTAGTTGGTTGATTGTGTGGAGGGGTGCCTGGGAGGCACGAAAATGCAAAACTGCGGGGCATCCAGGAATATCACTGGTGAATGTTTGATTTTAGAAGCTGCATCTTGTTTTCTGGAAAGTGGGGTTTCTCTCAAATGGGGTTTTGTGCTTAAATGGTTTTGGAGTTGGAAAATGGTTTTGAGTCCAAAATGAAAGCGATGAGTTCAAATATTTAGTGGGTTTTAGTGTACTGTGCTTGGTTTTTCAAGTGAGTGTTTTCCTTGAAAATGAATTGACGTTTTAAATTGGAATTGTTGGATTGGTGTTCTGGAGTGTTGATGTTTTGTTTTGTAATGTGTTTGGGTTTGTGGAAGGATGTTTTGTGTTCTTGTTTGGGATATGCCCCTAAAAACGTCCCATAGTTCCAGAAGGTCTCTATCATTTCTTGGCCCGGCTCAGACTCCAAGTGGAGTGGCAGAGTTAGGTTCTGCTCGGTGGTGTCGACTGTTCATAAACTTCAATGTCAGTTTAATGTCGTTGAGTGCTTTGGGAGAGTTGGAAGTGTCTCTGGGTTTGGAGGAACTCTAGATGTCGTGTATGCATAAGTTGTCTCGAGTATTTTTGGAGGAGCGAGACTAAACCGGAAAAGGGTGATAGTTCTATTTTCGTTGCGAATAGAGACGCCATGAGAAACCCTCAAGACTAGTCTCATTCTGCGGTTGTACTTAAGTGAAGGCGAAGGAAAGTGGTGGATCTTATAGGGGCTTGACCATTCAACGAAGGGTGAAAAAGGTATGTTGACCTTTCTGATGAGCTAGTTTCAAGTTCTCCAGAGGTTGTGTTGAACAACCACCTTAATGTTTGTAATAGTTGTTGGACCTGTTTATATTGTGGTAAGTGCAGGTTCCTCCTTTGATGAAGAGTGTAAACCAAATGGAATTGTTCTTGGAGTGCCCCTCTCGTCAGTTGTGTCGTGCATTTGATAGACCGCTCAATCTCTTACCTCTAGCATGGTCAGTCAGACACCCTAAGTCGTTCACTGCAATTCTCTGTTGGTATGTTGATAGAGTGGCCGCGCGAGACATGAGGAGAAGTATGCGGGCTACTTTTCCAGCAGAGGATGTTCCAGTCAGAGGTGGTCAGCTTGTGACTCTGAGGCTATAGATGCTTCAGACATCAGGGCCCCAACTATAGGTTTCGGGGTGAAGCTTGCGCGCAGTCAAAATTCATCAGACGTGGGACGGGCTTGGTCCGACTTAAGTTCACAATGTCGGGATGGGGACAAATTAAATTTCCCTATTACGGTACCCTCTCTGAATGCATCATTCTTGTTGTGAGGGGCATGGAGCCCTTGTCTACATGTCGTGGTCTTATTTTATGGGAGTTCCTCTAGGGCCTTAAAGAGGTTCGGAAAATCCATATTCCTTTAAAGCCAGTAGGCGTGCTCCGTGAACCTTCTTGTGGTCGGAGATGCTCATGTCTTGTGGAATTGTTGTGCGCCTGTCTGATTCACCTCCTTGTTAGGTGTTTCTTCTATCAAAGATATCTCATGTGGCAGAGTGTTGTCGCTAGTAAAAATAATCAGTTCAGGTCGGCCCGTGTGGTGGGTTCGCGATGAAGGGTTCAGTCAATGTTGCTTAAAGTAAACTTGGAATGCCCGTGCGGGTTTCATGGCGTTAGGATATTTTAAAATGGTGGGGAGACCATGTGCGGGTATCTCCAATGTCCTCTCTTGTTTTGTTTAAACATAGGGGACTTTGAGGGTCAATCCAGGGTTAGAGTTGTCTGGGTTTGGGAGTCTTTTTGATTTGGAGAACCAATGTTTGATGAGAACCCTAATATGGTGGGGAGACCACAGTAGGATGAGCTTGTGGGAGGCTCTGTTTTCAAAGTGCGCTTGGCGAAGCAACCCATTACTTCTGCTCTGCCCGACCTCGACCATGTTAATTGGTTAGCTCAGATAGTGGGTTGCTGGATGTTTTTTCTTGGAGATCTTAAGCTTCCCTGGTAATCCCTAAGTTAGGGGTCAGGGTGTTCCATGTTGTAATTGTGTTTCGAGGTGAATTCCTTGATGTTTCTCTTTTTTCTTGGTGATTCCGATTTTGATATATTTGGAGTTTTAAGTGATGGGTGTTTGGAATTCCCGATCTTCAAGTGATTGAGTTTTGTTTTAGGTATCTTCACAGTCTTGCTTGGAATCTTGGCTTGGTCAAGTCTTTTGGGACTTTCTGGGGGCAGAATGTGTCATGGTGGGGAGAATTGTCACACCCCGATTGACACTTCTTTTTAATTTAATTATTTTAAGTATTGCATTTGATATGTGGTTTGAACAAGTTCCTTTTTTATGAAATTCAGATCTTTTATGGGTGCTTGAACGTAATCGCAACTAGGCGCACGAAAGCACCCGTGCACGCGACCCTGCGCGCGACCGTGCATGCAAACTTGCACAGTGTTCGACCTAAATTTATAAATTTATTATTATTTTGGTTGGTTTTATTATTAGTATTAGTATTAATTAAGTTATAATTTTTTTAACTTGTCATTATAGAATTTCTAGAATTCTTTCCCCCCTAATATTACTATTATTATTATTAAAAACATTATTGTTATTTTATGTTGAGTTGGAGTTATATTTTTAGTTTTAATTTATCTTTATTTTTGTTTTCTTTTTATTTCCTTTTCCTTTTATTTTTATTTTTATTTATTTTTATTTTCCTTTATTCCCCCCCTCTTTCTCTCCTCTCTTGCGCTACCCTTCCCCCATTCGGATTCCCTTTCCCCCTGCAACCTTATCCACCACATCCGTTTTCCCCTTGCTCCCTCCGACCGGAACCCTCCCCACCTGCTTTGCCGCACCACCCTCATCCAGCGGGTCCGCCGCATCCTCACAGTCCATGCTCCGCCTCTCCAGTCTCCTCACCCGTATGCAGACCATTCCGCTCCAAGGCCTCACCTCTCCTAAGAACCCTAACCGTAGCCGCATAGCCTCTCCCCTTGCTTTCCCCTCCAGCATGGACCGCCCTCTCCTATTCTGGAGAACCGAAGCAGTGCGACCCCCTGGTCCTACTCCCATCCGGCCACGCCCCGTCGCCCTCTTGCTTCTGCTCGGCACAGCCCCGCCGACCTCCTCCCCGTCGCGCCGCCCTCCTGTTTCTGTCTGGAGCCGCCCCTTCAGCCTCCCCGTCTGGCGCTATCTTGATCGATGCTCCCTCTTTTCCCTCCAACACCATAGTAGACCAGCATCCCTCCCCTTCCGATTCGGCACTGCCGTAAAAACCTCCTATCCTCCAGCAAGACAACCTTCGACGCCCTCCCTTTGAACCAACACACCATAATGCCGTCGGCTTCCTCACCTGCGCCCGTGGCCTCCCCTCTGCCACCTCGCACCACATAGCCGCCACGCACTGGCTTCAATAATCACTTTTCCCTATTTTCCCTTCTTATAGCCGTGCCTCCCTCTTTTCCAGCTAGTTTTCCAGTGTGGCGCACCTCTGATAGCCTTCTCCTTTCCCGACTAGCCTCCCGTAACCGTTGCTGTGTGTGTGTCTTACACCGAAAAGTTGTTTATTCCCTTTGGTATAATTTTGGATTAGTTATTCATGCTGTTTAATGTCCATTTGTGGTAATTTGGGTTCGATTTCTGGTTTTTAGCATCGAATCTAAGTTGTTGCAGTGGGACTGGTGGGAAATTGGAGTTTACGCACCACATTGAGAAGTTTTTTTCCCTTACATATCAGGTAAGTGGTTCCACGTCCAATTATTATTTGATTAATTAATTTGCAAGGTTAATTTGTTTAGATTATTATTTAATTAATGCGTGTATTGCGGAATTTATTTTCATTGAAGTTTGCGAAGTTGATTTTCATTTAAGTTTGACATGCCTTGAACTGTTTAGTAGGGTGTCGTCATAATACGTGTACTTGATGCTGAAATATTATCCCTGGTTAATTGTGAGTCCCTTTTCTTTGGAACTACAAAGGATGTAATTGATATTTTGGTGTAGTGTCGATATGCATTTGGTCTTAAATGAGTATCTTATTGGGGTTTTGGTGTTTTAGTCGTGTGGTTGGAGTTTTGTGTCAAACTCTTGAGGTTCCCTACATATCAGGTAGGTGGTTCCGCATATGATTATTAATTGCTATGTTCATTTGCTTAATTAATTAATTTAGAATGTTAACTAATCAGTTTTTTTGGTGCACATTGAATTTTTATTTGAGGTTCAACATGTTTAAATGTGTTTATTAGCGTGTAATATGAAATGAGTATGTTGCGATGAAAAATCTCCGTTGAACTGTTTTCTAGTGTTTCATAAGTTGTGCAGTTTATTTTGTTAGTATGTGAAAAGGGAGTGAATGGTGTTTCAGGTGTAGCGCCCATATGAAATTTGTCATAAATGAAAATTTAATGAGTTGTGGGGTTTAATGTCATGCGGCGTATTTTGAAATGGTTTGACAAATTTTTCTGGTAGTTCAATTAATTATAGCAATGGTCTTTTAACTGAGTGGATGGTCTTCTTTAATTGCATGTGTAATGTGGGTTGTGTTCCTTAGGTGACGTCGTGTGCGTATGGTCATGTAAGGGGGGTTTGGGTTAGCTAGGTGTGTAAATGAGTGGTTTCGATCTTTAGAAAATTTATTTATGAAATTTTGGATTGTTTTATTAAATAATTATTAGTGATGAAAAATTTGTTTTGACTGCATGATGTAAAGGTTTCTGGTGATTAAAGTACTGCGACAGAGGTTGAAATTGTTTAATAAATTATTTTAATGGTCTGTTTGACTTCGAAAGTGTTTTCTTTGACCACACTGTATTTTTGTTATTATTAGTCTTGTAAGTAGTGCAAATTTAGTTTTGAAATATTTTTAGTGTGCGTATTATTCCAAAATGGTATTTCTGAGTAAGAGTAGTGGTTTTTGGTATGTGTGGTGTCTTTCTTTATTTGGGTGCATTAATATGGCATGTGACATGAACTTGAAATTGGTTTGAGCACAAATTGGGAAGCCCAGGTAGCTAGGAGGGTAGAATAGACTAGTGGGCTTGTGTTATGGTGGTGACTCGACCCGGTTTCACTAGCAGGACTGACGATTGCAACACTAACTAAACATATTCTATTCTAAGGGTCGTGGTCTTCTAAGCCACATTTTCTAAGGGTCATGTCCTTCTAAGCCACGTTTCACTGAGACACGAAGATCTAGGGACCCAAGCTAGATAACACCCATGCGGCCCCTCCCATATTAGTGCTCACGGGTTACCTTACGCTCATCAGTGTGAAACTTGGTTATTTTAGATGTAGGTGTGTGTGTGTGTGCGTGCGTGTGTTTTAATTTAAATTGCTTCTTTTTCAAAACTGTTTTATCTAAAACTGTTTTCTCTAAAGTTGTTCAAGATTTTAGTTCCTTTCTCTAATTAATGTTGCAAATGTATTTTTCATTTAATAATTGTGCATGGAACTTTTTCTCGGTGGAATATTACTGGGATTTTAGCCCACACCCTACATACACCTTTGGGTGTATGTAGATTCTGTTTCTTTTTTTATTTCCAGGTTGAGGCATCGAGCTTAGCATTGGTGGTTCGGGTTGTCAGTGGCATCATCGTGTTGGTTTGATGACGGGGTCTTGGGAATGTGACTCCTCATGTCGCACAGAGGTTTGTGTTGGAGTTTTGGTTTCCTTTATGTAGTCTCTTTTGGGTTTTTGGTTCAAGTTGTAAAATTTAAATCTGAACTTGGTATAAGGGTCTGTTTGGTTGTCAGTTTTTAGTTTCAATTTAATCATCTTGTTCTCTGTTTTATATTTGTTCATCCGGGTAAATCGTTCCCAAGTTTATTTTTGATACCCGGGCACTTGTGCCAGCCCATGGGGATCGGGAACACCCTTCGGGCCATGTCACGGACCGGGTTGGGCACCGGGTCAGGTGGTGACCTGGCCTGGTTCGTGACAGTACATGTGAATTATCACCTTCACGAACTGATCTATTTCATCTTCCACAACCGTCTCTCATGAAAATTTATAATAATGGATTTAATTTCAATATGGGATATTAATTACATATCAATAATTATAATATAATATTATGATAATTATATTCATAATTTCCATGCATAATAAAAAGGTAACATCATTCGTTCATACGTGTTAACTGTCACCTCCACAAAGTGATGTGATTCGTTTTTATTCACTACATAAATTGTATGATATATATAAATATATTAAAATGATTAATATGATAATAATGGTGTTGTCATAATTCATAAATAATAAAATAATACTTACCTTCATTCGATAATGATCAATGGAAAATAAAAAAATATTACTCATGCATACATACAACCTACCATCTAAATGATTATAACATTGTAAATATTTAGTAACCATAATTACTAGTTTGAATTAAAATTATAATTTTTTAATAAAATGAAAATAATTTCACGATTATTATTCTGGATATTCTATAATTTTGACCATATAGACTATTGACATCATACCAAGTTCATTTTCGACTCAATTACCGAATATCAACAAACATTTGATATGAATGAAAATGATTATGTAATTTTCATAACATGGAAATAAGAGATATATTTGAAATAATAAAATTGAAAAAGGTTCTAAAGTAATTATAAATTAACCTATGTTTATTACAGAGGAAGATAAAGAACTCACCAGATAATTTAGAATTAATGTAAGGGACTTCATCTCAATCTCCTTTAACTGAGAATATTATAATAATATTCACCACTTTCTTTTACAAGGTGTATAATCAACCCCTTTGAATTTTAATTTAGTTAAAAGTTTTTCAAAAGGAATATTTTTATTTGAAGTATTTTAATATCTTTACAAAATAAAAAAGGAATATTTTTTAACATATAAGGTTACTATGGATTCTTCATTGTCATAACCATTATTTTATATTTGTATTCATATATAGGCCTTAATTTTTTTAAAAGTGAAAAGAAATGTGTTATTCCTTTTTTTTGTGTATATTGATATTGAAAAAGGTTTTCAAAATGGATTGAATATTTTAATATATTGAAATGATTTTTTTTAAATTTAAATTTTTTGAGTAAAAATTTGTTAATTGAAATATTTTATGTGTTATGATTATACAACTATACATGAAATTTTGATGAGTAGTTATGTGATAAACCAAATATAGGTGGTTCCATGATAACAAAAATATTGGTTGTTCTGTGATAAACCAATTAAAAGATATTACACTATAGCTTTCAATGCATTGGTTATAGAAGTCAGTCGTATAGATATTCCATTTGTAAGAGTGATATATATAGAAGTAAACTGTATGGTTATTTCATTTATGTATGATTATGAACAAAGTTACCATTATATGTTATATGTTCATAATAGGGGTTTTATGGTTATATTTTTATTACAAGAAAGATATGAAATTAGCTTATAATCAAATGAATGTATTTCCTACTTCTTTAAGATGAAAAGTATTACTTTATGATAATGTATTAATGGTTTAAGTGTTTTTGAATAAAAAATAGTTAATCTTCTATCAGTATCCCCTATACAGATTTTTATGCTCATCCCATGTTATGAATTTTTTTTCACAGAATTTAAGGTGGAATAGAGTTAAGTATGGGATAAAAAATGTTTTGAGGAGTAAATATGAAAAGAATCCATGTTTATTTTAATTGCTTTTTTATTTTATGAATTAAATGGATACTGATGGAAGTATCCAATTTTTATTTCTATGGATTTTTATAGATGAGTTATGGAATAATTCTCCAAATATCTAAACCTAAAAATATCCTCAATGTGAAATAAACTAGAATTATTAACACAACTCAAGATTATGTATTATTTATGGTTGGGTCTTTATTGTTTGTCTCATTGGATGATTTATATAACTTTAGGGGTCAATATATTGTTAATAGAATATAAATAAATGATTTTTTTTTTCAAATTAAAAAGATATAGAATTATAATATTACTATATTTATTCTTCTATAATATTTGTACTCAGAATGGTTTTCCGTAGAGGAAATAGGGAAGCTGTTCTGGGAAGGCATCCAAATGAAAAAACCATCCAAATCAGCATCATTAGATGGTCAGAATTAAAATTGAATAGTTGTTTTGTAGTTATGGCTCAGTTTACTCATGTGATAAATTGTGGTGGTGTCCATGCACAATATCAACCTAATCAAATACAATGTAATATGTTTTTAGTTGAGCATTTCATGATACAACTTCCCCCGTCATTGAATGGATCATCTGAACCATTTCTAGCTGAAGGCAGGATTAAGACACTAAGAATGATTTTTGATTCAATAGAGTGTTTAGAAAATATAAAGGATAGTATTATTGTTTAAAATTTTGAAGGTACAACCAATTAATAGTGGTCAATGTTTAAAAATATCAGAGGAAGTGAAAAGAATTATTCCATGTAATGGGATGAATATATCAATATCCTCATTGAGAAATATTTTCATTATACTATTTTAAATATGATGGAAATGAAATTATTGGAATTGATAAAAAAAAGGACGAAGACTCTATGGCTGTATATGATGAAAATTTCACCCATTTGGAAAGGTATATCCCAAATTTTATTAAAGGTATTAATATAAAGATAAATCGACTTAACTAAGGATTAATTCTAAGATATCATTGTTAATTATCTTTTCATGATTTAAAAGGCTATTAGAAACATGTACAATGTAATGATAAGGTATAAATTGGTTTTAATGATAATAATGTGTTCCATGAGTGAAATAAGAAGAAGTGGTCAAGTTGGAAGGAAAAGGGTAAAACATTAATCAAAGATGATTGGATGTAAGAAAACTAAATTTACAACTTGTGAGAAGTGTGGTAAAATACATCATGGAGAATTCCTCTCAATTTTTGGAAGTGATTATGATGTGGCTATACTGGTTATATTTCTCGTGACTATAAGGGAGATGATCAGAAAAGCAATGAAAGGTGAACAATTAGATGTTTTTTTCAATGAGTTAAGGAATTATGCCAATGTGTGTCTAATGATGATTACACAGGGTGAAAACTAGCAAGATTGAAATCATAAGGGTGTGTAAAAATCATTTTCTACAACTACAGTTGATGTTGGACCATTAAATGATGTGCTGATATGAATGTTATAGGTTTTTTCAAAATATGTTAGCACATTATTTGCCTTCGGATCCTCGCATTCATTAATCTCTAAGAGCTTTGAAAAGATATTTGAAATACCACCTCATGAATTTTATATTTATTTTTTTAAAAACTCATGGGGGAAGTATTAAATCAACCAATATTTATTGGAATCTACCTATTATCATTTGTGGGATAGTTTTTTCTTAAATATTGTAGAACATTACATAGTGGAATTTAATATAATTTGGGGTATGGACAGGAATTACTTTTATAATTATAAAATATATAGAAAATACAAGAATGTTATATTCAATGATTTCATATATTTGATAACATACGATGAAGATGAGATATTAATTAATTATTGTAGTGAAATTTATCTAGTTCATGTTAAAAAAATGAAACAGATTTAATTAGTGACATTATAGAAGTGAATAAATTCACTAATGTTTTTCTTGATCCTTTTCGTAGTGTTGTTCTTGATCAGGATTTGGAATTTTCTATTGATTTATGGAATGATTATAAGCTTATTTCTATACCACCTTTTCAAATGGATCATGTATAATTCACAGATTAAAAAAATAATTGTAGTAATTTATTGATAAAGGTTTTATTTGACCATAAACTACACCATGGGGGATATTATTTAATTTATAAAAATACAATGATGGTTCAATGAGACATTGTAGTGATTATTGATCCTTGAATTACATCACCATTAAGAAAAATTATCCTTCACATCATATCAGTGATTTTTTTATCACCTCCTAGGAGCACAATATTATTTAATGATTTATTTGAGGTCTAGGTTATAACAACTGAAGGGGAAGGTGGATGAAGTTTCAAAGTCAAGTTTCTGAATGAGATATAGGAATTTGGATTTTGTAGTTACATCGTTGGTTTATCTGATTCCCATATATTATTTATGAATATAATGAAAGAACTCTTCCATCAATTTTTGGATCAGTTTTTTGTTAGTTTATATATGATATTTTGGTATATTCTAAAAGGTAAGGGAAACATAAATTCCACTTAAGGATTGATTTGAAAACCGTAAAATAAAATAAACAATATGTAATTTTTTGTAAGATTATATTTTGGATGAAAAAAATTTCACTCCTTGGTCATATTGTTTCTAAATATGGCCTAACTATTGAATGTTCTAAAACATTTTGTTGAATAATGACCAAGACCTACCAATATCACAATGATTCATAGTTTTCATGGATTAGAGGGTAATTTTTGAAGAATTTTTGAAAATATTACTTAGTTATCTATCCTAATAAATAATTTAACACATAATGGAGTTATTTTCATACGGATAAATGAAGGTGATGATTTCTTTTAGAAACAAAAAAGATGATTGGAAAATTATATAGTTTTGGCCCTACCTTCCTAGAATGGTGAATTCATTATATACATATATTCTTCATTATAAGGAATTGGTTGTGTCCTACTGAAAAATGATCAGCTTGTTTCTTATTCTTCATATCAATTGAAACATGAAAAATTAAATTTCCATACACATGATTAAGAGTTATCTATTGTTGTTTTTTCATTAAAAATTTGGAAGCAGCATTTTTATGGAAAAAAGTGTGAAATATATTTTTATCAAAATTGATTGAACTATATATTCACTCAAAAAGAATTGAACATGAAAAGGAGGAGATGATTTGAACAAATTAATGAATATGATTTCATATTCATTATCATCAAGGAAAAAAATAATGTGATTAATTCTTTGAGTTGAAAAATTAATCCTACATTAAACATTATATGTTTAGAACATGATACTTTTAATGATTTGATGAATTTTTTATTGAATGTTGTTGTTGCAAGAAAATACACTGTTATGTTTTAGGTTTCAGTGTAATCAACTCTATCACACAGAATTAAGAAATCGTAGTTGGAAGGAAATAAATTGATGAAAAAAGTAGAATTGGTTCAGAAAAGTTCATTAACTAAATTTATCATTAATAGAGATCATATTTTTATGTTTCTGAAAAGATTATGTATGCCTGGTGATTCATATTTGAAGAAAGATTTATTACGTGAAGATAAAAGTTCATCATTTTATGTTCACCCGAGTAGCACTATGATATAAAGAGTCTTTCTGAATATTACTCGTGGGATGGAATCAAAAGAGATATTAATGACTTTACCATGAATTATTTGACTTGTCTGTAGGTGAAATAATAATCATAGTTTCCAAATGGGATTCTTCAACCTTTTCTTGTTCCATAATAGAAATCAGAAAATATATCCATGGACTTCATTACAGGAATAAAAAATGTTTCTTGAGGTAACAACATGATATGGGTTATTATTGATCAATTGACTAAATCTTCTAATTTTATTTCCATTCAATATAAACTTAATCAAGATCAAAATTTTTAGTTGTATATTATTTATAAATTTAGGTTTCCTCAGGTTCATCCTCCATTGTATCTAATACATGATCTTGGGATCATATAAAATTTTTATAAGGGCCTTTAGAAATCATTGGGTACTGAATTAATATTTTTTACAACTTTCCATCCTCAATCAGATGGACTATTCGAATGAAAAATTCAGAAATTGGATGATATGTTACATGTAAGTTCAACGGATTACCAATGAAGTTGTGATCAGAATATTTCATTGGATGATGTTTCTAATAATATTGGTTTTTTTTCCATTATATAGATGGAACCATTTGAGACATTATATGGAATGTAGTGTTGATATCCATTTTTTGGGATGATGTAGGTGAAATGAGGTTGATGGGAACCAAATTGGTAGAGGAAATTGTAGATAATTATTAGTTGATTCAGTGAATCATTAGTACAGTTCAGAGCATGCAGACAAGTTATGCATATTACGAGAGGAAATATCACTATTTTTAGGTGGGTGATCATGTCTTTGTAAAAGTCTCTCCATGGAAAAATGTTATAGGTTTTGGTAAGAAGGGGAATTTGAGTCCAACGTTCATTGGACCCTATGAAATCATTGTGAAAGTTGGATAAATTTACTATATAGTGGAATTAACTATGATTTTAAATCATTTACAACCATTTTTTCATGTTTCAATATTAATAATTAATATTCCAGATCCATATTATGTTTTGAGTCCAGAAGTAGCTCATATGGAAGAGAATCTTTCTAATGAGGAACAGTTAGTCCATATTCTTGACCACAAAGAGAATGTTTTTTGGAATAAAATGATTCATCATGTTAGGGTTTTATGTAAAACCATATATTTAAAGAATAAAATTGGAGTCTCAAAATTATATTAAGGAAAAATACCCCCACTTATTTGACAAGGGAATGAAATTGAGAAGATGCAATTTCTAAAAGGTGGAGGATGTAACATCCTGGGTCATCATTTGATAGTAAATTTTAATATATATTACCATTTTTGAATTATATATTAATTTCAATTTAAAGGTGATTCTATGTATGATAGTGTACCTGACACACAACATTGGGTATCTCTGAAATCATACATTTCACACAAGACTTAGTTATATCGAAAAATAACATAAAATTAATACTATTTTTAATTAGTAGTAATTGGATCACTATTGTATTTGAGGTAAATAATATAGCTAAAAATATAATGTTTAAACATGTTTATTAATTTTATTTAATTTATTCCAATAAATTTTATGGGCATAAAATAAGAATAGATCCAATTTTATGCATAAAAGCTCTAATATTATTAAAAGGTTATTTTACATTTTATTGTAGGTGAACCCATTTTAAATATATATTTTTGTCACTTTTATAATTTTTTATGAAAAATAAAATAAATTCTTTAGAATAGGTGTATCAAAATTATCTATGGTTGAATATTGGTATTTTTCTAATAAAATCAATATTGTAATGAATAGTAAAAAATACTGCGTTTCAATTCAAAACTATTTTTTCATAAAATTATTTGTGTTGATAGATTATAATTTTTATTGGTTTTGAAGTATATTTAGATTATTTTTTTATAATTAAATTCATTTTTGATCCTTAAAATCAACTTTACACATAAAATAAATTGAAAATCTATGTGAACTCTTGAATGTTTTACTAAAAAAACATATGTTATTATGCCATTAATGGGAATAATTTGTAATTAATTTCTCCAAATTTTTAGTTTTGGGTATTGAAATATGGATTCCGTATTTGGAATTAGATGTTCCAAATTATGTAAATATGTCACTTTTATTTTTGTATATTAGGAATAGTAACATTGGTAATTATTTTTCATCATTATTAATGGTGAATCATGTAATTAAAGGTTAAAATAATATTTTAAGTATTATAAAAATACCCTAACACTTGCCTTACACTTATTGGATGAGTTTTTTTGACCAATAAGATCTATTTTCCAAAATATTTTCTTTTGGAAGCAACTTGGGTGTGACTATAACATTTATAACATTTTATTTAAAGTAATGACCAAGAGGTCATAATCAATACTCTTATTACTAAAAAAATGTTATATAAGGTTATATAAGTGATATCTTTGACTATAAATATTACATAAAGAGCTAAAAATAATACAAATATCATGGTAATTAATTTTTAATTTTTAGGAAATAAATAATTAATGTTAATAGTGACACAATGATGATGGAGTAATTTCTTAATTAATGATAGAATCAAATAAATAATACTATAAATTTTATAATAAATATATTTTTACATAATTTATTTCATAAATGAATTTTATGGAATAATTTGACATATTGGTGATGATTAAAAGGAGTTGGTTCAATCTTATCATTCCATTATGATATTTCTAAGAAGTTAACTAAAGAGTAGTGTCAAAATTAACACTATTGGTATTTTAAAATATAAACCATTTTATTAAATTTTATAATACTTATAAATAACCATGATTTGGAAAAAATTGATATTAATCTACGTATATCATTAATGACTCAATATTGTTTTGTATATTATGTTTATTATTTATACTCTAATGGTGAAAATTACTTGATAAATGGTAAGAGTTGAAAGATTTAAAACCAAAATATAAGAATAAAAAAATACTAAAAATTGTATAATTTCCATTGGATGATTATATTTAGACCCATACACATAAAATATTCTAACTACATAAATTTAGAATCATTTTTAATAAAAAATAAAATTATATTAATTTAATACTTGTATTAATTCCAAGAGTTCCTTCCCCTCTCCTATTAAAGGGAACCCATTCCTCTCTATTCCATTCACATAAAAACCATTTTTTATCGACCTATATCTACCAAAAAACATTACTATAATCCCTACACACATTCCTGATTATTTATTTTAGGCATAACACCCACCTTAGTGGTGTTGAGTTGTTAATAAAGGTGATCATTCAAAGGAAAGGTGGTGCTTTTATTTTAGTGTTTATATTTTATTTCTTCATCCACTTCCTCCAAATATTTTTTATCCATGATGAAATAATTAATAAAATATCCTAAATATAATAATAATTTATTATGTTAATATAATAAACTAAATCCATCTACACATCCATGAAATGGTAAAGGAATTAATCATTCCTGAATACATGTGTACTATCACCCCCTCAAACCGATCTAATTTGTTTTCCATAACTGTCTCTAATGACTAGTTAAAATAATATAATTATTGGTAAAATTTGATATTAATTACATATTAATCATTATATGATAATAATATATCAACTAAATTCTTACATACCAGGAACATAAAAAGAATAACGTTGTTCATGTGTACGTGTGGACTATCACCCCCTCCAAGTAGTGTGATTCGGTTCAATTCACTAGACAACTTGAATGATGTATATAAGTATACTTTAATAATTAACATGATTTTAATGGTGTTATGATAATTATGTAAAGGTAAGATAAAACTTTCCTTCCTTCTACAAGGTTCAATGAAATATGGAAAACGTTAGTCATGCGTACGTACGACCAACCTCTCCTAATTATAAAATTGTTCATTTTATAATATAAAAAAATAATGGATTGATAGAAAAGTACAATTAAAGTATGAAAATTAAAATAATATCATGAATATTATCCTATATATTATGGTAATATGACCACATAGACTATTGACATCATACTAAGGTCATTTTTGACTCAAGTACTAAATATCAGCAAACATCCCATATGACCAAAAATAAAAAGGTTATTATAATATCATTGAAATAAGTGAAATAAATGGAATAATAAAATTGAAATATTTTCTTAATAAATTAGAAATTATCTTATGTTTATTATTCATGAAGATAAATAATGTCTGAGACAATTCAGACTCCACGTAAGGTATTTCACCTCAATCTTTATTTATTGAGGCATATTTTGATAATATAAAACACGTTTTTTAATAATGTGTACAGTAAACCCGTTTGACATTTAATTTCATTAATTTTTTTTCAAAAGTAATATTTTTATATGTGGAATTTTAATTTCTTTACAAACTTACAAAAGGAATGTTTTTTAACGTTTGTGTTGACAATGAATTCTCCACCACAATAACAGTTATTTGTTATTTGAGTCCCTCGAATATGGGTATTTGTTTTTAAAAGGGAAAAAATCCTTTTTTAATTTTTTTTGGGTATTTTGGTGTTTAAAATCATTTTTTTAAAATATATTGACAACTTCAATATATAGAAATGATTTTCTATTATTGAAAATGATATTTTATGAGTCAAATATTTATAATTTCATTATTTTATGTGTTATGATTATACAGTGGTACATGGACATTTGACAGTTGGTTACATGATAAACCAAATATTGGTGGTTCCCTGATAAAATAATGATGGGTGATTCCTTGTTAAACCAAGGATAGGTGGTTATGTTATACCCTCCAATTTATTGGTTATGGAAGTCAGACGTAGGGTCATTCCGTTTGTAAGAGTGATATATATGGAAGTCAATTGTATAATTATTTCATTAATGTGCGATTATGTCCCATGTAACCATTATATGTTATATGATATCTATATGGGATTTATGGTCATATATTGATTATAAAAAAGGTAATAAATGGGGCTATAACAGAAGGATATTATTTAATACTTCATTAAGGTAAAAACTATTAATTTATGATAAAGTTTTCATGGTTTGCAAGTTTTTTCATGACTAACAATTTTCATTCTTTGTGTATCCCTCACTGATCATTTTGGGTTCATCATAATTTTTGAAATGTTTTTCATACGATTTAAGGGATAATAGATTCAAGTAAAGGATCAATGAAATGTTTTGATGATTAAAACTGAAAAGAAATCATGTTTCATTTTAAAATTGTAAGAGTTTTGAAAGAAATGGATACAATTGGAAGTGTCTAATTTGTAATTCAATGGTTTTATTATGTTTAAGTTATGAACTAATTCTCTATTTCTCTAAAATTTAAAAGATCCTCAATGTAAAATAATGTACAATTATTGACTTAAATAAACATTATATAATGTTTAAGATATGGTTCTTATACCTAAATTTATTTTTCAGTCCATCTTGCATCCAGAAAATTAGAATCATATGAACTTGTTGAATAAAAATTAGTTTTAGTAGGACAAGATAAGCTGAGATCCAATGATCATTTAACATATCTAAAAATTAATTTTATATATTTCATGTTACCTTCCTTAGGGTCACATTGAATTCTAACACACATAAAATCAAAAAGCATTAAAATAAGACTCGAAATATATATGTATAATAGACATCAAATCATTACTTTATATGTTTTAATAAATACATATTTTCCAAATTTGACAAAATATAATTTTCAAGTATTAATAATTGGTTTATTTACAATTTTAGAAGTTTCTAATCCTTGTATCATACAAATCATATTAATATACAATAATTTAATTAGAAATATACCATCATTCGTATAAAATTTTACAATTAATAGAAAATTTTTAGTCTACAGATCATAGTCATATCAATTTAAGAAGTCAACTGTTATGAAAATTCATTAAGAAATATTCTCACATGATTATCTAAAAATAAAATAATAATTATAAATTATAAATAAAAAGGTATTATTATTAAATTTTATAAAAAAGTGGGATCAATGGTTACATTCTAATAATTGTTTTAATGAAATTCTAGTTAACCTTTCATACCAATATTGAGGATCTTTTTTAATCCATATAAATCCATAGAAAATATAAATACATGATCATGGAAATTTTTATTTATAAAACCAATATGTTTTATAATATATACATCTTAAAAAAATCATTTCTAAAAAAGACAATCATGTCAATTTAAAATAATTTATAAATATGAAAGTAACCGTGATCTAATAATATTATTACATCTTTTAATATATAAAATGAATAAAATATTCTTTAAAATAAATAACTTCTTCATGAGTATATACTCGAGATACTAATTTTGAATATTTTACTCATTTCTAGTTTTATCAAATTTGTTTCTAAAATCCATTTTTCTCCAACTATATGAGAATCATTTTGTAGAAAAACTGAAGTCCACATGATGCCTCCAGTAAAATAAATTTATTAATCTTTGATATCGAAGATCCAATAATAATAATTTAAGGCTACCTATAAACTCTTTGGAAAAAAGACCAAAAATAAAAGAATGATAACATCAAATAATCACAATATATTTTATAGTTTGAACATCTGATTCAACAATGTGAATCACAATATCTATAAGATTTTATTTATGAAACTACCAAGATTTTTCTTTAATAGGTTAATATTGAGATGAAATATTATATCCCCTAGTATATGAACCATTATCATGAGGTTCTTTTACATAAAAATTAAAATATCTAAACTCATCCTAAAATAGTTAAATATCGTGATATCTTTTATTTAATTATTTTCATCAATCTTAACATGTATTAATTCTTTAACAACCATGTCACTTTTATTGTTAACATCATATGACTAAATTTTGTTTCAATATCCAATTAATTTACTTCATAATATTTTCCATAAAATTTATCCTAATAAACCTTAATGTTATGTCAAAAACCATTACAACTAAAGTGTCTAAAATATCCAATGTTTTGATTTCTTCCTTTCCAAAGAACGTATGGTGAATTTCTCATAAAATTTATTAATATAAGTCTATTAGTGGAATAAAAATAAGTATTTATAGCTTTAGTAAAAAAAATATTTATTATGACTTAATTAATTTATCATAGTCCAATCCATTTATTTAAAAATTTATATTTCATTACTACAACGCCATTCTGGATTCCTTCCCTACGGGATGATTTTTTTTAAATAACCACATTCATTAAAAATTTGGATACATTCAAGATTCAATAATTAACCACCATGATAACTTATAATTAATTTAATTATAATTCTTTTCTCCTTTTTAACCAATTTACAAAAACAGATAAACATAGATAATGCTACAGATTTATGTGATTGAAAAGAATTCCAATCCTATCTTGTAAAATCATCAATAATAAAAAACCAAAATCTCTTACCCCCCAAAATAGAAGGTCTTATAGGGAAAAATATATCTAAATGTATAATATCAACATGCCTTACATTTTATATTTCCATAATTTACATGGAATGACTTCTGTATTGTTTTCCTTTCAAGAAATAATCCTATATAGAGGTGATGGCCACTTTTTGTTCTTGTAATAGTAAAAATATTTGATTTTTATAATAATTGTGAATAAAAATAATATTAAATAATTTTAAACACCTATTTATTATTTTGTATTTAGATTTTATAGAAATCAACAATTTTAATTATTCAGTTCCAAATTAATAAAAATTAATTGAATAAATATTATCATTCTAATTTTTGTAAAACAAAATAGTTTAATCCTTCAATACAATGAACTATTAATTTTCAAAATTTAAAAACAGCTAATAATCAGATAATTTTCATTTGATTTTTAAATTTTATTTTAATACTTCAATATAAGATACCATTGAGATAATATTTTTATTTAAAATTCCAACCACAAAAAACCTTTTACCATTAGTTTATAATTATCATAAAAAGATAATTTCATCTACAATATTAAGTGAATGATTTAATAATTGAAATATCACTAGTCATTTGTTTTTAAAATACACAATCCATGTACCAAACACATTTTTTAATTCTCCTGTGATAATTTACCTAAATAAACAAATTTATCAAATATTTAGAACCAACGAATACATGAGTATGATGGTATTAGAATATGAATTCTTCGAAATCCAAAATGATTTCAAACACATAATTAAATGATATCTCAAAGATAATTATTTTGAAATGAAATATGTAGTATATCTAGTTGATTTTAAAAATAGAAGTGAACACACATTTTTATAATGGAAAATAATTTAGTATCTAAATCATGTAGTAGTAGATGTACTTAATTAGTTCTTTTAACAATGAAATTATGGTATGGTTTAGGTAAATTTTTATCTTGACAAATATTGGAACTATTTTTTTCAATTTATTATAAATCATTAATTTTTCATTGTATTCTCTTCATTGAAAAAAATGTACATATAAGACTTTAATCTTTCAACTTAATTTTTGGGAATCTCATTCTATCTATGAATATTATCAAATTTCATTACATCAATTTTATGAAATTATGACATAAAATCATCATTTGTCAATAATTTATCATTTTTATAAATAGAATTTTCTATATAATTTTATCATTTTATAGATTTCCACATACTAAATTCAATACCATATTTTCAAAATTTATTATTTCATAGAATAATTTATTTATATCATTTTTAATTTATAAAAATTATTATATAATATCTTAAGGATATTATATAAAACAAGGACCGTTTTAATATTATTAAAATTTCTTCATACTTTTTTATAATTTTCCTCAGAAGTAGAGTTTTTATAATCATAAGAAGAATAAAAAGACTAAATATATTCAGTCTATGGATTTAATAAATCCATTGAGAAAATGTTCGAAATATCTTTCTCTGATTTTTATGCTTCATCAAAACATATATCCACAATAAAGCTCTATCCATTAGCCATTACATTTTGTTTCATTCATATATTAACTTTTATTATTGTCTTCCTTATCTTATATTCTCATATCATTCTTAGTGTTCTCCCTTTTTCCAACACTCATACCAAATTACATCCAGATAATTATTATAAATAAAATATCCATTATACTTCTGCTTCTGATTGTTATTAGGATAGTCTTTTATTGATATCCTTGAGTATCCATTCTATCTTCTATGTGCACACTTTTTAACTAATTTATTATAATACATATCACTTCTCTATCAATAATAATCATATGATTAAGTAGTAAATTTTTATTTAAAGGAATTTCTCATCTTAATTTAATTATATTTCTCAGAATAATTTTTCGGATATAATTTATACTGTAATAATTATCTAATAATCTCATAAAGTGTATATTCCAAAAAAAACCCATCTAAAGAATAATTTTTAGCATATAAAATCTTATGATTTTTTCTACGTAAAATTTCAACATAAACATGATTTTCCATAGTTTCTCTTAATAATCTAATACAATTTAAAATACTAGAAAATATATGGAACAATTGATTATCAATTTCATATTTATCCATTTTAAATTCATGATATTTATCTCTGAACAAACCCAACTTATTTTTAGTAAGATTATCTAATAAATGATGTGTAACTTGAAAAATTTTCTATATTCTATTTGTATTTTTACATATAAATAAATAATTATACACATTAAAATATATCTCACAATTTAAGATATTCATTTCCAAAAAAATAAAATCATACTTCATCTAATAATTTACATATAATGATACATGTTCACCTCCATATATCTTGTATTGGTTCGCATGATTATCAATTGATCAAAATTATGATTCTTTATGAATGAATCCATATAATATTTCCAATATAAAGAATATATACAAATAAAATGTTGTGGTTTTTATGTATCTAACCATAATTTGAACCTGATGCTGAAATCTTAAATTGATCTTTTCCCCTTGATTGTAATGTCAGAAAACGGTTAACATAAAAATAAAGAAAATATATATTCCAGATGGGATCCTCCTTTGATAAAATTGTTTTCTCTATATTTGTAATGTGAAAATAGCCTAATATAGGATGAATTGTCCTTTTAAAATGATTTTTTTAAATATTATATTAATGATATAAAATTAATTTTATTGAAGTGTAAATAATTGAAAAATAACACTGGTTATTGTCATTATAGATCATATCTGAATTATTGAACATCATGATATACACCTCTCATGAACTGAGAGAGCTAAAACCCACTATAACTACTATAATTTAATCTGATAATGACTTTTTCCAACAATGATCTACATCCCAATTATAGTATATTTTTCATCTGAGTGATTTAACTCAAAATGAATTTATTTTTTCCACATTGAGTCACAAAATTAATAATCTTCATTTTTTCAACCTATAACCACAAACCAATGGTTTAGTTTTCTTATAGGTTTCAAAAAATAGATTCTAAACAATTAATGAGTATTATAACCCTTTGAAATTATAATTATAAAAGGAAATAGAAAAAGTTAAATACGTGGAACCAAATAAAATATTCACCATCTAAGAGTTAATGTAACAAGGATATCTCCTACATAAATAGATAAAATATTTTAGTTTATATGAGGGAATTTGTTTATCGCCATAGTGTATCACTCTTATATAGTTTACCAATACCCAAATCCTTTTCTCTTGATTTGGATATATTGAACTCCTTATACACAGTTCTTTTACGAATAATATATTCAAATCAATAACATTGTTTTAGTTTTACATTCCCAATGTTCTATCAGATATACTTATTAAATGAATATGAAAAACATACCCATTTCGGTTACATAGATAATATGTAAAATTAATAAAATGATTAACAATTTTAAACTGTTAGTATCATTAATACATTTAAAAATATAATTATAATCAATAATAATGTAAAATAGGATATACCCATAGTGTATACAATATAATATATTTAAATTATAAACTCTTTTCATTTGTAACATGTGTTTTCATAATATATTACCATAAAAAATAACCCAATGTAATGGGAATTCAATCATAAAAAGAAAATTTTCAAATAATGTTTTTTAGAAATAAAATATTTAAAAAATATTTACGGAAATAATAAATAAACATAAACATGTGAACAAAACAAGAATAATTCAAAATATGAAAATAAATTAGAGAATATTTTGAGTTAAAATAAAAAAACAGAATTATGTGGCCATATATAGGTAATTTGGTATGTTTTATACTTTTCCAAATTTATACTTGTTTTCAAATAATTTTTTTTCCATGTTGTCACTTCACTTCTATTGACGTGGCCACTTAATTTATATTAATTTGTTTAATTTATTTTGTCATGCGGTCACTTATATTGGATCATGTGGTAGCATCATTTGTGTTCTTTTGGTCACATTAGTTTTATTCATGTGGTCAACTCATTTTTTGTTTATGTGGTCACTTAATATTTTTTTATGCGATCAACTATTTGTGGTCCTAGTGGTCACATCATTTTTTTGAAAACTTCACTTCATTTATATATGTTGACACTTCATTTATTTCATGTTCTCTCCATTATTTTTTATACATACACTTCATTATTTGGGTATTCTATTAAAAAATTTAAAATATTTACCCATGATAAAATATCCAGGTTACATAACAAGGTCAGTTCCTGAAATTGATAGATTTTCACTCATATAACTTTTCATGGTCACTACAATATTTATCTAAAATATATAAAAACTCAAAACCAAGAAAAAATATCATATATGGGGAATTAGTTTCATTTTAAATTGTAAAAAAATACTAATAAATTAGATCAAGGATCATACTCTACACATTAATCCCTTGATTCATATTGACCATATAACCTTATGGGTTGATTATTTTACTATTATGACTTTTATAATGATCCAATTACTTGTCTAAAATTTACAAAAATTTAATAATGTTCAATTTAACCCACCTTAATCAGTTATGTTACGTGAAATATGTAGTAAGAAAACTCAACAAACACAATATATTTTACTTGGCACACCACTAATTTCTAATAAATGGATGATGAATTAAATGCACCATAGTCAATAAATTTTTATGTTTTGTCAATATATCACATGACCACTGCACTTATAATCATCTATTTCAAGGTAGCGTCCTACCCAAGGCTCACAACCCTTTGTATCCTCTAATAAATGCTCTGGGAAAGATCAACTATTGTTTATAGGCTTATAGGTATACCATATTTTATGGACATTTATTTAGACCAAAATTTATGAATCAAATGTGATAAATACATCTGTATATATGTATAGATTCTCTATTGAACTCCCTGTGATTTTGTTTTACGAAATATAATGATACCACCTTCAGACCACAACTCATTTTCTCCTAGAATCAATATTTTACTTATTATTATATAGTATAAAATTTGAACCCTTTTATTTACAATACATTAGTGATTATAATCATTTATTATATTTTTAACGATCATCTATTATTTTTAGTCTCCTTCAACATCTTTATATCCCCTTGTAACGAATTCATCTCCATCATGGGATTAAAATTTATAATTTATTAACTCAATTTTCTTTATAATAAAACAATAATTTTTTTTCATAATGAAATATATTTGTGTTTCAAAAATGATATTCAAATATAAATATAAATTCTAAATAACAATATAAAAAATCCATTCATTTTATTTTCATCTAGAAAATTATCACCTTCGAACACTAATTCAATCACTAATTATTAAGCCAAAACTACTAATTAGATCGTGGGAATATAAATAAGGAAAACTTATCGTAAACACAATATTTCAAACAAAAAAATTGAAAAACGTTTGTTCTATATTACACAACTTCATAGTACGTAAAATATCAAAGAAAAATATCATTTCACATGCATAGTACTATGAACACTCTATCACCATTCAGGTCAAATGAATGGTTTCATTTGTCATTAATTTTTATCTTTTTATGTTTAAAAGGATGTTGGGTGATGTGGGATTAATATACAGAGTGTCGAGAGAAATGTTGAACGAATATAGTTTAGGTGCATGGTTTTTCTAATCGTATGGGGACTGTAAGATATAGAATTTTTGTTATAGAGGCATTTTTCATGGCATGAACAAGTTTCATGCGTTAATATTTTAACTATACATCTACTCCTAGGAAACTGTGCACTATTTATTTCAAGGGAGTATTGAAAAATATGTTCGAAGCAATGTCTATCTATCCGTAAAACCATGATATGTTCCCCGTAATAGTTTTTTATAATTAATAAATTACACTAATTTCCATTGTAATTTTTATGTATAATATTCTCATAATCCCTAATATCTCAAAAAACATCTCTTCGATACTCTAGCAGGTCTTATTCCTCATTCCTTGGCGATTCTCGATCAATTTTGGTGGATCTCTTCATTGTATGTTATGATTACTGACTGATCCCCTGACCACATTATAGATTTATTCTTGACCTCTCTTTCCCTTTTCTTATTGGAATGTTATTGGGTTTTGATTTTTGTATCTAGAGTGTTTTATGGTAAATTTAATATTTTTATGATGGACCTTGACACATCAGGGATAGATCTCTCGTATTCTAATATTTTTTTGAATGAATCTAGGATTTTACCATTAGTGAGGTCAGTGTCTCTATAAAAAGGTTTTATCCAATTATTTTGCTTATGTAAATGAAAATTCAATAAGTGTTATTTTTGAAGTACATTTATTTTGAATATATAATTGATATTTTATTAAATTTTATATTTGGGTATTGTGAACTAGTTTAAATGGGTTTTTGTAAATAAAAATCTCACCATGTGATCGATAAAAGAAATTAGATATGGAATTTACTCAAAATTGATAATTGATAAAAAGATAGGCAATGATTAAATTTTTTTATTTTATTGTCAAATTATAATGATTTTTTATTTTATTTTTTTATAACATAGCACTTTGTAAAATTTTTAAGAAATTTGTATGATGAAAAATTCAAACCATTAGGATTATGGGTGAATTAGAGGATTGGTATAGTGAACCAGGATTAACATAAAATGATATTACATCATTTTAGTTGAATATTAAGTATATTAAAAAATAAATTCTAGTGGAACATAATAGTTTAATGTATTTGGAATCATGGAAACAAAATCATTAATCCTTGTGAATGATCTTCAACATCCACCATAAATATCTCCACCTTTAGTACTTCAACATAAAACCATTCTTCATAAGCTGGAGAAAGGAAACATAGGAAAGGGGTGATCTAAAATGCTCAGTAAGGGTAAAAAGGGATATATATATAAGTATAAACATGATCATAAGTGTATGAGAACATGATCATGAAGAAATAAGATCATAACTTTTATATCAATGATCATAACAGATATCATGGTATAAATATTGGAAGTTCATAAGACATGAATCATAATAAAATAAAGATCAAAGGCCATGAAAGCATAAAATAGAAATAAAATAAGGAATTGCTGAGTACATGAACATGTGATATCATTCCCTATAAGTCATGATGCATTTATAAAATTTACCACGACAATTCATGGGAACTACACCCACTGGGCGGGACACACCACCATCCCGAGTCGCTATTTTTTCCTTTTAAGGGATAATTTTTCCCTATATTCTTATAATATATCAAGTTTCCTATCTTCCATCATCATTGTGACTACACCTACTGGGTGGGACAAACCAACATCCCCAATGGAAGTCCATTTTTTATAATGGATCAGGTTTCCTCATATTCCCATATTAGATCAAACTTGTTGACGTGATTCCTATCATTATCTCATGAGATATAAATCATTACCCAATGCATTTAAGGTAGATATTGGGTCCCACCCATCACATAAAGAAATCATACATACATGTGTCACTAGATCATAAATAAAAACATCATAACCCTTGAAATGAAATGGGTTTCATAAAGAGGTAAACATATCACAACCCATGGAAAGAGACATGTTTCATAATATTTTCCTCATAAACATAACTCATGAAAAGAAGCATGTTTCAAAAGAATATAACTCATGAAATAGAAATGAGTTTCATAAAAATATTACCCATGAAGGAGGATTGAGTTACATAAACACCATGTCATTAAGAATAACTCATTCATAGAAAGGATATTAATGTAACAATTAGATAGTTTCCTAGAAATTCATGAGTAACATCAATAAATTTCATCATATATGGAAAATAATTTTGAAATATACTCTAAAAATTTTTCATGAGGAAAATAACTTTTATTATTTGAAAAAGTTTTTTAAATACAAAAAACCATTTGAATCCCATTTTCATATAAAATTACATGAAAACATATAATGAATACATGAAATAATTTTGAAAACCCTTTTCCATGAAAAAATTGAAAATATGATTCAAAAAATTTCAAAAATATTTTTCCATTAGAATACATGATTTTTTTTATGAAATACTGAAAATGTTTTGAAAACTATTTCATTGAAAATACTTAAAATAATTAATAGGAGTTAATAATAGTTTGAAAATAGTTTAACTTGAAAACATATAAAGGGATATTAAAATCATTTGGAAAAAAATATTCCTTCTAAATTACATAATTTTTTTTTCTTAAAGATTAACATTTTAACAATGAAAAATGAACTTTGGAGAAATGACTACATGTAAATTCGTACAAGCCGTATGAGGTAAAAATAACGTTCCTTTTAAATAGTAAAAAAGATAGAAAAATCCATTTTTTGGAAAATGGATAGATTATTCCCTTTAAGAGATTGTTAAAATAAAAAAGGGTAAAAATTTATTTTTGATATTATTGGGGAATAATATAATATTCTTGGAAACCCCTTGTTAGAAAATATAGATTTCCGGCCAAAGAGAGGTTAAATTCGGGTTTTCCTAGAGAAAATTTCTTAGATAACTTAGGAACCAAAGAGTAGAAAATGGTATGAATGTGTGAATATATCCTGAAATTAGAGGATAATAAAACTCATGAATATTATTGAGTGTTGTATCATAATAGTTTTTTTAAAGTGATGTGTAAACATAAACAATCTTGAAGTGAAACAAGATTATTTAAAAAAACTCTTATAACATGGATTGTTGATATCATTGTCTCCATGTAACTAATGGAAATTACATAAATCATATAATATAATTAAAATATTGATATTCATGATATGAAATGTAAAATGGAAGTATATGCACCCCGAAAAAAGAGTTCAGGTGCATAACAAAACATGAGTCTCTCAATGAAGGAAAACTGAGACATAAACATTTAACCAATTTGGTAACTTTTGAAAATTAATCACAAGAAATAAGGATAATAAAATGGGATTGTGAATACATATAAATTTAGGTACAATATAAATATAATTCAATCATGGGATGTACATACACCACACAAAAGGATAGAGTGGTGAACGTAGCTTGTATCTCACCAATATTAAAAGTTTGATGAAATCCCCTTACCTTTTGTCTTGAAAATCCCTATACACGTACAAGGTACCTATAAAAAAATATAAGTTTATTATATATATTTAATGGAATAATATTCCTATAAATATTACCATAAATTTATTTATTATAATTTTATATTATTTTTTCTTATCGATCCTATGTTAAGGATTCACTTCATGTAATACTCTCTTTGTTTTTCACATGTGTCTTAATTTGTTATATTTTAGATCCTTATACTAATATAATTATTAAAAATGTATAATAGGATATAAATATTAGGTATATCCAGTATAATTATATTATAATAATCTATAGCATAATTTAGTATGTTAATGGAATACACCATTCATGGAGACAATAGGCTCTGTATACGCAGGAACACTGTTTTTCATTTTTATTATCATATTGAAAAAATGTATGTAAATTAAATATATATATATATGTATATATTCATGTATATATATATGTCATTATTAATGTATCATTAATATATCATATATATCATTTAATTTCATTTAAACCATGCTTAATACATGTTATGTGGTGTGTGAACGAATCACATCGCTTTGAGGGGGCGGTAGTCAAAACATACTCAAATGAGATTATAATATTACCACCAAATGGAAGGTAAAAATATGTGTGTTATAAAAGTAATTAATGATATTAAAGAGATAATAAATATAATATATTATATATATAAATATAGTTGTCACCATAATGGCCACCATGATTTGTGGAAATGAAGAAATGAACAATAATTGTTTCGTGATGCAGTAGTTAGCAGTACACAGAACTAGTATCTTTAACATCATATAGATAGATGTGTGTGTATTTTTAGTTCAAAACCATTTCATAAAAATATCATTTTACAGGGATGATACAATTATTCTATCATAATAAGAAAATAAAGAGAGTGGAGGGGTGGTGAAGGAAAATAAAGGAAATGATCTTGAGAGAAGGTGTTACCTATTAATCGAGAGACTGCTTTTGGTTTCAGGAAAAAAGATTCCTTGTCAAAACCCGTCCCCTGTGGCCCGTGACGTGACTACCCCAAGCCCGCCTTCCATAGGCTAGGGGCTGGTGACTAGCATCAAAGGCGTTTCCCTGAAACTGAGAAGGAATTTCCTTTATAACCTGTAAATACACGTAACTAAAAACACAACAAGTTATGAACGCAAGTCAACCGTATAGTAAACAAGTGAGTACAATATGTTAAAATGGGCCCAAATACAAGCCCGACTGGAAAGTACAAGTACAACTAAAATGAAATACAACTGAATAAAGAGTAATACAGCTACTGGGTCGTCCTTTGGTTCCTACCTGAAGGGTAGGTACAGATCGCCCCCTCAGTATTCCACACCCGTCCATCTCCTCTACATACTGACACTTCATATGGCCCACCTTTGAGCGTCGTCTAGTCCTGGTACTCTCGGCCTCGATCATCATTGTCCATCATCTACATCTAACACAATAAGGTGCAATCATAGCCCGTGTATGGGTGAGTATAATGATACTTAGTAGGGACCCCAAGACCCTCAAGGTCTCACAAAATTCACCAAGGATAAAAAATAAAGTAGAAATGAACAGATAACCCTAATTTGGTATATTCCCATACATATACCTAAGTTATTATGTAATCCCTCTCAATCATGATGAAAACACAGAAAAACTAACTCAGATCAAACAAAGATTTTATTCTTGGGGTAGTATCAAGTAACATCCCCATTCACATTGTCGAAACCCTGTCTGCTTGAGAAATCCACCTCTATTGAGTACAGTGGGCCTACTGGGACACCAAGAACACTTCCGACTAAACTTGGACTACTGAGGTACTCCTCCTGTCGAGTACTGTGGGTCTGATGTGTCACCAAAGTGTTACCTGTAACATCTCCGAATAATAAAGGGTTAAATGACTAAATGATATGACTCATGTCAACAAGGTGCACCTTCCTTTTCGGGAGCCTACCTGATTAGAACTCCACAGTTAAGCATGTTTGGCATGGAGTAGTGATTAGGATGGGTGACCTTCTGGGAAATTTCTCAGGGTGCGTGTGAGTGAGGGAAAAACACACTGGAAAGGACATGTGTTAGCCTATGGGGACATTCATTAGTCAGATAACCCGTTCAGACACGTGGGTAGACCCTGGGGTGGGCCCCACATGTCTGTGGGGCAACTGGTCGTACCTGGTGGGTCAGGACTCGACATCCATGTTATGGAAGGGTGGATGTGCTGTCACCGGGACCCAGTTGTCACATTTGGTATCATAGGTGGTACCCATCCTTAAGTGCGCTGCACTGCCTGGGATAATATGTAGGGACCACAATAAGGGCATTGTGCTCTAAAGGGGGGGGGGGGGGGGGGTGATTGTAACATCCCCAAATGATAAACGGTTAAATGACTAAATGATATCACTCATGTCAATAAGGTGCACCTTCCTTTTCGGGAGCCTACCTGATTAGAACTCCACAGTTAAGAATTCTTGGCCTAGAGTAGTGATTAGGATGGGTAGCCTTCTGGGAAATTTATTAGGGTGTGTGTGAGTGAGGAAAAACCACACTAGAAAGGACATGTGTTGGCCTGTGGGGATAGTCATTAGTCAGATAACCCGTTCAGACACATGGGTGGACCCTGGGGTGGGCCCCACGTGTCTGCGGGGCAACTGGTGGTACTTGGTGGTCCAGGACTCGACGACCATGTTAAGGCGGGGTGGTTGTGCTGTCATCGGGACCCAGTTGTCACATTACCCACCGTGGGTATGTGTGTCACCAAACCCGATGACCCTTATAGCCAGCTAAGGTACTCAACCTGTCGAGTACCGTGGGTCTGCAGCGACACCAAGGTGCTCCCCAATGTGGGTATTCCGCGACACCAAGGCGCTCCCCACTAGTCTAGTTGAGTCACTCTGAGTCGAAACGGTCAGCAGTCGTCAGGTCTCACCCGGCTACTAGGTCTCCACACTATCCTCACTCATCTCTAGGAGGATCCGCTCCAAGATCTAATGGTCGATACTCTGACTATCACAAATTCCCAATAAGAATTATCTCAATGGTCTTCCACATCATAGGGGTCTCAACACAATTTACGACACGTCAATCAGTCGCCCGGTCAGTGAGTTATTAGCCTTTTAGTCCTGGGGGCCCGTTTGGATTCGTGCTCGATCAAACCTGACCATAACTCAACCATACCCAAATCACCAGTAGGGTATACTGAAAGAGACCGTCTTGCTCCAATATTTCCAGCACCACAGACAGTTCGTGAAATGGACGCCCGATGCCAAAGATATGACCGTAGGAGTGTAAATGGGTCGTAGTGGGCACGGGTCCAGTCAGACCGAACCGGACCGACCTGGCATGGGTCAACCTAGTTCAGGTCAACCCTTCCCAACCCACTAGGTTAGGCCCGACCCGTGATGTGGCCTGGTCCGCTTAGGGGTCCAAAAAACCACGAGGTCTGCGAGGGGCCATGGTGCCCGCGAGTGCTGTGGAGCGGATCAGCCTCAATGGTGTCGCGAGGGCGTGAGGTCGGTTCGGCTGGGCCGCCGTGGGGGGTGCCGGATAGTTTGGTTGAGGCTTCATGGGAAGCACGGGCCGGTTCAGCTAGAGAACCACGAGGGCGCGAGTGGTTCGGCCGGGGCGCCATAGGGGGCATGGGCGGTTCGGCCGGGGCGCCACGGGGGGCATGGGGCCGGTTCCTCTAGGGGACTGCGGGGGATGCGGTCGGTGTGGCCGGGGCGCCGCATGGGGGGCACGGTCTAGTTCAGACGGGGCCCCGCGGGGGGTGCTGGTCAGTCCGGATGGGGCACCGCTGGGGAGTGAGGGCCCGTTCAGCCGGGGCGCTTGGGGGGGGGGGGGGGGGGGCGGCGGGGCACTATGGGGAACCGCGGGGGCACATGCCAGTCTAGTTGGGGCGTTGCTAGGGTTGGGGGCCAGTTCGCCCAGGGCACCATGGGGGCACGGGCCGGTTTAGCTAGGGCACCGTGAGGGGAAAAGGCAGCTCAGCTCAAGGCGGCGGCTCAGCTCGATGGATCGGCACAGTGGATTTTTAGCGGTGGCGCGGAGCAACGGAGGCCGCGAGTGGAGGAGCGCTGTTGCCTTTGTCTCCTTCCTCCATTTCAAAGAACACCTAAATTCAACACAAGGATTAAGGACAGGATGGGCCATGTTAGTTTGACCCGCACTCTCCGCATTAGGGAAGTAGCATATGGCTCAACATAAAAATATATAAGAACGTAACCCTCCCTCAAAGATTTTTCCCATCCCACAAAAGGAAACATCTGCATTCTTCATTTTAAAATAAAGGAAAAACATTGGAATATAATCATAAACAAATTAAACCCCTACCACGTTCACTTGATGGTGTTGGCACAATAAGGTAGTATGGTTGTTGATTTGCCATATATGAGGACATACGAAGTCGGAAGAAGTCCCGGGGAAGAAGGTCGAAGGAGTCCGGCGTTCTTTGTTGGTGGCACGTTCTTTATTGGGGAGTGTGTTCTTCGTTAGAGAACGCATTCCTCATTTAAGAACGTAATCCTCCTAAGTGTAGGGTGTCATGTCACTTTACCATCACTTCGTCCCTTGGTGATGGCACCCCAAATCATCCACCCAATCTCCCTATATATATGATAGGGGGAAGGTGAGTAACAGTCATGGAATTTATAATGATTCATTTATTAGAAACCTTCCTAAATTCCAACGATGATGTTACTTAATTAAAAAAAAGTCAAGACAATTAATTTACATTGGCACGAATTAATGTGGTTCCTTGGAATAATTTAAGGTGCAGGAAGCTCAAGAGGCTCCTCCACATTTATGAGGGAGTTGAGAAGTTTCTCCCTCATTAAGAGGATCGGGTGGTCCCCACTACCATAACCTCTCATGGGAGGTTAAGTTTTGGTTGTCCCCACTTCTAACTTTTGCATGGATTGGTTACAAAAAATAAAATAAAATAAAGTGTGCTTTATATTATTTTAGTATTTCCACAAAAATCCAAAAAATAGCATTCACTCTCGACCAACTGTCATCGAGGTGAAAGTCTCTTTAAGCGAAAAATGGCATTGCGAGTTCAATGGTGCCCTATGATTTCAATTCTGAGCCCTGGTTTAAAAGATAAGAAGAACCACTATCACGTTTACTAAACGTACCTGAAATAATGTTCAGAAATTTATTCTGTGCACTTCGGGCCTCTGAATCACGCATTGTTAATTTTCACGGACTCATAAAATTACAATATATTTAAAAGAAACTACATGGAAATTATGGGTCTTTACATTCTCCCCACCTCATGGATTTACGTCCCTGTAAGCAACAACTCAAACTAAAGGAACAAGTGGGGGTACTGAGCACACATCTGAGCATCCCGCTCCCATGTGCTCTCTTGGAGGTTTTCGTGCAGCCAATGAACGCGCACCAGAGGTATCGACCATCTACAAAGGACCCACTTATGTCAATCTTAAATCTCTAATGGAACCTCCGTATAAGTCGCCCCATCGTCGACATCCATATCTCCATGGTTGATGATATGAGAAGGGTCATGCACGTATCTTCTCAGTTGGGATACGTGGAAGACATCGTCCACCTGGTGCAACTGAGGTGGAAGAGCTAAATGGTAAGACACCTCACCAACTCTGATGAGGACCTGAAAAAGTCCAATGAAACTTGGAGATAACTTGCCACCTCGACCAAATTTCCACAATCCTCATTGAGGTGATACCCGTAGAAAGACGTGGTCTCCATCCTCGAATTCTAGAGGTCTCTGTCTCCTATCAGCATACGACTTCTGCCTCCTATATGCAGTCTTCATCTTCTCCTGGATGACTTGCACCTTCTTTGTTGTATCCCATACCATCTTTGGCCCCCCTAGTGATGACTCCCTTGGGTCATTCCAACACAAAGGTGATCTTCAAGGTCTCCCGTACAACACCTCGAAAGGTGCCATCCCAATAGTGGAGTGATAACTATTGTTGTACGAAAACTACACCAAAGGAAAGTGATCCTCCTAGTTGTGATAGAAGTTGAGGACACAAGAATGTAGCATGACATTGAGGGTCTAAATGGTCCACACAATCTGACCATCTGTCTGAGGATGGATTGTGGTTCTTAAACAATGATGCATCCCAAAAGCCTCATGAAACCCCTTCCATAGGTGGGAAGTAAAATGTTCACCATGATCGGAAATAATCGTCGAAGGTTCTCCATGTAACTGCACAATATCTTGCACATAGAGGTGTCCCAATCTCTCAACTGAACCCTACTCTCTGATCGATAGGAAGTGGGCTGACATGGGGAGTCGGTCGATGATCACCCAAATCAAGTCATGACCTCTGGATGTACGTGAATGTCCTATCACGAAGTCCATGGATATCCCATCCCACTTCCACTTTGGGACCTTTAAATGCTGAACCAAGCATGTTGGTACCTGATTCTCCTGCTTCACTTTCTATGAAATGAGGCATTGAAAGACAAACTCTGCAACTTCTTTCTTCATTCCCGGCCACCAGTGCTGTCATCAGAGATCCTGGTGCATCTTCACCACTCCTTAATGTACCTCTAGAGGGGATTTGTTGAACTCCCTAAAAAAATCCTCCTCAAGTGACACTGGTACCATGGTACATCCTCTGAAGAAGATGATGTGCTCCACACCTTCAGAAAAACCATCAGGTGTATGACCTGTGGATATCTGAGCACGTCGTGTCTTGCAGTCAGTGTCCCAACACTGCGCCTCCCTGACTCACTGAAGAAGTGTGGGAGTGACTGTAAGAGACTATAGAGAAGATTCTATATCTCTATCTATAAAGGATATCTTTAAATCATCCAGCTGCTCTGTCACCTCACCTAACAGTAGTATACCAGATCTTCTGCTAAGTGGATCTGCAACAACGTTCCCCTTCCCATGAGTATAGACTATCTCAAAGTCATAGTCCTGGAGGAACTCAATCAAACGTCACTGTCTCAAGTACATGTCCTTCTAAGAGATGATATACCTGAGAATCTTTTGATCAGAGTACACAGTAAAATGATCTTCCAACAGATAGTGTCACCACATCTTCAAGGTGAAGACCACTACTGTAAACTCCAAGTCATGGGTAGCATAGTTTTACTCATGTTGTCTCTACTGCCAAGAACCATATGTGATCACTACTTTCTATTGCATCAGGACACATCCGAGTCCAGTACCTAATGCGTTGCAGTAAACTACGTACCCTACGCCTTCCTCTAGAAGCCTCATGATGGGGGTACTAGTTAGCCTCTGCCTCAACTCTTGATGGCTCAGATGGTATCTCTCCGACCACATGAAGGGTTTCCCCTTCTTTGTCAAGGCTGATAGTTTTGCTGCAACCCTGGAGAAGTCTGGCACAATCCTTCGATAAAATCCATCCAATCCCAAGAAACATCATACCTTTTCACACTCTTGGGTGGCTCCCAAGAAAGTACCACCTCATTTTTTGCTGGATACACTACATCTCCAGCTTCCGATATAACATGTACCAGGAAGTGAATCTCTCAGATCTAGAACTGGAACTTTGAGAGCTAACCATAAATCTGTTCCTCTCTAAGTGTGTCCAGTACTACCCGCAAATGATAGTCATACTCATCCTCAGTAGTCGAGTAGATCATAATGTCATCAATGTAGACTTTGACAAAGTGAACGAGGTATGGCTAAAAGATCATGTTCTTGAGTCCCATGAACACTGTTGGAGCATTGGTTACACCGAATGGCATAACCAAGAACTCGTAATGGTCGTACCGACATCTGAAGGTCGTCTTATACACATCCCCATATTGTACTCTGACATGGTGATATCCAGATCTGAGGACTATCATCAAGAACCATCGTGATCCCTTCATCTAATCATAGAGATCTTCAATCCTCGGGAGTGGGTAATAGTTCTTCACGGTCACCTGGTTCAGGCGTAGATAGTCAACACAAAGCCTCAATTTCCCAACCTCGTTCTTGGCGAACAGAATTGGGACTTCCCAAGGAGAAACACTGGGCCAGATGAATCCCTTCCACTGCAAGTCCTCTAGCTATACCCAAAACTCACGAAGCTCTATGGGAGCCATTTGATACGCTGGTGTAGATATCGGTGCCATACTGGGGTACAAGTTAATTTAAAATTCTACCTTTCTACGAGGAGGTAGACCTAGGACATCATCAAGAAAAACATCCGTGTACTGGTCCTCTATTATAGGATAGTTTGGAATCTCCAAATCATCAAATCCAAGGGTAAGGCTAGCCAACTGATGATTGATCGGCTACACCCTCTTCTAAGAAATTCTATCATGTGCTAAAAAGGCTCCCTTCTCGCCGGTGAAGGTAAACCTGGTCCCATCCTTGAAGACACACCTCACTTTGCACCTAATACTGTAAATATGAGCATGTACTGTAGATAACAAATCCATACCCAAGATTAAGTCGTAAGACCTCGATGCTGCTACTAGGAGATCCTAGCCGAACTCTCACCTCCTAGAGTAAGATCACACTTTTGGAACCAGTGCGTAATCGTCGAATCTAATCCTGTAGAAGTCTCTAGCTGTAAGGATCGATCCAATAGCTCCATCAAAATCTCTGTGCTTTGAACGGGGGTAGTGGAAATTAAATAATGACTGGGACCTATGTCTATAAGTACCGCAACTATGGTAGAGTAGACATAGATCGTACCTCGAATCATCTCAAGAGCACCATGATCATATGCCTCAGCTTCCTGGAGGTGTGATCTCCCCTGTCCACCTACTCCCTGTCGTCTGGGTGGACCTCCTAGTGGTGGTGGCGATAACATCTTGAAACGTTGCCCACCGCCATCTGCACGACCAAATCTTCCGCCACGTTCGCCTCCTCCTTGCGTACCTCCTCGATCGAACCTATGTCTCTGCATGGGCGGTCCTTCGATCGTCTGCTGATCATCTGCATGGTGGGTCAGACAGTCACAGGCCATGTGACCCTACCCGCCACATGAGTAACACTGCCTTCTCCTGGCGTGTATGTCTCTGCCTCGGGTGCCCCGCACAACCGACTTTGAATCATGCGGGCATCAACCTTATGTCTAGTCCCCTTGGACCTCAGTGATGTCCGTATGCTACCAAATGCAGAAGACTCCTCTATGTGATTACTGATAGTGGGTCCCACTATAGGGGACTGCTCAGCAAGGAAACTCTCCAAAAAGAGAGATCTCTCTAACACCCCCACCTGCATCGGAATGCTGAGTGAGATCATCGAAGCCTTGATCTCTCACCTGATCCCCTGCTCGAAGGTCTGGGCCCTGAAGAATGGGTATCGTACCATATCTATGGAGTAGTGTGAGAGGTCAGTGAACCTTGCTGAGTACTAATCTCCCGTCATGTTACACTGCTATAGATGAAGTAGCTCTTGAACGCGCACTGTGCGAATAGTAGCTCGGACAAACTCTGCCCGAAACAGGATCTTGAAGTCTTCCCAGAGAAGCATCACCTCGACATGAACCTGGAGCATCAAGCCCCATCATATGTCCTGCTGCTTCCTGTAGAAGGCTGGTGGCAAGGATCACCATGATATCGGTTGGTGTCCTGACCAGTCGAAAAACTCTGAACACAGCCTCTAACCAATCATCATCCTCTTGTGGGTATGTCTCTCCCCAGAACCTGGGTGGCCTCTGGTGCTGGAACTCGTGCAACACGCTCAAGCTGCGTGCATTGTCTACTGCTGTGGATGGTGGAATCGGTGGCCCAACGAGTAATAGTACTGCTTGAGCCTCCTTCGGTGCCTCTACTGGAAGATGGCCCTACACCGAGGCCTCGTCACTCGGTGGCTAACAGGGCAGACAACTCTCACAACTCTAGCTAGCTATCTGTGTTGAGGCATCCTGAAAATAAATAGGTGTGCTATGGTTAAAAATTTATACCTCTGAGTTGACCTGGTGAGATGAATTAAGAAATCACAAAGAAAACTCTTGAATCACACACACAATAAGTGTTTTTTTTCATCGAGACAGAAATCAGAAGTTAGGGTCCTGGTGTATGGTTATGTCTGTCGTCGCACCAACACTAGACCTGAACTGAAAACAACACTAACTACCCTTAACACTATTGATTCATAGAAAAGAAAGATCAGAGTCTTATTTTATGCGGTATAACTGACTCCTCTGATACCTATTTGTCACGACCCATCCCTCGGGGCCTGTGTTGTGACTACCCCAAAACCGCCTTCCATAGGCTAGGGGCTGGAGACTAGCACCAAAGGTGTTTTCTCTAAAATTGGGAAGACATTACCTTTATAACCTGTAAATACACGCAACTAAACACACAACATGATTCGAATGCATGTCAAATGTATAGTAAACAAGTGAGTACAATATGTAAAAAGGGGCCAGAATACAATCCCAACATGAAAGTACAAGTAGAACTGAAATGCTTACAATTGAAGAAAGAGGAAGATAGATACTTGGTCATCCTCCGGGTTCCTACCTGAAGGGTAGGTATAGACCGCCTCCTCAGAATTCCACATTCTTCCATCTCCTTTTCTTTCCGACATGCCGTGTAGTCCACCTCTGAGCACCATATAGTCCTGGTACTCTTAGCCTTGATCAGCACTGTCCGTTGTCTTCATCCAACACAACAAGATGTGGGTGTAGCCCGTGCAGGTGTGAGTAAAACGATACTCAGTATGGATCCCGAGACCCTCAAGGTCTCACAAAATCCACCAAGGATAAAAAAAAGTATGAAATCAATAGATAACCCTACTTTGATATATTCCCATACATATACCTTAGTTATCAAGTAATCCATCTCAATCATGAGGAAAACACAGAAAAACTGACTCAGCTCAAACCAGGATTTTATTCTAGGGGTAGTATCAAGTAAGATCTCCAGCCACATTGTTGAAACACTGGCTTCTAGAGAAATCCTCCTCTATCGAGTATAGTTGTCCTTCAGTGACACCATGCACGCTTCCCACTATACTTGGACTACTAAGGTACTCCTCCTGTCGAGTACTGTGGGTCTGCTGCCTCACCAAGATGCTCCCCACTGTGGGTCTGTCACATCACTATGCACGCTCCCCCTCGTAGGATGCTAAGGTAATCCTCCTATAAAGTCTAGTGGGTCTACCGTGAAACCAATGCGCTCCCCACTAGGCTAGTCGAATAACTCCGAGTCGAAACAGTCAGTAGTCATCAGGTCTCAGCCAGCTACTAGGTCTATGCACTATGCTCGCTCGTCTCCAGGAGGATCCGCTCCACGAGCTAATGGTTGATATTTAAACTGTCACTAAGTCCGAAGAAGAAATATCTCAAAGGTCTACCACGTCATAGGGGTCTCAATGAAACTGAAGAAGTATCAATCAGACGCCCGGTCTGTGAGTTATTAGCTTTTTAGTCCTGGGGGCCAGGTGGGATTTGTGCTCGATCCAACCTGACTGTACCTAAACTATAACAAAATATTCAGTAGGGTATACTCAAAAGGACTTTCTCCCTCCAAGATTTCCAGCGCCACCGATAGTTTGTCAAATAGACATTCAGAGCCAAAGATATGGCTGAAGGAGCGTGAATGGGTCATAGTGGGACAAGGTCTGGTCCAACCCGGTCAGACTGACCTGGCCCGCCCTGGCATGGGGCGATCCAGTTCTTATTGACTCGGCCTGACCCGTGATGTGGCCCAGTTCACTGGGGGTTCGGAAAGTCACAAGGGCCGTGAGGGGGCGCAGATCTCGCGGGTGCCGCAGAGCGGCTCGGCCACGGGGGTGCTGCGAGGGCACGAGGCCGGTTCAACTGGGGCTTCGCGGGGGGGTGCGGGCCGGTTCGGCCAGGGCACAGTGGGGGGAGCGAGCCAGTTCATCTAGGGTGATGCAGGGGGGCCCAGCCCCGGCTCGGCCAGGGTGCCGCTGGGGGCATGGGCCAGTTCGGCCGGGGCGCCATTAGGGGCCCGGGCTGGTTCGGCCGGGGCGCCGCGGGGGCGTGGGCCGGTTCGACCGGGGCACCATGGGGTGTGCGGGGTCGGTTCAGTCGGGGCGCCGTGGGGTGCGCATTCTGGTTCAGCTAGGGTGCCCCCGGGTGGCGCGTGCCGGTTCGGCCAGGGCGCTACCGGGGGCACGGGTCGGTTCGGTCGGGGGGCCATGGGGGGCGCAGGGCGGTTCGGCCGGGGAGGCACGGGGGCACGGGTGGGTTGGGCCGGGGCGCCGCATAGGGCGTGGGTTGTTCGGCTGCGGCACCACAGGGGGGGGACAGTTCGGCCTGGGCACCACAGGGGGCGAAGGAGGCTCGGCTTGGGGTGGTTGCTCGGCTCAGCAGCTCGGCACGACGGCAGATCGGCGACGGTGCGGAGCATCGGAGGCCGCGAGGGCAGAGCGCCGTCGCCATTTTCACCTTCCTCCATTTCGAAGAAAACATAAATTCAACACAAGGATTATGGAGAGGATATAGAATGTTAGTTTGGCCCGTACTTTCTACATTAGGGTAGTAGTATATAGATCAACATAAAAAGAAAGAAGAACGTCAACCCTCTCGCAAATATTGTTCCCAGCATTCAAAGGAAAACATCAACATTCTTCATTTTAAAAGAAAGGAATACCATGGGAATATAATCAAACACAAATTAAACCCCTACCTAGTTTGCTTGATGGTGTTGGCATAAGAAGGTAGTACGATCATCGATTCTCCATAAATGATAACGTCCCACGTTAGAAGAAGTCTTGAGGAAGAAGGTCGAAGGAGGTCAGTATTCTTTGTTGGCAGAGCGGTCCTCGTTGGGGAGTGCGTTCTTTGTTGGAGAATGCATTCTTCATTGGAGAGCGTAATGTTCCAAGTGTTGGGCGTCGTGTCACTTTACCAGCGCTTCGTCACTTGGTGAAGCTACCCCAAATCATCCTCCCAGTCTCTCTATATATAGGAGAGGGGGAAGGTATGTAACGATCGTGAAATTTATGACGGTTCATTTTTTAAGAACCTCTCTAAATTCCAACGACGTTGTTACTTAATTTTATAAAAAATCATTCCAATTAATTTACATAAGCACAAATTAATTTGGCGGGTTTACATAATTTAATGTGGAGGAAGTTCAAGAGGCTCCTCCACATTAATGAGGGTGTTTAGAAGTTTCTCCATCATTAGGTTGTTCGAGTGGTCCCCACCACCATAACCTCTCATGGGAGGTTAAGGTTTTGTAGTCCCCACTTCTAACATCCACATGGAGTGGTTACAAAAAATAAAATAAAATGAAGCATGTGGTATTTTATTTTATTATTTCCATGAAAAATCCAAAAACTAACTTTCACTCTCGACCAACTATTGTCAAGGTGAAAGTCTTTTTAAGCGAAAACCGACACTGTGAGTTCAACGGTGCCCTCATATTTCTATTCTGAGCACCAGTTCAAATGTTAAAAAAACCCGCTCGCATATTTAATGAACGTACCCAAAATGAAGTTTAGAAATTCATTGCAGGCACACTGGGCCTCAGAATCACGCGCTGTCAATTTTCACAGACTCGTAAAATTCCCAAATATTTAAAAAAAATTACATGGAAATTCTGGGTCTTTACATTCTTTGAGAGGGTATATTCAGAAAGAGAGTTTTCAAGGTAAAAGGGAGTATTTTTTGGATTATTCTTGGTAAGTTCATGGATTAACTTAAATGGTTTGAGTTTATTTAAGATTGTGTATAGGTTGTAGCCTTTTATAGGGAAGGAAAAGGAATTCTATGATATTTTTAGAAATAAATTCGGTGTGCACACGTTAATACCTAAAAAAAGACCTAAAAACGAACCAAACTAAATAATGGAAGTTATGTGGCTGAATTTTGAAAATAAAATGGGTTTTGGACATTTTTATAGGTCATTTGGTCCCTTAATTGTAATGATTAGTCCCTAATTAATTTTAATTTGTCTTTAACTGGTGTGATTATTTTTAATCACTTTTACTAATCCGTTTGGTAAAAAATTTACATGATCTAAATATAATATAAGTATTAAAATAAATAAAATGGTTTACATTGAATTTTTTAAATTCACATCACATAATATGAAAAATTAATATTAGTGATAATCCTAAAGATGAGACAAAATAAGATGGTTTTAATGTAAGAAAAAGGTCAATTTTGTTTACCATATTATATTTAGTATCAAATAAGAATTGATAAAAAATAATTTCATTGTAATATTGAATTTAATATTAATATAATGTTACATTAAAACATAATTATAATATCATTTATAATTAATAATTACTTATGAAAAGGTTGTTGTTAATTAAAAACATTATTTTTCACTATTCATAAAAAATTACAATTTCTCATAAAAATTCCAAAAATTAACACAAAGATAATTTCAATATTATGAATTAAAAATGATTTTTATGTCATAAAATTCAATTTATAATTTTTCTTGAAGTTATTTGTTTATTATATTTGGTTTATTTTTGAAAATAGTATTTTTAACATAAAAGGACATTACTAAAAATTTTGTATTTCATTATTAATATGTTTTATTTATATAAAAATATTACAACCAATATTTTGAAATAAGTTATTACTATTTATATAATATTTTCTAATGATTAGATTATAATTATCTCATTTAATTAATTATATATATATAAATATGTTTCATAGAATCACAATGTTGCATGCATCGTACGCTAAGTCAGTGTTTCTTGTTGTGAAAACCAACTTGGTATTACGTGTAGAACAACCCATGTTCGTATTTCATGAGAAATAAATTTTTGACATAGTGTTTATATATATATAACTATTTCCAATGACATTTAAAATAAAAAAAATATTGTAAAGATAAATTTATTTGATAAAGAATAATTCTCATAATATTGGGGTGTTACATTCTACCCCCTTTAAAATTAATTTCTCCATTGAAATTAAGATGGGTTATCAAAGGATTAATACTTGAATGCATAATTCATAAAAACTAACATCGTAACAATTAATACTAAATCTTACCTTAAAAAGGGAAATTTGGAAGCATAATGGTGACAAAATGTTACATACAAATGAGTTTTCACATAGAAGAGCATGGGTTGGGTTTGAATATTAGACAAGTATGAAAAACATAAATATTTATGGGAAAAGATTGAGAAAATAAATCAATAAAATTTAATGATCAATGGAATTTTGAGGGCCTCAGATTCATAAATCTATGATGATTCGAGAATCCATTAGTTCAATAGAATTTAAGGTATTAGGATAACATTGTTTTATATCACTTTATAAACATTGATTAATTAATTATAAATTTCTATTAACAAAATTTAATTCAAGGTTTGTGATTTATAAAATTTCTAATACATCCATTACCATATGTGATGAATTTATAGAAATTAACATTAATGAATAATGAACTAAAATGTTCCTTTAATAGATCTTAATTCTCATCAAAGAATAAAAACCCTAATTATTTTTCATGTAAAAAAATACATCATGGATTAATTTAAAAAAATTATCATTAATATATCATCATAAATAATTATTCATTGCAAAAAAAATAAATAAAATGGAACATCACGTAGGCCATATGTTAGAAGGAAACCCTTATCCTCCTTCGGTCATTAGTTCAAGACCCACAGCCTTGTCAAACATGATTGTTGTCACCTCAAATACCTGATGTCCTTTTTTAAAACCAAATTAAAATAATATATATTATGGACATCCATCATTTAATTTTAATCAATGATTATCCTTTTAACCAAGTTTTTCCACAAAAGTCAATGAATAAATACATCCTCTGATGTTTAACTTTAACTTTTCAGGAATGGTTAACCTAATAACCCTTCAAAATGATGAAAATAAATATCATTAAGCATATAGTCAAAAAATTAGCATAACATTTATTCCCTTGTATAACATAACATATCTTGTGGTTGTCACATTCCAAAAATATGAATACCCTCATCATATATTCTCTTGAAACATGGTAATAACCTGAATTACCATAAATCCTTTTGGAAAAAATGAATGCTTCCTCATTCCCAAGCATTCTGAATTTAGTCCTTAAAAATAAAAATGTTGTAAACTTCATTTGTGGTAGCATAATCCACCAATAAACAAGTTATTAATATTCTCCAAAGAAATCAATACTATCAAATTTACTTGTTCATGTCACATGCATGATTATCCATAAAACATTATCTTTTCCTGAAGAACATATTGAGGGTTACCTTCTGTTAGAAAAATATCATATTTTTATTAAATAATTTCACCAGTCCATAGGGATCCTTCAAGCTAAACTTGTAAATTCTGAATGAAAGCAATAGTAGAAAAATTCTAATATATTTCAACATTCATAAAATTTGAATCAAAATACATAAATAAATATATTTCTTCATTCTTAATCCATTAAAAATAAAATTTTATACCTTTTATATTTTATATGTAGTCTCATCTTCATTGAAAATGTAACCATTACTTTCACCACCTTGCAGATTATATTCAGGAACATTCCTCTAGGGATATCAGGTTTCATATTGACCATCCTCCCCACACATAAAACACATAAACTTCGATGAAGATTTAGGGAGGTCAAAATTCCCATTAATTATGTTAACTGAACTCTTCATTTTTACCTTGTAGTCACGAGCTTTATTTCCTTATTTTTTATAGTAAAAAAACCGTAGTGTTACTCTAAGACATTATCTTAATTGATTCTTTCAACATTCATGAGACAAAATAAACCAAATCATCTTTCATCCATTGTCACCATTACCTGAACTGTCAATGAAATTATTATTTATCTTCCTTGGTGAGTCTGAGAGTTCGTTAAGGTAAAAATTGTTAATCATGATCTAGGAATACTCATTAGGAATGACCGGGAAATTGTTCACTCTAGTGATCATCCCACTTGACTGCTCATTAAAAAAGCATTCATCACATTCATCATTAATCCTGTTTTTTCTAGTTCCCACCATTGATAAAAACCAGAAGAATAGTCTGAGCATTACTTATCATAGTATAAAATCACTTGGTCATGAAAATAATTACTTATAGGATGTCTAAATCATGGAACCTTCAATAATACAGGGAACATTAGTTTTATCCTAGATTATTCATAGCTAAATTTTACCTAAATCCTTAATGATGGTTCATGATTTGTTTTTGAATCCCAAAATAATATCCCCTAGGAGTGTCAAACTAGGTGTGCAGAAAGGCCCGTTGTCATGTACCATATATCTCTGAGTTGTGTTTGGAAAAACATTTCGGAGTAGATACCCCTAAGTACATCTTTTCTAGAGCCACATCAAAATTTAGTATCCAGAAAGGTATTTATTTCTAGTAACCCACCCACTCTACCATTTATAAAAATTCCATGACATTTGTTTATACTTCATCACATCCTTATACTTATCCATAGAGACATCCCTATAAATATTCATAGAAATAATCCCAAAAATCTCACAAAGGTTTTCACATCCTAGTTTATAATGGTTGACTAAACAATTCATTTGATTCCAAAAATAGAGACCCAGGATTAACATACATGGATATTAAATCATTTTTTGATGAATATTTACTAAATTAAAAAAAATAAATTATAGTGGACCGTAATTGTTTAATGTGTTTTGAATTGTGGAAACAAAATCATCTACCCTAGTGAATGATCTTCAATATCTTCCATAAAGATCACCACCTTTATAACTTCTACCTATAAACTTTCTTCATAACCTAGAGAAAGGAAGCATAAGAAATAGAGAGATCAAACGGTCAGTAAGGGTCAATATGGGAGACATGTAATCATAAATATGATCAGAAGGGTATGAGATCATGGTCATGATGATAGAATATCATATCATTTATATAAAATATCATAACATATATCATTGTATATTTATTGGATGTTCACAAGACATGAAGAAAAATTAAATAAATAGAATTTTCTCTAAAATCATAATTTTGGAATAAGAAATGGAATTGTCTCATATATAAACATGTGATATCATTCCTTGTAAGTCAGGACACATTTATAGAACATGTCACTTCATGGTAACTACAACTACTGGGAGAGACACACCACCATCCCCAATCATAGTTATTTTGATATAAGGGATAAGGTTTCCCCATCATCCCATAATGGATCTGTTTTCCCTATGTTCCGTTATTATGGGGACTACACCTACTGGTTGGTACAAACCATCATCCCCATCATACGTCTTTTCTTTGTTAGGGATCGAGTTTCCCCATCTTTCCATAGTGAAAAAATCACATAAACTTGATTCCCCTCATTATCTCATGAGATATAAATCTTTATCCAATTAATTGGAGGGAGATATAGGTCCCACCTATAACATAATGAAATCATACATACACGTTCCACAAGATCATAAATAAGCATATAACAATCCAAGAAATGAAATGGGTATCATAAACATGTAAACATATAATAACAGATATAAAGATACAAGTTTCATAATCATTTCATCATAAACATCACCTATGAAATGAAGTGGGTTTTAAAATCATATAACCCATGCAAGAGAATTGGGGTTCATAAACATATTACCCTTGAAGGGGGAATGAGTGTCATAAAGAACATGGAATTAAGAATAACTCATTCATAGAAATGATATGAATGGAATCATTAGAAAATTTCCTATAAAGGCATGAGTAACATCAATAGATGTCATCTTCAAAGGAAAATAATTTTGAAATATACTATATATTCATTTTATGAGGAAAAAATTATACCTTTTTTAAAAAATTATTTTTAATACATAAACCCATTAGAAAATAATTTTCTTAGAAAATACCTTAATGAAATATAAAGAAAAAATGTAATCGTTTTGAAAACATATTTCCTTGAAAATTTTTAAAATAATGTAAAAAAAATTTAAAACTGCGTTTCTATAAGAACACAAAAAATCTATTACAGAAATCAACAAAACATTTTGAAAACCATTTCATTGAAAATTCATTAACACAATGTAAATAAGACTTCAAATCATTTTGTAAAGAGATTTCAATGAAAACATATAAAAAAAGATTGAAATTTTTTTGAAAAAAATAATTTGAAAAATAATTAAGAAAAGTTCTTAATGAAAAACATTTTTAACAATTAAAAGGGAACATCGATGAAATAACGGTGGGTAAATCCATAGACATCGTACGAGGTCAAAATAACATTCTTGTTTCCCAGTAAAAATGATAGGAAAGTTTCATGATTTAAAAGAGATAAGAATATTTATTTTAAGATATTTTTAAAAGAAAATATAGTATAATGTAATTTATAAATTATAGGGAAATGGTATAATATTCATTGAAACACCTTTTTAGAAAACATAGATTTTTGACTGAAAAGAGGGTAATGTTGGTTTTTCCAAAAACAAATTCTTAACTATCATATGTAATAAGGAGTAGAAAATAGAAATAATACATGTGTATATTGTGAAATAATAGAAGGAAACTCATGAATAATCATGGTATATGGATCATAAGATTCTATCAAAGGAATCATTAACATATACAATATCGAAAAGCAATCAGCATGTCTCAATAAACTCGTATAACTTGGTATGTTGGGATCATGTTCATTATGTAAGGAAGGATAATTACACGAACAAATTAATATCATCAAAATAATTATATTAATTAAATGGAATTTAAAATGGAGGTATATAGACCCAAAAAATATATTATAGGTGTATATGAAAATGTGAGTATCAAAGAAGGCAAATGGATATTTTTTTTCCAATTTAGTATCTTTTGAAACGTAAACCCATGAAATAAGGATCATTGAATTGGAATTTAAATACATATAAATTTATGTACATGTTACATAGAATACAACCATGATAATTACATACACCACACAAATTGAATGAGTGGATTACACTACTTGTATCTCATAGAAATTAATAGTGAGATGAAATCCATCTACCCTGTGTCTTGACTCTCTTCGTACTCATACAAGAATCCTATATAAAATTTATAATTTTAATATAAATATTTTAAATAATATAATTGTTATATATATTTATATATATGGTTTCATTATGACATTATATTACCCACGTGTTAATGATCATACGTTAAGGTTTCACTTCATATCACATTCTTTTTGTTCTTCGCATGTGGGTTAATTTGTAATAGCATTGATCCTTATAATTATATAATTATTCCATAATGTAGACAATTATATAAATATAATTTATATACATTATATGTATAACATAAAAATCTATAGCATAATTAATTGCATAATGTAATACATAGTTTATGAAGACTGTAAGCTGTACGTACGCATGAACACTGTTTGCTATTTTTATTGTCGCATTAAAAGAAAGTATGTAAATGACATATAAATATATATATTAATATATATATATATATAATTATTAAATTAGAATTAAAATATAATTTATAACATATAAGTTCATAAAACCCATCCTTAATACATTCTATGTGGTGTGGGAATTAATCACATCTATTTGAGGGGGTTGTAGTCCACACATCCTCATACAAGATTATCATATTAACACTAAATGGAAGGCAAAAATATGTGTGTATTAAAAGTATTAAATAATATCAAAGACCTAATAAATATAATATATTACATAAATAAATATATTTTTCATTTAAATGACCACAAAGATTGGTGGTAATAGAGGAATGAACAATCATCATTTCGTGAGGCAGTAGTTCTCCGTATAGAGAAACAACATTTCAACATCCATTGGATAAAGTTGTGTGTAAGTGCAGGTCATACCCATTTAATAGAAACATCCTATAATTTTATGTATACTAGGTTTTCACACAATAGGTGAATAAAGAGTGTGCAGGAGTGGAGAAATAAAAATTATGGAAATGAGCTTGAGAGAAGATGCCACGTCTTAATCGTGTAACTCCTTTTGGTTTGTCCCAAAAGGAATCCTTGAGTGGGTTTCCTACCAAAGTTAGTATTCAAGATCGAAGGGAAGATTTTTGGGTTGATACATTGTGAGATCATGGACAATCTTAAATGGTTTTAGATATTTCAGGAAATGGTTGAGGTGGTGGATTTTTAAAGGAAAGGAAAATGACTCACACGAAATTTTTAGAAACAAATTAGGTGTGCACATGTTCTTAATAAAAAATTCTCACCTAAACCAACCGAAAATAGTAATTTCAGGTTATTGGATTATATATGGGTATACAATGGGTTTTGGAAACGTTTACATGTCATTTGGGCCCATAATTTTATGTTTTAGTCCCTAATTGAGCTTAATTTGGCCTTAACTCCTATGAATAATTTTATTCACTTTTAATAATAATTTTGTTCAAAAATTAGAATGGTATAATTGGACTCAATATATTATACTTAATAAAATTTTGTATGTATGATTTTTTAAATTCACTTTACAGAAACAGAAAATATAAAATTAGTACTAATCCCATAGGAGGGATGAAATAACAGTGTTTAAAAGTTGGAAAAACATCAAAAAGTTATTAAGATTTTATATTGAGTATCATAGTAGAATTGATTCTAATTAATAAAATTATATTAGTAGATGTAATTTTTATATAATATGACCTGAAAAACTATTTAAAATATCATTTTTATTTAATAATTAATTATAAAAAAATTATTTTTCAACTTAAAAATAGTATTTTTCACTATTCATCCAAAAATGATGTTTCCTAGTAAAATACAAAAAAAAATCACCATAGCATAATTTTGACGTTATGAATTAAAAAACAATGTTTAATTTTAAAGAAATTAAATTTTAATTTCTGTATAAAATTAATGTCATTCTTAACGGTGGTTCATTCATAAAAATAGTGGTTTTAACACAAATAGAGTTTACCAAAAATCTTATCCTTCATTATCAGTATATTTTACATATATAAAATAATTATACCCATTATTTGAAATGAAGTTATTAATATTAATATAAATATTTTAATGTTTAGTTTATAATTATCTCATTTAATTAATTATATATATAAACATGTTTTATAGAAACTCAATGTTGCATACATTGTATGCCAAGTCGGTGTAACTTGTAGTGAAAGCCTAGTTTGTATTGCATGTAGAACAAGACATGTTGGTATTGTATGTGGAATGAATGTATTAATTATTTTATTAATATATATATAACTATTTCCAATTTAATTTTAAATAAAAAAAATATTGGAAAGATAAAACAATTCGAAAAAAAATTCTCCAAATCTCATGGTGTTACAATTTGATGGTGACAGTGATAGAAATGGTAGGATAAGTATCATTGGTTTTATATTTTTGTTTTCATATGGTTCCTTTTCTTTCCTAGTTATTTATTACCATACCCTATATCCCCTTTTTTTATTCTTTGATTCATTTATATATCATGTTAAAAATACTCACTTGGTTATATTCTATGTTATTAATTTAATGAATACATAGATCTATATTATCATTCAGGATGATTTACATGTTATTTTGTAATTTTAGATGAATTAATATTAGTAGAAAAATAAAATGTTGTTTTAATTAAATTATTTTCTAATGAAATTGCTTTATAATAATTTTTTTTCATTGATAAGGACAATAGTTTCATATTGATAAACATTGTATAGATTCATGGGGGTATCCTATTGGGTGGTTTCCTAACATCCTGTATTTGGTTTTCTGAGTATAATGATTTGGTTTTTCATTGTACATGTAATGGAAATAGAATCATGTATCTTTTAATTCTATATCAATTTTATTGATTTCAGACTAGGATAGTTTGTTGATAATAAATGTTCCCATGGATATTTTTTTGAAAGTTTTATATATCTAATTATTATAATCCTTTTATTCAAATATGAAATTTTAATTTATATTTATTTCATGTTGTATATGAAGAATATTTTGTTCTTATATTTATATCCACCGTGTGGAAATTCTTTTTGGTTGACATATCATGTTGTCCTTGGTTAGTAAATTATAAAATGGTAAGAAATGGAGTATCAAAAAGGATATGTGATAAAAATCTACATGTTTGACTAAGGATTTATGGTTTAAAAGAGTTAGGACCATCAAAACTCAAGTGTTACGTTTATATGGGAGATTTTCATGATAAATTTTGTATCTGACTATGAGTAAACAGTGGTGGTCGGGGGGTTTTACTCAACCATTACATTTGGTTTTGGGTCATTTACTAAAACCTTTTTTAGTATAATTATATAAATATTTTCTTGTTAATTATGTTCATGAATTTTTTGAAACCTTATATTATTAACATTTATGTGATTTAATGTATATTTTTAATGTGTCCACAAGTTATTGATATTGATATATTCAACTCCATTATTTCTATTGAGTATATGGTTATCGTTAAATCACATATTGATTGTATTAATCATCGGTTACATAATCTATCATTTAAGGGGGTTTCCTATTTCATTCAGGGTTATAGGGATAATAGATCTGATTTATTAGTGCATGTTATAATGGATACCTAATTGATCAAATTATATTTTTAGAGATGATTCATAACATGTTCAACCCACATTTTATAGTTCCCTTCTATCATTAGTGGATGAGTACCATATGATTTTTCCTTTTTATTTTTTGCGTCAGTTACATGAATGGATGGTATGTTTTATATCAATTTTACATCAGAAATTCATCCCATATCTATTAAAAATTATAACATGAAATTTTATGGTTTGAAGGAGACTGAATTCCAACACTAGGATCTTGATCGTAAGGGGCTTATTCATCCTAGAATGTCACCATGGTTATCCCTAGTTCTACCTATAAAAAATGAAATAGAATCCTTTGGATTTGAGTTGATTACCAAAGGATTAATTAGGAAACTATTATGGAAAAATATACATTTCCATGGCATAAGGACCTATTCGGTCAACTCTGGGAGCCATATTGTTTCAAAATATTGGTCATCAATCAAGGTACCATTATTAAAGGGTTGGAGAGGAGGACATTATTAAATAATCCTTTAAGAGAATTTGTGGTAAATAGATATATTTTTTATTCTTTTTTTATTACTAGAACTCCCTCATATTTGATGGATTTGATAAATTCAATATTGAATAAAATTTTATAAATTTTTTTCATAATGTTTATGGATGATATTTTTTTATAGGAAAAATCAGTGGAGGTACAAGGGGACCATCTCTATATAATCCTCCAATATCCAAAGTAAAATTGACTATATATAATTATTTACAAATTTTAGTATTGAATCGAAGAGTTCATGTATCTAGGCTATGTTATATTTGATATGGGTGTCTTAGTAAATCCTTAAAATATCTTATTGGTGAAGTCTTTATAGTAACGAAGAAATGTGTTCAGATTTAGAGCTTCTTAGTTTTAACATGATATCATAAAATCTTTTTTATGGTTTTCTCCAAGATATCCATTTTTTCTGATTTAACCCATAAGTGTGTCTTGTATTTTTGAACTGTAAAGTGTCAATGATAATTTTTGGAGCTAATGGTGAGACTGGGTTCATATTCAATTTTGATTATTCCTAAAATATAAATGGGATATGATATTTTATGTGATTACTGTTTAATAAGATTAGGATCTTCCCTAATTCATAGAAAAAAGGTGGTAGATTATGGTTCCAACCAACTGTCTTCTCATGAGAAGAATAATCCTTCCCATGATTATGATTTTGCTAATGTGATGCATTCTCTAAAGACACAGTGCCATTATCTCTATAGTGAGGGGTTCATTATATATTCAGATCATTAGAATATGATTTATGTTTTCACCCAATTTTAATGACCATACAACAACGTCTTTTAATGGGGTATCTTCATTCATTTTACCATGATATCTCATATAAACCTTCGAAAGGGATTGTGGTCTCTAATTCACTAAGTATGATGTTATTGACATAGGAATTCAATCATTCAATAGTGGAGTTATCTTTGATGAGTGTGTTCACTATGATGAGATTGGTTGTATAGAAGGATGAAGGATAGTTTTTTAGATAATGTGGGATATGATTCTTCAAATGATGATCATATTTATCTTGGGAAAGAAACAAAAATATATTTTTATCATTTTTTTAAAATCCCAAATGATGGGGAGACCATGGGTGCCTTTTCTCAATATATCAATGGCTTTTTGTGTTTCTATGTAATATAGTTTTTTAAAATACATCTAAGGGATGATTTTATGGATATTTGGAATCAATATAGTTATTTAGTAAACGCCATGACTAAAAATATGTATCATCATTTGATACAGTATTATTAATTCTCAAGTAAGTTGTTGTCTGTTGTCAAAATCATGGCATGATGCCTTACATCTCAAAATATTATAGAAGGACCCCCCATATACATGTCGTGTTATTAAAACCATTAATTTTTTTATAAGTGGTACAATATAAACATTCAATTCATTGTTTCTTTACCACAATATCCTATTGAGATAAATATGTCATGGATGATCAATGATCTATATACGTTTTTTTATTTCCTTCTTATTAATGTGATGGTGAATCTTGAAGATATTCAGAACACTTATGTCTTATTGACCTTGATGATCCATAGAGTACATTCAGTTTTGATTTCTTATAGGGTCACATTGTATAAATTCTTTTTAAGGAATGATTCTCTATATTTTTTAAATTCCCAATTTAAATTAATCAAGGAATATCACCCTCAAATGGATAAACATACTAAGTAAACCATTAAGATTCTTAAGGGTATACAACGATCATTTGTGCATAATTTTTATGGTTAATGGGTAAATAATATAAATTTATTCATGTTTTCTTATAAAAATTGTTATTATACAATGACTAAAATGGTTTTCTTTGATGATTTTTTTGGGTAAACTTGTAGATCTCATTTATGTTGGGTGGATTTGGGAGAACTATCTTTAGAAGAACTGAGTATTTCTAAATATATAATGGATAAGTATAGATTATCTGAAAGGAGTAAATTGAATTTCAAAGTCATCGAAAATCATATCCAAAACATCATCATCACCGGTTAGCGTTTTTGGTTTCTAATCATGTTTTATAAAGTGTGTTACATCTCTCAAGAAATAATAATTTGGGTAAACATGGTATGTTTCTAGAAATTATTATTTTACTTTTATAGATCATTAACTGAATTATAAAGGTGTCTTATAAGTGGGAAATTACATCATTAATTATGTTGATTTAAAATGTATTTAATGATTACTTATTTAGGAGATTTAACTAGATCCTTCCCTTCTTATATAATGTTATGTTGTTGATCTTGAGCCTAATACCTAACTGGTCAAGCAACTTGTTCAAAATATGGATCACCAGGATAAAGTGATGCATAAATAAAAAATTCTATTGGTATGTGTGTTATGGAATTGTGGGTGAGATATCTATGTGTCTTGTAAGGTGGAATCATTAATGATCTTGGAGTTCACTTCAAATTTTTAATAACCAGATTCATGGGAATTTTCTAGTGGTATAAATTATTATGGTGGGAAGAATTGTGATTCTCTTTAGGACATAGGTAATTTTTTATAAAATATTCTATATTATTGGTTGTTGGTAAGAATTTTAAGTGTCCAGTTATCAGAATTTTGTTCTTACGGAGAAATATGAATGATACATAGTTTAGGCACATATTTTTTCTAAAATCTAGTAATCATGTGATATGAAATTGTTGGATTAGTATTAATTTTATAATACATGATCATGGTTTTTATAACCAATAAATTCACTAAGAAAACTATAAAACTTAATGTGTTTGGGACATTATTTTTTACTTGAATTTTGTATGATTTTTCTATCCATTTGGGTACTCATAGGTAACTGCTCACTATGTTTTTCAAGGGTCTACAGATACCACTTTTTTTATGTCTCATTTTTCAAAACAAGAAATAAGTTTGGGTTTTTTAAAATTAATAAATTACCTTCATTGCCTTCGATGATTTTATGGATAATCGTATTCACATTCCTAACTTTCTCAAACTGTCCTCTCTTGGATTCTCTAGAGGGATCTCCCCATGGTTCCTTTGTGATTTTTTTGGGTGGATATTTTTTAGGTATGTATAAATTTCTAATTAATCTATTATCTTAATTATAGATCTATTCTCCTATAGTATTCAAATGTATCATTAGAACCCTATTGTGCTACGACTTCTAGTTTAATGGGGGTTTATATGGACATGATGATTTTTTATGGATCTAGGTTCATGAAGAGCTGATGTCTTTAATTAAAATTTTCATTTTGAAATGGAAATATGTTCTCTCCATTTTTGAGTTAGGTTGTTCTATATAATGAGTTATTTATTAATTTTCCATATTTTTTGGTAAATTCCATGGGGTTGATTTGTGAGGTTGAAAAATCTGAAATATATTTGGCTTATTTTATAAAATTGCAACTTTGATAAATCATGAAATGTTTTACATAATTGATATTTTCATTGAATTTGTTTTCACACTACATTCTTGATGAAATAAATCACATATGGTTTTGATAAAAATGGATTATTATGCATGGGGGAATGGTGTATTTTACTGTGGATTTCTTTTATAAAATTTTTGTTCATAGTTCTTTTATGGTTCATTTAAATTAATAATGGAACAGTTTTGAAAATCTGTCAAGGGAAATATGTAATCCTTAGTGACTGGGGAATAACTAGCATATTTGTTTGTGACATCGATTTACGTGGATGGAAATTATGTAATTGGATTCATATTTATTCTAACATAGGTTCCATTTTTTCAGCAATTTATAATCATATCCTAGAGCATAATTTTGTTTTTTACCTTGGATTGATTTATATTTTTTTACGCACATAGTTGGTTATCTTAAAAGCAATAAATTCTTTAATTGTATCCATATATATTGTTATTCCTGTGGAATTCCATATTATTATATATTTTAAAATGAATTTTTTTTTGAATGATGAAACCAATTAATTTTCTATGTATTGTGATATAAAATTAAATATATTTAAAAATGTGTATTTCTTTTTATGATAGAACTAATGGTTACATGGTTACACACATTATTGAGATTAATTGATGCAAAGTACTCAGAATTTTCTTCACACACTATATATTCCTTTTTGTGTAAAGAAATTAGATTATTTTATATATAGGTAAAGGTAATGTCATTATGTGTATCACTAGTCTACCTCGGTCATCATTTCCTTCATTGTTGGTTAGGATTACAGTGATAGATACTCACATGGTGGCATGGTTTTTGTTTTAATTTATATGTCACATGATTTTGTAACTTATTTCCCAACATTCGTTAAATAGTTATCTATTTTATATTATAAATTATTATTTTTTGTTTTCTTGTAAATTTATTCCTTATGTTAATGTATTTTTAGTGATGGATCTTGTCAAACCTTGGTTCGTTATAGAAATAGTACATTTTTATTTCCACCATCGGTATGCTAAGCTCAACACACTGATTAATATGTTATAATCCATTTAAATATGATATATTTATTCATAGATGATTATTAAATTTACATCATTTAAAAATTACATCTTAACCTTCATTATTGTCATTTAGAGCTCCCCGTTTCTCATGGGTAAAATTACAAGATGAAACATCGAGTTCCTATAAAGCATAAGGATTTTAATAGAGGAATATCATCATTGATAACATATATAAAACTCATGATAAATCATTGAAGATATTCTAACGGACTAAGAAAATGTGATATACTAATTCTTTCTCTTTGATACCGTATGATCCACACTACACCAGGTTAAAATTAAACACAATAATCAATTAAAATATTTTTATTTAAACAAAAAACTTATAAAAGATTTGTTACATTGGAGGGTACGAATATGACTATGTTATGAAAGATATGAATTCTTCACATATATAAATCAAATTAATGGTTATCTTCTAATTATAAATAAAAGAATAATAATCGGATAGATAACTAAAACTTTTCTAGAAAACTGTATTTTTTTTGAACGACATATTAGTTGGGATTTTTTTTGCATAATTTAAAATTAATCCTTTAAATTTTAGAGAAAAAAAATAAAAAAACATTATTTTCTAAATCTACATGTTAGAATTATATTTTGGTTAAATTTGGGGATTTTTCTGAAATGATTAATTTTATAATGAATAGTGAAAAATTAAAATTTATACAAGAAACTACATTTTCATTTTATTTATTTAAAAAATAAAATAAAATTATAAATTGGTTTGAGTAAAATTATATCAATTATATATAAATGTAACTTATTAATGTCATGGTAATCAATTAAAATATTAAATTATCATATAAAAAGTTTTATTCAATTGAATGTTTTTCTTTGGAAAAACGAATTTTTTTGACACCTATTGGGGATTTATAATAAATTGAATTATTTCATTATTGTGAAATTAATTTTGAAGAATTTTTACAATATTTGGAATAATAATAATTTATTTTATCTAATATTGTCAACTTAAGTTTTACCATAATAAATATTGAAATGATTCAAAATTAATTTCTATGGTTAAGGTAATAGTGCTTGTTCCCGGTGGTTTATCTAAGAAGATAAGCGTAAAAAAGACCTAAAAATGTACAAATCCTTTTTTATTTACTCATTAAGAACATATAAATTACATTTCATAATAATTTAATATAGTGTTCTAGAATGTATCTTAAGAAAAATGTTCTTCTCACTTGTTCTTTTCAAAAAATCTATATGTGTTCTCTCCACTAACTATATAAGGCCACCCCTCTCCTCCACACCTCACACATCGATTTTTTTTATTAACAAATACATACCAAAATATAGTATTTACAAAAAACCCCATATACCAGGGGACTTTTTAGAGAATAATTCCAATCTATGAAGCCATTAGGATAAACCTAATGAGGTATTCAAACAAATAGGTAACATTTTTACATATGCATTTTAAATTTTATTATAATTATACCTCATTATAATATTATTAATATATGATTATTTAATAAAAAAAATATATAATATATAATTAAATTTTATTATGTTAATAAAATTTCCAATATGCATTTCTACTTCCATTGAATTGGAAATGGATCTGCCTATTGTGTGTACAACAAATTACTGCCTCGCAAACCGATGTAATTTGTTTTCCATAACCTCCATTTAGGGATTTATATAATGTTTTATATGAGATATATATATTATATTTATGAAATTATAATACATAATTAATTTTAATATCACATATTCTTTCATACAAAACATTCTTTGAATGGATATGATAATTTTGTTTGTGCGTACGGTGTATTACCACCTCACGAAGCGATGTGATTCATTTTTTTTACTATTAATTATAGAGAAAGTAGTAATATTAAAATTAATAGAAATATATTATATTTATTACCTTTTATTTTTACAAATATATCAAATATAACTTCTTACCTTCCAATCTGATGGAAAAATGAATGCTGGACTTACTTATTTGTGGACAGCCGCCTCCACGTAGTGATGCGAAATGATTTAAATTTCATTTTTACATGGATGGTAATAAGGGTGTATCTAATAAATTTAAATGATACATATGAATTAATAATTATAATATAACGGTTAATTATCATTTATTTACCTTTCATTCCATCATTCAATAAAAAATAAAATAGAATTCATGTATCAATACTGCTTAATGTCTCCATAAATGTTGTCATTCATTTTCTATCTCTATTTTTTTAGATTACTATAATTACATATATAATGAATATATATGAAATTTAAATCAAATTTAACATTATATATAATATGTAACTGTGATGAAATTTATAGGACCAATGACACAAAACCAAAATATATATGTATAATGAAGGAATATTCACAATAAATATTGATTTTAACAAAGAAATCATAACAAACTAGTGATACAAGACTATAAGTATACAATATATGTTATGAAATATAATAGTATAACTATAAAATATATTTATATTAATCCTATATTTATTATATAGTTGATTATAATACATAAAAATAATATTGGATCAGAGATGAATGTTTCACATCTCACATTTACTTCTATGAGACATACGCCATTCCATTTTGTTTTGTATATACTACCCCATTTGATATGATATATCATTAATATATTTATATATATAGTATTTAATGTTTTATTTTATGTTATTTCTTTCTTGTTGATTATTATTCAAATATCACTGATGTATTAAGGTTTAATGTTACAATATCATATTTATTTAAGATTGTTTTTATTTAAGTCTCCCTTAGGGAAATTATTTGATATTTCATTCATAAAAAATTTTTTTTTCTCTTATAGTTATTATTCAAATAGTTATATTAATAGTACCATTTTTACTCTCATTGTTACTTAGAATTAATTCTAAAATGGTTTTACAAAAATATGACATTATTTTCTGTTAGGTAGAAAATCATTTTTCTTCATAATTCACGTTTTTTGAAAATTCTTCCATTTTTTTAACCGTTAAAAAATGAATTATCAAATAATTTTTTTCCCATTATTTAATTTTTATAAAATATATTCATGGAATATTCATTTTTTTTCCAAAATAAGTCTTTTTTTGGAATTTATGGATAATGTGAGTGGAATCTTTGTTTTAACATTTACTAGTTGACAAAAATTTCCCACCATCATAACCACTAAATGTTTTAAAGAATCCATTATAATTTCCAAATTATATTTTAAAAGTAAAATATTTTTCAAAATATAATTTCAATTTTTTCTTAAAAGGTACTTTCAATGTAAAAACCTTATTTTGAAAAAAAAATATTTTCAATGACAATTATAAGGTATCTTTGTTCATAAATTACATCAATACATTATTTTAGATATGTTACATTGGGGATATTATGTATTTATACTATCTACATTATTTATTTATTTGATTTATACTCATTTTTATGGTGTAAGTACACCATTATTACCATTGAACATTTTTCTCTAGATGGTTTTTGATTATGTTTATTAATTGGGGTTTGTATTACTAATTCATATGTGATTTTTTAAATCAGAATGCTTAGGTTAATTGTGTTTCACCCCATTAATATAAGGAATTCATTGGAATTATTATTTTAGATTTGGGTACTGTAATTAAGTAGAACCATAATGAATTGGTATGTCTCATTTGACAAATTAGTTGATCAAATTAATTTTTTACCCATAGATATAAAATATCATATAGAAGGTCTTGACTGTTTGTTTCAATTTTCCATTATTATTACTTCATTGATTATTAATTTACTCATTGAATTCCAAGTTATTATTTGATTTGTTATAATATCCATGGATACATTTCTAGCTCATTTGATAATGTATATTATATTATTTTATCAATATATATTCCTTATATATTGTGATCATGTTTTTTATTAAATGTAATTTTTTACCTTTAAAAATTGAATAAAATTTATTTATTAATAGTATATATATTAATCATACCCTAATTGAGTAGTTGTGATCACTCCTTTATCATGTTTTAACTTCCACAGGAAGATATGAGGTGTTTTATTATTTATATGTATGGATATTCTAAGGGGATATATGATATTCTCATTGAAATAAACTTATTTATTTTATTTTTCTAATTTTAATAAAATTTAAAATATGTATTTAAAGAACTGACCCTAGTTTCTCAGAGCTGGTGCCATAATACATTGCATTGGTAGGATTACAAGAAATTCGTATCCAAAAGGAACAAATAGTTTAGAAGATTTGGAAATCCATATACACACATAAGATCAACTTTACAACATCAAATGAAAAAAAACTTAAAAGTTCCATTGGGAACATCAACCACTATATGATTATCCCTACAATTCAATCATAATATACCTCTTCATGTCTTGGAAGAAATAATACATTAGAAGGGGTGAGCTTAGAATTTTAGTAAGGGTAAAAAAAAGGAATATATCATAAATATACCCAATAGTTATGGTTAATAATTTAAAACACATGTCTTTAAAAAATAATAATCACGAACACATTATGGCAGGAATATGAGATGAGTAAACATTTCCATAATAAAAAATAATCATGGGTATTCTACTAGTTGAATAACCACATGATCTATGCATTTCTAGCTTCATAATGATGGAAATTCATATGTCAAGAATTCCAAAACATACCTTATAGTCCTCAACCATGAAATGTTCTAATTATTAAGGCCTCATCCAAACCATATCTAAAAAATGGGAAATGTCACGACCATGCCATATCTATTTTTCTCCTGATACCTGCCAATGCATTGAGGGAAAATAGTTGTTCAGAACCATCACATAATAAGTAAAATTAATTCCTATTATTAATGGGGATAAAAATAAACAACACATGCATTCATATTTAAACTAACATATGAAATGTAAAAAACATTCCCTGAATATTAAACACAATCACTAACCATTTAGAGTAATTTAGTGAATGGTATCAAGAAATAATTTCCCCTATAAAACAAATCAGAAACCATTATTTAAAATATAGTATATTATATCGTAAAACATTAACCCGATTTTAATATAATAGTCAAAAAGATTTTTGAAATAGTTGAAAATACGCTTATAAAATAATTGGGTAATGATTTAGATAAATACCCATTACTTTGAAAGGAAGTGTTCTTTTGGAAAAATCATTGTATAAAAATAGAAGTTAATTATGATTTTTTATCATAATAAAATATGTGGTTTTATAAAAAAATGGTTTCCAAATACAGATTATAGAGTTCCCATGAAAATAGGTGAAATTTAGATAAATTCCCTTGAATCGGGATTGTATTTCGGAATGAAATTTCAATGTTAATTTTAAAACTTGTACCTACCCATAAAAAGGATTATTGTTATTAAAAATATATTGAACACTCACACAAAATCTATGAGGATTACATAATAATACATAATAATTTCATTGAGGTAATTAGACAATTAATGTAACATGAATGAAAAAGGAGGTTCGAGTAGAAAACCCTTAACTTTAGTCTGATGGTGTTCCTCACATGATCCTAATGAACAATATAATCAATTTTAGGTTCATAAATTAATAATTACATAATATCTGCTACATTTAATTGATTTTTTATAACCTTATTAATTTTATTCGTGGACTTTTTATGAGTTAAAGGATTTAATTTCATTTCTTGGGAGTATTTTATTCCTTGGTTTTCATTATTGGTTTACTTACTCTCATTAATGGATAAACATGTATAATAATAATGGTTGAATAGAATTTAATATATATGTGACTATTCAACATCACTAATATTATATATTCTTAAATTTATTTGGTTATTTGCAGTGAAGATGAATCTTTATATAAAACTATAGTGGAAATTGTTTGGGTTATTTTGCGATTTTTGATCACAACAAACTCATTTGATATTTAACGTAACATAATTATTAAAGGATTAAAGATCCTTAAATATTATTTATTACATATATAATAATCTTGTTCAACCATATAAATGGGTTCATGATTATAATTGAAGACGTTAATAGAAATTGAAAACTCATCGTCCTTGAATGTGATAAATTAACACATCTCAGACAGTGTTTTTATTTAGAGTATAAATGAAGGGTAAAGGATAGATTATGATGAATTATTCCATTACCATAAAAAATTATAGAAAATTTATTATACTGTAGTTATCATAACATTTGGATGATGATAGGTTAGGAAACAGAAAGATAAGAATGGAACATTAAATAAAATAAATGACAAGAGGAATTTACCACTTGAAGTTATCTACCTTAAGAGCCTATTTATGGTAGCATTTATGATATTTTATTGAGAAAAATGGAGTCTAGACAAGGGGAAGAATATTTGGAGGTTATTAGGGAATAATTTAGACATGTCACACATCTTGAAAAGAATGAAGAGAAGTTGGAGTGAGGGGGGTTATATAGTAGAGGAGTGGAGTGATTTTTGATCATCATATTCATTAATTTTTTTATTTTGCTCCAGACCAAAAATCTTATTGATTATTGTGACCAAGAATAGTAAAATTTTCATATTGTTTTTCACTAATGTTTGATTACATCATCCATGATTCAGGTAATAGTGTATTTAACCTATAATTTATATATAGGGTAAATTACCATATTTCACTATTCACTAAAATATCAAATATTTCAGAGAAATACCATAATATCCCCATAGAAATTTTTCGAGATGTTGAATAATAAAAAAGACTCAATTTTATGAAAATAATTTTCTAAAAATGAGTAATTTAATTTTTAATTAAAATTTTTATTTACTCAAAAAATGCAGTTTTAAAACCAAAATTAATTTTATAAAACAATAATAAATTAACTAAGGTCATTTTAAATTATTCTAAAACAGTATGAAAAAAAGAATTTATTTAGGAACAAATTTTATGAAAATGAAGAAATTTATTTATTTAAAATTTTAATGAAATATTTATCACTTATAAAAATATGAATACTTAATTGACAATTTATAAAATATTCTACTTCATTCTTAAGGTTCCTAAATTTGATTTATACAATCATGGGAAAGGATAAAATATATAGGGTCATATTATAGTTCATAAGGGTATGTCACTATTCATAAGGGTATATTACTACTCACCAATTTTTTTTTTGATTCTATTAGACTCCAAATGTCACCCAAAATGAAACCATGTTTGATAATTTTTGGAAATTCAAATCATAGGAGAGGAAAATTTAGGCTTTTTTGGATAGGTTATAATAATTTTTGTTTGGTATAAACTTAGTTTTTAATGATCCAATGTTAAATTTATTTTGAAATCCTTGGGGTGTTACATTCTCCCCTCCTTACAAAACATTTTTCCACAAAATTCACATTATGTTACCTCGTAAAATGATTTGGGTAGGTATTCATCATAAGCTTCTCATGCTCACATGATTCCACTTTAATTTTATTATTTTTCAAGAGTATTTTTACATATTGATTTGTTTGATTCCTCAAAACGTGTTATTTAGTGTCTATAATCAGAATAGGCTCTTCACAATATCATAGGTCAGGTTGAAATTCTCTTCCATAATATGTGAGCACATGCGTTGGGTCTGACATGTACTATCTCAACAATGAGACATAGAACACATTATGGGTGTTAGACATGCTAGGCGTTGTATCCAAACGATGTGAAACATATCCAATTCTCTCTAGGATTTTAAAAGGGACAATGTACCTAGGGATCAGTTTCCCTTTCGTCCCAAATCTTATAACACCCTTCCATGGAGATACCATCAGGAAAACATGATCTCCTTATTGAAATTCAAAATCCTTCCTCTAATTATTTGCATAACTCTATTTCTTGTATTGATATGGGTTTGAATAGTATTTACCTTTGTTATTATTTTCTCCATAAGCTATGGGCCAATAATCATCTTTTCTCCAACTTCATCCCCAAAAGTTTATGTATGACATCTCTTTCTGTACAATGCTTCATATGGTTCCATTTGAATACATGAATGGAAACTATTGTTGTTGGAAAACTCTAATAAAGGTAAATATTTATCCCGCATAACATGAATGTCAAGTGAACCTGATCTCAACATGTCCTATAAGGTTTGTATCGTCCTCTCTAATTTCCTGTTACTTTGATGGTCTTAAGTAGTACTCAATCGAAGCTCAATATCCAAATCATTCTTAACACATTTCCAGAATTTTGGTGTAAATTGGGGATCACAATCAGACACAGTTACGATAGTTTCTATATGATGTCTCACAACTTCATTGATATAGAGTCATTCTAGGTTCTCTAGTGGAAAATCCTCCCATATTGTAAAGAAATGTGAATATTTCATTACATGGTCAATAATTACACATATCACATCATTCATCCTTGGAGTTCTGGGTAATCCAATGACAAAATACTTGGGGATGTCATCCCACATCCATGTAGAAATTGGTAGAGGTTGCATGAATCCTATTGGATGTTGTCTTTTGGCCTTCACTTGTTAACAGACTAAAAATATTGATACATAATCATCAATTTCTTGCTTCATATTGTCCAACTAGAAATGTTCCTTCAAATATCTATATATTTTAGTTCTACCAGGGTGTGTAGAGAAATTATAGATATAGCATTATCCAATAACTCCCTTTTCAGATCGAGTATAAAGGGAACACATGTCCTCATCCCAAAATTTCATAATTCCAACATCACACATGAAGTTTTCCAACTTGCCCCCACTCCCACCTTTAATTTTCTTTGGAATATTCTCATCATGAGAGTCATATGTTCTAATAAATTTAAACAATGATGGTTTGGAATCCAAAATGAAAAAGTAGTGATGTTTCACCTTCGTTGATAATTCCCATACCCATCTTTACTAGATCTATAAACACATGATCCCTTTAAATCCTAATTTTGTTTAGGACTTCATGATCCTTCATGCATGTTTCATCAGATACCATAATTTTATTTGCTCAGGTAGTAGTGTATAGAACAATCACAATCCTTATGTAGTTTATTCCATACAATTTTCATCATAGTTAGTTATTTCTGTTAGAATATATATTTCAAGATATTATGATTTGTATAAATCTCACATCTTTTTCCATAGAGATAATGCCTCCATATCATCAAAGAAAATATTATTGCTGCCAACTCAAGATCAAGTGTATGATATTTTATCTCATTACATATAAACTTCCTTGATATATAGTCAATAACTCTATCATTCTGCATAAGGAAACAACCAATTATTTTCTTTGATGCATCACTATGGATCACAAATCCCCATTCCCTAAAGGTAGAGTCAGTATTGGAGCATTCTCTAATCACCTTCGAAATTCCTTGAAACATTCCTCATATTCCTTTTCCATATAAATATAACCCCTTTATATGTAATATTGGTCATTGGGTTGGGTAAATGGTTGATGTTCTTAATGAAACATCGATAATAACATGAAAAAAAAATAAAACTACACACCTTAGATATGTTCATTGGAATAGCCCAGTCTTGCATAGCATTTGTCTTCCTAGGATTCAAAAAAATTCAACCCTTAGAGAAAATGTGTCTAATAAAGGAAACTGATTGGTGCTCAAATTCATACCTGCTAAAATTCCCATATAATTAATTTCATCTTTGATTCTTGATAATAGAGTGCAAGTGAGTTTCATGATCATCGTTTCTTTTTGAGTCTACCAATGTATCTTCAATAGATACCCCTAAAAATTCTTCAATATATTCTTTGAATACAATATTCACTATATCCATGAAAACAAAGGGTGCATTAGTCTGAACAAAAGTAATTATTTTAAACATTCAATTCCCATACATTGTGCAAAATACTGTCTTCGGAATATCGTCCTTCCTCACTCACAACAAATGATATCTAGATCAAAGGTCAATCGTCAACAAATATTGGGCTCTATGAATATGATCAAATAAATAATCAATGTGAGGAAGGGGATACATGTTCTTTGTTGTTATATAATTTATATCCCAATAGTCAATGCACAACCTGATAGATCCATATTTCATTTTAATGAAATGAACATTGGATCCACATATAGAACAAATGGTGCGAATAAATCATTTATCACACAATTACTCAAATTGTTTCTTCAATTATACTAATTTCACATTTTCCATTCTATAAGGAGTATATGATATTGGTCTTGAACAAAGAGTTAAATAAATATAGAATTCAACTTCATGCTCTAGTGGATGTACATGTAAATACTTATGAAAAACATCAATATATACTTTCACAGTAGATACATCTTGAATTTGAAAATTTCGGTCCTCATCCATAGATATTTCATTATCATCCTCCACAAGATTTGCATCATGTAGAGATACTTGGGGTGAATCTATATAAGATCCAAATAATGATGTTTCTAATCTAAAGATAAGGGATTTTATATCATTCTCAAAAAATTTACACTCCTTATTTTTGAAACAGATTTCCGCATCATGATTTGAAAGCCAATCTATACTAAGGGTTATATAAAATTCAATCATGGGTATGATTATTAAATCAATAGGTAAAGCATGTTTATATTCCATATTGGGGACTTCTAAATACATCTTTATTGCAATGATAATTCTCCTATTAGTTTTCATCGACAACTTCCTTATTTAATAAAAATGGAAATATCCAAATTTATTGGAAAACTATGATGATAGGAATGAATGTGGTAATCTAGAATCAAATAAAATATTGTCTAATATTGAGTAAATTATTAATGTACATACCACCACATCATTAGAATCTTCAATATTAGCAGTTACGATCAGATAATCTTGTCCCTACTCCCATGGACTATTCTGTGGAACATTTCCATGAATCTTTTACAATCATTATCATAGTGTCCCATCTCTAAAAAATTATAGCATTGAACATTAATATATTCTTTCTTCCTATTGAAACCACCAACATGATGGAATTTTTATCCACACTTTTATCACACCCTATTCCTTTTATACAGACACCATGGTGTTTCCTTCCACAATTATTACAGGGTGGAATGTCAACTCTTCCGTTATTCCCCATTTCCTTATTTTATTTTCCAAATATTTTAGCAGCCCTATCCTCATCTTTATATCCATTAAATTCAGAAGACATAGATAACACTTTTTCTGTCTTGATAGAAAATGATACAATGTCTTCTTAGAATAAGGATGTTTAGCAGACCGGGGCCCATCTAAGGAGTGGCTTTAGGCCATCAAAGAATCATTCAATCATGATCCTTGGATTACATATATAGTTCACACCATGCCTTTCTAACGTTATGAAGTTAGTTTCATAATATGCAAAATTCTCATATTCCGGTTACCTAAAATTTATAATCTGTCTTTCCATATCCGTTTGTTGTTCATGAAGAATTTTATTTCTCTATGAAAAATTCATTAAATTCACTCTATTCCATATTTTCTATTTATTCCTCCTTCTTTGTGTTTTGAATTAGTGACCACCATTGTTCAGCATATCCGAATAGATTATAAACTACCATAACATCCTTCTCTATTTCGTTTATTCCCAAGGAAAGAAATATCATATCTAAAGATATTATCTACTAATCATCTATGAATGGGGTGTTGGACCCATTAAATAGTAGAGGATGTTGTCTCATAAAGCGATCTTACATAGTTTATCCACATTTTAGATTCAGATGCTTCAAATGGGTAAGTTTATTGTTCATAACCTAAGATAGATTTTCAGGTATAGTAAGAAGTTGCTCTACAACAATCTCAAATCCCAAGACAATATTATTATCTTGTATAGGAGGGAAATACATACTTGGGGTACACACATTTATACTGTTTCCATTCCTTCCACTAGGTGTAATTTCTAAATAATTTAATAAACTAGATTAGGTTATGAATCATAATGTACTATATAATCATATAAAAAATACATAACATAAATTGGAAATCATAATCATGTATAATCTTGTAATCATAAACATGGTCTATTTGATGAAAAATTTACATTTAAATAATTCATAATGGATTGTAATGAAAATGTGTATTATCCTAAGAATATCCCATGGTAGTGTAAAATCAGGTGCGCAGTAAGGCCCATTTTTGTGTACCAGGGTTCCTCGAGTCATGATAGAATCACCGGGTAAGATTTATCACTAATAAGTACATCTATTCCTGAAGCACGTCCACATGTAGTATCCGAAAAAGGATTTATTTTATAGAAATATCACCATAATATATTCACTACAAAAATTACAATATATTCTTGTATACTTATCTTCAAATTCTATAATAGAGTTTTTTTATCTAATCTATGTTTTCTGAAACTAGTTTCGATTTTTTATAATAAACTGCCTCTAATACCAATTGTAATGAACCGACCCCAGTTCCTTGGAGATGGTTCCTTAATACACTGGATTAGAATGAATAGAATAATGTTTTATCCTGAAGGAACAATTATTATTTTTATATTTGGAAGGATAGATACATAAATATGTTCATCTTTACAACATGAAAGGAAAAAAATCATAAAGCGTACATTTGGAACATCCACTAATATAGGATTATCCCTAGAAGTAAATCATAATATACCTCATCATGTCCTCGGAGAAATGAAACATAAGAATGGGTGAATAAAATTCTCAGTAAGGGTAAACATATAGAATAATATATAAAAAACAAATATATTAGGCATGGTGAATAAATCAAAACAAATTCCCTTAAAAAATAATAAACTTGAAAACATTATGGTAGAAATATGAGATAAGTAAACATTTCCATAATGAAACATAACCATGGGTATTCGACTAGTCGCATAAACACAAGAACTAAGAATTTATAACATCATAATAAGTGAAATGAAAATTCCAATCATTCTGAAACCTACCATCCAATAATCATCCAAGACATCTAAAAATGAATAAGGCCTTCGCCGAAACCATATTTAAAAAATGGGTAAGGCCTCGACCAATTACGTATCTATTTGTCTCATCAGACACCCCGATGGATAGAGAGGATATCCCCCCCACCCATAACATAATAAGTCTAATGAACTCCTCTTATGAATAGTTATAAACATAAACTACCAATACATTCACATTAAAACTAACATATGGAATGTAAATAACATTCCATGAACATTAATCATAAACATGAACAATATGGAGTAATTTGGCGACTGGTATAAAGAAATAATATCCACCATAAAACTAATTAGCAGCCATTAAATAAAATATGTGGGATGATATCATAAAATAGTTACCCCATATAAAATAATAATAAATAATAGTGTTGAAATAGGTGAAAATATGCTTATAACATCATACTATTTTTTCAGATAAATACCCTTTACATTGAAAAGAAGAGTTCTTTAGGAAGATTAGTTGTATAAAACCAGAAACTATTTAAGGTTTTTTATAATAATAAAATGAGTGGTTTATGAAAATAATGGTTTCTAAAATCATATTATTGAGTTCCCATGAAAATAGGTGATGATTTTAAAAATTCCCTTGAATTGGGATTTTGTTTCTGAAATATTTGTTAATGTTACTTTCAAAACATGTAACTCCAAAAAAATAATAAACATTTATGGTTGGTAAACATATATAGAACACACAAAAATGGAATTTAGGAGTAGTAAATAATAATACATAATAATTTTTCTGATATATTTAGATAATTAAATTAACCTAAATGAAAATGGAGGTTCGGGTGGAAAACCCTTACCTCAAATATAATGGTGTTCCTCAATTGATCTTAATAACCTGAATAATAAAATTCATGATAATAAATTAATGATTCTAGAGCCTCCTTTACTTTTATTTAATTTAATATAATAATATTATATTTATTCATAGTATTTTTAAGGGTTAAGAGATTCAATCTCATTGTTTGGGATCATTTTCTTCCTTGGTTTTCATGATCAGATTACTTATATTAATATATGGGTAATCATATAAAATGAGATATTTTTTTGAATTTAAGCTATATTTTATTAGTGAAAATACATAATACTAAATAGTTATAAAATTCATTTTTTTATTTTTATTGTAGATGATTCATTATGTAATACTTTATTGATATTTTTTTGGTTTATTTGGTGATTTTTTATCACAATAAACTCATCTGATCTATAAATTTATTCCATTTTAAAAAAAAATTAAATAACATTACATCTGATATAGTACTTATATAATAATATAGTTCAACCATAAAATTGGTTTCTGGACTATAATTGAAGACGTTAATAAAAATTGAAAACCCATCATCCTTGAATGTGATAAATTAACACATCTTAGATGGTGTTTTAATTTCTTGTATCAAACTAGCGGAAAAGAGATATGATGAGGAATTATTACATTATAAAAACGAAATTTAAGTAAATGTAAGGTAATGGTGTTATCATAACATATATATGAGAATAGGTGAGGAAAGAAAAATAATATAATGGAAATTGAAATGAAAGAAATGAGAAGAAGAAGTTACCTCTTGAAGTTATCTTCTTTGACAGCCTCTATAGTGTAGTGGTTTTGGTATTTTTATGAGACCGATGAATTTTGGACATGGTTGAGGATCTTGGGGGGATATTTGGGCATTATTTAGATAATTCACAATGCTTTAGAAGAGTTAAGAGAAGAGGGAGTGAGGGGGTTTTATAGTCAGGGAGATGAGTGGTTTTTGATTATATTATTCATTATCTTGTTATGTTGATCAGGATAAGAAATATTATTTATTCTTGTGAAAAAGAAAAGTAATATTTCTGTGTGAGTTATAAGTAACTATTTCTTAAATCATCCATGATTAATGGAATAGTGTATTTAACCTATAATGTATATATATGGTAAATTATCATTTTTCACTATTCACAAAAATTTCAAATGTTTCAGAGAAATTAGCAAAATTCAACATAGATGTTCATCAATATGTAGAATCAAAAAATAGACTCAATTTTAATAAAAAAATATAAATATTTTAAATTGAATTATTAATTAAAATCCTTATTTACTCAAATAATTCAGTTTTAAAAATAAAGCTGATTTTATAACATGATAAATCAATGTCTAAGGTATTGTTAAATTATTATAAATTCATAGTAACACAGAACATTTATTTTGGAACCCATTTTATGAAAAAAATTAATTTATTAATTTAAAATGGGAATTAAATATTTATCAACTAAAAATATAAAAATACTTAATTAATAATTTATAAAATATTCAATTTCATTTATAAGGTTCTTAAATTTTATTTATACAATCATGGGTGAAGTTAATATTCATAAGGCTCATATTATTATTCATAAGTTTACATTACTATTCATAATGGTATATTACTATTCACCAAATTTTTTGTCGATTCTATGAGACTCTATATATAACCCTGAACACAATAGTGTATATCAGTTTTTCAAAATTCAAATCATAGAATGGGAAAAATTATGTTTATTGGCTATGTTATAATAAGTGTTGTTTTGTAGAGACTCATTGATTAATGAATTAAATATTATATTTATTTTCAAACCATTTGGGTGTTACAATGAAACTGCTTTACTAGGACTACTAAAGTGTTATTTCATATAGGATTTAATACCTTATATTTTATTCTAATGAAATAAAGAAACAATTGATTCTGGCCTACTAGGATTGGGATCTTTACAATTTGTATTAGAGGGAGTATGGTAGAAATCAAGGGAACTATATTTATGAAAACATAGATTATGAAACCTAACCCTATGGTATAAATTGATTATAATTATATAAGAGAATACTAAATTTTTATTATGGTATAGATTATTGGGTTTGTCCTTACAATACATCCAAGTTTGTATACTATAAGTGTATCTAGTTCTGGTATAGATGTACCTTGGCGTAATGGCTACGAAAAATCAATGTCAAACCTGACTCAAGAAATTCCTTATACATGAAAATAGGCCTTACTATACACATGGTTAGACATTAATGTGAGATATTCATGAATAAATTAACATTTTTTTTACAAACTATTATGAAGGATTTTATATTAATTTTAGTATTTTGAAACATTACAAAAAAACCATATTTATTATTACGAGATAATACATGCATAATGTTTTTTACTTTTACATAACTATTTTAATATTTATTTTATATACATTCATTTTCATAATATAATAATCTAATATAGTGTATTTAATTGTTTATCAATGTCTCTTATTGGTAGTAATGAGAACAATGTAAATGTAAATAATCTAATGTGTAAGAATGATAATTTTATTCATGGGATTAACTAATATTCTAAAGGGAACTAATCTCCCAATATTTATCATCATATGAGGACATATTTTTATTTTTTATCAAGATAGTGAAATAATTCACTATATATTTCTCCTTAGAAAGGATTTTTGAGAATAAGAGTACGAAATATAAAAATATTAATAAGTGGAAGAAGGAAAAGAAGGATTTTCCCACCTTTAATAATTGTAGAAAGAACAATGTTTAAACTTTATTGAAGGGAATGAATGTATTACATAAGTTTGCATAGAAAGGCCCCCATGATCATGATTGGAAGGTTGGGAAATTTTTTAACAAATTTCAATACTTAAAATATAAGGATATTGTGCACTATGCAAAAAATTCCAAAATAATCAATGGAATATACATTAAAAAGAGATAAACGATAAAGGATATGATAATGTTATTACTACATATGATGTGGAATGATCAATTTACATGTTTCTGGATTCAATAATTTTGTTATAGAAGTGTTTCATAAAAGATATTCCAATTATAATAATTATGAAATGTTTAAGGATCATACTTATGTATATTTGATTTATGGATATGAAAACATTTAATAAATGGTACAAATGTTAATAAAAAGTGATTCAGTGGAATGTTGATATTTTTAGAAAACAAATTATTTATATAATATAACATATAATATGTTCTCTACTATTTCATAATATGATACGTATAGGCTTATGTTACAGTATTTGTGACATTGAAATTCCTTTTTGAATTTATGGTTTATGTTATCCTTTCTTGAATATATTCAACAATATGATATTTTATTTTTTGAAACATTCATGTTTGTAATATGGTTTTATGGTTATCAAGGAATTCACATATTTTTAATGTGACATTCAGAGAAACTTTATATTATCAAGGTAATATTATTACGATTTAGTGACCATCATTATAATTATTTGGACTTTGAATTTGGTCAACCATGTTATGGAAAATAATTAAGGTAAAATATTTATGAAATATATTAAGATACATTTTGAGAGTTAATTTTGGGGTTTTATAGAATAATTTATTATATTGGAAAACATTTTCTTCCCATTTTTATTTTATTATAGGAAAATAGTATATCTTTTTACACTTTTAGGTATCTTATAACTAGTTAAATGTGAATTTCAGTTCTTCAGGCATTGAAAATTCAATTTTTTGGAAATTCTTTCCATGGAGTATTAGTTGAATAGGATATTGATCAATGAAAAAAAGTATGAAATTTATCTTTGAAAAAAATAAGGGTATCAAGTAATTTTATTTCGTTATATTGTTAAACCATAAAATAATTCCTTAGATCTTGGAAAAGGATCTTCAAACAAAATTTTTATCCTAATGTCTTTATTCCTAATGAACTAATGTTCTTTTAAATAATTATTGATATATGGTTATTTAATCATTAACCCTCTCTAGATCTCTAAATTTTTGGTAATAAATTAGCACAAATATTTATAAAGATTATTTACACTTTTCGTTAATGTCCATATCATTGATTACCAACAATTTTCTCTTATATATAAACCAAGTAATGTGTTATTAAAAATAAGATTTTCATTCCCATTTCTCTATTATAGTGGGGATTTATTATTATCCCACTTACAATTTGTATTTTCCCCTATTTTATTTCTAAATTCCATGCCATTAATTATTGAGACAATGTTGAAATTGTGAGGATTAATGTTATTGTACAAAATACCATTTATATCAATATTTATCCCTAATAAACTCAAAGGATTTATAATTATCCATTATGTACTATTTATTAATGATAAACATATGGTATCACTTTATCATTTCGATAATTCCCTAGGTGTCCCCTCCCTATCTAATAAAAGGTCAACACCACTACCCCCTTCATACATAAAAAACCATTTTTATGTGTAATACCTAAAAAATAACTTCCCTAATTCCATAAACACATCCTATACTACATTTATATATCACAAATCAAATATAAGAGGGATAATTTTTAAACCTAAAGAGGTTTCCAGAAGAAGAGGTATGCTTTTAGACATTGCATTTTCAATTTACATTTTCATATGTCCACATATAATATTCCTCTCATATGCTAATATAATAATACCAGTATATACCATATAGTGATATTATATTATGTTAATATAATAGAAAATATACATATCCTCTTAAATAAAATTTGAAAAGAAGTCAAAGACCGTGTGCACGATGGACTAACACCTAGCGAACTGATGTAATTATTTTTTCATCAACAACATTGAATGCTAGATATAATGATGGATTTAACATATTCATATTATATTTATGAAATTTTTATAATTATTTAATTATGACATCATATGTTATTTCTATTGGGAAAAATCCCTCAAGGTAACATTGCAGTATTTTTGGGTTGATTGTGTTTGTTGACAAAGCAGGTTTCCATGGAGAATTGTCGAGTTCCCAAGAATTTGTTGAAAATCCATGTTGAAAAAGAATTAAGACAAAAGAATGGATGATCTGGAGGTGGTACAAAAGAACAGTACAAGGTGGCGCTGTTCCCCAGTGTTTGCCAAATTTTTGGGGTCCAAAATTTGGAGTTTGGTGAGCATCACGAAAATAGGATTTCCATGAAGATCATATTTTTATATGGCAAAGGCATGAGTTTTGCAAAGATGGGATGCATGGATTGGATTTCACGAAGTCTGGAAAAATGGAGGCGGTGATGCTTCGCGATTACATTAAAGCTTCGCGAATGGAAGAGTTGAAGCGCATCACGACGGTGAAGGGATTTGCGAGGGAGATTTACGGTGAAGGCGCGAAGGAATGTTGATGGTAATGCTCCATGATTACGATGAGCTCTGCGAACGGAAAATTTCCGTGGTGCTTCGCGATTTGGACATAATTCGGGCGGAAACTTTGGAGCTTCGTGATTTGAGATGACGTGGCGTTGACTTCGCGCGGAAGGATCAAGGGTCAGTGGAATCGCCTATAAATAGAGGCCGACCCCCTCAAGAGAAGCAGAGAGAATTTTCAGAGAAAATATTTTGCTCTCTTATTGCGAAGGTGGTTCGTGGAGCCAGTGTGCTTCGTGAAAGAGTAGCTTCGCGACGGCTATTGTAGCTCCGCGAAAGTTGTGAGCTCCACGTTGGCTTAGTGAGCTTCGCAAGGGAAGTTTCTCTGCAACGGCTTGAGCATTGTGGGAGTGCTTCGCGAGAGTGCTTCGTGAGAGAGATTCGAAAAAAGGAAGGAGCTTTTTGAAGGCTTCTTTGAGCATTGTGAAATTGGAAGCCTTGTGAAGTAGGGTACTTTGTGAAGGTATTTTCCAAAGGTAGTTGCCCAGTGGTCAGAGGTAAAGGGGTATTCATCAGTGGATGAAAGTTGGACTTCAATAGAGCATCTATCAACAGTTGAAGATGCATTATTTAATGCAAATGAAGAGACCTACAGGTCTATAAACTGTGAGTGGATCCCTTCCAAATGCAGTGAGCATAGAAAGAGGAAGAAGGTGATCCTCTCCACCGGCAGTGAGCCAGAGAGAGAGAAATAGGGAGTGACCCTTGGGAAAGCAGTGACCTGACCCTAAACCTTGAAAAGGCAGTGAGCCTAGGATAGAGTGACTGTACCCGAACATTGTAATCCACAACTAGTGAAGTATAGGGGAATTTGGTACGACCGGAAACCTTTTGGCGTATGCTCTTTGGACGTAGCCCTTAACGGTGAACCAAGTAAAATTTTTGTGTCCTGTGCTTGCTTTACATTCTGTTTATATTATGCAACAGGAAAGAGAGAGAAGAGTGTTTTTCTTAACAGTGAAACAAGATCAGAGCGGGCATTCATTTTAAATTAGTCACACCCTGATTCACCCCCCATATCAGAGTATTCATCCTTGTGGACCTAACAATTTCTTACTAACCATTTTATATGGGGTCAGATAACACTGTTCATGTATACAGTGAACTACTTCCTTGTAAAGAGATGCGATTAATTTTTCACTTATTCTTTACATATAAGGTATTAAGGGTAAAATTAATGTATATATTTGATATAAATTAACTAAAATTTTTATTTATATTTAATATTTCATATAACTTCTTACTTTTAAATCTTTTTGAATATGATAATGTTGGTCATGTGTAAGTGTGGATTACCACCTCCACATAAAAAATTAAAATGTTTTTCATTTTCTTTTTACATGGATAATAATAAGTTTGAATTTGATAAATTTAAATTCAATATACGACATAATAATTATTTTTGAATGTTTATTTTAATTTTATTTTCCTTTCATTGCATCTTTTTATAAAATGGACACAACATTCATGCATATTTAAAACTTATCATCTCCATTAACAGTCTAATGTATTTACTATCCATGAAATTTATATATCAATATAATTACATATATTATTAATATATATTATATTTTCTTAATTTTTATCATTATAGTAATTATGAATCCATGATAAATGTAAACATACAGAAGATACCAAACCAAAACATAAATCTAAAAAATATAAAATATCACTAGTAAAAGTGATGTTAACAAGTAAATGATAATAAAAGGATAATAAGAGACTATAATTAAAAAATATATGGTATAAAACATATGATAATGGTTCTATAATATATATATATTAATAAAATATTTAATATATATGATTTTTGAACATGTATGAAGATAATCTGACTGAAGGTAAATGTTTCCCATATCACATTTACTTCCCAGAGACATAAACCATAGTTACCACTTATTCCTTTGTGTGGTGTATATAATACCCCATTTTATATGTTATATCATGAATATAATTATCTTCATTTTATTTAATGTTTCATTTGATGTGATTTTTTTCATGGATCATATGATTGAAAAGTAACGAATGTTGTAAGCATTTATTTCACAATTTCATCATTATTTGGGAATATCTTTTATTTATCCCTTAGGTGAATTTTTTGATATTTATATATTAAATTAAATATATATTCTATTGTCTTATTTTTATTCATGATATTTTTCTATTAATATTACCATTTTATTCTCATTTTTAATTTAATTTATCATGTATATGCATTTTAAAATTTCCAATTTTATTTCATTCTTTTATCTAGAATCATGTTCCATCAAAATACATGTTTTTCAACAAAATTATTGTTTTTTCATGTTTACCAAATTATTTATAATTGAATTTTTTATACATTATGTCCTTAAAAAAATCATGATGCCCTTTTCAAAATAAGGAATGTATGTATTTTACCAAAAAATGTGAAAGAAATCATTGTTTTAATGTTTATTGAATGAATGAATTTTACCTCCATCGTGAAAAATATATGATTTAAAGACTCCTCTATAATTTTAAAAGGTTATTTTAAAGGTAAATGATTTTTTTAAAATACTTTTTTTTAAAAATAATTTCAAAATGAAAGAGTTATTTTTCTCATTAATATTTTCAATTAATATTTTATGGTCTTTATATTCATCAATGAAATAAAATATTTATTTTAAATATGATCCATAGTGGATATTTAGTTTTGATACCAAAATTATTATTATTATTTTATTGTTCATGATTATTTTTTATGGGGATGAACAATTCTATTTCCATCACCATCTTACATTGGATGGTTTATGATTATGTTTATTAATCTGGGTAAGTACTAACAGTTACTATATTAGTTTTAAAAAAATGATGTTGAAATTGTTTCAATATATTCATATGAGTAATTAATTTCAATTATCATGTGACGGGTGGGGTTTGGAATTATATGGCCCCTTGATGCATCGACAAGTCCTGTTAGAAAAATAAATTGGTAAATAAATTGGGTTTTTACTAATTGATTTAAATTATCTTCTAAAAGTCCTTGATAATATGTTTCAGATGTATGAACTTATGCAATACCTCATTATTATTTTAGTTATTATTGTCCTTGTGACTTTTATATTATTTATAATATCCATATGAAGGCTTTAAGATTATGTGATTATGTATATGGTATTATTTGATCAATGTTTATTTCATCCACATCATTCTCATGTTATTGATTAAGTGGAATGTGTTTCGTTTTTTTACCATTATATATTCCTTATTCTTTATTTTTTAATAGATTCTAATATAATTATACACTTATTGAGATTTTTACCTCACCCATTGTTCGGTTTTATTTTCCCTACGGTACCAGGAAGTCTTTTTTGATTGACATGTAGGGATATGATAAGGGGAAATATAGAAATATCAAATAAAAATTTTTATTTATTTTATTCATTAAATTTTAATATGAATTAAAAGTATTTATATAGTTTACCAATATTAATAAAATAGTCCTTCCTTTAGGATTTGATTCCTTGTATCTTATTCCAATGAAATGATGCCTGATCTAAATCTGGGATAATTTTGTTAGGGATTTATAGTTAAACATTATAACATTTACATGAAGCCCTATTTTAGTTCCCAGATGGGATATTGGATTGACCCTTTCTATCCTATATATTTTATATCCTCCTTTACATATGAATTTAAAGACTTTTATGGAGCTTTCTTGAGATTAAACATCATATTTCCTAGTTTGGTCACAGACGAGTAACCTTTTCAATTAACAAGAACCATAAATAGGTTGACATAAATATATATAAAAATGACTTTTTACTTTATGAATGTTTTCTTCCAACTCAAATATTTAATCCAGTCTATCATTGAGACAATACAATATATACTTTTACATCACATAATTATAATGAGTTCTGGTATAACTACAAACAACAACACACATTACATTTATGTAGGTCAGATAATTTTTGACTTACAATTATATGGTGATATTTTCCTTTTCAAACATTCTTCTATGAATTTCTAAATCAAATTACAATGAACGTCACATTTAAATATATAATATTTCACATAAAAACTATTTCAAGCACTCTATAATGTTTCCATCATGTAAAAATAACATCATTACGGTGTGTATTTCATAATCTACCCCCAATTTCAATCTTCTAAATTCCTATCATTTATATATAATGATAAATATTTTCCTACCTATACTCATCCACATGTTATTTCAATTTCTTTTTATCCCCTATAATTCCATGAAAATCATCAATATCCTTAAATTTTCTACATATACAACTAAAATAATATGAAATCTCCAATTTTCAATAATTTCCAAATAATCACTTCTCCCTTCAGTGTTTTTCCATATCCATTTCATTTGAAAAATAATAATAAATTTTATTGGTTCTAATAATATCATACTTTTCCAAAACAATATAATAAAAACAAATAGGGTTTTTAATACTCCCCACACCCATCTATTTTGATGAAAATTTAATCTCTTATCTCAATCCCATATTTTTAATCTAAATAAAAGGTTGAACATCATCCAACATAAACATTACTCCAACGTAATTTTTTAGTTACAATTTTAGAAATAAGTACCTTAAAACTAGTGTACACAACCCATTTTTCTTTTTTTTTAAACTATTACCTTTCTCTCATCCATTGAAAAAAATTTAGGGTACCTTAATTTTCTTCTACTCACCCTTTATGGATCGGTAAAAATTCATCCTCCATGATCCCCAATTAGAAAAACACATTCATCCTTTGGATTCTTCAAAAAAATATTATGAAAATAATATTTATCAATTATAAAAAAAATAGTTCTAATTTCAAAATATATAGTACTCCTTCATTCCAAATTCAATTATAATTACAAAAACTCATAGCATCTACAACGTAAATTTAACACACCTCCTTTGGTTTTTTGATAAATCTTCAATGATTAATAATTTTTGGATTATTATTAGGATAAAGATTATATGTTAATCTCCACAAAGTTATCCATGTCACACATGAATATCTGAAAAGACATAGCATATTTTAAATATTCATATCTTAACTCAACATATGATCAACATAATATTTTTATATAAAATACTAGTTAAAAAAAATAAATAAAATCATGTGATACATATATATTTTATCAGCAATTGATACCAATTTTAAATTACATATATTAATTATACATGAATTCAATGTCAATAAAGACTTTCATGTTTTCACCTCTATAAATATGAGTCTTTCCAGCCGTTAAAATATCATCAAAAAATCCTATTATATTCACCCATTGACACAAATTATTGTGATACATTAAAAACATGGGATACCACTTGTTTTGAAACATATTTCATGGAAAAAACTAGTTTCCAATTGAACATAACCTAATGCTTTTAATTGATAGAAAATAGAAAGTAATAAAAAAAATATCCATCTAGTTATCTTCTTAAGCATCTAAAAAACTCCACTTCATTATAGATCATAATTCTCTAATATTAATGTTCTAATATAACTTGTTAAAGATAATTTTTAATTCAATACAAAATTTAATAAACTATTTTATTAGTCAAACATTTTTTGTATAGGGATTGATTTGAAACATTTTCTCCCATAATTTAAAGATGTTTTCATGAATATTTTAGCATATAAAATTCTCCATAGTATGATCCCTAAAACATGATATCAATTATGACCTGATACACTTCTAAAACATATTTTGGATAACTTTTCTTGCTAAAAATGATCTATCATTCAACAAAAATAAATTATATTTGCTAACAAAAATACCACATTCTTTGTATCTCCCCCAATTTGATACACCTATTGAAAAAGTTGAATACAATTAAATAATATGGGGAAATGTGTACCTACACCTCCATCAATTTGGGGTAGCTTTTTACCCACTAAAGACCACTATATTTTATTTTTACTTCATCAAGTAGTCCATATTTAGATATAAATTAAATTTATAGTATTTTAATCTATTTTTTACTTATTTAGGTTTGTCTACTTCTATCCAACCCAACTAACAATCAATTCATCCATGGAAAACTTTTTCACCAATGGATTTTCATCCCAAAATTGTTTTATCATTCTTTTGAATGGTCATATGAATAGTATTTTTATCCCTAGAGGAATATTTATACATTTATAGGATTTTATTTCTGTAGAACATCCCATTCAGAAGTTCGTTTTCTTTTTTTTCTCACATGTGATTTATTAGTTTACTTCCATATGATTTTATTATAATTAAAAGTTTTTTATATTAAGTAGATATGGGATGCTGTATAAGTCTTATCTCAACAATTAGTTTCTTCTAAATAAGCACATGATATATTCTTTAAATGGGGACTGACCTGGCACTAAATATATGATGATTTATCTTTATAACCAACTGAAAACCCATACAATATACACATGAATCATTGTTAATATAGTAAGATAAATTATAATTATATCCATAAATCCTAATTCATGTTTCATAACTAAACAATTCATGTTTATCAAAATTTTCAAATCATTTAAAATATTCCCATGCTTTTAAACAAAAATTATAAATTTCTCTATGCATTCAATAATAATTTTACACATTTCCATGCCTTTTTGTTGGTATTTTCTAGTTTTCATTTTATTTTATAGAGACTATATTATATCTATTTCTAAAAGCTACTTGATTTTACATTTTTATGGGTTCTCCCTTGATTTATTATTCTCACACCTCAAAAGGGTTCCATTATAGCCAATGCCTAATTTTCCCTTTGAAAAGGGTCAATATAACATGATTATTATTTCATGATTATTCTATATGATATAATATTTCATGTTATGTTCATTATCACATAAAAATGGATATCTAAAAAATAAATTTAATACATCTTCTAGTTTAGTCCTACTCTTTTAATAACATTGTTGCATTGGATTATTTATTGAAACAAATTCCCACACAAATTTTTTGAACTTCTTTTTCTTTAACTCAAGTTGAGAAATAATTTCTTTATTTAATGTATTCTTAATAGAAATATATTCCTCTAGTGAATGAGATAATTTTTCCAATATATCATTATTCTCCTTCATCAAATAATTCATTTTATCAATAGAAACATTAAAATATTTCTCTAATTTTACAACCATTTCTCTAATTCCACCAAATATGATATGTATTCAACTTCTCCATCTTCCATTACATTTAAATTTCCAACCTATTTTGAGAAAGAAATATTCTTATTAGAATCATATTTACGACTTTAAAACATCAAATACATAGGTTCCAAATATCCATATTGAGATGAAATATTCCCCATCATGTTCGTAGTCAAATCAAAAAGTCTTTTATTATGGGTTTTTCAAATTTCAACCTCAATTTTCATTATTATAACATGGGTTTACTAAATATTATTCTGTTATTTAATATTATTTTATTTTAACTTATAATTCATTTTTTATAAATAATTGAAAAAATAAAACATCTAGATTCTATTGTAAATTACTCATCATTAGTAGTTCTAACATTACATGTCATGTCAGCCATATAATTCATTACGATAAAATCATTAAATAAACTAACAAATTTAAAATATAAATTGTTCATACCATTGAATTTTATTTTTTTTATAATCCTTAATGTTAATCAATATCATTTTATAAATTGACCCATAATTTTGAACCCCCCTACACATTATTCTTCTATTTTCTCAAACACATATGGAAATTCTTTGCTTATTTTCTCTCTTGAAATCATTCTAGCATAGATTTTATACTTTAAAAATACTACAATTCCATACACATTTCCCTTAAAATCATGCATAGATGAATCTTCAGGGATAAATATTAATTTATAGTAAATGTTAATTCCATCATTATAAATTCATGGATCTAAAATTTTGTTTGATCATTCTCAAATATTAGTCAATACCATCATAAAAGAAAATTTTCAATAATCAACCCATCATGAGGCAGACAATATTAAACTTATAATTAAGTTATTTATTTTGTAATCTAATTTGACAATAATTAAAATCCTATAACATAGTATTTTTTTGGGTAACATATTCATTTATACTATTAAATATTCAAAAATATTATCAGAAAAGTTAGAGAAAAAATAAGTTCAGTATAAATGTAACCTATTATTTGATATAAATTGTTATTTACCAAAATGAGATTAGGTGTTAGATACCCTGACAGGTGAGTGAAATATTTGTAAATTAATTTCCTTAAAACTTATATTATTAATTTTAAATCATATCACAACCATTTAAGATCATAACCTCATTTAATTAAGGGTCACTAGTTTTGATAATTTATATTCACTGTTGATATGAATACTAAAAATCTATTAACAAATATTAAAAATATTCACCTTATCCATTATTAATTAGTTATTTTATGTGTAATATTCATAAAACCAAGGGACACCATTATTTTTACTTGGTTCAACACCATATGATATTCCTAGCAGTGTGTATGGAGAGGTTCCTCTAGAACAAAATCACTAATGGTTCAGGCTTATTAACTCCTTCCTATGATCATTCCCCTTAAAAAAATATTGTGAATGACACATTTTACCCTTGTATCACTTTGGTTTTTCTTAATATAAAACTACATTGAGGAATATCAACCAATATTTATAGACATAAACATATAACACATTTTATGAACATATTGGTCAACAATGTTTTAAGAAACATATTAGTTTAATTAACTCTCATATATGTATATATTCCTTATTTAACTCTATGAAATTATTCTTTATGAAATTATATGAAACCTCCTTTTGGTGAAAAATAATTATATCTGTGATTTAATTTTTAACTCCTTTTTTTGTTGTATAAATATGGAAATCCGATATTCCACTATAAATTTGTTATTATATTCTTTTATTCTATTTTTGAAAGATATATAATGTGTTCTTACCTCCTTCCTATTTTCCCAAAGGATTGGATTTAATATATCTCTTTCACAAGATTAAAATATATATTGTATTGCCTTAATACACTTCTCATGTAGAATATCTTCATTTTATAAAGAGTTTAATTTGAATCTAAAATTTGAATTTATAAAATCAATTATGTTCCATATAATTTTTCATTGGATCTGTACATTAATTTTCATCTAGTAAATCATTACCCTAGAACTCTATTTGGGACACTAATTATCAAACCATATCCTCTAATTTTCAGGAGGGACACCAAATGAGAAATACTTCTCATGGGCTTTGGGCTTTAAACACCATAGACACAATACAAAATTTTTCATTTTTTTTTTATTTTTTGGTAAATCACAAGTAAAATTGCCTTCTGACACTCCCCAAACAATGACTATAATCCGTTTTTATTTCCGCAATGGAAATATGATGTTCAACACAAAGAGTAAAAAATAAAAAACATTAACCCTATGTAATGTCAGTGAATAGAAGATGTTATAAAAAATTCCTTTATATTCTATGAGCATCATTGTACTAATTTTGAGCTATCTATTTCAAATAGGTAAAATATCAAGTCAAAAAATTGAGAGCTCGGTTGTCAAAAAGTCGAAGCTTTTTGGTGTGGTCACAGTCTGCAAGAAAAGTTTCCTTCAAATAAACCATACAGATCTTGTGATACCTATATATAATAGATTATGTTTCAATTTAAAAAGTAATAATTGAATATGTAAATGTTTTCTATTAGAGTGTATAAGAAAAAATTCATTTTCACTTGAAATGATTCTAATGAAGCCTTAATGAGACAACACATGATACCATTACTTATGTTTGAGGATTTTGGTGTTATATTTATCTATTGACAGATTCCTTCACCATCATGATTATATCTATATTCATATTGAACATAATTAAACTTCACATTTGATGCTCCAATTGTGAAAATAAAAGATATTGTGAGTAGTAGAAATTTTTATATTGTAAACTAGAAATTCATTAAGGTACACATTTCAAATTCCACTCCAATGTTAATATTTCAAATTAAATCATTTTATTTATAATGATGTAAAGCTATAGAATTATATATTTCCATTGGTTATTTCATTCAAAATCTTATTTCAAATATATCCATACACATCTTCATTTACTATCCTTTACAAAATAAATCAAATAACAATAAGAAGAAAACAATATTTTTCAACAGTCCTATAAGTATGTATTGTCAAAAAATTCCATTTTCCTTTATTTTTTAAAAAATTATATGGAATTACTTTGAGACTCAGCATTAAGACGGTATGAAATTATGAGACCTGGTGTGCCCAGAATATATGTTAAATATATTAAACATATTAAATAGCATACATGAGTGGTTTTCCTAAAATAGTGTAATAACATATAAACAGGTTCCTGGATCATAAATCTAAGGGTACCATTGTGTTTAGGGGGGAAACATTATCTTATGTGAGGCCCAATATTGACTAGCATAGGTTGGATGTGAAGGATAATGTTTGGATATTTTATGGAAATTAAAAAATTGAGAATTTATTTTATTTTTTATGATACGTTGATGTGATGACATAATTTTTTATTTTTTAATATATATGAGCCTATGGTTATACTCATAACCCTAGAAAACTTTCTGGAGTCTCTGGAGGGAACCTGGATAATTCACTTAACAAAAAATGACAATGGATACTTGGATTGGTGATTGATGAACACTACTTTGATGAATCTATCAAATGGTAGAGAAATAGCAATGTATCTACTTCAATGAACAATCCAACCCTTAGGTAGGGCATTGATATTTTATGTTATTCTTTTCCGCTTTTTGTTATTTAACAACGAATGTGGATCAACCCTAAATAGGATGACCCATGTTTTGATCATTCTTATGGAGGGGGGGGGGGGGGTTAGATTTTGGGTTTGATTTAGGGGGTTGATTCTATTTTTCTTTAGTTTTATTATTATTCTAACAAAACATATCCTGGCCACAACGAACTATGATCGACATTCGTTCCTCTAGTTGTTTATTTGTGTTTCCTTCCCCCAATATTCCCACAGGTTCTTCATTTATCGTGGGCATATTAATGAATTATTTCTTCATATACGAATCATGGAGCAATGATCTAAAATTGTAGATCTGGAATCGTGACATCCTAGAAAAGGTGTGACATCGTTGGTGAGGAATAAATTAGTGTATTTTGGGAGAAATAGTTCATCAATTGACAATTGTATGGGTCATATGAATGAATTTTTAGAGATTTTCATACCTTGAAACATACTAATTAAGTATCACAATAGAAGGAAGACCCTAGATCGTCAGTTTTAGGAGAATGTATCATGAGATCGAACACCGGAGAATTAACCATGGGGCATGGAGGACGAATGACCGTTCCAGAAATCCCATGATACATGACTTGGGGGTCTCTTGAGTAGTGGCTACAGTTTTGAGAAATATAAGAGTTCCACACAGTGTGTGACACCAATCAAACAAACTATGATCCCTTCCCCAAGGTACAATGTGTATCTCATAGGATACACAGAAACATGGTGGAGTGCATGACATGTAATCCACTACAAGGATAGAGCCACACCGGTTACACGGGCTACCCCATGTACTGGTACATGGGTTGAAAAACACAAGTTAAAGCTGTGTAATAGCATGTGACAATAATACACACGGTGAACCCTAGATAGTAAGACGTGGTGTGTGACCATTGTTACGTGTCATGTATACCGTTTCCACAGGACATGTTGTTCTGGCTCAATCTATTGTACACGAGTAGTACTCGTGGTCACCGGACTCATCGTGTGACCCATCTACACACTGTGTACTCTTTTTGGGAATTGATTGATATCCAGGTCCATTGTATCTAGGAAATGATTTATTTGGGTTTGTTCCCCTTTCTCGTTCCCCTAAAATATAGTTGGTATAGTTTCCTTGCCACATGTGTATGACCCCCATCAGTATGACTTTCTTGATAGAGTCGAGACTCCCCACCATGAGGCCAGGAGTAGGATCCTATATCCATTTTGGAACCCTATGTAGAGTCAATTTATATATGTGACCAATCCTACTAGACATTTTCCCTCTACATATCAGGTTTGTCTAGATGAGTAGTGGTATATGCCATGGCCCTAGCAGGGATCATCATCTGTGTATCGTGATATTACCACTCATGGTGTGGGTTCTCATGAATAGAGTATACTATATTATATCATCAAATATATTTATATATATATATATATATCTAATGATGTTTCATGAGGAATAATAATTATTATGTAAACTTCATCAGTGCTATCAGACTCAGGAGTGAGTTCTCCCAGATGAGTTCTTTGTGGAATATTCAGACTGAATCACTAGTGTTGATATGTGGTCGTTATTACATATCTTTAGACTACGAGTTTGGGTTTGAGTATATATGGATATATTATTATTATATGTACTATAGATATATACTTTTTAGATATTAATGTGCCTTTAAATTGTGTATTTCATTGTGGTTCTGGTGTGTCATACTGAGTATTGTTACAATCACCCCTACACAGGCTTTTCGTACACGTGTCACATTTTTTGAGGATGAGAGATCGTTTGACTGAGTCCAAGGAAGACTAGGACTTGAAATAACTTTGTGTGTTAAAGAAAATATGATGTGTTCCTATGGATTTGATCAGCATTCCCAGTACCTATTTGGATTACATTTGGGACTTTGTAGTTTACAGACTCTTCCTTTTAGTGGGCCTGTATTCTGGCCTAATTTACATTACAACACTTTAACATCCATTTTACTATTTTGGGATGTATTAGTTGTATTCATGTATTTTGTTCCCTATAGATTTTTAAATTTCGACATTTGTGGGATTCGAGATGTGTGTGTGTACATGTAATTATGAAATTCCTACTATGTTAGTGGAAATATTACTTGGTACTAGTCACCATCCCCTATCCTATTAGAGGTGGGTTTGGGGGGTCATGACAGAGGCCCCACTAGGATGTGTAGTGATAGAGTGGAAATAGAGGTTTTTAGTTCTAACTTAGGACTGAGAGTCTATTACATTGGTGTTGTGAAACAATGTAAAGTTTTTGATTTTGTATTTTAGTCAGGATACTCAAGTGTTGGTGTGGGAAACTGACGTATCCATACACTAAAACTCTAATAACTCTCTTTTCGACTCAGTAGATGAGAACACTAGTTGAATGAGGGAAAATAATGGCACATTCATCATATAGTAATTGTTTGTGGTTTCCATTTCCCTCTTGAGTCCTTTATCCCGATATAATCATTGATTGTGATACATTTTTTTCGTACAAGATTCCTTCGCGATGCATACCACCTTGGATTCAGAAGATTGATCATGAAGGTGAAACCATTAGTGAAGTGGATTTGATAAAGGGGATAGCTCTTCATGTGTATCCTTTAGGTGTTGCGCCAGCTATACCACCATCAATGGAGCAATACTCGGTACCTGCAATACTAGTAGACAAGAAGCACAGGCTGAGTACGCTCCATGAGTTTCAAAGATAGGGACCACTTAGGTTCTAAGGAGAGAAAGACCCTCAATATGTGGATGACTATATTGAGTGGGTGACTCGAGTTTCTATCTAGTGATGAAAGAAAAAGACTAGATGGTGATCCTGGTTGTGAGCCTTCAACTTGATTTTTTAGGGAAATGGTGGACATTTTTGATATAGACTCACGAACAGAAGAATCATTCATGGACAGAGTTTGAACATCTTTTTGGAGAAGAGTTGTCTTTGGTTATGTTATGAGAGGTATGTGTACAAGAGAATATTCAGCTATAGTAGGGAAGTATGATGGTGACTGAATATTCATTTAAGTCCACAAACCTCTCCAGGTACGCAATGGATAAGGTCAAGGATCAGTATATTAGGGTTAAAACCTTTGATTGAGGTCTACATTAGGACATTCTAGCCAACATCATAACCATATGCATTCCAACTTATGCTAGAGTGATCGTGTGAGAATTGGTGGTTAAGTGATTCATGGATAAGTAGAAGCAGCCAGTGAGAGCCAACAATAAGAAGATAGGTGCAGGCACCTGAAAAATAGTGCTCTAATAGTAGACACAGGGATCAGGATGTGGGAGACATCATAGGTGGTCTAATGATAGGGGATCTGCAGTCTAGGTTTCTTGTGCTATATCAATTCATCCCATGGAGAGGGGATTCTACACATGCGGTGATAGAGGACATGTCTCTAGATATTTTTTCACCTGTCGAGTTGCTGACAGGGAGGCCATGGTTATACCACTAATGCAGATGAAACAAGTGTAGCAGGCAGATCCGTCAGGCATCAGACGTGGAAGAGGAGTAGGGAGAGTTGCAGGAGGTGGCAGACATTTTTTCATACTACCACCACCGCCATGAGTTCCATGTTAGTCTCAAGGAATTGGAGGAATGGGGCGGGTATTCTAGATGAAGTCTTGGCGTTTAACCCAGGTACTATAGGGATAATCAGAGGTATGATATGTGTCTTTTCAACATTAGCATTCATATATATAAACATAGGTGCTAGTCATTCTTTCATTCCAACAAACATTGTATGAGACCTTGAGATTCTAGTATAATTGTTGACTCAACCCCTACACTTGGGGACACCTACGAGAGGATACTCAATGATCAGAAAACTTTTCCAACATTACGATCCTACCCTTGGATGCGACAGTTTAAATTTGAACGTCTTGGTGGCAGCGTCATGGTTTACGTTGATATTCTCGATATGGATTGGTTATCTTCTATCCATGCCCAGCATGATTGTTTTAGAAAAAGGGTGTGTTTTTCATGTAGCGAAAGGATGAGGTTTTCCTTTGATGGTGAAAAAGAAACCCATGCATCCAAGAATGAGCTCATGCATAGGATCGTACAACCGATCAATAATGATTTGTCTAGACATACCCTTGGAGCAGTAAATGTTGTGAGTTTTCATTTCCTTGTAGTAGTGGAAGTGTAAGAGGACTTCTTTCCTGAAGATGTTCAACGGTTACCTCTCCAATGAGAGATCGAATCCTGCATCAATTTACACCATAAGACAACACTAATATCAGCACCAGTGTATCGAAATTCTCATGCAATTATTTGCGAGCTGAGGGATAACTTGGAGGACTTATAGATGAAGGGATTTTTGAGACACTGTGTTTCACCATGGTTGGCCCCAATTTTTTTTTTCCAAAAATGAAGATGGGATCGTGAGGCTATGTGTGGATTATCAACACTTAAACAAAGTGAGGGTAAAAAAATGTATCCACTACTAAGGATTGATGACCTCTTCGATCTTTTGAGAGGGGCATAATGGTTCTCAAAGGTTGAACTACAATCAAACCATCACTAACTGCGATTACGGTATGAGGATATATTCACGATGGAATTTAGATGCCACTAAATTCACTATAGGTACATAGTGATGCCTATTGGTGTGACGAAAACCCCAGAAGTGTTCATGGGACTCATTAACTAGATCATCCATCCATACATATATTGTTTCGTAGTGGCCTTTATCAATGAAATAATTCTGTTCTCGGTATCTGAGGACCAACATACAAGACATCTACAGATGGTTCTGGATGTACATCGAGAGCACCAGCTTTATGGGATTCTCTCAAAGTGCTAGTTCTAGAATCTGTTGTTTCACTTTTTGGGACATGTTATCTCAACAAATATAGTATTAGTTGACCCAACCAAGGTGGATGTAGTGTTACCATGGGAGACACCTTGAAGTGTGGCAGAGATGCATAGCTTCCTTAGGATAGTATGTTATTACCATAGATTCATATTGTATTTCTCCTATTTATCAACACTGATGAAAATTTAGACACAAAATGGGATTCCTTTTGTGTGGATGGAGATGTTCTAAAAAAACATTTATGTAGTTAACACACTGTTTGATGAGCACTCCAATATTGATATTTCCAGTGTAAAGATTCGAGTATTTAGTGTTTTGTGATGCATCAGGAACTGGACTTGGTTGTGTCCTAATTCATAGGAAATCAGCGATTTCCAATGGTTTGTTCCATTTTAGGCTAGATTAGTAGAACTACGTGATCCATGATCTTGAGTTAGTTGTGGTAGTCTTCACATTGAATACATGGAGACAAAACTTAATGGGGGAAAATTTGACATCTACTCTGAGAAAAAGATTATCAAGTATAACTTTTCAATGAAGGATCTGATCCAGAGATATAGACATTGTCTAGAGTTACAACAATATTATGACGTCAATATTATCCATACTCCATGGAAGTTTAACATGGTGGAAGATGCTATGAGTAGGAAATCTAGTTCATAGATGTTTAATGGGGAATCAGAATAGTTATCCTCATTATATTTATCCTTCATGAATGGATATTATGTATCATACCTCCAAATTATATTATTCACCCCTCTACTTGTGCAACATGTCAGGGAGAAAAAAATGTGGTTACAGACTATGATATATTACGTGTTCAGATGTCTACATGCCATGCTCTTGATGGCTATTCACAATGAGGGGAGAACTTCAATATTTTTAGATGGAGTTTAGTTATACCAACGACATTTCGGGAGTAGGTTAGGAGGTATTTTATTTCCACCACTTAGGCAGTACACCCATCTATGGTGAAGATGAACTGAGACCTCTGTCGTCAGTTTTGGTTGTTAGGGATAAAGAAGGTAGTGGTAGACATCGTTCATCGATACCATATTTTCTAGAAGGTGAAGGCAAAGAAAAAGGTTCCAGAAGTTTTATCTAACCACCTTGAGTAGCCGTAATGGACATGGGATGGAATATTGACAAACATTGTGATGGTTTGACCACATACGACCTGGGGACAATATGCCATCTGGGTGATCGTTCATAGTCTCACCATGCTGGCCCACTCCTAGCTATCTAAGAAAAGTTTGCAGTAGTGATCTTGGTATGAATCTATGTGGAAGAGATAGTGCTACATCATGGAGTCCCATTCATGATTATTTCATATTATGATGCTCATTTTACAAATATTTTTTGGATGGGAATACAAGAGGATTTTAAGACTCAGTTACACTTGAGCATAGAGTTTCATCCCTGGATGAATGGAATGACAGAGAGGACCATTCATGTTCTAGAGGATATATTTCAGGCTTGTATTATGGAATCTGGTCATAGTTGGGAGGACCACCTACCACTAGTGGGGATTGTGTAGAAAAAAGTTACCACACCACCATTTGTATGGCACCATTCAAGGCTTTATATGGGAATCTCTATCAGTCAACACTTTGTTGGGACGACCCAGGAGAGTCAGTACTCATGGGCTCAGAGTAGGTATGAGCTACTACCGATAATGTACAAATCATCAATGATTTTATGGGTAAAACGTAGATAGGACATAACTCTTATGTTGATAGATTGCAGAGTCCTTTGGTGTTCGAGGAAGGATACCATGTATTCCTTCGTGTCTCACCTCAATAATAGTTGTGAATATTTGTCCAAGGAGGTAAGTTATCTCCAAGGTTCATTGGAACTTTTTAGATACTGCTTAGAGTTGGGGATGTAGTGTATTTCTAAGCTCTACCCCCATATTTTCATCAAGAACATTATGTCTTCGAAGTGTCACAACGGAGGAGGTATGTCCATTACCCAACACACATCATCTACTGGGGTGATATGGAAATTAATGTTGGAGTGACCTTTGCTGAGTACCTAGTGGAGATCGAGGATCAGTAGGAGAGGGTCATTCAAGGGTGAGATATTCCCCTGGTTTATGTTTGGTGGAAGCCTGATAATCTCCAAGAGAGTACATGGGAGCAGGAGGCTTCGATTCATTCATAGTACCCACATCTCAATGTATATCCTTTTTTTGATTTTCGAGGACATAAAAATTCAATGTGGGGATAATTTAATGTCTCGAATTTTTCTTTTTTCATGTATTTTTTTAATTATTATATGGAATTAATTTGAGACTAGGAACTAAGAATGCGTTAAATTCCAAGGCCCAGGGTGCTCAGAATATATGTTATATTTGTTGAACTTTATGTGAGATGGTTATTTTAATAATCACAAATCATTGTTATCTTTGTTTATAAGTCAATTTAGTCAATTATTCATTCTGTTATAAATGATTTTACTATGATTAATCATGCATACATATTTTTATCTATGATTATTTATGGTTTACTGTTGAATTGAAAGTGTTCTGGATTGACCAGACACTTTTTGAGGATTTCATGTTTTTTGACACACAATTTGTTATTCTCGTAAGTCACCGTTAGTTAAAATGATGATAATGGTCGCACCGATGACAACAGTAGAACCGATGAAAATAGTCTCACCGATGAGAATAGTCGCACCGATGAGAATGGTCACACCAATGAGAACAGTCGCACCAGTGACAACGGTATCTCCGATGAGAATGATCAAACCGATGAGAATGGTCATACCGATTCTGATCACATGACCTACCGATATCGATGCTGATCAAATGGACTACCGATACTGATGTTGATCAAATGAACTACTGATACTGATGCTTATCAAATGACCTACCGATACTGATGCTGATCAAATGACATACCGATACTGATGTAGATTCAAGTGACTCACCGATCTCATGACTCGCCGATAGTCATGAAAAATGTTTGAACTTTCTACTAATGATTTTTAATTCCAACGATCATATTGTATTAGTTAAATGCACCTACTATTAATTAATGTTGGTTGTTGGATGTCAGGAAACTGTACCTCGTACCAGTAAAAATATATTCATTCTTTTTTTCCAGATCTCAAGGAATAAAAAGGAATATCTTCAGTAAAAAAAATAGAGAAAAAACGAAAAGAGAAAACCACATGAAAGAAGGTGAACATATGTGAAGTCCTCGGGAACACAAGAAGAACTTGAAGAAATCCTGTAAAAACCAAAGATCTTGAATCAGATCTTTCACCTGGAACAAAGACAAAGTCAACTAGTTGTGCCTTACTGAAAATCATATGAACAAGTCTAAATAGTTGTAGGTGAGAAGAACAACGATAGTCTCTTTTGATTCATCCTCACTAGAAAGGACTTGACTTCAATCTAAAACATAAAAACGAGTCCAGAGATCATATGAAATTACACAGAGCATTCTAAACTCTTTTATTTCCTCTTTTGTATCTCTTTGCTTAACATTCTAAGCAGTGTGTGTGTATCTATCTATTTCATAGACACACACTGACTCCTGAGCTGAACTGGAGGATATTAAAGCCTCACACCAAACTTTCTTCACCTTCTGGTATCCCACAATGAGTTGTAGAAGAGGTCAAGTGTGACCTAGACATCCTGAGAGCTCTTGCTACTGTTTTTCCCACGTAGAACTGTTGTAGAGGTCTGTGGAACTGAAAGGTCTGATTACTATTGTAAAACCTCAGTCCAGGGTGTGGGTCATAGTTTTTATAAACTGTTTGAGAGGACTAAGTCTCATCTTGAGACTGAACCTCCTGTTTTACAAATTTATGTGCTTCTTATCTTTGTAAAAACCTATTTGGAATATTCCACTACTAAGTAATTTAAATATAAATCTTTTTAGAGTAACTCTGATAGTTGAACTAGCAAGTGTTTGTACTTATTGTGAACCAGTAAGTTAGTTTCAAAAGCTAATTTGATCTTCTGATTAAATTAACTAAGACCTAATCAATAATTGAGAAACTAATTGAACATTTACAATCTGAATAAATTCACTACATTTTAACTTAGTTTTTAAATGAGGGGATTTTTATAGAAATATTTTTAACAGAAATTTTAATTGGAACTCAATTCACCCCCCTCTTGAGTATCCACTCTGACAAACATTTGGTATCAGAGGGTTATTATTTATAAAGGGTTTTCGAATACTCTGTTTTTCAACTGTGATTTTAGTTATATCTCAAAGATATTAAATTTCTATTAGTTCTAAATTTTATCTTTTTATATATAATTTCTAAAATCTAATAATGGATAATCAAATAGAAGGTGTTGCTACCAACAAACCACCTTTCTTTAATGGTACAAATTATGCCCAATAGAAACATAAAATGAAAATTCATTTAGAGAGTATGGGATTCGACATATGGGCTGCTATAGAGACTCAGTATAAGATTGCAGAAACTGAAATAAATACTTGGGATGAACCAACTAAAAATGCATACAATAATAACTGTAAGGCAATGAATGCCATGTATTGTGCTTTAGTAGATGAAGAATTTAATAGCATATCTGATTGTAAAATTGCTTATGAAATTTGGGATACTTTGGGTGTTTTTCATGAGGGAACAGCCAATGTTAAGGAAATAAGATTGAATACCTATACTATTAAGTATGATAATTTTAAAATGAAGCCTGATGAACCTATTTCTGACATGTATCTCAGGTTCAATGAGATTTTCAACACTATGAGCTCACTTGGAAAACCTGTTCCTGCATAATTACAAATCAGGATGATATTAAGATGTTTACCAGACAAATGGAGAGTCACATATTTTTCAATTAGAGAATCATGTGATATTGGTGCTTTACATGTTAAGGAATTAATTGGTAAGCTTATGATGTATGAAGAAGAACATAAAGTAAATAAGGAAGAAGATGATGAACCAATGAAGAAGTCAGTAGCCTTAAGACATCTGCTTCAAAGATAAAAGATAATGAGAAAGTTCACATACCTACTAAAATCTCAACAAGTGAAAGTTCAAATTCTGACAGTGATGCTGAAATGGCTCAAATAGCTAAGAGATTTGAGAAGTTCTATTGGAAGAAGAAATTCTTCAGAAAACAAAATTATAAAGGAAGATATGACAACAAATGTAATTGTAAGAAGGATTGGAAAAAGTCTGATAAGAGTGATGAAATTGTCTGTTATGGATGAAAAATGAAAGGGCATGTGAAAGAAAACTATCCAAAATTGATGTTCAAGAAGAAACATGACTACAAGGAAAATAAGTACAAGAAATATATGAAAGAAACATGGAGTGATTGATAAGATAATTAAAGTATTTATGGTTCTACTCAGGATGATAAATCTCAAAAATCTAACATGTGTTTTATGGAAAACACATCTGAGGTAACATTGGATACTCCTGCTTTAAATTCATATTATTCTAGAGTTGATTCTGATTCTGAATCTGAAAACATGACAAGTAAAGAGTTGTTTGAATAATGTAATATGCTAGAAGAAACCTATAATGAATTGAATAACAAGTATAAGACCTTGAAGAAACAACATGCTTTGACCAGCTCTGTTAAATCTAATCTTGATATAGAAAAGGAAAAGAATGCTTAATTACTTAAGGAAAATACTGATCTAAAACTGTCTAATGAGAAATTAAGGAAGGACATAGAGAAATTAACGAATAGAAAGAATACTGTAACTCAAATTCTATTAAATCAAGTGGCACCAAAATATACCACTGGTATTGGCTATCAGCCTATAAAGATATAGATTACTAAAAATATATTTATTCCTAAATCTGGACAAAATGCTGCTAGTTCTTGTTTTGGAAATTCATATGCTTAAACTAGTTACTCACATGGCTATTTATCAAAGAATGTTTATATTTCAAAATCCATTGAATCTATTGATTGTATGAGACCTATTAGAAAAATTTGGGTACCAAAAGTTTTGTTTGCTAACCTATCTGGACCCAAGAAAATCTGGGTACCAAAATCATTTTCTGTTTAAACCTGTTTTATTGGAAAATTGCTAGAAAAGTTCCCATAATATGGCATGGTACATGGATTGTGGATGTTCAAAGAATATGAATGGAGATTACTCATGCTTCAAGAGTCTAATAAAAGTTGATGGAGGCCATGTCACCTTTAATGATAATTCAAAAGTAAAAATCATCAGCTTAGGCCAGATTGGTAACACTGATTCTGTTTTAATTTCCAAAGTTTTATTTGTTTATGGACTTATATATAGCCTGTTAAGTATTTCTCAATTGGGTGATGATGGTTTCAATATTAAATTTAAAAATGATTCATGTAATATTTTTAATTCTAAAAATATTCTTGTATTTTCTGCTTTGTGAAATAAAAATGTTTATGCTGTTGATTTGAATTATTTGGATAAACAAAATATTACTTGTTTAAATGATTTTCATAGAGTCTTGGCTATGGCACAGAAGATTAGGACACTTGAACATTCACTCACTTAGAAAACTAACTAGAAAAAACTTAGTTAGAGACCTATATAAACTTGAATTACCAACTAATAATGTTTGTAATCCCTGTCAAAAAAAGAAATAAATATAAAATTTATTTTAAATAAATGAAATAAGTCTCTACTTGTCAACCTATCAAGTTGGTTCGCATGGATTTCTTTGTACCTTCTAGAGTTTCTAGTTTAAATGGTATGCACTAAGTCTATGTCTTAGTAGATGACTTATCTAGATATACTTGGGTATAATTTTTAGCTCACAAAAGTGAAGCTTGTTCTTACTTTATTAAATACTCCAAGTCGGTAGAAAACCTTAGTGGACTTAAGATTAAGACCCTAAGAAGTGATCATGTTCGTGAGTTTGAAAATCAGGAGTTTGAATCTTACTGCTCACACAATGGCTTTTGTAACAATTTCTCTTCCCCTAGAACTCCTCATTAGAATGGTGTAGTAGAAAGAAGAATCAAAACCCTTCAAGAAATGGCAAGAACTATGGTTAATGAGTATGACCTGCCTATTTACTTTTGGGATAAATCTATAAAGACAAATTGTTATATTATATATAGGTTCCTAATTAGAACTGTTCTCAGGAAGACCCCTTATGATTTGTGGAACCATAGGAAACCTAAAGTTAATTACTTCAGATTTTTTAGCTGAAAAGTATTTATTCTCAATAATAAGGATAATTTTGACATGTTTTCTTCAAAAAGTGATAAAGGAATTTATCTAGGATATTCTTTAACTAGAAAATACTATAGAGTATTTAACAAAAGAACCAAATCTGTGGAAGAATCTGTTCACATAATGTTTGATAAAACTAATCCACATGAACCCAAATCTTCCATTGAAATTCCTGAAGGAGATTTGTCTGTTCTGGAACTTAATGATAAAATCAATGAACCTGTTGTAAAGACATCCAGTTATGGAAGCTTTCCAGAACCTGCTTCTATTGAACCCGAACCTACAGATGAACTTGAAATTTCTAGTCCTACCTTTACTAGATCATCTAGGATTCTAAAGAATCATCCTTTAGATGATGTTGTTGGTAATCTTGATAGAGGGACACATAATAGAGCTCCTCTAAGAAACCAGGTTGAACATCAAGCCTTTATTTCAAAGTTAGTAGATAAAAATATCAATTATTCCATCAATGATAAATTTTGGGAAATGGCTATGCAAGAAGAGTTAAATCAATTTGAAAGAAAAAACGTCTGGGAATTAGTTGATAGACTTAAGGACACTTTGACAATAGGCACTAAATGGGGTTTTAGAAATAAATTTGATGAGTCTGTAAATATAGTTAGAAACAAAGCAAGGCTTGTTGCACAAGGGTATAGTCAAGAGGAAGAAATAGACTATGAGGAAATATTTTCCTCTGTAGCTAGATTAGAAGCTATTAGGATTCTACTTGCATATGCTACTCATCTACATTTCATGTTATATCAAATAGATGTTAAAAGTTCATTTCGAAATGGTTTTATAATTTAAGATGTTTTTTGTTGAAAAAACACCTGGATTTACAAACCCCCATTTTCAAAATCATGTTTTTAAACCTTCTAATGCTTTATATGGTCTAAACCAGGCTCCCATAGCTTGGTATGATAGACTAAAAAATTTTCTTATCTCAAACGGTTTTACTAAAGGAATTGCAGATCCCACTATCTTTATGAAAAGAATTTCTAACGATATTTTGATTATACAAAACTATGTTGGTGATATTATCTTTGTATCTACTAAAAATTCATCATGTATTGACTTTTCAAAAATTATGAAAAATGAATTTGAAATGCTTTTAATGGGAGAACTCATGTATTTCCTTGGTTTTCAAATTTTTCAAAGGAAATATGGTATTATTTTAAATCAAAGTAAATATACAAAGGATCTTTTAAAACATTTTTGTTTGGATAGTAATAAGGGAAGTGACACACCTATAAGTACCACCTGTAAGTTGGTTGATGATGAAACTGGGAAACTAGTTGATCAAACCAATTATAGAGGTATGTTTGGAAGTTTAATTTATCTTACTACTAGTCGACCATATATTATGTTTAGTGTATGCATGTGTGAAAGATTTCAAGCTATTCCTAAAGAATCTCATTTACTTACTGTTAAAAGGATTTTCAAATATCTTAAACATACTACCAATTTAGGTTCATTTTATCCAAAAGGACAATCCTTTGACTTAATAAGTTATTCAGATGCTGACTTTTCTGGTTGCAAGTTAGATAGGAAGAGAAAATTTGGAACATGTCATCTTTTGGGAAAGTCCCTGGTATCTTGGAGCAGTAAGAAACAGAACTTTGTTACATTGTCTACTGATGAAGCAGAATACATTGCTGCTGGTAGCTGTTGTGCACATATATTGTGGATGAAACACACTTTATTGGACTATTGATATCAATTTATACATGTGTCAATAAATTGTGATAACACTATTGTAATTAATATCTCCAAGAATCATGTGTCTCACTCTAGGACCAAACACATTGATTTCATACATCACTTCTGGATAGATCATTATCAAAAAAGTGATATCTCTCTGGAATTTATTGACTCTAAACATCAATTAGCTGATATATTCACTAAACCCTTGATCTCAGAAAGGTTAAATTTTATTAAGCAAGAGTTAGGTATGATCGATCAGTGAAACCGACCAGTGAAACCGATCAGTACAACCGATCAGTGAAACCGACCAATGAAACCGATCGTTTTAACTAATTAGTGAAACTGATCAGTGAAACCGATCTGTAAAACCGATTAGTGAAATAGATATTTTCTACTGTTTAAGTTTAAAATTTTCTGAAACTGTTAGTATTAGTAAAAATGACGTTGTTTTACTTAATCGTTCTTATTTTTTATTACTATAACCCCAAATGACAAAATTTATGACGCACAACTATTTCTTTATCTAAAAACTGTTGTCCTTCCATCTCCTATCAAACTCTACTTTTTTCTTGAATCCTGAACCTTTGTTGAACCTTTTCAACCTTTCAAACTTCTCGAATCTGCAAATGGAAAAGCAAAAGCAGCAAAGCAAGGAGTCTGGAGGTTCCTCTCCTATGAAATGCCAACAAGGAGAATCTAGAAGCATGACTCAAAGGTCAGTGAACCTAGAGTTAGAAGCTCGGGTGGTCACCGCGGAAAAAGAAGTGAGTTCCGAATGGGTGTTAACCAGTAAATTTTCTCTTTTAATAGTATTGGAGATGCAAGGATGGAAAGACTGGTTCTATAATAAAAACCAAGTCTACTACCCAAAACTTTTTCATGAGTTTTATCTGAACATAACAATTGTATTGGATGGAGCAGAAGCTGCAAGACTATCTTCTGTAGTCAAATGGAAAATGATATATTTTTCATCAAATCAATGGGCTGAGTGTTTGGGAGTGCCTCATAAAGGTAGATATGAATACTATTCTAGTAACAATTCTCATACCACTGAATATTTTTCTTAGGATCTTACTCTGAAGATGCTAACCGGAAATTCTGAGTCTAGAAGAATTACAACTGCTGAGTTCGATGGGAAAAGTATAATTTTGTTTAAGTTTATACAGCACCGAATCTGTCCCAGAGAAGGTGATTTTTCTACTGTAAAGTATAAAGATGTTTTCTTGTTCTTTTTACTGCTTAATGGTGAGAAGATCAACTTATGTAGATATATTACTATTTATATTACTGAGATGGTGAAGTCTTCCAAGAGACCTACAACCTTGTTCTACTGTAAGAAAATCTATGCTATGTTAAAGTTTTTGGGCTATGTTGAAGATAGAGATGAGTGTATATCATCAATTAGTAGCTTCTATATTAACAATGATATCTGAAAAAGAATGAAAATTAATTGGAATCCATGGAAGAAGACATGGGTTGTTGATGAAGACAAGTTGTATGAATCCTTTAATCTTTCTGATCATTCTAAGTGACCAAAGGGAATGAGAGATCCCGGTTTAAAACCTAATGGGGAAGTTGTCTACTCTAATAAGGAAGAAGAAATAGAAGTTCATAAGGTAACTGGAGAGTCTAGCAAAAAGGGAACATGGGAAGATGAGGCTGATGATGATGTGGATACTGAAAAGGAACCAGAGTCACCTCATGACGATAGATGTGATACTGATACTGTAAGTCCTAAGAAAAGAAGAATGGAATTTGGACCAGCTAATCCACCTCTTCAGTTACCTGAGTCAAAACCCCTTCTAAGTGATGAAGAAGAAGCTAATACTAAGGAATCTGATTCTAATCTCTATGAATCCAGTAGCAAAGATAGTACCGATGAAACTTTAGTAAATAATAATGGAAATGAAAATGGTGATGATGATGATGGTGATGATGATGATGGCAATAATGATGATGGTGGTGATGATGATGCTACTACTCGACCAGTAGATGGTCAAAATGTGATCCAAGATGATCCAAAACCACAAATAGTTGAAGAAGAATCTATTCCTGAGGCTGAAAGAACAATGCAGATAGAGATTGATGTAGGTGAAAAAATCTCACATGAAAATTATGGAAAAGATGATTTTGTAAAGACCTAGTATACCAACAATAAAGATGCATGGGAGGAACACCCAGGTTTTGAAGTTCTTGGTTTGGATTATTCAGAGGAAGAGGAAGAATAAGAGCATATTGAAAAGGCAAGCCATTCTGCTAAGGCTAGACCAGTTGCTGAGAATGTGCAAGTGATAGCAAAAAGAACTAGTTCTTTAGTTTCTCGATTTGATTTTGATAGATTTAAAGATGAGTTTCTTCACGCAGTTAGAGAGATGGTAAAAGAGGAATTATCTAATGCTCCTGCTCTAGTGACTTTATCTAAGGCTTTAATGGATGCTTTAATGCAAAGAGTGGTAAGTATTATTAAGTCGGATCTGTGTAATACTGGTGAGATGATTGTCGGGCACATTAACTCTCTAAATCAAGCACTCAAGGATTTAGTCAATGACTTAGTTTCCCTATTAGGTGAATTTAGATCAACCATCAATGGAATGATGGATGTTTTGAGAAATTTGATAGAACACCTAAGGAAATCTGATTTGAGAAAGTTAAAGGCAGAGATTACTTAGATTGTTGCTCAAGCTAGCTCCTCAAAAGTGACCATGATTACTGGCCATGGGATCAATGCTTTAAAACATGTTATAAAAGAAGAGTTATCCGCTCTTGGACAGATTCTGGGTTTAGACTCATTGAAAAAGATGAATGAAAATAGTGATCATATTCACAAGATGGTAAATAATTATTCAGCTGATGCTACGAAGGATCAGACAGAGATAAAAGAGAAAGTGGATTACTATTTTTCTAAAATCTATACCAAGCATGAGTTGAACCATCATTTTAAAGTCCTATCTAAGAATTTGTGGCTTCCTCCAGACACTCAAGCCTTTAAAGCTCAGGTCCAGCAGTTGAAAGATTTTACTCCCTCTCTTGAAAGTTTTATGAAAAAAAGATGATTTTGAGAAGGAAACATAATATGGTGGTGAAGTCATTCAGGATTTTATCAATATACTCAAACCATATCTTCATGTGCAATCTAAGGAAATTGTTTTTACCACTACTGGCCTCTCATTCCATCAAATGTTGCTCCTAGTCAGCTATCAATTTCTCAAGCTCTCTCTAATATTAGGCCGGTGATTCAGCAGATGCCTTTTGGAATATCTTCTACTCAACCAAAAGTGACCCTAGCACCCACTCTGCTTCCAGCCCAAGCTATGCTACCTCATCTCTCCATCTGATCAGATCAACCTTCCACCAAGCCACCCTCTGGCCCATCCATTGCTACATCTGCTAAAGAAAAATCTCCTCTGCACCCCATGAAATAGCTATGCTTGTCATTTTTGATAGGGTATCTTTTTTTTCCTTTTTGAGTGGTCATTTTAATGGAACATTCTTCTTTTTATTCTCTCTACTCTCTTGTTCTTTTTGATAATCCTAAAGGGGGAGAACTATATATACTTAGTAAGGAGGAGAAGAGTATATTCATTTCTATAAAGGGGAGAAAAGAATATATATAGGGGGAGAAATGACTCCTACTTATTTAAATGAATACGTAGATAACAGGGAAGAAATGAATTTTTATATATTATGTTTACATAAGGGCAGCATACTGAATCCTCTCTTCCCTCTTAATTTATGCTATAGATTTGTGATTATCAAAAAGGGGGATATTGTTGAACTATCCATGAGTTGGTTATTTTAATAATCACAAATCATTGTTATCTTTGTTTATAAGTCAATTTAGTTAATTATTCATTCTATTCTCAATGTGTTTACTTTGATTAGTCATTTATATAGAAGTTTATCTAAGATTCTTTATGGTTTAATATTGACTTGAAAGTGTTCTGGATTGACCAGAAACTTTGTGAGGATTTAATTTTTTTTGACTCAACATTTTTTATTCTCGTAAGTCACCATTAGTTAAACCAATGACAATGGTCGCACCGATGACAATAGTCGCACCGATAACAATGGTCTCACCGATGCTAACGGTCGCACTGATGAGAATGGCCACACTGATGAGAATAGTCACACCGATGACAATGGTCCCACTGATGAGAATAGTCGCACAAATGACAACAGTCACACTGATGAGAACAATCGCACTGATGAGAACAGTCGCACCGATGAGAATGGTGATACTGATGTCAATCAAATGACCTAATGATACTGATGCTGCTCAAATGACCTACCAATACCGATGGTGATCAAATGACCTACTGATACCAATGCTGATCAAATGAACTACTGATACTAATGCAGATTCAAGTGAATCACCGTTCTCATGACTCACCAATAGTCATGATAATTGTTTGAACTTTCTACTAACCCTTTTATTCCAATGGTCATATTTTCTTAGTTAATTTCACCAGCGATTAATTAATGTTGGTTGTTGGACGTCAGGAAACCGTAACTTGTACCAGTGAAAAGGTAAACATTCTTTTTTCCAGATCTTAATGAATAAAAAGGATGAGATGTAGTAAAAACGATAGAGAAAAAATGAAAAGAGAAAAACACATGAAAGATGGTGCATGTGTGTGAAGTCCTAGGGAACACAAGAAGAACTTGAAGAACTCCTATAAAAAAAGAGAGCTTGAAGAAGATCTTTAACCTGGAACAAATACAAATACAAGTAGCTATGCCTTACTGAAAATCATATGCACAAGTCTATATAGGTGTAGCTGAGAATAACAGTGATACTCTATTTTGAGTCATCCTCACCAAAAAGAACATGAATTCCATATACAACATCAAAACGAGTCCAGAGCTCATCTACAATTACATAGAGCATTCTAAACTTTTTTATTTCTTCTTTTGTATCTCTTTGCTTAAAATTCTGAGCAGTGTGTGTGTATATTTCTATTTCTTAGACACACACTGACTCCTTAGCTGAACTGGAGGATACTAAATCCTCACACCAAACTTTCTTCACCTTCTTGTATCCTACTGTGAGTTGTGGAAGAGGTCAAGTGTAACCTAGAAAGCCTGAGAGTTGTTGATATTTTTTTCCACGTAGAACTATGGTAGAGGTCTGTGGACCTGAATAGTCTGAGTAATATTGTAAAACCTTGATCCAGTGTGTGGATCATAGTTTATATAAACTTTTTGAGAGGATTAAGCCTCAGATTGAGACCAAACCTCTTGTTTTACAAATTAATGTGCTTCTTATCTTTGTTAAAACCTATTTTGAATATTCCCCTTCTAAGTACATTAAATATATATCTATTTTATAATAACTCTGATAGTTGAACTAGCAAGTGTTTGTAATTATTGTGAACTAGTAAGTTAGTTTGAAAATCCAATTTGATCTTCTGATTAAATTAACTAAGACCTAATCAATCTTTTAGAAACTAATTGAAAATTTAAAATCTATATAAATTCACTACAGTTTAACATAGTTTTTAAACTTGGGGATTTTAATAGAAATCTTTTAAACAAAAATTTTAATTGGAACTCAATTCACCTCCCTCTTGAGTATCCACTCCAACCAACAATATTAAATATATTAAATAGTGCAAGAGAGAAGTTTTCCAGAAAAAGTGTAATTACTTATAAACGGGTGAAAAGTTCATATATCAGACGGTATTGTTGCTTTCATGGTGGTGAATTTTCCCTAGGATAGTCCTAACATCAGCTGATGTAGGTAGGATATGAATGTTAATTTTTGGATGTTTTATGGACGTAAAATAAATTAATAATTTTTTCAACATTATGGCGATGCAACGATGCATTTTATTATTTTTTTTAAAAAAATAGCCTACCGTTAGGCTCATAACCCTGGAAAACATCCTAAAGGATCCAATATCCTTGAAAATTCTCTCCATGGAAACTGACAATGGTTCCTTGGATCAGAGATCCAAGAATTCTTATTTGAAAAATATAACAAACAACAATGACATGATGATCGATCTGCATTAATTAATGATCCAACCATAAGGTATTGTGTTGCTATTTCTGATTATTCTTTCCCCCATTCTTTGATTTATCAATGAACAGTGATCAAACCATGAAAGTGGTGACCTGAGGTTTGATCGTTCTTACAGGACGGTTTGATTTTGGGTTTGATTTTGGGGGTTATTCATTTTTTATTTAGTTTCTTGATTGTTCTAATTTAATTGATTAAGTACATACTAAAAATTGTATAGTTTCATTCATTGAGTTTTATTTATGTGTTTTCTTCCCCCTTATCCCCTTGTATACTTCATTCTTTATAAGTTTTTGAACGGATGGTCGTTGCACTTTCAAATCAAGGAACAATGATCTAAAATCGTACATTTGCCTTCATGATGACCTTGAGGAGGTGAAACGGAAATAGAAATGGATAGATCATAGTATTTCAGTATGTACGATTCTTCGATCGACTTTCTAATGGATGAACATAATGGTTTATTCAAGATTATTGAAGAATCAAAACCTACTGATTCTGTGTCACCATGGCAAGAATACTCTAGATCCCCACTTTCAATGTGAAAGGATCATCAGATCAAACATCAGTGAATCAAAAGAGGTTCATAGAGAATGAATAATAATTCTAGAAAATTTTGTTCTATAAGGCAGGTAATCCGAGATTAAACGGCGTGTGATCCACCCAGTGTGTTGGCTAGGGTATTGAGAAATATGAGAATGCCACATTGTGTGAGACACATGTCACACGCCAGTTGAGCCCTTCCCAGAGGATCATCACATATATCAGATGATAAAAGGACATGGGCTGGAGTACATAGCTTGTACTCCACCTCACAACTAGACCCATTACAGTTAAATGGTCTACCCCATGTACCAGTACACAGGTAGAGGATCAAGGGATGAATTCATGTACTTGCACATGGAAAATGTAAATGGTGCATACCATGGATAGTAGGACATATCATGTGACCATATCTACCTTTTGTGTATATCATTTCCATAAGACATGTTCATCTGTCTTGGTTCATTTATAAACGAGTAGTACCTGGGGACAAGAGACACAACATGTGACCCTTTTACAAACCTTGTACTCTGTTCTACATTTCCTGATATTTTCTCCCACCATATCATGGAAATGTTTTGTTTGTGTTGGTTACCCTTGCTCATTCCCCTGAACGTCGGTTGGTATAATTTTCTATCCACATGACTATGTCCCCCTTCAATAGAAATTTTTGGATAGTTTTAGGAGTCCCCTCCGAGAGGCTTGGAATAGGATCCTATATCCATTTTTATGACCCAGGATGATTTAGGTTACTGAAAAAAAATCCTACATGACAATGGTTCTCTACAAAGTAGGTGAATCTAGATGATTCTTGGCATACGACATGGCCCTGGATGTGATCGTCATCTGTGTATTGTGATATTCCTTCTCAAGGAGTTGGTTCTCCCAGAGTGAGTGTATAATATTCTCTCTTTAAACTTATCAGTGTATGTCTGTCTCATGTTGGTTCCAGATGAACAATACATCTCAATAAGACATCATCTGTGTTATCTGACTTAGGAGTATGTTCACCTGGATGAGTGTCTCAAGGAATCTTCTGACTGAATCTATTGTGTTTATATATGGTCGTTGTGACTTAACTATAGACTATAGGTCTGGGTTTGAGTATAGCATTTAATATTTATGTTATATGTATTGTATAAATTTACTGTGTAGAATTAATTATAACTTTACATTATGTATTTCATTGTGTTTCTTGACTGAATATTTATATACACACCCCTTTATGGGATTTTCAATCCTAGTCATGGCTTGTGTAGATGACTGACCTTTTGACGGAGTCCATGTTGGCCTAATAATAGATAGATAATTGTGATTTAAAAATAAGCTAAGGTGTTCTTATGTCTTTAAGAAGCAGTATGAGTACCTATCTTGTTTATATGTTAGACTTTGTAGTTTTCTAAGTCTTACTTTTAATGGGATTGTATTCTGTCATAGTTTAATTTACTGCACATTACAATTTGTTGTACACTTTGAGTTGGGTTAATAGTATTCATGCATTTTTTTCCGTAGTGGTATTTAAATTTCATCATTTTTTGGATTAAAGATGTGTGTGTGTGTGTGTGTGTGTGTATAGGTACTTAGGACATGCTTACTCGGTGGTAGTCACCAGCACCTGGCCTATTAGAGGCGGGCTTGGGGAGTCGTAGCATGGGCCCCCTAGGATGAGTCGTGACAATGCTTTAGTACTTCATTAAATGTATTACCATATCAATTTTATTTTTTTAACAAATCATAATCTTATAGGGTAACCATACTCTGATATATTCTCAAAAAATATAACACCACTCTTAAGGGGTTATAACATTAAGTGTTCCCCCAAAAAAACTATACCTATAAAAACTATTTTACAAATCATTAGATTTTTATATCCATACTAATGACTTAATATCTCGTGTAATTTTTTATAAAAAATAAAATCAGATAATGGGTAAAAAATTCCATAGATATGGTTCATCCTTAAAATAACTTATGAAAATTTAGAATAATCCTACAAAATCCTCTATCAATAAATAATAAATGAAACTTTTTATCTATTACATTGTCATCTATATGAATACATCACCAATTCCCTCTCACCAAAATCATATACTAGTAGTGTAATATAGTAATGATGAAAATATATCATTAATGTAACATTTCCAACATCACAATTGATCTATTTTCACTCAAATCCCAATCCCATACATCTTGGGGATTCTGTCCATTATATATCTTCATATCATACCTTCATACAACATCAAAAATAAAATTGCATAAACACAACCTCTCAACACATTCTATACAAGATCAATACTACCATTATAAACTTTCACATGTCATACATCACTACATAACCCCATCAAAACCTCACATCCACATCACCTCATCACTAGTACATCACCACATTCCTAATAATTCTATATATGGTGGTTGAGTTGATGATTGGGAGTATTTTTCTATCTGTATGACATGATTCCATGATATTAAAGAATACTTCTAGACCACAAAACCTCATATTGGTTTCAATTACAATTCTTGACTCATGTAGTGGATTATATGAAATAATAGATCTATAATGAATATAATAGTTTAATTTTACCACATCTTATACTCCATGTTCTAGATAAAATTTCACACTGAAAACCCATCACCACATCATCACTAACAAAAATCACCAACCACTTCCACCACTGAATACAAAAAAATATGTCCTTAAAATAAAATACAATAATAATTTATTATCCAAACATACTCATTAAATTACATATAAATTCCAAAATTCCACATTTGACATTATTAAATCACACAATATCAAAATAAATATTATATTCCAAGAAATAAGTCTTACTATAATGACATCAAATTTGAATTTTTTTTTATTTTAAATAAAGTATATAATTTCAAATAATTTATCACATCAACTTCATTCCATTGTTTTTTAAAAAAATCCATTCTTATTTCACATTAATGATTTATTTCATATTTTTCTACTAACCCTTATATCCTTGAAAATATCTAACACACCTACCATGACATCCTCGCCTAACAATTTTACCAACAAAATACATGAATTTACCAAAAGTATTGCATGAATAAAATAATAAAAATAAATCTCATATAATTCTATTTCATCAAATAAAACTAAAAAAAACAAAATCCTACACTACTATCATAAAAATTAAATAACAGAATTACCACAATAATCAAACAATTCATTCTTATCATGATTTATCATTTTCCACCATTTCGTATTTATTAAATAAATATCAAAAACAATTCCAAATTCCTACCTATTTATACCATTTTCATATTTAAAATACATACTAATCAAATATTAGTAAATATATGAAAAACAATACAGGATCTTCAACATACATAACACAAAAATAATTAATAAATAACTCAACAATAATAAAAATTGAATTTATAGCATGTTCATCATAATTCTCAATTCTAATTTAAATTAAAGTCATTATCTTTGATAGGTAAATATCATCACTTTACCAAACTAATATTACGAATGATAATTCCACATTAATAAAAAAATAATATATATATAATATGAATCAAATCATATATGATTTACTTGAAGAAAAAAATTAGAATAGAACTGAAATGATTCACTTTCAACCAACATGAAATGGACCTTTATTAATCATAAACACACCATAATTCATTATTCCCTAAATAATACACCATAAAAATAAAATTTAAATCTATATGATATACTAATAAAAATATAATGAATATGAAAGATTAAAAAAAGTTGTAAAATTAGATAACATTGGATGGATGGTTCTTGAAAACACATTAGTAAGAGTATTATTTAAAACCAAGGATGTCATATGAAATAAAATCCAAGAAACAATATTTAAAATCCTCTTTAGAAATAAAAAGATTAAAATTATGGAGTGTTGTGATATAAATATATAATAAAAAATACAAGGGGATTTACAATGTCCTGGTGAGGTCACACCACATTTTTTTGGCTTAGTGGATAATTGCAACATCGCAAGGTATTCTAAAAATAAATGGTAATGCATTAAAATTGGTTTTAAGTAGATATTTATAACTGGCCTTTAAAAATAATTTTTCCACTCCAAAGTTTTGAAATTCGAAAAATGGTCATCTACAATTGTGTACAATATGTTATTTAGAGCCTAATAGAACTAACTTGTTTTTTTGGTGAATAGTAAGATACCCTTATTAATAGTAATATGAATAGTAATATGACCCTAATGAATAGTAAATTGTACTATTATTATATTTTCTAAAATCTAGATGATAATACAATTTTGGTTAATTTTTCAATGTGATATAAAATTAGTTATATTTTTAAAATGTTAATTTGGAAATATATATGAACTTATTTATAAATTTAAATAATATTATTTAAAAAATTATTTTCAAAATGTGGACTTCATTTTTGAATTCTACCCATCAAAAAATGGTTTTGGTGAATTTTTGTAATTTTTCTGAAATACCTGAATTTTTTGTGAATAGTAAAATACATTAATTTACCGTATAATTACATTATAATTTAAAACCACTATTCCTAACATCATAAGTGATGAAAGAACCCAAATCTATAACTCACATTTCTTATTTACTATTCTCAGTCATGGAAGACTCACTATTCCCTGTCTTGTGGGGAAATAATAAATTAATGAATTTTATATTGAGAAATCTCCTCTCCCCTCCACAATAAATACCACCCTCATTCCCCTCTTCATCAAACACATCTCAATCCTTTAACCTTACCTATGTTCTATCCAATAACCCTCCCAAATCTCTTAAAAACTTCCTAGAGTTTCTGGTATCACCGAAAGTCCAAAACCAATGGCCTTAAGAGGGATCTCAAGGAGAAGAGATCAAGAGGAAAACTTCCTCTTTCATTTTCTTTCTTTCCATTCAATTATGTTATTATTTTTCATACTCTCGGGATTATGTGGGGATATTTAATTCCATATCCTCCTTACTGCCCATATTATGTAATAATGATGAGATACCAACTTTATCTCATCAAATTATTTTATGGAAATTTAAACGATGTCATTAGGTTGCCGAATTTTCTTAAGGAATTTCTCAAATTTTCTTTTATATTGAGTTCCTTTATTTTCTTCTTATATCCTCACATCCTCTTATACGAGAGGAATGAAAGCTCCAGAATCTTTTATATTCTGCATGTTCTCATTTTCAGGGAAAATTCATCATCAATCTTCTTCTCTTCTTGCACTTGTTCAAGGAATAACAACATTGTCTGTGATGTGTCGAATTACCGACATCGTGGACAATGTGATTTCATTTTGCTTTAAATCATTCAAGGCTGGTCATGAAACCATTTTTATGGTTGAACCAGTTTTTAATATATATATTATGTCTCATAATTGGTTCTGTAATTATTTTCAACACATGATTTGAATTTATTAAACAAAATGAGGGCATTATTATCAAAGAACCACTAAAATTATTTAAACGGACATCATTAATGTTTTAACTAATGAATATTCCTCATATAAAATTTCAAAATGAAAAATGGTATGATTTATGGTTCTGGAAAAATGTAAATAATATTCCATTCCAATTTTGGAGTTTCACACCCAATTGACAAGAAAACCATCATGAACCAATCACGGAAGTCAAGTGAAGAACTCACGCCAAAACAATGCAAGGAACAAAATAATAAAAATTAATGGGTGAAATGATCTAATAAAATTATGATATAAGATATTATAAATAATTATATGTTTCATTAATATATTAATAACATTATTGTAACCATTATAAATAGGTATAAATGATTTGAAGTTAGTACATACCTGAGGAAAGGGAATTCTTAACCTGATTTCCATTCATTGGGTTAACATTCTATTTCATTATTTATGTGGTATTAAAATTGATTGTGTCATGGGTTTTGTATATAATATGTTTAATTATGTTCACTTACAGTGTGTATACATATTCCATCAAAACTACTAAGTCTCACTTCAATTATATGATATTTATAATGAAAATTCCTTTTAAATTCCTCTTTTAAAATTCTGTTTTACAAAATTCAAAATCAATTTTCTTATGATATTATTCATGTTTTATGATTATGTTATGGTTATTGGGAATTTTTTATGATTATGGATGAGAACTATATCTCCCTCCAATTCATTGTGTATATGTAAGCTGTAGGTTGGTCGTATGGTAACTCCAAGTGTAACTACGATGGTTACAAAAATTGTAAGGTAGCCGTGAGTGTTGAAAATGATAAGGTAGTTGAGAGGGTTACAAGATAATTAATGTAATGTCCCAAGATACCTTTATGATTTATTTATGATCTTCTATTTTTTGGATATTTTGTAATCACATGTTTCACAATGTAAATATATATGGGTGATTAGTATGTCCTTTGAAAATGATTTCATGCGTTATACTTACTCATGAACTAATGTGTTCTTTCCTTATGTTTATATCCCTAACTGAGATTTTGTTCTCATCCAACATTTTTAAATGATTTTTATATGTTAAATATGTGTAATAAAAATAATGAATACAAGTTAAATGTTTAAATATTAGTCAAGGAAATCATGTTTTATGTGAAATGTTTTATATTTTGTAAGAAATGAATATTGTTTTTATAGTATCCAATCTGTAATAATGTGTAAATTTATGAATGTTTTATGTCCCAATTATCTAGGGATATAAACATTAAAGGATACTCAATGTGAAAGGAAGTGAATTCCTGACTAAATTCAATATTATTTAGTGTAATAAGGCGGGTTCCTTATAGTTGGGATCAAAGGATGGTTTAGATAACTTTAGGGGTTATGATGATTGTAAACGAATACAACAAATTATTTTACTCTATGATTAATTTAAAATGGTATAGAATTTAATGATTACAGTGTTTCTTCATCTAAGATATGTTTGTTCAGAATGGTTGTCCACAAAAGGAATATGGAAGTATAAAAGGAGAGGCACCAACAGAACGACATCCTTCTGAATCTACAGCCTGGAATGGTAGGGATTGGAACTGAGTAGTTTTTGACAGTAATGGCTCAGCTAACACATGCATTAAATATTGGTGGAATCCATGAAATAGAAAAAATAGAGGTACCACAACAGAACATGACAGTAGTGGAACATTTTATGAGACTACACCCTCCTACTTTCAATGGATCCTCTAACCCAGTAATAGCTAAAGGATGGATCAAAACACTTGAAAAGGTATTCAATGTTATGGGATGTTCTGAAAATAAAAAGGTATTTATTTACATATATCATTTTGAAGTTGAAGATGATCAGTGGTGGTAAATGGTAAGTAATATCAGGGGTAGAGATGATTTTGATACCTTATAGTGGGATGAATTTAAAAGTCTTTTCCTTGAAAAATATTTTCCTAAGGTGGTACAACTTAGGATGGAGAAGCAATTCTTTGAATTGAAGAAAAAGGAGGAAGATTTAGTGGTTGTATATGAAGAAAATTTCACCCGAATGGTGAGGTATGATTCAAATATTATTTTAGATCATGACAGAAAAAACAATCTCTTTTACTCAAGTTTGAAGCCAAGGTATCAAAGGGCGTTGGCCTGCTGTGAATTGAAAGGCTATGATAAACTTGTCCATTGAGCTGAGTGGGTTGAGATGGAGTTTTCTAATGATCATGTGCATTTTGGAAAAAGGGATAAGAATAGTTACCAGTGGAAAGAGATGGTTAAGAATCAACCGAAGAATCTGACAGTAATAAAATCTATTTTCCAGTTTGCGAAAATTGTGTCAAGAAAAACTATGGGGAATGTCTTAGAAAAACTGGGAAGTGTATTAAATGTGGTAAGTTTGCATATATGGCCCAAGATTGTAATGAAAATGATCCTAAGACAGACCCCGATAAGCAAACCATAATGTGTTTTAAATGTGGTGAGATGGGTCACTATGCAAATCCCTTCTTAAAGAGAGATACAAATGATTCAAAGAAGCCAGAATATAAGCAGAAAGGTGTAGTGAGATCATTTGTGACTACGTCAGCAAATTTCGGTCCATCCAATGAAGTAGTATCAGGTAATCTATTCATTTACTCATATTTTTCTAATGTTTTGTTTGATACAGGGTCTATACATTCCTTCAACTCTAAGAAATGTTATAGAAAGTTGGAAATATCACCTCAACAAATGAAACCAGAACTTGTTGTTAAAACACCAGGGATAAATATTATAGAAAACATGAAAGATAAGAATCTTATTATTATGGTATGTGGAATGAAGTTTCCTGTAAACCTTGTTGTTTTTACCTTAGTCGAGTTCGATGTTATTCTGGGAAAGGATTGGATTTTTTATCATTCTAAGATTGAATGTAGAGATAACGAAGTTGTTTTTCAGAATGAGTTTCAGTTTGTATATAATAATGAACCCATACAATTGATAACCTATCAGCATTATGGGAAATTGTTGAAAGATGGAAATGAATGTTATATTGCTCTTATTTATGTAAACAAGGGAACTGTTAAGATTAATGATGTTCCAATGGTAAATGAATACCTTGATGTTTTTCCTAATGAGATACTTAGTGTCATACCTGATCGAGAAGTCAAATTCACAAATGACTTAGTTGTTGATGCTAATCTAATTTCATTCCACTATATCATATGGCTCAAATAGAACTTCATGAATTGAAAAATAAGTTATAGGACTTGCTTCATAAAGGCTTCATTCATCTTAGAATTTCACCATAGGGAGTTCTTGTTTTGTTTGTTAAAAATAAAGATGGTTCCATGAGAGTTTTCATTGATTACAGAACATTGGATAACATCACTATTAAAAACAAGTATCCTTTGCCTCATATTGATGACTTGTTTGATCATCTCCAGGGAGCTCATTAATTTTCAGAGATTGACATGATATCCGGATACAATCAGCTAGAGGTGATAGATGGTGTCATCCCAAAAAAAGCTTTTCGTACTAGATATGGGTATTATGAATTTGTTGTTATTCCGTTTGGGTTAACTAATCCACCAGCTGTATTCATGAATCTTATGAATATTTTATTTCATGAATTCTTGGAAAAGTTTTTGGTTGTGTTTATTGATGACATTCTAGTATTTTTCAAAAATACAGAGGAACATGGAAATAATCTAAGGGTTGTTTTGAAAACCTTATAAAAAAAACTATATGTGAAATTAAAAAAGTGTGATTTTTGGTTGCAAAGAATTTCTTTTCATGTGAATATTGTAAATAAGGATGGAATAACAGTTGATCCTCACAAAACAAAAGTGGTGGATGAATGGCCAAGACATACAAATGTCATAGAAATTCATAGTTTTTGTGGATTAGCAGGTTATTACAAACGTTTTGTTAAGAAATTTGCATGGTTAACTAGCCTGATAACTAATTTAACCTGAAAATGGGTTAAATTTATTGGGAAAAAATAATTTGATTCTTGTTTTCAAGAAATGAAGAAGAGATAGGTGAATTCTCCAATTTTGGACTTACCTACTCGAAATGGTTATTTTTTTCATCTATAGAAATGATTATTTGATGGGACTTGGTTGTTTTTTTATGTATAAGGATTAGATAATTGTTTATGCTTCAAGACCAAATAAAAATCACGAGATATATTATCCCATAGATGATTTGGAATTGGCATCTCTAGTTTTTTCTTTGAAAATTTGGATGCACCATTTTTACGAATCCAAATGTCAAATATATACTGACCATAAAAGTTTGAAGTATATATTCACTTAGAAGGAATTAAACATGAGGTAGAGAGGATGGATTGAACTGATAAAGAATTATGATTTCATGATTAATTACCATCCAAGAATAGAAAACAACATAGCAGATGCCCTGTGTCAAAAACATCATGCATCATTAACCATGTTACATTTGGAAGATGATCCATTGATTAATGATTTGAGGAATTTGTGCTTAGAAGTGGTTGGTTTTTGGAATACATCTATTTTGTTTCAAGTTTCAGTGCAATCTTCATTGTTAGACAGAATTAAGAAAGCATAGAAGGAAGTCTATGAGCTACAACAAATGGTAGAATTGGTTAAAATGGGAAAGCTTCTAGAATTTAACCATGATTCTTATTGTGTTTTATGATTTGGAAAAAGGTTGTGTGTGACCTATGATTCTAAGTTGAAGAATGATTTATTTTTTTTAAGCTCATATTTCTCCATTTTTAGTTCATCATGGAAGTACTAAGACGTACAGATACATTCAAGAGTATTATTGGTGCGATAGAATGAGAAGAGATATTGCTGATTTTACTGTGATATGTTTAACATGCCAATAGTTTAATGAAAAGTGGAAGTTATCAAAGGGGATTATTCAAACTTTACCAGTGCCAAAGTAGAAATGGGAGAATGTATGTAATGACCCACCAATTCTTATTGTCTTGAGAGCTCAATGAGTCATTACTTGGCCTTAAGCCATATCCCCAAGGTGCCAAAGGCTGGCAATAAATGCTGAAGGTTTTCAAAACACATGGGGGACTATTTACCCTTCTAAAATAAAACAATTAACAACAATAAAAACTAGATAAACATCTCCAAGAAACCACTATATGATGCATGATTTAAAAAATATGATAGTTCGCCCATTTATTTCATTTTAAACCAACAAAAGTGCAATAGTGGAAGCCAAACTAAATCAGAGTAAACAGCGAAAAGACAACCGACAAGACTCAAAAACAAAAAATACTCCAAGGCTCTACAAGCTCTATGCTCCAACTCTACCAAATAGCTCAAGAAGTCATGAAGTAGTGCTAAACACATGTTCCACCTTTCTATTGCCAACATCCCGGTAAATGACATCTACAAAAGCACCAATGTGCCAAAGTAGGGGGTGAGTAAAAAAACTCAGTAGGTTTTCCTCGATGACTTCCCAACTCATGCCTCTAGGATAAAACATGTTAGCACATTTATATAAAACAATTTATATAAAACAGTTCTGAAACAATTCACAATAGGCTTGTTCCAAGTCAAACCATTTTTCAACAAACCATATTTCTCAAGAAAAACAACCAATAAAATTTTCTCAATCAAATTCACATTTCCACTTTGGCATGACCATTCATTTTCACATAATCACATCATTACACATGCATGAATCATTATGACAGATCCATACTCAAGAGCGGTCTCTCATCGATCTACCAAGTCATCACAAGGTAATTATTCCCCATGTTCCATTACTCTTTTGGCACTGAGTACAAGGTAAAGTTTCAACCAAGCCTCATAAATGCATTGTGAACCCACACACCCAGTACACCCAAAAACCACACCATTTCAACCATGCCAAAAACATTTCAATAAAACAACCATTTTGTTGAAATATTTTTTCCCGAAAACCATTTTACGAATCTAGAAAATCCATATTTTAAAATCAAGAAACCAAATCACTTTTCACAAACCATTCATTCATTTTCGACAATTCCATTAAAACCCATAAATCATCACTAAAGCTGATTTATAACATGCTTTGCACTAAATTATCACAATAAAAACAAAGAAATTAAATAAATTTAAACTAAAATTTTAAGTTCTAAGAAAGAAGAATTGAGAGTGAATATGCCTACCTCAAAAAATTGGGCAAAACCAACCAACGGACAAAGAACGCCAACAAAACCGAGCCGATTCTCCAAATACCCTCCTTAGATATCTTCTCCTAACACAACCATGAACATATCTTATCATATTTGGCATCCAAACCCTTAGATATTCCCATAACAGGCATATATATAAGAAAATGAGAGATAAAGAGAACTATATCTAATTAGATCTAAGAAACCGATCAAGAATGATCACATACCCTAAGAATCTGGCTTCGATTCGCCAAGAAAAGCCTTCGGATCGCCTCCGGAATGTTTGGGAGAAGTCTTCCAACCATCAAGGGAGAGTAATCCTGAGTTAGGTCCACTAAGAAGCCTTAATGAGGCAATTAAAGGGAAAAATAATTAGATCCACAATTTTAGGATCTAATTTTAAGTGACCGCACGGTTAGTCCACACGATTTGACAAACCGTGCGTTAACCTTGCGTTAGCTTATGCCTCGACCATCCTTCATGCATGGGCATTATTAATGTTTTAACATATGAATAATCCTCATATAAGAAATAAAAATAATAAATGGTATGATTTATGGTTCTGGAAATTTTTAAAAACCACTCCATTCCAATTCTAGCATTTCACTTCCAATTGACAAGAACAACAATCATGAACCAATCATAGAAGTCAAGTAAAGAACTCACCCCAAAACAATTCAAGGAAAAAAATACTAATAATTAAAATGTGAAATGATCAAAGAAAATGATAATATAAGATATTATAAATACTGAAATGTTTCATTAAGATATTAATAAAACCATTTTAACCATTATACAGGAGGTATAAATGAGTTAGAGGTAGTACATACCTGAGGTAAGGGAATTATTAACCTAAATTCCATTATTTGGGTTAACATTATACTTCATTATTTTTGGGGTATTAAAATTGATGGTGTGATGGGTTTTGGTTATAATATGTTTAATTATGTTTATTTACAATGTGTATACATATTATATCCACTCTACTAAGTATCACGTCAATTATATGATATTTATAACAAACTTCCCTTTTTTAAATCCTCTTTTAAAATTATGTTTTACAAAATTCAAAAATAATTTTTTTATGATATTATTCATGTTTTATGATTATGTTCTGGTTCTTGTTCATTGTTAATGATAAAGGGAGGGACCTATATCTCCCTCCAATGCATTGGGTATGTGTGTGTTGGAGGTTGTCCATATGGTTACTCCAAGTGTAACTACGATGGTTACAAATATTGTAAGGTAGTAGTGAGTGATAAAAGTGATAAGTTAGTTGAGAGTGTTACAAGATTATGTAAGTACTGTCCCAAGATACCATTATGATTATATTTATGTTCTTATGTTTTGTGTGGATCTTGTGTCATATTATGTTTCACAAAGTAAGTATATAAGGGTGATAAGTATGTCTTTTTAAAATGAATTCATACATTATAAGTACTCATGGACTAATGTGTTCATTCATTATTATTATACCCCTTTCTGAGATTTTGTGCTCATCCCACGTTTTTAAATTATTTCCATAGGTTAAGGATTATCAAGACAAAGAATGAAGATAAGTTAAATTTTAGAAGATTAGTCTAGGAAATCCTGTTTTTCGAGAAAAGATTTATATTTTGTAAGAAATGAATATTGTTTTTATGGTATCCACACTATAAGAAAGTGTAATTTTATGAAGGTTTTATGTCCCAATTCTCTAAATCTCAAAACATGAAAATATCGTCAATGTGAATGGAAGTAAATTTTTGACTAAATTTTAGATTATTTAATGTAATAAGGTGGGGTCCTTATAGTTTGTATCAGATAATGGTTTAGATAACATTAGGGGTTTGGATGATATTAAATGAATACCATAAATGATTTTTATTCTATGATTAATTTAAAATGTTATGGCATTAAAATATTACCATGATTCTTTGTCTAAGATATGTTTGTTCAGAATGGTTGTCTGCAGAAGGAATAGGGATGCTAAATAGGAGAGGAACCAACAGAAAGACATCCTTCTGAATTTGTAGCCCAGAATGGTAGGGTTTGGAACCAAGTAGTTTGTGACCTTAATGGATCAACTAACGTAGGAATTAAATGGTGGTGGAATCCATGCAAGAGAAAAAATAGAGGTACCAAAACGGAACATGATATTAGTGGTACATTTTATGAGACAACACACTCCTGATTTCAATGGATCTTTTGACCTAGTAGCAGTTGAAGGATGGATCAAAGCCCTTGAAAAGATATTCAATGTTATGGGATGTTCAGAAAATCAAAAGGTATGTCTTGAAATTTATCGCTTTGAAGGTGAAGATGATCAGTGGTGGTCAATGGTAAGTAATATCAGGGGTAGAGAGGATTTTGATGCCTTAGTGTGGGATCAATATAAAAGACTTTTCTTTGAAAAATATTTTCTTAAGGTGGGGCGACTTAGGATGGAGAATCAATTACTTGCATTGAATAAAAAAGAGGAAGATTCAGTGGCTGTGTATGTAGAAAACTTCACCCAACTGGCGAGGTATTCTCCAAATCATATTTCTTATATTTATAGGAAAATCAATCGCTTTTTCTTAGGATTAAATCTGTAGAGACCCGAAGCCTGACGTACATGGACATTACATTACATTTGCGGAATACTTAGTACATAACAAAAACACACACACAAGGATCATAATAGTTTAGTGTCTTTGGAAACTCGGAACGTAATCTTCTAATCGTGGTGAAAGATCTTCAATATCTCCCATAAAGATATTCCCTTTTTTTTACCTAAAACCTTTCCTTATATCCTGGGGAAAAGAAAACATAAAAGGGTGAGCTCAAATTCTCAGTAAGGGTATACAAAAGAAAAATCAATCACATCATATTCATAAGAACATAACTTTTGGAAATCTTAACCTGTAAAAGAGAGCATAATTTCATAACATGGGATAAATAATAGTAGTGAAATGAAATCCCAATAATCATAAATTAAAACATGAAACTTTGTGGCATTCACACATAATCATAGAGAATCATTTCTTGTTAGTCAAGACTCATTGCCAAGACTATCTTAGTGGAAAAAGTCCCTTTCTGAACCGAGTCACCCTCGTTTCAGTCCTGTTTCACCGAACCGGTATAACCTACCGTTCCAGCCATGTCTATCTCATGAGATATAAAATCTTTACCCAATGCATTGGAGGGAGATATAGGTCCCACCCATCTCATAATGATACCATTATTATGTGTGCCACAAAATCATAAATCATACATCATTGCATAACCCATGTAATACAAATGGGAATCTTAAACATCATGACATCATAAAACAATTCATATAAGATAAAGGAGTTCATAAAAATAATTCCATCACAGTATAATCAAATCAATGTAATAATAGGGATAAAAACAGAACCCTTTATTATCTTAGATGGAAAATAATTTTGATAAAATACTTGAACTCCATTCTTGAGAAAAATATCCTTTCTACTTCAAAAAACACTCCTCTTTTCATAACATGTCATACAATTATAAACTAAAAGAAATTGATTAAAAATAAACTTGAAAACTTATAAAGGAAGATTCTTGGAAATAATGTTTTAAAAATCCATTCTTGCCATAAAAGTTAAAAAAAACATTCTTCGTACTTTTGTCGAAAAAGTCAAAAAGTACCTCGTACGAAAAACGACAAAAGATTCCTTTCATATATTTTACTAAAAACTCACTGAAGGGTAAAATTGGATTTCAAAAATTTTAGGTGGATGGAAATAATATTACATATTGAGGAAATATGGATGTGGATGATAAAATACACCCTAGTAAATACTTACGAATAAACAATCTCGGATAAAAATGAGATTGTGATATTTCCCTTACCTTAGGTCCGATTTGCTTCGTAAGTGTCCAAACCTACTGTATAATCATTTAAATAATGTCATTGACTTATTAAGGAATCATATTCATTGTTATGATATCATATATGGTTCACTTATGACATTATATTACCCGTTCTTTTGTAAATTCCATGTTAAAGAGCGTTTTGGGTAAAATTGTTTCATTTGTTGTCCGTGTTTTGACTTGTAATTATTCATATGATTACTTAGATCATGATTACTTAATTCCAGAATATAAAACATGATTTATATATATATATTCATAATATAAATATATATAATAAATCAGTAAATGGAAAGAAATACACCGTTCATGGAGATGGTAGTCCGTACGTACGCATGAACGCTGTTTTCGTTTCCTTATTGAATTGAATGGAATTAATTAGATGACATACATATAAATATAAATAAATCCAGTATCATTATTATGTCATATATTTCATTAGTACTTATTATATATACTTTATAATCATTCATTAATGGTTAATCATTGAGAATGAATCTCATCGCGTCGTGGAGACGGTATTCCGTACGTACGCACGCGCGGTGATTTCCTTTTTCCGTAGGATGGATAGAAGGTTAATTAGAGTTGTTTCATATTTATAAAAACATATCAGTATATAATAAATACTAATGTTATTACTTTATCTTGAAACAACTAAATAAGAAGAAGTTGAAGAAGAAAGAATTTGAAAAGATCAGTAATGGATATTACCTCTTCTTTGGAACGCCTCTTTGAATCCTCCACTTAGGGAACTAAGATTGGTCTTTGAAGAAGACCAGGACCTCTAGGATTATTCTAGGGAAGTGGAGAAGGGATTTTGGCAGGGTTTGGCAGATCTTGAGTGCTCAAATTGGTGTGAGGAGGAGGGGAAGGAGGTGCCCTTTTATAAGGGAGGAGAGGGGCACCTTAGGAATATCTCAAAATATTATTTTATATTAAAGTCAAAATCGGTTTATAATGGTTACAAAGGGTCTTCTTTCGAAGCTAAAGTGGGGATGGGTCGAAATACTATCAACAAATAGGATTTAGACAAGTTTAGGTTATTATTTTAACCTTATCAATTAGATTTAACTCTAAGTTAAATAATTTAACTTTTACCGTGTCTTTTTGTTTTCTTACACTATATGGTTAATACACTTACTATAACATGCCAAACGAACCCAAAATTGTTTATTATTAATATATATATCCTTATCTAAGTCATTTGGCTGAACCTTAGATTTTTAGGAATAAAATAAAAATTAATAATATAATATTTGATTTAAAAACTATTTTGTGTCAATTTTGACACTATTTGATATATGATTTTTGTGAAAGTCATAACAGAATTATATGTTCGAACCAAGTTAATTAAATCCACAATAATATATTATAGTAACCTAGAAAATTAGTGGGATTCATAAAAAGTCTCAAATTACATTTATTTTGGTGTTTATAACATCAATTATGTCAATATTTCATTAATAAGATAATTACTGCATCATCATTGTGTCATAAATAAATTAAATTATTTAATGTCTAAAAATTATAAATAAAATACCATTATTTATAAAATCTTTTTATATTTCTAATGAATATTTATAGTTGAATTTATCTTATGTATAACCCCATATTAAAAATGATTTACTTATTAAACATTGATTTTAACTATTTTAACCCTTCTTTAAATAATTTAATAATAAATGTCCTAATCTAATCCAAGTGGGCCTAAATGATAATATTTTACACTTAAGGTTGTTTTTGGTCGAGATACACTTGTCTAATAGGATTAGGACATGTGTTAGGATAATATTAATATCATTTTTACCCTTAATTACACTATTTACTTTTAACCGTGGTAAATAAAAGCAAAAAGTTACTATTCACCAAAAATTATTTTCATCTCATTGAACCACATTTTACTTACTGACATCAATCGTGTCTCTCGGATTTTTGAAATTCCATTCACAGAAGCGGTAAAATTAAGATTTATGAAAAAATTAATTTTTTTAACTACCACTTAGTAGGTTCACTATTCATCAAAAATTGAAGTTTTTCAGAAAAATTCCAAAATTTCACCCTAAGCTATAATTGATATTCCGAATTCAAAATTTATTTCTATTTTGAAAAATTCCCAACATATAAGTTGCATTAATTAATTTTATAATTAATTTCCGCTGTTACAACAAATAGCGTGTTTTTAAGAGAGAATAACTATCAAAAGATTAACACTTGTTTATGTCTGGTGTAAATGTGAAATTACATCCAATGACCAACATTGTATTGAATTGTAAAAATATATTCTAAATATAATTTAAAACCACTCAAATTAATAATTTATCACTATTAATTATTTCGATTAAAAAAGTTGTTTTTAATTAAAATTTAGTAATTTTCACTATTCATCAGAAAATAAAAGTTATCCGAAAAGTACCAAAATTTCACCCTAAGCTAATTTCGATATTATGAATCCAAAAATGAATTCCATTTTGAAAAATAAAATTACAAAATTTCAAAAAGTGGTTATTACTATTCATAACAGCTAGTTTTAATAATATTTTAATCGCATATTGTTGTTTAGTGAAACTAGTTATTGCGTACTACACACGCTATCGAGAAAGGTCACGATTGCATATAATGCAAGGCAAATCAAGGATGCGTGTTGTGCAAGCTCCTTTTGGTGTAGCGTACAACACAAGACATTAGTGAAATTAAAAAGAATATTTTTCATAAAATCTTGGGCTGTTACATTCTACCCCCCTTAAAATGAATTTCACCCTCGAAATTCGTCGGGGTTATAAATGGTTTACTATTCGAAAGTTTCTTTAATAGAAACTCACATCGTAAAAAGGAATACCAAAACCAATCCTTAAAAATGAAAGTATGAAACGTAACGGTTACCCAAATAAACTAATCACTGGGTTTCCACATAGGTGAAAATATGGATATGGAAGAAAAATCTAACCATCATGTTCTGATGGAGAGTGGTAGAGAACATGGCTATGGAAAAGCCAGAAATCACAAAGCCATAAATTTGTGACGATCTAGGGTACCATCTGATTCATCAGATATAAGGGCACTAGGACAACATTTTTGGTTTTCAAGATAGTTTCCCTAAAGTTGAAGAGTTTGAATTAGAATAAATACTTACTTTATTTTGGTACAATCTCACTGTTGTTCGTGCCTTGAACAATTTCTACTTCATATCTTTAATAAATTAAGTTGAATTTGTTATTCGTGAAGTGTTAGAAGATCATGTGATAGAATGACGGGTCATTCCATCTATCTCAAACAAAAGGTTAGAAAAATTTATATACATAAGTCGATCTATAGTGAGATTAATCATATATGGTTCCTAAAATGGACTTATACTTCATATATCATACTGCTTAATATAATAAAACTAGTTTCTACTAAACAGGGACTTCCTGTAGGCCAGTGGTAGGCGATAAAGGCCAGTCGCACTTCAGTTGTGGGTTCGATTCCCACAGCCTTGTCTGACGCGATGGGTTGTCGCCCGTCCTGCAGGTTGTCCTTTTTTTCTAAAGCTATATTACTATAACATCCCATCAATAATATCAAAAAAAACTTCTATCCTTAAACAATACTAACTTATGTCCAACATAATCCATTCCAATCTTTAGGCTTATCCATAATACTGCAGTCCACTCTCATAACACAGTGAAAACGATTACCAGAGATTTAATACCATCGTTGATCCCCATATATCATAAGATATGTTTTGTTGGTCACATTCCAAACATTCAAAGGCCTTAATCAGGTATTCTCTTGAATACCCATTTAACCTTAGTGAAAACATGAATGCAGTTAAAAGTTAACACTTTCCACATACCAAAATCCTCAGAATTATATATACTCAAACCATGATATCACTTAGTCCTTATATCAATCATGATCTCATGAATACTGTTAAACATTTCGTTTTCTCGTTTTTCCTTCATTATGCGCATATCAACTTATTTCCAAAAATATCTCAATCACTTTGAATACCACATTAGTCCAATACATAAATATTTCAATACATTATGATACAACATTATTTTGGAATCCCATTACATAAACACTTAATCATTCCACCACATCGTTGTCATATTCAACATCGCCAATAGTAATCGCATGTGACTTCCCTTTGTCCTTTGCCTTAAGCGGTTTCTCATGTCGATCATCACTAACCCTTGGATTAGGGAATTTATTGGCATAATGTCCCATCTCCTTGCACTTGAAACATTGAAGTGTTGGTGGTGCGTTCTCTGTAATGTTTTCTTTGTTCACATCATTAGAAACCCTTTTTCCATTACTTCGACACTCAGCTACTCGATGACCTTCTTTTCCACACTTAAAACATTTTCTAGCCCCTTTAAGACAATATCCAACATGATTCTTTCCACGCTTTGAGCATAAGGAAACATTCATTTTCTTTTCACCATTATTATGAGATTTCTCCTTGAACTCCATCTTTCGTTTCTTGTCAAAACCATGAGATGGATATGTAACACCAACTTCCATTTCTACCTTCATAGCACAACGCACAATTTCTTCATAGCTACTGAAGTCTCGTATAGATAATGCCCTTCGAAGACTTGGTTTTAAGCCACTGAAAAATCGATCAACTTTACTTTCAGGTTGGATGATGATGCCAGATGCATACCTTGAAAGTCTTGTAAAATTCGCTTCGTATATACCAACATATTCATCATCCTTCTGTTTCATCTCAAGAAACTCCTTTTCCATCTTCGTTCAAAGAATACGAGGGTAGTACTTACTGAAAAACAAGTTCTTGAACTCATCCCATTTCATGGAATCAATTTCATCTCTTTGCCTCGTATTCTTGATAAGATTCCACCATTGATCAGCTTCACCTTCCAAATGATATACTGCTAAGATGACTTTATCATGTTCAGAACATTGAAGAACTGAAAATCTCTTTTCAGTGGTACTGATCCATTGTTCAGCAACAAGTGGATCGGAATACCCACTAAAAGAAGGTGGGCATTGCCTCATGAAGGACTCAATAGAATATTGTTCCCTTCTCTCCTCATTTGGAAGTCCAGGATGATTCATAGCTTGTGTAAGTATAGAAATAAGATTTTGCACTCCATCTCCCATAACATTTGTTTGTTTAGGAGGAAAATCATTGCATTGTCCATTGCATTGATCAACACGGTTCCTTCGGGTTCCAACCATCATCTAAAACCCAAAAAGAATAGTGTGAGAGGAAAAAATCATGCTAGGGAAAACAACATTATAAAGGGGGAGTATCCTCAATATCTAACTTCTTAGGATAAATTCTATGATCGTTACCATAGTTCTAGGACTGTATCTTATACATATACTTATCCTTAGGGACATCCCTAGATATACCTTAGAAATATCTCTAGGGATATCACTAACGTTTTCGCATCCTAGTTTCCAAAGGTTGACTAAGCCTTTCCTCTGATACCAACTGTAGAGACCCGAAGCCTGACGTACATGGACATTACATTACATTTGCGGAATACTTAGTAGATAACAAAAACACACACACACGGATCGTAATAGTTTAGTGTCTTTGGAAACTCCGAACGTAATCTTCTAATCGTGGTGAAAGATCTTCAATATCTCCCATAAAGATCTTCCCTTTTTTTACCTAAAACCTTTCTTTATATCCTGGGGAAAACAAAACATAAAAGGGTGAGCTCAAATGCTCAGTAAGGGTATACAAAAGAAAAATCAATCACATCATATTCATAAGAACATAACTTTTGGGAATCTTAACCTGAAAAAGAGTGCATAATTTCATAACATGGGATAAATCATAGTAGTGAAATGAAATCCCAATAATCATAACTTAAAACATGAAACTTTGTGGAATTCACACATAATCATAGAGAATCATTTCTTGTTAGTCAAGACTCATTTCCAAGAATATCTTAGTGGACAAAGTCCCTTTCTGAACCGAGTCACCCTCGTTTCAGTCCTGTTTCACTGAACCGATATAACCTACCGTTCCAGCCATGTCTATCTCATGAGATATAAAATCTTTACCCAATGCATTGGAGGGAGATATAGGTCCCACCCATCTCATAATGATACCATTCTTCTGTGTGCCACAAAATCATAAATCATACATCATTGCATAACCCATGTAATACAAATGGGAATCTTAAACATCATGACATCATTAAACAATTCATATAAGATAAAGGAATTCATAAAAATAATTCCATCACAATATAATCAAATCAATGTAATAATAGGGATAAAAATAGAACCCTTTATTATCTTAGATGGAAAATAATTTTGATAAAACACTTGAACTCCATTCTTGAGAAAAATATCCTTTCTACTTCAAAAAACACTTTTCTTTTCATAACATGTCATACAATTATAAACTAAAAGAAATTTATTAAAAATAAACTTGAAAACTTATAAAGGAAGATTCTTGGAAATAATGTTTTAAAATACATTCTTGCCGTATAAGTTAAAAAAACATTCTTCGTACTTTTGTCGAAAAAGTCAAAAAGTACCTCGTACGAAAAACGACAAAAGATTCCATTCATATCTTTTACTAAAAACTCACTGAAGGGTAAAATTGGATTTCAACAATTTTAGGTGGATGGAAATAATATTAAATATTGAGGAAACATGGATGTGGATGATAAAATACACCCCAGTAAATACTTATGAATAAACAATCTCGGATAAAAAGGAGATTGTGATATTTCCCTTACCTTAGGTCCGATTTGCTTCGTAAGTGTCCAAAACTCCTGTATAATGATTTAAATAATGTCATTGACTTATTAAGGAATCATATGAATTGTTATGATATCATATATGGTTCACTTATGACATTATATTACCCGTTCTTTTGTAAATTCCATGTTAAAGAGTGTTTTGGGTAAAATTGTTTCATTTGTCGTCCGTGTTTTAACTTGTAATTATTCATATGATTAATTAGATCATGATTACTTAATTCCAGAATATAAAACATGATTTATATATATATATTCATAATATACATATATATAATAAATCAGTAAATGGAAAGAAATACATCGTTCATGGAGACGGTAGTCCGTACGTACGCATGAACGCTATTTTCGTTTCCTTATTCAATTGAATGGAATTAAGTAGATGAAATACATATAAATATAAATAAATCCAGTATCATTATTATGTCATATTTTTCATTAGTACTTATTATATATACTTTATAATCATTCATGAATGGTTAATCATAGAGAATGAATCTCATCGCGTCGTGGAGACGGTATTCCGTACGTATGCACGCGCGGTGATTTCCTTTTTCCGTAGGATGTATAGAAGGTTAATTAGAGTTGTTTCATATTTATAATAACATATCAGTATATAATAAATATTGATGTTATTACTTTATCATGAAACAACTAAATAAGAAGAAGTTGAAGAAGAAAGAAGTTGAAAATATCGGTAATGGATATTACCTCTTCTTTGGAACGCCTCTTTGAATCCTCCACTTAGGGAACTAAGATTGGTCTTTAAAGAAGACCAGGAACTCTAGGATTATTCTAGGGAAGTGTAGAAGGGATTTTGTCAGGGGTTGTCCGAGCTTGAGTGCTCAAATTGGTGTGAGGAGGAGGGGAAGGAGGTTCCCTTTTATAAGGGAGGAGAGGGGCACCTTAGGAATATCTCAAAATATTATTTTATATTAAAGTTAAAATCGGTTTATAATGGTTCAAAAGGGTCATATTTCGAAGCTAAAGTGGGGATGGGTCGAAATACTATCAACCAATAGGATTTAGACAAGTTTAGGTTATTATTTTAACCTTATCAATTAGATTTAACTCTAAGTTAAATAATTTAACTTTTACCGTGTCTTTTTTTTCTTACACTATATGGTTAATAAACTTACTATAACATGCCAAACGAACCCCAAATTGTTTATTATTAATATATATATCCTTATCTATGTCATTTGGCCGAACCTTAGATTTTTAGGAAAAAAATAACAATTAATAATATAATATTTGATTTAAAAACTATTTTGTGTCAATTTTGACACTATTTGATATATGATTTTTGTGAAAGTAATAACAGAATTATATGTTCAAACAAAGTTGATTAAATCAACACTAATATATCATAGTAACCTAGAAAATTAGTTGTATTCATAAAAAGTCTCAAATTACATTTATTTTGGTATTTATAACATCAATTATGTCAATATTTCATTAATAAGATAATTACTGCATCATCATTGTGTCATAAATAAATTAAATTAATTAATGTCTAAAAATTATAAATAAAATACCATTATGTAGGAAATCGTTTTAGCTTTCTAATTAATATTTATAGTCTAATTTATCTTATGTATAACCCCATATTAAAAATTATTACTTTATTAACCTTTGATTTTAACTATTTTAACCCTTCTTTAAATAAATTAATAATAAATGTCCTAATCTAATCCAAGTGGGCCAAAATGATCATATTTTACACTTAAGGTTGTTTTTGGTCGAGATAGACTTGTTTAATAGGATTAGGACATGTGTTAGGGTAATATTAATATCATTTTTACCCTTAATTACCCTATTTACTTTTAACCGTGGTAAATAAAAGTAAAAAGTTACTATTCACCAAAAAATATTTTCATCTAATTGAACCACATTTTACTTACTGACATCAACCATTTCTCTCGGATTTTTGAAATTCCATTCACAGAAGCGGTAAAATTAAGATTTATGAAAAAATTAATTTTTTTTAACTACCACTTAGTAGTTTCACTATTCATCAAAAAATTGAAGTTTTTCAGAAAAATGCCAAAATTTCACCCTAAGCTATAATTGATATTTTGAATTCAAAAATGATTTCTATTTTACAAAATTCCCAACATATAAGTTTCATTAATTAATTTTATAGTTAATTTCCGCTGTCACAACAAATAGCGCGTTTTTAAGAGATAATAACTATCAAAAGATTAACACTTGTTTATGTCTGGTGTAAATGTGAAATTACATCCAATGACCAAAATTGTATTGAATTGTAAAAATATATTCTAAATATACTTTAAAACCACTCAAATTAATAATTTATCACTATTAATTATTTCGATTAAAAAAGTTGTTTTTAATTAAAATTTAGTAATTTTCACTATTCATCAGAAAATAAATGTTATCCGAAAAGTACCAAAATTTCACCCTAAGATAATTTCGATATTATGAATCCAAAAATGAATTCCATTTTGAAAAATAAAATTACAAAATTTTAAAAAGTGGTTATTACTATTCATAACGGCTAGTTTTAATAATATTTTAATAGCATATTGTTGTTTAGTGAAACTCGTTATTGCGTACTATACACGCTATCGAGAACGGTCGCGATTGCGTGTAATGCAAGGCAAATCAAGGATGCGTGTTGTGCAAGCTCCTTTTGGTGTAGCGTACAACACAAGACATTAGTGAAATTAAAAAGAATATTTTTCATAAAATCTTGGGCTATTACAAAATCCAAGGTATTGAAGGGAGTTGGACTCTCATGAATTAAAATATTATGAGAAAATTGTCCAATGTGTTGAGAGGGTAGAGATTGAGTTTGATAATGATCATGTTCATTTTGGAAACAAGGAGAAGAATATGTCCATGTGTCCAGCGATGGGTAAGAATCAACCAATGAAATCTGATGGTATGAAAATCCAGTTTCTAGTTAGTAAAATGTGTGGCAAGAAACACCCTGGGGAATGTCTTTGCAACACTAGGAATTGTTTTAAATGTTGTATTTTTGGACATATGGCCTGATATTGTAATGAAAATGATCATAAGAGTGACCCTGATAAGAAATATGTAATGTTTTTTAAATGTGGTGAGATGGGTTAGTATTAATATTCCTTCCTAAGGATAGATCCAAAAGATGAAAAGAAGCTATACTATAAGTAGAAAGGAGTAGTGAGATCCTTTGCGACTACGTCAGTAGATTTCGGTCTATCCAATAAAGTGGTATCAGGTCATCCATTTGTTTACTCTGATTTTTCTAATGTTTTATTTGATATGGGGTCTACACATTCCTTCAACTCTGAGAAATTTTATGGAAAGTTGGAAATATCACCTCAGTAAATGAAACTAGAACTTATTGTTAAAACTCCCGTGGAAATATTATAGAAAAAAGAAATTATAATAATATTCATATTGTTTTTTGTGGAAACACTTTTCCTATAAACCTTATTTTTTTCCATTACTAGAGTTTGATGTTATTCTAGGAATGGATTGGATTTATTTTTATCATGCTAAGATTGACTGTAGAGAAAAAAATGTTTTTTTTCAGAAAGTGTTTCAGTTTTTATATAATAATGAAACCATAAAATTGATAATATATCAGGAAGGTGAGAAACTGTTGAATGATGGAAATGAATGTTATCTTTATCATATTGCTGAAAACATGAGAACTGTTTAGATTAATGAAGTGCCAGTGGTAAATGAATACATTGATGTGTCTCTTGATGAGTTACCCTGTGTCATACCTGATGGAGAAATCAAATTCACTATAGACTTAGTTCTTTTTGTGAATCCAATTTCCAAACCACCATATCATATGACTCAATTAGAACATCATGAATTGAAAGATCAGTTGTAGGATTTTCTTGATAAAGGATTCATCTTTCCTAGCAGTTCACCATGGGGAGCTCCTGTTTTGCTTTCTAAAAAGAAAGATGTTTCCATGAGACTTTTCATTGATTATAGAGTATTGAATACATCACTATTAAAAAAAAGAATACTTTGCCTCATATCCATGACTTGTTTAATTAGCTTCAGGGAGCTCAGTAATTTTCCAAGATAGACTTGAGATCTAGATACCATTAGCTAAATATGAAGGAGTATGAAATCCCAAAAATAGCTTTTCGTACTTTATATGGGCATTATGAAATTTTTTTATGCCATTTGGTTTAACTATCTCACCTACTTTATTCATGAATCTTATAAATAGTGTATTTCATGAGTTCTTGGATATGTTTTTGGTCGTTTTCTTAATGACATTCTGGTATTTTTTAAAAATAAAGAGGAGTATGGAAAACATCTATGGGATGTTTTACAAACCTTAAAATAAGATAAACATTATGGGAAATTCAACAAGTGTGATTTTTTGGTTGCAACATATTTTTTTCTTAGGAACATTGTAAATAAGGATTGAATAACTATTGATCCTACCAAAAAGTGGTTGATGAATGGACAAGACTTACAAATGTCACATAAATTTGTAGTTTTATTGGATTAGAATGTTATTATCGATGTCTTGTTAAGAAATTTTCATGGGTATCTAGCCCGATAACTAAGTTAACGTGAAAATGGGTTAAATTTATTTTGATAGAAGAATGTGATTCTTGTTTTGAGGAAATGAAGAAGAGATTGGAAAATTATATAGTTTTGGCCTTTCCTTTCTGAAATGTTGATTTTGTCATCTATAGTGATGCTTATTTGAATGGACATGTTATTGTTTTGTTGCAGAATGATCATGTAATTGGTTATGCTTCAACAAAACTTAACCCTCATGAGTTAATTATCCCACACATGACTTGGAATTGGCATCTGTGGTTTTTCCTTTGAAAATTTAGAGGAATCATTAATAAATATCCAAATGTAAAATATATATTCACCATAAAATTTTGAATTATATATTCACTCATATGGAATTAAACTTGAGGAAGAGAATATGTCTTGAACAGATAAAATAATTTTATTGCATGAACAATTACCATCCTAGAAAAACAAACAATGTGGATGATTCCTTGAGTTGAAAACATCATGCATCATTAACCATGTTACATTTAGAACATGATCCATTGATTAATGATTTGATGAATTTTGGTTTAGAAGTTATTGGTGTAGGGAATACATCTATTATTTTTCATGTTTCAGTGTATTCTTCATTGTCAGACAGAATTAAGCGAGAACAGAAGGAAGACTATGAGCTAAGGAAAAGTTATAACTGGTTAAAATGGGTAAGATTCAAGAATTGAACCTTGATAAAGACTTTGTTTTAAAATTTGGAAAAAGGTGGTGCGTGCCCTATGATTCTCATTTGAAGAAATATTTGTTCTGTAAAACTCATAGTTCTCCATTTTTGTTTCATCCTGGTAGTACAAAGATGTAATGATACCATCGAGAGTATTATTGGTGTGATGGAATGAGAAGTGATATTTCTGAATATACTATGAGATTTTTGACATGTCAACATGTTAATTTAGAGTGGAAGTTAATGAAGGGGATGCTTCAACATTTTCTAGTGATAGAGTAGAAATGGGAGAATGTATCCATGTAATTCATGGTAGGATTACCAAAGAATTCTCGAGGTAATAATGTGATTTGGGTTATTATTTACTGGCTAAGAAAAACTGCACATTTTCTTTCTATTCTAGATACAATGACTTTGGATCATATTTTTTGACTTTACCTCAAAGAGATTGTAAGGTTACATGGATTTGCTCTTTTTATTGTATCCGAACAGGATCCCAAGTTCACATCTACCATTTGAAAGGGAATTCAGAAGTCGGTGGGAACAGAGTTAAATTTTAGATTTCTTTTCTTCCAAAATTAGATGGGTAGTCAGAACCAACGATTCATACATTGGAGTATATACATCAAGCATGTTCAATGTAAAACCATGGGATTTGGATCAATAACTTTTTTTAGTTGAGTTTTCTTAAAATAATAGTTTTCATTCCAGTATATTGATGTCACCTTTTTGAGGAATTTAATGGGAAGCGGTGTCGGACTCTAGCGTTTTGTGATGAAGTCGATCAAAGTAAGTTGGTGGGGCCAGAATTAGTAGTGGAAGTGGCTGAGAATGTGAAGATGATCCCACAACACATGAGTAAAACTTAGAGAAGGTAGAAAATTTATGTAGATAACAGAAGGAAATACTTATTTTTTGAGGTAGGTGACCATGTCTTCCTTAAAATTTCTCCATGGAATAGTGTAATGCATATTGGAAAGAAAGGAAAGCTATGTTTGTGGTTAAATGTTCCATTTGAAATCATGGAGAATGTTGTAACAGTTGCATACTATGTATATTTGCCTCCATTTTTGTCTCAGGTACACAATGTTTTTCATGTTTTGATGTTGAGGATGTATGTGCGAGATTCAGCACAGGTCTTAAGCCCAGAAGCAGTTCAGCAGGGAGAGAAACTTTCTTATGAAGAGAAAAAAGTTCAGATTATTGATCTAATGGAACTGGTATTGATAAATATGGTAATATACCATGTAAATGTTTTTTTGGAGAAACCACATGGTAGAAGAAGCAACAGGAGAGTCTGAAAATTCTACAGGAGAAAAATACCCTAACTTATATAATAAGTAAATAAAATTGCGAGGACGCAATTTCCAGAAGGAGGGGATATTGTAACATTCCAATGTTTTCTAAAAATAAATGCTAATGCATGAATCTTTGTATTAATTAGTTATTTATAACCATAGTTTAAAAATAATTTTCACACTTCTATATTTTGTAATTCGAATAATGGTCATCAACAATTATGTTTAGTAAGTTATTTTGAACCTAATGGAACTAACATGTTTTTTGGTGATTTGTAACATACCCTTATGAATAGTAATTTTAATAGTAATATGACCCTAATGAATAGTAAATTGTACTATTATTTTATTTTCTTATGGCTAGAAGATAATAACATTTTTGTTAATTTTTCAATGTGATAAAAAATCAGTTATAGTTTTAAAAATGTTAATTTTTGAAATAAATATGATTTTATTCAAAAATTAAATTAATAATATATAGATAGTTATTTTCATTAAATGGATTCCATTTTTTAATTCTAAACATTGAAAAATGGATGGGGTGATTTTTTGGAAATTTTCTGAAATACTTGAAATTTTAGTGAATAGTAAAATACATTAATTTACCGTATAAATACATTATAATAAAACCCACTATTCCTGAAATCACAAGTGATGTAAGATCCCAAATACCTAAATCACATTCCTTATTTATTATTCTTGGTCATGGAAAAGTCACTAATCCTTGTCTTGTGGGGAAATAATAAATTAATGAATATTATATTTAGAAATCTTTTCTCCCCTCCAATGTAAATACCACCCACATTCCCCTCTTACTCCCACACCTCTCAAGCCTTGAGCCTTACCTATGTTCTATCCAATACTCCTCCCAAGGATCTTCCCCACGTCCTATAGTTTATGTTCTCACCAAATTGACAAAACCAAAGGCCTTAAGAGGGATCTGAAGGAGAAGAGATCAAGAGGTAAACTTCCTCATTCATTTTCTTTCTTATCTTTATTTTTATGTAATAATTTTTCATATCCATTGGATTATGTTGGGATATTTAATTCCATATCCCACTTACTTCCCATATTATGTAATAATTATTAGAGACCCATTTTATCTCCTCAAATTATTTTATTGAAATTTAAACAACTCAGTTATGCTGCCAAATTTTCATAAGGAATTTCTAAAATTTCCTTTTATTTTGAGTTCCTTTCATTTCATTTTCATTCCTCAACTCCTCTTATCCAAGAGTAATGAAATATATATAATATTTTATATTCTTTATGTTCTCATGTTAATGGAAAATTCATCATCAATCTTGTTATCTTCCCCCACTTGTTCAAGAAAAAAAACAATGTCTGTGTTGTGTCGAATTACCGAAATCAAGGACGATGTGATTTCATTTTTCATTAAATCCTTCAGGATGGTCATTAAACCATTTTGTGGTTGAACGGGGTTTTTATATATGCATTATTTATCATCGTTGGTTTTTGAATTATTTTGTACATATGGTATTAATTTATTAATCAAAATGAGGTCATTATTATCAATGAACGAATAAAATGATCTAAATGGACATCATTAATGTTTTAACTTATGAATCATCCTCATATAAAAATTAAAAATGATAAATTGTATGATTTATATCTCTATAAATATTTAAATACCATTAAATTTCAATTCAAGAGTTTCAATTCCAATTGACAAGAACAACCAATGCATGGAACAAAATACTAACAATTAAAGGGTGATATGATATAATAAAATGATCAAATAAGATATTATAAATATGGATATTTTTCAGTATGATATTAATAAAACTCATTTAACCATTATACAAGAGGTATAAATGAGATGGAAGTAGTACATACCCGAGGTAAGGGAATTCTTAACCTGATTTCCATTTTTTGGGTTAACATCCTACTTCATTATTTATGTGGTATTAAAATTGTTTGTGTGAGGGTATTGTATATAATATATCTAATTATGTTTATTTACAGTGTTTATAGATATTACATGTACACTAATAAGTCTCACTTCAATTATATGATATTTATAATAGACTTTATCTTAAAATCTCTTTTAAAATTCTGTTTTACAAAATTCAAAAGAAATGGTTTTATGATATTATTCATGTTTTATGATTATGATAAGGTTCTTGATAATTTTTTATTATGAAGGTTGGTACATATATCTCCCTCTAATTCATTGGGTATGTGTATGTTGGAGGTTAACCGTATGGTTACTCTAAGTGTAACTATGATGGTTACACAAATTGTTAGGTAGCTGTGAGGGTTTCAAATGATAAGGTAGCTGATAGGGTCACAAGATTATGTAAGTAATGTACCAAGATACCTTTATTATTATATTTATGTTCTTATTTTTTGTTTGGATCTTGATTAAGCTCATGTTTCACAATGTAAGTATATATGGGTGATACGTATGTCCTTTGAAAATGATTTCATACATTTTAAGTGCTTATGGACTAATGTGTTCGTTCATTATTTTTATGTACCTTACTGAGATTTTTTTCTCATACAAGGTTTATAAATGATTTCCACGGGTTAAGGATGTGTAAGAAAAAGAATGAATAAAAGTTGAATGTTTCAAGATTAGTCAAGGAAAACATGTTTTATGTGAAAAGTTTTATATTTTGTAACAAATGAATATTGTTTTTATAGTATCCACTATTTAATAATGTGTAATTTTTAGAATGTTTTATGTCACAATCCTCTAAATATCTAAACATGAAAAGATCCTCAATGTGAACGGAAGTGAATTCTTGACAAAATTAAAGATTATTTACTGTAAAAAGGCAGTGCCCTTATAATAAGAATATGAAAACAATGGTTATTAAATTTACCAATTCCCTTAAATTTCATAGGCTCTTTCACTATCATGATTTATCCTTTTCCGATTACCATTAAACAAAAACCTATGATAATATCATGGCACTCCAATAATTATTTTAATCCACAAACAAACAATGATGCAATGTCAAGCCACCACATTGTTTCCCTTGAGGACAAACCAAAATAGACGTTTCCACCTCGCCAATGTTGAATGAAATTTTACAAAAAATAAATAGTTATCACAAAAACCAAAATGGGAATCAAGACATTTTAAATTCGCTTAATTATTTAAAAAAACTAAAATAGATAAATCCATATCTAAACACTATTCTCCAAGAAAAAAGATATAAATTATAGCCAAACAAAAAATATCTTAAACCAACCATGATATAATGAGGAAATTTCCATGACATGGTTTTCCAAAAAATCTAGAAAGTATTATCATAAACACCAAACCACATCCATGAATTCTTCATCAACCTTTAAAATTTACAAAAAAAAATAATTAGCTCTATTTTTTTCATTCAAATTTTATATCACTCAAATAGGTTTCATACATTGGAATAAAAAATTATTTCAACGCTATAAAAAACCTTGAAAAGAATAAACCACTTGATATTTATCTCATATAATAATATTTTCTCTCTAAAAGCTTAATAATATCAAAAGATAAAAAAAATTATTCAGCCATATCATCATAATATAATACAAATATTACAATTAAAAATAAAACACATGAAAACAACAGATATTGATCCATCATCTTTGATTATCCCCCACTGAAACATTTAAATAAGACAATATGCATCAACATAACTCACACTAGATGAATGATTTAGCATTATACCATTTAAATGTAATTACACAAAATCATAATGAGTCATTAAAAAATATTTGTATCATCCTTGAAATATAAATCTCCCCAATATATAACATGACATTAATCAAGAAGACACCTCTAAATCTCCAATAAAATAATGATCTCGAAATATGATCTATCTAAGATGTAAGTAATTCATAATATGTCACCACACTAACATATCTGTGTCCCATGAAATTTCCACAATAAGAAAGGGGAAGGCATAATTATTCTATAAAATATAGGATACCCACTATGAAGAGAAAGCTAAAAAAATACCTTATAATCAAAATCCATAATTAATGGTCTCATCAATAAAATTGAATATAAATTTTGATAGTCTTGGGTAAAATTTATATCCCCAAAAATCACCATCGTTATCTATGTCCCGACCTTCAAAAAATATGGTCCATGAATCACAAGATCCCCATCCAAGGCGTAAAATTATATACATATATATAGGTTAACATAAGACACATTAAATGAATCATTACTAATGAAAGAGTGATGTATATTTCCCTTAAAAATATCTATGAAGAAAAATAATTTCTCCAATGAATGTATAAACCAAAAAAAAACCAATTCTCACTAAATTACCAATAGTTTTATTATCATCCACTTCTTTTATCCATCTATGCGAGGAGGAAATGTTTTGTTCATAAATAACTAAGATCTAATTTCTATTAAAATATATTTCACACCATCAAAGAAAAATTATGATCTAATGAAAATCTGATCATCTTCATAACCACTAAAAAGTCTCACCATATACTCCACATAATTTTATGTTAAAACATCCACTTCTCCCAGAACAATAATTTCTTATAAATTATCCAATTTCATTAGTCGATACACAACGACATTGATGGAAAAAGATACACTAAAATATCTAAGAATACAGTAAAATTAATGCATTATTATTTTCTCTAAATTCCACTAACTCATATTTAATTATAGTAGTGACCAATATAAAACACTGTTACTCAACTATCACGCACTGAAAAATTGAATGGCGAGCCACAAACTGACAAACAATAATCATTAAGACCACTACATGATTTGATATATTATGGAATAAACATCATATATATACTGCGATGTAATACTTGTGGATATATATGTTATTTAATAAATACCAAATATTGTAATTCATATAGTACAAACAACATGCTATGAAATAAAATCATTTTTAATTACCATTTAAGAATACATTCGGTGATTCTACATAGAATAGATGATATCAACACACCACTAAGTCATGATTTTATTAATCATATTCTTCAAAAAACATGGAATTAATATCAATGACTCATTTTATAATAAAAAACTACGAATTCAATTCTACATATATATAGGTGATGCTTAGAACTATACCATATTCCTCATATGATCTCCATCCTCTCATGAAAAATAACCATTTTACCTTGTAGTCAACATATCTACCATTTAATTTTTATTCCCCATGGTGTAAGATATCATGATGTTATAATTTAATAGGAACTCCATCCACCATCATTAATAGTAATTTTTTGAAGATAATATACACAGATTGGTCTGGCGAATGGTGAATACTACAATCTTCTCACTAATAAGGTAGTACTGCAATAACTTTAGAGAAAAATCTACAATAGTAAGATCTATATTATTAATGCTAATGTTTTTCCCAAATATTATATTTCTAGGGACTATATAATAACATCATTTTATACCACATTATAACAGAACCCAATGTAATATGATAATCAATAAAAAAGTTCATTAATAAGACTCCTCATTTTATAAAAATATAAATAAAAGAATTTATCAATATCTCTTAAAGAAAATAAATTATCACATAATGCTATCCTATTTAGATAATGGTTTGGTCCTTCTCCATCAACATTATCAATAGTTATGTGATCTGAGAGAAATCAGACATTAATTTATAATAACAGACTATTACACCATGGAAACCGAATAAATCAACTATATTATTGGTTGATTGCAAGGAATCAACAATCCCAATCCTAAAATGATTGGCTAGAAAATTCATGAGAGTTAATAAATTCATAAATAAATTAAATGAATGTGTAAAAACAAGGACTTATGTAAATTATGATATATCAAATGTCAGTAAATAATATGAAAACCAATTCTAAAATTCAAAGAAATTTCACCCCTTATTATCAAATAATACCTCATATCATAAATGAACATATCCACAAACCATACAGAGAACTCATGAAAAACTGAGCTCAATTTTCATGTTAAAAAATATGGTCAAATCATTACTCAATATTGAATGACCATGAACAAAAAATATCGATAGTGACACATATAAGTTTAATTAAAACTATTTTTATAAATTTATCACATTTTTGGATCACTCTATCACTAATAAAAATTCTTGAAATAGTTGAATCCATTTAAATTATAAAACAATTCATCAATCCTCATTATGTGATACAATCTCTTAACCATTACTTATTTCAGTTAATGAATATTTATTCTCCTTCACAGACTACAATCTACTTTATTCAATGAAATACTAGTACCACCATATGATAATACAACAACTCAAATGAAACCATCATTATATAGATCATCATTCTAAATTTCTAACACATACTACACTAAGCAACCATCATTTATGGAAACATGGAAATTAGGTAAACATATGATGGAAAATATGTCACAAAATCGATGTCTTGTCAATGATTTAGTATCAAATCCTCTTTTGAAAATAGATAATTATGTCCCATATCTACTCTGGAGATACCATATACCAATAATACCATTAATCCAATCAACTATGTTGATAAATAGGAAGAATTTGGCTCTAAAAAATTATCATCCAATTGATGATCTATATAACATCTTGACTTTATCCTGGTATGAAACATTTAATCGTTTTCAATTCAATTCCTTAAAATGAGTTATTGATATTACCAGCAGTTCCCAGATGCATGTTTTGCACTAGGTTATATTAACGGTGTGTTGTGCCTGTGTGTAGAAAATTTGTTGGTAAAAATTAAATGGGTTTCTCAAATTTCATTTTCCTTTTTCCTCTTTTTTCATTTTTTTCTTTCTTCTTTTGTTCACCACCAGTTTTTTCACCTCCCCTCCACGTGCCGCATGCCACTCCCCTCTCCCCCAAGGTATGGAATGACCTCCCACTTCCTCTCATGGTAGTTTTTTTATTTCACTTCTACTTATACTGTTTTTCTACATTTTTAGAAGACTTAATCTCCTCTAAGTATGTTATCCCTTTGAAAAACTTTTATTTAGAAGCTCCTCCTCTATCCGTTGTGAAATCATCATGTGAAAAATCTTTTCCCAATTATATATTTTTTCTAAATTTATCATTTTCAACAGAATTTTTTTGAAGCAAGGGATGATATCATGCAGGAAGAGTACTGCGACGTCGAGGTATGATGTCCATGGTTTTTTTCAAGCATTACATTGCTCATTTAGACATTGTGTCATTTTGATGGTCATTAGAACCTTACAGAGAAGCTTTTTATTAGATATTAAATTGATTATTTTTCATTTAAGTGTTTTTAGTGACATTTACTTATGGATAAACCCATATTTACGATGATTATCTTGACTTAGGACAACCCTCTTGGGTGCATCGTCCTTTTAGGCCTATATTGACCATTTTTTTAAATGTGGAATTTACCATTCTTCGATGAGGAACCTGGGTTAGATGATTTAAGTTGATTAAATGAACATGGAAGGATGTTGAAACATGAATTTCATCCCTTTAATAGTTTATATGATTGAGTATAATGGTTTAGACAATGTGTAAACACCAAATGCCTTACTTAATAAATTTATACTTGATTTAAATGCTTAATTTTATTCTACATTCCATGTGAATAATTTCCCATGGTTGGTGTTTCATTAGGAATGAAATATACATTAAATTAAATACTTATGATAGTTAGTTTTAAACATGTGCACCTTTCCTATGATGTTACTTTCCATTTTCATTATCATTATCTTTTGCTAAATAGTTTTTTTGGTAAATAAATTCATTTTTTTGTAAAACAAACCTCTCCTAGAGAGGTTCAATATCATCTAAACTAGAAAAAGTTATTACTGTTACTAGAAATGTTTAGTTGCCTTGTAATATAAACTGTGACATTGTTATCTGGCTGAAATAGAAATTCTTGATTAAATGGTATTCTTCTTAACATGTTATCTATAATTTCACATGATGGCTTGTAATTTTTATACGATTTTATTTTTAGCTTATGCGTATTTCACATGATTTTCTGTTATTAAATAATTATTTCCATGATATATATATGAAATCATTTTTGGATTATATTGAAATGCTTATTTAAATGGTAATCTCATTATATTGTTATATAAAATTACATGTGATGACATGAAAATGTTTAAATGGTGTTATTGTTGTTTATTCCATTATTATGATAATTTATATTTCCTTAAAATAAAATTTGTACCATTTTTTATGGGTATAAATTTTATAGCTATATTAAATTGTGAGAATGTGATACTAAGATTATTTTTTTGGGCGTGAAAATATATATTTATTCATTTCCACGATATCTGTCTTGGTTGTTTAGTTCACTTGATATGGGATAAGGAGAGAACATGGGATATGTAATAACAGTCAACTAATTTAATCACTCTTCTTGATGGGTTACAACCTGACGTGCTTGGGGTAGTGCATCATATTTTCTAGAGGAGGGCTTTCTGGGTGATTTTTATACTCCTATGTGTTACCAATTCCATAAGGGATAAACTGTGTACGAAACCATTAGCACATATATTTACACCATGCTTTGGGAGATACATAGTCCCCTACGCGAGATACTAGGGATTAAATTATAGCTTAATATGATTATAGAGATACATGAGACATCGAAAGGATCTTCCTGAATGTGCTTTGTGGTATTTGATTCTATTGGATGTACTCTATTGATACATGGGATTCTTTCAGATCTCTGTGGAAGGTCTCGGACTCCACCAATGGAATTTTTGGACTTTTGTAAATGGGATCAATTATTTGAGAATCATATATTATTATTATAATGAGATGGATTGTGCACTTTTTATTATTCTCCTTCACATTATTAACAAACTTGGGTGATGAAAAAAAGAGAGACCCCAAGCTAATGCATCGTCATGGGGGGTATTCCTTCATGGATATTTTTGTTTACATAAGGCCTTGTTTAATTATTATACATTGCAGTGGTATTTTATTCAGACTCCCAGCATAGGCTGATGTAGGTGGTATGGGATGGGTGCCCACTTGGGAACTCAAACCAAGTTTCATTTTTTTAATTATTCATCTACCTTATCTTATTTATATTTTGTAACAAAACCCTTTTTATATAATGAAATTGAAAGGCCTATACACTGTGGGTGCCAGCCTATATATATTATATCTCACACCCAGCCCGTGAACTTTTTGATACATGATTAGACATTATTCTCATAATTATTTATAAATGCAAGTGTTCATCTTTAGATGATTGAGTGTTTTATTTCGTTATAGGATAAAGATTTGGGGAAGAGGAAGAATCCAATTAATAATTGGTTATTGTATATTTTTTAATGCTTTTTTAGTTTTTGATGACATGTTGTATATTCTAGTACAAATATTCCCTTCAACTCCTAATTTTTTATTGACACATGTAATCATAAAAATCATTTTTTATCTAGTATTATTATTCATCTTTTATAAGTGACTGTTGATTCGTCTAGTATTATTTATTTTCTTTCTCTATATTTTTCTTATTCACAATCTTCTGGAGTATATTATATATTATTTAACACTTTTATATAAAAAATCTTATGAGGGAATAGGGTCCCCAATGACACACCTAAGGCCCTCACTACTAGTTTACATCAATTGGGTTTTTGGGAGATGCACTTTAGGTTATATGGTCCACCGTATTAGGGCTCAATTTAGTGGAACTCAGGGAGAGATGCAAAATATCTGTATGAGAGTGTATATTCAATTTTTTCTTACTATTTTGGAGTGATAGGACACTAGGATATAAGAATTTTGAAATGAAAATGAGTTTGGATGTAACTAGAATTTGTACATTTGAAACCAAATTTTCATGGGATGGGAATTATAGTTATTTATTATTCCATTTATTGTTGATATGACTTTACCATTGGATAAAACACTTTTTTATGCTATTACTATTTTTATTTTTGAGAAAAGTGTTATATTGCATCTTCCTAATGATATGAGGGAACTGAATAGCTTGAATCATACGATAAACTCTAAGAATTTAAATTCCATGTATTATGCTATGAAATATTTATTTTTAGTGCACTTTGAATGTTTTCATGTGATTGACGTCTTTACAAGATGTTATATCTGGTAGTTTCGATTTTGAAGTAAATATTGAAATGTGAAAATATATATTGTAGTTAATGTTTTTTAAATTGGGTTAAGTGGACATCCAGTTTCAGTTTTCATGGTCTATGGGACCTTATAAATTATAATAGAGATTCACATTATCCAATACATTTAAAATGGTATAAAAAATGAACTAAAATGTATTATCTTTCTTATTTAAATGAAATGGCCTATTTTTGTGTATCTTTGACCTGGACCATAACATTACCAGGGAAAAGAAAAGTAGACAACGTGTCTCATTAATCATTATATGGTATATACATATTATCTACACTTGGATCTTGGAGTAGGATTTCAGTTTTTTATGCTCAACCATAGGCTAGGTACCTATCCTCCTTATTAAACTCCTAATTTGATGTGATGTGTTTCAGAGACATTATGTACATACCCTTTTAACTTCATTGTTAAGTGATTTTCCTATCTGATATGGAATCATTTTTTAAGGTGCATGCTTGGAAATTGTACATCTATTCCACCACAACATCCTTAATTTGTACGCCCATAGAGTGGCGATGAACATACTCTAGAGGTGGTGTGCCTTATGTCACCCTTTATAGATCCTTTAGTACCTCCTGCATAACCTCCTTTTAATTTTTAATATGGCGTTGATGCTCAGTTTATGGATAGTCATATCTGGTTCAACAATTCGGTTCAGAGTCCTCCCAAGCCTACACCGACTATGTGTGAGATTATGCAGTACTTTTAGCAGCACAATCCTCACATATTCGTGGTCTATGTCAGTCTAGTGGCTACATATTTGTAGATAGAATCTATGATATAAATCTTTGACCATATTGACATGCCTATAGAGTAGAGGGTCAGTATTTCCACCTATATGCTTCAGGACATCACGAAACGTTGGTGGGATGTCGTTTATCAGTTAGAGCATTACCAAGATACAATTTAGTGAGACTTCCATATGACCTTATATGATCATTTATTTCTCCATACATTGAGAGAATATCAATTATGGGAGTTTGTGAATATTCATTTGGGCTTCATCATTTTTCTTGAGTATTCTACTCACTTCAACAAGAATCATCATTTTTCTCCATATCTGATCGATGAATAATTAATATCTATGATGAATTTTGTGGACGGTCTTCGACATTTTTTCCACTCAGTGGTGAACATATTTTTGTCGGATACCATTTTGAATATAGTGATCCATACCTTCAATAAATAGAGAAATATTAGACATGTTGGTCCTATGATCCAGGGAAGTTCAATTCTACATCAGGGCGATGGGACTTTAGGCAGTATGAGGCATCATTTAGATGCTGTACAGTTGGTTGGTTACAACCAGTTGAAAAGTAATGAATGTTCCATAGTGTGACCCCAATGTGGAGGGATAGACTCTATGTGTCCCTAGTGCATGAGGAACCCAATGGAATTCTGATCCTATTGTAGGATGTGTCACCTCCAACAGTACTACCATTCTTATCCTCTAGTATCTAGTGGAAGAAAATCAATACCATAGCTTCTATCAGGAACAAGATTTGTGACACCATGTCCGGATTAGATTTGGTCTTTTACTGGATGATCAGTTCGAGGTAGAAATGGCCATGGATGAGGTAGTCAGGCTTTAGAACACCAACGATAGTAGAGTGTATCTACTCAGGATAGTTAGGTAGTATATCATGGTCAGGGTTTAAGCCATATGTATGAGTGCATCCAGTGTTATAAGAGAATATCAAATGGACATCTATAGTTAGAGGTACTATTATAGTAGAATCTATGTTGGTTTCGTCCCTTCGTAAGTGGTGTTATTTTTTTGAACCTCTTAATTTTGGGGATATCTATGGTTGGTAGTGCCCTCAGATCATCAAAACACATTTTTGTGGCTTCTGAAAAATTTCCTTTAAGTGATAAAGTTTTGGTTCCATAGTCTTTAGTATGACTCTTGGTTTGAAATCAAAACCCTTATTTTGATAGGTGGACATGTGTTATTGAACATTCTTTGAGTATGATCTTTTCCAAATGATTGGTTCTAGTGGGATATGTGATCCTAGGGCATGGTTGAACACATCGCAAGTCATGTGACCTTCCATTCATTATTTTTTAGTGATTGGAGACTCTAGAGATCATTAGTTTGTTTTTATGTTGTAAGAATGATGCGACACTTTGGTTAATCTTTGGCATGGAATATTAGTTACTTGAATGAATTTGGTCGATAAACCTATGTATAGTATCAATGATGTGTCTTTTTTCCCAGTTAATCTCTAGGTAGTATGATTATATACACACAACAACTTTTTTCTTGTTAAATTGTACATTGAACCATTCAATTTTAGGGACCAACTTCGGTGGATATGTTGGAATGGTCATAGTATGCATCAAATAGTATGAGCCTAGTGATTGTTAAATTGAAATGAGTTTGTAGGAGTAGTTGAGAGATTCTATGAAAGTAAACTTGTAATGGTTTCATAATCCTTCATTTTCCCTTTCCATGTTTTTTTATAATGTTTTACAACATGCCGCCCTTCTTATGGATAAATTTACTCAAATCCTTTTGATGATTTTTCAAATCCTCTTAGTGTAATCTCATTATAAGGGAAACTATATTCCCTTTATTTTTTTTAGGTACTCTAAGAGAGAGTAGTCCATATGTCAGGATAGAATTCTAAAAATCTTTTAGTATTGTTCTGGTGGATTTGATCAATGTTTTTCTCTATAAAAAAATTTATTTTAATGTTTGGTTGATCTTGAGTGATACCTAGATTTGTCCCATGTTGGAACACATGGGAAAAACTCATAGACACAAGCTGTTCAAGTCTTAATGTGAACATCATGCAGTTGATGCATGGGTTTCAGTAATTTTCCTGACGGAAAGTAGTCGGTCATATAGAGAGGTCTCGATTATAAGAGATAAATGTGGGTTTCCATGGATGATCTCCTTGGATTCCATTTTTTAAATCCATGGATACATGTTTTTAGACATGCTCGAAATGGTTTGTTTTAACAATGATGATCCAAATGTGTTATACTAATGGTTTGTTTCTATGATCAAACTGAGGAATGTCATCTTGTACATCCTGTTGGATAACAACATCAATGGATGCTGGTTGCAAGCATCAGTGACTGTGCTCAGTGAAAATTATGATATCATTTTGTTTAAAATGATCCTTGTTTAACTTTTTTTGTATATCAACTCTCTAACCAGATCATTTTTGGAGTGGTCATCTAATAGTGGCTTGACCTATCTTTGCATACTTTTTATTAAAGTATTTCTTCTTTGACTCCACCATTAGATCATATCATGTACTGTCTTTTTTGTATTCTACATCATTGAAGGGATAAAGTATTGTGTTAAAATGAAACTATGATGGTGAGGATATCATAGTTTATAATTGACCATTAATTCTAGAACGTGTGGTGAGGCTTTATATGACATTTTTATGATAATATGATGATGTCATCATGTCTCAAGATTGATGAATATAGAGAATCTTTGTCTCCATTATTCGGTTGGAGTTCGGGTGTTGGTTTGAGTTCTACGACATAGGTTTCATGTGTTAAGGAGAAACAGGATGTTTTTGTGGGAATTTGTAAATGAAACATAACCATTTGAATGGAAATTTACAACTATAGTAGGTCAGGTGATGTTTTTTTCATTCTCTAAGGCATATCAGGGAAGACATGTTCTATAGTAGTTATGTTTTATGGTTCTAGATCTATCAGACTATGGACCATTTAATTTTTTTTTGTTTTAATTCCTTTAATAGCTTATTGTAGATTCCGACAGTGGGATGATGCATGTTTTGCAATCAGATATTTAAACCACACACCTTTCCCATGATAGTTCTTTTGTGGGTAAAAATGAAATGGGATAACCCCATTTATTTTTACTTTTTTGTAATTTTCTTTTCTCTTTTCATTTTTCCAATTTCTTTTTTCTCATTTTTTTTTTCAAATACCCTTTTTCTCCTCCACCCCATCTGTGGAACGTCTCTCCCGTCTCCCTATAAAGACCCAATGTTTTGTCAATGGATATTCCATTCTTATAATTATATCATATAATCACATTAAATCAGAAAACAATGAACTACTATGTACTATGTGACCATTAAACATAATTTTCTCACTTATGTTATTTGAATTTTGAAAATAAAACATACATGGTTGCGATCAGTAATATGGTTGGAGTCCGATAAGACAAACTGAATTTTTTTTTGGTGAATAGTAACTTTTACTTATGAATATTATCCTAACAGTAAGAATAATAATAGGACCATTATGAATATTATATCATCCAAACATATAGTAACCTCACACATGAAAGTATAAATTAAATTTAGGCATTTATAAGGTATAATATAACCATATTAAAAGAATTTTAATTTTTGTAAGTCATAAATAATTAATTAGAATTTTTTAATTAATATAAAATAAATTGTATTTTCCTAGAAGGTGTTCATAAATTAACAATATTTTGTATTCTAGTTTTTAGATAATTTTATAAGACCATATGTAATTTTTGAGATCATTATAAACTCACATATAAATTAGAAATCCATATTTTTCATGTAAATTATGATATCAATTAGAAATAAAATCAATCAAATTTAGAAAATCATTTTTGAACAATTGATTTAAGTTATTTATTCTGCATGTTGAAAAATGGTTACAGTGAATGTTTTTTAGATTTTTCTAATATACACGAATTTTTTATTAATTGTAAAAAATTATAATTACCTTATATATACATTATATGTTAAAAATACTATTTATTGAGTCATAGCTGGTGTAATCACATTATTTTTGAACTCACATGAAAATATTAGTTGTTTTCTAACAATAATCCTTACTATTTCTTGTCTTATGGGAATATAAATAACTAATGATTAAAATATTTAGAAAAACCTACTCCCCAATACTATAAAATCCACCCACACTCCCCTATTCTCTTCATTCCTATGAAGCCTTGTGAAGTCTCTAAATTCTGGAAAAATCTTTCCCCAATATACTCCCCCACGTCCATCATCCCTTGGTCTACTCAAAAGACCAAATTATCTCCCTTAAAGAGGCTCTCAAGGAAGATTAAATCAAGAAGTAAATTCATCTATTCTTTTCTTCCATTTTCTTTTCACGGTGTATTGTTCAATTTTCCATTCTAACCTCTCATCATCTAAGTGTTATTAGAAATCTATTACTATAAATTTAATTGAATATTTTTCCTAATTGGATAATTCACTATCATCTCTCTCTTCACCTCCTTTAATATGAAATTAATGAAAACACCATCTGAGATGTGTTAATTATTCACATTCGAGGACTCCGTTTTATCAATTTCTATTACCATATTTAATTATGGCCATGAATAAATTTTATGATATAACTAGACTATTAAATATGTATTTTATTTTATGTGTTGTTCTAAAATACGTTTTCACACATTATGTAAAATAATAATACAAAATAAGTTAATTATGAGAAAAATCTCCAAATTAATCAAATATTTTATCAATAATGTTTTATATAATGATTCAGCTTCACTCCAAATAAACAGATTAATTTTATAAAAAATTAATATTATGTATTTCCACTAATTTCATAGAAGTTAAATTATAGGAAACCATTATCATCATACATTTGTATTCGTACATGAATATAAGTGAACTGATCATTAAAACCAAGAAGAAAACACTCCAAAACAATGAAATTGAACCTCTTAACTCATATAAAAGGTGAAGGATATACATAATAAAGTTATAATAAATATATAACATGTAGTGGATGTTATATAATTATTGATTAATGAAATTAATTTGGTTATTCAGTCCATTATGATCAAGTGAAGAACACCATCAGAATTAAGGTAAGGGATCCTCTCTTTCTCTTATATGTGCAAGAATCTCCTCTATGATAATTACTTTTATGTGTTGTTAATAATGATGGAGAATGATTTAGTACCTCCCAAATACATCCCTCACGATATATAAAATAATAGAAACCACTTTCTCTCTCATTAATCCATCCTATGATCACCTGGTACCATGCCAATATTTCGTAAGGGATTTTACCTGAACCTCCATTATTCCATTGGGTTTTTCTTTAATCCCATTTTACATAAATGAAATCCAATATTCTGTTTATTTAAATCTTATAATTTTTGTATATATATCCAAAATCATGTATCATGATCCATTATCCATTCTCTTTTTGGGGATATACATTGATTCCCTCCTCAATACTTCATTATAAGAAAACCTATTTTGAGGAAACATCCCGAATTCATACCCAATTTCATGTGAACTATACCATATGATATAAGACCCTATACTACAGGAAAACTAAATATTTGCGACGAGAGATTTGCGACGTGATCCCGTTGCAAAAAGTCTTTTGCGAAGGGGCTCCGTCGCAAATCGCCTGTTTCCGAAAACGGCGTCGCAAATATGTGTTTTTGCGGCGGTCCTGTCGCAAAAAGAGTATTTGCGACGATATTTTTCCCCCATCACAAATGAGTTTTCGTTTATATATAAAAAAGGTATTTGCAACGTGTCATCGCAGATATATTAGTTGCGACGGGTTTCTGACCCGTCGCAAATGCGAAATTTTAAAAATAGTTACGACGAAGGTATTTGCGACGGACCGTCGCAGAATTTTTTTACGACGGGTATTCTTCCCGTCACAAATGTTATAGTAAAAAAACATTTTATGGCGGGAAATCCCATCGCAAATATTCCCATCGCAAATACTAAAAAATATATATAAAATAAAATAATTAATACAAATCGTATAATATTATATTAAAATAATAATAATATTAATAATATAAACAAATTATATTATTATAATACAAATAAAAAATATTTAAAATATAATTATGAAATATTAATATAAAATATTAATTATATGAATATAAATAATATAATATAATATAATAATACTAATATTAATAATATAAAAAAATTAATATAATATTCTTATTATTAAATTATGTATATAATAATAATAATAGTAATAATAATATAAATAAATTATATTATTATAATATCAATAATAAAATATATATATAATATAATTATGAAATATTAATATCAAAAAATAATAATAATATGATTATAAATATTATAATATTATATATTATGAAATATTAATATCAAAAAATAATAATAATATTACTAATATTAATAATATAAAAAATTAATATAATATTATTATTATTAATAAAATTATAAAATTATAAACTTCTCAATATTAATAATAAATATAAAATATTAAAAGTAATATTACTAAAATAAGCTGACATTAAAAATAATACTAATACGTAATAAAATAATAAAAAATAAAAACAAATTAAATCGTGCAATATTCGTACCAATATGAAAGAGGAATTGTAAATAGTTAGTATGACAATAAACTACGAACTCAAATGTTTATTACATCTAAAAAAATCACTAGGGGGGGTGGGTAATCTGGAGGACCTGGAGGAGGTGGTGGAGGAAACTCCATCCCTAAACGATGAGTTAGACGACACATATACTCCCTCTACTCCTGATTTTTCTCCTCATATCGACGTCTCCCCTCATCCTACTACTGACACATCTGCTCCTGCCATCGACGCATCTCCTCAGCGTGCTGCTGATGCATCTACTCCTGCCCCTGACGCAAATCCTCTATAAGATGACTCTGAGCACGCAGCTGCTCATGATACTGTGGGGCAGAAGATGATGTCTCTCCATGAGCTCCTCTCGAGATGGATTCCAAAATTGCAGCAGTACCATAATAAGCTGCAGGAGTCAAATGAGAGTCGATACCAACTACTCGGCCCCTTTTGAAGCCATACTGGTTCGCCTACATCCATGTCGTCTCATCAAAATTTTGGGCACTAGTTTGATCACCCGTCTCGTCTTGACTCTCAGCCTGTGTCTGAGAGGTCGTGGCCTCATATGACTCCTTGAGTTTCAATTATAAATTAAAATAATGAAATGATTATGTGCATTTAATTTGAAAACAGAAAACAAAATAATACTGACCATAATCTGACACTGGCGGTCACCTCTAATCTATCCAGTACCTGGGTCAGTGTACATCCTCCAATAAACGTCGTACGTCGTAATACCGGGCTGCTCGGCTTCCTATATGAATATAACATAATTTTTTTATATTTAAAGTTGTATAAAATTTTAAAAAAAAAGTACTTACCAGATGCTCCCTATGGACACTGAATGTACGACTACCGCCTCGATGCGTCAACTCTTGTCTACCCCGATTCTGTCGACCCAATGCAAATCTCCTATGAAACCCACCACCCCACTAGGGTGTATATAATCCATCCCAAACTAGAGATTAAATGTACTCTAGTCGGTGGGCTCTACAGGACTCATCCAATTCTCTCACTTCGCCTTTCTTCAAAACTCTCTTTCTCAAATTATGCAAAAACTGATGGAAACGGTCATGCATAGAAACCACCCATGCCGCGTGGACAGTGTCACACATGCTCTCGTTGATGGGATACCATAAAACCTAATATAAAGTTATTAATAAATTAAATTTCAAAATAAATAATATTTAATTACGTACCATCCAATTATCGAACATGGCAGCTTACACATCAGCAGGAATCTGATCCCATGTGAGCCAGGGCTGAGAAAAATAATTGCACAAGATAGCGCTCCCCTGTCCAATAGCTATATGCATAAAACTGTGGAAAAAGAAAAAATAATCAAACAATTAGATTATTAATAAATTATAATGAAAGATAACTAAAATAAAAAGGTTACCATACCACCGCGTGTGCGCATCGAATCCAAGAGGTGGACGTCGCTCTGGGATAGGATTTGGAATCATCAGTCTGGCAAGACCACGCCCCCTCCGAGTGCTCCCTATAGTGCCAACAGCCTGAGGGTCAGATGACTCAAGAACCTCATCATCCATAGGTAGATCATCCTCCAGCAATTGACGAAACATTTCCGAGTCCATCTGAAACATGAAATGATTGTTATTATCAAACAGTTAAAAATAACTATTATGTATAGATATATATTTGTTGTGATTCTAACCAGCTTTTTAGTGTGTCAATGTTCATCTTCATCATCAACTTCATAGTTTTCAATGTCAATGTCTTCTTCTTTCTCATCAACATCATCAATTTCCATATTAGTTTCACTTTCATCATCTCTTGTCATTTGAAATTTAGTTGTAACATCATTGACAACATCGTCACCATCGACCCTTAACTGTGGGGTGTCATCCACGATATTCATGTCTCTTTTTGAGAAAGATGTGTTTTGAGGAGTGTCCTGAAAAATTTCATTTCCTTGCACTTTAGTGGAACCACATTCAGTTTGAGTAAACTGATTTTCTCGAGATTTTACTTTTATTATAGTCCACCAATCATCCAACTCTTTTGTAGTAGTACAGTATTTTGCCTAATAAATTTGATGTGCCTGATGAGCCAATAAAAATTGTTCATTTACTACAAGAAGGCATTTATGTTTAATATCAACAATTCCATGAGTCGGATGAATATGCAAGCCTCTCCCAGTATCCAGCCATCGACATTTAAACATTGTTACATAATTTTGTCCCAAATAACACAGTTCAATAATTTCTTCATGCATGCCGTATAAGTCAACATCAATATCTCTATGATGCGATCCCTTCAAACAAACACCACTATTCATTGTTTTCTTTGATTCCCCATATGCACGTGTATGAAAGCGATAACCATTCACCACATATGCATTATAAGATTTAACCATTTTTGATGGTGGGCTACTCAATATACGTAATCCACTATCAATCTTATCAACATGTACAGATACCTGAAAATTTGTAAGACATTTATCACTATTACAAGTAATAAATTTATTTTATATGTAAAACCAAAAAAGAATGTATGTTACCCATTTTTGAAACCAGTAGGCAATTCGTTTTTGCCGATGTTCTTCTAAGCCAGCTGTTGTAATTTATGGAAATTGTTTCTTGATATGATCATCATATAACGTACAAATACAATATGATTAATTTACTGTAACAGAATATATAGAATAAGGGATAGAAGCAATCACTTTACAATTGGTGACATTTATTCACAGTTGAGTAGAACATATGTATGAGCTCTGTGATGTTCATCATTTGAAAGCTATCTATCATGAACTCCACCAAAGCCAAGTTCAGGCAGATTGACAACAATTAATTGATTGTTCATATCATCATCAACATTCCCCTCATTCTAGACCATGCGGTTAAATTTTGGGGGATATTTAGATTCAAAATAATGAGAGCGGAATAAAGCAATTTCCTCTTACAAATAAGATTCAGTAATTGAGCCTTCAACTGAAGCTTTGTTACAGACTTTTTTCTTCAATTTCTGCATTCATCTCTCAAATGGGTACATCCCTCGAAACTGAACCAGACCTACACATTTTGCTTCGTGTAGAAAATGTAATATCAAATGTTCCATTGAGTCAAAGAAAGCCACCGGAAATATTTTTTTCAGTTTGCATATAATTACAACAAAAGCTTCTTCCAGTTTTCTTAGTGTATCGTAGTCTGTTGTCGCCACACACATGTCTCGGAAAAAATATTATATATCTGTTATCGAATCCCAAATATTAGAATTCAACAAACCTCTTAATCCAATAGGCATAAGTCTTTCCATTATAATATGACAGTCATGACTTTTTAATCCGGTAATATGACCATTTTTAACACATCTTCCCAAGTTGGAAGCATAGCCATATGGAAGTCTCAAATATGAAATCCACTGACAAAATAATAAGTGACTCTCTTTGGTCAGTGTATAAGCTACCTTTGGCTTCATTAATCTCTGTGATCTGACATTTTCAAACAATTCAAGTTCTGGTCGCCTGCAAATTTGGGCAAGATCTAATCGTGCCTTTACATTATCATTGGTTTTACCTGGTGTATCCGAAATTGTATGAAATAAACTATCAAAATAGTTCTTCTCAATATCCATGACATCCAACATGTGTCAGACCAACCAATCATACCAATATGGCATATTCCAAAAAATTCTCCATTTTGTCCAATTCAGTTTTTTTCCAAAGCCATGATTTTCTGTTGGTTTATTGTCGGTCCAAAAGTGATTGAAGGTAATGAAAATACAACTGATTTTATCTCTGTACCTGAGATCATTTTTGGAGGTTCATCTCTTTCAATTCAATATTTTCTGAAATGAGATTTATTCCTCTGAAACGGATGATCGGTTGGAAGAAATCTGCGATGACAGTCAAAATAGCAAAGTTTTTTTTCCATTCACGAGCATAAATGTTTTGTTGTCTCCCATACAGTAAGGACATGATTTTGGACCATGTGTACTCCAGCCAGATAACATGCTATATGCTAGGAAGTCACTAATTTTCTACATCAAAGCAGCTTTCATTACAAAATTCTGTTTCGCAACATCATCATATGTACTAACACCATGACTCCACAATAAATTTAACTCATTAATCAATGGTTTCAAATAAAAATCAATATTCTTTTTTTGATGTCATGAGATTAATAATTTAAAAAAGATATAAGGATCACTCATCAACATCCATGGAGGCAAATTGTATGGAGTTATAAAGATAGGCCAACAAGAATACTGACTACCAAAAGATCCAAATGGGAAAAAACTGTCAGTAGAAAGACCCAATCGCACGTTCTGGGATTTCTAAAGCAAAAGACGGATTCACTTGATCAAAATGTTTCCATGAATCACCATCAGATGGATGAATCAAGATTTTACCATTTGAAATATTGGTTTTGTGCCATGACATCATTGTCGCTATGTTTTGAGACATAAATAAACGCTGCAACCTGGGTGTAAACAGAAAATATCTCAACTGTTTTACAGGAATCAATCCAGACTTCCCTGATTGAGCTTCTTTATACCTCGATTGTCCAAATGTGGGATAACTATCCAATGACTCATTTTTAACAGAATATAAGATGCAATCGTTTGAACATGCATGGATCTTCTGATGACTATGGCCCAGATTACGAACTAGTCTCTTGCTCTCATAATAATTAGCAGGCATCACATTTTTTTTAGGTAACAGTGCTTTAACCAAAGAAAATATCTGATCAAAACAGTTATTTGACATTCCATTATCTAATTTAATAGCCATAAATTTTGCAACTGCTTCTAATTTTCTTATCTTGCAACCAGGGTATAATGCATCCTCAACAGACCTGAACAACTCAGCAAATTCAGATGATGCCAACTCGGGAGGTAAATCAACATCATCCTCAATTTTAGTTTGTTGAATGGATGACCCTGCAACATCATGTACTAAATTATGAAACTGTGATGGATCAAGAATTAAATTATTATTATCTTCTCTAGAACTGCGTTCACCATGTTGTTACCAAAAAATATAATCTTATTGAAAACCATAACGTAAGAGATGTTGCCCAACAATGTCAAATGTCTCAAACATTCTTAGAGAACATTTTTTACAAGTACACTTAATTTTCCATTCTAAAACAAATTCTGGGTTTGAGGATGCAAATGATAAGAAAGCTTCAACACCATCAACATATACAAGATTTAAACTAGAACTGTTTGGATTTTTGTGCTGATTTATCCAAGAACGGTCATCTAATAATGATTGATACTGATTTCCTTGTTCCATATTCATATATACGTTTCTACAAAATTTAAAACCATTACTGTTGTTAATTAATTTGATATAAGAAAAAAAATATCCTAAAAAAAGAAGATACATAATTACAGTTATTTCTTAGTAATTACCAATAATTATAGGCGACACAGTTAGTTTGTAATCATCCAAACTAATTATTATTAATTTAGCAATACTTAGCAATACGTGGAAAAATTAAATATTCTTGAATAATGAATTTTTTTTTGTAATAATCGTTGTGGAGATTATATTACTAATTATTCTTATTTGTTTCCAGCAGATTGGCGGCAACTCTTTTGCCTAACGACACGTCTCCTTGCAAGGAGATGAGTCGTCAGGGAAAAGAGCCTCTTTTGTCCAATAGATCATCTCTTTTTAACTTTCTCCCGACTGAAATCAGTATGAAAAACTTACTATGACATACGTTAGAGTACATTTTTCATACTAATTTTAGTGGGAGAAAGTAGCAAAGATATGAGACGTTGAACAAAAGGTAGCCGCCAATCCGCTAGAAATTGTGTCGATTTATAACCATGGACATGAATTTATTTTATTTTTGATTAATTATTATTAATTATTACTAATTATTACAAATCTCAATATTTTCAACCGATTCTGCTCTATTCTTAACATGATCTAATCTTAAAGAGTCGTCAATTTTCAGGTCATTCCCAATAAAAAGTTTGTGTCAACCATGCCCAATTTAAACTCTATAATTGTACTTACATGGTTGATCACCTCGCAAGTAGTGTTGCAATAGAACGACACAAGTAATTTCATTATCATCTTTAAGAATCATTTCACATGACCCTTTACATAGATCATTCTTCCTTGAAAAATTAAGAGAACTTCAGTATCTTTCCCTTACTTTTTCAAGAAAGAATGTTCTATGTAAAAAGTCATGTGATATGATTCTTATAGATGATAAAGACATGACTTGGGTTGTCCTATTGCAATGCTACTTGTGAGGTGATCAACCAAGCAAGAATAATTATAGAGTTTACATTGGACACGGTTGACATAAACTTTTTATTGGGCATGACCTAAAAATTGGCGACCCTTTAAGATTTGAACATGTTAAGAATAAAGCAAAACTTGTTGAAAATATTGATAATTGTAATATTTTATAAATTTTTTATAATTTTAATAATATTAATATTTTTTTATAAATATTAAACATATTATAAATAAATAATTATATTATTAGTATTATTTAAATATTAATATTAGAGTAATATAATATTTTATATTATGTTACTATTTATGTTACTAATTATATTAATAATTATGTTACTAATTATGTTACTAATTAGAAATGCAAACATATGCAGATAGGTCGGGTGCTTAATCAATCATTGAATAGAAAAACAAACATAATTGACCTCTCATCTACCTTAATTTTCTTTTCATTTGTGTGTTGAGGTTGACAGGAAACTTCCCCCTCCACATGTAATATTTGATTTTACTGGAAAAATTATAAACCTCCTCACCTCTATGTTGGCGAGGAGGTTGATAATTTTGACAGTAAAAGAAAATATTACATGTGGGGTCCGAAGTTTCCTGTCAAGCCTTAACACACAAATGAATAAAAAATTGATGTAGATGAGCGGTCAATCACGCTTGCTAATTTTCATAATTGTTTTTAAGTCTTTCCTAATTATTTTTAAGTCTTTCCTAATTCTTTTTAAGTCTTTCCAAATTATTTTTAAGTCTTTCCTAATTATTTTAAATTTTTTCCTAATTATTTTTAATGGCTTTCTAATTATTTTTAATTGTTTCCTAGTTATTTTTAATTATTTCTTAATTATTTTTAATTGTTTCATAATTATTTTTAATTTTTTCCTAATTATTTTTAATTGTTTCCTAATTATTTTTAATTATTTTCTAATTATTTTTAATGTTTCCAAATTATTTTTAATTGTTTCATAATTATTTTTAATCGTTTCCTAATTATTTCTAATTGTTTCCTAATTATTATAATTGTTTATTAATTATTATAATTGTTTCCTAATTATTATAATTGTTTCTTAATTATTATAATTATTTCCTAATTATTATAATTATTTCCTAATTATTATAAATGTTTCATAATTATTATAATTGTTTCATAATTATTATAATTGTTTCCTAATTATTATAATTGTTTCCTAATTATTATAATTGTTTCCTAATTAAATATAATTGTTTCCTAATTAAATCTAATTGTTTCCTAATTATTATAATTTTTTCCTAATTAAATCTAATTATTTTCTAATTATTATAATTGTTTCCTAATTATTATAATTGTTTCTAATTAAATATAAGTGTTTCCTAATTAAATATAATTGTTTCCTAGTTAAATCTAATTGTTTCCTAATTATTTTAATTATTTCTTAATTAAATCTAATTGTTTCCTAATTATTTTAATTGTTTCCTAATTATTTCTTAATCAATTAAATCTATTTATTTTCTAATTATTTGATAATTATTTAAATTAAATATAATTAAATATAATTTTTTCTTAATTATTTGATAATTATATATTTATTTCTAATTATTACCAAAACATCCTCCGGGAGTGTCGAACCAAGAGTGCAGCAAGGCCCGTTGTCGTGTACCAGGTTACCCCGAGTCAAGCTCGAAACACCTTGTCAGAGTTTTCACTCCAAGGTAGATCTGTGCCAGAGCGGCCTCTACTTGTTCGTATCCAGACAAAGATTATTTGGTACAACCACTTAATCTAATTATACTATATAGCTACTAAACATTTTATTAAAATAATTAAAATTAATAATTAAAAATAAAATTAACAATTAAAAACAATTTAACAATTAAAAATAATTTAAAAAATAAAAAAAATATAAATACCTTTGATATTTTGATGTAATCTGCGCCTTCTAACTCCTTCTCTCCTCTTCACGAAAGAAAAAATTAAAATAAAAAAAAAATTCTACTTAGAACTGAATGTTAGAGAGAGAGAGGAAGAGAGAACTGAATGTTATGGAAAAAATGGGTGGGGTGTATGTATAAGTTAGATTATTTGCGACGGTCGTATTTGCGATGGGATACCGTCGCAAATACTAGGTATTGCGATGGGATACCGTCTCAAATACTAGTTATTGCGACGGGATACCTTCACAAATTCCATCACCCGCATTAATTATGTGTGGCTGTTAAAAGGGTTTTTGTGACGAGCCCATCGCAAATAGCTGCCTGCCGACACACCATTAGCGATGGACAGAAATCCCCGTCGCAAATTCCTATTTACCACCGCCGGTATTGGCGATGGGCCCCATCACAAATACCTTCGCCCGCATTAATTACGGGCGGTGGTTAAAAGGGTTTTTGGGACGGGCCCGTCTAAATAGCTGCCTGCCGACACACCATTAGCGACGGGCAGATATCCCCATCACAAATTCCTATTTACCGCTGCCGGTATTGGCGATGGGACCTGTCGCAAATAACACCTGGTGAATAATTTATTGCGATAGGACAATTTACCCGTTGCAAATAGTATTTACCACCACCGGGTAGTTGCGACGGGTTGAAGGCGACCGTCACAAATAGGCTTTACCACCACCGGTATTGGCGATGGGACCCATCGCAAAAAACACCTAGTGAATAATTTTTTGCGACGGGACAATTTACCCGTCGCAAATAATATTTACCACCGCCGGGTACTTTCGACGGGTAGACGACGACCGTCGCAAATAGGCTTCACAGGTTTTGGCGTGCAAACCACGCCATAGATATTGCGACAGGTCCTGTATTTCTGTCGCAAATAACTGACCATTTACGATGGGAATATATTCCCATCACAAATACGCTTTTTGTCGGAGTTGTTGCGACGGGAATAAAGCCCGTTGCAAATACCCCGTCACAATAAGCGGGTTTTCCTATAGTGCTAGTTTTTTAAAAAGCCAATGTTTTTATTATTATAACCTTCATGGATCACTTATGGTTTTATTTAAAATATTAGCCCATTTCTATTTTAAACGATCATTAATATTTTCCTTAAACCTACACAAAAATGTTTTAATGATAGAATTTTGTAAATAACATTATTTCTTGTTTTCAATTATATTTTACGAACATTCAATGAAATATTAATATTTTAACATACTAATGTCCTTGTATTTTTTAATTCCGTTCTTTCATGGACACTTGTATGATACACCCATTAATTATGCTTTATGACATGATTGTGAAACACATTTCTTTCCTGGTGTACCCTTATGTTTATGTATTATTGATTATGTATGATTATATATGTGGAAAAAATATTCATGAACTTGTTAATATGGGTGTGACCAGATATCATCCTAATGCATTGGGTAACGTTGAGTATCATGATACGTTATGTGCAATAGTACTGGCAGTTAGCCTTGACTTCTGCTACCATGCACAATAGTCTTGGTGGTTAACCTAAACTTGTTCTTCACTAAGTGAAACAATCCTTAACTCACACTAAATTCATGTTTTATGCTACTTACACATTATTATAAAACCATTTTTATTTGATCACATTTTTATATTTTATTATTTCACATGCTCCATGGATTTTTATATCATTATGTCATTCCTTTTAACCTATGTGCTAATGCATTATTACTATGTTTTTTTAAATTATTGGGATTTTATCTCGTCCTATTGTTCATGTGATCCCTAGGTTAACCTATTGATATGTATGAGAATAATGGATTTTAGGATATTTTTATGAATATTAAATGATGAAATGTTTTATTTGGTCCCATCATTTCAGTTTTGTATACCTAGTCTACCAAGACACTTGGATTCATAATCCATGGCTTGTAATATGATGTATTATTGTTCTTAAAATCATGTAATGTTATGTGTATAATTATTGTGTTTCTATAGTTGGTATAAAAGGATGTTCTAGTTATTTTTGGAGATAAGTGAAAAATCACTTTAGTAATAACCCTAGGGTTGAGACTGAGTAAATGAAAAAAAACCCTACATTTTGGTATGTATAGAGTGAGTGGTTTGTCAAAAAAAAAATACATCCCTATTTGGATACAAACAAGTAGAGATGGATCTAGAATAGATGTATCTAGGGGTAAAACCTACAAACACCACTTTGAGCTAGACTCGAATGTGATCTGGTGCATGATAATGGTCATTGTCGTACTCTTGGTTTGACACTCCCGAGAGATATGATTTGGTAAATTCATGATCATAGTACATACAGTTATTATGGGAATAAAAAAATCCCATAAGAATATATGTTAAGAAATTGATCATGGATAACCACGAATTAAACCTAAGGAATCAAAAGTTAGAATATGCTCCTACATTGAATGTTTATCCTTTTAAATTCAATGTGTCATTTTTATATTGAATAGATATGTATTCAAGCACTTTAATTATGTTTTCTTTTTCTTAGTTAAGGGTATGAAATAGAATAACTCATGAAAATAATCAATCTTATAAGTAATTTTAATGACTGGACTAATTTTATAACAAATATGATGGGAATGGGTGATCATAACATTATGAAAATTCATGCTCATCTGGTTCATTTTGTGAATAATTACATGAATCACATGGAACTCCCTCCTCCCCAAAGGGAATAGCATGTCTCCATAGAATCATTCATGATGTAAAGGCCTACCATTTTTAGTGGATATTTTTTCCACTCATAACGGAATTGTAGTTTAACACCATTGAAATTATATTCTCTATCGTCCAGTGATAAAAAGAAGATAATGACATGATGAAGGTCTATCATTTTGATAGGGAAGATGATCATTGGTGGACACTGATCAAGAATATGAAGCCCTAAGAAGAAATTGATTTTACGGATTGGGAGGAATTCAATTGAATTTTTTCAATAAATATTTTCCCCAAACACTAATTCTCAAGATGGAAATATAGTTCTTCTTTCTCATGAAGGAAGAATATGATCCAATTAGGATGTATAAAGAAAACATTACAAGGATTGCAAGATAAACCTCTGGCACTATCATGAACAACGAAAGCAAGGTGGATCACTTCTTTTGTGGACAAAAGCTGAGTCTACAAAAATCGTTGGTTATTTGAAACATCAACAACTATGAAAAGTTTTTCTGTTGTTCCAGTATGTATGAAATGGAGATCAGAGAATATCAGTGGTATTATGGGCCTTGTGGAAAAAAATATGAAAATGGAATCCAATGTGGGAGGTTCTGAAAATAAATTCCATGATGGAAAGAAGATGACTATCCCACGTTTAAAAATTTATGGAAGAAGAATCATGGGAACTGTCTAAAGGGAACTAGTAATTACTTAAAATGTAGAAGGAATAGACATTAGGCTAAAAACATCTGCTGATAAATGAAGAATACCACTAATGTGGAAGAAGAAAGGAAGGATGATATCAAAACTTAGCCTATATATTAGTGTTACAACTTCAAGGATCCTAGGAATTATTCAAACAATTTCCATAAGATGTGTTTTGTTGGATCCAATCAACAATAAACTCCAAGTAAAAAAGGAAGGGATTCTGCTATCACTACTTTTGAGGTTGAGTCGGAAGATGATGTGGTTATATGTACACTTGTTATTCATTCAGGAATAGAAAATGTACTATTTGATTCTAATTCTATGTATTATTTTTGATGATACAATTTTATTATTATTATTCAAACACCAGATCAAAATATAGAGGATATATTATCTGTTAGAACAGCCAATGGGAAAATTATTATGTCCAAGGTGTATAAATCTTCCTTAGTAAATTTTTTTAGATAGAACCTCCCAGAAAATATCATCATACATCATTTATTGTAGTTCTATTCTATATTGGACATGGATTATCGATATTTATATAAATCCAACATCTACTCTAAGAGAATCATTCTTGATGACATTCCCATAGTGAGGGATGCACTGATGTATTATTTAATGTTTTTTCTGGTCTTATTCCTAATCGATAGGTTGAATTCTCTATTGAAATTATTCGCGGATCCAAACCTATATCAAATACACCTTAGAGAATAGCCATCGTAAAACTGGAAGAGATGAAGAAAAATTTATATGAGAATCTGGAGAAGGGTTTTATATGTCGGAGTGATTCTCTATGGGGTGAGCCAATCCTCTTCATCAAGAAGAGGGAAGGATCTATACTCATCTACATTGATTATCATGATCTCAAACAAATCATGATAAAGAAAAAGTGTCTCCTACCTCGTATATATGACTTGTTAGATCAGCTTCATGGGGCCATTTATTTCTCTAAGGTGGACCATCAGTTTGGATATCACTAATTAATGGTAAAAATGGAATATATTCCCAAGACTGCCTTTTGAATGAGGTATAAACACTATTAGTTTATACTGTTGCCCTTCGGACTCACTAATGTTCCAAACAATTTTCATGGATTTAATGAATAGATTATGTAGATATTACCCTTAAAAATTTGTGGTTGTCATTATTGATGATATTCTAATATACTCCAATATAAAGGAGTAACATGAGGAGAATCTGAATACTATGCTGAAGACTTTGAGAAGGGGGAAGTTGTATGCAAAGTATAATAAATGTGAGTTATGGATAGAGGAAGTATCACTATTTGGGATTTTTATCACTAGTAAAGGGATATCTGTTGACCCTTTTAGGAGAAAGGAAATTAAAGAGTGGCCCATTCCAACATTTATAATGGAGATCTGTAACTTTTTTTCTACCCATGTATTATCAATGATTTCTGAAGAACATTTTCCAATATTCAAACCGAACGAACAAGATGACATGAAAGGGAGGGAAGTTTGTATAGACTCCAGAATTTGATGACTACTTTAAGGAGTTGATGAAGATGAATATCATTATGACAATAATCACAATATTAATGTATTGATAAATCTTTGTGTTATACAATGATGATTCAAATAAGGGCTAGGCTAGGTGCTGATGCAAAATGATAATGTGATAGCCTATGCCTCAAGGAAGCTGAAAATCAATGAGAAAAACTATCCTACACATGCTCTGGAGTTTTCAGTTATGATCAATGCATTAAAAATCTAGCGGAATTATCTATATGGGGAGAATTGTGAGTTATATACTAATAACAAGATTATCAAATATACAATCATACAAAAAATCATAATATATCATAGTGAAGATGGATAGAGCTCATCAATGATTATAAATGATGAATCCACTACCATATCAGTAAGGTGAAGAAGGTGGAATATGTTCTAATTAGAAATGATCCTTTATCTTTATCAATGATGTGAATTAAAAGGATCTAATATTCTAATATTTCTATTGGATGGGCATGAGAATAATTACGAGAGGAACATCATCAATCCTTTCTCAAATAATTTATCAACCATCCATCATGGAGAAAATAAATGATGCTCAATAAAATGATGCGGGAATTTGGGAAAGGGTGGAAGCCATTAGAAATGGTAAATAATTTGAGTTTATGATTGATGAGAAAGGATTTGTAAAATTTGGGTCATAATTATGTGTACCATCTGATCCAGAGATAAAGAAGTTTTTTTTGAATCATGCACATAGCTTATCCTTCTCTGTATTCCCAGGGAGAAAAATGTTGTATCATGATATTTAAGGGAACTTTTTGTGGGAAAATCTGTACATGGAGATTGATGAGTATACGTCGAAGTGTCTAGTATGTCAACACATGAAGGCTAAATGAAAGAAGTCTATGGGGATGATGAAACCACTACCCATACCAACATTGAAGTGGGAGGACATCACCATGGAATTTTTCACTTGTCATACAAGGACATCCATAGAAAATAATGCTATATGGGTCATTATAGATCATCTTACAAAGACAACTCATATTACCGTGATTTAAGAGGACTTCTCATTGTATCAACTTTTATATATATATATATATATCGAAGAAGTGGAAATTCTTAATGGAGTAAAACTATCTATTGTAACTGATAATGATCTGAGATTCACCTTGATATTTTGGAAACATATCTAACATACTATATGCACTAAAATGAAAGTTAGTAAGAACTATCATCCTCAAATTAATGGACAATCCAAGCGAACTATTTAGATACTGGAATATACGTTGAGATAATGTTATATGGACTTCATAGGATTATGGGACCAACATCTTAAACAGGTTGAATTCCCCTAAAACAAGATTTTCCACTCTTTCATATGAATGGAACTATATGGAGCTATTTATAATGAAATGGTGTAGAACACTAGCATGTTGGGGTGAAGTCATTGAGAGTAAGATGATATGGCCGGAAATGGTCAAGGAAGTGGTGGAGAAGGTGAAAAAATTTTAGTAGCACAATAAGGAAACCCAAATTTGACAGAACAGTAATGCAAACAATCATTGATGAGACCTTGAGTTCAATGTTGGAGACATGATATTTCTCTAAATATCTCCATGGAAGAAGGTCATCAGGTTTGGAAGAAAAGAAAGTTAAGTCCCATGTACATCAACACCTTATAAATTCTTGATCATGTTGGGGTTGTGGCCTATCAATAGGCACTTCCACCTACCAATTCTAAAGTACATGATGTATTCATAATATCCCTCATAAATATGTACATACCATATTCATCACATGTACTCTCTTTAGAGGTGATACAGTTGGGGAATGATCATATTTACAGGGAGTATATAGTGAAGATGTTGGATCGTGAGATAATGTTCTACGTAAAAAGACTAATAAGCTGGTAAATGTACTGTGGAGGAACCATAAGTATGAAGAGGCGACATGGAAACAAGAGGAGGCAATGAAGGAAAAGTACCCACACATATTTATGGCATGGAATGTAAAATTAAATTTTTAGGGTGTGAATTCATAAGGTGGAATTATGTAACAACCCAGTGTTTTGTCAAATGAAATTCCATTTTAATAATTATTTCATATAATCACCTGAAATCCCAAAACAATGAAATACTAAGTACTATGTGACCTTTAAGCATAATATTGTCACTTCTCTGATTCGAATTTCAAAAATCTAACAAACCTGGTTGCGATCAGTAGGATATTTGGAGTCCAACATGACAAACTTAATTTATTGGTGAATAGTAATATGTCGTTCTAAATTGTTTCCAACCCATATGAATAGTAACATGACCCTTATTAAATGTACACCATCCAAAAGAATAAAAACATCACCCATGAATGTATAAATAAAATTTAGGCATCTTATAAGTGATAATATTACCATAATAAATATATTGGTATTTTGTAAGTCATAAATAATTAATTTAAATTAATTAATTAATGTAAAAGAATATTTATTTTCATAAATGGTGTACATAAATTAATAATTATATGTCTTCTATTTTTATGATAATTTTATATGATTTTTTGTAATTTTTGAAAGCATTATAAAATCAGTTATAGTTTTAAAATTGTATTGTTCATGTATAAAATGATTTTAATTAAAAATATAATAAATCATATATATATAATTATTTTGGAAAAATCTATTTCATTTTTTATTCTACATTTTATAAATTGGTTAGGTTACATTTTTTGGATTTTTCTAAAATACATGAATTTTGGATGAATAGTAAAATATGGTAATTTAGAGTATATATACCTTATATGATAAAGACACTATTTATTGAGTAATGGATGATGTAAGAACATTGGTTTTAAATCATAAGAACATATTACTATTATTGGTCACAAGAATTAGTACTATTTCTTGTCTCGTGGAAAAATAGAAAACTAATGATTAAAAATTAAGAAAACCCTCCACCCATCCACTATAAAAACCACCAACACCCCCTCTTCTCTTCACTCCTCTAAAGATATGTTCCTTCCATAAATTCTAACAAAAATATATCTCTATGATCATCCCCCACATCCATCATACCTTGGTCTCATCAAAAGACCAAATCCACTCCCATTAAGAGGATCTCAAGGATGATTAAAACTAGATGTCAATTCATCTTTTCTTTTCTTTCTATTTCTTTTCATGTTCCTTTGATATCTTTTATTTCATAACATTTCCTCATCCAAATTGTATGAAAAATACAGTATTGTACATATACTATAATTTTTTTATGCTAATGGGATAATTTATTATCATCTCTCATTTCGCCTACTTTAATACGAAATAAATGAATCACCATCCAAGAAGTGTTAGATTATCACATTCAAGGACGACATGTTATCAGTTTCTACTAAAATCTTCAATTATAGTGATGAAACCATTTTATTAGTTGAACCAAAATATTAAATATTTATTTTATCTTATGTGTTTTTCTGGTATCTTTTTTCACACATGATGTAAAATTAAAATACAAAACTTGTTTATTATGAGAAAAATTTCCAAATTAATCCGGATGTTTATCATTAATGTTTTATAAAATTATTCACCTTCACACTAAATAAAAAATCAAATTTTATGACTAATTAATATTATCTATGTACACTAATGTCATATAACATCGATTTGGGAAAACCATTCTCATCATACATATTTATCCGATCATGAATATAAGTGAACTTATCATTAAAACAAACTAAGAAAACACTCCCAAACCATTAAAGTGGACCTTTTATCTTATCAAAAATGGAAAGTATGAACATAATATGGTTATAATAAATCAATAACATTTAGTTTATCTTACGTAATTATTTATTAATGATCCTAATTTTATTATTTAGGTCATTAACATCAATCGAATAATACTATCAGACATAAGGTAAGGGGTCCTGTCATTCTTAGATTTATTCAATAATCTCCTCTATATTATTCGATTTTATGTGTAGTTACTAATGATGGGGTATGATTTCATAGCTTTTAAATATTTCCTTAATGACTTATAACTTAAAAGAAACCCTTTTCTCACACATTATGCCCTCTTATTTACACGTAGTACCATGCTGATATTCTGTAAGGGATTCTACGCAAACATCCATTATTTTTTAGGTTATTCTTACTCTCTTTTTACCCAAGTGAAATTCTATATTCTATTCATTGAAATATTATAATTTCTTTTTTATGTCCAAAATCATGTATCAAGATACATTATCCATTCACTTTCTGGGATATACATACTTCTAAGTGATTCCCTCCTCAATACTTTCTGATAAGGAATCATATTTTAAGGGAACTTCCTGAATTCATACCCAATTTCAAGGGGAAACTACAATATGTTTTAAGACAGCATTGTATTACAAAAATGTTTTTATTTTGAAAATATTCATGTATCACATCTTTTTTTATATAAATTATCACAACATTTTCTCATTTAAATGCTCATTATTATTTTCTTTAAAACCGCACTAAATTGTTTTAATGATAAAATTTCATAAATAAATTTATTTCCTATTGTAAATTATATTTGACATCACTTACGATTATATATACTTGTATTAAAATATGAATTTCAATTTATGATTTAATTCCTTTCTTTCATTGACACTTGTATGATACGACCATTCATTACTCTTTATGACATAATTATGATACCCATTTCATTCCATGGGTACCCTTATGTATATGTATGATTGATTATGTATGATTATTAATTTTGAAAACGTATTCATTAACATGTTATGATGGGTGTACCTAAATATCACTTTAATGAATTGGGTAATGTTGAGTCTCATGAGATGTTATCTGCAACGTTCAGGGTGTTTAGCCTTGACTCGTACTACCATGTGCAATGGTCTTCGTGGTTAACCTCGAATTTTTCTCCTCTATGTGCATTTATCCTTGAATCGTGATAAATTAATTTTTTATGTTTATTCCATTATATTATGACACAATTATTATATTAAACAATGATTATATGTTATGATTTCATATACTACATGCATTTATATATAATTATTCTTTGCCTTCAAACCCATGTTCTAATGATTTATCACTATGTTTTTCCCATAATGGGATTTTAGCTCATCCATTTTTTTCATGTTATCCACAGGTTAACCTATAAAAATATATGGGAATAATGGAAGTTAGTATCTATTTATGAAGATAAAATGAAGAAATGATGCATTTAGTCCCATGTTATTTGTTTTATGTACCTAGTCATCCTAGACACTAGACTTCACGATCCTTGGATTATAATATGATGTTTCATTATGCTTAACCTCATGTAATGTTATGTGTAGAATGATATGGTCTCTATCCTCCCACTAATCATGGGAAGAGGTCCCAATTCCTCTAATCAAGGTTTTTTGAATTCTCTTCCCTTTCTCCTTTTTTTTCACCAGAAGAAGAAATTGACTACTCTTGGTATGATATCCCCTTGGCACTCTTTAATTTCAATGTCATTCCTTCATCCATTGTGATATCTTCATAAGGCAAATATTTTCCATATTTTAAGGATTTTTCAAAATCTCTCATTTGAATTTATTAAAGTCGAATTAAGGGTTAATATTAGGCGTGTTGAGTACTATGATTTAAAGGTAGGGTGCCTATGATTCTTTCAAGTATTTTCAATTCTCTTTTAGACATCACATCATTGTGTGTCTAATCAAAACCATTTGGTGATGATTGGTATCACATATTAAATTGATTATGTTGCTTTGCAAGGTTCGTAGTGACCTTTTTCTATGGTGAAACCCATATCTAGGCTGTTCACCTCACCTTCATCCACCCCTTTTGGGTGATCCATCCATTTAGGAAAACTTTTACAATTGATTAAAATATTGAATTTACCCTGGATATCTTTGGAACTTTTTTTAAATGACATAAAATGATTAAATAAATTATAAAGGTTATTGAACAATGAATTATATCCCTTTGTAATATCTATTATTGAGTACAATGGTTTATCCAATATATAAATTCTATATTCCGTAAATATTAAATTACCAATTGATTTAAATTTTAACATTTATTACCCAAACCATGTGTCTAATTTCTCATGTATGCTGCTTCATTCAGAATGAAAAAATACTCACATTTAAATGATTATTCAGATTGGTTTTACACCTGTTCTGTAATGTCCCGGATTTTTCCATGTATTATTTTAATATTATATGAGAATTAGTTCGAGACCAGGCTCTGAGGCGGCCTGCAGTTCCGAGGCCCAGTGATCCCGGAACAAGTGTTTGAATTTCATTTAATAATTAAATTACGCACGCATGCGTTTTTACTGAAAAAGTAGATAACTCCCGAACGGGTGCTCAGATCAGAAATCTAAGGGCACCGTTGTGTTTAGAATAGTGATTTTACCTTAGCCGATGCCTAACTTAGGCCGACGCGGGTCGGTGGTGAAATATACTCTTTGGACGGAACGGTAATAAAATATTTAATAAAAATATTTTATTTCTGTAGTGAGATCTTTTAAATCATTTTTTTCTTTTATCCTCTTTAAATAGAGGCTTGCTCCAGGGTCCAGGGTTACAAACCCCACAACTCTAAAAACCCTTAGCTGCTCTAGAGGAAACCCCCAACGCGGCGGCGGCGACATTCTTAAAGAATTTCGACGGCGACGACGACGCGGTGAGCGGATCTTCACCGGAAAATGCAGTGAATCCAGGTAGGATGTTGTTGTGATTTTAATTCATCCCCGTTTTTGATTTCCATGACTAACGCAGAATAATCCACGAAAAAATTAGCCCGCGGATCGATCATTCTTATGGGATGGGATTTTTCAAGGATTTCTGGGGAATTGATTCTTCAGTTTTGTTTGGTTTCGTTCAACCTTCTAACGATGACGAACCAAGATTGACATGAACATCGATCGGGGTTCGTCCCTCTCGATTTGTTGTGTGTTCATCCACAAATTCTTGCATTCTTCATGAGCGTTCTTCGCGGGGCGATGAAAAACGGATCGTTGTGCATCCGTTCTGCGACGCAACGATCCCAAATTGAAGGATCAACACCGCGATGGTCTTGGGGAGGTGCGACGACGGTTTCGGTGAACGAACTGAGGTGGATCGGAAGAAATCGTTCTTCGGACGATTTCTGCTCGGATGGACGGAATCGGATTTTGGAGTCGATTGAAGACCCGAAACCCACTGATTCAGCTTCACGGAGACGAGGCGACCCGGTATCTGGAGTTTCGTGGTGACCAGAGGACAGAATCTAGATCCGGAAGATCAGCCGAGGCACACGAAGGAAGATGTGGTTCTGGAAATTTCCCGACTACACGCCGTGTAGAATGGGATACACGGTGTGTGTTTGTCGGCAGGGTTACCCGGCCTGTACTCCAGGAGTACACAGACACGAGAAGAAACACAGACACGGGCAAAGACCGTGTACGGGCACATGGACAGCGTACACATAGCGAGCCCAGGTGCTCGATCCCGACCTGTGTTTTTTTCTACACGCCATGTAGTTGCGTTCGACAAGCTGAGTGACATAGGACGGTTACACGAGTAGCACCCAGGGTCAAGGAACATGACATGTACGTTTTTTAAACGCTGTGTAGTTTGGTTTTGCACGTCTTTAATGAAGGACACGATCCGTTCACACAGGCAGAACCCGGGGTCAAGGAACATGGCGTGTAACCATACTACACGTCGTGTAACTTCTTCTTCATGGATTGAGCCACTTACCTTCTATGACTTGCACTAGTTCTTAGGGTTCGTACCCTTGGTAATCCCCCGAAGGTTCTGGCATCAACTCCTTTATACATGGGTATGATCTCTTTAGCAGACATCCCCGAATAGAGTTGTTGGAATCCCCTCTATGAGACTTAGAGCCAGATCCTCTATTCTTTCCTGGAACCCTAGCTAGAGTTCTTGGTATCGACGTGACCAACATTACCTGGGTGCCGATCCTCTGCATAGTGTATTAGCTCAGACTGAGTTTTTGGAATCACCCCATGACTTGGTTGTGATCCTCATCTGAGCATCTTGTTCCCAAGTTACTTGTGGAGTGTGTTCTCCCGGAATGAGTACTTCGTGTCTCTCTCTTCAGACCTACGAGTGTGTTCTCCTGATGTTATTCTTAGTGGAATCTTAGAGCTGGATCATAGTGGCGGTTTACGTGATGGTCAATTGTGTATGAGTATATCTGGATATTCTTGTTATATGTTCTGTAGACATATAATGTGTGGAGATGACTGTACCTTTCTTTTTGGTATTTTCCTTTGTTGTATTTCATTTTTGGTTTTTGGGGTGTCCTACTGGGTATTGTTATACTCACCCCTACATGGGATTTGCCCGCACGTGTCGTGTCTTGTGCAGACAAGCGATCCTTTGACAAGATTCTAGGAGGACCAGGACCGAACGGTGTTTAGTGAGATCACACAGGCCGAGGTGTGTTCCTTCGGTGATGGGTTGTAGTCTCAGTACCTTTTTCTACTGGTTGGACTTTGTTGCGGACTTCCTTTTTGGTGGGCTTGTACTTTTGGGCCAGGGTTTTACTTTACTGTACTTTACTTCCCTATCGTACTCTGTGGTTGGGTTTTTAGTGTATGCATGCATATTTTCTTTTTGTAGTTTTTTATTTTCAGCTTTGTGGGCTTGGAGATGTGTGTGCGTGTGTACAGGTTTATAGGAAATGAATCCCATGTTAGTAGCATGCCTATTCGGTGCTAGTCACCAGCCCCTGGCCTATTGCAGGCGGGCTTGGGGAGTTGCGGCTCGGGCCCTACTGGGACAGGTCGTGACAAAGTGGTATCAGAGGATTTCGGTTCTACCTTAGGACCGAGAGTCTATGAGTTGGTTTGGGGCAATAGTGTTAAGTGTTTTGAGTTCAGCTCTCAGGCCAAGGACCCCAGTGTTGGTGCGGCGGCCGACGTATCCATACACCAGGACTCTGATAACTTGATTTTTGACTCGGAACATGAAAACACTAGTTTCATGGGGGAAAATAATGGTACATGCATAAATATAAGAATAGGTTGTGGTTTCCATGTCCTTCTTGAGTCAGCTCTCCAGATATAATCACTGATTGTGATACATCTTGTTTCTTGAACAGGATGCCTCTGCGATGTGCACCCACTAGGATCCAGCAGATCGATCATGAGGATGACCCCCTCAGTGATGAAGCTTCGATACAGGGACCAGATCCCCCAGTTCTACCACAAAGTCGCATGCCACTTATCCCGCCCCCTATGGAGTAGTGTTTTGCACCTGCTGTACCAGTGGAAGAGAAGCGCAGGCTGAGCGCACTCCAAGAGTTTTAGAGACAGAGACCCCTGAGGTTTCGAGGCGAGCATTACCCTTAGGTAGCATAGGATTGGCTTGAGGTAGTGACCAGAGTCTTCCGTTTGGTCAGGACACCAGCAGACCAGATGGTGATCCTAGCAGCGAGCCTTATGCAGGGCTCGGCAGGGCGATGATGGATTTTGGTCATCCAGACTCACGACGAGGTGACACTTGCATGGTCGTAGTTTGAGTGTCTCTTCAGATAGGAGTTTTCACAAGTTACCCTGAGATCAGTACGTATATAGGAGATTCTTCAGCTCCAGTGGGGAACCATGATGGTGGCTGACTATTCATCGAGATTTACCAAACTCTCACAGTACTCGATGGATATGGTCAGAGATCAGTACTTCAGAGCTCAGACTTTTGAGCGGGGCTTGCACCGAGATATCCGAGCTAACATCATCCCTATGAGCATTCCTACTTATGATGGGGTGCTCGAGCGGTCTTTGGTGGTCGAGAGCTTCCTGGAGGAGCAGGGAAAGCCGAAAGTTGTCAATAGTGGGCGAGCTGGAGCAGAGACCTCAGTGGCAGGGGGCCAACGTCAGGGACCCAGGCATAGGAGACGTTTCTATAGGAGCTCCCAGGATATGGGATCAGCCTTGCATGGTCCACAGGGCGCTTCTAGCCAGCCTCAAGAGTGGTGATGTTTTTCATGTGACGGCAGGGGACATCTCGCTCGAGATTGTCTGACCCGCCGTACTGCTAACCCAGGAGCAGTGGATTGACCACCGAGCCAGAGGAAACGTGTGGAGCAGGCAGATCCGTGAAGGGGGAGACGTGGAAAAGGAGTTGGGAGAGCAGCTGGAGGTGGTCTTCATTTCGACCCTTTACCACCACCACCCCCAGGACGTCCACCCTAGGCACAGGGAGCTGGTGGACAGAGTTAGGGACAGCTGCAAGCGGCAGAGGCTTATGAACCAGGTACTCCCGGAATTATTAGAGGTACTATCTATGTCTTTTCTACTTTGGGTGACATATGGATAGACACAAGTTCTATTCATTCCTTTCTGGCTGCTTATCTTGTTCGAGAACTGGAGATTCCAGTTGAGCTGTTGACACGACCCTTACGCTTAGAAACACCGACTAGAGAAGATTCTGAGATCAGACACCTTTGCAGGCAGTGTGACGTGACCCTTGGAGGCGAGAGTTTCGGTTGGAACCTCTTGGTGGTAGCATCGAGGCCTTACAATGTCATTCATGGCATGGATTTGTTATCCATAGTTCATGCCCAGATTGATTGTTTTAGGTGAAGGGTGCGATGTGTCCACAGTGATGGAACAAGGTTCTCTTTTGTTGGTGAAAGAGAGACCCAAGGAGCGTAGGATAGACTCGTGCATAGGAGGGCACAACCGATTTCACACCAGTTGGATAGCCTAGCATTTGGTGCGATAGATGTTACGAGTTTCCAGTTTCCAGCAGTGGTGTATGATTACGAGGACATCATTCCGGATGATTTCCCCAGGCTACCTCTCCATCGGGAGAAAGATTTCTGCATTGAGTTGAAACCCGGGATGACCCCGATATCAGCATCATCTTATCAGATGGCTCCTGCAGAGCTTCGTGAGCTGAGGGTGTAGCTGGACGACCTGCAGAAGAAGGGCTTTGTGAGACCTAGAATTTCCCCCTGGGCGGCCCCAATGTTGTTTTCCAAGAAGGCGGACGGGAGCTTGAGGCTGTGTGTGGATTACCGGTGCTTAAATCAGGTGACCGTGAAGAACCGGTATCCACTACCGAGGATCGATGACCTATTCGACTAGTTAAGAGGGGCACTATGGTTCTCAAAGGTTTATCTACCATCAGGCTATCACAAGCTGCGAGTACGGGAAGAGGATATACCGAAGACAGCTTTCAGATATCCCTACGGTCACTATGAGTACTTGTTGATGCCCTTCGACATGACGAACACCCCGACAGTGTTCATGGGACTCATGAACCGGATCTTTCAGCCTTATCTAGATTGGTTTTTGGTGGTCTTCATCGATGATATCCTTGTGTACTCTGCGTTCGAGTAGGAGCACGCGAGACACCTAAGGATGGTTCTGGACACACTCTGAGAGCACCAGTTGTATAGGAAACTCTCAAAGGGTCAGTTCTGGTTACAGGAGTTCCACTTTCTAGGACACGTTATCTCTGCAGATGGTGTAGCAGTGGACCCAGTAAAGGTGGAGGCATTGCTAGCATGGGATCCAACCCAGAGCGTGACAGAGGTGCAGAGTTTCCTTGGGTTGGCGGGCTACTATCGAAGATTCATCCATGATTTCTCCAGGATTGCAGCACCCATGACAACATTGACCTGAAAGGGACAACCTTTTGTATGGACAGAGAAATGACAACAGGCGTTCCAGTATTTGAGACAGAGTCTGACGAGTTCCCCAATCTTGAGATTAGCTGAGGAGGGTGTCGAGTACATAGTGTTCTGTGACGCATCAGGAACCGAGCTTGGTTGTGTCCTGATGCAGAGGCAAGCGATGATTCCCTATGGCTCATGTCAGTTGAGGCCACACGAGCAGAACTATGCGACCCATGATCTCAAGTTGGCAGTGGTAGTCTTCACATTGAAGATGTTGCGGCACTACATGTTGGGAGAGCGGTTTACCGTCTACTCTTATCACAAGAGTCTCAGATATATCTTTTCTCAGAAGGATCTGAATTTGAGACCGAGGCGATGGATTGAGTTCCTCTTTGATTACGACTTTGAGATCGTTTATACTCCTGGGAAGGGCAATGTGGTGGCATATTCTCTCAGTAGTAAATCCAGTTCGTAGTTGCTAGATGAGGTGACAAGGAAGTTTGCCTCTTTGCAGCTGTCCTTCATGGATGTAGATGAGGGATATTACCTTCAGTCGATGGTTGTTACCTCTCCAATCTTACAACGAGTTAGGGAAGCACAGCGTGAGGATGCTAGCTATGAGACTCTACGTGCTCAGATATCCGCAGGTGATGCTGCCAATGGATATTCAGAAGGAGGGGATCACATTTTCCTTTTTAGAGGGCACACAGTAGTACCAGTGACAATGGGGGAGGAGGTTCTGAGGGAGTTCCATACATCCCCTTTGGCGGTGCATCCAGGCATGGTAAAGATGTACCAGGACCTCCGACGTCAGTTCTGGTGGCCAGGGATGAAGAAGAGTGTGGAAGAGTTTGTTTCTCGGTGCCTTACTTATCAGCAAGTAAAGGCTGAGCACCAGGTGCTAGCAGGTTTGACTCAGCCCCTTGAGGTGCCAGAGTGGAAGTGGGATGAGATATCCATGGACTTTGTGGCAGGTTTACCACCCACGACCAGGGGACACGATTCCATCTGGGTGATCGTTGATCGACTCACCAAGTCGGCCCACTTCCTAACCATACAAGAGCAGAGTTCAGTAGAGTTCTTGGGACGCCTCTACGTGCAGAAGATAGTTTGGATTCATGGAGTACCATCCACGATCATCTCAGATCGTGATTCTCGTTTCACATCCCTGTTGTGGAAGGGATTGCAGGAAGCTTTTGGGACTTAGTTACGCTTGAGCACATCATTTCATCCCCAGAATGATGGTCAGAAAGAGCGGACCATCTAGGTCCTAGAGGATATGCTACGAGCTTGCATACTTGACTTCGGTCGTATCTGGGAGGATAACCTACCACTGGTGGAATTTTCTTATAACAACAGTTATCATTCCACTATTGGTATGGCACCATTCGAGGCTCTATACGGGTGACCTTGCAAGTCACCACTTTTCTGGACTGACCCAGGAGAGTCAGCACTCATGGGCCCCGAGATGGTGAGAGCTACTACAGAGAAGGTGCAGGTCATCCAGGAGCAGATGAAAACTACATAGAGTCAGCAAAAGTCTTATGCCGACCGGAGACGAAGGCCCTTGGAGTTCGAAGAAGGAGACCATGTGTTCCTTCGGGTCTCACCTCGACGGGGATTGCAGAGATTTGGCCGGGGTGACAAGCTATCTCTGAGGTTCGTTGGACCTTTTCCGATTTTGAGTAGAGTTTTTTAGGTGGCGTATCGCTTGGCTCTACCTCCTCATATGGACCGGGAGACAACATCTTCCATGTGTCACAACTACGGAGGTACATGCATGATCCATCGCACGTCATTGATTGGGGCAAGCTAGACATCGACGATGGAGAGACCTTTGCTGAGTACCCAGTGGAGATCGAGGATCAGCAGGAGAAGATCCTTCTTGGACGATATATTCCCTTGGTGTGTGTCCGGTGGTAACATGAGAATCTCCAGGAGAGCATGTGGGAGCAGGAGGCTCAGATTCGCGTGCAGTACCCACATATTTTAGAGTAACCCTTGTTTTGTCTTTTTGGGGACGTAAAGGCCCTAAGGTGGGTGCGATGTAATGTCATATAATTTTTCATGTATTATTTTAATACTATATGGGAATTATTTCGAGACCAGTCTCTGAGATTGCGTGCCATTCCGAGGCCCAGTGATCCCGGAACAAGTGTTTGAATTTAATTTAATAATTAAATTATGCGCACGTGCGTTTTTCCTGAAAAACTAGATAACTCCCGAATGGATGCTCGGATCAGAAATCTGAGGGAACTGTTGCATTCAGAACATTGATTTTACCTTAGGGGACCCCTAACTTTGGCCGGTGCGGGTCGGTGGTGAAATCTAGTTTTTGGACGCAACGATATCAAAATATTTAATAAAAATAGTTTATTTCTGTAGCGAGATATTTTCAATCTGTTTTTTTCTTTTATCCTCTTTAAATAGAGTCCTACGCCAGGGTCCAGGGTTATAAACCCCATAACTCTAAAAACCCTTGGTGGCTCTAGAGGAAACCCCCAACGCGGCGGTGATGACATTCTTAATGAATTTTGATGGCGACGACGACGCAGCAAGCAGATCATTGCCGGAAAACGCAGCGAATCCAGGTAGGATGTTTTTGTGATTTTAATTCTTCTCCATTTTTGATTTCCACGATGAACACGGACTAATCCATGAACAGATTACCCAAGGATCAATCATTCTTGCGGGATGGGATTTTGCGGGGATTTGTGGGGAATTGATTGTTGAATTTTGTTTGGCTTCGTTCAACCTTCTAACAGTGATGAACCAAGATCAACATGGACATCGATTCAGGTTCGTCCCTCTCGATTTGTCGTTTGTTCTTCCCCAAATTCTCACGTTCTTTGTGAGCGTTCTTCACGTTCTTCGCGGGGTGATGAACAATGGATATTTGCACATCCGTTCTACGGTGCAACAATCCCAAATTGAAGGATAAACACCACAGCAGTCTTGTGGAGGTGCGACGATGGTTTCAGCATATGGATTGAAGCAGATCAGAAGAAATCATTCCTTAGACGATTTCTGCTCGGATGGCCGAAATCGGATTTTGGAGTCGATTGAAGACCCAAAACCCACAGATTCGGCTTCATGGAGATGAGGCGACCCGGTATCTGGAGTTTCACGGCGAACAGATGACAGAATCGAGATCCAGAAGATCAGCCGAGGCGCATGGAGGAAGACACGGTTCTGGAAATTTCCCGACTACACGTCGTGTAGAATGGGCTACACTGCGTGTGTTCGTCTGTAGGGTTACCCGGCATGTACTCCAGGAGTACACAGACATGGGAAGGATACATGGCCATGGACACGCTGTGTATACCCCTCCCCGGCCAAACCTGGCCAGATACATGGGGTACCCCATGTATTGGTACATGGGCAGGAAACACGGACACGGGCAGAGACCGTGTACGGGCACTTGGCCAGCGTACACGGAGCGATCCCATGTGCTTGAACACGGCGTGTGATTTCTTCTTCATGCCGTGTAGTTGCTTTTGACAGGACAAGTGACACGGGTCGGCTACACGGGCAGCACCCGGGGTTAAGGAACATGGCATGTACCTTTTCTACACGCCGTGTAGTTTGGTTTTTCACGGCTTGAATGAAGGACACCGGCCGTTCACACGGGTAGTACCCGGGGTCAAGGAACAGGGCGTGTAACCATACTACACGCCACGTAACTTTTTCTTCATGGCTTGAGCCACATGCTTTCTGTGACTTGGAATAGTTCTTAGGGTTCATACCCTTGGTAATCCCCCAAAAGTTCTGGCATCATCTCCTTTATACAGGGGTATGATCCCTTCAGCAGACCTCCCTTAATAGTGTTGTTGAAATCCCCTCTGTGAGACTTAGATCTGGATCCTCTATTCATTCCTGGAACCCTAGGTAGAGTTCTTGGTATCAATGTGACCAACTTTACCCGGGCGCCGATCCTCTGCTTAGCGGATTAGCTCAGAGTGAGTTGTCGGAATCACCCCATGACTTGGCTGTGGTCCTCATCTGAGCATATTGTTCCCAAGGTACTTGTGGAGTGTTTTCTCCCAGAACGAGTACTTCGTGTCTCTCTCTTCAGACCTAGGAGTGTGTTCTCCCGATGGTATGCTTAGTGGAATCTTCGAGCTAGATCCTAGTGGCAGTTTTCATGATGCTCCTTTGTGTATGAGTATATCTGGATATTCTTGTTATATGTTCCATAGACATATACTGTGCAGAGCTTACTGTACCTTTCTTTGTGGTATTTTATTTTATTTTATTTCCTTTGTGGTTTTCGGGGTGTCCTACTGGGTATTTTTATACTCACCCCTGCATGGGCTTTGCCCGCACGTGTCGTGTCCTGTGCAGACGAGTGGGTCTTTGACCGGATTCTAGGAGGACCAGGACCAGACGATGTTCAATGAGGTCAGACAGGCTGAGGTGTGTTCCTTCGGTGACGGTTTGCAGTCTCAGTACCTTTTTCTATAGGTTGGACATTGTTGCAGACTTCCTTTTTTGTGGGCTTGTACTTTTGGCCCAGGGATTTACTTTACTGTACTTTACTTCCCTGTCGTTTTCTATGGTTAGGTTTTTAGTGTATGCATGCATCTTTTCTTTTTGTAGTTTTTACTTTTCAACTTTGTGGGCTTGGAGATGTGTGTGCATGTGTACAGGTTTATAGGAAATGAATCCCATGTTAGTATCATGCCTACTCGGTGCTAGTCTCCATCCCCTAGCCTATTGTAGGCGGGCTTAGGGAGTTGCGGCTCGGGCCCCACTGGGACGGGTCGTGACATATTCACCTTACCATATGATGTAACTTTCCTTATTCAACTATCTCGCAGTTGTGTTAAATACTTTTTTTTGTTATTCAAGTCCTGATTTTATAATAAATCCCCCCCCCCAATATAGGTGTGTCATCTTTTAAACAAAAAATAGTTATTAGTGTTATTATACATTCATGGTTTCCATGATAAGAAAATGTTCCATTATTTTTTGTCATAAATTCAATATCTTGATTAAATGGTATTCTTGTATGATTTTTATATTAAATTTATTGTGATAAAAAGTTGTTGTTATATGATTTTATAGGAAGGTTATTACTCTTTCACATGATTTTCTCTTAATAAATTATTATTACCTTTCTATATAAACTACAACCTTATTGTTTTGAATAAATTTCAATGCCGGATTAAATGGTAATCTTCTTATCTTGTTATATTAAATTACATGTGATGACATATAATTTTTTAAATATTATTATTATTGGTTATCCCTTGATTATGATAATGTTTGTTTCCTTGCAATATAAATTTATCCATTGTTGATTAGATTTAATTAATTAGTTGGATTAAATTATGGACATGTGATATTGTGCTGCTTATTTATTATGATGCAATTATTTATTTATGTATTCCCTATATATGTGTCTTTCTTGTTTGGTTCACTAGATATGGGTTGAGGAGAGAACATGGGATCTGTAATAAGGCTCAATGTTTTAACTTACTATTCTTTATGGGTTATGTTTTGATGTGCTTGAGGTGGTACATTGGATTCTCTAAGAAAGTTCCTATTCAGAGGTTTTTATACTCATAATCCATACAAGATCCCGAAGGGAGAAACAGTGGATGGACCTACTAGCACATATGGTTACACCATGCCTCGGGTGATACATGGGCCACTATATGAGATACCTAAGGTGGACTCAAAGTTTACCATGCCTCGTAGTGATACATTGTTCTCCGATAGGATATCCTTGGAAGATCTTGGTGGTATTAGATTATATAGAATGAACTGTAGTGATACATTGGATTCTTATAGATCACCTGGGATGGGCTTGGATTCCACCACTAGAACTGATGGACTTGTGTGAATTTTGTATATTCTTTGAGATTAATCTATTACTATTACATTGTGATGGCTTGAGAACTTTTTATTTTTTCCTCCACTATATCAACACACTTTGGTGATCACCTATGAGATAAATCCCATGACAAAGCACAATGTTTTGTGTATGCCTTCATGCATTGATGTGTTTAATTTGACCGATGAATAAATTTTCATCCTTGAAAATGTACATTATTCAGACACCTAGCTTAGTCCATAGTAGGTGGTATGGGACTGCTGTCAACATGTGAATTGATACCAAGTTGATTATGTTTTAATAATTTACCTTCTTTCTTTTATTTATATATTTTAAAACTTATTTTGATTATATCATGATATTCAAAGTCCTAGACACTGTGAGTGTTAGGCAACTAAGATTATATACCACACCCTTCTCTGATATCATTTTTTACCCGAGTATACTTTATAATTCCAGTTATGGATAAAGGGAATTATGATGAATCTGAAGCTTGAGTATTTTCTTGATTCTTAGGATGAAGATTGTGGGAAGCGGACTGAGCCTATTCTTGAGATACTATTTTAATAGTTTTTATTTCTTTTGTAGATTGTAATAGTATATTTTATAAGCTTGGACACATGCCCCCTATACCCCATTTGTATTATATACTCATGACATCATCAACATTCTTTTTGTATCTACTATTATTATTTATCTTTCACTGTCATATGTTTATTATTCTTTGGCTATTTATTTTCTTCTATTGTTGTCTACTTATTTTTACACTTCCTCTACTTGTGATATATTGTCTAATTCTATGTTATACCTAATTATCTAAAAGAATAGTCTCCTAGAAGACATACCTAAGGCCCTCACTTCTATTTGGTAGCCTTTGGATTTCAGGGAGTTTCACTTGAGTTCTTATGGTGCACCATATTGGGGCCTGGTGTAGTGTCACATAGAGTAAGATAATTTAATCCCTCTCATTAATAGATGGGACACATGTTCATGATTTTTTTAGAAAATCCCATTTCTTATGAATTATATATATAACATTTTATATGAATGTAAAAACTCCATTATTTGGATGGAATATTATATTAGTGTCAAAAATATGAAAGAAAATTTAATGATGAACACTACTTATTCAACAACTCACACCCCTATCACACCTCTATAAATCCAAAATAGCCACTAAATAATGTTTTTCACACCAAGGGAATAGGAATACTAATAAAGTTATGTCCCAATGATTAGATTATTGTATCAAAAATAATATATTTTTAATCTATTAAATACAAAAAATCTTAAGCAATGGTATAATATTTTCAAATAAAAAATCAAATGACATCAACCCCATACCACCTGACACATTATTGTATATAACAAAATGATCCAAAATCTATTGAATAACATTCCATGATAACATCCACCACTATTTCCTTGCACACACGATGGACCCTATGGATGAGAAAAATCCTGGGCCTTCCCACTTCTTACTCCATCACCCCGAAATCACAAAAAATGTTCAAGATGTTGGATGTATGGATAAGGTGTTGGTTTTGACTTCTATATATTATGCATCAAAAAATTGACACATACACATGAAAACAACTAATACTAGAAATAAAATTCATATTGATGAAATCAACCTCAATAAATATATAAAACCACAGATGACCTATGGTCGAAGCCCAAGACTACCATGATCATGAGAAGTGAATTGGAGAAATCAAATAACAATTCCAAACAAGCAAAATCCATTAGATCCTTGTGAAAAAAGTAATACATTTTCAAGTATAAATCCTGATGATAATTTTATTCCTTCCTCTCAAGGATAACATTTCTACACCAATTTAATCTTAGTAACCTTATCCTTTGTCAACACCATACGATATATTGTGAACATTACATAGGTGACTAGAAATTGGATATCTAGATTAAAAACCTTCTCCAAAGGATTCACCCTCACATTATCATCTAGAATAATATATAAAGTATAATGACGTAGTTTTAATAACATTTCCCAGGATCCAACACACATAGATTCATCATTAAGAGAGTGAATACAAATTTCTAAAATTTTACTTTAGCATTAATGATAACAAATCAATAAAAATTTTACTTTAAAGGTCTACCCTTATAACGTTTAAAACCAAAAGATCACCTAGATTTAGGGTTAACCACTACATAACCACTTCTTATAATAATCTGATGACCAACATAATATAATTTTATGTTAGTGAAAAAAACAACTTAAAATAAATAATAAACTCTTACATACAACCTTTGGACTCGTTGAATGTGAAAAAATTATTATATTTTAGAAACATCAATAAATGAAATACTTTCAATGAAATCATCTGAGAAACATAATTATTATGATCAACATGATTATAAAACTCTAATGTCCTATTTCCCCTATCCAACTAAACTAAATGTGTAAACCTCCAACTAAAAATCTATATAAACATAATAAATATCTTTTAATCCTAGTATAAGGATTCCAATTAACAAAAAATGATTACTATCTTTTAAATTTATTAAATTATTATTCTAAAAGACATGCTTGACCTCAATATACATGATTCCTATACCAAACCACGTTATCTACCCCATAAAAATCATAATATAATATTCGTATGTTTACTATGTTTAGGATCCTCAAAATGATTCATGGGGTACTGCATGCATCATAGATTAACACTATTACCTATATCGCATGTTAGGATTAAATGATATTATTTTCGAAACAACTAGTGAAATCCTCTATATTGAGTAATATAAGATTATATTTTAATTCCCAGCCAAAGAATAAATACCCTTTTATCAAAATCCATCCCCACCATATGACCTAATGGGCATACAGTGAAGTCAAGAGTGACACCCAATCTATATCTCAAATTGGCCAATTATGGAGACAAGCACTTAGGTTATAAAACATGAATAATTGGAGGTACTAATTTCTGAATCCTACTACCAAAAGAATAAAACATTAATAAATTACATAATATCTATATAAATAACAATAGTAACATAAAATATATATATATATATACTGTTATAAATATTCAATAAAAAACTATCGAAAATGAAAACTATGATTTAAAAATGTTTATATAGGAAACTCCACACAAACTTTGCTCAGTGTCACAAGAATATAATTTCAATCTAGATAATAAACTAAATTTAAATTAATATATATAAAAAGAAAATTATATGTAGTTATTATTATACAAGTATGATATTTTGATAGTTTTAATAATGAATTTCTTCATGGAACCAAAATCATGAAAAGACCCAAGCAATCATGGGAGACTAGTGTTAAAATCACTATCCTCCAATTTTGAAAAAGTAGGTTCTCACTAGGATGGATATTCCAATGGTGATTTAGAATTAACATTGATCAATTTGGGGAGGTCATCGTATCATCACACATTTTTAATTAGATAAATACATAATCATGTACTCTATTATAAATTTAATATGTTTTTTGTGAATCCTTATGATATTCTATTGTTGAATATGTTACCCTCATAATATTGAAGAAACATAGTTGGATAACCAAGAATTTATAGCCACCTGAATAAGTGGTATGTTTTTTTGGTGTTAGTATTAGACTTATGAAAAGGGAATCATGTATATCATTATGAAATGAGTCACAACCAACATAGTCCAGTCCCACTAAACGGGACAAGTCCAACCATTTAAGGATGTGTGAAAAAGAAAATTTTATATTGTTTACCATAACGTGGTAAGGATTTATATGTGAGATATTCCTTGAAATATATCATGTGGTATTTATATATGACCATACCTTTATGGTTAATATTAAATTAAATAATTAAAAATTTGAAAGATTTAGGGTTGCTTGTAGGAATAAGTCCAACTGGGCAGCTCATAAGAAATATGTCCCATGTGAGAATAGACTGTGGATTACCTATTTTGGGATATTCACCCTTGGTAGGGGTTTTTTAATTAATATTATTGTTAAATATAGATATTTAGTAGGGAATGTGGGATTAGCTAAATTAATATCTAGGAATATGGGAATATAACCATGAAAAGAGAGGACCTAGATGAAATCATGTGTAATATAGCACCATTAAGATGGTTTTAGAAGGTTGGTGTAATTGGGAATGATTTTTGAAGAGGCGTGAAATGTATAATTATTTATTGAAATAAATACCTATATAGATATAATTCTATATTTTATATTTATGTAGAAGAATCATATCAACTAGTTTAATTCCATGTGGTATGGAAGTGGTTGTACATTTTTATTTCATTTTACTAGGTTGATCAACACAATGTTTAATTTAATGTAACAAGTAAATTTAAGTTTTTAATGGTATTATAAAAGAGAATTTATTTGGGATTATTGAAATGGGGATTTATATGAAATGTAGGTTAGGGATTAAACTTGATTGAAGGACCATGGTGTCATTTTTAATTATGAAAACCTCATGAACAACATGGATCTCTATGACCTTATGATACATTCATAGATTTAGTTCGAAATGATTATACTATAGTGATGAAATTGTTTGAGAGAGTATATATAAATTCTATTAGGGAGTACACTTTGAGGATACCCATTGTGATTAATACTGGCTCATTAATTATGTCACCAAAATGAACATGTTTGTGTCTTACAACTGTGATGATGCCCATCCACAAATATTTTTACACTGTGATAAGTATAGAAACATATAGTTTCATCCGGAGTATTTAAACATATAATAAATATTTGCATATTACATTATGTTAGACTACCCTTATAGAATACTTTATTTATATAGAATAAATCTATCATCTGGACATGGGATGAAAATCGAGTGTCTTTCTGACAGAGACTCCCATTATTATGGAATCAAACACTATGATAAACCATCCATGGGGTCTAACAATCATGTATGATAACCCAAATTCACCTTTTATAAGGTGAATACATTATTGAAGTGGGGAACACTAGTTTTGATTATATGTTCCTCTATATTTGGTGGATTTGGATGAGGCTATAGTAATATGGAATAAATATAAGTCATGAAAGAAATGAAATATAATTAATGATAAAGTGATCACTATACCATTGAAAGGGAGGAGAGTATAAAAATACTTGATAAAGGTCTTAAATATGGGTTCTTATATGTGATAATAGAGTTATTAATATGGTTTTCACATGTTATACATGGGAATCTATTGTGGTTCTCTCTAATTAGATTGATCCATCTGGGTTTTCCTAGACTAGGTGACAAAGGGAATTTTTCATAGTGAGGGTGAATAATAGGATTTTCCCATTTGATACATGGGAGAAGCGGTTCCCCAATGGTTATATGATAATCTAACATTTAGTGTAATAGAAATTTGTTATTTAATTTCCTTAAGTATAATTTTTATCTATGGGTTCCTTTGGATAAATTAAATTCAATTGTATTTCCATAAAATTTCCATAAAACATAGGATTTGTTAGATTGGAGATAACTTATTCCTTGTAAAGGATCGTGTTGTTTCATAACCCTGTGGAAATCTGTTAATCATCTCCTATGGAAAATATATTTATGTTACAAGATTAATTAACATAATGTATGGGGTTTGAAGACTTTTATGTGGGATATGGGTGAGCAGACTGTTGGGTTGACTCTTCATCATCTAAAATGAGTAAAAGAGGATACCACATGTCCTATTTATATTATAACAAACTATACTAGTTAAAGTTGGTATGGAATGAAATTAGTTTACACATGATTTACATTCACACAACACTTTGGAACATTGTACATGTATTCTTAGTTGACATGTGGAATCTTTAGGGGGTTTGGAAACATTATAGTTCTATTTAATGGGAGATGTAATTCATTTAAATTTATATTCATCCCTCTTCAAGGATGTCATTATTTTTTCAAAATTATAGAATCAACAAATTATCCACCCCAAAGAATATATCTAATTTTAACAAGGTGGATTTCATTTAGAGGTAAATTTGACCCTATTGTGAAGAAATTTTTTAATAGATGGAAAATTATCACTTAAGGTTTTGATGAATCACATGATTTATGCATGAAAGTGTGCAGAATATGAGTTTAATGGTATTATTTCACATAGTTAGTGTGAAAATTTCTCTTGTGAAACACCTGTAAATAGTTTGGGAGTGCCATCATTCTACACATTTCATAACATGAGTATGAATAGATCATGGTTTGAGCACCCTATTTTTTATTCTAACTCAATATACATGATCATATATGGGTTTACCGAATTTTTTAGGAAATTAATTTTGGGTGAGGGGTTTGAAAAAAACTATACATGAATCACATATAAAGAATAAATGGGTGATGTTGATGAATGATGTAATTAGGAAATGCACTTGTACAAATCACTCGGTCGAACCACTTGGTAGAACTAATTTTAATTTATCCAAATGTTCACCCCATATTTCTTTCTTCATCCAAGCATTATCTAAATGTATTTTTCTCAAATTTATGGATCATTTTTATTGAATTATTAATTTAATTTTTTTGGAATACAATATCTCATTGTGGAATCACTATTTTGAATATGTAGGTCGACACTCACATCATAGAGATTGTTGAGATTATGGGAAAATGTTATTAAATTTATTAAGTTGTGTTCATATAACAAATTTTAACAATTGTATTTAAAAATAATTACAATAATCTATATTACAATCTTCATATATTTTCAAGGAATGGGATTTTGTAGGACATGCTTATACTGAGACCAATATTCTAAATGCCACATTCCTTGTTCATTGAGTACCCCATCATAATTTAGGAGTACATATCTTCCAAAAAATATTATATAAATAAATAAAGAACTCACTTATATTGTCACGACCCGACCTCGGGGCCCGTGCCGTGACTACCCCAAGCCCGCCTTCCATAGGCCAGGGGCTGGCGACTAGCACCAAGGCGTAAAATCCCAATAACAGGGAAGGCATTGCCTTTATAAGTAACAACCACCACAGAGTCAGCAAGCGGAAAGTAACTACAAGTGCAGAAAAGTAAAGGGGGCCGGAAATACAAGCCCAACTGTAAAGTACAACTCGAAAGGGAAAAACAGCAGCTGGAAGAACGAAGCGGCTCCTGGGTCGTCCGCCTCGATTCCTACCTGAAGGGTTGGTACAGATGGCTCAGCTCCTGGATCGTCCACCACGGATCCTACCTGAAGGGTAGGTACAGATAGCTCCTCTACTCCACAGGTCCTGTCGTCTACTCCGGGTACGTCCGCCCAGTGGTCCACCTCCGGGTACCGACCTGCTCCGCAAGTCTCAACTGCGATCTGCGCTGTCCGTCGTCTGCAACCAACACAACGAAGTGCGGGCATAGCCCGTGCAGGGGTGAGTATAAGCTACTCAGTAGGGACCCCGAGACCCTTAAGGTCTCACTAAATCCAACATGGATATCCACAAAGTAAAGGAAGCAATCACGAAGTAACGTCAGACTCTACTTAGGTATACGCCCATACATATACATAAGTCATCAAGTAACCCATCCAATCTCAAGGATACACAAAAATCATGAAATCAACGGATAACCATCACCCAGGTATATGCCCATACATATACCTAAGTTATCAAGTGACCCATCTCAATCATGAGGAAACGCAAAGATTCATTGACTCAGCTCAAACCAGGATTTTCATTATCGAAACCGTAACTGCTGAAGAGCTCCGTCTCTAGAGTGTACAGTGGTCCTGTCACGACTCTGAGGCTGCCGCTCACTAACCTAGGACTGCTGAAGTACTCCTCCTGCCGAGTACTGCGGGTCTGCTGCCAACTACCAGGCGCTCCGTCCGCTGAGGGTCTGCTGCCAAATACCGGGCGCTACCCAGATAGCCTACTGAGGTACTCCTCCTGTCGAGTACCGCGGGTCTGCCGCCAACTACCAGGCACTCCGTCCGCCGTGGGTCTGCCGCCAAATACCGGGCGCTCCGTCCACTGGGCTAGTCGACTCACTCCAAGTCGAGTCAGTCAAGCAGTCGTCAGGTCTCAGCCGGCTACACGGTCTCCGTACTCTGCACGCTCGTCTCCACCGTCGCGGGTCTGTTGCTACAACCAAGCGCACACACTCCGTAGAGTATCGCGGGTCCGCCGCTACAACCAAGCGCTCCACCGCCAAGGGTCTGCTGCTGCATCCAAGCGCACCACCACTGTCAAGTACCACGGGTCCGCCGCTACACCCAAGCGCTCCCCCGCCCGCTCGTCTCCGGAAGGGTCCACTCCACGAGCTACTGGTCGATACTCCAAGTATCTCAAAGTCTCACGAAGAAGTGTCTCAAAGATCCGTCTCGTCACAGGGGTCTCAACGCTACAGACGGCGCGTCGATCGGATGCCCGGTCTGTGAGTTATTAGCCTTTTCGTCCCAGGGGCCCTGTTGGTTTCGTGAGCGAAACCAATCCCGGCCGTATCTCAACTGCACCCCGAACTCCCATAGGGTATACTCAAAGGGACCGTTACTCAACGTAACCACCAACGCCGCTGACGGCTCGTCAAGCGGACGTCCTGTCTGAAAGATATCAGCTTTCCCGTTCCAGGGGCCTGGTTGGATTTCGGGAACAATCCAACCCGGCCATACTCCGACTGCATCCAAAACTCGGGCGGAGTATGTCAAAAGTTCCGTCTCATCAAGAGGAAGTCAACGAAACAGACGGCGCGTCAATCGGACGCCCGGTCTGTGAGTTATTGGCATTTTCGTCTCCGGGGCCTGGTTGGTTTTTAAGGAAAAACCAACCCGACCGTACTCCACCTGCGTCCAAACCTCGGGCGGAGTATGCCAAAAGACCCGATTCACTAAGAGGAACACAACGCGACTGACGGCGCGTCAATCGGACGTTCGTGGCTCAAGATATGAGCGTTTCCGCTCCGAAGGCCCGGTTGGTTTCGTGAACGAACCAACCCGGCCGAACTCAAAGTAACCCGAAACCTTGAGTGCGATATATCGAAACGACCGTTTCGATCCAAGGATCGCGTTGCCGCAGACGGTTCGTCATTCGGAGGTCCGAGGCTCAAGTTATGAGCCAAAAACCGAATCTGGTTCGGAACGGGGGGGTCCGGGTCCGGGCCGACCCGGCCCGACCGCCCCCCCCCCCCCGGGGGCGGCGCGGCGGCGGCGCGGCGGCCGGCGGCGGCGGCGACGGCGGCGCGGCGGCGGCGGCGCGGCGGCGGGAGGCACGCGGGGGCTAAGCCCCGCGTTCTTGACAAGGTGGCATAGCCTTGTGCCGTTCCTTTGCAAAAGAAACGGCCCCCCCACAAATGGGGGCCGGCTGGGACGAACCGGGGGGGTTTTGCCCCCCCTCCTTTAATTGAACCGCCCCCCCTCATTAAGAGGGGGGTTTGAAGAACCGGCCGGGGGTTTAATCCCCCGGTTTTATGACATCCGGCCGGCCCGCTGGCCGGCCGGGTTTTACCAACGGGACCGGAAATTCCGGTCCCGCCCTCGACTTCCGACGCCGGCGGCCCGGCCGCCGGTCTTTCCTTCCGCCGCGGCCCGGAACCGGCCGCGGTCTCCTCGTCCCGCCGCGGCCCGGAACCGGCCGCGGTCTTCTCGTCCCGCCGCGGCCCGGAACCGGCCGCGGTGTTTGTCGTCCGGCGCGGTGCGACGACACCGCGCCCCTTTCGCCGTGCCATGAATCCTTCCAACGCGGCGCGACGGTGTCGCGTTCTTGAAGACTCTCCTCGGCGAAGCGCGACGGCGTTGCATAAAAATAAAAGAACGATCATCCGCGTGGTGCGACGGCACCACGCTACTTGCTTCCACCCGCATAAACAAACATGAACGATGGAGGGGGGAATTCGGCCGTGTTCGTGCGGTCCGGCCCCCCTCACGTTAAATTAAAAACGCAACTTAAAATAAATCAAGTTACACGTTAGTCTTGATAGATTCACGATCAAGAATAAATTAAGGAAACCAAAAGAAAACGACAACCCCTACCTTGTCGTCGTCGTCGGACGAGAGGTCGTCGCGGGATTGCTCGTCGCGGAAGAAGGGGGATCGTCGCGTCGACGCGGTATCCGGCGTCGCGTCGCCAATCTCCGGATCAAGATCAAACAGATTTAATTAGTTTAAATCCGTTGATATTGAAATTAAAAAGGGAGAAGAAGAGATCCGATTCTCACCTTAGTTGCCGAACGAGGATCGGCCGCGGAAGAAGAGGCGTCGCCGAAGAACGTCGCGGGTAAGGCTCGTTGACGTCGCAGATCACGGTGTGCGTCGTCAAAATCCGGTCGCCGGCGTTCTTCGCGTTCTTCGCGTTCTTCGCGTTCTTCGCTGGGAGATGAAGAAACAAGGATCCTCTCAAATCCTTTCAAAGGATTTTTAGGTTGGTCTTATTTTATAAACATGCCAACAAACGTAAAAGCGTAAGTAACGAACCATTAAATTCGTTGAATTAATTCAACGAATGAAACAACCCATTTAATTCACGAAATAAACCGCCCAATTAAATGGTCTGTTAAGAATTAAAGAAAACGCGTCGGTTGACTTTTCAGTTACTTTGACGGGTTTTCGCAGGTGCGTTACTTAGCGAAAGAAACGGCGGGGCTCGTGCGGGCCCCACCTCACAAATGTCCTACCAAGGGGTAGGATATTTCTGGATAGCATCCTATCCAGTTCAACTCAGTTCAAGCCGCCTTTAAGTGGCTTCAAGTGGCTTCCAAGTGGCTTAAGCGAAATAAAATAAAGTTGTCGCAAAATTATTTTATTTCTTAACTTTAAGCCCGAAAATTAAAAACCACACCCGAGCAAACGCAACTCCGGAAGAGGCGTTTCTAAGCGAATACCGGCGCTGCGATTTCATCGGTGCCCTCAGAATTCGATTCCGGGCACCGGTTCAAAAGATATAAAAACCCGCTCGTCCGTTCACTGAACGTACCCGAGCCAAAACTTCAGAAAATGATTCCGGGCACACCGGGCCTCGGAATCAGGTGCCGTCAGAAACTGCATTCTTGTAAAATTCCAAAGAAAATTAAGAGAAAAAAAAATTTCCTTGGAATTTACAGGTCTTTACATTACTCCCACCACAGGGCTTTACGTCCCCGTAAAGCTTCACCACAGACTTAGGGAAACAAAGCGGTACCGAGCACGCATCAGAGCCTTCCGCTCCCATGTGCTCACCTGGAGGTTCCTGCGCTGCCAAAGAAAGTGCACAAGAGGAATCGACCATCCTCCTAGGATCCGCTCCTGTCGATCGTCGATCCCCACAGGAACCTCCGTACTTGTCGCCCTGTCATCGATGTCCAACTCCCCGGGGTCGATGACGTGTGAAGAAACATACACGTATCTCCACAGCTGAGACACGTGGTGATCATTATGCACCCGGTGCGACTGAGGTGGTAGGGTCAAGCGGTAAACTTCCTCGCCTACCCTGCTGAAGATCAAAAGGGTCCATCGAACTTCGGAGATAACATGCCGCCTCGGCCACATCTCCGAAACCTCATCGGGTTGAGACCGTATAAGAACGTGTTCGTCACCCTCGAACTCAAGAGGTTTCCCTTTTTAGGTTAGAACTGAACTCAAACTCCTGCTGCCACAGGGGTAGGGTTGACCAACTCAAGAGTGATCGGTCACACCCTCTTATGTCTGAGTTTAACATGAGCTGCCCAGGGTTTCCTTTTCGCCGACCAAGGAAAACCCATTCCGACGTTTGCCTAAAACAGTCAACCGGAGTATGATTTGTGAATCAAAACCATACCCAGATCAACGTCGTAAGGCCTCTACGCTGCCACCAAGAGATTCCAACCGAAACTCTCACCTCGAGGTCAAATCACACCGTCGGCGTAAGCGTGATTATCGAGTCTCCTCCCAAAGGTATCTCCAGACGTGAGGGTCAAGTCTACGGCTTACCCGGAACCTCTAGGTCTGGGACATGATTCGTGGAAGGGTAGAATGATTGGTTCCTATGTCTATAGATATGGCAGCTCGTAGTAGACATAATTCGTACCCCGAATCATTCTTAGAGCTCCTGGGTCACACTCCTTGACCGCAAAGCAGCTATTCTCCTCCCCAGCCCTCCTGCTCCCTGAGCCTGGCGGGGACTACTAAGTCGGGTGGTCGTAACATGTCGAAATGTACACCACCACATGCTGCTCTCCAAGCTCTGCTTCCACGTCTGCTACCCTGCAGATTCATCTGTCCCTAGCACTTCCTCCTCCTGAAACATTTTACACGCCCAAGTCTCTGAGACTGGCGCTAGTCTCCTGCCTTTCACTGCTAACGTTCACAACCACAAAGGTTCTCTCTAGCATCCTAGCATAGGTAGGAATGCATAGAGGAAAAGAAATGGTTCAGATGTCCTTTAGACACACTTCGCTCAGAAGTTCGAGTCTAAAGAACTGATCACAACGTAACCAACGAGTACCAAGATTGATTGGTAAGCCGCGTTGAGTGCTCTGCTTCCGACATGTCGTACTGTCGAAGCTGTATTAGCTCCAGAAAACTCACAACCACCTCCTCAAGCCAGTCCTCAGCCGCCTACGAGTCAGGCTCACTTCGAAACTTGAGGGATTTCTGATGCTAAAACATATGTAAGGCACTAAGCCTGTGGGTCTCTGCTGACCAACAGGTAGTGACATAGCTGGCGCTCTACCCGTAGGTACTAATCCAGGTATCGGTTCGCGTACCGAAGCCTCGTTACTATAAGGACCAACCTCATGGTCACTCTCTGGAAACATCTGGAGCTAAGATCATCATCCGCTCTACTAGTATCCAAGCTAGGCGTAGAACTCTAGCATTCGTCTCCATCCAGTCCACTGCTGCCTGGGAAATCTGTCTCGCCTCGTATCCTCAGAGGCCTCTACTGCTGGAACTCGTGCATCGCGCTCTGCTAGCGTGCACCGTCAGCAAGTGGCATCTGCTGCCTAACGGGTGGTGGTGCTGCTGGTACACCACCCGAAGGTGCCAACACTGAAAAAGGGCCCTGCACTGGAGTCTCGCTGCTCGGTGGGCCATCATGAAAGAAACAACGTAACACGATCAAACGATTATACCTGGTGAGCTGACCTGGTTTGAGCTGTTTTAAGGGGAAAAACCCTTGAAAACACACACGCAATCAGTGTTTTCGTGCACAAAGTCGGAAATCAGTTGTCAGGGTCCTGGTGTATGGATACGTCGGCCGCCCGCACCAACACTGGACTCCCTGAACCGAAAACCACACTCGGTACTCTCAACACTATTGCTTCACAGAAAGAAACATCAGAGTTATAAGTTCTGCGGTAGAACCGAACTCCTCTGATACCAATTTGTCACGACTCGACCTCGGGGCCCGTGCCGTGACTACCCCAAGCCCGCCTTCCATAGGCCAGGGGCTGGCGACTAGCACCAAGGCGTAAAATCCCAATAACAGGGAAGGCATTGCCTTTATAAGTAACAACCACCACAGAGTCAGCAAGCGGAAAGTAACTACAAGTGCAGAAAAGTAAAGGGGGCCGGAAATACAAGCCCAACTGTAAAGTACAACTCGAAAGGGAAAAACAGCAGCTGGAAGAACGAAGCGGCTCCTGGGTCGTCCGCCTCGATTCCTACCTGAAGGGTTGGTACAGATGGCTCAGCTCCTGGATCGTCCACCACGGATCCTACCTGAAGGGTAGGTACAGATAGCTCCTCTACTCCACAGGTCCTGTCGTCTACTCCGGGTACGTCCGCCCAGTGGTCCACCTCCGGGTACCGACCTGCTCCGCAAGTCTCAACTGCGATCTGCGCTGTCCGTCGTCTGCAACCAACACAACGAAGTGCGGGCATAGCCCGGGCAGGGGTGAGTATAAGCTACTCAGTAGGGACCCCGAGACCCTTAAGGTCTCACTAAATCCAACATGGATATCCACAAAGTAAAGGCAGCAATCACGAAGTAACGTCAGACTCTACTTAGGTATACGCCCATACATATACCTAAGTCATCAAGTAACCCATCCAATCTCAAGGATACACAAAAATCATGAAATCAACGGATAACCATCACCCAGGTATATGCCCATACATATACCTAAGTTATCAAGTGACCCATCTCAATCATGAGGAAACGCAAAGATTCATTGACTCAGCTCAAACCAGGATTTTCATTATCGAAACCGTAACTGCTGAAGAGCTCCGTCTCTAGAGTGTACAGTGGTCCTGTCACGACTCCGAGGCTGCCGCTCACTAACCTAGGACTGCTGAAGTACTCCTCCTGCCGAGTACTGCGGGTCTGCTGCCAACTACCAGGCGCTCCGTCCGCTGAGGGTCTGCTGCCAAATACCGGGTGCTACCCAGATAGCCTACTGAGGTACTCCTCCTGTCGAGTACCGCGGGTCTGCCGCCAACTACCAGGCGCTCCGTCCGCCGTGGGTCTGCCGCCAAATACCGGGCGCTCCGTCCACTGGGCTAGTCGACTCACTCCAAGTCGAGTCAGTCAAGCAGTCGTCAGGTCTCAGCCGGCTACACGGTCTCCGTACTCTGCACGCTCGTCTCCACCGTCGCGGGTCTGTTGCTACAACCAAGCGCACACACTCCGTAGAGTATCGCGGGTCCGCCGCTACAACCAAGCGCTCCACCGCCAAGGGTCTGCTGCTGCATCCAAGCGCACCACCACTGTCAAGTACCACGGGTCCGCCGCTACACCCAAGCGCTCCCCCGCCCGCTCGTCTCCGGAAGGGTCCACTCCACGAGCTACTGGTCGATACTCCAAGTATCTCAAAGTCTCACGAAGAAGTGTCTCAAAGATCCGTCTCGTCACAGGGGTCTCAACGCTACAGACGGCGCGTCGATCGGATGCCCGGTCTGTGAGTTATTAGCCTTTTCGTCCCAGGGGCCCGGTTGGTTTCGTGAGCGAAACCAATCCCGGCCGTATCTCAACTGCACCCCGAACTCCCATAGGGTATACTCAAAGGGACCGTTACTCAACGTAACCACCAACGCCGCTGACGGCTCGTCAAGCGGACGTCCTGTCTGAAAGATATCAGCTTTCCCGTTCCAGGGGCCTGGTTGGATTTCGGGAACAATCCAACCCGGCCATACTCCGACTGCATCCAAAACTCGGGCGGAGTATGTCAAAAGTTCCGTCTCATCAAGAGGAAGTCAACGAAATAGACGGCGCGTCAATCGGACGCCCGGTCTGTGAGTTATTGGCATTTTCGTCTCCGGGGCCCGGTTGGTTTTTAAGGAAAAACCAACCCGACCGTACTCCACCTGCGTCCAAACCTCGGGCGGAGTATGCCAAAAGACCCGATTCACTAACAGGAACACAACGCGACTGACGGCGCGTCAATCGGACGTTCGTGGCTCAAGATATGAGCGTTTCCGCTCCGAAGGCCCGGTTGGTTTCGTGAACGAACCAACCCGGCCGAACTCAAAGTAACCCGAAACCTTGAGTGCGATATATCGAAACGACCGTTTCGATCCAAGGATCGCGTTTCCGCAGACGGTTCGTCATTCGGAGGTCCGAGGCTCAAGTTATGAGCCAAAAACCGAATCTGGTTCGGAACGGGGGGGTCCGGGTCCGGGCCGACCCGGCCCGACCCCCCCCCCCCCCCCCCCGGGGGCGGCGCGGCGGCGGCGCGGCGGCCGGCGGCGGCGGCGACGGCGGCGCGGCGGTGGCGGCGCGGCGGCGGGCCGCGTGGCGGCGGCGGCGGCGTACCGCGTGGCGGCGGCGGCGGCGGGCCGCGTGGCGGCGGCGGCGGCGGGCCGCGTGGCGGCGGCGGCGGCGGGCCGCGTGGCGGCGGCGGCGGCGTGCCGCGTGGCGGCGGCGGCGGGCCGCGTGGCGGCGGCGGCGGGCCGCGGCGCTCGCGGGAGGCACGCGGGGGCTAAGCCCCGCGTTCTTGACAAGGTGGCACGGCCTTGTGCCGTGCCTTTTCAAAAGAAACGGCCCCCCACAAATGGGGGCCGGCTGGGACGAACCGGGGGGGCTTTGCCCCCCCTCCTTTAATTGAACCGCCCCCCCTCATTAAGAGGGGGGTTTGAAGAACCGGCCGGGGGTTTAATCCCCCGGTTTTATGACATCCGGCCGGCCCGCTGGCCGGCCGGGTTTTACCAACGGGACCGGAAATTCCGGTCCCGCCCTCGACTTCCGACGCCGGCGGCCCGGCCGCCGGTCTTTCCTTCCGCCGCGGCCCGGAACCGGCCGCGGTCTCCTCGTCCCGCCGCGGCCCGGAACCGGCCGCGGTCTTCTCGTCCCGCCGCGGCCCGGAACCGGCCGCGGTGTTTGTCGTCCGGCGCGGTGCGACGGCACCGCGCCCCTTTCGCCGTGCCATGAATCCTTCCAACGCGGCGCGACGGCGTCGCGTTCTTGAAGACTCTCCTCGGCGAAGCGCGACGACGTTGCATAAAAATAAAAGAACGATCATCCGCGTGGTGCGACGGCACCACGCTACTTGCTTCCACCCGCATAAACAAACATGAACGATGGAGGGGGGAATTCGGCCGTGTTCGTGCGGTCCGGCCCCCCTCACGTTAAATTAAAAACGCAACTTAAAATAAATCAAGTTACACGTTAGTCTTGATAGATTCACGATCAAGAATAAATTAAGGAAACCAAAAGAAAACGACAACCCCTACCTTGTCGTCGTCGTCGGACGAGAGGTCGTCGCGGGATTGCTCGTCGCGGAAGAAGGGGGATCGTCGCGTCGACGCGGTATCCGGCGTCGCGTCGCCAATCTCCGGATCAAGATCAAACGGATTTAATTAGTTTAAATCCGTTGATATTGAAATTAAAAAGGGAGAAGAAGAGATCCGATTCTCACCTTAGTTGCCGAACGAGGATCGGCCGCGGAAGAAGAGGCGTCGCCGAAGAACGTCGCGGGTAAGGCTCGTTGACGTCGCAGATCACGGTGTGCGTCGTCAAAATCCGGTCGCCGGCGTTCTTCGCGTTCTTCGCGTTCTTCGCGTTCTTCGCGGGGAGATGAAGAAACAAGGATCCTCTCAAATCTTTTCAAAGGATTTTTAGGTTGGTCTTATTTTATAAACATGCCAACAAACGTAAAAGCGTAAGTAACGAACCATTAAATTCGTTAAATTAATTCAACGAATGAAACAGCCCATTTAATTCACGAAATAAACCGCCCAATTAAATGGTCTGTTAAGAAATAAAGAAAACGCGTCGGTTGACTTTTCAGTTACTTTGACGGGTTTTCGCGGGTGCGTTACTTAGCGAAAGAAACGGTGGGGCTCGTGCGGGCCCCACCTCACAAATGTCCTACCAAGGGGTAGGATATTTCTGGATAGCATCCTATCCAGTTCAACTCAGTTCAAGCCGCCTTTAAGTGGCTTCAAGTGGCTTCCAAGTGGCTTAAGCGAAATAAAATAAAGTTGTCGCAAAATTATTTTATTTCTTAACTTTAAGCCCGAAAATTAAAAACCACACCCGAGCAAACGCAACTCCGGAAGAGGCGTTTCTAAGCGAATACCGGCGCTGCGATTTCATCGGTGCCCTCAGAATTCGATTCCGGGTACCGGTTCAAAAGATAGAAAAACCCGCTCGTCCGTTCACTGAACGTACCCGAGCCAAAACTTCAGAAAATGATTCCGGGCACACCGGGCCTCGGAATCAGGTGCCGTCAGAAACTGCATTCTTGTAAAATTCCAAAGAAAATTAAGAGAAAAAAAAAATTCCTTGGAATTTACGGGTCTTTACATATATTTTATGGTATATCATTTCACAACATTTGTACACATAAAAACACAAATTATTTATACTTGAGAAATTAAAGGTCAGTTATTTTAATTCATTATTCCACCAACAAATAAAATGATGAAATGAAGAATGAGATATTTTAATATCGGTAGAATTTGTCCTAAATGGACTAATGGGTGTGAAATTTGTGTTATATGTTCATGAATGACTGGGAAATTACCACTACATATATTGATATCTATATTTGGAATACATATGTATATGATAACTTTTTTCTTGTTTCAGAGTTTTTTAGTTGATGGATCCCACAAACAAACACATTTCATATAACACTTATAAAATTAGGTACCAACATGTTGGTTATGTAGAATGTAATAGATAAATCCATACATTGGTATTTGTATGTTGAATTCCTACTCTTGAAGATAATTTGGGAGGATGGTGAGTGGATAACTAAATGGAACAATAATTTTTGATGATAAATCAATGATCTCTATGAAGAACTCGAATACATGAGATGAAATCAGTTATGATTTGTAGATAAAGGAGATCGTTGGTCACATTTAAAGGATATATGTTACCCACAACTATAGAGAAGCCCTGTAATTGTGATGTATGAAATCCCAATTGAATATTTTCATGTTCTAGAATAAGTATTGAATGAACAACATGGTTAAAAATTTAATATATAATTCCCACTTGGAAAAAACCGTTATGTTTATTAGAAATGTGGATCATCACATATATGCTTCTAGTTCATTAATGATAGTTTGTTATAACATGTACATATTATGGAAACCATCCAAATTTTTGGTAAACTTCATGTGTTTCAAGAATGGGTGGGGTTCATTTAAATTCATATGTGGTCCAAAGTTATGTCAATATCAATGAGTGCTGATTTTTTCTTTTATTGACATTATCATTGTCATATGGGAATTGTCTTTGATATATGGTTTAGTTGAAATGATAATGATTTTATCTACCAAATTGATCATCAATTACCTATGAGGATTCTTTATATGGGATGATATATAAAAATGGTTAGTTTAAATATGATCTCTCTTTCTATGTGATAATAGTGACAAGATGTTGATGGACGATACAAGTGGAAATAAAAAATAAATATGAGTTTGTTTGGTTATATATTTAAAGAAAAATTCATGTTCTCACAATAGAAACCATATCACTTCATACAATTTTTTGTACAAAAATATCCAATAACAGATTGATATATTTTTGTGATGATGTCCCATAAAGTCACTCAAACTGAGATCAAATTTCCCATATTTAGTTAATATGTCCGGGTAACCCTTGGTAACACAAACTCATGATTTTTCTCATATCCTTAGGTAATTATAGTGGCCCTTCTCCCCCTAGTTTATGATTTCTAGACTATAGGATATTAACATAGATAAAATAAGTCTCACTGGGAGGATGGTATTGATAAATACATAGATTTACTGAAACAACCCTAACTAATATCTATATAGTGACTATGTTTGGGGGAGTTAGTAAAACCTAATGTGAAGCTGAAATGATCTATTTATCACTATTTTAAAAGTGTTAATTTCCATACATATAGAATCCAACTGTGGGGGAAAATACTACAAATCCATTCAATTCAAATGATGTGAAGTATTTTTACAATCATATGATGAGTCCTTGGACTATATATTGTTTGTAGAACCTAATTTTTAAAAAATGAGCCATATGAAAATAGGTAATTATGAGAGATCATACATTTCAGTGTTCAAATTTATTAAGATAGGAATATAATTTCATTACTAAACATTAATTATTATAGAAATCTATTATTGGCGGTAATGTAAATATAAAATTTTAGAAAATAATCTATGAAATTGAAATCATGAACCATGCCATGAGATGGGTGAAGGAAAAATTAGAGTGGGTCACCACTAAAGGGTTGGTCAATCGATCTACTAGATAGTGGGATTATATTTTTAATACTAAGGATATATATCATCTAACATAATAATTTCTTATTAATGGATATTTATATTTTAAAAATTACATCATATTAATTTTTATCGGGTTTAAATATAGTCACTACTGATAAAATCCCCAATGCAATCAATTGTTTGAAGCCCCATTGGTATATAAAGAAAATCCCTTCTATATATTTGGGAATTATTTATGGGTTAAATGATCTTAATGTATGTGATATAGGCGGATTTTTCTATCATCCCTCTCTAATACTAGTGTTTTTGAAGGATCGTACAAGCCTTCTTTCAACTAATATCGAATTTATATTAAAAAATTATTATTTCTAAACATGTCTTTTATCATTGGTCATTTTCAAACATGTCCTTGATTTTATTATCTCATTTTATTTTACATAGATACAATGGTTTATAACTTATAAACTATAGAATCCACCTATGTTTCATCCCATGAAGGATATATATCTCGCTCTACAGATATTGATAAGGGTTTCTTTGGGGAATCTCAGATCAATGCTAATTAGAATTCATACATTAATGGGAATCATATAAATGATGACTTCCCCATCTTCTCTTGATTAGAAAATTGGAAATTATTTATGTAGGTAAAATAATGATAAATTTATTTTCATGAGAGAATTTCTGAATAATATTCTTATTGAAGGCCCAATTGGTTTACCAAATTCCCTATATTTATTGAATGTCCTCCTAGTAGTCGTAGATTCCACCGACAATTCAAATATACTTAAAGGAAAAATTAAAAAATTGACATTGATTTAAAGAATTTTAAATTGATTTTAATAACTCTTCAACCATTCCCAATGGAGGATGTGTGTAAATTTGTATAACCTAACTAAAATAATGATTTTACTAATAGTGGTCCTCCCCAAATGGAAACTGCTAGAAACATATTGAAGGAGGGACTATTTGGGATGATAAAAAAGGATTGATGGATTATAAATCAATGATACGAAATGATAATTTTTACATTTTATTCCCATAATGGATTATTTTAATGGTTATATCATTGATAATTTACAGTGATGGGACAACATCCAGTGGAAGAACATCCATGGTTTTTTCACGTATAGTGGCAACGACCAATAAGATTCACTTATCAAAAGAGAGAATTTTTTATTCCTTAAACATTCTAGTAATATTTTAATTTAATTATTTAATGTTATACTTGTTTATTATTTTAGTAATATGATGGTATTACAATATTATATTCATGGAATCTCGGGCATCCCAATATCATCATTCCGAGAATATGTGATTTCAGTATGTCCTGATGCCAATAGATTTGAAAGGAATTAGCATAAAATTTATTCTCCCTGACCTTCAAATATTTTATTCCATCATATAATATGTCAAGCAATTTAATAATGAATCAAATTTGGAAAAATTATCATTTATCTTCAACCATACTACATGTAAATTGTTTTGGTTAATCAAATGAAATACGATTTGAAATACATTTTTATCTGATATTTTCCCTGAGTTGTAGTGATTTCACTACAAATTATAATATCTAGAAACTATGTGTTTTCATTATCATGATATTTACACGAAGATAAGGATGATCCCTAAAACATGGGACCAAGTAGTGTAGGCATGAATGTCACTTATGGAAGTGGAACCAAACACCAATTTTAATAAAATCGAAGCTACTGTGCATTAATGTGAATGCCACTATGCATGGGTAGATATAGAGAAAAAATAGACTGTAAGGAAATGGAGACCTATAATATATTCCTAAAATGAGTTAAATTCAACTAGGTGACTGCTAGTGGAATACTTGAATATTTTGGAAGAGGCTCATGGATTATGGAAAAAGTGAAACTAGTGGGGAAGAATATATTTTCGATACTAAAAATATCAATACAATAAATAAGGCTAGTTAATCAATATTGAGGAATCATATCATAATATAAGAAAATATCAATCCTCTATATATTTTTTGGGTAAAATATCATTTCCATGAAGATATACTCTAATATATGGATGGTCATGTTATTATTGTTTGATAAATATAAACACATTTATATTATAAATTTTAGATTCCCTAGATTCTACATCACCCTACTAATTAATTAAATCATTAATCCCAAACATTTATGTTAAATGATTACCTACTGATCAATTCTCAGGTATGGATATTGTTAGAAAAAATATCCCTATAACACTAGAGGTAATCAATTTTGATGCCTGACCACATAATGAGAATGGATCAGAAATTGGTATATGAAAAAACATCAACACCATAATAGTATATTTAGTATATTTAGATTATTTTTATCATCTTAGAAGTGTCTAAAATATAGTTCTTGATAAAAATACTTTTAGTGTGGCATTAGTGTTTTTTAGATTAAATAAATAATATCCCCATAGGTGTGAATCATATTTTTGTATATACAAAAATTACATCACTATAACACTATATGTTATCTATTCTGATAAATGAGATGAATCCATATGATAAGGTTCCTAAAGGATAAATTTATATTGATGATTTCATTGTTTTTAAATTGAAAATTTACTACAATGTTATCTCTCTTGAAACATCTCAACACAAGATCCACTTATACATTGCTCTGAGTTAGAGGGTCACGTGGCCTAAACTGTGCCACACTATATGAAAAAGGATTCCAACGAGTAGTTAGGGTGTATGGTTGTATTTTGGTGAGTCTATACCCTCTTATAAAAATGTAACAGACGATAATAAAAATAAGAAGACAATAGTGTAAGTATATGCTTAATGATACATTAACGACATGACCATTAACCTACCATGGTGGAAGCATGATATACCATAATAACATAGTTGAATAAAATACAATAATCAAGTTTGGAAGAATAAATAAAAAAAATATAAAAATATAAAAATCCCAAAGGTTGGGTTATATACAATGATTTCATTGAATTTTGAAATACAATAAGGGGAAATATGGGGATAACCATATACAACATGCTATAAAAAATTACCTAAAAAACTACTTCTACAGTATCTCAAGAATATACATGATCCTCTAATTCCATAAAATATAGTATTAGAAAATCAAATCACGAAACTATAGTTGGGTTCCTTCCCTTATTCATACCTATAGATAAGTAATCTACTCATGGACCAAATGAGGTCTGAGTAGGGTGTTAGATAAAATCTCACTATTACACCACCAATGGTGTCTATTAATATTCTAGTATGTGTATATAGAAATAGAAGTGTGCATGTAATTATATTAATTACTAAAAATGAATAAATATATACTAGTTGGATCATGTTTTAATAGGACACCTAGCTAGTTATAACTGTTTCAGTATAGGTCGATTGAGGTCTATTCTGTACACATACTTTTATATAGTAATAATTAATATAGTATAGTAATATATTGTATCCTTATATATTCTATAAGTAAGGGAGGAAAAATTTAGTCATATACCTATATAGTATGTGCTATACATAGTTGGGGCATAACTCAAAAATCCATAAATAGTCTAATGAGCCTATAATCTCAAGCAGTGGTACATTCCAAAAATCTCACAATGAGTATGAGACATCATTCTCTACAATCAGGATATGTGGGGTGATAAGTCATACCAAACACCTGATATAGAATATATGTGGAATGTCGTACCCAACATCTATATATAGAAAATATGTGTAATTTCTTTACAGTCACCCAGATACAAGTGTAACAGTGAGAGACACCATGCTGAACACCCGATGTAATAGAGAGTGAAACATCGTTCTCAAAAGGTCCCATAACCGTCATTCGATAGATGGTATAAATTGAACACTCATGTTAATTACAACAACAACAACAACAACAACAACAACAACAACAATAATAATAATAATAATAATAATAATAATAATAATAAAAACATGTGGGATGTCTAATAAGGAATTTAATGTCCCTAATCCCAAAATAACCAAGCCATCATAGTTCCTATAAATAATATAATATTTCATAAATAAATCGGTGTGGCCTTTCCACCCATTAATCTTTATTCTAATTTGTCGATTTATTTTTTTAGGAAAATAAAACTATCTTTATAATTTTTTAGGTTATATAAAAAATCCATTTAATTAAAAAAGTCATCAATGTTCCATTTCATGAGAATCCATGAACATAATTAGTACTTTATAAAATATTAAATTATGTAAAGGAGTGGACAATTTCATTTACAAGTCAAGTCACACAGTTAGGCAGTGTTCGGGCCTCTAAAAAATTATATAATTGGGTAAAATCATTTATAATACACAAATGTTGTCATTGAAAATAGGCAACATCCACTATTTACCTATGAAGCGTCCATGAGAGTGTATCCTCGTGATTATAATAATTAAAGTCGAATGGTAACATTTTATAGAAACATACAATAATAGTCAGTGTTTAGAATAATTATAATTCTATGAAACATCATATTATTAGTTAAAAAATAGAACACCTACATTAGGTCCGTAGATGAGTCCTCATCAAATATCTTCTATATATATGAACTCGGTTGGAAGAATTTTGAATAATGGTACAACACCTAGAAAATAGAGTGAATGAAATCACAAAAATATAAAACAATTGAAGTGAAGAAGAATGAACAATAGAGCAAGGGGATTAGAAATATTAAAATAATGGATCCAATTTTTTTTATGAAACATGATTTGTTGTTTGAATCTAGATCTACCTTAATCTATAGATGGAGGAGGACGTGAGTTCAAAGGAAAGGGGAACAAGTTTCCATCAACTAGAGATGATAAAGAAGAATTAAGGTTTAAGGTTTTCATTTCATTAATGGAAAAATAATAAATTCACCCAAACTGATAGGGGAAAATGGTTTTGTCATATGGTTTTCTAGAATGTGCACCGATCATGCCCACCCCATAGTTTAAGGAGGGACCCTACATGGTATAGGCAAACAGATTAGCAAACTATGTGAAATCCTTGCAAATATCACTATCTCAAAAAACAAATGAAACCAACATGGGCCTGCTTAAGGGATCACAAGGTTACATAAATGTCGTGTATAGTCCTTTATGTAAACGAGATCCCATCATGGTTACACAACATGGTTTGTACTAACTATGTTATAACTATGAAGCACACACAATTTTCCCATTTCATGGAATTCTGAGCTCCTAACAAGACCCATATGCTCTTGAAATCATCCTTAGTCCATATTGAATGTTGACCATGATTGAACACAGGTTTATATTTAAAACAGAATGGGTCATACAATTGATAAATTTTAGGAAATTAAAACCTCCCCTCTTTAAAACAACTCATCCATGAGTTCTAATTTAGAGGGTAAAGTTGTGTCACCTAAGAAATGCTCTAGAAACTAAGATCTTATATAATCTTCCCACTCCTAGACCTTTCCCACAACATGGAAATTGTATCAAAGCACTAGTAGAAAATGACGTAACCTACCTCATAGCATCTCTATGATCCCATAATCAATATAAATTAGATAACCCTAAAAAGATGAATCCATATCTATAACAATGTCATCAGGATGGATAACATATGATGGGTATTGATAATATTGAAGAAGTTGAGATATTTATAAAACATCATGAATAAACTGGTCTCTCTGAGGTAGTGTAATCTTGAAAGCCCCTAGTCCGAGTCATTTCAAAATTTTAAAGGGTCCAACTAGTTAAGGAGAAAGCTTAATCCACATCATGATATGTAGATGGACTAACCAAGATGAAACTAACAATAAAACCCAATCTCAAACCTCAAACTCAAGAGTTCATCGATGTTTTCTAGAACATGAATTCTATCTGGACTGAAATCTCATCATGTGCTTTTTAATCATTAGGTCTTACATTGTAGTCTCAAGATTGAGATGAGTTAAATGAAAATCTACCTCCCATGCAACTAACCAATAGATAGCTGATCAGATTTTTCTACCATAATATTCTGCATAAGGATCTTTCTGAATGGTTTCTTAAGATATATTTTTATATGAGAACACTAAAAGGGTATGTTTTTATCCCAATAACCACAAAATTATAGGAAACATCTATTAAGAATATCCTCTAAAACTATAATGGTATGGGTAGTATGTCCATCAGATTGACGGTCCTGGGTTATCCTTAGAAGAACCTTTTTTCTCCAGTCCTTCTATAACCCAAGCCTAATTCAAGACGTGATGCAGGAATGCTTGTTATAAATTATATATAATGGAGCTCAATGATGATGTATGACCTCAATTATGTGTTGCCTCCCATCTCATCTACTAAAAAGGACTCTTGAATAGGTAAGAAGAGTAAAACCTTTATCAAACCTTCAGTGAAAACCAAAATCATATCATTTACAAAAGGATAACTGGGCAATGTAGTCATGAAAAATATAAAAAAAATCAAATTTCCACTCAGGTATGGACAATGGATATAAATGCCCCTCTAGTTATTGATTTTCTTTCTTAACATGATGACATACAAAACACTTAGTTAAGAATCCCACAATCTCATGTTTCATACCAGGCCACCAATATCAGCGATGTATGTTTTCAAACAACTTTGTGGCACTAGGATGCACTGCCCATATTGAGCCAACAAATTCCAACATCATATATTCTTTGTTGTCTCTTAAGACCCCTACATGACCTTGAAATACTAATGGCTCAACCTCATCCATGGTCTATCCATATAATGAATCATCATATTAAATACTCTCCCTTGGTACTAAGCCCTTGAAATCTAAAAGCTTCCTCATTTTCACATGTTCGAGAAGGGTATATTTCATTGATAAGGGTGTGGGGATATTATTTCCATGATAATCCAATACCTAAACATTTATATCATAAATAAATTTCCTGAGCTACAAATAACCACTAGCCTCCTAAATTTCATGTTTCTAAATATTCTATCTCATAGAATTGACTATAACATTCACTTTCCCAGGTGTGTATGAATGCACATAATTAAAGTATTTCTGGTTCTCAATCAACATGTGTTTTCTATGATTCATACAACACTATTTAATGATATATTTTTTATTTGTGATTAGTTAATACCCAAATTCAATAAACATTTGTTTAGTGTCTCCAATAGTGTATTTCATGAACTACAACAGCTTGCTCGAGGTCATGTGATGTGAAATTTTTCTTCTGAGGGCTCAACTAAGGAGAAATTTTCACAAAAACTCACTCATACTACATCATAAATACTCCATGAATAATACATGATGTTTCATAATAGACTGTATAGGTCCTGCCTAACTCTAGTAGAATCTGTTCTAGTGAAAAATAAAATATTACCGTAATCTCCTAAATTGTTTCTTCACAAGATTATGACTATAGAAATTTCATATCCTTTTTAGTTAGAATAGTAAGGGGAATTTCATTGATTGATAAATAATTGATGAAGCATTTATAACACTTGAATTTCCCTAATAAACTCCATATGACAAATAAATTCTTGGTATTTTTCACGGAAACAAAAACTCTAACATTCTATGTCTTTATTGAAAATCCTGGCTCCTTGATAATGTGACCCAGGAAGTGGACATTATCGATCCAAAGAAGTAAATAATGATGATATCATAAAGGTGGTGATCTCTTAGTGTACTTAGTATGATCTTAACATGGTTGGCATGGTGATGTCAAGAGTAATAATACACTAAGATGTCATAAAAAATTACTACCTCTAATGAATCTAGATATAGATGGAAAATATATTTCATTATATCCATAAAAACCGAAGGTACATTCATGAGAATGAACAACATCAGCAAGTACTCATATAGAACATTCCTTCTCCTAAACATTGTACTAGGTATTTCTGATGACCATATATGCACCTAATGCTTAACCAAACTCAAATAAATCTTTTAAAACACTCAATATCATCATATATGACTGTAGAGGTTATCTATTTGAGGTATTGGATATATATTATTTACTATAACATGGTTCAATCGGTAGTAATGCACACAATGTTTGAGGGTACTTTGCACATTATTGAAAAAAATGAATTTTCAAACCCTTCGAAACATGATGGTACATATAAAGAATTTATCCTCCAAATCCATAAAATATTAATTAAGCTCTAGAATCTCAATAAGATCCCTACTATAAGGAGTAATGGTCACTGGTGCTACTCCATGAACTATATCAATAGTGAATTCTACCACTTGCGCTGGTGGTAGCTCTAAAAATTTATTATAGATAAAGCACCCAATAAGATCCACCAAAAAGAAGAAAATAGAGGTTCATTGCCCCCAATAATTAAAAAAGGACTGGTGATCTGATCTATCACTCTTCCCAGCCCTCGATTCTCAGGTCCTGATTACGTATCCCAGATATCCCATTCTCTTTTATGCATGTGCCTATGGCCATCTTGTGATGTAAACATCACCCTCAAGTTATAACAGTCAATATGTACATTATGTGGAACTAAATAATATATTTAGATGATTATGTCAAGCCCTATGATGTTGAGGATGAAAATATTCCATACAAAGAGATATCTCCCTATTTTGATGGGAAAATCTTTACATCAGTGTACACAATGTGATCAGATACCTAATGGGTTATTGAGCATCTTCAGACCACAAAAAATTTATATCTCAATGAATGACCTCTCAATGATTAAATCTAATATAAAATAGTGAGTTTCACTTATTTAAAACATAAATAAAACTTCTATAGTGTCCATTAAAATAGTAACTTAAACTGTAGATGTTCCAAAACTCTACTCCTCGAATATAGGTTTCACTACATATAAATGGAATGTACTGTGAACATGATTCATAGGCTGAATTACCTAAGTAATCCCACTCTATTAGAATTGAAAATAATGTGTCTAGTTACCTCTACATCATCCATTACCTCATCATAAGTGTTCAGGGGTATTATTGCTACCTATCTAGTGAAATACCATTATCCATGCTCTTGAATGAGGGGTAGTTGTAGATCTCTGCATTCTAGGAACATATGGAAAGGTAATCTAGAGGAACTGAATATGACACATCCTTCCACAACCTCTTCATTCCACTAGATCCAACATACACTATTTTTTTTCCCTAACATCAAACACTGGTGACAAGTAAGAAAGTGGTTAGTGTGAATTTACTAACCACTGCTACACTCACAAGAGTTCTTGGAACCCTTATTTATCCCCATAGATGAAGACTTATATATTTTCGGTTATTATTCACCCATGTTGCCACCAATATCACCCCTTATATTCCTCTTAGTAATATGGTCCTGGATCACTATCTAAAATGCAATTGTCAACTGAATTACATTGAACTATGATTGCATGGTGTATACCTCCTTATCGTTGAATCACCTGGAATTCATGAGATCACCTCTAGATTGTTAATGAGTGTAATGCTTTAGATTAGTGAAATTATTATAGTACTCCAAGTTAGGTATGTCATTGTTCTGGTGACTCATTAACTGTCTAATATTTTTATCCTTTAATGACTGTGGAAATAATAAATCATTGAAGGCCATATGAAAGTCCACTCAGATAACATAGCGATGTATGTTTACCTGGGTAATAACATCCCACATTATCTTGGAAGAATCAGGTAGAATATAATAATCATGTATGACCCTCTACTCTAGAAGCTTCTCTAGATCCTCAAATATAGATCTGATGGACTCGGGCCATGACTATACAACTTGTGGTCCGTCATCCCCCAAAAAGAATGGTGGATGATACTACCAAAAATCTGAAGTCAACTCTTGCACAATAAAGGTTGATTGAGTGACACATTGTATTCACTGCATCTTATGGATGAATCTCTTTATAAATAATCTTATGTTCCCATATTAGGAATAAAAACTAATTCCATATGTTGAAATATAAGAGGAATCACTAAGTGCTTAAGGACCACCCCCTTCAGTGGATGATTATCACCTCTTTTAGAGTGTATGACTTGAGTATATCGTGGTGGATTGATTTTGCAATTCCGAACACACACCTCATAAGAGATTTTATTATTTTAAATAATTCATGTATAGATATTTTTGAAAGTAACGTAGACATCCTTTGAAAATACCACACATCTCAACCTACTCCCAATGTGTGTTGTATGTGAAAGAAAAAGAACATAATAGTCTATAAAATGTAAGAGACTCCAATATACCCACTAATTAGTCTATGTATTGGTCTAGGTCTCATATTGAATAATTAAGGATCTTGTATACAGAGTTTTAATTGTAAGGTATACAGGAAAATACCCTTTACTTTCATATTGGAATCTCTATTTAATGGTAACATTTGTAATATAAAGATTTAATTTCATTTCCATCAATAATCATTATATATATAATACATATATATCACGATCCTGAAATAGTATGCTAGAACCCACAATATGGAATAATTGGAAAATTAAGGTATCATATCCAATCTATGTGGGAAAATATCATTTAGATTGATCCGTTCAAATAAATTAATCCAATTATATTCTCCATGAAAGGAATTCCATCACATTTAAATATATGACAATCAACAACTAAATATATAAAGAATGAAAATTCATTCAGAAAATAGATGTAGAATAAAATAATGGATTAAATATTATTCATAATGTTAATATAATGATCCATGAAATGAACACGCTCATATCATCAAGCCAACATAATGAAATCTAAAATTCAATATTACCAGAAGTAATAAAATCAAAAAAAAATTTTGTCACCTGATAGTGATGTCATATAAACTATAATAGATGAAAAATAATAAATAGTAATCCATCCAAGGTAATTTGTGTTTCCACTGTACGTGGGTTAGCTACTCCCAAGAACAAGTTCATAAAAAATATTCCATTATCTCTTAGTCTATTATCTAATACCCAAATAGTATGGACAAAGAAAAGATTACTCTGGTACCACATTCCAATGTTCTGAACTGGGACCCTCTTAACATTTCCCCCAATCTGGTGGGACACATGTCCTCAAGAACACCTCCCCATATTATAGAGGTTTCCTACCAGCAATGAGGTTGTAAGGGGGTATGGTGGGGAGACTATACCCTCACATCAAACTGAAAAAATGGATAATAAATATAAGTATACATTATTAGAACTATATATAAACAGACACTATAATGATAGGAATACAAACACACTATAGAAGAATCATGATATAACATAATAGTATAGCCGAATCAAATACTATAATCAAGTACAAGAGAGTAAATAAAAAATAAATATAATATTATTATAATCCAAATGGACGAGTCATATAAAATGATGTCATGGAATAGTGAAATACAAAAATGAAAAATAATCAATAGTTATATAAAACATGATAAAAAATAAAAAACCGAGAAAAGAAATATTCTGTAGAATATTTAACATATTCTCGGTACCTTGTTCCCATGGTCCATTCAATAATCTAAACAAATCAAACATCTGTTACATGGGTTCTTTCCATTATACATACCCATTGAAAAGTAATCAACTCCGCTAAGAACGATGGCCCGAGTATGGTGTAAGATAAAATCCCAGCATGACACCACCTATAGTGTTTAGTAATAATCTAGTATGTGTGCCTAGAAACATCAACATCTAGGTAATAAGAGTAATAAGAAAACATAATAAATAAATACAATCTAGATTATATTCCTAAATGACACTAAAATGGAACTATTTACTTCATCATGGGATCATAGATGTCTAATATGAAACCATACATATATATAGTATAATATATATTAGTTATATAATGTATCCATCAATATTCACTATGTATTTGATGGAAAGATTAGGCTTATACATGGATACTATGTGCTAGATAGACCTAGGGCATAACTCCATCACCCATAACCACTCCAACAAGCCTATACACTCAAGAAAAGGTACATACATGGGATCTCTTAATAATTGTGAGACTCAATTCTCAACAATATAGATAGGTGGGGTGAGAAATCATGCCTAACACGTGATACAATAGTGACATGGAATGTCAAGGCCATTATCCAGATATAGAAGATATGTGGAATTTCATTCACATTTACTATATAAAAATGTAATGGTGAGAGATTCCATGCTTGAATCTCAATGTAAGAAAGAGTGAAACATCATTCTCAACAAGTCCCTTAATTTATGTTCCATATCCAATATAAATTGTGTTATCATAATAATAATAATAATAATATTGATCATCTATATGTAATTTATTATTAGTAATCCCAACATAACCAAGGAAACACAGTTCATAAAAACTATATAACAAATCATGATTCAGATGTGTGTCCTTTATACACATTGGTATTTATAATAATTATAAAATATAATTCATTTATGTAAATGAAACCATCTTTATGATATTTCATTCCATATAAACAATACATTTAATTAAACAAGTTAGGGAAGTTATATTTCATGATTGGCTAAGTACATAGGAGGTGCTTTAGGGACTTATTAATTATGTAAAAGAGTGGAAAATTCAATTCATACACATAGGTGGTTTTCAGACCATTAATGAATCATATAATTTAGGAAAAAATTAACACAAAAAATGGTATCTTTTATTAAGATCAACATCCTCTAATTTGCTAGAAAGGATCCACATGAATATAACATCGATCATTTACCACTTTTGTATCTTTTGAATTGTAGGCCCCATTAAAAATTATTATAAAATGAAACATTTAATATCATGGAAAGTAGGATATTAATGATATTACATGTCATAGGAGATTTATACACACCACATAGGAGATGATAGGTGCATAACATAACTTATGTCATAAATAAGAAAAAATAGACAAAATTCGTTAGCGCTTTCATTAAATTTTAACCGTAAAACCCATGAAGGATATATAATAAAATTTATATGTAAATCCCCATTATTTACATGGTATTAATCAGAAATAATATTCTTTGGTAGTATATAGATCATATAAATGAATCATGTGTGTGTCTCCCATAAAATAAAAGTTAGACAGAAAACCCTTAGCTAAAGTATCAACATCCTTATTTCACATTCTAACCTATTATATAACAAAAATATGTTTATTATACAGCTATTTTATAACCATTCATATATATATCATACCATATATGATTTAATTATGAAAATTTATAACCAATTTGATGTTGAAATCATGCTGCTGGAAATAACTGATTTGTTTTTCATATATGTTTTGATTTTTTGTTTCATTCCACATACATTGATAGTGGTTCCATAATATAAATAGTGATAAATGTTTTAAAAATATCATATATATTCACTATATATGTATTTAGAGACGTCCATAAAAGATAGAGATATACGATGAATTGCACCATTAATAAAGATAGTATGTCATATGTATGCATGAACATTGTTTCCATTTTCATGAAATATAAAGGAGATAGAGGTAAATTATATATTCTCATTAAAAAATTTGTTTTATTTAATATATATGACATATTTTAATTAAACACGTCCTTGTTACCTTCCATTCAAAGCATAAATGAATCGCATCACTTCATGACGTGGTAGTCTGACGTACACATGAGTGACATTATTGTGTTCTCATGAAATGGAATGTAGTAAAATAATTATAAAAGTACAATAATATAAAAAAATTATATATTAAATTTTATTCAATAATTATATCCATCCATGAGAGTGTGTTATATAAGAGATAATAACATCGACTCACGAGGCCGTAGTCTTCTGTACACACAAATGGTGATTTTGTATCCAATTTGATGGAAGTGGAGGTGGTTGTAGGTCATGATAGTAATATAATAGCATATAATTTTTTGTGAGATAATAAAATTATTATATAGTCTTGTGATAATAATAATTTAATGAGTTAGGTAAATAAAAAATATAAAATGCTCAGTTTGGGGTGTTACCTCTTCTTCATAGAACTACATTTAGATTTCACCAAAGGCCTTCTTATGATGGAATTATGGAAAAAATATGTATTATATAATTAGAGGAGGGAATTATAGAATTTATTTTGGTAGATAATGACCGGAATAATGCGTTCAGGAAATGTGAAAATAAGAGTAGAGGGGTGGCATTTGATAAGTGAGGTGAGTGGCACATTAGTAATTTTTGAAATGAAAATGGTGTAATCATGTTTTCCATATGGCAGATTGATCCAAAATGATCCGTTATATAACCTTATATGTGATAAGGTCAATATATATAAATAAAATAGGGTTTTGACATGATTTCATGTAATTTTACCACTTATCATTTTAGTTTATACTCAATTTAACCTATTTTCACATTAACTGTTGTAATTATTTTTTACTAATTTTATTATTCATAATGTTTAAAAACTATGTTAAAAATATTATAAAATTTCAATAAATATTACTCAAAATATGGAATTACTATTTTGAAATTCAATTTATTTATGTTTATAAAATTATTATAAAATTAATACCTTGTTCGCAAGGAAAAGGAAGTTTTTTAAAGAGAAAATCACTAATATTTTAGGATGTTTTTATTCAAAAAATTATTATAAAAATGAATCAATTTTTATAAATTTGATTTTAATATATATAATTCAACAAATATTATGTTTTTAAAATTTTTGAGACTATTTTAATGATTTAAAATTCATTAAAAGAAATTTAAATTATTAATAAAATCCATTTTCTCACTTTTCATAAAACAATTACATGATATAAAATTATAAAATAATTCACTCCATTATAGCTGTAATAGGATAAACTAAAAAAATATCACTATATTTTTTGAAAAAAATGTTAAAATAGAAAAAATTTAAATTTTAAATAAGTGCACAAAATGTGGAAAAATAGTTTTTTGGAAAACACAATTACTAAGTGTAAAATTAGATTATTTCATATATTCTTTCTTGGAAAAAAATAATATAAATGGTAAACATTTTATTGAATATATAATGCATAAATTTCAATAATTTAATTCACCAAAAGAGACTTGTATAATTTATTTAGGTCAAATGTTTTTTACCTAAAAATAGTTTCTCAGAAAAATAATTACATTATTTTGAAAAACCTTTTTATTTAATTTATAATTAACTATTAGATAATATATTAATTTTACATACATTCATAATCCATATATAATCATAATTTAGTTAATCTTATCCATACCCTCCATTCAAACAACTTGGTGAAAACTATCATATTATTAACAATAATAATATTTTAACAGTATATCAAGTTTCATTAAAACTTGATGCTTTATGTAATACATGATTATGTCGATAATGTATTTAATGAAAGATAAACTCATAGTTTAATGTAATAAAATATTTCTCTTTGTTTCTTGTGGTGAAAAATATTTAATGTAATAATATTATTTGGAAAACAATATATTTCATAAAATCATAGGGTGTTACACATAGACTTTAGTTATTTATTAATAACTCAAACATTTTTATTAAACTTATATGGGGAATTACTTAAGAAAAAACTTCTTATTTTTTACATTGAAATTTTCTTATGGGTTTTTAATATCTTAAATATTATAATTTTTACATTTTAAGAGATAAGTTTTTCCAAAATACCTCAATGATTGTATCTAGTGAAAAAATATTTGAAATTTACCCATGTTTCCATTTTTAGGATTTCAACATGGTGTGTTTGGGGTCACATTCCCCAATTATATTTTGGTTATTAAATTCCAATTAGTATAGTTGATGTTAAAAGTAAAACATCTTTTATAAATGGTGGAATGATATATATAGCAGCCTGAGTAAGGAAAAATCGATTTGAATAAGAGCCTAAGGCTATTAAATATCAAGATATTTTCATTTGATTTAAGGTATTTAAGCTATGACAAAAATTTAATTGTGTTTTGGTCAATCAAATTGAACCATGTATCATGGGGATGTGCATATAGTAATTTATGTGGAATAATTTTATTATTGAATGGTATCTTCCATTTAAATTGATATAGAAAACATCATAGAAATGTATATCCCAAAAAAACAAAGTTTCCTTCATTTTTAGACTCTCAGATTATTTTCACTCTCTGAGAGTGTTCTGGGATATTTTTTTTTGATTTTGGAAGGTATATTCTACTTGGAGATTTTTTTTGAAGAACGTCACGAGGAGTGTGTCCCCTTTCATTGTAACATTCACAAAGGTTACTGATTTTTATTATAATTTATATTTAGTCAAATTCATGGAATAGTGTACCATTCAAAATGGCAGTATTCATTTTATCATCATAAATCTTGTACTATTATATCATTCCATCTAGGATCATGTGATAAAAAAAATTTAATGGTTAAATAGCGATATATCAAATCTTTTCTTGATATATGGGTATGATGTATATGTTTATAGCCTAAAATGTAATGAATCTAGTTGAATTTTTGGATTATAAAACATGTAAATTATAACTCAAGATGTTTGTATGAGTTGAGATTAGATTGGATATTTATAAAAGAAATGACCACACACCATATTCAATACATAGTTATCACATCAATTGTTTGTGGGTTTATAAGACCTAGGTGATCCTTTCGGTAGAATAAATATTCCAATAATTGATGTAATAAATAATATTGTTATGTATAGAGAAATATCCGGGGAATAATAATCATAGTCATGAATAATTTTCCCTTATAGTAAAATAAACAGGTTTTATATATTGATAATAATTTTAAATTATTAAATCAATTTGAAAATAAAGTATGTTTTTTGAAAAATATAATTATCCCTGAATGGTCTTAGAATCCCTAGAGTTATGCCAAAATTCATACAACAAATGATCGGGGTGGTGGGATATGATATATCACATCAAACACTTTTACCTAAAATACGGTGTCATGTAAGCATGGATCACCAATTTGTTGAACTTTGTGATGGTACCCATTAGACTTATTCCATATCAATTTATGCTCTGATTAATTTCTAATGCTTTAATTTATGTGTATTAGTAAGTGAGGACTTTTATTATACTCCATATTCAATTTCTGGGTTTTCAAAAAGTCAATTTTATCATCTTTTTCATGATTTTTAGGTTCTTTTGTTGTAAATCAACAAGGTATTGTGTTTTGAGATCACATTTCTTTCACCAAAAATTCGTGAGTTAAATTTTCTGTCACATTAACCAATAAGATGGGAAGTATATAATACATGAATACATAAAATTATGATGTGAATTGAGAGTCTAATGTAGATATATAATTTCCCAGTGAGGGTTTATAAATTATTAATTCATGATGCTTAAACCAAATGGGTGAGGATGATAAAAAAATGAGGCTCAATGAATGTGAATGTCCAAATAGCCTTTGATAAGGGGAGTTATAATGTCAGTAATTCTATCATAAGGTTATTGAATCTATATTAGATTTGTGAAACATGTAAATAAGTGGGGAACATATAATTTATTCAAATAAAATATTTCACTATGATATTTTATTGGAAAATAAATATTTGTGGATCCATTCAATATAGAAGAAGATTTTACTAATTGATAGGCCTTATCATGGGTTCTTATAAAAATCCATACCTCATTCATAAAATATATAATCAATAAGAAGAGTCACTTGGAGTGGAATACATTAATCACTAATAGATAGAGATATATATGTTTGTCTAATACAATTTAGTCATAAAGTATTATTTATGATTAGGGATTCCCAAGAAGGGTAATTGAGGCATTCTAAAATTTATATTTATATAAATAGGTTTCTATAAATCCATTATAATGGATTAATATGAAAAATTAATCATGAATGTGTCTCTAATATAGGATTTATATATCACTACATATCCGGATATCATAGGAATAATTGGAGACATAGTTCTTATATTATAAAGAAAATTATAACCATTATGATATAACATTAAGAAAATTTTATTTCTCCCTAATCATATATTAGAGTACATATCCTATGTCTTCCATCCATTATAAGTAATTGGATCTCATGTAGGGAAATTTGGCCACCTAAACGATTCTTCTTAGAGTTGTTTTATTTCAAGAACTTTGGAACATACATTGTGAAGTCTAACATCATGTGAAAATAACTCATGATCAATGAAGGAAAATGTTATACAATAAGTAATTTTATGTGGTGTCTTTCATAGATGTATCTAGTGAGTAAAACTATATTTTTTTATCTAATTTTTTTATAAAATGAAGGTAAACATGACATGAGTGTGGGGGAACCATAAATTGGGATGATGTGTGGTTTTAGATAGGGAGTCACGGTAGGGTCCCGAAGAGTGAATCATAACACATCCTTTGAGGGTATGAATGAAGCCAAAATATTTCACAGATTATTCTTGTGTCTTAGTTTATTAGTAAGGACCCAATACACACTTCGATGATGGAGTTTTTCTCTCTCTCATCTTTTGGCGAAGGTTCTAAAATAGATCTTCAGTAGAAGCTCATATGTTGATCTGAACCACACATAGGGGATGAGGAATTTCGATTAATGTGATATTTAAATTGTCATTGGATATAGGATAAGGATTCAGTACATATCATATTGGGTCAATAATAAATCCAGACATATCTTTTCTACATTATTCATTATATATATGAAACTCATTTATATAGAGTATTTTTTGGCATGGGTTCTCATTTAACAACATTAATGATGAAGGTTACTGGGAAGATCTAGTAATTGTGTTCTCCATGGTATTTTTTTGTAAATATATTTCAATGATGAATATATATACTAAATGTATATATAATAACAAGCTTATATGATAGATATAGAGTTTTTATCAATCTAGATAATCTCTTCTGAGTATTATTTTGTATAGATCAACTTCATGTATATTGAATTTTTTTTACTACTCTTTAATGTAGTTCCATCAAGATCATAAAATATTTTAAATATGATTAAACAAATTAAAATGATTCTATTTTCATTATTGTAAATCATGACTAGTAAAATGATATGAAATCTTAGAATATTTTTTTATCCGAAATTAATAGGAATAAATAAACATGTAGTTATTGGAAATAAATTCCCACATAGATTGAAATCATATGTAGGGAAATGGTAATTTCCAATCACATTCCATTTGAAATGTGATATATAGGTAATCCAATATAGCCTTGCTGGTGGAATCCTCAAGGGAATAAGAGATAAGGCAGGTCTAGACCCATCTCTTACCCATGGAGCTCAAAAATTTTATTATATGTGTTTGGGACTAGGATGAAAGAATTAGGCATCACTACCAATCCAAAGTAATATGGAATAAAAACAACCCATTTTAATGGAAAAAAACTCACATCAAAGTTTAAACCGAAATGTAAGGAATAGGAAATTAATATCATTTTCCATAGAAAAATTATATTCCATGGAACTTATATAGGTCCAAATATTATTTTTGGTAATTTGGTAATATATAATAGGCTTCTTTATGTAGTATATTTTTTTCATAGTGGAAGAAATCATTCCAATATATAATCATGGTTCCATTTATCAAGATATATGGGTTGATTGATTAGATCATTTAATCCCATATAATCCATGATCTATGTGAGAAACACTGAAAAATTGATAATTAAATTAATTAAACTAGGGAGCATGTCATTGATATTTGGAAAACATAAACTGAGATATTGATTTCATAGTTTTGAAGTCATCCTATAGTAGTTTTTAAATGAGACTATGAATTTGTTTTATATAGTATAATGTTTTTAATCCAAGACCTTATGTCATAAAGATTAATTTCATGTTACCAAGATTGTTCTCATCATGTTTAATTTCATTTGACAATTACATTTTCATGTATTTGTATGGCATTCAACAAGGATGATAATCCCAGATGTTAAATTTAGGTAAAGTATTGTTTTCTAAATCTTACATTGGTAGTTAAAGTGATGTTTTATTTATCCACTATGACCAATGAGTAAGATCCATTTTGGTAAACTCTGTGTATGATTTAAAGACATTGAAAATATGTTACAAGAAACATATATTTTATCTTTAGTTTAATTAGAGTTATATGAACCAATACTAACACCCCATAGATGGATGAACAATAATGAACATTATTATTGAATTATCATGGATCCTAGATCTAAATAAATTCCATGTTACATAAGGGACATTATTTATTTTCATTGATTCATTTTAAATCATCCAACTGTTTCTATGGATTTTCATCCCCATAGTAATTTTCGAAAAAAATTGTATAGTTATTGAAGCTAAGCCTCTTTGGAAATTAATTTCTTTTCTAATACACTATAAAATATGGAGTCACATGCATTGAAGTTTGGGTTTTACTATGGTAATCCAAAAAATCCTGAGAGAGTCTAACATTCCGGGACTACATGTCATTATCCACCATCATATAGAGTTTGTTAGATAAATTATTATTAAAATACACAAGATATTAATTTTTTACTACATGGATGTAAGATGAGTAGTTAGAATAAATTCCACATTATTTAAATATACTTATAAACATAAAGGAGGGGAATTTGGTTCCATATCATATAAATATTGAATTAGATAAAAAAATCTATTTTTTTTGAATTTGGTAATATAACTATTCCATGAGTCTTTATGTTATATAAGACTCATCCCCCTTGTGGAAGACATGAGTTTTAGTATTTATGTGTATAAAATATCAATATTTTGTTGTGGGTATATGACCTTATGAAATCTATTCAAAGGATAGTAAATATCAATGAATATTTAGCATTCTACATAAATTATTGAAATTGATGTATGAAATTAGAATGTACATAGATTCCATAAAAACTAATGGTGAATTTCAAACAATCATTGATCATTGTTGTCTAAAAATTACCTTTCCATATGATCCTCTATGAGAGAATGGCCCTAGATTTATGATCACTTTAGGTGCCTATGTGATATTCTTATATAACAGTGAAGGTCTCTCTTCTATTATTATATTTGAGGAGGACTTCGTCAAAAAAAAATTTATATAGAACATTCAAAAAAATCCATTATCATGAATGAATTATACATAAAAACATCAAATTAATTTTATCCTCTCTTGTTGTGATAGAATAATTATGCTATGGAGACAATCATTATTTGGGAATTCATCCCACAGAAGCATCAATTAGTTTGCTTACCCAAATAACATGGTTTTGCGAAATGTAATTATAATTGATCTATTATTCATCACTAATAATATATGGGCACAATACCCTATGGTTTTAAATACATATTAACATTGCATCCGTTCCTAGTTCAACAAAATCTATGGTTGTATTAGCCCATGAATCCTGATTATCATTTTTCAAATGTGGGATATCAAACTATGTCAGATCATAGTGTAATTTTTATAGTTACCCAATATAAACATTCATATATTATACATTTTTAAAATAATTTAAGAAATTAAATTTCATTATTAAAAATATCCTAACAACTGATTGGTTTAGGCTCTATTAAGAAATTATTCATAATGAGAATATCCAATAAAAATCATGATGATTTCCTAATAAATGAACCATAATAGACCATATTCTCAACATTTCTTTAGTAAGACTCATGTTCAAAACCTATAGAATTAAAAAATAATAAATGGTTGATCTTAAGTTATATATAGATGTAACACCCCAACCTAATATACATGATGTCGATGCATTATTTTATTACATTGGCATGATTTAGAGGAATCAAATACCCAAGGAGAAATTAGTTTAGCAGTTTTGAAAATCCATATTTCATGCATGATACCCACAATACATTGGGAAAATATGAAATGAAAATATGATATTTAAAGAAATGAAATAAATTTCATCCTTGAATTCTTATTCAATGAATTCTTATTCATAAAATAAAAAAAAGAAACATAAAAAGGTTGAGATAAAATTCTAAATAAGGTTAAATAAATTGGAATAAATAATTAATAAATATGAATAAATTAACATGGAATGGTAAATAAGTAATAAAAACTAAAATTAAATTAGCTTGATAATGAAAATTCAATATAGAAATGTAAAAAATTGAAACCCATTCCATTAAAACAATGACCTAAAAATTAAATGTATCCATAGATATATCAATATAAAATATCATGGATGAATAATAACTGAAATATATATGATGGTAATTATTAATTATTGTATTTCATTTCTGTGTAACATGAGGACCTATACTATCAAGATCAATCATTCAGACAACATAAAACAATTCTTAGAAACATGTTTTATTTGGCCATCGTAATTGTCTCATGATAACCTATCGATACATCGTAGAGCTATATAATGTCCAAAGATCATTCTTCATTTCATTTAAAATCATTACTCATGTATAATATTCAATATAGTCAATTGAAATTACTCATTATCAAATATCCATATTGAATAAAAGATAAAAATTTATCAATAATTCCCAAGTTAATCAATTAACTATCAATGTGAACACCATATTTTATATGAAATGTTGTTCATCAAATAATACTATCCATGTTAAAAAAATATAGATATTTTGTGAAATTTTAAATGAAATTTAAATGTAATAAATTTATTATTTGGAGAGAAAGTTTACAATCTCAAAAGTAGGTGAGATTGAAAAGATAATCACTAAGAACATTCTTCAGGAGAAAAATATTTAATCATTCCTAAGGGTTACATAACACTTTGAAACATTTGAATCATAATATCCATAATGGTATGATAGTAAATGAAACATTTAATATCATAAGACTAATGGGATTCAAGTTATAACAAGAAAAAGGTAGAATATATAGTAAATAAAATTGAATTTGTACATAATAACAAATAAGTCTCAATGGAATATAAATTGAGATGAAATTACTTACCATAACATTCCTTTTTATATGTGGTATTTATACTCTTGAATAGTTGTTTAAAATTCTTTAGTATCTTATACCTAATCCATAATAATTTTCATAATATTTCATGTTAACTACTTATACCATCTTTTTACCAGTTTGTTAATAATCTATCATTGTTTTGACAACTTCAGGTGTTAGTTGGATAGCTTCTTAAGGTATGTTTGGACTTTTGGTTTGTAGTAATTATAAATAATATCATGGTATTGTTATATCCAAAATATAAAACATGATGTTATTACCATATATATTCATTACATGTTTAGTTATAATAAACTATAATGTTTGGAGATATTAAATGAAATGAACCTTTCATAGAGATGGTAGGTTGTATGTACGCATAAATGCTACTTTCATTTCTTTTTCATATTTAAAGAATGAAATTTGAATTATAAATAATTATCTTAGTAATATAATATATAATATATGTCATATAAATTACATATATTTATTAAAATTATACATACTGTGTTCCATTTGCAGCATAAACAAATCATATAACATTGAGAAGGTTGTGGACCGCAGTTCAACAAATGATGTTATCGTATTTACATAAAATTGAATGTATAGAGAATTGTTTTATAAAATAATTAATTAATTATAAATAAACTATAAATTTCATATATATAATATATAAATATATTTTCCATCAAAATGACCAACATGAGAGGTGATAAAGGAAATATTAACCTCATCATTTCGTGAGGTAGTAGTTCTCCATACTTGGAAATAGTTTGTTTGTTACCCATTATATGGACATGTGTGTATGTGTTGGTATAAAACATAAAATTAAAACATATATGTTTATTGAGGATATTTGTTTTTAAATGATCATGTAATAAGGATATTTGAGGGGTGGAGAATGAAAATAAATCTAAAGAGCTCAAGAGAAGATGTTAACTCTTAGTTGGGTACCTACTTTTGATTTATAAAAAATTTATTCATTGGATGTATTTATTCCAAAGGGGATATTTGGTTAGATATTGGTCTAGAAAATGTGTCACTATTGGTGTGATGAAGTGGGAGGAGATGATGCTTTTTATAGTGGAGGTGGAGTGAAACTCTTGTAATATTATGACAATTGAATTCCATGCATGTTTTTCTAATTTTAAGTGTCTCTAATAATGGAACCAATTAGAGACCTTGGATTACATGGTATAAATACGTCCAGAAAATGGATTCTAGAAAATAATCTATTTCATTTGGGCCCTTAATATTGAGGTTTAGTTCTATATTAAGCTTAATTTTACGTTAATAATTGTGATTAATTTTAATTACCTTCACTAATAGTATTGTTCAAAAACCAAGTTGGACTGATTAGAAATTATAAATATGATGATTCCAAATATGGAATCAATTTTTTCAAATTAAATTCATTTAAGTGGCTGAAATTATTTAAAAAATTACGCCACATGTGGAACGAAAATGTGACTTTTTAAAGTAAAATCATCCAAATGTTGGATAAGTTTTTACATTAAATTTCAAATTGAAATTGATACCAATGAATAATATAGGATTAATTGATAAAAATATTATAAAAAAACTATTTATAACCAATATAATTTATATTTTAACATAATAAATAAATTATATTAAAAAAGTTGTTTTGAACTAAAATTCAGTATTTTTCATTATTTTTTAAATAATATTTATTCACAAAAATATAAAAAAAATTCACCATAAAAGAATTTTTATGTTTATTTTACAAATATTAAGTTTAATTTAAAATATTAAATTTATACAATAAAAAAATATATTTATTTGTGGTTCACCATTAAATTGATGAAATACTACCATTTTATAAATATAGTATTTGTGTATAATATTTGGTTTGTTATTATCTTAAGATATTCAAATCTATTGGATGAATGTAAAAAATATTTTATTTAATATAATATATATATATAAAACATTAATTAATCCCACTAATTTAATTTTGTTTTATTTAATAGGCTAAAAGAATTTTTTGAAAATAATAATATTTTCCATTATAATCAATATGTTTTCATATTCATCTAGAATTAATATTTAGCCAATGAATTCATTTTAAATTTGTCTAAACCTTATATTTTCATAACTTCGTTATTAATTTTCATAACTACTAATACTATTTCAATAATATATCATTATTCGTTAAAATATCATCTTGCATGTAATATAAGGTTTTGAAAAAAGTCACACTTGTGTGTAACTCATCCGAACTCGGTGTTGTGTGAATTTCCAAATATAGGATATATAAAATATTTTTAAAATATTAAGAATATTTTAAACTATTAGTGTATTATATTCTCTTATGTTCTTGGTGTTCTGTTTCAATAACACTATCAAATATGAGGTTCTCACTATAGAATTTTTTGGTGGCACGTTCTCCACCTTTATTTAATTGCATCCTCACAATTTAAAATTGATCTCAATAATCAAGATATTTAAAACCCAACATGATAAATAGAGTTTATAACACATATTCTCAATAAAAGATAAAGGTAAGTACAATGGTGACATAACTAAGTTCCCTAGTAGGAGAATATATGTGGGAAATGGAAACATGGATGCATGGGAAAAATATAACAATAATGTTTTGATGGAGAGTGATAGAGAACATTTTTAGGAGATATTTAACTATAGAAATGACCTAAGTATATGATTTTATAAGGGGCCATTTGAGTTATCTAAAATTAAGTTACTAGATCAATTTTTTTTTCAAGATCAGTTTTCCTGGAGTTGATTAATTGTGTCACTCTCTATGAATATAATTAAATATATTTAATTACTATATTTATGTAATTAAAATATTATCTTTTAGTATTTCCTTGAACTATTTATACATCTTCTATTTAAAGATGATTCATCACATTGGGGTTTAAAATATAAATCTATAAAACCATATCCAAATTTCAAATTAAAATATTTCATCAATGGTTAAAATTTATGAAATATTATGATTCAACACTTTAGATATAAGGTCATAGAATTTCCATAATGATATTATAATTAGCCTTTAATGAACATGAATTGGATCTATATTTTCATATTTCAAACAAGTAAATAACATCATCATGTATCCTTTTAAAATATGTTGATAACACGAATCACCAAGAAAAAATATTCGAAACGTTAATTCTTCTTTATCAATGAGACATGTTAATGGATATATTCCTTAAATCAAAAAGTTTTGTAAACTCCATTTTGGTAGCGTAGACCACTTTTTGAACTGTCATTAATCAGTTCCATGGTTTTTAGAACATATATAAATCAATCATTTTTTTCATTATTATCTCGTATTTTTGAACAAATAGAGGGCTGTCATTCCCTCAAGTAGGTGTTTTATGAAAATTTTAACTTTCTAACGAATAAAATTTCTTGGTACCATTCAGCAAATGATATAAAATAATTATTGAGAAAATAATGAATTAAAATCCTAAAATATTTTATAATTAATATAATGAGAACATAATAAAAGAAATATGTTTAAAACATATTTCATACTTCTAAATACATAATTACATTAATCATTCCATTTCGGTTGTGTGAATAACATCTATTTGACCTTGATCCCTTATCTTATTTGGAGGTATAGTCCCTCAATGATTGGGGCATTTGTTTTTGCATATTTTCCCATATATTTACATGTATAAAACTGAAGAACAATGTTTTCCTTATTTCCTTTGAATTCATTTTCTTGGTGAAAATTCTTTAAGAATTTATAACATACTACAAATCATTCAAAGAATTTACCATGGTGATTCTTTCCACAGTTATCACATGTGAAAAAATACTTCTCTCCCTTTGACTTATTTTACTCATTCCCTTTTTTATGGTGCTCAGATGGCCTCTTCTTATATTAGATTCCCAGGAATATGAATGATCATTAGAATTGATTCTCTATTTTTATGGCACAAAAAACTATCCATTCATAGGATGAGAATGTCTTAGAAACTAGTGCCCTATTTGATATTTGGATTAAGTATTTCAAATAATTAATCAAATTTACTCTCTGTGTTGCATATATAATTTGTAGACAACTTTAATAACCTTGAAAAGGTATATTTATCATCTGCAACACCCTCTTATTCATATTACAACAAACAAAGTAAATTTCGCTTCATCTCGTTTATTTCATGTGGGATGTATTTATCGAAAAAATTCTCCTTAACAGTTCTACTATCCGGGAGTTCCATTTCTTATTCATACATTGTACTCCAAATTGATTACAACCATTGGTCAATGTCATCTTTATGAAAATGCACCAAAAGTATAACCATTTCAATTTCATTGCATCCCAAGTCCATAGATATCTTCTCTAAAAAAACCGATTTCTCAATTTACATTTGATTATTAGTCCCATTAAATGGTAGCCTCTTATGTCACAGAAAGTCATCCAACATAGTATTTTCTCACATCGGAATTGGTTATTTTAGATAGGTTAATTTTCATAACATGACTATCTTTCCCTAATATATCCATAACATTCTCAGTTCTAATACCATATATATTGACTTTTTCAGCAGGGAAACCTCTTTATTGGACATGATTATTGATTCTATTCTTCCATCCATGCACCATTTATAAACAATTTAATATACTAGATTAGATCCTAATGTTATGAAAATTGTAAAAATATAAATTTTTTATATAACATAATATAAATTTATGCATCTTGAATCCTTTAATAATAATCTTTTGTTATATTGTGTAAATCATTACTTTCAAATCCATCACTATAGTAGGTAAATTAAATTTGAACTATCCTAAGAATATCCCACAAGAGTGTCCAACTAGTTGCACAATAAGAACCATTTTTGTGTACCAGGTTACCTCAATTTAGGCCAACGACACCTTTTCGTAGTTTTTACACCTAGGTATATTGGTGCAAGAACCACACACACTTGTAGTATCCATATCGGGATGTATTTCTTGGAAAATCCATATAATATCTACCTTAACAAAATTCATGGATGTTATTATATACATATCCTAAATTTCAATCTTATTTTTGTGATCCATAATATTTGTTTTAAAATTTTAGTTTCCATGGTTGCTGCTAAATTTTCTTTGATTCCAACCGTAGTATCCTATCCCCAAAATCATGAAGCCAATTCATTATTTTGTTACATTGGAATGATTAAAAGGAATAAATCTTGAAGGAAAGATTTATTTAGAATTATTTTAAAATATTGATTACATACATTATCCCTATAAATCATTGGTAAATGATGAAAAACATTATATATAATATAATTAAACATACTACGTCCATGAATTCTTATTCAAATATTTATACACCATAACGTATATAAAGAAACACATTAAGGGTGAGAAGAATTGCATTGTACAGGTAAATAAAATGGAAGTAAAAAATGACTAAATAGTTATAAAATAAAATTAATAGGTCAATAACTTTATAAATTTACACTCAAATAACTATATTCGGAAAATTCAACATGGAGAGGTAAGAGAATGAGACACATTTATTTTAATCAATGATCTGAAAATGAAATGTATCCATTGATAAGTTGATGCAAGATCTCATGGATGAATAATTACTAAAATATATATGAAGTAAATGATTAATTATTGTGCATCATGTATTAGGAACATGAGTACATATACTATAAGGATCCATCATTCAGATATTTTAAACCTATTGGTATAAACCTGTTTAATTAAGTCAACTTTATTTTCTCATTAGAACATATCGATGCATCAAGGACGTATATAAGGTCTAGGCTCTACCCATAATTTCATTACCAAAGATTTACTAATATAGAATAATGAATTGAATCAATATGTATTACTCATTATCAAATAGTTTTATTGAATAAAATATAAATATTTATTAATAATTTCTCTGTTAATCAAATAACTGTCAAAGTAAGCACTATATGTGATATGATATTTAGTTTATGAAATAATAATATCAATACAATGAAAATATAGAAATTAATTCTAATTTCCAATGAATAATGATTTTAAAGAAATTATTTCTTTCAAGATAAATTTAAAATTCACAAAAGGAAGTGAAACTGAAAATATATTCATTAAAATAATTCTTGAGGAGAATCATCCTAAAACATTCAAAAGTGTCCCATACCACTTTGAAACATTTGAATCATAATATCCAGAATGGTATAAAATTAAATGAATATTCTTATCTAATTATAATAATTGGATTTATTATATAACATTAAAATGAATTATATACACATATTAAAAGTGAATTTATGCATAATAACAAATAAGTATCAATGGAATGTAAATTGAGACGAAATTCCTTCAATTACCATCATTATGTTATGTGGTGATTATCCTCATGTATAGTTTTTTAAAATATATTACTTATTTATACTAGAATCATAATCATATTAATAATATAATATATTAACTTCTTATAATATCATATTACCCAGTTGTTAACAATCTCTCGTTATTTTTACTACTTCGAGTGTTAATTGTCTTGGTTTCTCAAGTATGTTTTAACTATTTGTTTGTTATTATTATTAATCAGATCATGGTTCCATCATCTAAATAATTTAAAACAAGATTTATTCATCATATATATTAATTAAATATGTATTTATATTAATATATAATTTTTTAATATAATAAATGAAATGAATCATTCATGGAATTAACATGTCGTACGTACGCATAAACAATACATTCATTTCTTTGTTGTATTTAATTGATGAAATATAAATTATAATAAGTATGTTATAACTAAATTATCATATATTTTTTCACATATTTTATATATTATTATTAAAAGTTTTTTTAATATGTTCCATTTATATCTTGGATGAATAACATCTCTTTGAGGAGGCTGTAGTCCACACTTCCACAAATGATGTTATCAAATTTACGCAAAATGGATTATAAATAGGTATGTTTTATTAAAAAATTACATAAGTATAATGAAATTATAAATACCATAAATATCATATATAAATCTATTTTCCATAAAATTGGCCACCATGATATTTTTCAATGGAAAAATGAACAATCATTGTTTCATGATGGAGTATTTCACCTAATACAGAAACAATATGTTTGTTACCCATTAGAAGGAGTTGTGTGTTCGTTTATGTCAAAAAACTATCATAAGAAAAACTCATTAAATTAAGGAAAATATATTTGTTACATGAGAATGGAATACATATATATTAGGGGTTGTATAATGGAAATAAAACTAAAGAGCTTGAGAGAAGATGTTACATCTTAATCGGGTAACTTCTATTGGTTTATACCAAAAGGATTCAATGGATGGATATATTATAAATGGGAGGGTTATAGGATTAGGGAAGGTATTTTGAGTTGATATTTTGATAGAATATTTTAGATCCAATGTGTTTTGAGAGGAGTGAAGAAGTGGGATGAGAGGAGGCCTTTTATAGTGGAGGAGGAGTTTCACAATTGAAATATTTTGACAAAGGAATTATGTACATGTTTTTCACATTGAAAGTGGATACCATAATAAACCAAATTATATAAAATTGATTATAGGGTATCAATATGTCATTCTAACAGATTTGGGAATAGTTTTGAAGTCATTTGGGCCCTTATGATTGAGGTTTAGTCCCTTATTAAGCAGAATTTTACATTAATAAATTTAATTACTTTTAATTACTTTCACTAATAACTTTTGTTCAAAAACCATATTGGTATTATTAAAAATTATAAATTATTTTGGTTAGAAATATGGAATCCATTCTTCAAAATTATAATCATAGAATCAGAAAAATCTAATTTAAAATTCATCCCGCGGGTGGGACAATAATATAGGTTTAAATGTAAAGACATCTAAAAGATTGATAACTTTTTACACTGAATTTCAAAATTAAATTGATCACAATAGCCTAAATTTGATTAAATAAAAAATATATTCTCTAATTTGACTTAAAAACCATTATAAAACATAATTTAACCTTATAAATAAATTAAATGAACACATTTTTTTGAACTAAAATTCTGTATTTATCACTATTCGTTAAAAAATTAATATTATGAGAAAAATTACAAAAAATTACCTTATGGTTTTTTAATGTTTCACTTAGAAATATAAACAGTATTTTGACATATGTAATTTATAAACTTTTCAAAATTTATATTTAAAATGTGTTCACAATTAAAAGGCAAACCAAATATTTTTATAAAAATATAGTATATTATGTGTAAAATTCTGTGTGTTCTTATCATAAGACTGTCAAATCTAGTGGATGAATATAAAAAAAATTTGATTGAATTTATAATATATATATTAAATTTATAACACTATCTAAAAATAGCGAATTTTAATTTATTTGGGTAAAATATATTTGTGAAAATTATAATATTTTTCATTATATTCTATCAATTTTCATATTCATTTCATATTAATTTGTTACCAATGAATACATTTTATATTTTTTAAATGATATATTTTCATAAATTAGTTGAATTATTCCATAAATACTTTTGATATTTTCAAAATGTATCAATATTTGGTAAAACTCGGTCTTTTGTGTAATGTATGATTTATAAGAAAGTCGCTCTTATGTGAAACTCAAGATCAATCAGGGTTATGTGGATTACAAAATAAAAAAATATATAAATGATATTTAAAATAGTAAATATATTATAATGTATTAGGGTATAATATTACCTTAGGATCTTCATGTCATGTGTCATGCACTTTATCAAATATAAGGTTCTTACATTAGAATTTCGGGGTGTCGCAAAAGAGAATGAAAAAAATAATCATCAAGGATTATTTCATAAAACTAAATGAAAATCTTGAGCATAAGGTAAATCACATAAAATAATTTTTGAAATCATAGAATATTATTGAGAGGAAAATTAAATGGAATAAGAACCTAAATATATAAAATATTAATAGGGAATAACAATAACAATAACATGGATTATTTAAATTTCTCAACAACCATAGATCATGATAGAATTACATAATTATTAATAGAGTCCATTAACTATATAGCAGTCATTAGCGTATAGAAACATTACATTCATGATAAACAGAATTAGTACCAATTTTTATTTCCAAATAAAATGTTCTGATGAATTCTTATCTCAAGAGATATACACTCTTAACTAATTCATTGGAGGAATATTTAATACCCCACACAACATACTAACATACATACTTATTCCAGTAAAATAAATTCCTATTTCACATCATAAATTTCACAAGAAAATAAAATGGGTTTTGTAAAACATCAAAATGATAATAAATCACCTTTCATGAAAAACACATGTAAATTCAATTTGTTCCTTGAAATATCTAAATTTTATAAAGTAATATCATGATCTAAATGAAATAATATATATAATTGATTACCTAAAATAATCAAATAAATAATATAGGGATACACTAGAAAAATCAACTCTATTAAAGGTAGATCATTTTATATATTTATAGTAAAATGAGTTCTAAATCCTAAAAAGTCCATTATGAAGAATATTATTTATTTTTTTATTTCAATGTTAATGGTATGATACTATTTTTAAAAAATACACAATTTAGAAAAAATTGAAATTAAAAACATTCATGCAAATGGATTTAGATCAAAATAATAATTTTCCCCATAAATAAAGAGAACACATAATTCAAAATGGAATCTATTTTGAAAATAAATTTTAGTAAGAAATTAAATAATTCAATAAATAATTATGAGTTACCAAACCCTTTACATATATACTATATTTCCAAGGAAATGATTTAATATCATGTATCATAATGATAAACCTCATAATTATTTATTTAAAATCATTATTAATAAAAATATTAACTCTATAAAATTAATTAATGGTGATGTAATTTATTTTTTATAAATAACTATAATATTATTATTCAATCAGAGGGGAATTTTGGTCATATTTTGTGAAGACAAAATCAATATTGAACTAGTTGTGTACAATTTACTAATTTCATTAGATCGTGTTATAATAATCATTAATAGTTTTCTATTAATAAATAACCACCTTCATGATAAATTTATTAATTATATATTTCATATATATACATATTAAATGTAAAATAAAATATCCATGGTTGGTGTAGTTAAAAACTTACGGTATCGTTACATAGAGGCGATATTCTACACATGTACGTGGATGATAATTTAATATTTCAAAGAGGAGAATAAATAAGTTACCTAGATTATCATTTCATGAAAATAATATTGATACATATTTCATGAATATTTTAAAAAATTTCATTTTCAACCCATTATATTATCGGGTGAATTAAAATGAAACAAGTTTATTTGTAGATGCAGTAGCCTGACCAACACAAAGTTTACATTTTTATTTTTCTTAATATAAGTGGGAATATTTTTAATTATTTTGGAATCATAATAAAAATATCTAAATATTACAATGAATCATATTTTAAAATTGTAATATGGTGTAATGAAATTTGGGTATGAATAAATACACATAAATTAGTAGAAAATATATATTATTGGTTAGAAATATATACCTTTCAACATGGGATATCTATTTTGAAAATGTGGTTAAACCATTGATGAATATACATATAGAAAGAAAAAACCTCATTAACATGGATGATAGTGTTGGTGTGTGGGTTGGGTAGGTGTTTAGGTGAATCGAAAATGTTTTTGTATAAGGGGAAGTGATGAGAGGAGTTCCCCATTTAAAAAATCAAAAGGGATGGTATTTTTAAAATACACAAACAATTTAATTAATGGGATGGAACAGTCAAGGAATGTTTCTTCAAAATTAAGAAATAATGGAGTGTATAAGATATAAGGAAAATCCACTCCTTAAGAACTCAATTTTAAACATGTTTTAAACATGTTATTCCCATTACCTATAAAGCTTCTCATTATTTAACATTTTGGTTTTCTCTAAATATTTAATTTATTCATTTCACCCAAAAATTAAATAGTCATTATTATATAATTTACAAATAATTACTCTATATATTAAATCTTTTTTTTATGAATATATTTCTTATAAGGATAATAAAAAATATAAAACACTAAATTTATAATATATTAAATTTTTTTTTAAAAAATAAATCTTATGTTATAAAATATAAAAAATTATTTTATAAATTAAAAAAATTATAACTATAAATTATCTTATAAAATAATTTTTTAGTGTTATAAAAAGGATTCATAATTTTTAAATTCATATATATATACCAGTAATGTAATAAAAGACATGTTATTTGTAAAAATTGATTTTTTCAAAATTCACCTAAAACCTAATATTTTTTAAAAAAAAATCATATAAAATAAACCGATTATAATATAGAACGGAAAATATAAAATAGTTGTTAATTTTTTTGGATTCATTTTCAAAATTTTTAAAATTTATTTTTCATTGAAATCCACAAATAAAGTGAATTTTTTTAATGAAAATGACTTTTGTTATATTAAATATTTTATTTCCTATAAATTTCTAATTAATCTAGTTTTAATCACATATTAATATCATATTATATTATATGTGAATATGGGTATTGTTTAAAAATAGAATATTTTATTAGTTTCTTAGTTGTACTAATTGATTGGATATTTAAAGTCAACATTATTTTGTATCGATCACACACACATATATATAATTATTTTACAAAATTTTATACCAACCAATTCTATAGATACCATATAATGGTATCTATTTTTATATTGTTGGTGTTACATGTGGAGAAATCTATCGAACATACAATTTATTCATAGTACTAAAACATGGTTCATTACATATTAACCCTTGAAAGAATTTCATCCTCAAAAGTCTTACTATGTGGATGAAAAACATTGTGGGTACGCTTCTCTTATTACATCCCCAGGATTCCATGTTTCCTCTTTAAACTTATTATTCATCTTTTGGATATTAAAAAGATGATTAATCTTTTTATGAATAACCATTTCTCTATAATCATGGACCTCCACTTATTGATCCTAATTTGAGAGACCATGATATAATTATAGGTCATATAAGATCAGAACATGTGAAGGGTCTTCTATGTAATTTTCAAAATATATATATTTTTTCACATAATATACATGGGAGAGGTATTGTAGAAGTTCTAATTGTTAATCCAAGTGTAATGTCCCAGGTAGTGTTTTATTAAAAAAAATCAAAAAAAATCACGGTTCCACAAAATAGTTCCACCAAAATGGTGGCACTGGTCATGATTTCACACTGAGACAGTGGCACTGTATATGGGGGAAAGAGTCACGGTCTCACATCAAAACGGTGGCACCGTGATGGTGGCATTGTGTCCTTGGCACTGTGTGGGTGGAATCGTGATGGTGGCACCCTGTCCTTGGCACTACTTTCAGTGTCTCACCAAACGGTGTCCCACCCTTGTTTCTTTTTCCTGTTTCTGACTCCTTCCACTCCCGCAAAATATGTTTTGACATAAAATTGATTTAATACTCCCTTTAAATGCCAATTAAATCCCGTAATGTATATATAGAATTCCCCAAGAGTCGGGAAAACCTTAACATACAAAAACGTGTGGCTTTCCCTCTATGTCACTCCCTTTCCCCATATTTTCCAGTTCCGCCCCTATCACGCGCATTTTCCTCTATTTAAAATAAAATAATTTAACCCTTAGCCATTATAGGCACCTATATTATGGAAATTATTAAATGAAAATTAACTCCATCATGTGTCACCACCCAACCACGTGGTGAAACCACGATCCGTCTTTAAAGCCAATCAAAATTCAATATATCGTAACTCCAGGATCTCAATTTTTTATCGCACAGAAAATTCTTATTCTTATAATTCTTGGCTGGGTTCATTCTTCCCCTTGGTACATTTGGATTTCCCCTTCCTGAGGCCAGTGGTCCGCCTGTACTGGAGCCTTCCCACTCACCCCTAGAGTCCAAAGAGTTTCTCCCCTATAAGTCACGCGCCCCTAGTTCTTGGTGCATAGAGGAATAAAATTCGATCCTTGAACAACCAGGTAGGGTTTTCCTTCATCTCTATTTGTTGTGAATCATATAGGGTGGGTATTCTATTGTATCTACAGGGATGGATGAAACCAAACCTTAATGTAGATAATAAACTGAATTTTAAAGAATGAAGGGGATTGTTTGACGATGATGTTGTGATATTTTATCTTTCTTTATATGTTTTGGATTATACAATCTTATGTCAACTGAAAATCATGGCCTTTGGTGGTCCTTATTTGCGCACTAATGAACCCTGTCTTCTGTGATGATTGAACGAGAGTTACATGGAAACTGGTTACTCACATAAACTCTGTTCATTAAATAGATTCCCAATGAATAAGAATCCTTGTGTGATCACCCAGTTAACCAAATGGAAAGACATAACATAATTAGTAGAATAATCAAATTTGAAAATCTCCCTTGCTCTATTATGTTGATGTTTACGGTCGATGCTTGGGATGTGACATGGATGGGAATGGGATCCTCTATTGTTGTGCAGTTATTGGTTTGTGGATCAGAGGCCGTGTGGGGCTATATCCTGAAGCTTGGTTTGGTTCCAGTACTTAGAGGGATCTCATGGATACCTTTTGTAATTTCGACATTACAATAGAACCATTTTTGAATGCTTAACTTTCTATTAGGTTGTTTTCCATTCCTTGGCTTGAGGTTATGCCTGTTAGTTGCATATTAGTGCATAATTACGTAAATGGAATCACTTGAATATGAAAACAGGAACGGTTATGATGGGAAATTGGTTACTAGGAATGAGTTGTGACATGGTTGTGGCTGTGGTGTTTCTTATAAATGAATATTAATGAGGGTGATTGTGTTGGGATGGTTTAGAACCCATAGGTTGGGATGAGTTATTGTTACCTTTGTATATAATTTTAGTTCTTATTTTTCTTATTCGCGTCCCAAACAAGGTGAGTACTTTGTACCGAACACCACCATTTCAGGGGGAGTGTGTTTTTCCCCACACATCTATGAGTGGATTGTTATTAGATCCTTTTCCCACCCTTTCCTGAGTATCCCAAGATCCTTAAGGTAGGTAGTGATGGTTTGAGAACCATTATAGCCCATGGTTCTTTGGGCATGGTTGTTGTGTTGGTTGGACCATGTGTGTGCGGGCAGGCTGTTTCCCAAGTGTCTTTGGGAAGAGGCTCAGGTGTCTTTGGGTGTGGTGGTAGTTGTTCTGGCCTAGGTGTTTGCGGGCGTGGTTATGGGTGGTTATGGCCCAGGTGTGTGCGAGCGGGGGATGGCAGTGGGACTGCGGGGAGAATAGAGGGAGAGGTTTGATGTGTAGGATGTCTTCAATAACCAGTGGGAAAGTGGTGTGGGGTAACCAAATATCGATGCACCATTACTAATGATTTACTTGACTTGCATTCTTTGGGGAGTGTGCCTTGGTGATGTTGGGTGGATATAATCCTTTCTAGGGGTTTCAGTTTTTCTCTTTTTTCCATGGGGCATTATAATTCATCTCCACTTGTGCACGAGATCTTTTGGTTTTCCCTACTAATTATGATTGTATACTCACCCTACGTATATAAACTTTTTTCGGGTTTCTAGGAGTACTTCGAGGATCGTGCAAGATCGTACTAGTTCGGACCTTGGGATAATTGTTTTTACTATTTTTATTTTTCATGGTACTTTCCTTTGGATATTTTCTTGTACTTTTGTAGCATTTACATTTGGACATGAATATGTGAATGGTTTTCTTTTGGCTTTACATTTACCTCTAGTTTTGGTGTTGTTGAGATCTATAATCTTATCTCTCGATCCTATTTAATAAAATGGTTTGTGCCTTCTATTTTGTGTGTGATTCTATACCCTTGGTTCTAGTCGCCACTTTGGGACCTATTGAAGGCGAGTCTTAGGGTCATTATCTCTCCTTCAACTTGAAGAAGGAAGGGTATGAAAATCTGTTGTCCCTTCTCTCATCTTGCTAAAGGTGGGTCTTGAAAGAATGGTATCAGAGGAATCATATTGAGAGATAAGATGGAGTTCAGAGTTAGGCACAGTGATGATTTCATGGAATGATAGAGATATAGTGTTAGTCAATCTTGGTGCATGAAATAGGCCAGGGAAGACCAGCTAGGAAACGAGATTTTATGGCCCCCTGTGATCCGATGAAAGGACTCTGGACCTACCGAACGACCAAGTGAGGCTACACTGATTTGTGGGTAGAGACCCTAAGAAAGGTACATAAATCATAATGACCTGTGTTCTTGTGTGTCTTGGATATTTTAGGGATTAAAAATGATTAAGAAGTCTAATAAAAATTTAAATTTATTATTCTACACAACTAGGGATTAGGCATTCCTTGTTTACCTTGCTTCTAGGGCACCTGGATGATGACCACGAGTAGTGCGGGCAATCGAGGACCAGGATGTTGACTTAGCTTATCGACATAGGACTGACCGAGAGGAGAAGGAAGATCAGTGGAAGAGGACGCTTTGTGACTTTCAACGTCACACCCTCAGGAAGTACGAGGGAAACAACTCGAACATGGATACATAGAGCTGGCTAGAGGAGTTGGTGATAGCTTTCACCTTGATCCGGGAACCTAAGGAGTACTGGGTTTCTCTGGCAGTAATCCAGATGTGGGGAGTGGTGCGTCAATGGTAGAATCTCTACCTTAAGGAGAAGAGGGACACTAAGGTTACATGGACGGACTTCGAGAGGGAGTTCCAGGAAGAATTCCTCTCTTCCATGATAAAGGCAGAGAGGAGGCAAGAGCTTCTCTCCCTACAACAGTGGATCATGTCAGTAAGGGAGTTGGGGATCATGTTCAAGGATATCCTTCGCTTTGCTCCGGACCTCTTCTCGGATGAGGAGTCTTGGGAGAGACATTTAAAGTAGGCACTCCGAGCTTATCTTCAATACTCCATTACTCCTTTAACCCGGAAGATGTACTTGGAGGTCCAGAAGAAGGATGAAGTGGTAGAAAGGATGCACACACTAGGAGGTGTTCCATGAGAGAGAATCCAGTTGGGATCGTTAATGGGGAAGTCCGTCAGTAGAAGGCCTTCAGTGTCAGGGCCTTATAGGTTTCGACCAGTGGGGAGTAGGCCCCAGCAGTTCCAGGTTTGATCTCCCGATCCTCACCCTTTTCTAGCAAGTCCAAGACTGAGATGCTTCATTTGTGGAAGCCATGGGCACCTTCGGAATTAGTGCCCAGACCGAGCGCAGTACAGTGGGGGTGGGAAGGTTCAGTTCCCACCTCAGCAGGAGTAGCTTCCAGCCCGACCCCTTCAGTAGTAGCAGTAGGGACAGAGAGCTCCCACTCCTCTGAGGGTAGATGTTACCAGAGGAGGCCATCCTCAGGGTGCTCCTCAGGGACCTCGTCCAGGGCATGGTTGTGGAGGCAACCAGCAACCGATAGGCAGAGGAGCTGGGCATGGGTAGTTACATGCACTAGAGGCAGCAGTTATAGTAGGGCTAGAAGTTGTTCAAGGTATGATCAGCTTGTTTAGAACCTCTATCTATTCCTTGTTTGATACATGAGATTTGCAATCCATTTTTGCACCCTGCCTGGCCCGTGATCTGGGTTCTGACGTAGAGAGTCTTCCAGTGCCCCTAGTGTTGAGTTCGGCAATCGGAGGTCAGACTGATTTGTTTAATGTTTTCCGGGGGTGTAGACTGATTATAGGGCCACACTAGTTTAGCTCGACTTGGGTTGTTAAGTTTTTTAGTATTGAAATTAATTTAATATGTATTAAAAATTTGTTTTAAATTACTTCACCATAATTTTATTTTTCAAGGATTATTTTTTGTAGTTTTATTTGAGTTGCAGTTTCGAATTTGGTATTGAACTGTATTCAAACCAATAGACCCAACATCTCTAAATTGATAAAAATTTCAATGTTTTACTGACCATGTATAAAATTAGTATAACTATATAACCCATTAGGAATTTCTATGCTTTATTGACCATGGAGGCATGACCCTAGAACCCATGATTCCCCCAATCCCCTCACATATATTTTGTTTTTGGGTTACACATTATTTAACATTTTCTAATTACTTCCATATTTGTTTTCATATGTATTAAATGAAACCTATTGGATAGATGTGGTGATAAAATATGAAGGACAACAATCATCACATGGGTGAGAAGATCGTTCCTCCACTATTTCTGGTTATGAGAATTTTTAAAAAAATATATATATTTAAATAACATATAATATCATGTGATTAATTTTATTTATAAATTTTTTTCCTGGATCATCCACCTAAGAGACCGTTATTTGAGGAGTAGCCTAGTATTGGTCCTAGTACTAAGGCCGATGGAATGAGGGATGGTGGTACAACATGTAGGTGATCTAGTCGATGTACCCAATTAGACCATGCCCTTCCCACTCACGTACCATATATCCCACATTCTGATCTCAGTGTGTCATTAGGGAAACACAAGATATTAAGGCCTCTAATGTTTTCACCACCCTTTACAACTGATCCTACTCACATATATTTACCATATCCAAGGATGATTCCCACTCCTCATCCATATCATGCATTTGGCCATCCATCTATTCAATCTTCTTTTACATCTACTTCCTTCTCACTGAGCTTCTATATTCCATTTTTTTCAACTCATGATCTACCATATTCATTGACAGTAGAGCATTCACTTGGAGAAAATCCACCTATACTCAGTGTTCCTTTAGCTTTTTCGGATCCAACGACCCCCATTGATCTGACTACCATAGTTATATTTATAGAACCCTAAATAAATTTTATACCATTAAGTATTTTCATGATAATATGTATTGATAAAATATTGGTTTTTCATTCCTAATAGATACATATACTTATAGGATGTGGGGTCAGGGGTGTACATGCATGTGTGTGGTGTGGAACTACTATATGCAGTTGATGGTAGACTACATTGAAGACAATAAAATTATTGAATGAATAGGGCAGCAATGTTGGTGTTTTTTGGAGACACTTTCCAAATACTCTGGCATCATTCCCATCTACCCTCTCTCACGGAGACATTTTATAAATGAAGTCGATGAAAATTATAAGAAACCTATATGGGTAAAAAAAAATACGTTTTATTTAACGTAATATATTATTTTTGAATTATTATGAATTAATATTTTGGTTTCAGCTTTGGTTTAATTTCATTGATGTTGAGGGTGCACAACCAGCGTGGCTAAATGAGGTAGGTGATATTTGGATAACTTATACGCATGAGTTTTATATTGGTTGGAATTATGGAGTTGGCATAGAGGTAGAGGTGATACCTATCATGGATGATTATCAGATATAACAATATCAGAAATTGATTACTCATTGGAAACTATCATGTTTAAGGTATTAATAACAATTGAGAAATTTAAATGAAAATTTTCATGTTTTCATTAATGCAATATTTTGTACTATTGAAATTGTTATTGGAATCATCCATAAAAATTTAAAAAACTTTGATGTTAAATAATACATCCCCACAATGGGATGTACAATGATGTCAGATCATGATAGGAATGAGGTATGATAGTTGTTTATAATTTTTCTTCAAGACATAAACTTTCTATTATTTCGTCCATAATGTATTCAATTTCTAATGTTTTAATATTATTTTAGTTATGAATATCATTATTGGTAACATATTTTTTATTATGGATTCCTACATTAAATTTAATTGTAATGGAAAATATTGATATTGTGGGATGTGTTCCTCGAGAAAAACTATTTTATTGAGTATAAGGAAATAAGACGGAAGTGCGGTTAATGAAATGACCCAGCAACATATGTTATGTTTTAAATTGCTGATTTCAAAATTTAATATCAATTTTTTAACATAATAACCTAATTACATTTGTAATAGGATTATTTAGAGGCCCTTAATTCCCAAGAAATAGATAATTTTGGGCCAAATGATAACTGACATAATGTGTTGGGAGATGAGCACCATTGCCAACCTAGGAAGATTATAGTCCCTATAGGGTATAGGACATCTTAAGGTACAGGTTAAAGTGACACTAAGTTCGAATGGGTTAAGTAATGGGAAGAATATGATAAAAATAGGGCCACATAGGTGGAATAATGGTATGATAGGAAAACCAATGAATTTATGAAACAAATGAATGTTTTCTGTCCAGCATTTCCCCAATAGGACAATAAAACTTGTGATGCATATATTTCATCTATGAATTAAATATATAGTGCACCAGGTGGATTTTCTAGGGGTGGTTGGGACAATATCATTCATGGAAATGAAGATGGTTAAAAATAGGTCGAGGATTAGGATGATTCCATGGACGAGGGCAATGAGGTGGTTGAGGCAGAGGAAAAGGATGTGGAGGTGTGTAAGGAGGAGGCTGAGGATGAGGATGAGAATTATGATGGGGATGAGGATGGGTACGAGGGTGGGGAAGATTATGGGGTAGGCATGAGGATGAAAATGATGTTGATGATAATGATGATGTTAATGATATTGATGGAGATGTTGGATAGATTGATCCAATACATTTTACTTATATTATTTACATGTGATGTTTGATGACTTTTTGTGACATAATATATGTGTGATTAGGGAGGTCACATTATCTTTATTTATTTATCTATAAATAATAAAACTTGACTGGATAATGAGGTATGGATTCTGTGAATTCTATTTTTACATGGTATCAAAGATATTACAAAATTATTATTTTACATACACTCAAACTCTTAGATGATGAAATTGAGCTTATTCGTTTTCATTATACTACTTCTTAGTTATATTTCTCTGATTTATTGTATTTTGATGATTTACATTATGGGACTCCATTTTAGATCTAGTATCATCAAAAAATAATGTTGTACTTGATACATTGTGTGGTTGTATTTATTAACAAAAATATTTTGATTTGATGATAAATTAGGAATTATATTTATCTATTTTTTAGGGATACATCATGGTATAATGTTTCAAGATCCTAGAAGGTGTTTTTGAGGATGGATGGAAGTCATCTTGGGATGCTATGTGTGAATTTGAGTGAAATATCTAATTTTCAATATTCATGTAAGAATTTCCAATACATAAGAATTTCATATATCCAAATATATCATGTAACTCTATCTAGTAATTTCTATCATAACCATTTCTATTTAAATCTCAAACCCATTACTCAGCACACAAATCTTGTAATCTCTATAGAAATCCACCACTGATTTATGAATACTAATAGTTAAACCTATAAGCCATCGTATTTACCTCAATGAAAACCTAACCACAAGAATCTATATTTTCCTCCTAAGACCTTATTCACCAATTATATTTTTTATATGTAACCTTCATATAGGTCACATCACCAAAATACCCCAACTATGATTGTATCAATATATTTAAAACAATAATTCTAACCCCTTTTGGATAAATTCTTTAACCCATTGGTTTTCTTAAATCAATGTTTTACATTGGAATCATGGAATCTCATACACTGAGATAATAAATTATCATACATTATTGTAAAATATTCCCAAGGTCTAGAAGGTCAAACTAGGAACCTTACTCACCACTATGTTTTAGGCCTAAATCCACTCAGTTAAAAATAGAACCATAAGTTTATAAATTACCTTAAAAAATCCTTTTAATATACACATAGAGTAATGAGATCATCACTATCAACCAACTATATGTCACTTGAGGTATTTAATATATCTAAATATTTAATAATCATTGAGTAATCATCATCATTGTTCTTCCACTATCAATCTCTAAAAAATCCACATCCTCTTTATTTATTCCACACTGTTGTGGTGGAATGTTAATATAATTCCAAAATTAAAAACCACTAAAAACATCAACCACACCTATAATGTACTAAATCCAATTTATCTCTATTAGTACCCCAAACTAGAAGAAGTTGCATATATCCATTTTTAATACCACTTGAGGGACCTTCATGGAACCCATCCATCATAAGATTGGACAATGTCAGCTTCTAATTGATCATTCAACATGTAGTTCTCTCTATCATATATCATGGATTTAAATGGAATATACCAAGGCATGACACATCCCATTATTGAAATATTCTATCCCAAAATTTTTTAGGGATTTTTATCATGAAATAACTGTGTTTCCCAATTAACCAAATCCATTCATTTCTTAAAACACCATCCAAACCACCTCTAGGTTATCATTATTGAGAATTTTTTTCATTAACTAATAAATCCTTAATAACTAATGTATCACAATGAATTTTATGCCCATGGAATAACATGATCATCCAAAAAAAGTCAATGTAGAAATTACCCAACTTATATTGATTTTATAAGGTTGAACTATACATTCTAATTTAAAGTATGATGTTGTAGTCTAAACATCAATTCATAAACAACTCAACCACATTCTGGTCACATTGAAACCACCCCCAATATAACACCCATACTCAAACTCACCCTGATAGAATATCTAATTTTTATATGACCTTCACTGATGAATCCATAAGTAACTACTTTAATTTAACAACTGGAATTAGAATGAACAAAAACCTTATAATGATCATTACGATGATCTTATTCCATATTAATGTGATGATCACATCATAAAAAACCGATGTCACATTCCACAAGATAGGAGACTATTTGTTATCTCATTACCAAACAAATCTACAATTTTAATACTAGGTTCCTTTCCCCATATAGGAAATGGTTCAGTTCCCAAAAGATGGGTCACCTTATACTGGTCTTCGATCACTACCTCAATAGGTTTTAACATGAGAAAAAATGAGTCACCCCTTCTGAACATTGCTTCTTTCATCCACATTATCACATTCCTAAATTTACAGATAGACCATTCAGAAATAAAAATATTTTCTTAAACATTCATCTCTATAGGGAACTAGTTTTATTTCATCTAATGCTCTCGGTCAACACACATGAAAGCACCCCATCAAAAATCAATTACTCATTGGCCTTCCCATGACTATCACCGATTTACAATTACAATGGGTACCATGTGAAATAATTTCATTGCATTCCCATATTACCTTATATAGTATGTCTAAAATCTCATTCCACCCAATATATCATCAAACTCATACTCCTGAAGTCATACCTCAAAAAATACAAGTTACCATTTTCTATTACATGTCACCATGCCATTCAAGAGACCCCTTGGAACTCCTCTAAAATATCATGCACATTACATATTCCATGATCTATCTCATGATCACACACAACATAGAATAATTACTAAATTGTATGCAATTATCTGTGCACAATGTTATTCCAATATCATCAACATTCTTAACCACCAACTAACACCATACCAAAACATTTAACATATCCCCACACTCCCACTATGCCCTTATAGAAGGCAAGGCTATGCACTTAACTTTTCCTTCCCTCTTCTTCCTTGGTAATTACTGAATCAGAACAACCCCCATGACTCCAAACCAAATAGTTAAATCCTAGACATCTATGGAATCATGTCTAAGAACATGTATACCATTACGATCATCCATCCAAATCATTAGGCTGATCAATGTACATCATAATAATTATAATAAATATAATAAAATAATCCCACAAGAGTACATTTCTAGATTCTATATAGGATATTAATCCTTAGGACCCATGGTATCTTGGGCGTTCTATATAGAACTGATGTCAAATCTTGACATCATGAGTTTTCGTTACATATCTCAATGATTGGATCCTAGTTTGTAAAATCCAATCTGGATGAAAAAATCAGCAAAGCTATATCAGATCCATATCACATAATGATGTCTTAGAATGTGGTGTATTTTATTTGATTTAATTCTTATTAGTGCATTACATAAAGAGAATTATGTAACATGATTAAATGCGTCGTAAAAAATAGAAATGCAAAAGGGGTTTCACCATCACATAAAGAGATGAGATCAGACAGTTTCACATACGTGTTATAGAATTATTAAATGGGATTCCTTGTGAAATAGAAGTCTCACTAGACACACAAGATCTTCATGAATTGAATAATTCATATTTTGAATAAGGCCTCTCAATCCACAGGAACCTAAAAAGGTCTTATGATCAGTGTAATCTGAATACGGTCTCATTAAAGGTTTAAATATCAGGGTATTATATTGGTTCATGTGAATTTATGAAATATTAGGGTCTTATAAAAGTATATATGACTTAATGATACCCTAAAAATAGTGTTTTTATTATATTTTTATTCTAATGAAGAAGAATATATGGTTAATTTACTTCAATGCAAGATGTAGTGAGGGTAATATGATGTTATTGCATTACAGAAAGTGAAATGATTTCTAGAATTGTTATGGAAAGAGGAAGACATTGTATCGCTTGATGTATATGAAAATGAGATTATGAGTTTCCATGATATCTTATGGAAATTTAATTCTCTATGGAATGTTCAAATCAAATATCTAAAGAATCACATGATGTAAAAAGGTACCTTTCTATTATTTCATGAATCTCTCAAAAATATAATTTATTATTAGTTATTTCACATACCAATTTATTTCATCCTATGTTTGGATCTAACCATATTTTGAAACATCTATAATTCATGAAGTGTAGTCTTATGGAATAAAATTTTGAATTTGTTTATTAGTTTTTAAAAAAATTTATATGATATTATAGATATTTCGGATATGTTTGAATGATGTAATGTAGTGTATTTGCATATGTTTGTGGTTTTTGCAGTGTATTAAATGTTGGGGGTTGGTCTATGTAATAGTAGAGGCTTTTTTGTGAAATAGTGGAGCTTTTTGGGGGGTATCCTGATATTGGAAGAGTTTATGTGAAATGATTAAATCTGGGTGAAACATGAGTGCATTGATAAAATCTGTGTGTAATGATGGAGCTACGTGTTGTGCTAAAATATAGGTTAAACCTATACCAACGGTTAATAACTATTTCTATTTTGTTGATAGAGAAAATTTATTACAATGGTTATTATAAACTATTGGAAATACATTAAACCAATGGTTACTAAAGCATTGGTATATTCCTAGACATATAATGTATACCATCAGTTATTGTTAACCATTGAAAAAACTCAATGCCAATGGTTGTTAAACCATTGGTATTTCATTGTTTGTGCTGTATACCAATGGTTAATAAACCATTTGTAATTATTTATCACAAAGTGTATTAGGAACCATACAAAAATTGTAATATTTTTATCTTATACTAATGGTTAATAGATAATCATTTCTATATTCTTATCCATACTCCAGACTACCCAATAGATTGGAAGACTCTTGGGATATGTTATACCAAAGTTTTTCCCCCACAATTCCAAAAGTTTGAAACTATTTGTATAGTATAAAATTATAGCAGTGTCAGGTAGAAGTGGATTAGAAAGATCCAGTGATCTTTGTCTTTAGGATCATCCTTATATTGATATATTAGGTGGGAGAACTGGAATCCATACTTTTACATGAATTATTTGGGTAGTTGTGCAATCTTGTTTCCTAAATGCATGACTATTCGACATTGTCGTGGCCCAAATTCATGTAGTTGTTTTATGGGGATTACTACCCATCCTTTTTGTACACATTTGTGATTTAGGAGCATCTACAACTACTATATAGAGGTTTGACAATGACTAATAACACAACAGGTTTCACAGACCTTATACGGTACTTCCTATACATGATTTGGGACAACTACTTATGATAATAAATGTTTGACCATGGTCTCCACAGGGAGATCTGTTTCAGTTTTCTACCCTTGTGAGTCCCATAAAATTTTGTGTGTTGGAGTAGGAACAGGTGATATATAGATTTCAATCAAAGGGATTCCTTGGATCTAGAGCTATAAGTGGGAATCATAGGGTTTAGTCATCAATAGAAATTAGATAGTGCTAGATGATAGGATATCGGTGAAGGGGACCTTCCTTTGACCAGACATAGGCACATGGTCAGGGGAATCACAGAGGATGAGGTTATCCTAGAGATGGGTGGTGTATTTATTATGTCAAATGAGGTCACTTAGATTGAGACTTATAAACCAGATTATCCGCAGAGTGCATGTAGATATATGAAGTACTGGCACATTAGAGGTAGTTTCGTGATCACAAATCACTTAGGCAATGGAAGGGTGGTCACCACGGAGGTATGCCTTGAAGAGGACCAATATGGGGCTATGGGTGATGGAAAATACTGTTTGATCCTTCCACCACCACCACCATGCATCCCATGTCAGTCTCATGGAGCTTCCAGTCAGGGTCCTAGATAGCTGCAGGCTTTAGAGGCTTATGACGTCATTGTGCTTGAGATGATTAGAGATATGATATGTGTTTACTCTAAAATACATTAGTACTAGTAGACATAGTTATTAGACATTACATAATATCTATACTCATGGTGTGAGAGATGGAGCTCCCAGTTGAGGTTCTATCCCAACCACCTTATATCAACCCAAGTCTATCATATATGGATATTACATAATTTTATATGATTATTTTGTACGTTACAAAAATAAATTCATGAGGACCAAAATAGTTTAGGGTCTTTTGAAACATGGAAGAAAAATATTCTATCCTAATGAAATAACTTCAATATCTCCTATAAATGTCTCCAACTTTAGTAATTATACCTAAAACCTTTGTTCATAACCTGGGGTGAGGAAGCATAAATTTGGGTGATCTCAAATGCTCAATAAGGGTAAATAAGGGAGATATGTAAGTTAATTATTAGCATATAAGTATTATAATGTGATCATGAAAATAAAATATCATTCCATGCATATCAAAGATCACATAAATGAATCATGGAAAATAGAATGGAAGTGTATAATACAATAAACCTAAAAAATTGAAGAACAAAAGACATTAATGTATAACATTGTAATAATACATGGAATTGCGAAAGACACATAATCATATATAATGATTTCCATAGTAGTAAAGGAATTTATTTGAAGTCATCATAGTGGACAATTCCCTTTATTAAATTGGGTTCACAACCCATTCCAACCCTATTTTAATTATCCGAGTTCAATCCTCAATCTAGCCAGGTAATATAAAATCATGTTCATTTCTCATTCCAACCCTATAATACTGACCTGATTTGATTTCTCATAACATCATCGTCTATATAATAAGATATAAATATTTACCCAATGCATTTGGGGGAGATATAGGTCCCCCAAACTCATAATGATATCATACACACATGTGCCACAATATAATAAACAATCATATCACAACCCATTTCAGGAAATGGATTTCATAAATATGTACACATATCATATCCTTGGGGAAAAGATATATGTTTCATAAATATTTCTTCTAAACCATCACTAATAAAAGATAAACAGATATCATAAACATATAACCCGTGAAAGGGAAACATATTCCCTAAAACAAATAACTTGTGAATAGAAAAAAATTTCATAGACATATACCTTGTGAATGAGAAATAGGTTTCATACATATATAACCTGTGAAGGATAAAGATGATTGATAAATTCTATGACATTAATCATAACCCTTTTTTAGAAAGAATATGAATTTATCTTTTACATAATTTCCAATAATGGGATGTGTAACATCAATAGACATCATCTTTGATGGAAAGTAATATTGAAATATCATTCAAAAATGTGTATTGAAGAAAATATTTTCATCTATTAAAATGAATTTTTCATAAAGAAAACAATTTTAAAATAATTTTCCTTGAAAATACTTTTAACACAAATAAAAGAATTCAGAACATCAATTTGAAAACCAGTTTCGTTGAAAATATATTAAATATGCTTCAACACATTTTCAAAACCTTTTTATTTTAAAATACATTGAAAACAAATAATGAAGGACTGAAAAAATCTCAATGTAGTTTTGATTGAAGACATATGAAATAAATTTTAAAATGATTTAAAACCTTTAATTTGAAAATACTTTTAAAAGTTACCAATATTTCTTAAAAACATTTTTAATACAATCTTCCATGAAAACGTATAAAATAATCTTTAATAAATTTTGAAAACAATTTTACTTGAAAAAATAAAAAATAAGATTGAAAATATTTTAAACCAAATTTTAATAAAAAACATATAAATGAAGCGTAAAAAACATTTTTAAAACAAATTTTCATGAAAATTAAATTGACAAAAACATTCCTATAAGTTATCCTTGCAAAAATGAATAGGAAGCTTCAATGAAATGACAACAGGTAACTCTGTACATGTCATACAAGGAAAAAAGAACATTCCTTTCACAAAGTAAAAAGGTTATAAAATTTAGTTTCTCAGAAATTGAAAATAATATTCCATTTTATATAATTATAAAACAAATAAAGGGAATTATTTTTTTATTTACTATAGGATAATTTTACAATATTCATGGAAATACTTTTTATAAAACATAGATTTCCAACCTAAGAGAGCGTAAGGTGATGATTATTTAAAAAACACTTTCCTAATGATATTGTGTATAAAAGAGTATAAAAATGATACCAATACATAAATATATCATAAATAACCATAGGATAGTAAAATTCAGGATTTTATGGAGATACGGGTTATAATATTTCAATAAAGGAAGCATAAACACAAACAATCTAAAAAAGAGATGATGTTGCTTTAATAAACCTACATCACTTGGTAACTTGTGAGAATGATCTTCAAGTAAGAAAAATAAATTACAGGAATCTTATAAAATAATTAAAATATGTATATTTAATATATATCAAATAAAATTTAAGTATACACACCACAAAACAAATTTAGGCGCATTATAAAACATGAGTCTCAAAGAATGAAAATTCAGACAAAATTATATTACCAATATGTTAATTTTTTAAACTTATACCCCCCGAAGGAATGTTCTTAAAAAGAATATGTAAATAAAGATAAATTTAATTACAATATAAATTTAATAAAATCATATTAAATACTTAAACCATCCAAATATAATGAGTGGTGAACAAAACATGTAGCCCACTATAACAAAAAGTGAGATGAAATCCCTCTACCTTTTTGTCTCAAATCACATCGTAATAATTCGAAAAACCGTTATAATAAATTTTTTTATTATAAATCCTTTAAAGAACCATATTTGTATATATATGGTTTTATTATGACCTTATATTATCACAATCATAACAAATGTTTGTTAAAGTATCACTTTAGATAATATTTTCTTTATTCTTCGCATGTGTCTTAATTTGTTATATATTTGGTATTTATATGTGATATCATGATTTACATAATTAAAAAAATGATATAAATATAATTTATATAAATTATATTTGTATTATAATAATCTAAATGATATTTAATTATGAAGCAAAATACACCATTCTTGGAGATGATAGGTCGTACGTACGAATGAACACTGTTTCTGTTTATTTGTCGTGTTGAAAGAAGAAAGTAAAATACACACACACACATATATATATTTATATCATTATTAAAGTATATTTGTGATATCATAAATATCATTATATTCACTAAACATTCTTTAATACAACCCATGTAGTGTATAAATGAATCATATCAATTTTAGGGGGTGGTAGTCCACACTTCCTCAAATGAAATCATTACATTAACACAAAAGGAAAAGAAAAAAAGATATGTTTTTTAAAATAAATATGTAATATTAATGAAATAATAAATATAATATATAAAATATATAAATTTATTTTCTTCCAAAATTTCCACCATGAGAGGCAGTGCAGAAAAATAAACAATCACTAATTAGTGATACTTTAGTTCTCCATACACATAATCTGTATGTTCGATATCCATTAGTTGGTGGTATGTGTAAGTATAGGTTGAAACCATAACATGAAAAAATCATATTATATTTAGTGTTCTAGTTTCTTTATACAATAATGGACCAAATAAATTTGAAGGCATGGTGATATAAAATAAAATAAAGGTCATGAGAGAATACTTTACATCTTAATCTGGAAGCTCTTTTTGGTTTGTAGCAAAATAATTCCTTTGATTTACTTCTTCCAAAGGGAAAGATTATATGAATAAGGGAGGGATTTGGTAAATTTTATTGGAAATATATTGTCCGATATTGAGAGTTTATATATGTGTGAGGATGTGGGAGTTGTGGTGTCCTTTTAAGGGGAAGGAAAATGACTTAAATGGAGTATTTGAGAATAAGTAAGGTGTACACATGTTCTTACATAAAAAAAGTCATAAGAAAAAAACAAATATTAAAATATAAGATTTATGGGCTAAATATTTCTATAAAATGTGTTTTAGACGTCTATATAGTTTATTTGGCCCCCTTAGAATACAGTTCAGTCCTTAATTATGCGTAATTTGACAATAATCGATGTGATTAATTTTAATCACTTTTAAAAATATTTTTGTTAAAAAATCATGTTGACCTTATTAAACACCAAATATTATACTTATTAAAATTTTTAGATATCGTTTTTCTAAATTTAATTCACAAATTTGTAAAAATTAATTTTAATTATAATCTCGTAGATGGTATGAAATTACAGGGTTTTAATGTAGAAATAAGTTCAACATTTTATTAATTTTTTATATTCAATTTCAAGTTGAAATTGATTATAATGACATAATATTTACTATTAGATGTATTATTGATCTAATTTGAAATAAAAAAAATTAAAATACAATTTATCATTAGTAATTATTTAAATGAAAAGGTTGTTTTTAACTAAAATGTAATATATTTCACTATTCATTCGACAATTGATGTTTCTCTGAAAAATCCAAAAAATTCATGCTAAGTTAATTTAAAAATTATAAAAGCAAATATGAAGTTAATTTTTTCATTTTAAATTTCTATATATTTCTAGAATTTTTTATAGTATTTTTATAGAAGACATGAAATGTAGTTCATTTGAGAAAATAGTATTTTTAGACATATAAGGTCTTTATCCAAAATTATTTCATTCATTATCAATATGTTTTATTTTTATAAAACAGTGATATTTTTTTTAAAGTACTCATTAATATTCATATTACTAATTTTGACTTCTTGGTTATAATTATCTAATTTAAATTATTATAACAGTAAAATGATGTTTCATATAAACATCAGTGTTACATGTAACATACTCTATGTTTGTGTTTCGTGTTGTGTATTCCATGTTGAAACTACCCTTGGTGTTCCATGAAGGTAAACCTAAAATTTATGTTCAGTGTAGTGCATTATTAACTGGGTTTTTCACATAACTCAAGGAAAACATAGTACTTTTATATACAATAAATGATTTTTGGTGTAATGTGAGATGAAAAATATCGCAAATGTTCAATTAATTTTAAATAAATAATTCACAAAATCTTTAGGTGATATATTCTACAAACCTAAAAATGAATTTCATCCTAAAAAATCATCTGGATTTTTAATGATTTAATACTTGAAAATTTCATTCCATGAAACCCTCATCAAAAATATAAATACAAAAAATTTTCTCAAAAAGGAAATTTTGAACCATTGTGTTTACCCAAAAGAACATATAACTGAGCTTACACATATAGGAACATAGATTGGGAGTGAAGATTTGACATGGAAGAAACGTGTAAAAATTTATAGAGAGAGATTGAGCTCATCAATCGAAAATAATTGAATGATCAATGAAATGTTTTGGGCCTTTAATTCATTGTTCTGTGACTGTTTAAAATGACATCAGTTCAAAAAAAAGTTATGAGGGAAACACATTTTCTCTTGATCATTATTGAAATTTTGAGTAATTATATTTTTGACCAGGAATATAAGTAAATATACAAACTTGATATATATCTATATAAAAATCGTTCTTTATTTATGATTTTATCAATTTCTTATTCATCCATTACATCATGTATTAAATGCCTAGAAATTATCATTGATTCTTGATGTGCAAAATCACAATTTTAAGAAATCTAAAGGCCCATAAAATAATTAAAATTGAAACTATTTGTCTCTATATATTTTTAAAAATCAATATGGTTAATACATTAATATGTAAACATAAGAGATAACTCTATTTGTTAATCATTAATATTATTCAATTAAAATTATTACTCATTAACCAGGACATCACTAAGGATAGTGATAGGTGTAAAACCTTTATCGTCTTTCCTTCATGGGGTTCAGACCCATGATTTAGCTAAAATTGAGTAGTTTTCACTGATATACAAGATTCCATTTTTGAAAACATCTCTAAAATAATTTCATAAATATATTAGTTGGAGATTATTTAAATAATTTTTATCATTAAATAACCATTTTACCATTGTTATAAATACAATTTTAGTGCATAAATACTTAATTATAAGTTTAACTTAAAATATTCATGAATGTTAACCTTATTTCCTTTAAATAGATAGAAATCCATAAAATAAGAATGAATTTTACGTAATCATCTTAACATGGAATCCCCTATATAACAGAAAGTAGGTCTTGGTTGTCACATTCCAAACATGTGAATACCCAAATCATATATTCTCATGAAAGTTATTCAAAACCTGAATTACCCTAAATATTTATTGAAAATATTAATTCTTTATTAATAAAAGTATATTGGATAAATTCCATAAATCGATTATATGTTTCAAACATTGTAAATGATAGCATAAACCACCTGTTAACAAGTCTTTAATTAGTCCTAAGGTAATAAGTTCTGTAAAATTTACTTATTCATATCCCACATTTCTTTATTCAAACAACATTACCATTACATAAGAATCATATAAAGTGTTATATTTGCATTAATCATCATTTTTCTGTCACATTTCCATTATATAATTTTTCTATTCCATCCGAACCATCAAACATGATCTTGTAAATATGTAGAAAAAAACATAAAATCAAGTATCCTTATATAATTCACCATTCATATAACAAAATTATTGAATAAAAATACATAACAACTTTTATTCTTCCACTACATACTTATTCTATTAACAAGGATCCTTCATCGTATTACACAATATCTCATTCAGTTCACATTTCATCTATCATCTCATCCTCATCCGAAATGTAACCACTACTCACACCACCTTGATATCTTCTATCAAGAGCTTTCATCATGGGACATTGAGTTTTACAATGAGAATTTACTACACATATAAAACACATAAGCATTAATGATGTCTTAGGGAGGTCCATATTCTCATCCATTTCATTAACCAAACAATTAATTTTTCCCATGTAGTCACTAGCTTTCTATCATTGATTTCCACTGTCAAAACATCTTACTGTTCATCTAAGACATTAAATTTGGTGATTATTTTGACATTATTGTCAAAAAGGAAACCAAATAATATTTCCTCCATGGTCTCCATTACTAAAAATATTATGGAACTCCTTTTTTCTCTTCCTTTGTGAGTCTGAGAGTTGATTAAGGTGCATGGTGTTAATCATGTTCTATGAAAATTGACTAGGAATGAGCACAGAATCTATAAATCCACTTATCATTATAATTTAATTCTCAATATCAAATCATACATCACATTCAATGTTAATCCAATCCCGTAATGTTTCCGCCATTTCCTAAAACATGAAGCATAGTGTGATAATTACTTATCATAGAAGAAAACAATATAGTCAAAAAAATAATTACATATAGGATATCTAAATCAGGACACCATACTTAATATAAGACACCATATGATCATACTAGATTATTAATAACAAAATTATTTTTAAATCATTCATGGGGGTTCGTGAATAGTTTTTGAATTACTAATGCATGTCCCCCTGGAGTTTCAGACCTGGTGTGTAGAAAGGCCTGTTTTCTTGTACCATATTACTTCGAGTCAGTCCTAGAACATTTTCAAAGTCTTTACTACTAGATAAATCTATTATAGAGCCACATACACTTCTAGTATATAGATAAGGTTGTATTTCTAGGAAAATACTCACTCTACCCTTTACTAAAATTACCAATCATTTTCCTAAATGTTAACTCATCCCTATACATATCCTTGTAGACATACCTATTCTTATAAATAAAAATATACCTAGTATATCAATAATTATTTATCATCCTAGTTTCCAATGATTGACTAAACTAATCCTTTGATACCAACTATAGTGACTGAGTATTGACCAACATGGATATTACATCATTTTATATAAATATTCTATACATTATAAAAATTCATGCTCAGGGATCATAATTGTCTATTAATCTTGGAAACCTGGAAACAAAATATTCTATCCTTGTGAAATAACATCAACATCTCCCATAAATATATCCACCTTTTGTAATTCTACCTAAAACCTTTATTCATAACCATGGGAAAGTAAACATAAGAAATGGGTGAGATGAAATACTAAGAAAGGGTGAATAAGGTAGTTATTTAAGTATAACATTGAGCATAAGTTATTGATAACATGATCGTGAAAAAAGAAGATCATACCACGAGAATCAAAGATCATATACAAGAGTCATGGAATAAATCATGGAAGTTCATAAGACATGAATCATAAATAAATAAATATCATAAACAATGATCCAACCTAGGGCCACTCTTGTGTAGCCATTCACAACAAGCTAAGGTGCCTGAAGTCAATGCTTCAAGAATGGAAGAAGGAGAACTATTCCCATGATGGTTATTTGAAGGAGGTGATGAATGTGGTGGATCATCATGAAGGTATACTTAAGGAAGAATGGGATGACCCTACATTCGAGGAGATTTCATGCAAGAAAAAAGACCTAGCAGAGAGACTTCTGCGGTAATAACGCTTGGAAAGAGAGGAGTCAAGAATCAAATGGCTCCTGGAGGGTGACAAAAATAATGCTTTTTCCCATGCATGATTGAAGTATAGATAGCGTCTGGTGAAACCCACCATCTATTTGGATGTTGTTACCTACTCGAATGACAGAGCAGTGGTGGGGGAGCTAGCACACAATTATTTCAAGAACCTCCTTGCAAGGACCAACCCGAGAATTCCCGAAGGCTTCGCAAGAAGAGGAAAAAACATATTGGATGTGATATACAGATGAATTTTTTGCGAGGACAATGAAATTATGAGTTCCATTATAGAAGAAAAAATAAATCAATGATTCCATGAAGAACCTTGATCTGGAGAGTGCCCCGGGCCCCAAAGGCTTCCCAGGTTCCTTCTATAGAGCTCTATGGGATGTTTTGAATTCTGGTATTGTCTCTGATATCCAAGATTTTTTTATATGAGGCAGCCTCCTGAGGGTTTCTTGTTCCACCTCCATGGTGCTTATTCCAAAAATAAGGAACCCCACATCAGTCATGCAATACCACCTGGTGAGTATTTGTATCTTCACTTACAAAATCTTAGTAGGTCTCTTAACATCTAGGACCTCTGTTCATCTTCCCGGGTGGAGTACCAAGGAGAAATATGTTTTTTTATTGGGGAGATCAATCCAAGGTTCTATATCTCTTTCAAATGAAATGATTAGGGACCTCAACTTCAATGTGTGTAGTAAAATTGTGGTGATTAACCTCGATATAAATAAATAATTCAATTGTATGGAGTGGGGTTCATTAATAGGGTGTTTCAAGGTATGTTTTTCTCCCTTTGGAAAATTGATATATTTTTTAGATGCTTCTCCTCTTCATGGATGGTGGTTATGTTTAGGGGAAAATCATAACAGTTCTTCAAAGACACCCATGATCTTAGATAGGGAGATCCCATCTCTTCGGGCCTCTTCATCATCTCCTAGGACATCTTGTATCATCTCATTCAGAGGAGCTATAATAGTGGAGTGATTTGGCCATACCAAAGGTGCATGGGGTATTGGGCTACCACCAACCTTATGTTCACAGATTACACCCTCCTTTTTATGAATTCTTGTAGTAGGTCTCTTAAATTATTGAATGAGATGTTGGACAACAATTACTTTGGGTGTGGCCAGCTCATTATCAAAGACATGAGACTTTTTTCATCTCAAACAGGTGTTCTCCCGGCCTGATGTTAGTGGTTCATACTGCCATTTCCATGCAACTTGGAAGCTTTCCTATAGTGTACCTGGGGAACCCAATTTCTCCAATAATACTTCGCATAAGAGACTTAGACTTCCCCACCAGCAAGATAGTGGACCTCATTCCCAACTGGAAGAATAAATACCTCTTTTCAGGGGTTCTATTACACTGATCAATAGCATGCTCCTTGCTTACCTAGTTCATGCAATATATTCCATCAAAGTTCCAAAGGGTGTCATTATCAACATCGACAAGATTCTAGATATATTTATCTAGGACCCCAAAGATGAGGGAATGCATCACTAGTCCTCATGTAATATAATGGGAAGGCTAGCCTATGAGGGGTGTATCAATATTCGTAACATCATGGATACTCTATAGTTTATGCACACAACAATCTCTTGGGAAATCTTTGAAAAACAGACTCTTTGGGGTCAAATTATGAAAATTTCCTGGTTTGGAAACATGGTATTGCTCGAAAGTCATGGTTACCCGTTATGGTATATCATCTACTCCCTAGTTCTCGATCTTCAAGTGCATATGTTCTGGATCCTAGGGAGGGGTGACCTTTCGTTCTGGCATCATAACTGGGTTGGTGAATATCTCAGCTTCTCGGGATGTCTTGCCCCATCGATCTTGTTCAGGGAAGCAAGCAATCATCCCTTCTTTATCACAGTAGTGTTTAAAGAATTCCTTCAGGACACTTTAAACTTCATTGACATGTCCTATAATAATGATAAACATGTCTTCACCCCTTCGTCCTCAGGGCCCCTCACATCTCATGACTTCCTCCACTCACTAGGTTTCCAGGACCCTCCTAAGAGCTGTAATGATCCCTTGTGGTGTAAATCCACACCTACTCTGTTCAACATCCTTTTTTGGAGAGTTAGATATAGGGCCCTCCCAACTGAGGAGAACATCAAACACTGTGGGATTCCATTGGTGTCACACTACTCATGTTGTCAAAGCTGCAAGTAGGAGAGTGTTGACCATCTATTCTTCAAAAAAAATGAGAGAATGTTGTTTAGAACTCTTTTGGGGAGTTCAAAGGTCTCTTCATCCCTCACCTAAGCGACTTACAAATAATGGAAAGGTGGTTCCACGAGTCTAGAGATAGAGGTCCGGAGAAGATGGCCCAGACCATTATTCTTCAGGCATGATGATAGATTTTATGGAAGGCCCTCAACAAGGAAATTCATGAAGGGGTGTTGGGAAAGGACTTTACTATCATTATCAGAACCAGGACACTCATATTGGATATGGCTATGCTCGCCACTAATTGGAAAGGCGCACCATTTCTTCACAAAGTGGAGGTCAGCTCCTATATCCCACCGCACATTGATAGTAACAATAAGGGAAATGGATTCGATGGTCACCCCCAACTAGAGTTATTAACTCAACATGAACACATCATGTAACATGGGGATCCTTTGGGGAAGAGGGATTTTATAGAATGTACAAGGCTCGGTGGTGCTGGATTTCTCATCCATGTTAGGACAAGGTACCTCCCTTCATGCTGAGACCAAATATTTTCTCATGGGAATCCACATTTTTAACCTCAAAAGTGTCTGTTTTGAAGAAGAAAAAACTAAATCCAATATTCTTCATGATGTTTAGCATGGGTTTTTCCAACCTCTATGGTCCATCAAATACATCAGTAGAAAGTGTAGGGATGATCTTAGTAATAACATCATGGTCAACCACACATGGAGAGAAGGAAACCAATTCGAGGACTACCTTCCTTTTTTGGATGTTACAGGCTCTGATTGAATCTTCCATCATACGGTGAGCTCCTTGAAACCCAGGGGCGTGAACATAATTAAATGGGATGCCCTAAAAATCCACTACTATAGGCCTCCTTAGGGTGTTACCAATGTTTTTGATATGGTGGGTTTCAGTTATATATCTTCCTTCCATAATAAAAATTCAAAATGATGATGATGATGATGGAAGAAAGACGTAAATATATAATTATTTCCATATTTGTAAAATAATTTATATTGAGGAAATATTAGTAGAAAAATTACATTGTTGATCTTTTTTTACATCCCATTAATGCCTTCCATTACTAAACAATGTTCACTACTTGTTCCAGCCCTATAATACTGAACCAAGTCCATTTCTTGTTCCAGCCCTGAAATACTAAACCAAGTTCATTTCATGTTCCAACCTATAATACTGACCTATGTTCATTTATCATTCAATACATGTCTATTTAATTTGATATAAATCCTTATCCTATTCATTGTAGGGATATACATTTCCTAACCCTCTCATTATGAAATCATACATAGATGTGCCACAATATCAGAAATAGCCATTTCATAACCCATGAAATGAAATGGGTATCATAAACATTTAAAATTGTCATTAACTCTATAAAATGATACAGATTTCATAACTATTTCCTCAAAATCATAACCCATGAATGATTAATGAATTTCATGAACATATAACCAATGAAATAGAAACTGATTTCCGAAACCTATATCTTGGGAAAGAGAAATAGATTTCATAAACATATAACCCTGTGAAATATAAATTGGTGTCATAAACATATAACCTTTGAAAGATAAAAGGGTTTGATAAATAATGTGAAATTAAGAATTAACCATTCATAGAAAAATATTAATGGAACCTTTAGATCATTTCCAAGAAGGTTAGGAATAATATCAACTGATACTATCTTAGATAGAAAATAATTTGGAAATATAGTTCTAAAACATTTCATGAGGAAAATATTATTTATTATTCAAAAAATGATAATTAATACATAATTCTATTTGAAATTCATTTATATAGATGATACATTGAAAAAATATAAATAAGACTTGAAATAATTTTGAAACCCAATTTCCATGAAAACATAAAAAATAAGATTCCAAATATTTTAGAAGCCTTTATCTTTTAAAAAAAATTAAAAAAATTTAAAAATATATTCATAATGTTTTAAAAACATTTTTACATGAAAACATATGAATAATATTTAAAATGTTTTTATAATTATTTCATTGAAATTTCTTTCAGAACTTATAAATATGTCTTAAAAACATTTTGAAAATTATTTTCCTAGAAAACTTATAATAGATTCTTGGAATAATTTTGAAAAAAACTTTCCTTGAAATTTTATAAAACACGCTTTAAAACATTTTGAAAATTATTTTCCCTGAAATTATATAAAAAATGTTTAAAAATAGTTGAAAAGAATTTTCCTTGAAAACTAATTTTAAAAACATTTACATAAAAATTATCCATTTAAAAAAAGGAAGCCTCAATGAAATGATGGTGGGTAAATTCACACATGTCATACGAGGTAAAAATAACATTCCCTTTCCATGGTAAAAATGATAAAAATATTCCTTATTCAGAAAAAGAAAAGATGATTATTTTGGAGAGATTGGTTAACAAAAATTGGGAAATATTTTCTTTTAATTATTATATGTTAATGGTAAATTTTCATTGAAATCCTTTTAAAAATTTTTTTCTTTCGACCAAAGAATGTGTAAAGTCATGTTTTCATAAAAAACATTCTTAATTATATTATCTTCAAAAGAGAATAAATTTTTTACCAATACATGAATATATCATGAATTACATGAGGATACCAAAATTCAGGTATCTCTACAATGATGGGTTAGAAGATTTCCTTGAAAGAAACATAATCATTAACAATCATGAAAAGGAATGATATTGTTTGAATAATCATTTATCACATTGTAACATGGGATCAGGATCACCATGTGAGAAAGTGAATTTACATGGAGAATAAAATATCATGAAAATATATAGATTCATGAAATATTATATAAAATGGATGTATACACAACTCAATACGAATTTAGGTGCATAACAAAACATGAGTATCAATGAAGGCGAATTAAGACAAAAATATTTTACTGAGTTAGTTAATTTTTAAACATATACCCCATGAAAGAAATATCTTAAAATGGATATGTTAATACCCATATGTGTAAGTATATGATACATAGAATAAAATCATTGGAATTACATAGAATACACAAAAGTAAATAGTTGAGAAAAAATCATGTATCTCACCAAAATAAAAAGTGAGATGAAATCCCCATACCTAGTGTCTTGAATCTCATAGCACATATTTAATACACTAATAAAATAAACATAAATTTATTATAAGTCTATTAAAGAGCCATATTATTATATATATATATTAATTATGGCCTTATATTACCAACTGGTTTACAATCCTATGTTAAGGTTTCACTTTGAGAAATATTTGCTTTATCCTTTGCATGTGTATTTATTTAATATATATTTTGTATTTATACTTTTTATAATTATTTTCATAATATAAAAAATTATATAAAAATAATTTATATACATTATATTTTTATTGAAATGATCTATAGAATATATAAGTGTTAAACAGAATACACCGTTCACTGAGACGGTAGGTCATACGTATGCAAGAATTCTATTTCGGTTTAATTATCGTGTTAAAATAAAGAAAGTAAAATAAATAAATTTGTATATATCCGTATGTATATATCATTATTATAGTATATTTGTGATATAATATATGCATTTTATATTTACTAAAACCATCTTTAATACCATCCATTTTGTGCGTGAACTGATAATATCGCTTTGAGGGGGTGGTATTTCAGACATCCTCAGATAAAATTTTTGTATAAAAACAAAATTGAAATTAAAAAATATATGTGTTTTAAAAGGAATAAATAATCTTAAATAAATAATACATATAATATATAATATATATAAACAAAGGATCCATCATAAATTACATCATTATATGTGGTAAGTAAAATTGAACAAACCGCAATTAGTTAGGCGGTAGTTTGTGGTACACATAAACAATATATTCTTTATCAATTAAATTGTGTGGTGCTTATGTGTGGGGTGAAAAATTATCAAAATGAAGTCATAGTATATTGATGATAATGTAATTATTATAAAATCATGGAAAAAAATAAAGTTTATGGGTTGGTGAAGGAAAATAAAAAAGCCTTTGTGATAAGACAATACCTCTTAATTGTGTAACACCTTTTAGTTTGTCCCAAATGGATTTATTGGATAGACTTCTAACGAAGATAAATCTTATAAGATAAATCTAGGGATGTTGGAAATTTTACTGGGTAGAGCTTGGCTGAACCATATAGGTTTTATAGGTGTGAGGAAGTGGGCGAGGTGGTGGCCTTTTATAGGGAAGGAAAATGACTCACTTGGAATTTTTGGAAACATGTTAGGTGTACACATGTTCTTAACAAAAATAATTCATACCTAATTAACCTAAATAAATAGTATAAGTTTTATGGCCGAAATAGTTCCAACCAATGGGTTACGTACAAGTGGATATGCAATTTGGTCCCCTTATATTAAGGCTTAGTCCATAATTAAGAAACATTTGACCTTAATAACTTTGATTAATTATAATCACTTTTAAAAATATTTTTGGTCAATAATTATGTTGATATTATTTTAAAATAAATAATATTTTGATTAAAAATGTGAATGAATATTTTATGAAATTTATTTCTCATAAGAAGAAAAAATTAATGTAATGTTAATCCTGTAGAAGGGATGAAATTATGGGTTTTTAAAGTAGATATAAATTCAAAAGTTTATTAATATTTTACAATCAATACCAATGTGAAATTGATTATATTGACCTAAATTTTGTTAATAGAGGTAAAATTTTCCAAGTGTGACCTAAAAATTTTGAAATATAAATTAACAATAATAATTATTTAATGTAAAAATCAGTTTTCATCTAAAAAGGTGTTCTTTTCACTATTAATGAAAAATACCAAGTTTCACAAAAAAGACCCAAAAATTCACCCTAATATAATTTCATAATTATCAATTCCAAACTGAATTTTATTTTAACCAATTATTTTTTTTATATTTTTCTAAATTAAATTTTATTTTTTTCATAGGATATGAAATGTAGTTCATTTGAGAAATAAATATTATTAAACATATAAGGTCTTTAATAAAAATTATATATTTTCTTATCAATGTGTTTTATATCTATAAAACCCTCATACAAATATTCTCATTTTATTTATAACTAGTCATATTTCTATGTTTAATGAATATCTTATAATTATCTCATTTAAATGATTACAACTCTAAAACGATGTTTTGCAGAAACATTATTTTTGCGTGTAGCATATGATAATTTAGTGTTGTGTGTTTCATATGAGAAGTCATAGATAACCTCAATATTTTGTAAAGAGAAAACTAAAATTTATGTTTTTTTGGTCCATGATTAACTTAGTGTTGCATATAACGTATTCCAAACATAATAAATTAATATAAAATTAACATTTTTTGTTATATAAAATGAAAAATATCGAAAAGGATAAATTAAATAAAAAAATGATTCCAAACATATTGATGTGTTACATGATTAATCTCGAGGATCTTATAGGGAACACATCATCTATATATTTTATCTCCCAGAAACGTGAGCTATCTCTTGGCGGAGAGAGGATCATGTGGGATATTTTGGTCATCACGATAGTACCCTATGACGTCATCTTTGGTATGGATTGATCATCCATAGGTTGAGCCAAGATTTTATATAACCATAGATGATTTATATTCTTATGCATTGATTGGATGAGATTATCCGTTATGGGTGAGAGAGAATGCCTGGATAGATGAATGGTTTTATAGAATATGAGGCTTCATCCCATCACCCATAATTTAGAAGGTATATCCATTGTTTTAGAAATCCTTTTAGACATCTGTATTCATTCAGTTAGGGATGATTATATTGATTTCATCCCCCATAATGATTTGAAACAACCTTCAACCCTGGATACGAAGTTTCATATTCAAATTCTTCCTAAGACCACTTTGATATTTTCTATGGAGTATCATATAAGTTGTTCTGATATCCATATGCTATGGTTGGGGTTGGAGGACTTTCAATAGAGGGTTTTCATCAGGCCCAGTGTGTCCCCCTAGGTAGCTCTAGTTTTTTTCATGAAAAAAGAGGATGATAGATTCTTGATTTTAATTCATTATAGTCACCTGAACAAGGCCTATACAAAGAACAAGTATCCTTGCGGAGTATTGAAATCATATTTTACCAGTTGTGAGGTGTTAGATGCTTCCTAATGATTGATCTTCGGTACCACTACCACCAGTTGAGGGATTTTGAGCCTACTATTACAAAGAAGGAATTTTTATGTCACTATAGACACTATGTGTTCATGGTAATTCCCTTTAGAGTAATGAGTTCCCCAACCATGTTTATGGATTTGATGAACCAGATCATCCAACCATTCATGGACTTGTTTTTTTCATATTCATCAATGGAATAATCATATAATACACCTTAAAAGGGGACAATGAAAGGAATAGGGTTATGGTTCTAGATATTCATTGAGAGTACCATCATTGTGTGTAACAATTGATGTGACATTTCTCTATTCTTTAGGTTCACACTCTAGTAAATGTTATTTCTGAGAATGGTTTATCAATTCAACTAGTAATGCTCGATGAAACACTTTCTTTCTATCCACTGAAGTGTGTGTTGGAGGTGTAGAGATTCCATGAATTGGCAGGGTACTACAGGAGGTCTGCGGAACACTTCTCCATGATTACACCACATTTCCCCACCATGACATGGAAAGGGTACATGTTAACCTGGAATTATTTGTTCCAGAGGTCCTTTGAGGAGATGATGAAAAGTCTGATGAGTGCTCTTATATTGATAGTACTGAAGGAAGGCATGGATTTTGCAGTGCATTGTGATTCCTCATGAGTTTTGGTATATTGAGTGCTGATTTTGTAGTAGTCAATTCTTTCATATAGATCATTATAGTTAGGAACCCATGGAAAAAATATCCGACTCACAACCTAGATATAGAATAGGTCGTATTCATCCATAGAATGTTGAGGAACTACCTTTTGGATGAGTGCTTCATGGTTTACATAGACCATCACAGTCTCAGGTACGTCTGCACAAAGAGATATTTTTACCTGAGACAATGGAGATAATTGGAGTTTGTGAAGGACTATGAATTTGAGATAGTTTATACATTGAGAAATGGAAATGTTGTAGTATAATACCATATAGTTAAGTACCATTCTAACTTGGTTCCACAGGATTTTGACAATTTAGCTTCCCTACAGCTAAACCGTGTTCAACATGAGGGTATATCATTTCTACAGTTGATGGTGTCAAATCCTCTACTTATTAAGCATGTTAGAGTGTCCCATTGGGGAAACAAAAACTATGAGGTCTTATATGACCAAATATACATGGGGTTTCACCAAATAGATATTATAAATGAGTAAATCATATCATTATTTTCCTGGAATGGATGGAGGATCCAATAACTTTGTGGGAGGATATGATTCTAGAATTCCACACATCTCCCCTAGTTAAACACCCCAGTGTGGGGAATATGTATAAATACATTCAGAATCAGTTATTATCATCTTTCATGAAATAGAGCATAGTTTATTTATTCACTATGTGCCTCTCGTATATGTAGGTAAAGATTGAGCACCAGGTTTCAACATGATTGTTACAACCACATGAAATCCCATATTTGATGTGTCACAACATATCTATGGACAACGTCATAGGTCTTCCATGGATAGTGAATGAACATGTCAACATCTGGGTGATCATGAGAAAACTCATGAATTCGTCCCACATCCTTTCAATCTGGGAGAAATTTTTAGTGGGTAGATTGGAGCAGTTTTACGTACAATAGATCATTCTATTATATGGGGTTTCATCGATGATTTTATTTTATGTTGATCTATGGTTTACATAAAAATTGTGGAGATGACTATTGGAGGATTTATAGATCCAGATGAGTATGACTTAATCCTTTCATCCTAGGTATGATGGGTACACCAAGCTCACTAACTTTGTGTTGGAAGATATGTAGAGATCTTTCCATTTATTCTTTAAGTGTAGATTAGAGGATCACATTCCCTAGTTGGTGTCTGTGAAAACAATAGCTACTAATATACCATCATAATTAAAATATTTACCGCCCAATACAAGATATCCTAAATTTCTTCCTTACGTATGAAATATATTAGAAATATACTCATGTAGGTTCATAATTAGCATAGGTAATGATGGAGAAGTTCTAGGTCATCCATGTGTGGATGAGTAAATCATAGAGCCTGAAGAAATATTATATAGATCGTCATCCTAAGCCCTTGGAGTTTGAGCAGGGAGACCATGTTTTCTAGAGAGTCTCCTCACACTGATTATTTTAGAGGTTCGGTCGGGAAGGAAATATATCATCGATGTTCATCATTCCATTTGAGATTTGTCACAGGTATGGTGAGGTGGCTTACCGCCTCTCCGAATTTCCATAGATGTACAGTGTGTACAGTGTATTACAAATTTCATACATCATGTGATATACACATGAACCCATTCAAGTTATATACTAGGGTGAGATGGACATCGAGGATGAGGCAACCATTGGGGAGCACCCGATGGAAATCAAGGATCGACAAGAGATGACCTTATGAGGACATATCATCCCCTAAGTTTAAGTGTTGTTGGATGATGGAAATGTGAATTAGATCTCTTTAGAGAATGAAATATAACATATGGAACAATATTCTATGTTTTTTTAGTTTTTATTTCTAAGGATAAAAATCATGAAGGGGTAAACAAATTAGAAACAATTGTTTTCCTTATAAGACATTGAAATATTTCTGAAAATATTTCAAGATCCATGTGCCGAGACATCTTATGCTTCTGAGTCCCAGTTTGATTGTAATTAATTTAGTAAAAATAATATATATTTTTTATATTTCACATGATAAATTTATTAAATAAAATGGGTGAACTCTAATAAAATTATCAGATAAGAAATGTGATGCAATAGCTAATTCCAGAATACAGTTTTTATATCATGTGCAACCTAAAATAGGTCAACGTATGGATTTTAGATATCTCACCCATTGGTGGTACAATTAGTCGATAGATTAAATAATTTAAATTAATAATAAGTTTTTTAACCAGAAGTATATCTATAATAATTTCACTATGTAAAATACCCCAAGGATAGTCACATAAACCAAAGAGTATTCCATATGTTCTTCCACTTCTTTTGTAGGAAAAGATCCTTTGATGATTACAAAATGTTGGATCAAAGAAGATCATGATATAGTGAACTCAAGGACTTCCTTAAATCATTGATAAGAACATTATCTAATAATTACAATGAAATATCTAGTTATGAATCTTTAAATTTTTAATTATTTTATTGAATAAACTGATTGAGAATATCAATCCATTTTCTATATCTGGGCCAACTATGCCCCTTTCATGCACCCATGAATCAATTAATTTTCATTATCTTTGGTTTTTATACCACTTATTATCCCCTTCCTTTATCATGGGCTAGGAAGCCTTGGAAAAATATTTAAACCGATTTTCATTGTCATTTATCCATTAATTTCTTAATTCCCTCCATTGTTTAGACCATAATGTCCTTGTTCTATGTTATCAGGTAGTAATGAGCTCGATCAGACCCTCAAAATCATTAAATATGAAATTATAGTGACAAATTTAAGGAACCTTTATATATATGGGATGTTTTTTGAATGTGTATTATAGTTTGGATGATATTTAACTATATAATCTATGGTGGAATGAATCAGAGTATTCGATGCATATGGAGACTCATTTGAGGACCATCAGAAATGTTTTTTGACCACCTGATGGATGAAAATTACGGATCCATACTAGATACACTAATCATTTGAATAAATTGTGAAAAAATCCCGACTACACACCACGTATTATAATTAATAGATTGTATATATCCCCTTGGATAAGGATGATAGGGGTTTGGGAATTTAAAAAATTGTTATGTCGTGTAGACTCCTTAAACATTGTGTACCCCATATCCCGGATAGATGAGCTATGTGGTAGAGAAAACATCCAAAAACACTTCATGTTGCTGAGTAAACGGGCACGACTCGAGCTTAAAGGCGACAACCATGTGAAGTGGGAGATTGTGTATTAGAGTTTATGTATAATAGGTAGTGTTTATAGAAATTGATTTTTTACATAGTTAGAGCCATGAACACTGTCTGGATCCTAAGTGAAATGTGTATACCATTTATATCATCTAAACTCCATGAATACATATATTCATGGAGATTTTTATTCTTATATGGATATACCTAGGAGAATTAGTGGGACCACAGGTCATGTGGGTCCCCTCATAAGCAGTGTACCCAATGGTTCCTATTAAGAAATGTTCAATCCTCAAGTTATCCTTTGTTTTAACTCAGAATTTGTCCCATGAGTAGCATATCCAGTGTTTTTTTTTCATATTACATTATGGTTCCCTCAATTATGGATTTTGGGATATGATGTGAAATTTTACATGAAAAATTCTTATTTTGAAATGCTCAATGCTTCTAGTGATCTAGAGCGATCCCTATAAGCATCATATAATGTCGAACCCCACCCCACCACCACTACCATCTTTGGAAATTGTCCTCTATAGATACATATTGAATAGAACTTCCCTATCTGATATGATGTGGGTCCTTGATGATCAGAGTGGAACCCCCTGTCACACTAGGGTGCAGTTCCTCAGCATATAGGTGGAACCCCCATGATCTTTTGTGTGGTTACTCAACCTACAGAGTAGTGCCCCTATTAGATAAGGTGGCAGTCATCAAGACACTACATTGGAACCCCCCATTAGCTTGTGCATGGGTCCCCTATAGATACATACCAACTAGAACCCCTATCAAATAGGTCGTAGGTCCTCGTGACACTATAGTGGATCCCCCTATCAGCTTGGGTGTGGGTGCTTTATGGATTCATAAAGAGTGGAACACCATAATGCAATAGGGTGTTGTTCCACTATATGGAGTTTCTTTCCCCTAGAAATTATATAATAGTTTTGAGGATTCAGTGTTTACATAGTTACATCTTGGAAGATGTGTGAGATTGTGAAAATCATTGATAGACTTTTGCAAATTTTGGAAAATCTTCTTCCTGGGATGGGTTATGAGATGGATATCCCCTTACTAAATCATTTTGATTTATTTTAACTGATCTTTTTTATATATATGTACAAATTGATCCATACCTTTGTATTTTCTTACTCTCCTTCTATGGGAGGTGAAGACATGAAGGGTATTCCATGTTCTTTTCAAGTATATATTCTCATGGTTGGATGAGTATACTATACTTATATATATGTAAAAGACTAGATGTGTTGTTCATAAACACACCTAGTTGATCCCCCTGATTTTTGATGAGGTTACACTCCATTGGTTTGGATTGTGCTTTTCTCTTTCACTATTATTTGTATAATGTTCACTATCTAATCTCTTTTTTTTCAAATTGTATCTCTTTATACTCACCATACAAATTTTTATAATCCTACTAGTTATGAATATAATAAACACAAAATTAGATTTTCCCACACATTTCATGTATTATGAAGACTGTAGAAAAGTTGGCAGTGAATTCATGTGATCTTTTTGATACCTAATACAAGAGAACACGTATAGTGGTCATATATTTGATATTCAAAGTGAGTTTCTCTTAGTGTTTTACATTCGAGTTTGGTCAGGTTATGACATCATTCTGGATTTTCATTTATTTTCCTATTTTAATTTTTCGGTACACTACCGTCCAATTGTATTTTATATAGGTTTTACATTCATGGTAGTAACCCTAGTGTCTTTCATCTTTTTATATTATTAATTTTCATATACAGATTAATATGGTTGTGTGTGTGCATATAGGTACTTATATAAAGGCTACTATATGTTATTTATGCCTTTGACACTGGTTTCCAGCCCCGGGCATATGGAGGCAGGCTTTGGGTAGTGGCAGCATGAGCCCCAGTTAGGGACGGGTCATGAAATTCTAAAAATATTCAGAAAAAATATTTATAATTCTTTTATACTGATGAAATAATTGTAAATTATAACTAATAGAAAATTTGGAAATATCAATGAGATATTCCCAATCATATCACCCCTTATACCATGGAAATAGTTCATATAAATGGCTTTATACACCCCTAGAGGCTATCAGTGTGGACATTGAACATATTCTATATCTATGGTTGCAATGTGTTCTCTCCACGAGAAATTCACATTATGATAACCTCTATTCGGGAAGGACCCTATAGAGGCTGAAAATATACATCAATTTTATTTCAATGAATTTGATTACCTTGAATAATAATAAAAATAATAATTTTTTTAAAAAAATATTACAATGGTACATTATTAGGGATAAAAATAATTGAATAAATGGTTCAATTATTACATAATAATTTGAAATGGATAAATCTATTATATAAAATCCCAAAGATACAGTGCTTTGATCCAAAGAAAAATCAAGATATAATGAATGAAACAACTTCAATTACATTCAATTATTTTTTATGTCTCTTTAATTTATTTTTATAACATTTCAAAGTATGAAATTTTTTCCACGTATCATATTAGATGAAATGACTAATCATTATAAGAATGAATTCTTGGAATTGAAATTCAGTAACATTTTAGGGGTTTCCTTCTTCTTATTTCTTATGTAACAGTCTTTTTTATACTCACTACTAATAATTTATTTTCATATACTTGTATGAATTAATTTGATTTATTATTTTTTTATCTCTTCACACTAATAAATCAGGTAATAATTTGGCAATTCATGTATATTTCAACAATAAATAATAATCTTTTGGGAGATTTAAAACATCTACTCGATTGATATAGAGATCATATATTCACTAAATTAATAGCATAGACATATCAATATCATTTCAATTTCATTATCAGTAATTCCATAGACACACATGATATGATAAAAAATTTAGAACTCGAAACACATAAAATATGGTAATCTCTTTATATGATTCTTAATTTCAAGGAACAATTATTAAATAAAAATCATTTTTTCTCCTAATTTTTTTTATAAAACTTATCTTAAGGAAGATAAACTAGAGTCTGTGTTGATTAATTAAAATCATGGTCATTATATACTATAAATTAAAATACATAAATTATGAAAATTTGAACAATATTCTATTCTAAAGGGTCTCTTCACATTTCATTAATATGATTTTTTATCCACCCAAAACATTCCAATGTCCATTCCAAATCCTTTATAGAAATCATGTTGGAAACTATCTCAATATATGGAAATAATAAACTTCCTTTCAATTCAAAGATCAATTTAATTTTCCATCAATACACACATATTTTATTCCACCTCCACTGATCAATTTTCAATTGTGTATTCTAAAAATTATTCAAGAACATTTGATTAATTATTTGGGTATGAGAGTAAATAAATTAAAATATTATCCATACATATTGTATTTTTATTATTCCCCAGAACAATTAGATTTAATGATTTAAATGTTTATTTAAAAAATAAAAAAATTTATCAACATCATTATATAAAAATAGCATTTCTTTAAAAAAATTACTCATATGAAAGATTAAGAAATATTAATAAGTGAATAATAAATTAAAATGTTCATTAAAATAATTTAATATGATGAGAAATTTAATTTCACTATAAAATCTATTGAATAATTTATATTTACAAACTCTCAAATACAACCTAAAGTGTTAGGGGTAGCATGTCATGGTATAAGGTTCCCAAGGATAAGGGATGGATGATGGTAATGAGAGTGAAGTAAAAGTTATAGAGTTTGGGGAAGTGAGGATGATGATGTTAGATTGAAGTATTTATAGGGTTCTTGGGATTGAGATCAAGATAAATGGAAATTCAGGAGGCTAATGGGAAATACTTTTAGGGACTCAAAGGTGTCAAGGGGTCAGGGGACGCAAATGGGGGATAAGAGTTATTAAATAATTCAAATCATGTGTTAATTGATTTGCATCAAGTGATAAATTAATTATATTTAGGGATTAAAGGGACCAATGTTTAGGGGTTTTTATATGGGTGTCATGTTCATTGTAACTGAGGGTTCTGATTTATAAATTTAGTGATGGGTTTAGATAAACCACCTATCTTTAAACCCATTTTTTCTAAAATCCCTACTAATTTGTCAAATATTTGAAACATTAAATATATTAATGTCATTAAAATATAACTCCACTAAATCATAAATAATAATTATTGTTTTAAAATAAAGGATTTTATTTAGTAGATGACATTAATACATCATTTTTTTTGAGATATGTACATTTATACTCTCTATAATAATGAAAATGGTTAATTGACTATGGATTTTCTATTACTTGTGTATCACCTAAAATCATAAATATCATTAAATAATAATTAATAATAATTAATGTATATATTTTATTGCTGGTATATTTTCTTTATTTATGAAATTATTTTTCATTTTTTATTTTTTAAGGTAGAAAATGCATATTGATGTTGGTAAACAATAAACGGTTTGATAATCATTAGATAGAAGTGATACATAATGTTGAGAGGAAATGGGGTATGATATAGTGGGGTTTTTAACTTTGTTAGATTGTAATGACATTGGAAAATTCTATTAGGGTAATTTCATCTGTGATTGATCGATATAAAAATATTTTCGATAAACACAGAGGCCAGAAACAAAGATTTATTAGTTCCTAATTTTCATAAAACTAAGGTCATACATGATATGCCAAATCAGTTGTGGAATTTTAGGCTGGTGGTTTAATTTCCATTTTGTTGAAGTGGGTTATATAAAGAATTAGGTAAAGGTGGGTTTCATCACAATTATCTACGGTTAAACAGTTTCTTTATATGTTTTAGGGAATAATAAATGTAATTGTTAGTAATATAATTGAAGTATATAAATCATTGAAATAACTTAAATCAATTCACATTCATAAAATTTAGGATAACTCGGTCTATTCCACATTTGGTTTTCTATAAGAGTTTAGATGATAGTGAAAATTGATGGGTTTATTGGGGACTTGTGGCTGTCTAAATCAGAGGAAAGGTAGGATACCCTGGGTGTATGTTGTTTTCTACTGTCAGAATATTATTCATGAAAATAAAAGCGACATAGATTAAAAATTAATTACTAATAAAACATTTACCATATATATTTCAATTTAATAAATTGAATGTCTAGTTGACTCCTGTTACCCCAGAGGGATGGTGTGATTTTACCAACTTTGGATTTTTAGGTGTTTTGAGACTTTTTTCATTACATATATTCCCAACTTAATTATTATTCATTATTATTAATATTATTGTTATTGTTATTATTGTTATTACACTAATAATAATAATAATTATTATTTTCATGAAAACTAGTAAAACAGATATCTCTATAAATGATTTAATATTGGAAATCTATTTGTTGCATCATGATTTTGTTGTCAAGGAAAACAATCATAACCAAAATTACAAAGGTAATTAAAATAGTATTCATAGGACTTAGGATTACAACATGAATAGATTCTCTGAATGTTTCGATAAAAAATAAATCCACTATTATATGTTTCTGAAAATTTATTTAATTGACTCATATAATTTTCAATTTATATCATAACAATGGATATATAAAAACAAGTTATTTTTAATTAGAGGGGTTGGTTTGACATTTTTATTTATATTACACAATTCACCATTCTATATTTTATTCATAAAATATAGGAAAATGGAATATTTTACTCCTTGGAATAGGTTGATTAAAATTGTGTCCTTTTTTAATTATTTTGAGTCCTCTAAAATAATAAAATAAATGAAATAATTTCTAGACATGAGTGAGTGAACTAGAGACTGAGTGACTTCAATAATAAAAGTAATGCATATGATTCATTCAGTGGGCCTTGGGATTTAGATTATTATTATAATGATATTCAATGATAATTGGTTTTGTTTAATGTGAGCTATTGATATTTATTTATATGATAATGAGAAGTGGTGAAACCTTAAAAAGTGCTTTGGGTTGAGAATAATTCTTACAAAAAATGTAATGATAAAAGTGACTTTCATGGGTAATTAATTGGGTGGTTTAGTAATCCCTCATTATTAAATATCTAGGATTCTATTGATATTAAGGGAATTTTATATATTTATGGGAGTGAAAATGAAATATAATTGATATATTCTTGATAGTTGATATGGTATTGATTGAGATCTAAATTCAGGGATTAATCATCACTTCAATATAATAAATTATCAATATAATGCATTTTTTATTCATTTTCATAGAAAGGAATTATAAAAAATATATTTTACAAGTGTTTATTTCTCTAATTTCGTTTTATAAAACATAATTTTGTGGTGTAAATTGTGATTTAAAAGAGTTATAATTGTTAAAACCCAATGTTATTAATATATAGTATTTACCTACATATTTTCACTCCCAACATATCAATTTTTTGATGATTTGGAATACTTATGAATGATTTTTGTGTGTTTTTATCCCTATATATATTTTTAGGTTAACAATTATGTTGTGCTTATTTTAGGTGGTACCCTAACGATATGTTCATTGTGAGATATAAAATTATGATGTGGATATTATGATGGGTAAATTTATGAAAAATATAATATAATTGATAATGGTATTTTGATAGTTGATATCAAGTTGAAGTATTTTAGTTTCTACCATGTTAGTTTTTTTCTAAAGTATTTTAAGTGTTATATTAGAAAATGGAGTACCATTATCTATTAGACATTCAATTTGAGTGAATGATTAGAAAATAATGATATAGTGTTTTGGGATTTTCTATTCAATAATTGACAAAAATAATGATATAATTATTAACTAATTTTAATTATAATTTCATTAATTTTGATCATTTTATATTATTGTTTTCATTGGTTGTTTTTTATATTCTACCTTCTTGAGTACACATTATATTTTTTATTTGATTTTTTGGAGGAGTCTTTAAATATTTTTGAAAGTACTTAAAATATAAAGGGTTTATTCATTTCGATAAGTTTTTTTATCTTACATATTCTTACTATACATGATTTTAAATTTGATATATGAAAATAAAATTCATGGGAAAAGTGTAACGATGACCACTTTTCAATAGATAACATAAAATAAAATTAAATACATGAAAATATAGGTAAATAAATTTTATATTTGATGGTATTTTTTGTCTAATATATATATATATCAATGTCTATGTTGGTTATTTTTTTCATGTTGATGTTTCTAAACCGAAATTTATTCATCATTAGCGAAATTTTTAATTATGTTATTTTTTTTAGATTCTTATTTGAGAATGTCACAACTCAGATGACGACTGACTTTATAAAAGTTATTTCTATTTATAATTTTATGTTTTATATCAAAATATTTCATTTTATAACTTATATAATTCATTGTTATTATTTGTTTTCAGTGATGCTTCATCATATATAGATGAGGACCATATGGAAATTCTAAATTTGTTTGAAACCAATTTTTTAGGTATAGATAATTTGTTGATGTTGTATCGTGATTCTATCTTTTATTAAATTTTTAAAAAATTATTATTGATAAATTTCTATACTCATTAATTTTTTTATGAACGTGAAAACATTTATAATGTTGTTTGGGAATTTATTTAACTATTTTTCTTAATAAGATAGAACTTTATTAATGATTTTATAATAAAACGGATGTGGAACCTGAAAGAGATTGTTTTTGAACATCGATTCTTACCCAAAATCGATGTCAAAAGTTACTTCTCACATATGTTTTCTATTATAACCAATGTGTAATGATATGATTATTTTTTGTAAATTTCCATATCATCATTACAATAAAAAAATGTTGAAATGTTGAAATTTATTTTTTTTAATATCCTTCCATGTCACTTAAACCATAAAAAATGTTGAAATATCACATAAATACACTTTTTTATTTAATGGTTCGATGTCAGTTTTCAAAAAAAAGATTTGATGAAAAAATTATTTTTATTGTTTTGTAAATCAAAATTAGTTAATAAAAGACAATAAAATATTAAAAAATGATCATAAATTATTCATTCCCACTGGTGGTGGTATAATATGAAATTTTTTACTTAATGTTGTTTAAGTATGTTGGTGAGTTAAATGGATAGATATTATATTGATATAATAATATACTGTTTCATAACCGCTATTCTGGAACCATATCATTAGAATAATTTTTGAGGGATTTTTTATGTGATATTATCACTCAATGAGTATAATAAAATATTTTATCCATAGTTAAAGGAATTTATAGAGTGTGGAAGTGAAATATAAATTTTTTTAAAATAATAAAGATAGAAAATTACATTATTAGAGTTCTGATATATATTTCATGATGGATGGCTATATCCATTTTCATATTTATGAAAAGGATATTTTTATAAAGGGATAGATTATTTATTACGGATATACTTAGTTTATAATGTGGATAGTAATTCTAGGAAATATATTCTAGCATTAACATCCTAAAAATTAGATTTTAGTGTTTTCCTATTATGATAGGTATCACAGAAGTATAAATAATTTTTTTTAGCATTAACAAGTAGTTTATCATTTTGATAAATGGATAATCCTATTAATTATAAGAACACATTGTATTTAATGTCAAATGGAAGTAGGATACATTATGAATCCATGAATCTACATGAAACATAAATAGGGATAAAAAGTATCATGATGATATGAATACCATGATGATATGAATGTGAAGATGATATGAATGAATTTATGGATTCATGATGTTTATTTCACTCAAATAGAAATTGGGAAATTTTTCCAATATCAATAGATAAAATTGATTGTTGAGATAATAATATTCCTTATGAAATTTCCATTCCATTCTGATTTGAAAATAACTGACACATTTTCAAAAGGAAAATAAACTTTACATATGAAATATTTTCTTATGAAAATTTTACTTTCTATAAGAAAAATTTTTATACTATGGTTTTCATTTTCATGTCTAGTGTTTACCTAAACCACAACTATCCATTTTTTTCTAATGTAAAAAATAATATCCTTATCTAATATAGAACATTATAGTTTCATAGAATACAATATCTTCAAAATTTTGAATCTGATATCTTCTGAAATCAGACTCTGATTTCTTCTGAAATACAACTATGATTTCTTATGAAATTAGACTATGATTTACCCTAAAATCAAACTCCAATTTCCACTAAAATAATACTCTAAATTCCTCTAAAATTAGTCTCCAATTTCTCCTAAAATCAGACTCTGATTCCTTCAGAAATTATGTTATGAATTCATCATCAATCAGATTCAAAATTCATCATAAATACAATTATTAATTACTCAAAATTTATATTGAGAATTCTTTATAATTCATACTCCAAATTCCTTTTACATAGAATCTTAATGACCACATTTTTTAGACTCTAATTCTCACTTTCTTTTGAATCCTATTAAATTCTTTTATTACATTTTCCTCATTTTAATAATGTAACATTTCATTTTATTGGATCCTAAACATGTTAATGTGTTTTAATCATTATAATATTTTCCTTACATATTAATATTTCTATATAATGATAATGTTCTTATGAATTATTACATAAAACGATGTCGTACAATCTGTTTCTCAGTATCTGTTGCATGAGTGACATGTATACAGGTCGCTCATATAGTTAAGGAACAATATGAATGTTGGAGGAGGACCTGACCATTGGGATTTTTCACTATATATACCCAATCATTTGAAGGAGAAAAGAACAAAAAAAACATCCATAGATTACATGTTCTTATGTTGTGATGTGATTTCTAGAGAGAGAGACTCTAATAACTTGTGTGAAGGTTGTGAACAACTTGTTCAAGCAATGAAGAACTTGTTCAGCCTACCAAGAAAAATTTCGATTTTTTCTAATCAATCGAGGGATTCTGGGGAATGAGAGAAGTAGTTTCTAACTACTATAATGTTTGAAGGATTTTAGGGATAGCAATATAGACTCTGATACTATTATCAAGGGCTTAATATTGTGTGGGTAAGACATGCTTTATTGATTTCATAAATCAATGGACCTTTATACAAGGTGTTTGAATGCCCATTTATTTGTGTAAAAATGTTTTCAATACTGATCTACTTTTCTTTTTTACAAGTTTTAATTAAAAATAATGTAGTTAAATAAATAATGTATAACAATCTTATAGTTTTTTATTCTTGTATAATCCAATGTAAAAATGATTCTATACGCTTTAAGGTAGAATTTTTCTCTAAGTAAAAATGTCATATATTTTCTTATCAGATCCATATTATCATATCCTAATCAAGTAATTTTATTAGTTAAGAAAAAAAGAGTGTCTGTGAATCCATCTTGTTTAACATTGTTAATTGTAGATTCTCTTATGAATTTTTTTTCCTGAACCTACAATTCACCCCTCTTGTAATTGAGTATCTCAACCTATATTTCGATTCTACAATTGTTATTGGAGTAGGTTTTTAAATACTTATACTTACATATACGTTTTTCTTGCACAAATTTATTTTCTCACCTTTACGTGTTCATTTTTTTCTTAAAAAGTTTCTTTTTTATAATCATTTACTACAAACATGTATTTTTTAAAATACATTTCTCATTTTCTTATAGAATGGAAGGACTGAACATTGGGTCTATATATAATAAAAATTATACTAGACCACCAATATCTAATATAAATGAGTATTAATATTGGATAGACCAAATGATGACCATTGATATTAAAACTAGAGTAGAAAACATTGTAATGCTCACTGGATATTATAGGATCCTGAAAATGGAATTTTGAATCATCACATATCAAGAGAGACAAGAATATCAACTAAACAACAAGGTACACAATACTATTTTATGTTACATAACTAGGAATATCTACAACCAAATATCATCATGTTATGCTGTAAATAGAATCTAGATGAAACTTGAAGTTACACTCTTTAGAGCATCAAAAGTGATATAAACAATAAGAGCTATCTTAAGAGCTCAATATCATGGATTTTTATTTCCTTATAGAGAACCATTTTGGAAGGAGCAACAAAGATTTATGAGTATCATAAACTATCTAAAATCTATGGGTGATAAAGGGAATTATGACGAAATACTTGTTGAAAAGATAATTGATATCGTGTCCAATGAGTCGGAGTCTAAAAGAACTACTATTAATGAAAATATGATTGTATCTAACATAACTCTTGGTGAGTTATTTGGGACACTGTTTCAGTATGAGACTAGAATTAAGAGAGATGTTTAGATAAATAATAAAAAAAATGGTAGTGGAAGTGTATATTTCCCTACTACATCTCATCCATGACTCTTGAATGACTTACTTGATCAAAATCGAAGAGATTTTTTGTAATATCTGAATCAAGTGACAATAATCAGTATAATAATAAATTAGCCTATATTTCTCAAAGTATGAACAAGATTTTGGGAATGAAATATTATTAGTACATATATAAAAATAAATAAAGAAAGGATGAGAAGTATTCATAAGTGACATGTTATGAATTCAAGAGGGATGGAAATATCATTCTTAATTGTCCTATAATGAAGAGAAAATATAGAAAGGATAATCATTGAGAAATAAACTAGAAGAAGTTAAAAAATTCAACATCGTTGAATGTTTTAAAATATAATGACACCTTGAGTACCTGTGGTGGTGACAATTCAAATGAATCCTCGTAATATGAATCTTCTAGTAAGAAAAATATTGGTCTTATAGCTAGATTACCTATTTAAAAACATTGTCTTAGGGCAAAGGTATACATTGAAAAATTCGTATCCAATACTTCTTTATATAGAGATTTTCCTAATGAACACTATTATTAATCTTTAGATGAAGTATCTTCTTCATTAAGAGATAATACTATACCTTCATTTTATGAAGTCTCTAGAATTTATAAATTAATTTAGAATGAAATTTTTATGATAAAAAAGAAGTTAGAGAAATAAAATTCTCAAATTTATGTTTTAATAATAGATATATCAGATATTTCAAATGATCTTAATCAGAAAACTCTTGATTTTGAATTTATTTATAAAAACCATAAGGAAGTTAATTCTTAGAAGGATATACTTTCTATGGATATTGAAAAATATTTTTCCAATAAAAATGATAGAGACTAACTCAAACTATAAGACTAATGACATTGAGGATAAGAATTTAGTCATTAAACTAAAATCTGAAATTTTATCCTTAATGAATCTTTTTATCAAATTAAACTTCTTGAAGGAATAAATTTTATAAAATATAATCAAAACATTGTCCTCTAAGAAATAGTTTTATATTTAGTTATACTCATTCAAATCCTTTTATTTTTCAGAACTATTTTGTTCCCCAATGTGCTCCTTTTTGTACTATATGTAAATGTGGTGGACATTGGGAGAATTTTTTTTCTATAAATAAAACCCGATCATTATGTTTTCATAAGGATTAATTTTTTTAATAAAATGTGGATAGATATGATTTTACTTTCTACAATTTCCAAATGCAAACAAGTTTGGAATATGAAATTCTAACTATTTTAATTTTAAGAAAACAAGGGAAGTGAAAACAAAAATACATTGTATATGGGTAATGGTGGTTCCCAGACCATGATTTGTAACAAAAACTTCTTTGAAAATATCATCAAGATGAAAGGTAGAAATGTAACTTTAGGTGATAATGATCAGGGAGAAATTTTTCATATAGGTATCGTTGTTCTTCATGGTATGGATTTAATTTAAAATTCTTTGTTTGTTAATGGTCTTAATCAAAATCCGACAAGAATAATCCAATTATGTGATGAAGGTCAGCTTGATAATTTTAGGTATGATAAATTCCTAGTACACAATTCTAATGAATATTTTATTATCACTACCCATAGGCAATAGAATGTTTACAAACATAACTTATAAGACCATAGGATCAAAGACCTACCCCGCCTTACTGAAATGGATGATAAATCATGGTTATGGCACACAATACTAGGACATTGTAACCATATGATCCTTTGAAAACTCTCAATGATAATACTTGTTAATGATCTACCAAAGCTTAGATTTGATTCTTCAAAAGTTATTATCCTTGTAAATAAGTCAAGAAACATAAGTCATGATTTAAATCAATTAGTTAAGTCTCAACCTCTAATGCATTATAGCTAGTACATATGGTTCTTTTCAGTCCAACACAAACTAAATGTATTGGAGAAAAATAATATATACTTTATTTAGTTGATGATTATAGTAGATTTACTTTGGTATACTTTATATAAATGAAATCTCAAGCCTATTATTATTTCAAATACTTTTTAGAAAAAGATAGAAATTAGAAAAATCTTCCATTGATAAATATTGATAGTGATCATGGGGGAGAATATGAAAATTCATGTTTTCAAACATTTTGTAGTAAGAAATGCACTAATCATAACTTCCCATTTATAATATCTCTTCATCAAAATGGTGTTTTTAAAAGAAGAAACTTTATTCTTTAGGATATAAGTAGAACCATGTATTGCTCAACACGTTTAGGATGAATCTGTTAGTACTTCCTGTAATAATATAAATAATGTTTTGATGAGACCTTTTCATAATAAAACACCTTATGAATTGTGGACTGGTCTAAAACCTAATATTTTATACTTCAAAGTGTTTGGATTTAAAGTATTCATCTTGAATAATAAATATAACTTACACAAATTCTCACCCAATTCCGATAAATTAATTTTAATAGGCTTCTCTACTACTTCTAAGGATTTGAGAATTTTAAACAAAAAATATTATACCATTGAAGAAAGAATACATGATAAATTTTGATGAAACTAATCCTTTTGTTTTTAAACAAACCAATCCTACATCTTCAGATGAATTTTTAAAAACATATTATCAACCATTTATGGAATATTCTTTTAATCAGGAAAATAATCAATAATTGTTTTGAAATATTCACCCCAGAATATTTTTTACCCTATGTTGATGAAAATGTTTTACAAACCCCAAATCGGTTGTTTCTAAAGAATCATCTCAATTATAGTATCATTGGTTTTTTAAATAAATCGTTAAGGACTATAAGTTCTTTAAGAAATGAATTAGATCATCTGAAATTTATTTCTTAATTAAACCCTAATTTCAATGATGATTCTATAGGTGATGATTATTGGATTAAATCCATAGAAGATGAAATAAACGAATTCAAAATGAACAACATCTGGACCTTAGTTGAAATACATAAAGAACCTTCTTTAATTGGAGTAAAGTGGGTATTCATAAATAAATGTGATGAAAATGGAATCATTGTAAAAAATAAGGCATGATTAGTTGTTAAAGTATATAATTAATAAGAAAGAATAGACTATGAAAAAACCTATGCTCTAGTAGGAGGACGTGAATCTATATTAATTCTCATAGATTTTTCACCATTCATTAGTTTAAAAAAAATTCAAATTGATGTGAAGAGTGCATTCTATAATGGATATGTTATAGAAGATGTTTTTTACACCCCAAGCTTTCACTGTACGCTTCTCATTGAATAATACAATAGCTTGCGTTGTACGCAACTTTGAGTTCTAACACACCAAGTCCAATCAAACTAGCCATTAAGAACAGTAATACCCACATTTCGAAATTTTATAAATATTATTTTTCAAAATGGACTTCATTTTTGGATTCAGAATAACAAAATTAGCTATGGGTGAATTTTTGGTTTTTTTGAAAACATTCAATTTTTGATTAATAGTGAAAAAATTGTGTTATTTTTTAAAACTGAATTTTATTTAATTAATTATTATTTTTTAACAATTTATATTAAATTAAAAATATATACATAATACCTATATTTTTTCAATGTAATTCATCGTATTCCTTTTATAATAAGATTTGATGTATAAAATGTTATTGAACCTTTTAGCATCATTTACCCACCTTCGAGGCATATTTGAAAATGTGCATAAAACATAATTCTACCACTTATGTAAAATTAATTTAACATATAAAAGAGACACAGTATAAAACATTAAGTAAAACGTGGTTCAATAGGATAAAAATAATCTTTCACGAATAGTAACTTTTAAATTTTATTTACCAAAGTTAAAAGTGAATAGGGAAATTTAAGTGAAAATTGATAATATAATTACCCTAACACATGTCCTAATTCTATTGGATAAATATTTTTGACAAAAATAAACATTAGGAATAAAATATGATCCTATTTTATCCACTTGTATTTGATTAAGACATTTTTTATATTTTATTTCAAGAAGAGTTAAAAGTGCTATATTCAAATTTTAATAACTAAATTTTTTTTATATAGGGTTATACAAAAGATAAATTCTACTATAAATATTCATTAGAAATATAAATATATTTACCACATCATGGTTCTTTATTAATACTTTTTAAATACTAAATAGTTAAATTTATTTTTGACACAATGATGATGCAGTAATTACATTATTAATGAAAGATTAAAATAATTGATATTATAAATATCCATGTAAATGTAAATTGAGACTTTTTATTCATTAAAATAATTTTATAGGTTAATATTACAAGTGAATATTTATTTAATGTTTTTTTGTCGAAGTAATAATGTTTTTTGACTTTCGCAAAAACCATATACTAAATAGTGTCAAAATTAAAAGAAATGAGTTTTTAAAACACATTCTATATTATTAAATGTTATAATATTCTTCAAAATCAATGATTCATCAAAATTACTCATATAATGATATATATGTCATTAATGAACCACTTGGTGTTCTCTTGTAATTTTATAGTATGTTTATTAACCATGTAATATAAAAATACAAGAAGACATGGTAAAAATTAAACTACATAACTGGGAGTTAAATCTAAATAATAAGGTTAATATGGTGACTTAAACTTCTATGAAACCTATTTGATGAGAGTTTTTTGACCCCTACACAACTTAGACTCAAAATTAATTCTTTTTGATCCATTAGAAACCAAAAATTATTTTATAATATAATAATATTTCAAGATTTTTCAAAAGTGACCCTCACCTTTCTTATAAAAGGGTAGTTCCTCTTCTATAAATTGAACACCTCAAAATCCATATGGCTTAGACAAACACAGTTCCAATATACTCCCAAATACCCTCACATCAACCTAGAGGCTATAATTTTATCACAAATCCAACCTAATGATCCCTATTGATCAAATAAAAATAAATAACCAGAAGAAGATGTGATAATTTCATCACATCTTTCTAGGTTCTTCTCTTACTCCAAATCCTCTTTCTTTTTTGTTTCCATACCAAAATAATAACTAGAGTACCTTTTACATACTTTTATATTACCATAAATATTTTACAACAATATTAATTATTCTATCCATCCTATGAATGACAAAGTCACCAAACATGAGTACGTACGGCTTACCGTTTCCCCGTCGTGGTGTAGTTTGTTATTCACCACTTCATTATTTGTATGGGTATAATAATGAATATAATTGATGTAAATAATAAATTTCACATGTTAATTATTCTGTTTATATGAAATAAAATCCAATTAGATATGATTTCACCATTAATAGAATAATATTGTCACTCGTGCGTATGTACATATTACCGTCTCCACAAACTCTATCAGATTCATTCCCCATCATAACCATTCAAGAATAATTCTCATTTAATGATTTAAAATAATTTTTAAAAAATTAATATCATTCTTGATATGACTAAAATCTATCAAATCCATAAAAACCTGAATTATGTAACAGAACATATAAAAAAACAAATTAGTTAGCACTTGAAACAATGATACTACTAAAATATTATTAAAAATGAAATATTAGAAGATCTTATATGATATCATATTTATGTATGTGGTTCTTGTATAATTTAATAAAAATGGTTTAACTATTATACATGAGGTTAACATACCCTCTACTAAGGAAAAGTATAATTTAAGGGTTAATTTTACAATGTCTTTATTATCTAAGGTTGTTTCTTCGTGAGTATCTACTGGGACCTTTTTATCATCCACATCTGTGTTTCTTAAAAATGTATTTCAAAACATTTTTAATATTTCCTAGAAAATGTTTTTAAGCCATATTAACCCTTTTTATAATTTTTATAATATTTTTAGGAATAAATATTTTTGTTGCTTTCAATACAGGGTACTTTATGACCAATTCAACAAATTAAGATACCAATGTTTTTTAACATATATGGTGGGTGCTGCTATTTTTCTGCTGTTATAACACCTTCAAGGATTCCCTTATAATATTATAAGAATATTTTCAATATAAATGTTTTATTTTTTAATTACAAGTCTTTTAAAAGATTTCAAAATAGAAAGATACATTTCTCTCAAATATTATTGACATCATCTATGTGAACATCCTTTGTTGGAATTTACATTTGGTTGAATTTGACTTATTATGATACAATCATCTATATTGTATTGAAGGTTTTGTGATATGTTTCAATGAGATTTTTTAATTTAATACAATTCATGGTTTATGTTTTAAATAGTAACATTTAATTTGATAGTTTTAATACAAATGTTTATGTTATGTTTCAACCTTTTCATATGAGGAATGCATTGTACTTAGTAAGTGATGGGCGGAGCCCGCTATAGCTTCTCTATGAATAGGTAGCTCTCATGATACAGACCAGTCTCTTGGAACAAGGCCTTGAAAAAATATTATATTTGAGTCTCTATTCCTCACATTACCTAACTTTTGAAGGGCTATTCTTGTGCATATCCACCACAGAGGTCTGCTACTCAATTGTCTTATGCGAATGAGGAATACTTGTGTTGGAATTGCTGCCATTGTTCTTCAGTTGCTACTGTTGTTTGATGCCTTTTCCAAATTGAAGGTGTTTTCCTAGCTATACTCATGGTCATTGCTATGTTTGGATGTTTGGAGGCCATAGGGAGGGTTGTTTTCTCCATGGGAAATGTGCATGAAAGCTTGAACCTATTTGTGCATTCTTTTTTCACCTGTGTGTGCGGTTTTCTCTCCCTCGGGGATGTTTCTTCATAAACTGTTTATATATTTGAATGACTATTGATCCAGGAAGGCGGGGTCACATTCTGGAGACATGTTTTTTTATTGACGTCCTAGAAATTGAAGGCTGTAATAGACTTGTAGGGATTTTTTAAATTCAGGTGTAGAAGAACATGGAAATTGCTTTTGATAAGGAGTGGGAAATCTGGTCACTATGTTGGTTTTAGTGTTTTCTATCACTAGATGGGATTCTAGCATTCTGGGATTGAGACATACTAATTACCTGCATTACATGTTTCTCTCAGTGAGGACTCGAACATGGGTTGTTGCTTCTCGGGTGCATATATATGCATTCCAACTTATATCTTTGCATGTATACTTTTTATGTACTTATTACCATTTTATTTATTCTTTTCACTTTTATGTTGCTGGTACAATCTCATTATACCTCTTCTTATCACCTGATGTTTATCATTTTCTTAATATATTTTTGGGAGCATGGGTTCTACTCATGCCTAGATCCTTTCTGGTATTATGCTTAAAATGATTTTCTTTTAGTCTTATACATTGCCTTAAATGTTTATATTAATTTATGATAGTTTCCACTATATTGTTATCCTTACTGAGTTTTTGAGATCACCCTTTTCTTATGTTTTATTTAACCCAGGATGTGAAGAAGTATATTTTGATTGACCTTAAGTGATAGGCTAAGAGATATGAGTGTGTTCGAAGGGGACACAAAGTTTGTTGTTTTTCATTTCATGATGTAATGTAAAACATATGTATGTATCTAGAACGTCCAAGGCTACTAAACTAATCTGTCTATCATGACATGGTCTCTTGTGATCATGCCAATGTCATGTAATAATTCACTTACTCTGGGTAACTAGGGTTAAGGCACTATAATTGGTATCAGAGGAAATTTAGTACTAACCTTGGAAACTATATTTAGAAATACTCTTATTAGAGAACATTACCCAAAGATAGACTTTGAGGATTAGTATATAATAACATCCTAGAATATAGTTAATGTCTATATTTTTTTAATTTTCCAAGAAATACATCCGTTTATGTATACGAGAAGGTAGAGGCAGTGCTGGCACAAATGTACATAGGATTGAAAACCCTAAAACGGAGTTTCAGGCTTGACCCGGTGTATCCTGGTACACGAAAACGGGCCTTGTTGCACTCTTGGTTATGACACTCCCGATGGATATGATTAGGTTAATTAACATTTTATTTACAAACCATTGTGAAGGTTTTTTGAGTAAATAATTCCTAAAAGAAAACATTTTTTTATAGTTATGGATTATATTTATAAACTATTTAATTTATGTTTGGTATTTTAATAATTTGGAATTATGAATTGTGATTCATAAAATAATTTAGTTTATGAAATTGTTGAGAAATGGAGAGTTGTGGAAGTAATGGAAATTTTATCAATGCATGTAATGCATATAAGGATTTACCTTATACCCAAGATAATTATAGTCAAGATGGTGATGCAACTACTACTAAATAGCTTATAACCATACTGCGACAACTCACTCACGTTATGAATAATAACCTTACCCATATGGGGAACCCTGACCCATAATATGGAGGATCAATGTGAGACCGCTTCATTTGGAAACAACCACCAACCTTCTGTGGGACTATAAGTCCATTTGTAGCTGAGAAATGGATAAGTTTTTTAGAATAAATATTTCATGCTTTGGGTAGTAAAGAAAGGGAAAAAGTTTTCATGGAAGTTCATCGCCTCACAAGAGATACAGATCAATTGTGGTAATTAAATGAAAACACAAAAGAGTATGAAGAATTATCAAATATTGAATGGAGGGAGTTTAAATATCCTTTCATAGAAAAATAATTTCTTCATGACCATCAAGAGGATATGGAAATAAAATTTATGAGTCTAAGGGAAGAGGAGGATTCTAATGTTGCAAAGTATGAGGCTAACCTTACAAGGTTATCAAGGCTATCAAGGCATGCTACAAATTACATGCATAACCCAAGGAGTATGATTGATCAATTATATAATGGGTTAAAACCATTTATCCGTCGAGCATTAGTCTCAAAATCCTTTTCATCACATGAAGATATAGTTTCTTGTTCTATGAAGACAGAAAAAGAATTATGTAAGTCTTACGACATTAAAGCAAAGAAAAAGAAGAAGATATCTTCCGAAAACACTGAAAATGGAAATAAGGGGATGATGGGAGAAGTTAAAATTCCATCCTGTTGTAAATTAGGGAAGAAACTCCCTAGTACATTCCTGAAGGGAATGGGAGTTTTTTAAAAATGTGGGGAACAATGCCACCAAGCATGTGATTTCATGGGAAAGAAATAGGTTGTCAATGTGGAATGATAATATTGTATGCAAATAGGACAGTATGAAAATGAATGTCCTAAGTGCCAATGAAACATACCTTAGAAAAGGACAATGGGGAAAGACAAGATTATATGATCACTACTACTGAGGTTGAAGCTTCAAATGATGTGGTGGAAGGTACTTTAATCATCTCCTCTAATTTAGACAATGATTTATTTGATTCTGGATCATTGCATTCTTTCATATCTTCCCAGATTTCCAAGAAAATTTATATTTTCAATTTGACTTAACAATGTAGTTTTCAGTCAAAAGTCATAAGGGAAGTATCACTGCAACAAGGTTTTGTGAATCAGTTACCATTATGACATATAAACGTGCTTTATCTACTGATCTTATGGTCATACCCATGATTTATTTTTATATAATCATAGATTTGGATTGGCTTTCGGACCATGATGCAAAAATCTACTATATGAATAAGGATGTTAGAATCCTTGATGATGATAAGGAATAATTTATCTTTAGAGCAAAAACATCACCATCTGATTCTCATGTAGATGCACCCCCAGTAGCCTTACTAAATCCAATTATTGTGGAGGATGAGATTGAAATAACTATTGATGAGGAAAGGGATGTTCAAATAGAGGATGTACCAATTTTTCAAGAATATGTTGATGTTTTTCCAGATGATTTACCTAGACATCCTCGAGAATGAGAAATTTTGATTTAATTCTTTGTTCAAGGCCCATATCTAAGATCCCTTATAGAATTAACATTGTGGAATTAGTGGAACTAATGAAACAACTTGAGTAATTGATTAATAAATAATTCATTCACCGTAGTGTTTCTAAATGTCCATCCCATGTACTCTTTTTTAGGAAAACAGATGGCTCTATGAGGTTGTACATTGAGTGCAGAGAGATCAATGATATGTCAATAAAGAACAAGTATCCCCTACCATGGATTGATGACATATTCGATCAACTTCATTTATCTCTATATTTTTCAATGATTGACCATCATACACGATGTCATCAATTGTGTATAAAGAAGGAATGCATTCCAAAAATAGAATTTCGAATGAGGTACATGCATTATGAGTTTATAGAAATGTATTTTGGATAGGATAATGCACCCTCTGTATTCATGGATCTAATTAATAGAGTTTGTAAGGAATATCTTGGTGAGTTTTTAGTGGTATTTATTGATGATATCTTTGTATACTCAAAAATCTATTTATATCATAAAAATCACTTGTGAACTATTCTAAATACTCTTAGAAGAAATTAGTTATATGGAAAGATTAGTATGTGTGAATTTTTGCTTCAGGATATTTCTTTTCTTGGCCATATTGTCTTTATGGATGGAATATATATTGATCCTTTAAAGACCAAGGAAATCCAAGAATGGCTACACTGACACATATAACCGAGGTACGCAGTTTTGTTGGCTTAACAAGTTATTATCATTATTTCATATATAATTTTTCTTGATTTGATATCCCATTAACCAACCTCATAGGTAATGTGGTTGATTTTTTTGGTCAAAATAGTGTGAATAATGTTTTGAATAACATAATAGATTATTAGTCAATTCTCTTATCATGAATCTACCATTGGGGAATGATAGGTTTGTTATTTATCGTGATGCTTCAATGAAATCAATTATTTGTGTCCTTATGCATAATGGTAGATTTATTTCCTATGCATCACGACAGATAAAAAATCATGAAAAAAACTATCCCACTAATGATCTTGAATTAGTATCTATAATATTTTCTCTTAATATTTTAAGACACTATCTCTATGGTGACAAATGTGAGAGATATACTGATCACAGGAGTTTGTAGTATATTTTCTCACAAAAAGAACTCAACATGAGGAAAAGGATATGGATTAAAGTACTCAAGGATTATGATTTCACTATACACTACCACTCAAGGAAGGTAATTAATGTGGAATATGGTTTAAGCAGAAAGTATAATGGAGTTATGAAAAATATGAGAGTTGAAAGTGATCCTATGTTCATGGATATAGTAAGGATGGATATTAGAATAATCGTGGAAGGTAAATCATTGATACTTTTTCAAATGGTTTTCAATCCATCTTTACTAGAAAGGATAAAAATTTCTCAGACTACTGATGAGGATTTTCCACAGAAAATTAAAGCGGTGAATGATGGGAGATTTATTGACTTCGTATATAAATATAGAATTTTGAAATTTAGTAGGAGGCCTTGTGTTCCTGATATACCTAATCTAAAAATGGAATTGTTGGATGATGCTCATAGATCCAATTTCTCTATACACCATGGTTTCACTTATATGTATAGTGATTTGAATGAAAATTATTGGTGGGACAACATGGAGTGGGAGATTGGTGAGTATGTGTCATGATATATGGTTTATCAATAGGTGAAGGCTGGAAGACAACATCATGGAGGAGTCATGAAACCTCTTCCCATACATGAGTGAAAAAGGGATGATATTATGATGGACTTTTTCATGGGTCTACTAAAGACTCCTTGAAGTAATGATTCAATATGGGTTATTGTTGATCATCTTACCAAGTCATCACATTTTCTTGCTATAAGAGAAGATTTAACACTTGAATGTTTAGAAATAATTTATATTAATGAAGTTTTAAGACATCATGGGGTATCACTATTGATTTTTTATAATCATTATCCGTAATTCACAACAAGATTTTTGAAATGTATTCAGAATTCCCTTGATACTGAACTTTGTTTGAGCCCTACCCACCACACTCAAACTGAGGGTTAATCAGAACAGACAATTCAAACCTTAGGAGACATGTTTAGATATTTCTCACCTGACTTTAAAGGTATGTAGGATTAGTATTTACCTATGGTAGAATTTTCCTATAATAATAGCTTTCATTCAAATATTTAGATGGCACCATATAAAGCATTATGTGGAAAGCGATGTCACACACCAACTTGTTAGAATGATGTTGGTGAAAGAAAACTTGTAGGCCGAGAACATGTGGAAGAAACAATGGAAAATGTGATGATTATCCGAACCCACATCAAAGTTGCTCAAATATCCAAAAATCTATACTGATAACCGAAGGATTTGGAATTTCATGTTGGTGATCATGTTTTTAGGAAAGTATATCCATGGAAGGGTGTTATACCATTCGGTAAGAAGGGAAAATTAAGTCCCAGGTATATCAGACCTATTGAAATTCTAGAATGAATTGGAGTTGCAGCTTACCATTTAGAAATTATTTCATGTTTCTCAAAAGTTCATGATGTGTTCCATGTATCACTATTGAGAAAATATATTCCTGACCCAATGCATGTACTCACTAATGAAGAAATATAAATGGAACCCGATCAATCTTATTTGTGAAGTGCCTATAAGGATTCTTGATATCAGATAAAAAGTGTTGAGAAAATGGATGACTCGTCTAGTGAAATTTCTATGAAGAAACCATAAGATGGAAGTGGAAATTTGGGAACTTGAGGATCATATGATGAATAACCACCTGAATAATTTTATGCAGTAAAATTCTAGAAATTTTGAGGAAGAAATTATTTTAAGAGGGAAGAATGTAACACCCAAAGATTCCACGATATGCTTCTCTTTAAATAATACAATAGGTTTGTTTGTAGGAAACTCCAAGTTCTACCACACCACGACCAATCAAACTAGCCGTTATGAATAGTAATACCCACTTTTTGAAATTTTATAAATTTTATTTTTCAAAGTGGACTTCATTTTTGGATTTGAAATATCAAAATTAGATTAGGGTGAATTTTTGGTATTTTTTTAAAACATTCTCGTTTTTATGAAGAGTGACAAACACTGTGTTATTGTTTAAAATCGAATATTATTTAAATAATTTTTATTATTATTTAATTTTTTTTAAATTCAAAATATATACATAAAATCTATATTAGTTCAATGATATTCATTTCAGTCATTTTATAATACGTTTTGATGTATAAAATTTTATTGAACTTTTTAAAGTCTTTTACCCACCTTTAGGCATATTTTAAAATTTGCATAAAACATAATTTTACCACTCTTGTGAATTCAATTTAAAAAATACACAATACATAGTTGACCTCTTTTAGTAAAATGTTGTTCAACATTTTGAAAATAATTTTTGGTGAAAAGTAAGTTTTTGAATTTTATTTACCGCTGTAAAAAGTAAATAGGGTAATTAAAGGTAAAAATTATATTATAACTACCCTAACACTTGTCCTAATTATATTGGTAAAATATTTATCAATCATAATCAACCTTAGGAATAAAATATGATCCTCTTTTATCCATGTGGATTAGATTTGAACTTTTATTATATTTTATGTAAAGAAGAGTTAAAAGTGTTAAATTCAAAATTTAATAACTAAAACATTTTAAATATAGGGATATACGTAAGATAAATTCAACTATTAATATTCATTAGAAATATAAAAATATTTACTAAATCATGTTATTTTATTTATTATATTTAGACATTTAATATGTAAATTAATTTATTACACAATGATGATGGAGTACTTACCATATTTATGAAAGATTTAAAAAATTGATATTATAAATATCAAAATAAACATAAATTGAGACATTTTAGGCATTACATTAATTGTATAGGTTAATATGTCATTTTATGATTGATATAATGGATTTTTTATCTAAGTAATAATGTTTTTGTGACTTTCGAAAAAATGAAATAATAAATAGTTTCAAAATTGATATAAATGAGTTTTTAAAACAAATACTATATTATTAAATGATATAATATTCATAAAAATATAAGGATCATATAGAGGAATAAAATAAGGATATATATGTCATTAATTAACCACTTGGGATTCTCTTGGAATTTTATAGTATGTTTATTAACCATGTAATATAAAATTACAAGAAGACATGGTAAAATTTAAACTACTTAACTAAGTGTTAAATCTAAAAGATAATGTTAATATGGTGACCTAAACGTGTCTAAAACCTATTGGTTGAGGGGTTTTCGACCCATATCCATATTATCCTAGAAATAAATTCTTTTTGATCCATTATAAACGAAAAATTATTTTATAATAAAATAATATTTCACGCTTTTCCAAAAGTGACCCACACCACTCTTATAAAAGGGTACTTCACCTTCTCTTAATTTCAAAGCTCCAAAAAAATAGGATCGGCCATCGACTTCTAAAATATCCTCCAAAAAACCATAAATTAATCCTAGAAGACTTATATTTATCAAAAATCTAACTTAAGGGTCCCTTTTGATCAAATCAAAAGAAAAAACCCAAAGAAGAGGTAATAATTTTATCACAACTTTCAAAGTTCTTTTCTTCTTCCAATTCTCATTATTTTTTATTTCCATACCAAACTAATAACTCCAGTAACTTATACATATTGTGATGTTATTATAAATATGTTACAACCATATTTATTATTATATCCATCATATGAATGAAAAAGTCACCAAACGTGCGTACGTACAATTTACCATCTCCATGTTGTGGTGTAGTTTGTTATACAACACTTAATTTTTTGGATGGGTATAATAATGATTACAATTTATGTAAAAAATAAATATAAAATGTTAATGACTTTTTATATATATGATATATCATCCATTTATATAAGATTTTACCATCAATAGAATGATATTTTCTCTCATGCGTACATACTATTTACCATCTCCCCGAATGCGATGAGATTCATTCCCCACCGTAACCATTAAAAAATAATTTTCATTTAATGACTTAAAATAATGTTTATGATCTTAATATAATTTTTTATATGAATAAAATACATTATATCTTGAAAAAACATGACTTATATTATGAAATATATAAAGGAAAATGAATCAGTTAACACCTAAAACAATGATACTACTGAAATATTATTAATAAAGAAATATGAGAGGATCATATATGATATCAGATTTATGTATGTGGTTCTTGTATAATTTACTAAATATGGTTTAACTATTATACAAGAAGTTTATATACCCATGAATAATGAAAAGTACAAGTTAAGGGTTAATAATACAATATCTTTATTATCCGAGGTTGTTTATACAGGAGTGTCTACTAGGACCTCTTTACCATCCAAATCTTTGTTTCTTACAAATGTATTCCAATTTTTTTTACTATTTTCTTGATATTGGGTTAAATTCATATATACCCTTGTTGGACAATTTATAAAATTGTTTGAATGGAATTTTTCTATCTCTTTCCAAACAATGTACTTTATAACCTATTCAAAAAATTAAGGTACAAATGTATTTTTTAACTTACATGGATGGTGAGGCTATTTTCCACCATTATAACACCTTTGAATCTTTCCTTACAAACTTATTAGAATATTTTCAAAATAAATGTTTTCTTTTATGATTAAATGATAGTAAAGTTATTTCATAATAGAAAGAGATATTTCCTTCAAACAAATTTGATTTCATCTACGTCAACATCCTTTGATGGATTTTACACTTGTTTGACTATGATTTATTATCATACAATCTTACATATTGTATTGAAGATTTTTTGATATGTTTGAATATGAGTGTGTTATTTTTATACCATTCATGGTTTATTGTTAAAGTAATAACATTTCTTTTTCTAGTTTAAATATTAATGTTTATGTTATGTTTCATCCTTTTCATATGAGGAATGTGTCGGACTTAGTAAGTGATAGGTGAAGCCCAATATATCTTCTCAATTCACCGGTAGGTCTCATGAGAAAAACTAGTGTTTTGGAAAAAGGGCTTCAAAAAATCATATTTGTAATCTTGGGATGAGGCCTTGACTATGTGAATATGATGTCTGGAATTATGAATTTCATCATTAGGAAATTAGCTATTTATATTACGTGTGATTATTCGACTAGTAGAATTTCCATGTGAATAAGTAAATGGAATTATTTAATTTAGCTTCACCATATCTTTCTGAAGTTTATGTTTAAAAGGCTTGTGTTTAATTCATATACATTTCTTTAAATATTTATGCTTATTTAATATTTTTTTCTCTATATAGATATCCTTACTGAGCATCTGAGATCACCCATTTATTATGTTTTCATTTTCCTAGTATGTCAAGAAGTATATTATGATTGACCTATCGGGATAAGCTAAAGGATATGAGTGTGGTAAATGGGGGAAAATGTTGGTTTTTTATTTCATGACGTAATGTAAAACTTATGTATGTATCTAGAACGCCCAAGGCTTTAAAACAATTCAGTCATTAAAGACGTGATCTCAGGTTATCATGCCAATGTTATGTAATAATTCACCGAAAATGGGTAACTAGGGTCGAAGAGTTACAAAGTTTATGTTGAAGAACCTCTTGTTTTTGAAGATACAAAACATACTAAACATGTTTTCAATCATACAAAAGCTTTATATGGATGTAAACAATCCCCTAGAGCCTAGAATGATATACATACAAGATTTTTGTTACAAAATAATTATTTTAATGGAGCTGTTGATTCAACAAATAATTTATATGATGAAAATAGAAATGTTTTGATTATATAAATTTATGTTGATGAGATTATATTTGGATAAACTCACCAATTTTTAAATGATTCATTTGTGAATCTTATGAAATCTGAGTTTTGAATGAGTATGATGTGTTAGTTAAGATTTTTCCTTTGTTTTCAAATTTCTTGAAAACCAAAAGAAATCAATATATCTCAACATAAGTATATTAAATAACTAATTTAAAATTTTGGACATGAAAACAATAAATGTTTCATTGCTCCAACAGTTTCTCAAATTCTCTTCATCTTGATATGGATTAAAAGTAGTGGATCAAAAATCTTTTAAAGCAATTATAGGAAGTTTATTATACGTAACTGATAGTCATCCAGACATAAGGTTTTCAGTAGGCTTATGTGCAGGATATCAATATACTCAAATAGAGTCATTTAAAATCAGTGAAAATAATTTTTCTCTATTTAAAGGAAACCATTGATTTAGGAATTTTATATTCATCTTGAAATTATTTTGATTAAAAAATTATTGAGATGCAGAATTTGGTGGATATAGAATGGATATTGAAATTTTATCTAGAACATTTCATTTTATAAGAGATTCATTATATTCTTGGTTAGGAAATAAGAAACACTCAGTATCACTTTCCACTACAAAAACTAAATTTGTAGTTGCTTGATGTTTTTGTGCTCAAGTGTTGTGGATGAAACACACACTCACTGACTACGACATAAGTTTTAAGAAACCATAGATAATATGAGATAATACTAGTTCCATTTCAATAAGAAAAACCATTCACATAATTCTCATGAAAAGAAGATAGAAAATAGGAATCACTTTCTTTGTAATCACACAATTAAGGGAGATATAATTCTCTAATTTATCAGAATGAAAGATCAACTTACAGATATTTTTACCAAATCATTACCCTCTATAGATTTGAATATATTAAACAAAATATAGGAATGATAACATTATAACAATCATACATATTAAATTTTTTTGTGAAACATATCTCTTTACATTAATATACTCTTTTTCATAGGGGAGTACATATGTTTATGACTTTATATTTCCTTTTTTAACCAGATTTTCCCCATAAATTATTCTTAATGTAAAACTATTTTAAAAATTCATTCAGAACCTAAAAATTTTTCTTAAATTTTTTTCAGAAACAAAAATTTTATTTTCTTAATAAAATTGTTCTAAACCTAAGTTCTTCAATAAGAATCTTATCAATATTTAAAATTGTTTTAGAGTTATCAGGATGGTATTTTCCCATACTTAATTCTTCATAATTTAAATTTTTTACTTATTGGTATTTCTATCTTATTTTAAGAAAATATTACCAGAATCACTTTCCATAAATATGATTTTTCCTTAAAACCTCAAGAGATCGGAACATATAAATTCTTATTCAGCACTAATATCAACTATCAGTTCATAAAAACCGAATCCTAATCGGTGGATTGATTCAAGAATTTGAGCCATCACTATAAATCCTATATAAAATACACCCTATTCATGTCCCACATTATTTTTTTCAGTGATTTTTCTATGAATCTCTATAGCCCTTCAAATCTACCATTTAATTTTCTCTGTTTCTTAATCTCCGAATATATTTTGACATTTCTTTAAGCAATCATATGGCATACAACAAGGAACTCAATGATTGGTTAATTTAACAAGAAAGGTTGTTGGACCCAAATTTCATTCTAAAGTATGATTCTCTGATTTCAAATATCATTAAGTTGAATGGATGTGAAATCCTTTTCATTGGAAAAACAATAAATGAGGATATGGTTTATCCTTACCAACTTATTGAAATTTATGATATGATCATTTTTTATGAACAATGAGGAATATTTCTGTTTTCATTAAAGAGCTATGGAATGAATTACTCATTATCATTTAACAAGGCTGCAATAATTCTATATATACCATATGAAAAAGCGGCTATCATCTGTTTACACAAGCTTCCAGACAAGGAAGGGTCTTTTGGTATGGTTAAGGAAATTGGGTTCCTTGGGATCAAAGCATTTACATCACTAAATATCAATCATATTTAAACCAACATTAGATTCCTAGCACTACGGACGCATGGTTTTCTCATTCCTAGGATGGGAGACAAATATTCGCTTAAGAAATGTGATATCTTAATGATGAATTTCTTTGAAAATCAATAAAATAAAAATCACATCATGTACATTCTACTAACCATCATCAATATCAAGAAATGAACCCTCAAGTATTAGATAATAATTTATCTAGAAATCTTATAATAGATTATTTTCCTTTTCCAAGAATCATTCAGTATACCTAGTAACTAAAAACCTAGATTCTTCAAGATAATGTTGTTGAGTGATGTAACTCTAAGAATAATAAAGATTTTTTTTTTTATTAATTAAAGATATTTATTTGATCATCCTGATAGTGATGTTCAAGATTCTAGTAAGAAAGGTGATGTAAGAGAATGTTCCTAGAAAACCCTAATTAAATGATAAGATAATGGACCAGAACCTCAAGAGAAAGCATCATCTCCTAAATCAGTATCTTCTCCAACCAATACAAAAAAGGAAAGGACATTTTCTTCTGAATTAGTAGCCATGTGGAGAGAGAAAAAAAAGAAAAAAATGTAATGAGATGTTGTTTTTGTTTTAATACTCACTGAGGTTGTGGCCCTAATGTTTCAAGAAGGTGAAGATCTTGGGAAGAAAGAAAAATAGAACAATTTTAATAAGAAGATGTCAGAAGTCGAGATTGTTCAAGATTTTCTTAGAGATAAAAATAAGGCATCTGAACAAGTTCACGTACCCTAATCCTTCTTAAAAGAATCAGTGCGAAATGAAACACCATGTGTAGATAAGAGTAATAAATATCAATTCTGTAACCCATTTTTGATGATGAAAAAGTGCACCAAGAAGAAGAAGATGAATAGGAAGAAGAATGTGTTGATGTAATAAAAATGTTGGAAGAATATAATTATAAGGAGGGTCCTTTTGACATGTTTTCTATCAAAACATCCCATATTGAAATGACCCAGATAATATAAGAAGGGAATGATGATGATTGTCATGATAATTTTGATAAATCATTAGATGATGAAAGTAGTAATCTGGATGTTATTCATCCAGATGATGATAAAGAAATTGGTGAAAAATGTGGTGTTAAAGGTGTTTATTATGATAGAATAATTTTTGATTATGATATTGAGCATTAGTGTCCGATGGTTGAGAATGAAATATATAAATATTAAAAAGGTAAGAAAATGGTTATTGAATGAAAAAAAATCTAATGTTGAAAAATCCATGAAATATGTTGTTGGAACATATAATGGGAAAAAGAATGAGCAAGATAATGTTACCTCACCAGCAAAAGAATATTCTTTAGAATTCTCATATTCCATAGGAAAATACATTGTTTTTCAGTCCATGAAAAACCTTGTGAATACCATTCCCTTATTTCCATGTATTTATTTCAGGTGCTAACAGCTTCAACAAACATTCAATCAGAAGTAAGATTCAACAAGAATTATCATGGAAAAGTTATTCAATCTCGATGATGATTTTATGACTTTTTAAATTGGTTATGATGCTCATATGAGATATTGAAAATAGATAACCAAGTATTCTAAGTTAGTGATTGATGATTGTTAAATCACGGATGGTTTTAATGATTCAATAAAGGATTCCTTTGTTAAATTAGATGAAAAGAGTGAGAACCTTACAACAATCCCTTTAGAGAGGCTGAATCAAGAACAAGCTACCCAAATCCAAAAACATAAATACATAAATGGAAATCTTAATTCTGTTGCTTTAAATTTTTAATTGGAAATGTAACTCAAGTAAGAGATGAAAAAAAACTCAAAGAGTAAGAAGTGGTTATAATGTATCTAGGTGAAATTCATAAGTCTCATGTAGAATTATTATATGTTCTAGAAAAGAAAAACCATGATCAGGATTTGTTGAACATGATTTTTGAAGACAATCATAAAGGGTGGAAGAAGTAGATGGATACCTAGAGAAAGATCATGCCGAAGGAGAATAAGGATGAATGACTTCATAAATCTGATTTTTTTTTGTATTTTTCTTTTTATCAAATATTTTCATCCTAATGAAATTTTGTTATCATTCAATTACTTCGTTTTTTATATTCTTAACCCTTCCGGTAAAATAATTTTTCATTCCTTCCATTCTATATTAAAAATCCCAAAGGGGGAGAAAATAATGATACAAATAATATTAAAAAGTATAATGCCTAAGTAAAAGGTAGGTTACATAAATTAGAAATTCTTAAGTAAGGAAGAGTTGTTTCATTACGAAGCACAAGAATATGATCCTTAGGGTTTCTGAAAACTAAGGGGGAGTTAATTGAATTCATCATGGGTCATAATTAAAGGGAGATAAATATTTCTTTTACTTTAAAGGTGAAAAACTTATTCAATATATTCTTTTGAGAAAAGTTGTGTGTGATATCCAAAAAGGGGTAGATTGTTGAGTCAATATGTTTCCTTATGAGTTTTCAATTATATTATGTTATGAAAATCACAAACACAAGTTATTATAGAAAATTATCATTCCCTATGAACGTTTCTCATAACGAAAATTTACTTTCTCTAATTTTTTTTTACATCATATGGATTTCATTGTCTTATCTTGTGTTTACCAAAACCAAGACAAATCTATTTTTATTATGTCCAAAATTGGATAAATATCTAACATAGAACCATATAGTATCCTAGAATATGATTTCCACATAACTGCGAATCTAATTTCTTCTGAAATCAGACTCTTTTCTTATCTAAAATAGAACTCTGATTTTTTTCTGAAATTTAACTATGATTTCTATAGAAATAAGACTCTGATTACTTTTGAAATCATACTCCCATTTCTTCTGAAATCATACTCCGATTTCTTATGAAATCAAACACCCATTTCTTCTGAAGTCATACTCTGATTTCTGTAGAAATCAAACTCTGATTTCTTTTGAAATCATACTCTTATTTATTTTGAAATAAGAATCCAATTTATTCAAAATTCAGATTCCGAATTCATCATAAATCGCATTCTGATTTCATAATAAATCAGATTCCAAATTATTCAAAATTCATATTCCGAATTCCTCCAAGTTCCTTTTACTTTGAATTCGATTGATCATATTATATAGACTCTAATTCACAATTTTAGATCAATCCGATTAAATTATTTTCTTCCAATTAACTCATTTCCATAAAGTAATGTTTCATTTTATCAGATCCTAATCTTGTTAAAGTTTATTATTCTTAAAATATTTTTTAATTTATTTTTAAATTTTTTTATCATGATAATTTTTCTCATCTTTTCTTACATTAAATGATGTCGTACAGTATGTTTCTAACTAACTGTTGGTAGATTGACCCATGTATAGGTCCCTTTGAGATTTAATGAAAGTTATGATCATTAGAGGAGGATCCGACTGTTGGTATTTTTCACTGATAAACACCCATTCAATTGAACGAGAATAGAACAGAACACACATCTAGAGATAAAATGATGTGATGATGTGAATTGATTTATAAAGAGAGAGACTCTAATTCCTTTTTCGATTGTTGTGAACAACTTTTTCAAGCTGTGAACAACTTGTTCAAGCTATGAAAAACATGTTCATCCTTCTTAATAAGATTCATATTGTTTCTTATCAAGCAAAGGCTTTCGGGTATAGGAAGAAATTGGTGTTTACTAGCTTAATATTTTAGGTCTTTCAGTGATAGAAAGACAGACTCTGATACTCTTATCGAGGGCTTACTCTATTGTGGGTATGAAGGACTTTCATGAATACATAAATAATGGGACATTTATCAAAGGTTTTTAGATACCCATCTTTTTGGGTTAAAATATTACATCTACTTTTTGTGTTGTCTTTGTTTTAAGTTTTAATTCCGCAATTTTTTTTAATGAAACAGAGTATAACATTATTATTCATTCTTATTCTTGTACACTTTGATATTAATAATATTATATATGCTTGAAAGTAGAATCTTTCTCTATGTAAACTTGCCTTATGTTTTATTATCAGAACAATATTATTGGATCTAAAGAAACTTAGTTTCTTAGTTAAGAACTAAATACAGTTTGTGAGTCTATCTTGTCTAAAATTTTTAAACATAGATTTTCTGAAGCATAAAAATGAATGTTTTTAGTACAATAATACACCTCCCCTCTTGTAAATGAGCATCTACATCTATATTTCAATCCTGTATTGATATATTAGATTTATTATCAACCAATGTGGTAAATTTATATTTTTTTAACCATTAATTATTGTTGGTGATGGATTGTTTCCACCCAAAAAATTACATGGTACTAATTGAATTAATTAAAATGTGTAAATGTAATAACATGAGGTTTGATTAAGGTTCATTAATTTTATAGATAAGATCACTAAGTATAATATATGATTAATTAGTGTATGTTTATAGATGGATTATTTTTTCATGATTAGGAAGGCCTTGGAATGTATTTTTATACATATGGAGAAGGCTTGAGGTGTTTTAAATAAATTCTTGAAGTTTTAGTATTGAGAGAATTTTCAAATGGAATAATATATGTAATATTTTCCTTATATTTTAAGAAAATGGAAATATATCAAGGTGATAACTATATATATAAGATATTTCATATACATTAGAACCAAAAAAATTACTAACAAAGGGAATGAATATTCATTAAATATGTTATTAAAAACATACATAAAATATTCTATAGAGAACTAAATAATTCCTAAAAGGAATCTTGTATATGGTGATATGTAGAATTTTTTTTATTTTATTTGTTTTAATACTATTACATAAAAATTTATCATATTTTATGAGATATTTTATATTTTTTTTTGAATTTCATGATTTAGAAAATTCCATGGTGTTTATATTGAATATAAAACATATTTACTAAGAAAAATTACATTTTTTGAGAATATGTATCATATTTTCATATCATAAGATAGAAATATGGTTAATTCAAGAAACATACGCAATGCATAATATTTTTTGTACATGTTTAATATAATTGAATCTCATAAAATAAATTTATTATATATTATATATCTTATGCACATGTTTTCATAAAATCTTCCAGATATATTGTTTTCATTACATTTAGGTGATATGATGCATGAAACCTATAATAAATCCGTTATTCATCATCACAAGCATTCCCACTAGGTTCGAAATCATTCTTCACTATTTTTTGTTTGATTATGGGGGGGATTCATGGTTGGAAAATCAGTCACATAGGTTTTACTATTTTAATATTATATTGAAACTTGAAATTGATCACATGTCCAAAACAATATAATGTACTACTTTCGAAAGGAAGGTGATCATTTTGGGATTCAGACCCAACGGTACATTGGAACTCACATTGGTCAAGAGGATGGTAGTTCAGGATATCATACTATTTTAGGTAGGATTATTTCCTGTTACGGGGCCCTATTACATATTAATGATATTCTCATGAATTTACTTCTAATGAAGTTATGGGACTAGTTACCCAAAAAAAAATTTGACATGTAAAATCCTTCAATATTCAATGGGGGTTCTATTAATGGTATCATCTTTATGTATATGAGGTTCTCTATCTATTTCCCATTATTTTTTAGAAATGAATACATGATTGTATTTTTAATCAATATAACAAAGAACCCTGGAGTTTACATCCATTCGGGGAGGCGATAGGTGTTTTTTGGATGGTATTGATCATTCATGAGGTTACCAATGTATTCTTCTTATAATTGGAATCAAAACCCAAGTAATTATTCCATTTCATGAATTTTACATCATGAAAAATGATATATTTGAGGGAACATAGGAACCCATTATAGAGATGGATCCACTGGAAGGCTTCCTATGGATCATGTTTATAATTTTAATAATATTCAAAATAGTTTGATCATCTCATAATATGTTGATGGTTGTTGATAGATAAATAATGATAGTGAGGGTTCTTTCATATGGTTTACCAATATGGGAAATGATTTCGGTGCTTATACTGAGGTGAGTTCCCTTGTATGGGGGTAATCTTACTATGTCACTCAATGGGAATAACACACTGAGGTTTCCCTGTATGGGTAAATTTATTATTTGAATTATATGACCGTTTCAGATCCATATCCACTAAGATCCATGTTTGGTGTGAGGAAAAATGGATTTATTTTGATCAGTCCCATCACATATGGATCTGGTACTTATCAACTAGGGTGACCCTATATTAGTGTTTTGTATGGAGATAGATAAATTGAAAGGAATCCTATGTATCCCACTCGTACAAGGTATCATATTCCTTGTAGAGCAATTCATCCCTAACCTGCTGACATGATCGAGGTACTTGAGGGCATAGATGCGACATATATATAAATTGCTACCCATGAATGAGTTCTCTTCCTCACTTTGGATGGACTAGAAATGATTTTATACTAATATGAGAACTTACTCCCACATGTGATGAATAATTTAGATATGGAGGGGATTACAACTAAGTGGATTCATGTGGGTGCTCGGACCGTAGGATGGAATCCTATGTATTCTTATTATAGAAGTAATCATAATTCTCATATTATATTTCTGGGTATGGTCAGATTTTTTAAATAGACATGGTTATCAAGTCTCGGGGTGTCTTCCAAATGTTCTTAACATGTCAGAGGTTTTATAACGGACATGCCATGTGTGTCATTATTTCATGTCCTAACTGTATTCCTAACATGTCCAGTTTATCTGTATGACATCTCATGATTGTCTGCCAAACAATACTGATATGTGTTAGGGTGCTATTCATGATTGAATTAGACTTGTCTAGGTCTTCCACATGATATGTGTAGAATGTCAGAAAAAATGTCCCATGAATCTGATGACATTTTTAAGGGTCTTCATTTGATCAGTGGAGACAGGTCTAAGTGTATTGGGTGATTAGGGATAACATACTAGAAGGTTTTCACCTGGCATAACTGAATCATTTATGGGACTTTTCATAATCAATGCAGACATTCCCAAGGGTGTCTCGTGATGTTGGATGGAATATCGGAAGGCAATCACATGAATTGATGGATAGGTCCACAGGACTTTGCATTCCATCATCAACATGTCAGGAGGAATTTTTGTGACTCATATGACATGTCTATAAGTAGTTTTATAATTTTGATGATATGTCTTAGTGTTTTCTCATTATGTAGAGAGTTCATGAAAAAATCATGATTCCATTTCATGAAAATCACTATATACTACTTCATGTATTACTTATATTGTTTTCAATAATTTTTTCATATATGCTTCAATGATTTTCAATAATTATATTTTTGATGTTTTTCATGAACAACTTCAAATATGAAATCTCCTTCTCATAATCTGGTTATCACATCGAAAGTCCTTCATGTGATGAATAGGTGGACCATGTTAAGCACGTATCCCTTCCATGTAATACCATAGGTCATTACCTAGATTTAACTTGGTGTAATACCCTTAATATTGTGGGGATTTTTACTATGATATGTCTGATCTTCTAATCTACCTTGTTTTTTATATCATCTCATGTGTTAAGACCGAGAAGGGTGTACATAGGGGGAGTTTTGGCTGAGATTATGTTTGCTTCACACAGTGAGGGTGCTACGTACAATGGCCCGAGTAGATGGGGAATTTTCATGAAAAAATTATTGGAGTCCCTCATGATAAGGAGTAAAAAGTTTTTATGTGTTGACTTAGTGACATTTGAATGGATTCATACAAGCATCATCCCTGGATCCCACAACCAATAGAGGCCACTGTGATGGACTCATAAGATCACATGATCTGTATCAATTAAAGTGATTTGTAGGTGTACCTATATTTTTTAGTGTATAAAAAATGGTTGCATGAATTGAAATTTGGAAATGGGGATTAACTAGTTTCACATGATAATATTCTCATGATCATGCGATACATAGTTGTACACTCACATCATTAATTGTTTTAGTTCGTTATCCTCGGAAACATACTTGGAGTGCATACATCGATCTGGATTATGACTTTCCATGCATCATTCAAATAATCTAATGATCACAATTTTTCTTTTCATACTCCCTTTCATTATTATATGATACCATGTGGTCTACATGACCAATTTTCAGAAAAGTTCATGAAAATGATTGAACTGTCATGCTAGAAAATGCTATGTTGATTTTTAGGCACTCCATATGATGTCAGTACTATATCGCATTATCATCGCCACCTTGATTGTACAATATCGATAAAAACATATAATGGATTCACATGGCTCACATGGTTGTTTTCAATGATGTAGCTGGTTGCATATGAAAAGATTTTTCATTCATGGCCTCAGGAAAAAAGTAAACTTACATTATATCAATTTGATTATTAGAGAAGGTCGATGTGGAAATAGTCAAGTAAATGTAGAGACCCGAAGATTAACGTACATGGACATTACATTACTTTTTCGGAATACTTAATACATAACAAAAACACACACACAAGGACCGTAATAGTTTAGTGTCTTTGGAAACTTGGAACGTAATCTTCTAATCGTGGTGAAAGATCTTCAACATCTCCCATTAAAATCTTCCCCTTTTTTTCTTACATAAAACCTTTTTTTATATCCCGGGGAAAAGAAAACATAAAAAGGGTGAGCTCAAATGCTCAGTAAGGGTAAACAAAAGAAATATCAATCACATCATATTCATAAGAACATAACCTTTTGGAAATCTTAACCTGCAAAAGAGATCATAATATCATAACATGGGATAAATCATAGTAGTGAAATGTAATCCCAATAATCATAACCTTAAAACATGAAACTTTGTGTCATACACACATAATAATAGAGAATCATTTCTTATTAGTCAAGACTCATTGCCAATACTATCTTAGTGGACAAAGTCTATTTCTGAACCGAGTTCACTCCTTGTTTCAGTCCTGTTTCACTGAACCGGTTTAACCTGCCGTTCCAGCCATGTCTATCTCATGAGATATAAAATCTTTACCCAATGCATTGGAGGGAGATATAGGTCCCACCCATCTCATAATGATACCATTCTTATGTGTTCTACAAAATCAAAAATCATACATCATTGCACAACCCACGTAATAAAAATGGGAATCTTAAACATCATGCCATCATAAAATAATCCATATAAGACAAAAAGACATCATAAAAATAATTCCATCAAAACATAATCAAATCAATGTAAAAATAGGTATAGAAACAGAACCCTATATTATCTTAGATGGAAAATAATTTTGATAAAACACTTAAACTTCATTCTTGAGGAAAATATCCTTTCTACTTCAAAAACAATTTTCCTTTCTAAACATGTCATACAATTCTAAACTAAAATAATTTTATTAAAAATAGACTTGAAAACTTGTAAAGGATGATTCTTGGAAATAATTTTTTAAAAATCCATTCATTCCGTATAAGTTAAAAAAACATTCTTCTCGTACTTTTGTCGGAAAATTCAAAAAGTACCACGTACGAAAAATGACAAAAGATTCCTTTCATATCTTTTAAAAACTCACCGATGGTTAAAATTGGATATAAACTATTATAGAATTATATAAATATTACATTTTGAGGAAACATGGATGAGGATGATAAATATAACCTAGTAAATTTTGAAGTATAAACAATCTCGAATAAAAATTGAGATTGCGAGATTTTCCCTTACCTTAGGTCTGATTTGCTTCGTAAGTGTCCGAACCTCTTGTATAATGATTTAAATAATGTCATTTACTTATTCCAGAATCATGCTCATTGTTATGATATCATTTATGGTTCACTTATGACTTTATTTCACCCATTCTTTTGAAAATTCCATGTTAAAGAGCATTTTGGGTAAAATCGTTTTATTTGTCGTCCGTGCTTTGACTTGTAATTATTCATATGATTACTTAGATCATGATTACTTATTTACAGAATATAAAACATGATTTATATATAATATATATTCAGAATATACATATATATATAATAGATCAGTAAATGGAAAGAAATACACCGTTCATGGAGACGGTAGGCCGTACGTACGAATGAACGCTGTATTCGTTTCCTTATTGAGTTGAATGGAATTAAGTAGATGAAATACATATATACACAAAAAAATCAAGTATCATTATTATTTCATATATTTCATGATTACTTATTTTATATAATTTATAATCGTTCATGAATGGTTAACGTGGAGAATGAATCTCATCGCATCGTGGAGACGGTAGTCCGTACGTACGCACGAGCGATGATATCGTTCTCATGATCGTGGAATTGTATTTGAGTGTATGTATACTATTTCAGAATCAATATCACTTTAAAATAATCATATATAGTTATTATGTACACCATTATACCCATCAAAGTAAGGTGGTGGTGGAAAATAGATTACACCACGGTGTGGAGACGGTATTTCGTACGTACGCATGCGCGGTGATTTCCTTTTCTGTAGGATGGATAGATAGTGAAATAGGGTTGTTTCATAATTATAATAACGTATCAGAATATGAGTGATACTGATGTTATTACTTCATAATTAAACAACCTAAGAAGAAGAATTGGAAGAAGAAATAAAGTTGAAATAATCGGTAACGGACATTACCTCTTCTTTGAAGCGCCTCTTTGAGATCTCCTTTTATGGCACTAAAATTGGTCTTTGAGGAAGACCAGAACCTCTAGTATGTTTCTAGGGAAGTGGAGAAGATAATTTGGAAGGTTTTGGCCGATATTTAAGGCTCTAATTGGTGTGAGGAAGAGAGGGATGAGGTTCCCTTTTATAAGGGAGGAGAGGGGTACCTTTGGAATTCTTAAAAATATTAATTTATAATAAATCTAACCCCACTTAAAAACCTCCACAAATGACTCATATTCGAATATTAGATGAGATAGGGTTGTAATCTCATCAACCAATCAAATTTAGACATGTTTGGATCTTATTTTAAACCCTATCATTTTGATTTATCCTTATTTAATCTATTTAAGTTTATTTGTGGTAATAAAATTCTAAATTTTAAATTATAACAAAGAATTACTTATTTGTTGTGAATTTTCAATAATTTTTTACTTAATAACATTTTAGACCATATAAATTTAAATTTGTAATTTTTAAATATTTTTGTGATTTTTAAACAATTTTATAATATGTTATTTTTATAAAATAACAATAGTGTCAATTTTGACACTACTCATTTATTTGAATTTAAATAAAATATATACAGACGATATGTTTGAACTAAAAGCTTTAATAGATTAATAAAAGGTCATATGTATCTATAAAAGTAGTGGATCACATTAAATAGTTCATATAATATTTATTTTATTATTTTTAAAACCATTTATTTGGTTTATCTCTTAATAAAATAATTACTACAACATTTTTGTATAATTATTTAATATACTGATTTGTTGCATAAAAATTAAAACTAAAATCATATGATGAAGATAAATCGATTACCTTTCACAATAATACTTTTACTCGAATTTTTCATCTTAAAATCACAATATTTAAATTGTTATATTTATTAAATTATGAAGGTGAAAACTTTGGCAACATTTAAAATAAAATAATATAAGTGTCATAATCACATTAATAAGGCTCCAAACGGTTATATATTAGGTCATTAAGGTGTAGATATACACTACCAATAAGTTTTGGTCAGTTTTTGGTCCTTTTAATGGGTATTATTATTTCAATAAAAAATATATTACTTATTTCCCACGTAATAAATAATTTCTGTATCATTAATGTATCACCATTAATGACAAATATTTAATCCCTAAAAATTCTAAATAAATTATCATGATTTATATAATTTTATTAGATTTCTGGAGACTATTCATGTTCGATGTTTTATGATATTTATCACTAAATTAAAATTATTATACTTATAATATTTAAGAGAGTGACATGCTGTCACTTTCTTTGGTTTTAATAATAATTAAATTATTTTCATGGTAAAAAGTCCATAAAAGGAATCTAATCTGACCCTTAGGTTATATGGGTCTACTTTTAGCCATCCAATAGAATTTTGTCATGTGTTAGAATAATTTTATAATATTATATTTACCCTTAATAACCCGATTTACCTTTAACTATGGTAAATAAAATTTACCGTAGTTACTATTCAAAATTCCCAAAAATAAAAATTAGCTTATTAACATAATTTGGACCCACTGATTCCAAATATGGAATCCATTTTTACAAATTCAATACAAAAAAGTTGAAGAAATTAAATCAAAATTAATCCCGTTGTCGAAAGAAAACAGGTTTTTTCTTTAAAACATTGCAAAAGATTGAATTGATTTACCCTAAGAATTTAATGTAAAATCAATGTTAATGACATAAATTATATTAAATGGTAAAAATATATTCTATTTATACTTTAAAACCATTCAATATTATAATTTAACCATATAAATTATTGCGATGAAAAAAGTTGTTTTTAATTAAAATATAGCGTGTTTTTACTATTCATCAAAATATGAAAGTTACCAGAATAATATGAAAAATTTATCCAAAGTAAATTTTTATTTCTTGATTCCAAATAAGAATTTTATTTTTTCAAATTGAACTTATAAATATGTCAAAAACTAGATTTAAATTGTGTGCGCCAGCAAAAGGCGACAAAACTGCATTTTTTTAAAAATACTTATTTTAACCGAAAATTTTATTATGTTCTTATACCATGTTATAGAAAATGTGTAAGATGAATAATAATGTTATAAAATTCAAAATTTATTTAATACTATTCATAAGGGCTAGTTCATAATAATATTGTAATAATATATCGCTGTTTAGTAAAACCCGGTATTGCGTACAACACACGCTATCGAAGAAGGTCGCGATTACGTGTAATGCAATCCAAGTCAGGGTTGCATGTTGTGCAAGAATCCTTCATTGTTTGATATAACAAAATCCAACCATATTTAATTTATACATTGAATATATATATATATATATATACTCAATGTTGCGTAGAATAACTATTATCAAAATTGTGTGTAACACTATCCAAGAATAGTGTTGCGTATACTGTAAACTAATACGGTATTGCATATAGCGCAAGGTAATCTTGGTGTATCATACAACACAAGAAATTAATGAAATTAAAAGAATATTTTTCATAAAATCTCGCGGTGTTACAGTAAATGCATCACTAGTACATTCGGTGTAGCTCACTACATTGAAAATAGGGTGGCAGTGATTATAATAGACATGTGGGAGGATAAAGATGATGTTTGAGGTGATTGGATGGAGTAGAATAATCATATCAAATGGAATTAATTATATAAATATATTTTAATGAGGGTGAACTGTGTCGTTCTATCTCCCATACCACAATGTTTCTCAGAAATGAGGGTCACATTAATTCAGTGAATCAATGGAAGCATTCCATTGACCCCGTAGTGGGGTCAGCACCGAAAACAAATGAACCATGCCCTCTCCGGTCACGCCATCACATTTCCTGGACCACTATGTCACACATGTAGGCACCATGTGCACTCCCCATGAGTGATATGCTCTCACACTACCTCACTGCTTGGATGTCAAGTTGGCAAACTCTTGGTGTGTGGTTGAGAAGACTCCAACATGTTCCCCAATATGAGTTTACCAGTTGGTTATCCTGGATTACCATTTCATTTTATGAGGGAATATCCATAAAATTAATAGTAAAATATTCAATATATAATCGATAATGATGGAAAAAAACAAAAGTACTTATAATAATAATCCTAATAAAATCCATTTAAAAGACACTCATGAAAATTATATCAATATTTCACTGTCTTCATATTTATTCTACCTATAATGGAAAATTTTATGATGCACAATTATGGGGTTCAAAAAATAACCCATGCAATTGGATTCATTTATAATAAAAGGAATTATATTCTATGTTAAATATAGATAACCTTTATGTGTTCTTGAAAATGTAGTACACTTATAGAACCACCATGAAGAGATTGATTATTTAATGTGTCTATGTTATTGGAATGGATATCTTTGGGATTTCCAATATGGGGGATATTTTCATGGAATTGGTATTTCCATGGGAATAAACTCATCTTGAATCATTAATACTCTAAATTGGAGAGTAGGTATGTATTCCAAGATGGAAAAAGGATTAATATTTAAAGGGTTTTTTGGATGTATCTAAGATAAGAGGCATGTAAATTTCAATGTATCTTGAGGGAATGTGAATCAGTTCATATGTTGTACAATGATGTGAGATTCCAATGTGAATCATTCTCTCACATAAGAAACATATATTTTTGTATAGATAACTATATGGTAATATCCTTACATTGATCTATATAACATGTAGGAATGTGAATTCATTAATTTTACAATGAAATACTTGGTAGAGACCCATCCTTTAGTGAAGATATTTCATTGATCTTGCTCGCATGGAACATTATTAATAGTAGAAATTAGGTCATTCTAATAAGTTTAAGTTCCATCAATACGGACCAAGTATCATGTATTTTATATACACGAGAGGTCTAGGTACCCATAGGTGTGTCCCAATAAATAGAGATTCTCTTTAATTTTTTCATAATTCAATGGACCCAGAAAGAGTTGGTTAATTTTTTTCCAAGGGGAATTAATGATCTCTAAAATATTTGAATCTTTTGTTATATTTCTGTAACATTTTCCTAATATTCATATTGGGAAAATCATAGTGGGGATGCATTTTTATTTTAATCAGGCTACCCTTTTGTAGGTTTTCTTCCAATAATGTTTTATTCCCATTCCATTATATCAAGCTCATTATTTGCTTGATCATACAATATTCATGTCTAGTGAGCTGAGACTACATTTTTTCCTAGGGTAGTCTTTTTGATCTATCAATTTCATGAGCATTATGTATCTTTTTATGGGTGGGATTAAGTTATGAAAACTAGACTATTTTCATGATATAGTTTACTGGATTTGAAAACATACAATATGTTTTTATTGTTTAGGGTCTTCTATTTTTGACAATCTGTTGTTGGTAGTTTACCATTCGTGATGTAGATTATTTCATGCAATTTTGATTTCATGTCATAAGGATGAGAAATAATGTGTAGTTTTAAGTCTTAATTAAATGACATGATACAAAATAATGCAGTGGGGGTAGTCATGAAGGGGATGCCCCAAAACACCCTAATGTGAAAATTTCATCCATGGTGTTGTGAGGGATTTGAGTGGATTGTTAAAGAAATATCGAGGATGGCCAAAAACAGGCTATGGTTCTTAGTCTCATTGATGTGTTTTGATATTTTTTATCGATATGTGTCTCTCTCCATCAAGGAGGATATTCCTCTTATTTTTGGGTAAAATACCCGTATTCATGATCCTATAGGGATTACATTCATGGTCCGTAATAGAAGAACCCTAGTATTTTCCAAGGAATATGAATGATTTGTGAGGATGGTATTAGTGGATGGAAAAATATTTTGGAATATTGGTTCCTTAATATTTTTGGAATATGGGTTCTGTATATCACATATCTAAGAGGTTGAATCAATGAATATCAAATTGTTCAGACCTACGAGAGAAGAACAAAAAAACCAAATGTTTTAAGTTCATCTGTAGTGTTTTCAGGGATCAGAATGATTTTAGATCCTTTTCTATATAGATGAAATAATTCTAGCTGGTGGGTCATAGAAACTTCTACATTATAATAATGGGAATACATGAATGGTAAAGTAAAGGGTATCCCCACACATTTCCAAGGTTCATTAAAGGTTTATAAGGACTATCTGGATGACGATGTTGGAAGTGTACCAAAATATATCCCTGGATTATTCTGAAACCATAGGGATGTTTTTAATTAATTGAGAGGCTTCATCCCTACACCATGTGGTTTCGATTCATGTGGTGTGTCCATTAACAAGGTTCAAGAATATAGTTTCACATCGCTTCATTGAAAAAGGGTTCAATACATGTAGAATTAATGTCTCGGATGTCAAATACACATGTATAGTCATATTTTGAAGATTTTAAATCTTTCTCTAAGAATATATGAGTTAACATGAGGTAGGAACAGGTGGGTATAGGTAAAACATTATTATTTGATGAATCCTATAATGATCCATGTCGTCAGGAAAATAACTTCTAGATTTAATGGGGAGCCATTCTAAGACTAGTGGTTCTATTTGGATTGGCCAGTCCCTATTAGCATTTTACAACCAGGATGTTCCTAGAGTAAGGGATCCCATGGTCCATGGGGTTCCCGGAGAAGGATATCAACTCGAGTAACTATTTGTGTCACCTAAAACATCAAAAACATGAAGGTAGTTTATTGAAAATTTAATATTGGGGAAGTGTTATATCACCCTAAAAGTTGTGTTGTTTCCTAGTAAACACATTTCATGTTGAGGGTATCTGAGATGTCATTACTCTAACTTTTTCCTGAACCATAGGTTACATAAAATCAGGACATAGATTTTACAAGGTCAAAAAAATGCGACCTATTATTATTATTCCTTTTTTATTTAAACTCTTACTTATATGTAAATGAAGATATGAATAGTTTAGGGAGTGTATATTCAACTGGTACTCATGTATCCCTTTATAGGTTTTTAGACTGATATGTTTAATGTTGATTTCACATGTTTTTTAGGGTCTTTTGATTTGGTCCATCGTAGGATAAAGTTTAATTTCAAACAGTATTGAAAAAATTTCATTCCTTTTAAGGTCATGATCTATTGGATATAGTCTGAGGGGAATGTTATAAAACAACATAATTTGGATACCCATGGTCAAAGGTACTCTTTCCTCTTATTGATAAAGATATGAAAATGTTTTAATTCTTGGATCAATGTTTTTATCATGATTAATGGAATGGGAAAATCATAAGGGGGATGACTCAAAACAGTCTATAGATACATGTTCTTCCCCGATGATGTTAGGGCTCACAAATTTCATAAAAATAGTCATTCATTTCCACTATGTCATTAGTTTTTGGCTCAAATCTCTTATGTCAATCCACCATTAGAATTATAAAATAGATACAAATCTTCTCCTTTATATGGGTCATGAAAAGTTTAAGGAATCTAGAGGTTCTCATGATATAAAGTTTGATTAATGGGGAAGGTTCTTGAAAGATGATGGAAGAACCCCATACTCTAGTTGATCTAGAATAGGATATATTTCTCATTTAATAATGAATGATGTTGGTTGATTGTATAAACACATTAATGTCTCATATTAGGGGTGTATATGTCATTAATCTTACCATCATGCGATACAGATGATTTCATTGATGTTTAATTTCATGATGTAATTATTTTTTCCTTATAGTATATCCTAATGTGGTGTGGATGAAGGAATAATATATGAAATTTTATAGAAATCTTTACCTGGGATTCCCAATGCTTGCTGTAAGGGTAGGAATCGAGTCACATGTAGTTCTCAGATAGTTCTTCACATAGGTCTAGACCATATGAAGGGGTTCATTTTTATCACTCTAGATATTATAAATGGACCCATTATTGGTATTTCGGTTGTGACTATATATCCTATGGTAATAGGAATAAATATGCATGTAGTTTTTGAATGTGGAACTATTTAAAATGTTTTATCCATATGCATAGGGGACATTTTTTCCTATTAATAATTGTTTGTAGACCTAAAATTAGATATTCAATAGCCACTATATGTCATATGATGGTATAAATAAAGACACAAGTAGTTTTTGAATGGTAAAAATTTCGTTCAGTTATAAACCACACATAGATGGGGATATTTTTCACATTTATTATTGTAGATGGACCATAGATTGGAGATCTAGGCTTCACTGTGTATCTTTTGATGGTAGGAATCCATCCAATTATAGTTCATGAATTTAAAACTCTCAATGTATGTATAACCAATACATCGAGGGGGGTTTTCACATTGAATATTATGGTTGGACATATGATTGGAGAAATGGGAATCACAATGTTTCAAGGGAGGAAAGGAATCATGATACACCATGTTCTTGAATAGAAAATACTCCACATGAGGTCGGGGCTATATTAATGGGGTGAATTTATCCAATTGATGTTATGGTTGGACCTAGTATTAGAGATCCAGGCATCACAATGCATCTTGTAATGGAAGGAATTAGGAAAAATATATTTCTAGATTTGAGGTATGGATTGAGGTGAATACTAAGGATAGATGATCTCTCAGGAAAGGGATATAGTAATGTGTAGTTTTAAGTCATGAATGTGAAAACAACTAAGCAATTTAATGTCATGTGGTGAATAAATATTCTATTCCATATAAGGTAATACATACTAGACTATGAATAACCTAATTTGAAATGATATATCAGGATCAAACGGGTAATCGTAATCCAATTTTCCTAATCACATGTCGGCTATGATTGTTGTGAATACAAGGAATGCTAAATGAATTATTCACCACACAAATGATATTAATATATATAATATAATATTTTTATCATGTAGTGGCTGGGCCAAGATTGTAAGAACCAGTGTTTTTTCGGACTGCATTTTTGAGCATAAATTTTAATATTTGCAGTTGGATGCTCATAAGGGGTAAAATGGTCATTTTCCCCTACCAGATAATCTCGGATAAATTTTTGACAGCTCCGTTGGTCCCGGAATGGGGATTTTACCCTCAAAAAAGATTTTGGAGGAAATATGATCTGTTTGAATTTTGGTAGAATATTTAATATTTAATATTATTAAATTAAATATTAAATTATTGGTGTATTTTCGTTTGGAAATAACATATAAACGGAGCATCATATTGACATTATGTATGTGTTGTTGAGTCCATAATGTGGATTTTATCCTAGAGAAGGCATAAACTCTTGTCGGGCATCAGGGTCGGCCTGTGCCCTTTTTTCTTCTTTTCCTTTTCTTTTCTTTTCTTCCTTCTCTTCTTTCCTCCTCCTCTTTGTCCATGTCTCCTATGCCGCCCCTTTGGCCATGACCTATGGGAGATATGGAGATTTAAAAGAGGGAGTTTTGGAAGCCAATAGGGGTACCGATTCGAAGCTCTCGACGGGCTGAGTCGGTGTGCAACAACCGTGTGCCGTGAAATCAACCAAAGCTTCGGCAGTTTTCGCCCAAAGGTAGGATAATTTTTGTTTTCCCCATAGATCCACATTAAACATGTTTTTTAAGTATTTAAAGCCTTATATTTCTTTTTTATGGCCTCTTAAGGCTGTATCTAATGTTTCAGGCGAGAAAATGGGTGTTTCAAGTGTTTTCAGGGATTTCCCGTCGGAAAACCCAGAAAACATGGCATGTATTCCAGGGGTACACACTGTGTGTTCTTCCCGTTTGGGGAAGATCATGTTTTATTAAGTACACGCAGAGTACTTTGATTACATTCCATGTAGTGGGTGGCCATGTGGATGGCCGTGTAAAATAGAACATGAAATAGTGGTTTTTTGGAGTACACGTCGTGTACAGTAAAGTACACACCGTGTACTGGTACTTGGGCATGTGTTTTATTGAAAATAAAAATGGTGTAATTTTTTTTGAATATTACCCACCATGTATAGTAATGTACACGCTGTCTACTATTACATAGGTAGACCCCATGGGTCTGGCCATGGGTTTTTCCCATGTACTACTTCAACATAGTAATTTGGGTATATATTATGCTCTCGAAGTCAGAAATGGGCATGTGAGTAGTCAATTCTATGCATTCATTCACGTATATCACAATGCTGGCATAATTATGACATTTAGAGTTCATCTAAAAGGGTATTTTTTGGTTTTTATCTAAACGTAGGGGTTTTTCCTCCAGTTGTTAAGTTTAGTTGACACCTAAGAGTGAGACTTGGCGTGGATGATAGGTTGGGTGTTCAGACCCACGTAGTTGACACCTTTAATAGGATATGAGCTATTATATATGTCCCATAACCTATTATTTAATGTAATTTCAACTTGTGAGACATTCCCTTCTAGCCTATGAGTCTGTGAGACCGGATACTTCTAAGGATCCCCTAAGGGATGCATTTACATGTGGACTGACGTTGGATGTTCTTTGTAGGATCCCTCTCTTTTTTTTCTTTTGATAGGACCCTAGTTATGGAATGCCTATGCTGTCCTTACTTTGAGTATTTCATGTATGGTTCCACCCTTACTCTTTGCTAAGGATCTCGCGTACAATTCCTTCGCTCATGTTTTCTTGGACAATCTCGAGTATGATGCTTCAATAGGGATTGACTTGAGGTACCCAATGGGTGCTTATTGTTTGAACGAACTTGAGTAATTATGTCGGGTTTGGGTAGAGATCGTGATCAGGTGTCACCTATAACCCGTTTAAAACTGGTAATCCCTTTGGGATTTGGATGTATTGTTGGGTTGGGCGTTCGGGCCACCCTCACTTCTTTTTTATATCTAACTTGGTTTGTTGATGTTGTAGTGTTTACCAGAGGTTCTTTCTGGTTGGTGGCTTCTAAGCCTGATGTGAGGCATCTTTCTTGTTTTTTGGGATGCCTATTATTCCTTGTGTGCCCGTGTATAGGTGGTTTGATTGTAAATGGGTTTATTTACAATGTTGTGGATGTGTTTTCCCGTGTTACTTGATTTTGACCGTTGGGTCAAGCTTTCCTATTAGGCTGCCTCGTTTCTATGACTAGTATTGTTACATTGGATTGGTTTCATCTGAAATTCTTGATATGTTATAGACTAATTAGCCAAGTAGATCTGTAGGTTTACTTTGTCCATATAGCATTACTATGTGTTGACTTACACAGGGTCGTGAGAAATTGGGGTAGTAGACTATAAGGGGATAGACAGAGTGAGCTTCCTCAGAGAGTATTTGGTCATTATAGACTATAATTGGATATACCGAGTGAGATACCTCAGAGTGTCTTTGGGAATTATAGACTATAAGGTGATAGACCAAGTGACCTTCCTTAGAGAGTCTTTGGGAATTATAGAATATATAGGTATAGACTGAGTGACCTTCCTCAAAGAGTCTTTGTTTTACATTAAATATCTGTGAACCACTCTAGACTATAGGGGGAATTGACTGGTTGAGCTTCCTCAGAGAGACTCCTGACCTTGGGGATATAACGGGAATTGACCTTGTGTGCTTACTCAGAGAGTCCTTGACTACCTTAGACTATAAGGGGAATTGATTGTGAGTGCTTCTTCAGAGAGTCTTTATGAATTATTATGACCAATCCATAGGGGTTTGGCTGAGTGTACTTTCTAGAGGGTTGGTGGTACTTGTTAGGTAGGACCATAGGGGATGACTGTGAGTACTTCCTTGAGGGTTACCTGTTGTGTTATCTGCATGCTTGTGTTTGATTTATTGAACTAGAGGGTTTCTTGTTTTGTTTAGATTCTTCAAAGGAATATCTCTGGCATTGGCCAAAGTAGGTGCATGTCGATGGGATTACGGACCTAGAGATCTACTTATTTTATACACAGCTTGAGTGGCATGACGTCCCGCTCAATTCCCTTGAACAGGACGTCCAGGAGATCGGGCATAAGGTCCCAAAGATCGAATGTTGATGTTGTTCTTGTTATTTGAATCACTTAATCATGAATTTTCATATTTATATATATGTGTATAGGTATGAGACTATACTTGCGTACGTATATAGATATGGAAATCCATAGTGGGACTTTCCCAATTGATAGGGATTACATACCCAAAGTTCAACTGTGGTTGCATGTTTGGTTTAGTTCCTTTTGTTGTGTTCCAGCTAGGCTGAGCACATTATTATTTCATACACTTTTAGCAACACAGTTATTGGTTTCTTGTCAAGGTGCCCTACTGAGATTATTTCTTACCCCTTCACGTACACCTCGATGTATGAGTAGACCTTATGTCTGATTTTTAGGTTGAGAACGAGTTGCATGGAAGATAGGGATAAGGACTAGTGTTGCATGATCGAGTAGAGCTGCTCGAGTGGTTCTATTGATCGGGCCGCTGCAGTTCGACAGTTTCTCAAGATCGGGTACCTGGTTTGGCTCGGAGTCAGTAATTGAGCCCTGTAATTTTACTTTCTATTTCTTATGTACATTTATTTGTATGGTGGGCCCAGTGGGTGACCAATGTTGTATAGTATTGCATAGCTGTTCGAGATTGTGCAACATTTTACTTTTACTGGATGTTCTATTTCAATTGTTGATTACTTTCACACTCTTTTTACTTTTCGATGTGTATGATACATTGTTATTTCTTCTGTCTTCTTACTCTAGAATGAGGGAATAGTATCCCCACTATCACGCCCCAGGACCTTGCTACTAGTTTGCATCATCTGGCATACGGGGAGGTGTGCTTGAGGCCTTGTGGTGAACTGGCTCGGAGCACCAATTCAGTGGCTCCAGGTCAGGACGTTACAAAGTGGTATCAGAGGAGTTTTTCTTCTTGGTATTTACTATTTGGGATAAGGTAGACATGAGTATTTTTAATGTATCAGAACTTATGATGTATATCGGGATAGTGCGTCTAGAACACTTGTTCTGGTAAGATGTCCAGATTTCCTGGGTTTGGGATTGCTATTTTGATTTTGCGATGTTACGGTTGTATATAATTTTCTCCTTGAACGGTGGACATTTTGTGTGGTGTTTTGATTTACTATGGATCTCTAGATCTTGGCCATTTGTAAGATGCTAGGGATAGATTTTGACTCTTGGTCGGCAAAGCCCAGAGGCGTCTCCTGCATCATACTAGGCACGTAGGATTCACATCATATAGGCCTGCTAGTGTGTGTTTTTACTGGAGAATAAAACTTTTGGGTCTGCTTACACATACTTTTTACTCTGATGGCATGTTATCTTGATCTTTGATGAGGCGTTAGTGTGAGGATGTTGAATTAGTCCTTGTGCATAGGTGGTGCAGTGACCCCAGTTGGCCGATATGGCATGTGATGCCTCTTTTTTAACAATTATTGGGTTTCATTTCTCTGGTATTTGGTTATCTAGTTAGATCGTTGAGATTGATGTCGATAGATACCAATGATTTTCTTGTGAACTAGACATCCTCGTGGTATTGCTGTATATAGATACCCAATGAGTGTTAGTTCAGCTGGTCTCTTCAATTTTGATTGTGACCTCCAAGGATTTGTTCCTTCTGATGTTTCTCGGAGAGGATCAGGGCCCTTGTAAGATGTGTTTCAGTTTTGAATTTCATTGGTTGTTGAGATCTTTACTAGCATCTGAATGGATTTGGATCTTTTGAGCTAGGTGGTTAGACCTTGTGACCAAGTTTTGATAAATTTTCTATTGGGAAAGGCGAAATACCTAGAGACCCTTGGTTTTGAATCAAACCCTTATAGATCGATGTCTTTTTTATTCTAGGTAATCCTGTGTGAGAAGGTAGGCCAAAGTTTTCCAATGCCTTTTGGAGGTGTTTTTTTTTCACGACTGGTTTTGATGAGCAAGCCTGTTTGGGTGCCTGGCCTGGTCGACCGGTGTTTCTGATGTTGTTGTTGGAGGTGGCATCATTTGAATCTAGATCGGTGAGTGTCCAGGTGCGAGACGAGGAACGATATTTCAAGGATTTTGTGGACTCGGATCCCAGAGGTTGTGTTGAAATGTCTATATGTTGTAGAGGTGACTTTGTGAAATTTCGGGTTACTGTGAAATGGTAGACCCGTGCTTGAATCCTAGTCGAGTTTTGGCAGGATGTTAGTGTGGCTTAGAGGGATTTAGAAACTCCTTCGGTGAAATCATAGATTACTCCTATAAGATATGATCATGCGATATCTTGATTCTTCTTGAGTATGCAGAGAGACCTTCGACCCTGCATCGAGCTCCTTTTTCTTTCTTAATGTTTATCCATGTTGAGGATGGAACTTTTTATTTTTGTTCTCTCAGAGTGGTGTAAAGAAATCCATATGGTGGGGAGTGCAACATTGGCCCTTTTAGAGTGGTTTTCCTTGTTTTGGACAAACTTCAGTGTTTTCTATGAGATTTTGAGCTCAGATTTTACTTTTAAAATGATAACAAGGGTATTCCTATGGTGGGGAGTATAAGTTTGGTCGTAGTAGAATATCTTCTGTGTAGAAGGTGGTTGTTAACGCTATAAGGCTGGTCGTTGGACGGTCCAGGAAGCTTGGTTGTGCAGATGCTCGAGTTGGGAGCATAGATGTTGGCCCTTTTATTGGGATTCTCAGGGACGAGAAGGATTATAGTGGGGAGTTTGTAAGAACCCATATTTTTTCAGACATCAGTTCTGAGTAGAAATTTGAATTTTTATTGTTGGATGATCGTAAGGGGTAAAATGGTAATTTTACAATACCATACGATCTCGGATAATTTTCTAGACAGCTCTGTTGGTCCCGAAATAGGGATTTTACCCTAGGATAGGAGTTTGGACGTAATCTGAGATGTTTGAATTTTTGCGGAATATATAATATTTAATATTATTAAATTAAATATTATATTATTCACCTAGATTAGTTTGGAAATAAATTTTAAACGGATCATTGGATTGAGATTCTGTTTTTGCCGTTGAGTCCAGAATGGGGAGTTTAGCATAGGGAAGGCGTAAACTCATGTTGGGCATCAGAGTCGGCCCGCGCCCCTTTCTCTTCATTTACTTTTCATTTCTTTTCTTCCTTCTCTTCTTTCCTCCTCCTCCTTGAACACATCTCCTACGTCGCCCATTTGTCCATGACCTTTGGGAGATATGGATATTTAGAATGAGGGAGAGTTGGAAGCTAAGAGGGGTACATATTCGAAGCTCTTGATGCACTGAGTCGTCGTGCGGTAACCGTGAGCCATGAAATCAACCGAAGCATTGGCAGTTTCTTCCCCAAGGAAGTTTTGTTTATGTTTTAACCATATATCCCCTTTAAAAATGTTGTTTTAAGACTTTAAATCCTTATATTGCTTTATTGTGGCCTCTTATGGAAAGATCAAATGTTTTGGGGGCGAAAATGGGCGTTTCGGTTGCTTTCAGGGATTTCCCACCAAAAACCCCGGAGTACACGGAATGTATTCCAGGGGATACACGCAGTGTGTTCTACTCATTTTGGGAAGATGAATTTTTCTTAAGTAAATGTAGTTTACTTTGAGTACATGCCGTGTAGTGGGTGGCCGTGTGGCTGGCCGTGTGGAATAGAATCCAGAATAGTGGTTTTTTTGGAGAACACGCCGTGTATAGTAAAGTACACGCCATGTAGTGGTACTTGGGCATGTGTTTTAGTGAAAATGAACACAATGTAACTTTTTGTGAACATTAAAATATGTGTATAGTAAATTGCATTCCTTTTACTATTACACAGGAAGACCCCATGGGTCTGGCCATGTGTTCTAGCCATATACTACTTCAACCTATTAATTGGGGGAGATCTTACGCTCTGGAAGTCAGAATTGGGTGTGTGAGTATTCGATTCTGAGCGTTTCTTCCACGTAGATCGCAATGGTGGAATCAGTTTGAAATTTAGTGGTCATATAAATGGGGTTTCTTGGGTTTTTATCTAAATGGATGGGTTTATCCTCCAGTTTTTAGGTTCAGTTGACACCTAAGAGTCAGAATTAGCGTGGATGATAGGTTGGGTGTTTGGACCAACGTAGTTTAGATCTTTAATAGGAGATAAGCTATGATATATATCTCATAACCTATGATTTAGAGGATGTTCCCCTTGTGTGACGTTCCCTTCTGTACTATGAGTTTATGAGACCTAATACTTCTAAGGATCCCCTGAGGGACGCCTTTACTTGTTTACTGACCTTGGGAGTTCCTTGTTGGATCCCTCTGCTATTTTTCCTTTGATAAGACCCATGTTATGGAATGCCTATGTTGTTCTTACTTTGATGATTTTGTGTATGATTACTACCTTACTCTTTGCTAAGGATCCTGCGTAGGATGCCTTTGCTCGTGTTTACCTAGATAGTCCCGAGTATGATGCTTCCTAAGTGTTTGACTTGAGGGACCCAGTGCGTGCTTGTTGTTTGAACGACACTGACTCGTTATGTCGGGTTTGGGTAGATATGGTGATTGGGTGTCACCTAGAACTTGTGCCAAAATGGTAATCCCTTTGGGCTTGGATTTATTGTTCGGTTGGGTGTTCGGGGCACCCTCACTGTTTTTTAATATCTGACTTGGTTTGCTGATGTTCAAGTGTTTACCAGAGGTGTTTCCTGGTTGGTAGCAGTTGTGCCTAATACGAAGCATATTTCTTGTTTGTTGGGATGCCTACTATTCTTTTTGTGCCTTAGTAGAGGTGGTTTGATTGTAAATGGGGTTATTTAACTTTTTGTGGATGTGTTTTCACATGTTAATTAATTTTGACTGTTGGGTCTAGCTTGACTGTTAGGATGCCATGTTTCCATGACTAGTATTGTTAGGATGAATTGGTTTTATATGAAATGATTGATATGTTGTAGACTGATTAGCCAATTTTTTATGTAGGTTTACTTTTACCATATAGAATTACAATGAATTTACTTACACAGGGCCGTGAGAACCTAGTGTAATAGACAATAAGGGGATAGACCGTGTGAGATTCCCTAGATAGTCTTTGGGAATTATAGACTATAAGGGGATAGATCAAGTGAGCTTCCTCAGAGAGTATTTGGGCATCATAGACTATACAGGGATAGACCGAGTGATCTTCCTCGGAGAGTCTTTGGGAAATATAGACTATATGGGGATAGACCGAGTGAGCTTCCTCAGAGAGTCTTTGTTTTACTTTGAATTACCATGAACCACTCCAGGCTATAGGGGGAATTGAATGGGTGAGCATCCTCATAGAGTTTTTGAAAAACCTAGGGATATAATAGGAATTGACTGGGTGAGCATCCTCATAGAGTCTAGTGACCTTGGGTCTATAAGGGGAATTGACCTTGTGTGCTTCCTTAGAGAGTCCTTGACAGCCTTAGTCTATAAGGGAAATTGACTCTAAGTTCTTCCTCAGATAGTTTTTTTGAATTCATATGACCAAACCAGAGGGGTTAGGTTGAGTGTACTGCTAGAGGGTTGCTGGTACTTGTTAGGTAGGACCAGATGGGATGGTTGTGAGTACATCCCAAAGGGTTACCTGTTGTGTTATCTTGTTTCTTGTGTTTGATTTGTTGAACTAGAGGGTTTCTTGTTTTGTTTACCTTGTTTAGAGGAATATCTTCGACGTTGGCTGAAGATGGTACATGTCGGTGGAATTATGAACCCATAGATTGACTTATTTGATACACAGCTTGAGTGGAACGATGTACATCTCAATTCCCTTGAATAGGATGTCCAGGAGATCGGTCTTAAGGTCCCATGGATCGATTGCTGATGTTGTTCTTGTTATTTGAATCACTTAATCATGAATATTCATATTTATGTATGTGTGTATAGGTAAGGGACTATACATGCCTACCTATATATAAATGGACATCCATAGTGGAACTTTCCCACTAGACAAGGAATACATACCCTGAGTTCAAATATGGTTGCATGTTAGGTTTACTTAATTTTGTTGTGTTCTAGCTAGGCTGAGCACATTTTTGTTGCATACACTATTAGCAGCACAGTTATAGGTTGCTTTTAGAGGTGCCCAACTGAGATTATTTCTCACCCCTACACGTGCACCTCAGTGTACATGTATAACTTATGTCTACTTTTCAGGTTGAGCACGAGTTTCAGGGTGGATATGGATGAGGCCCAGTGTTGCATGATCGAGAGGAGCTGCTTGAGTGGTTCAACTGATCAGGCGGCTATAGTTCGACACTGTCTGGAGACCGGGTACGTGGTTTGGCTCATAGTTATTAGAATAGCCCTATACTTTTACTTACTGTTTCTTTTGTTCTTGTATTTGTATGGTAGGCCCGGTGGGTGACCAGTGTTGTATTATATTTCATAGTTGTTTGGGCTTTAACAACATTTTACTATTACTACTTGTTCTATTTCAGTTGTTTATTGCTTCCGCAATATGTTTACTTTCTGTTGTGTATGATACTTAGTTATATCTCCTATTTACTTACTCTGGTATGAGGGAATATTCTCCCCACTATCACACCCTAGGCCCTCACTGCCATTTAGAAGCCTCTGGCATATGGGTAGGCGTGCTTCAGGCCTTATGGCGAATCAGCTCGAAGCACTTGGTTAGTGGCTCCAGGTCGGGATGTTACAAAGATACATGATCTTGAAATCTCTACATATCTCAATGGAATGAGAAACAAGAATTATATTGTTCTGGGAAACCTTCAAGATTAGAATCATAATGAAAAGGTCTAATGGATACTTTTTTCATATGATTAAGACCAATCATGAATATTAACTTCTTGAAAACAATATGAATTGTGTAGTTTTGCATCATGTGACTAGGATGATAGATTCTTGATAGTAACCATAAAATTTAATTTGTGATAAACCTTTCAGGGTTGTGGGGTTTAACACCACCCCCCATCCATTATGAACAATGAGTATGCACTATTAAAATAGACCTTATGAATGATATAATTACATTTATATTTTGGTTCCAACATTGGAGGATTATTTCATAGTATCATTAGATTTCTAAGATCCAATACCAGTTCTCCTTAGAGGAATGAGCAGAATGAAACCATTTTATTAAAGTATCGAGTGCTTCAAATGTTATGAACATTAAATTTGTGTAGTGTACGCTTCCTATTATCATCGATTCATTCGAAATAATCTATCCATAGTTACAATTTATCCTAATATGAGATGTTTTCGTAGATAGCTATTAAATGTAAGGAAAACAAAACTTCTATGGGGAACAATACCTCTAATTTTTACAAAAAACTTATTTAGTTTCTTGTGAAACAGTGTGTGTGGTGTTACGGTAGACCCATAAGGAAAGAAGGAGATTGTCGGATCATTACTTCTTTTCCTTACTCACAATCATATCAATTATATTTGATACAGTATTATTGAAGGACTTTATGTTTCCATATTTCACTACATGATAGTGGGATGAATGAATGGATTCAATGTTATACTCTTGGAAAAATATATTCGATTAGGTAGAATAGAAGTCAATGTATTTTTCCATCATTATTGTGTGAGGGCCTCCAATCCTTGTGATGTTATTAGAGTTTATGAAGTTGATGATATTAGTTTTATCAAATTCTTTTAAGGGATTTACCTTATCCCATTTGTAAAAAAATTCCATAGCTATATGTATGTACATAAACATGATAGCTGTGTTTGGGGGATATATCCCCACAACATCCATTCCCCACAAGATGAATGGATAAGAATATTTATCTATAAGTCATAATTTTTGGGGTTTTCAGATGATGTTTTCATTAATATAGAATGCATGAAATTCAATTATGAATTCCATAGAGTCTTGTATCATTTTCTTCCAGTAGTATCAATGCATCGTAACCTTATGGGATAGTATAGTCACATATATATGAGCACCACATGAGACTACACATACTTCTTCTATGACAACAATAATCACTCCTTCTACAAAACATATGAAGATAATTCCTTTAATACCTTGTTTATAGAGGTATGTTTTCAAATTTCATCCATCCTAGTGGGTAAAGTTCACAAATTAGGAATGAATCTATTCTGTTTCAGATATATATATTGGGAATGGCCCCATACTAGAGATAATCAATTATGGGATCCATCTATCCATGGGTGGATATTGGTTTATAGTTATCTACAAATTTCTTGACATTAATGATTTCCTCCATGACACAAATCATTAGTGATGATACCATTCTTAGGTTCATGATGCGGGAAACCATTTCATACATATTAGGGTTTTCTAGAATGGATGATACAATATCCAATGTATTGGAATAGAAATTTAGTGATCAATGTATATGATGAAATGTGGTTTCAATAGAAAATTATACCAATAGTCCTATGGCATTACCATTTTGAGGGAACAGTTCCTACTTCTTGTTAGCATATTCATCATGGATTTTATATATGAGTTCCTCTAAATCCCATTTTATGTTCTTGTATGGTATTTGTAGCTATAGATTTAGTTGAAAGATAATATTGATGGATTTCTATTCAGCCACATTTTTAGTGCCACATTCAGATTGTAGGAAGGAGTAGGGAAAAATTACATTGTCTTAGGAAAAAAATACAATACTTCAATAAAACCATTTTTTATTAACATGATCACTCTGATAGTTGATTTTGTGAAACCATGAAAATAAATATTCCTTTTTTGAGGAGTTTCATGGGCGTATAAAACCACTTATTCTCAATGGTAAATGTATACCAGTGTTCTTTCTCGGGTAGGATTTTCAGAAAGGAAATAACTCATGGCCTTTCCTTTACCTTTCATTTAAAAAAACATGGAATCAAATTATGGTATAATAATGTTCCATCAGGCCAAATTACTAGTCACTATTGGATGACCAATGATATACTTGAGTAGTTAAATATAAGAGATCGAGTGTACTTATTGATACTATTTGTATTTTTTTCATCTTTTTCCCAAAAAATATGAGAGAAATGTAGTTATTCTTAACATTGGAATATGGTGTCTCAGTATCTAGAATCATTTGAATGAGGTAATAGAAAATCTTTTCATTCCCTAAATCATTCTTTGTGAAAGGAGTGAACCAAGTGATCATTCAATGGTGGCCACATATAATATATACGAGATTACTTCTACCAAAATCATCAAAATAAAAGATTGAAACAAGTACTAATTATGACTCACAAATGATTACTGAATGTACAAATCTCATTACTATGAAACTCCCTTCTTCTTTAACTTGGTGAAGGGGAGATATTGGTCGGATGGGTTAGTTATGGAATGCTGAATATAAGTGATGTTCCCTTGGAGCCTACTCAGATCTTTGAGATTCCAAGGAGGTGACATTGGTAGGATTGAACTATTCATTTATTGGTAAAACTCGGTACCATGATTTAATAACACAAAGACAATAACTATCATCATTGAAACCGAGAATACTAAATTCCTTGGATTAATTTTAAAAATCCGATTCTGCACCTTTTTTATGTTTGTTTGACGATCCATCAAGTGATCACATAACATTACAGATTTGACTACCAGGATATTTATATCAAATTCCACTATTTTACCCATTATGGGGATAATGATTGTATTCGTGGAATATTGTTATGTAGAACTATCATTATTTAATCCAATTGGAATGAACATATAGAAAAAGATCCTATGAGATTCTCTAATGACGATGTCTTCCTCATCTTCAAGGGCCATATTTATTTTATTATTACATGAATACTGATACACAAAGGAAATATCATGGAATCCATCAATTGTATTGATAAAAAGTTCAGCGATCAAAAATGGGAAATAATCATGTGGGTAGTGTCAGTTAACGTTTTTAAAATTCATGCCGAACATGATCTTCCCATTTTTTTCTAGAAACTTATTATATTGTTGATCCATTTTGGGTATTTCAATTCCTATAAAAAGTTGTATTTTATTACTTTTACAAAATATAATTATATATTAGTAGAATGAGATGAGTGTGTCTTCCTTGACTCCATCATGAAACCCCAATGGTCATCCGGTAAGCCTCGGTGATGTGTAGCCACATCTGGTTTTATCCCAAGATTTTATATATAATTCCAAGAAGACACATATCAACATTCATTTATAAAACTGATATACATCTCCTACTCATTGGGTGGTATAGAGGCACTAGTCAATATAAGATTTATGTTTTCTTCTGTAGCAAAATTCAACATCTTGAGCTCATTAATGGTGGTAGAGGTACCTTCCAAAAATTAAATAGTGGAATTCATGATGTAATCCTCCCCTTCCATATCATGGTTTGTCAAGGAATTTTCAGACCAGGTAGGTAATACAAGGGAATCTCTATCACAATTGTGGTAAGTGATTCCATATTAAGATACATAGTCATCATGAATTGACACAATTATTATAGATATATTCTACCTCTAATTTATTTTTTATGTTTTCACTATGGATACGGGGTCCACATATTGGATTAAGTCTACTACCACAATCATGGTTATGGGAAGCACATAATGATTTTTGAGCATACATTATGGATTCGTAGGGGCAGTCACAAATCCATTAGGGGTGAAACCTAAATATAATCTTCTACCATTAGTCATTTTACTCCGCATTTTTAGAAACCTACCTAATCATATATGGATTCACAATAATTTACCGAGAATTATGACCATATAGTATCATAATTGTCCCATCTATTGGTTATTTCAATAACTAATGAAATGTTGAAGGTACATCCACATGGATGTGAAGGAAACATCTTCCAAGAATAACGTTATATGTGGTGTGTCTCTAAATAACTATTAACATATCAGTATATGTGATATACCCATACTCAACCCTGAGCATGATCTTCCCATTAGGGTTTTCTCTATCTTGTCATACCCCTAAATGGATATCTTTTTTGGAAAAGCATTTCCACTATATATCCCAAAAATTAGAGTATCTGAATTGGAATGAGGATGATCTATGAACCTTTCTCAAATAGACTAGTTAATATGTCAAAATTGTTTAGTTTTTTCTAGTACTTCTAGGGGTCTCATATGTCCCTAGGTATCCTTTTCTTGATCTTTTTTTTATGAATGAGATGGACTTGTGGAATTCAGATGGAATAGTCTAGGCTCGATAAACCTCAGATGAAACAACATATACCATGAACAGTTCTGGGAGGTATAGGTCCTCAATAAGTTCCTTTCATGTAATTTTGAAATATTTTTAGTATCCATGGTTGAGAGTTTGGATAGGACAACTGCCATAATTTTTAAAATGTTAAATGTTTTCATCATACTTGTGGGATTCCCATGGTTAGGATTCTCATTATTATATAGTTCATGATTTGAGGTGTTTTAGTTGGAGTTTATAGGTTCCTGATATGATTTTGAGGTATCATCAACTAAAAGTATTGTGGATCACATTAGACTTCCCCTTTTTTCAGTTGATGAGATAGTAGCACCCCACTGGACATTCATGCAAGATGATTGGGAAAATATCGCCACTAGAGGGCTCCAAGTCACCTCCATATTTTTGTTGGTATTTATGTATTGATCTCTTACCTGTCATAGATCCATATATTTCCTATGTAGGAATGATAATAGAATATTGTGTTGGACCATTCCTATAATGTCCCCTGTATGCTCAGATTTTGTGACCTCGACCTCTAGCTCCATAGTCAGGCATAGAAAACTCATACTTAAATGATTATTCATCACTATAGAAGGTATATTTTATGTAAACTATGTTAAAAAAATAATAAATTAGCTCTTCATATGTTGAGGGTTCCATTTGGAAGGGTGGTTCATGTTCCCCAGGTGGTTATAGAAATAAGTCTGCAAGATTTAGAGCATGTTCATGAGCTTACTATGACTCTTCCACTTCTATATTCTTTAATTTTGTAGGTTTACACTAACCTATGATATGTGTATTAAATTTATCCTCCCAAGGTGAATGTATCAATTTTTTTGAATATGTTCTCTTAGGGTGTCATGAGCTCATTCAAGTATCTTCTGAATCATCAAATTATCAATCTTAAGTCCATGCCTAGCAAGAACCGATTTCTAGCCACCTTCTTCTTCTATTTGTGTGAAGATTACCCAAATTACCTATTCTAGGGAACACTATTGTGTCACCTATCTATAATAGACCAAACATTGGATAATTATGTAGAAGTAAATTAAATCATGTATTACAGGACCCAACCTCTTATGAAGGTGCAGTTGTCAGTATGATATGTGTAGTTGACATCAATATGTTTCTTGGGTTATGGTATAGTTAGTTGGATATTTTATATGCCTAATAGGATATATATAGAGGCCATCTCATTTCATATTATTTATGACTTATTCATCCATTCCCCAAATCACAGGTATCCATGAACTTTTATTCATATCGATGAGGCCATTTTTCTATTATTGGTTGATGAGAGGTACATGACAATTCAGATCCTTCCTAAATACCTAAATGAGCACTATTACTAGTTTGAGGTCAAAAATGGTATTTTATTCAATACAAATAATTCTTTATTATGTCAAGGGCTTTTTAGAAGGTTTAACTTGGGTCCACTCAATGGAATGTTCTTGGAATTGTTCTATTTATAAAAACTCATATAATCGGTTGGATACTTTAAAAATATTAAATTTGTTTCTAGCTCACCCTGAATATTTTCATCACATATTTCTAGTAGTTTCTCTTGATATAGTTGGATACTGAAATAATAGGTTAAACCTTTACACCGTGAGATGATGTTATGAACAGTATCTTTTCATGTTGTTTTCATTATTTGAAGTTGAAAATTTTCATATTCCTTAGTGTAGAGATGATATAATAAATGAATTGATGATGAATTTATTCATATCCTATGATGGATACTAATGGAAGGATTCTGTCTAAATACTTTTTTTCCTATATAATGACTTTGAATTTATCATGTAATATTTTCGATACCAGCTGCTGAGATGTCACATGATTCTAAGGCCCTGTCATTCAGGAAATAATGTTTTTAATTTATAAAATATATTACATTCATGTATTCATAGTAATCCTAAAAAAGTGGAATAAATATAAGTGGATACATGGATCATATATATGAGGCAACATGGATTTTATGAAGTGGGTTTAAACTTAGTCCTGATATAATCTATGTCGGTGTTGGGAACAAGCCATGGGCTCCTTCTTAGGAGAATAAATAAATAAATTTAATTATAGTAATTTAATAATTAATTTGATAATTGTAACTTAATAATCTCTAATTTATATAATTTTATCCCCATTTTCATGCTCATATGCATTACTCTTAAAACTATGGGGAACCATTATTGAGAATTGTTGGAGGAGATCTTGATGAACAACATATGATTGATAAGAGAACATCGAACATTAATCTGTTGATGATTTTGTATCTCACCAATGATGAAAAATCAGGACAATTTTTCATCAGTGATTGATCCAAACTCATGGAAGGATAGTTCATTTGGGTGATTTAAGGTAGTTATTTATCCTGATCGAACATAGATTATTTAAAAAAAGAATTTATTCACGCATTTTCAGTTGATTTTATTTAGACTTGATTAATTGTTCATCGGTAAATTCCCTGTTTGTATATATATGTATTTTAAAGCGGATTGAGGATGAAAATGAACAAAGACTAAGGTTCGTTTGTTTCATTTTTTATTTTATGGATTTCTCCACTATTTCATCTCATAATCATTTCTATTTGAACAATTCTTCTAAGGAATCCAGAAATTTGATCATTTCATGATCGTTATTCAGTGCAAAGGATCAATTTATAGGGCATGGATGATTATAAACAGTGTGATTGAGATGATATAATGAAATAAAATGATTAGTGGTAGATCATATGAATATATGGATTTTTTTTCTTCTTGGTTATAATGTGTTGATACGGATGGTTCATGTGGATAATTCAAAATGGGTTTAAAGGTAGGATCCTAGAAATCTATGACAGTGAGGTTCGATCGAACCACAAATTGTTATTTTCTAATGAGAATGATTGTAGTGGTGATGCAGTTGATAACACTAAGGGGAACCATTGAGAGTTAGAAAATATAAGGAATTATGATGTGTAATTAAGAATTATATTCCCTATGGAACCCCCTATGTGGTACTAGGATTTCCATGAAGAAGGAAAAGAACACATGTTATGTGACCCCTTCTATACACCATGTGACCAGTGATGGTGGCCTAGTGTGTATCTCAGGGGATACATGGGCACATGAACGTCGGGAAATACTGACATTTCTAGAGAACATGTATAGAGTACATGGGAAGTTTCATGTATTATGACACAATCAAGTGTACATGGGCCTGACCAGGTGTACACGGGATGGTACATAGGCATGACAAGTAGTACAAGGGAATAGAAATACTGAATGTGCAATGTTCTCGGTGACCTCTACATACTATGTATTAATTCCTAAATTATGTTAATTTTTTACCTTTATATATTTTGGGAGGCATAGACACACATGTAGACTCTGGGATTAGTGGGAATGTTGAGTACCTCTGAGTACAATTCGTGTACGCACTTTGAGGGTGATTAGATAACGTTATGTCATTAGTTTGGAAAATTATTTGTTAATTGTGTTCCCTTGGTCCATCCCCTCAAAGAGTATAGTGTGGTATTACATACTATTATTTGGATTTTGATCCCCTTTAGAGTATGAGTCTCATATAGAGTTTATGTTCTCCCATTGTGAGATCAGTGTGTGATTCTCTATCATTTATTCTTATACCCTAGGTGGGGTTTGTGGAATCAGTGTGACCTCTATGCTTTGGGTGTTGATCCTCCTTCCGAAATTCCATTCTAGTATGGTTTATAGTATCATTTTTATATGATCTCCTACATAAAAGGTTGATTCAGATTGGGTTCTTGGTGTCCCCCAGCTATCCTGGTTGTGATCCCTTATTTGAGTATCAATGTCATTAGACACTATTGAGTTTAACTTAGTGGTTCTCAATGATCATGACCATTATGATGAGTGTATCTAGTTATATCATGGCTTGTGGAGTTTATTCTGATGGAATATAAATTTCTTCGAGCATAATGCTATGGCTAGATGTTTGAATGTTACCACAAGGAGGTGTGTTGTCCCTCCTTATTATATAAATGCTTTGTTTTTTCATTGACTGTTATATACTCATTATGAGCTAACTATTCTTAATACTGTGCATTTATTTTTTTGGGGTGTCATTCTGGGTATTTTTATACTCACCCTTGCATGGTATATTCCTTCACATGTCATGTATTATGAAAATGACAAACCATTTGATAGAGTCATAGTGGGACCAGGTCCTAAAATGGCATAAGGAAACAAACAATGTGAGATTTTTTCTGGTCATTTCATTGACAGTTTCCTCTCTTAAATTACATGTTATGATTATTTTTAGTCTCTTATATAGGGATTTCATTTTCCCCTACTTAAAATACCATATTTTCAATCTATTATTTTAATATTATAGATGTATGCATGCATGGTTATCATTTTTCATACATTTTATTTTTAAATTGGAATTGATATTTGTACTAATGGACATGAACTTCAGGGTAAGGCCTCTCATGTGTGTGACAATCCAACTCAATAATGGTCACTAGCCCTTAACCTATTGAAAGAGGGATTAGGGTAGTCACATCTCAGGACCCATTGTGCTGATTCATAATAGAGTGGTGTCAGAGGAGTTGGTTCAACCTTAGGAATGAAGTCTATGAGATTTGTTTGGGATTTGTGGAAATAGTGTTATGATGTTTCAATTTTGTCATTCAGGATATGAAATCATGTGTTAGTGCATTGTCCAACATATCCACACAACAAGACTCTGATAAATTTCTTATTGACACAATACATATAATCATTGGTTATAGGTAGAACATTATTACATGTATCATATATAAATGGGATGTGGTTTATATGTCCTTTATGGTTTATCTCCACAGATATAATCTATGATCAAGGTACATACTATTTAATTTATGATACCTCAATTAAGATCACCATTTAAAATTACACTACATCTCATAAGGATGATCTTCAGAGTTATGAGGATATTGTACAAGGGCCTATATTAGTGATAGTCCTTTGGGTGGTTTACCAACTATTACACCACCTATTGAGAAGGAGTTCACACTGATATTGTCAGCCAAGGATGCACACAGGCTGAGTGTGCTACATGAGTTCCAGTGGCAATGAACTTCTGTGAATTAGGGAGACCCAGAACCATAGGTGGGTGTTGGATGGCTATAAATAGGAACTCGAGTTTTCCTTCTAGCAAGGATGCATGGAAATTAGATAGAGGCCCTTTAAGTGCGTCTTCTTCAACTATACACTAGTCATTGGTGGATTCTTGTTACTCATTCACACGAAGTGATAGCTATATCTTGGTTATACATTGAGTGTCTCCTATTGGAGGTGTTTTATCCATCCATGTAATGATATATGAACATCTAGGCGAGTCTTCATCTATAGTAGGGTAGTATGGATATGGACGATTATTCCACGAGGCACACTAATCTCTCATGATACACTATGGATAGGGTGTGGGATCTATTATTCAGGGAAAACCCTTTGAGAACATCTTATGATGATGTAATAATGATTCAGTGATGCCTATTTGAATTCACAGTTCTGATGTAGTACTAGATTGATCCTTATTGGCGGAGAGACTCTTGGTAGACCTTGTGATCATTGTAGGTTATAGTAGTGGTAACCCAAGAGAAAATGCCTTTGAATAAGGTAGATGATGGAAGTAAGAGGGATTCAAGCATGCCAAATTATTTAGGAGAAAATACCTTGAAATAGAGTCAATTATTTAAGGAACTCAATATTGATTGAGTCAGCCAAGGTATAGGTAGTTTTTATCCATTAATTTTCAATGAGATCTATCATTGGATTTTCTAACCCATTGTACAACTAAAAGAGAGTTGGTCAAGGTACCACTGTGGATGACATAGAGGTAGAATAATTTTGGTCCATACAGTCATGGATTTGGCATAGGGGTTGGTATAGAAGCATGTGGTGGTTTGGGGTTTTGAATATTACCACCACCACCCCCAGGTGGTCCAGGCCAAGATTAAGGAGTGAGTGGTCGGTGATGTGAAAAACTACAAGATATGGGGGCTTATGACCATGATGAAATAGCAATGATACAAGGTATGATTTATATCATTTATAACATAGATTTTGTATTGATAGAAACAATTAGATGTCATTCATTTCATACCACTTCTTTTTTTTTGAGACATATAGATTCTGGTTGATCCATCCTCTCAAACCATATGCATGGAGACTCTAAAAGGAGGTGACTCAGAGATTGTGCACTTATATTGATTGTGAGATCTAATTAACGGATGATAGATCATTGTATGTGACCTAATTTTATTAGTGATGATTCTTTTATGATGTCATATTAGGTTTCAACTTTATATACAATGTTCATTCCCATATTGATTGTTTTATGTAGAGGATATGTTGTATGAACAATGATGGGATGAAGTTTTCCATTCTGTGTGGAAAATAAACCTTGGAAGATAAGGAATGAGCTCTATAATTAGATAGTATAACTGATTACCCAACAATTGGCTAGCATGAATCATGGAAAAGAGGATTATATAGGCTATAAGTTCTATGTGAAGGTGGTGGAGTATAAGGGCAGATTTTATTAAGTCATTCTAGGCCTACCTCCCAACCTATATCTATACATCTCCATTGACATAGACCACAGGATAGCCCTGATATTATCACCATCATATCATATGTATCTAGTATATCTTCAAGAGTGAAGGGTGTAGTTGGAGGGCGTGCAGTAAGAGGCCTTCATGAGGCCCAGATTTTTCCTCAGGGGATCCCCGTTGTTGTTCACCAAGAAGGTGTATGAGAGAATGTGTTTATGTGTGGATTATCATTTCTTTACTAGGATATCGGGAATAACAATTACACACTATCGTCGGTCGATTACCCTATGTGATTAGTTAAGAGGGATGTGATAGTTCTTGGATATTGACATCATGTTATCCTATCACCAGCTATGATTACGAGATGATGATATACAGAAGAGGGAATTAAAATGTCACTATAGAAACAATATGTACATTAAGATTACATTAAACATGAATAACTCCCTGTTAATGTTCATGGGATTGATGAACTGTGTCATCCAACCTTGTATAGACTAGTTTTTTGTGGTTTTCATTGATGATATCCAAGTGTACTTAGCATCTGAGGAGGATCACGGGTGACACGTTAGGATTATCCTCGACGCACTATAAGAGATCCATATTTATCAAAATAACTCAATGTGTTTTTTTGGACTAGATATGTCCACTAACTATGAAAGAAAATCTCAAGAGAAGGAATTTCAATGTTCCTAGTAAAGACTAAGGTAGTGATATGTTGGGAGCCACCCAAGAGTGTTATCGATGGGAAGAGTTTACTTGGGTAAGAACGGTACTATTGGAGTATTATAACTGATTTATCTATTGTTTAATCACCCTTGATATCGTTTACCTATAAGGGAAATCATTTCTTTTCAATTGAATGGTTTCAATAGTTTTTTCATGAGTTGAGGTAGTGGTTGATGAGAAATAACATCTGGATATTTCTAGAGGAGGTTGTCTAGTATATAATGTTTTGTGATACCTCAGTGACTAGACAAGGATGTGTTCTATTGTATATGAATGGAATTAGTTCTAATGTGTAAGTTAAATTGAGACACCATGAGCAGAACTATGTGACCCACGGTCTTGAGCTAGTAGTGGTGTATCTCACCCTGAAGATGTGGCAACACTATATTATGGGAAAACAAATTATATCATCTACTCTAACGACATAACTCTCAATAATATTTTATCTTTGAAAAATCACAACATAAGAAAATAGTGATGGATATTATTTCTCCATGACTATGACATCAAAATTTCTATGCTCCTACGATGGGGAATGTTGTGGTAGGAACCCTCAGCAGATGATCTATTCCTCAGTTGTTTGCTGAGGTGTCAGTGCAGTCATCCTCTTTATAGTTTTCCATTGCAGTCGAGGATGGTTCTTCATATCATCAATTCATGGTTGTTACCACACTACGTTTATGACTTGATGGGGGATCTCAATATTGATATATCGACTATGAGACCTTTCATACATAGATATCGAATTGATGTGATCCTAATGAATATTATGAAGGGGGGATCATGTTATTCTTTTCTAAGTACTGGTGATGATACCATTGAAATTAAAAGAGTAGGTGATGATTTTGTTTCATATATACCCTTTAGAAGTAAACCTAGTAGTATTAACGATGTACCAGGACCTATGAGTTCATTTTTGGTGGCCTATCATGAAGGTCTATGTTGTAGAGATTGTCTCTTGATGCCTCACATGTTAGTAAGTGAAGGCTAAGAACCCGGTTTTTGTGGGTTTAGCTCAACCCCTTGACATTTTAGAGAGGAAGTGGAATGGGATATACATGAACTCCTTGATGGTTTTACCATGGATGTATAGATGATATGATGTCAATTGGGTGATCATATACTATCTCACCATGTCAGGACACTACCTAACAATTAATTTGAAGAGTTCGATAGAGACATTTTGATGATTGTTTTTAAAGAGAGAGTATTTATCCATGGATTTCCCTCAATGATCATTTATGCCATGATTATATATTAACAACATGATTAAGGATAGGGTTATGAGAGGCCATTGATACTCAGTTTTGTATAATCATGATGTTTCATGCCCAGAATGTTGGAAAACTATGTGGACCATTCAGGTCTTGGAGGACTTTAGTATGGGCATCCATGTTGGATTTTGGATGTATTTGGTAGGATCACATACCTTTAGTGGAGTTTTCATAATAAAATATTTATTATTATAATATCAGTATGGATTGATTCAATGACATTAATGAGAGACCACATAAGTCACTAATTTACTAGACAGATCTCGGTGATTAATCACCCATGGGACAAAATTGGAGATGGCTATGACATATAAAGTGAATATCACCTAAAAATAGAGTAAGGCTACAAAAAGGCATCATAAGCCATTTTCATCCGATAGAAGAGGCCTTCATAGTTAGAGGATGGATACCATGTGTTTTTAGGGTCCCAAATTAATAAGGATTGACAAGATATATTTGGGGAGGTAATCAATCTTTTAGGTTCATGGAAATTTTATAGAAACAAGATAGTGTTGTTGAGGTGGAATACCTCTTAAAAATATAATTCATGTTAGACTAGGTAGATGATGTTGTCAACATTTTAAAAATGATGTGGTATGTTCATGAACCATCACATGTTTTCAACTAGAGATATCATGACATTGATGATCTACCTTTTTTAGTAAGTAGTGGAGATCAAGGATCAATATGAGAGGATCCTTCATTGTAGATCGACTCGCCTAGTTTTTGTTGGTTTTTAGTATGGGAATGGAGAACATGTGAGTGGGATACTCGTATGCATGCTCGATTCTCACATATCTATTGGTGATCTATTTTAATACCTTCCAAGAAATAAATCCCAATGTTAGGGAGAATTTAACATATCGTTTTTTCCTAGTAAATTATTTGAATAAATCTAGTAATATTTTCGGTACCTAAAACTAATAAGGCACATAATTCCAAGGCATGATGAGCCTAGAATTAATGTTGGGAATATATTAAATATATTAATTGACATGTTTTAAATTTTAATGAAAAAGGGAAATACCTTTTAAATGGTGATTGATAGAAAAATTTGAGGCCTTCATTGAGTTTAGACCATGGATATTATCCTAGGAGTGACATAATCAATGTCGGTATTAGACGTTTGGATTCAATTCCTTCATCGAAGAATGAAAATATAAATTTCATTTCATTTATTTAACTATTCAAATAAGAATCCTAACCTAATAATATATTATTAATATGATACTATGGACAATTTAAAGGGTTAGCTACAAAACCCATCAAATTTATAAGATTCATTGGAGGGGATCATTGGAGGAGATAATGGTGAATAAGATCAAATCAAGAATATATTGGGGATCATCGCTCTATAAAAGTTCACGGATATTTCTAACGACCAAAATGTATGTCTATTACTCATCATTTATCAATCAAAACTCCATATAGAAAGTATGATTTGTGTAATTTAATACCTTTCTTGATCATGGACAAGATTATATCAATTCCACAAAAAATAAATTTTTCCACACATCTATGGTTGATTTTATATATTTTTAATTAATTGTGAGATATTTAATTCCACAATTATTCATCTATTTCTTCAAAAAATGTTTGAGGCTAAAAAAATTGTTAATATTTATTCCTAAAATATGTTTGTTTATAGATTTCCCCCAGTATCTAGGTGTATTCATCATTGGTTTTTTCTTTTTCTCAATTGGTTAAAAAATACTCAGTATGTGATTATTGGGAAATCGTTCAATGATGAAACGGATCAATATCGCAGGTGCGGTTTGTGATAGAGGGTTCTATTAATGTGAGATGATGATGGGGGATGATTAGAGGTAAATTGAATAGATAACATATTATGTTCTACTAAATTTTGATGTGTGGTTATGGATGGTGTATGTTGAAAACTCTAGAATATTTTCCAAGGGAAGATACTAGTGATCGATGACTGTGAGGGTCTGCCCACCATAGATCCTTGTTTTTAGACTAGAATAGTGGCAGTGGTGATGCAGAGGAATATGTAGAGGAGAAATAGTGGGATCTAGAAAATATTAGGATATATAGAGTGTAATCTATAATTTCACACCCAATAAGAACCCCTATCCAGTACTAGGGTTTTCGTGGAAAATAAATAGATCACATGTTTTGTGACCCATGTCACATGCCATGTCAATCATGTTGCTGGATCATTTCATTTCTCATAAGCTACATGGGAATGGGTAGTTTGATATAAACAGACATGGAAGGAGTACATAGATAGAGTAAACAAGAAGAGTTGGTTACTAAAACATGTTCACGTGTACATAGGCTTGACCAAGTGTACATGGGATAGTATACGGGCATGCTAGCAGTACATGGTCATAGGGATATGGCATGGTCAAATAGTTGGGAAACCTCTACAAAATTTTTTGACTACATGCTCTCCATGTATTTAGATTTTACAAGTCATGATAGGCAGAGACATGTTGAAAGACTAAGGGTCGTCCGAACACACTGTGTACAGACATTAAGGGAATTGGGTGGCATCTTTTACTTCAATTTGTACTAGTGTATATTTATTGTGTAACCATGGTTCATAAACTTGTTTTTATAATGTGTAATTACATCCCAATGTCAGGATTGTATTCCCCTCTGGATGATGAGTCTCAGTTAGAGTTTGCGGGGTCCCTCTATGAGATCTGATTGTGAACCTCTATGATTACATTGTATAACCTTTGTGGGGATTTTGGAAAATGGGTGACCTTATTATTTCAATCAGAGATCCTACAAATATTTTTCAATTTTAGTTAGTTTTATGGTAACCTTAGTATATGATCTACTACAAATTGAGTTGATCATGATTTGATTTTTGGTGTCCTCTTATGGTCCATGGTGTGATCCCCTATCTGATTACCAGTGCCTTCGAAAACCAAAAAGTTTTCATTGGAGTTTCCCAAGGATAATTCCCTCTTATATAATTGTCTCTTTTGATATCTTAAATCATGGAGTGGGTTACCCTAGAATGATAATTGATTCAAGAAGAATCTTGTGGATGGTAGTTTGGTTGGGACTGACTAGAGGCACAATGTACTTCTATAGTGTATTTGGATTTTGATTATTCATTGATGTTTATATCCTTATTATGATTTGAGTGTTCTATGTGTAGTTTCTTTAGTGTTTTTGGGTTATCCTATTGGGTTCCTATATAACGAACCCTACATGGGATCTACCAACACATTTTTTGCCTTATATAGATGACTAAACATTTTATGGAGTCCTAGATGGTCCATGATGCAACAAAGCTTAGGGACACAAGAACATTAATGTTCATTCTTAGGGTTTCATGTACATAATTCTTCCTCTTCTATATTGGTTTTTCTTTCATCTAATTTCTTTTTTTGGGATTTTATTTGGCCCTTTCTTCCTGTACACTATTTTCATACTCTGATTTTAGGATTATAGACGAATGCATGAACAATTATCATTTATGTTAAATTTCATAATTGTAGGTATAATGTCTCTTATTTTCTATTTATTAATAATTTTATATTATATTGATCTATTTTGAGACCAATAATTAAGGTAGTGAGAGATTTTGAGGCCAGATGTTCCCAGAAAAAATGTTTGAAATATATTAAAAAGAACAAGCGTGTAGTTTTTCTAAGAAACTGGGATAACATCTGAATTGTTCCCCATAATAGAAATATGAGGGAACCATTTTGTTTTAAACCCTAGGATTACCCTAGGTGGGACATAATGTGAGCTGATGGGGGTCATTTGAAGAAAAGTATCACGAGCGTGGAAATAAATAAAATAATAAAATAAATAAAATTTAATTATAAATTTTTTTTCATTGATTTTTATCCCTTAATAATAATATTAGTTCAGTCATCCTATGTTAATCGCATAACCCTGGACATGTTGGAGAACCCTTGGGAAGACAATTGTAGAATTTTCTTAGATGATTGGAAAAAGGATCATGGATTGACAATCGATGCACCTATAATTTGATCGATCTCATGATTGAACACAATGAAACTTTTTCTTCATGATAAATCAATCCAAATTGAGGTAGGACATGTGTTTTGATTTGATTATTCCTTGTTATTGTTTCAAATGAAAAAATTATATCAATTGACCAAAAAATTGATCTATAGACTGTGGATGTTGTGGGATGGGTTATTTTATGAGGGTTTAACATTACAATATCTTACTGATTTAGTTATTTCGATATTCTCTCTAATGGTGAAGGATCAATATCAACACAAACATCGATCATGAATTGTTCATGCAATTTATTCTTTTGATTTTCTCCCCCCTATTCAATATTTACCACGAGGATTGTTCATTTGGACCATGACTAGACTTATCATGATTGATCAATCATTACAGACACATTTCTTAGTGAAATGGACAAAAATCATATATCAGGGATCTTCATGACAAGATGGAGGTCAGATGATATAGATGTAGCAATTCAAATTATAGTGGATGTCTAATTTTTCATTCTTCAGTGTTCTTTTGTGTGAAACAAAGAATGACCTATAGATCTATTTTCCACGTAGATATGACACTCAAATATGTTGATTGGTCAATGGTTTGGCTTAGTCGAGGAAGATCCATGTTGACTAAAATGATTAGAGCATATATTCAAGGTGGGAGTTCTCTGGGAACATGTGGAATTAATAATGAGGGATTCTATAAAAACCTGATCATCATAGAGTTTAATTCAGTATGACAAGGCATGTGGGCCCTTGAGTGGCAGCTAGGTTTCTATAGGACGTTATGTATCAAACTACACATGAAACCTATCAAATTGAATGTGGACTTTCCCAGGGGAATTAAGAATGTAATTTTGTTTATACAAAGACATGGGGGGAATACTGTAACACGCCATGATTTTTTTATTTAAATTTTTCAAATAAATTTAATCTTTTTGATATTTTCTATTTCATTCAACACTGAAAATATATTATATTATATTTAAGAACTATTTTTGGATCACATTATACACAACACCAAGTTAATTTTTAACTACATCCAACATAAATTTTCACATGATCTATATGGAACACTATTGTTTGTTAGCGTTACATGAAATAATGTCTTTCCTCGCTGGCTTGTGTAACATGCATTGTTGATTTTTACCAAACAAAATCATTTCATTGAAATGTAATTATATAAAATAATAATATATAACATAACCATTAAATTAGTTGTTAGGAATATTATTAACTAATTTACTAAAATATATTGTTTACACAAATATATGAAGAATTCATATAATACCAATTAATTAGAAATGAATATGAAAAACGATTGAATATAAAGGAAAACGTTATTATTTAAATGGTCAAAAATATATTTTAAACCAATAAATTAAATTATTTACAATTATTAATTTTTATTTATGTAATATATTCAAAAAATATATGTTTTATATTAAACCAATATATTTGATAGACATAAGATATGAACAAACCCATTTGAATGCATAGAAACTTATATTTTTTAAAGGTGGATTTACCTCGTTCTAATGGAAGACACATTTTAAATCCAATTTTTGGAATTTTTATATATTTTATATATTAAAATACATAATATTAATATGTGAAAAATATAAATTAATTTAGGATAAAGTCATGGTATTTTTCTGTAAGGTTTCAATTCTTAATGAACAGTTAAAATACTAGATTTTAATTCAAAACTCATTTTTAATTTAATTTATTTATATTGTTAATTTCTATTTTAAATTGTTATAAATGTTTAATTAGATAAAAATATTTTCATTTAATCCAATATAGGTCTTTGGAACCAATTTCAAATTGAAATTGGATAAAAAACATAGAAATCTTTTGATCATTATTACTTTAAAACCCTGCAGTGTCGTACCATAATCACGATTAATTATAAATTAATATATTAAAATTATATTATTAAATATCAAGAAAATTGGATTTCATATTTATAATTAGTATAATTTATAATATCTAATATGTTTAATTTTTTTTACCAAAAATATAAGTGAATGTAATAAAAATTAATTACAATGATTAAGAGAAAATTATCTTAATAACGTAATAATCCTTAAATTTAAGACCCAAATCAACCAAGAAATTTTTCCAACACACATTTTATGGAAAATATTTGATCATGAAACTTCCATTATTTAGTTATGTTGGTTTGGTATGACCTTTATTAGGTTGGAACGTAGGTACACCTAAATTGTTTCCAAAAATGCCATGTGTATCATTTCCGTTCCCTATAAAAATCCAACACCTCTTCCATGTATAATAACATCTAATTCCACATAGGTATGGCGATGATCTGACCAATAATATTACCAAAATCCCTCCCTTCATCCCTGAATAGTCCCTTTTGGATGAACATTGTCTAATTAATCCTTTTGGTACAAACCAAAAGGAGTTACCTGATTAAAAGGTAATGTCTTCTTTCAAGATCCTTTATTTTATTTTATTTATCCAACCACTCCAATCTCTATATTCCAATATAGTATAAAAAAAATTTATCAAAAATATTATACTATTTTTTATGTTAATTTTTTGAATTAAAATTACACACACCTCCATCAAATGGGAAATGAATATACTGTTTACCTGTACAATAAACTACTACCTCACGAAATGATGATTGTTCATTTTTCCATTACCACCTCTCATAGTGAAATTTAAGTGAAAAAATATATTTATATATTTTATATATTGTATTTATTATGTATTTATTCTTATATAATTATTTTACAACAAAGTTCTTTATATATTCCATTATGGGTCAGAATGGTAATTTCATTTGAGGAAGTGTGGATTACCATCCCCGTAAAGAGATTTCATTCATTCATACACAAAATGGATTTTATTAAGGATGGGATGAGTGATTATATATGGTATATCTATGATATGATAAATCTACTAGATTATATATATATATATTAATATAATATTTAATGTTCTTTCTTTTAATACGACTATGAATCAAGAAAAAAATTTCATTCGTACGTACATCTTACCATCTCCATGAACAGTGTATTACATTTCAAACATATATATTATATGGATTATTATAATAGAAATATAATTTTTATAGATGATATTTATATCATTATTTTAATTATATAATTCATTATATAATGACACAGACTCCCATAAAATTCCAAAAATGGATCCATGCCAATGGAATAGTGATAGATATTTTTATAAGAATTCTCAACCAAGGTAAGTTGTCATACCCATGATCTCCCAAATTCAAATACACAAGCCCGCAAAATATCCACTAGAGTTTAGATATTACACTCTATGGTACTGTCTGTCTGGGGGAGGAGATAAGTTTTGAGATATAACTGAGTGCCAAAATCACGTTGGAATCCTCTATAGACTCATGAGGTAAAACATGAATCCTGATCTGAGACAATGGATCTCGAAACTTCATGAAATCATAACACCTCATCCACATACCTCTTAGACAAAGCATCTGATATTCCCAAATCCTTGATCAAAAAATGGGTCGATTTCATTAACCAATCTAGTATCAACCATATAGAATCACAACCTACCTAAGATCTGGGTAACCATAAAATTAAATACATAATTATTTCATTCCATTCCACTTAGTATAATACAAGGGATAAAACAAAATACCGTGAACACGATTCTTGGAATTTACCTACAGGAAAACGAAGTTCTTTTCCACAATCTCTACCACTGCATTTTTCATATCAGGACACCAAAATTATTTCCCCAAAAAAAGATAAATCTTGGAAAATTATAGGTGTACTAACACAGTTGAGTTATTAAAATCACGAATGAATCCCTCATTCATAGCTATAAGAACAAAAAACCTCTTTCAAAACAACACCTGGTTCTAATAATCCTTTTTCCATCCCTCTAGAGAATCACCATAGACCACACAATCATGCATCACCTCTAACTCTGAGTCTCCCCACTAAGAATCCTACACCTACTACATTAGAGAATAATACACTATTATATAAAAAATATATCTTCTAAAACTACCAACCATTGATTCTAATTTTAAAGTTGAAAACTCCTCCAATTATCTCCCAGAATCCCTAAACTCCTGAACAACATCTTTCCCCAACTTCCTACTCAATGATTCAGCCACAACATTCTCATTTCCCATGGTGTAGGAGATCATGGAATTGTAATCCTGAAGAAACTACATCCCCCTAAACTTCCAAAAGTTTAAATCACACTGAGAAAATATATACCTCAAACTCTTGTGATATGTGAAGACCTAAAAGTTCTCCCTAATGAAGTAATTATGCCACAACTTCACTAAAAAAACCACATAAGTCAACTCCAGATCATGGGTGGTATAGTTATTCTTATGGGGACGTAATTTCCTAGACACATAAGATATCATAACCCTCTACTGTATCAATATATATCCCAAACCTATATGGTAAGCATCACAAAACACCTCAAACATCACCGCCACCTTAGGAAACTAAATCCCTAGTGCACAGAACAACATCCCCTTAAAGTAATAGAATTCTACCTGACATTGATAAATCTACACAAAACCCTAGTTTTTTCTAATCAATTCTACCAGAGGGTCTATAACTCAGGAAAATTCGAGTACCAATCTCTTATAAAATCCTATAAGACCATAGAAACTACGAACCTCTACCACTTTCTTAGGTGATTTCTAAGAAAAAAAATCATCAGCCTTTAAAGGATCCATTGCCACACCCTCCTGAGATACCACATGCTTGAGGAAATTTAGCTCTCATGTCCAAATTATACACTTAGAAAACTTTATATAGAGCCGGTAGCGTCATAGAACCTTTAAGAGAGTTGAGATATTCTTTGTATATTATGACTCTAACTTCGATTAGAAAAATATATCATCAATGGATACAATGAAGAACTAGTCTAGGAACTAATAGAACATGGATTTCATAATCCCCATGAACATGGCTATTGTGTTCATGACACCAAATGGAATGTATTTAAATTTTTTGTTTCCATACCTACATCTGAAGGATGACTTTGGGATATCACCCTACTTCACCCTCAAATGGTGATATCTAGAATGAAGATCTATCATAGAAAACTAACTCTTCCCTCTAAACTATTCAAAAATATTGCATGTCCTTAGAATAGTGTAATAGTTCTTGACCACCATCTAATTCTACCTCTAGTAGTATATGAACAATCATAGAAAAATATCTTCCTTCTTGGTGAACAATAAAAGATCACCCCATGGTGACACATTGGAATGGATAAAAGACTTTTGAATTAGATCATCAATTTGAATCCTCAACTCTCAGAACTTGTAAGGTGTCATCCATTAAGGAGCCATCAAAATTAGAGAAGCGCCTGGCTATAAGTATATGTAAAAATCAACATCACAATGAGGGGGTATCATTATAACCTCTTTGGGGAAAACATCCAAAAACTCCCCAATGACCATTGGAACCTCTACTATTACATCCTATACTAATTTCACTAACAACTCATCCAACTAAAAATGAAGGGTCACCACACACTGACTGTATACCTTACAATCTCGTTCACTAATGAAAACCCCATATTAGCCATCCACATATGAAAAAATAACTCTCCTATGAAAGTAGTCAACAAAATCCTGTATAGAATACAACCATTTGATGTACATGATAACATTTTATGGTTTCATCAGTAGTAATAAAATATCCCCATGGGATTTATGTGGCCACATCATATATCTACACCCATGGCACACATCAAACAAGCTTGTATGGCCTCTGAATGGAGTAATCCACACTAGGGGAATGGTAAAACTCTCTGCATCCAGTCCTAGAGCATAGACTAGAGTGGGTGTAACAAATTAGTGAAATGCTCTTGAATCAAACAAGTCATAAACATGGGTACTAGAAAAACTAATCACACCTCTGACAATATTCAGCCCCACTAGCACTCCCACCACCATGGTTTGAAACTGAAAATGATTAGTTCCTCTGTGTTTCTATTGAATACCACCTCCGTGAACATTCTCAGTTCATGGTCCATAAAAATGAGGAACATCCTTATGCTTTCCTCTAGTTACTCCACCCCCCATTATAGAGAAAAAATTTGTTGCCCCTACTGCAAAAATGATATCACTGGAAATAGATGCTAAGGATGTCATTGAACATGGACATCTCTACCAAATGATATTAAAGAAACACTGGGCACTGGTTTATGAAATTTCAATGAACCCAAAACCAAAAAAAAAATCATGAAAAAATCCCTTGGGAAAATCACAAAAACCACTAGCCGTAGAAGGTCGGAAGGGAAGCTTCTGAGTACAACTCCCTACTATTCCAAACCTGGATGGCCCTAGTTCCTGAGACATGTCACTAAAATATCTTCTCCTAGAGAAACCCTAATAGTTCCCCACTTTTAATAAACCTCCTCACAACTGTATCCACTCGATCATCTATTCCTTCTTCTGAACTACCAGATACTTTGGAAAAATAAAAGGAGTAACTTCATAATAAATAGAAGGATGGAGTTACTCCTCAAGAAATCTCACATGAGACTCCTTATATGGAAAAATATTCATAACAGAATGAATATGATACTTGAACTAAATTCTCAACTCTTACACTGACATGCTTTCCTACTGAATAGAAAGAAGCTCATGCCTCTTTACTACCTTTATGGTCGACGAAAGGAAGTCTTCCAATAACTCCTTCTATAATTAGACCCACAATACAGTAATCTCCTTATGCTCCCCTAGATACAATATCCATCACTAACATGCATCTCCTTGAATTTAAATAGCTTCCAAATTACCTTGGTATCTCACTGGGGGCCAGATCCAACTGGAAGCAATCTCGAGCTTCTCCAACCAGCTCTCTATCTCTGTATCTAAAACACTTAACTTATACTTTCCCAAAGCCTTCCACTGGGAAGAATTAAAAACATTTTCAAGCCTCTTCCTCCCCTGCCAGATCATCCCTATAGTGATCAATGAGATCAACATATAGAACATAGACTTCCTAATCCACACGCATATGAAAAACAGGAACCATAACTGAATGAAGAAAAAATATATCCTAAGACAAGGTATTATGGAATTTTATTATGATTCATTTTAACTCATTTTATTTATTTTAACATTCCCCAAAATAATCAAACAACATTCCAAGTTATCATGATGCATGTACCTCACCTAGGTTGTTATCATGTAATAAGGTCTACATCACTTGAAGATTCAATAAGTTCGGAATCCATGAACTAAATCACATGGGGCTAAAATCATGTGTCATTGTTTGTCTCTATGGCCTATTTGATGAACAAAGATCAATTGGAACTATTTCTATACCAACCCAACAAACTATCACCATGCCTAACTCCAAACTCCTTCCTATTTATCAACCATAACCTTTGATACCACTATATCATGACTCCCTCTATCCAAAGACACTGTAGTGAGATAACATAGAAAATAACCCCCCCCCCCCCCGAGTCCCACCTCCAATAGGACTTGGGTTAAAAAAAAGCACATAGGGTATAAAAATATCATATATGGGATGAATTATCCTCTATAATATAAGTAGGATCATGAGATAAGATAAAAAATCAACAATAAACTCCATGACATAATATAAAAGAGATCCCAAAAACATCCCACATATATGTATAAATAAAACTAATTCAAATAAAAGTCTCCAAGGTAGATACCCAAAAGTATATCTAAAGCAGATTCATAATAGCAATCCAAGGTTTGTTCTTGTAATGTCCATCATGGTCCATGTAATCCTCCTAGAAACATAAAAACATTTTTATATATGTAGGGTGAGCATAAAAGTATACTTAGAAGGAAAACCAAAGTCTCTCATTAATATTTGAAAGAAGAATATTAATTCCTCCATGATATTATAGAAGAACAAATAGCACCTAAAAACTTATCCTCACTAAACCCAACCTCACCAGGGCATACTCACTAAATAATGAAAGCCATGTAATATAATATAATAAGAATAACATCAATATGGGAACCCCTCATCACTTTCCTACTAGTATGTTTCTCTTAAACCCCAACTTCATATGTCCTCATTCTCCCATCTCTTCTATATACCACACTTCCCCACAAGCACTACTACAACACATCACGACCACAAACTTCTAGGCTAACGGCCCCACAAGAATGGTCACATCACATCTTTCTCAAAAACACCTGGGCCACAACACAACCACTAGAATAACCAGATCAGTAGGGTATCATTACCATGTAGGAAATAAACATTATTCCATGATCCTACCATGAACAACCCTGACTAGATGTATCCCTACAAGCATGTTCATATCACACCTCACTTGAAAACACCTAGTCAACTACCCCACAAGCATGGTCACATATCTTCCAAAAACACATGGGCAATCATAGCTCGCCCGAAAACACCTATAATATCATAACCCCCATATAATACAATAATATAACTTCATCCATCACATAATATGAAATACCTACTTTTTCGGGAAGAGAGAGTATGAAAGAGCAGGTACCCATCCATCCTTCCTCCTCACCACATGTTGGGAAAAACTCCCCCTGTATGACAATGTGAGTATCAGTACATAGTGCTCGATGTGGATGGGATGTGTATAGAAATTTTAAGTAAAACACAACTATATATACATATAATCACACACAAAACCCATCCTATGGGTTCACATCCAGACATTAACCATCTCACAACATCACCACTATCACTACCACTTCTAAATGCATAACACTCCACAGCAAGACAAAAAACCCATTTCAAATTTCCAACAAATTTAATTTAATCATATCATTATTTACATTATTTATTATCCACCACATTTAATAATACAACCCATAATTTAATTATTCGTTAGCCATTTCTATCTCATTAACCAAACCAACCTTTTACATTTCAAAAATTTGTTAACAATTATCTCTTCAATCACTACCCGAGCATCTAGCACAAAGTGACCACCACTTCACTACCCCAAAATCATGTCCAAAACCACCTTGTAACCCCAAAATAACGTCCAACAAACCACTTTCCCAACATTTCCCTACCACACATTACCACCCCAAAAGCATGACCACACATCACAACACATCGAGATCATTTTAAAATTTTAAAAAGGGGCTATTATCACATTCAACATTATTTTAGGGTCATTATCACACAATACATAATCCTGGGGAAACTATTTCATTAGTAAAATAGAAGTGGTCAATCAATTTCCATTTTATGGTGATATCATAAGAATTGAAATAAAATCAACAGTCAGAAGACATATATCCAATGCAAACAAAGTCCCCAATGGCCACATATTTTAGTGGGGCATCAAGACCAAACAATCCACAATATTGTAATAATAAAAAAGTTATAAAAACATGTGAATCAAGCCCCCTTACCACTTTTAATTTCAATTTAACCAATTATTTATCTTTGATTAAGTCTACACAACTATCTCCCATAGATAAACAAAAGTAAACCCCTCCCACATGATACACAATAAAGAGAAATGTGGGATTCCTTACCTCAAAGAATCTTTGACAACTCATTGTGCACCATAGAGTGAATAATAATTCTTTCAAACCATAACCACACCATGAGAAACCATAGGTCAACCTATACTACACTAAAGGATCATCAAAACAAATCCCAAACTCACTACCCAAACCAAATTTCACCACCATAGTGAAATTGTGAAGAAGGACAAAATTGAATGGATTATAATGGGAGGATAAATCACCATGGATCAAATATAAGAAGCCATGAACCAATCCCCATAATAAGTAATCTCAAAAAATCCCTAAAAGGGGAGTTAAAATCTACCTATAATTAGAGAGAGTGTGTAGGGTTTAATAAAAACCTGAGTGATTCAACCTTTAAAACACACTACACAGGAGAATGACATGGATTTTAATCCATTTACACATAATCTAAATGTTGGGGTTTGGATTATACTAAAAAACACATCAATGTTTTATTATTTAACCCTAAAAATATTCAAGTCATGTTACACATTGTGATACTACATTCACAAGCCATGAACCACACATACCTAGAGTGTAAGTTTTACACATTTAGTATTCACCCTTCTTCAAGCATTTAACATCCAAAATCTTCCAATCCCACCTTACACATAACTTTATATCAATATCCATCCCTTTTTTCAGAGGGCCACACTTCAAAATACTACCTCCAATCATGGGATTACCTGCACCATCGCCTCAATAAAAACTGTGAAATTTATACTAATCATTATAAAAGGGTTCACTCTACCAGAACCTTTCCTATTAAACTATAAAACATCTACCCATGGTGATAATCCTTGGGTTTTTCATTGCATATGGATTAAAATCATTTTTTTAACTTTAGTGATCCTCGATCATCTCCATAAATCAACCAGATAATCCACTTCAAAAGATCAAAAACCCACATATGGAGGTCTAAACTAAAATATTTTGGTGGTTCTCAACTAATAACTTACACATATCAATGCCTCGTAATGTTAACCTTACTTCAACCATATAGGATATAATAATACTTATCATCATCTTATCTTACCAAGGTTAATACCTTTCCATTAAACAGTCATCAACCAATGACACTCAACCACAAAGAGGCTCTAAATTCCCTAAATAGACCACCACCATGAAAAATCACATGACTAGGGTTTTTTTGGTGATTACTATGCCAATTCTACACTACATTATGTACATAAAAAATTATATGGAAACAAAAAGATATGTCAATAGTTAACTCTAGGAAAGCACACCATAAATAGATCCAAGTATCTATGACACATCCCGTACCTAGGTTGTTCACTTGGGAACTCCAAATAAAAGACTATTATAACCAAACCTAATTCTCAGGAAGAAACTCTCTGGTGGCATTGTGTACCAGCACAAACTATTCACTCAAGATGATTTCTAATTACCCTTCAAAAAATCCATGGTTCCTCACACCTTATAACACAGATCCAAAGTTAATTTTAACATAAATTTTTTAAGCATGAAACCACTTATAAAGCATCAATACTACCATGTATTTTTTAGTCTTTCCACTCTAAAAAATATCTTGGGTACTTATCTCACTTTAAGGTTGAGATTTAGTTTAGAAGAAGAACCAAAAATTAATCTTCTACCTTACCCAAACTAAACATTTAATAAGATTCTGTCCAAGATCCCCTTTCATGGTGTAATACCACGGGACACATTTAGAACAACTATTGATAGTATTTCTCTAGCTAATATCTAGTCCAATTTTCTAAAACTCGCTCATTAGTAGCTTCCATGGCCTCAAAACTCTCACTGGGATCACCCTCCAAAAAAAATCTTCACATATTGAATACAAATGCTCTTTCCACACCATTCAATCATATCGACATAAATCCCTCAATACCTTGGTTATGTGCCATCAAAAATTTAACATCATAATTTTATACTCGCTTATTTCTCAGGGAAATGAGAACAACCTACTCGCATGTTTCTTAGGGCACATAAAACATGATAATTTCACTTCGAAGTACAAAACCAATGGATACAAATGGAATCATTATTATATGATGGTACAATCTCAACTGTCACACCTAAAGTCACATCTGGATAGTTTAAAGAGACACCATATAAAAAACACCTAACCCATAGGTTATTAACCAAAACAAAACACCTCTAGCCTAACCAATATAGTGTATATATATAGATTATGGCTCATACAACCACCTTCATTCGATAACCCCTCTCTAACAAATATAAAGAGAGAGACACCTCCACTACAAGGTCACATCACAAGACAACCCACCCCTAAAGATTCTATCACTAACTAAATCTCTAATCTAAGATGACCAACCACTACTAAGATCATCCACTATGGGAATCTATTAACCAACCCACACATTCATAAAATTACCACTCAGGATAAACACAACAATATAAATCAATCCACTTGGTCCATGATTTTCACCAATCAAAATAAAATAGGGGTACTAAAGGGGGTCTCAAATACACATCACAAACATCCAATTTAAAATCTTGGAAAAGACATTTATGAATCTTTGATCAGCACGCCAAGAAAATTACACCTTTCGAAATCCCATTTAAACTAAATTATCTAGCCCAAAAATTTCATAAACCAATTTCAAATACTTTTGAAACTAATTCAAATAAAAATTCATTCTTTGTCTAGAAAAAAACAACCATTATACAAATATATATAAAAACCAACCAACACTTTAACCAAAATTATTGCCCAAATGTGTCCAAATACCTTTTCAGGTTTTCAAATTCCCTATAAATAAACCATTGAAAAACATTCTCCATCACTTGGCACTCAAAAAATCTCATTTCTCAATACTCATATATTAAAATCCTATTTGAAACCAAATTAATTTGAAAACACATTGAATTCATTTTATTCAAAGTGAATTTTCCTTTTTTTCAAAACTCATTAATGTTCATTTATGAAATAATAATGTTTGGAACATAAAAAAATAATAGTTTTCTACTTACTCAAGGCTAAAATTTATTCCATAAATACCTTCTTATCATTTATTTTCATACGTATAATAGTTTATAACATACCTAGGTTTTTTTTAATAATAGGAAAAAAAATACATGACATATAAATATAAATTATTATCTATGATCCATGTACTCTCTCAATCATGACAATCAGACCAAGTTAAATTCACTTACATAATAATAGAAAACCCATGTACACCACTCAATGTGAAAATAAATTAGTAGTAACTTTGGAAAAAAATGAAAATCCCACATCCCTAGTAACTAGGAAGTCAACTATATGAGTATCATTAAGAAACTAGAATAATTCACCTACCCAAGACAATACCATAATATCATCATTCTACCATGTCCCAAATCAAAGAAAAAAATCCTCATATATAAATATGTAACACACCAACCCAAATCACCTTGTCCAGGATATGGTGTAACATGACCTAATGAAAATCTCCCCATATACAAGTGGAAACTGATTAACAGTGAGGTATTGAGAGGAAGCATGAGGCGACTCTTCCCTTTGTATAAAAGGTCCATTATTCATAAAATAGTGTCAAAAAAATAAAACAATTAAATCAAAAACTCTCGCATCAAAATAGAAAAATAAAAAGGGAATTAATAACCACGATGTAATAAATGGAATACAAGAGTAACTTTAAGTACCCCAAATGTGGTGGATCAATAACCAAAAAATAACAAAAATTTAGAATGATAAATGATTAGTTATATATAAATATCTCAGATACTATCCCAGCACAACCTTGGTCCACCTTGATTCCCCTACTCAACTACCTTACATTGGGCCCTTACCATTTATTGGATCCCTAACTATAAATTATTCACAAACATTGTGATGAACTTATAGAGTATGAGTAAAAAATCAAGTACAATACCTTAAACATATCCTTAATATAAGTGAAAAATATATAAATATATATATATATAACTATATGTAATAACTCAAAAAAGAAACATAAATAACCACACAACCAGATAATTCACCATGTTCTATATAAGCTTCCATGAACCTGAGTCTTAACTTCGACACCATGTTTCAGAATATGTCATATCAAGTTAGTCATATAATCTAAATATATTAGAAAAAACCATCTAATAACTAAACAATATAATTGATAAATATCCATACTAGTTTCAAAACTAGGTTACATATATCATCCCATGAATCAACCATCTAATAATGGATATCCATTTATAATAAGAACAATTTACACAAGTTATTCCATGTCTCAACCATCCCATTGTGTGTATCCACCATATAATCATCCCAAAGGAACTTATCATCACATAAGGAAAAAAAGAAGAGTTCTCAATAGTTACAAAAGATCCCACATTCCAATCAAGTCACATAGAAGAGTTATCAAGGGATATACACATAACCACATGTCAATAAATTCATATATGTATATATAAAATTCATAACATGGTAAGAAATTCTTATATCAAGCATATCAGAACTCAAATCACCATGTTCCACCACCCAAAAAAAGTCAATCACACTGAATCCCTAGAATAAATAATAAATTCATCACATGATGATTCTAGAAAGCAGATCCTAGATGAAGGGAACATATAAGGATAATATAGGAATAGGGTTATTGAAACAAAACTATCATAATGAATGGATCTCATATAGGTTAGGGTAATTAATGAAATTATAGTATATTTGGGTTACTTTCCTTTAATAATCCATGAAAACATATCAGATTATACTTTAGACATTATATTCATGCATGATAGATCTCGACCCTCCAATGGCCAGAAGGCCATCATTTTTTATTGATTATGATAATACACCTTTAATGGGGTGAGGTGGAACTCTTAGAAGGCCAGTAGGCATAAGTATTACATGGCCCATGGGCCTTAGAGGAGTTTATTGCCCGTAGGCCTCAAAAATTACATACAACCAAAGATGTGACCAAAACATGTTCCAGGTGGAATGGAATGGCCAAAATATTCTATATGAGTCTCTTTTTTTTATATAATTACCCACTCAGGGAAAATGAGGATTTTTTGAGGGTTCAAGTAAAAAATTATAATTTTCAGATTAACTAATCTTGTTTTCACAGTTTGTCTACCCATCTTACCAAACTGTGTGCCATCCTTGTGAGGGACACTATATAAAACATGTTTAAGTCACACTATTGGCCATTAGATTTTTGTAAAATATGTCCCAACCATGTAAATTACCATGTCTCCAGGGTCTTTTATTGTATTGTTACCTAAGTAATCTGTATGGTTTTTCCTAACTATATGCCAACTATGTTCCCTCTAAACCACATAAAAAACTTCACAAAACTACCTAGAAACTCCCTAAATCCAAATTCTAATGAAATTAAGTTCAAAACACATGAAGATGAGTTTTAAAAAGAAAAAAATATAACCCATCTTATAAATATAGGGATAATTAAATGATTTAGGTGTGAAAGACATATTTTAATATGTTATTTCGAACTAGGATAATTTTAATTTCATTTTTATATAACTATATAAACTCCATGTCAGGATCCTACTGGACTTGAATTCAAAAAAACCCTAAATACACCATTTTTTATATACAACCACTATGTTTCCTTTTAGGTTTTATAGCTAGGATTAACATTATCTTGGGTGAGGATTGTTACTGACATATTCAGTATTAGTTGTGGAGACTGACCAAGGGTTAAATGGATATGGTTGGTTCGAGTTAAGTTTTATTTTATATTTGGAATCTTGTGTCAACCAATTTGTTTGGATTTTTATTTGGTTTATTTTTCTATTAAGATCATGTTTACCTATCGTTATTCTGTTTATTGAGAAGTTTATTTATTTATTTTGGGTGATTTTGTTTTTTTGGTTTATTTATATATTGAGGGTGAAATCATTCCCATGAGTGTGGTTTGCTGATACCATGGTGATTACAACTAGTATGGGAAAATAAAGAATTCACCTTGGTTATTCCATGGGAAGCACATGTGCCTGGTTCTATGGTGGCTTGGGGTGGTTCATAACAAAATTGTATCAAATATCCCTCTCACTATTTGGTGTGTGTCTAGTTAGCATAGAGACTAGGATCATTACTAAGAATCTAGTGGAGGGTGTGGAAAAGTGTGTGGCCATCACATATTCACTCTAAAATATTAGTTATCATGGGAAGATTTTATTTTTATTTTTATTTTTAATTAATATTTGATTATATTTGCGGTGTTTTATATGTTATTATGGTATTTTGATCCTAGATGATTGTGTTAGTGATTTTAGGAGTCTATTTGAGTTTTAGAGGAGGAAGTGGTGAATGAACCAGGTTTGTATGTTTATCTTGCATAGTATAGTAAATCCTTTATATCTTGTAATGAATGGGTCTATAACCATTCTAGAGATTTTCATATGGTTGACACATGGTTTACCTATTTGTGCGAGAAAATCATGTATAATATTGATTCTTCTCTAAATGTGTCATTTTGTGTAATTCCATGACCCTAGTTACCTAGAGTCAGTGCATTATTAAATAACATTGGAATGATTACAAGTAATCATGTCCCAAAGGGCCAATCAGTTTAGCAGTCTTGTAAAATAGATTACATACATTAACTTCACATTACAATTTCTAACATAAAATACAACATAGATAATCCTTTGAGAATTCCATTATTCTCCATGATTAAACATGCATACAAAAGAAAACACACTTTCTGGCATCCGGAGAAAATAAAACAAAAGAAATGGGTGAGATCAGATGCACAGTAAGGATAAAAAATATGGCGGAAACATTCATAAATAAGCATAAACATTTAAGGCAATGTCTAAGACTAAAACAGAAGCCTTTTAAACTTAAACTTTAGAATAATATGGAAAAGATAAATCAAATAATTCCATTTACTTATTCACATGGATATTCTAATAGTCTAATAATCACATGTAATATAAATAGCTAATTTCATAGTGATGTAATGCATAATGCTGAACATCATAACCACATAGTCAAGGCCTCCTGCCAAGACTACAAATAAGATTTTTCCAAGACCTTGTGCCAAGACTCTAGTTTGTCTCATGAGACCTACTGATGTATTGAGGAGCTATAGCGGGCTCCACACATCACTTGTTATGTCCAATGCATTCCCCATATGAAAAGGTTGAAACATAATCTAAACATTTGTATTAAAACTAGCATACAAAATGTCAATATTTTAACCACATACCATGAATGGTATAAAAAATAGCACATCCAGAGTCAAAAATAACTCATTTAATACAATATGAAAGATTGTATTATAATAAATTAAACTCAATCAAAAATAATAAAGGATATTGACAAATGATGAAAATAAGCATTTGAGATAAATATCCCCTTTTTCTTGAAAACATTTTAAAGTCTCACTATTTATCAAGAAGCTGTTAAAAATACATTTTTTGAGTCAAAGTGTCCCACAATAATTTAAAAATTTTAAAAGGAATTTTAATTTTAAACCATTCATGTCCATATAAATAAATCCTTAACACCATTTTTAAAACAAGTACATTAATTATAAATATTTAGAAGAATAAATCTTTAAAACATTTAAAATGATATTTTAGTTAGAGTTCCTAACGAAATGAGAGACACTTGAATAGAAATAATTGAGGTAATAAAAACATTATAATATCATGATAATAAGGGGATTCATGATATACTTTATCAAAGTACAATATTTACATCATATAAAAGTGAATTGCCACATAACAACAAAGAAGTCTCAATGGAATGCAAATTGAGATGAAATTCCTTATAAAGACCATATCCTTAGGTTAAGGATATATCAAAGACATAATTATGTGTGAAAAATATAAATACACTCAATATGATTGGATATTTGGTGTAAATAACTAAGAGGACATTCCCACATATTCTTGTAAAAACAACACCAATGACATGGATGTTTAACTCAGTGAATGGAAATTGAGTTTAGATTACTCTTATCAAGTTCATATCTGTTACTTGAGAATTTATCAAAGGAGTGATTATGAGTATCAAAATAATATCCACACAAAGGGGAGTTCAAATTACTACATAAATAAATAAATAGGGATTTCACACAAAATCTTGGAGTAAAATAATCAATGAAGTTTTCATAAAACCTAATGAGTGGAAATAGATATTAGAAATTTCTTTACCGATTTGGTAACTTACGAAACATACACCCCATGAAAGAAGGATCATAAAATGAAGATGTAAATACCCATAAATTAAATTATATTATGCAAAGAATACAATCATGGGAAGTACGTAAAACACAAAAAAGGAAACAGTGTCAATATAGCATGAATCTCACGGGAATAAGAAGTGAGATGAAACCCCCTTTCCTTATACATTCCTTTAGTCGAGGGTAAGTTTAACCTCATGTATAATTGTTAAATAATTGTTATTAAATTATACAAGAACCACATACATAAATATTACATCATATATGATCTTCTAATATTACATTTTTAATAATATTTCAGCAGTATCATTGGTTTAGGTGTTAACTGATTCATTTTCCTTTGTTTGTTTTGTTACATAAGTCATGTTTGTTATGGATTGGGTGTATTTTATTAATATCCAGAATTATATTCAGTTATTAAAAACAATTTATAATCATAAATTTAAAATTATTCTTTAATGGGTATGATGGGGAATGAATCGCATCGCGTTTGTGGAGATGGTAATCTGTACGTATGCATGAGAAACAATATCATTCTATTGATATTGAAATAGTATGTAAATAGATGGTATATACATATAAATAATAATTAACATGTTATATTTATTATTTACATCAATTATACTCATTATTATACCCATCCAAATAACGAATTGTTGAATAAAAAACTACACCATGAGGTGGAGATAGTGAGCCGTATGTACGCACGTATGGTGACATTATCATTCATAGGATGGATAGAATAATTAATATGGGTGTATCATATTTATAATAACATCATAGTATGTATAAGGTACTAGATTTATTATTTTGGTATGGAAACAACAAAGAAAGGGTAAGTGGAAGAAGAAAAGAACTTTTAAAGAGGTGATGATATTATTACATCTACTTCAGGTACTTCTTTTTTGATTTGATCAAAAGAGGTCCTTAGTTTGGATTTCTGATCAAAGTAAGGACTCTAAAATTAAATGACGGTATTTGGGAGTATATTTGAGCAGGGTTTGAGTGAGCCAAATGGATTTGGATGTGTGAATTTTAGAGAAGGGGAAGTACCCTTTTATAAGAGAGGTGAGGGTCACTTTAGGAAAAGCTTGAAATATTATTTTCTTATAAAATTATTTTCAGATTATAATGGCTCAAAATGGATTTATTTCTAAGAAAAGGTGGGTATGGGTTCAAATACTTTTAACCAATAAGTTTTAGGCAAGTTTAGGTCACCATATTTACCTTATCATTTATATTTTACTCTTAGTTGAATAGTTTAGCTTTTGTAATGTCTTCTTGTATTTTTATCTTACATGGTTAATAAACATACTATAAAATGACAAGAGAAACCCAAGTGATATCTACCATTATATAATTCTTTTTTCTGGCCCTTATATTTTCAGTACTATTATATAATTTAATTAAATTTGATTTGTTTTAAAAACACATTTATGTCAACTTTGACACAATTTAGTATTTGGTTTTTGTGATAGTAATAACAATCTGATTTCATCGAAAAAAATACATTGAATCAACACTAATATGTCATATTAACCTATAAAATTAATTTAATGCATCAAAAGTTTCAATTTACATTTATTTTAATATTTATCATATAAATTATTTTTTTCCTTTAATTAATTATCTAATTACTGCATCATCATTGTGTCATAAATAAATTAAATTATATAATGTCTAAATATTATAAATAAAATACCATTATTTATTAAATATTTTTATCATTCTAATTAATATTTATAGTCAAATTTATCTTATGTGTAACCTTATATTAATGATTATTTAGTTATTAAACATTGAATTTAACACATTTAACTCTTCTTCAAGTTATATATAATAAATGTCCTAATCTAATGCAAGTGGATCAAAAAGGATAATATTTTGTCCTATGGTTGATTTTGGTAAAAATACACTTTTCTAATACAATTAGAATAGGTGTTAGGGTAATTATAATATAATTTTTACCTTTAATTACCCTATTTACTTTTAACCATTGTAAATAAAATTCAAAGGTAACTATTCACAAAAAAAATATATATTTTCATCCTATTGAACCACATTTTACTTACTAATGTCAACTGTGTCTCTAGGATCTTTGAAATTCAATTCACATAAGCTGTAAAATTATGTTTTATGCAAATTTAAAAGTGTTCCTAGAAGGTGGGTAAAAGATGATAAAAAGTTAAATAAAATTATATATAAAATCTTATAATAAAATTACTTCAGTGAATTAAATTTTTCTAATATAGGTATTATGTATCTATTTTGACTTAAAAAAATTAAATTTTAAATAATTATTTAAAAAAATGGCTTTAAACAACAACATAGTGTTTTTCATTATTCATCATAAATTGATAGTTTTTAGAAAAATACCAAAAAATCAAACAAAGATAATTTTGATATTCCAAATTCAAAAATGATTTCTATTTTACCAAATTCAAAACATATAATTTGTATTAATTAATTTGAAAATAATTCTCATTGTTAAAACCAGAAAGTGGGTTTTTGAGAAGTAAAAACTATCAAAAGATTGATATCTGTTTAAGTCCAATTAAAATGTAAAATTACTTCCAATGAAAAACATTGGATTAAATGATAAAAATATAATCTAATTATACTTTAAAACCATTCAAATATATAATTTAACACAATAAATTATTTTGATTAAAAAAAATTTTTTCAATTAAAATTTAGTATTTTTCAATGTTAGTCAAAAAATAAAAGTTATCAGAAAAGCACTGAGAATTTTTCGAAACTAAATTTTTATGTCCCACTTCTAACGAAGAAGTTTATTTTGTCAAATTTAAAATAAAAAAATGTCAAATATTAGATTTAAAAAGGGTTCACTATTAAAAGGCAGTAAAATTTCAATTTTTGAAAAATAAATCTTTTCTCTGAAAAATTGAATTTGTTCTTATATTTTTTATAATAAACACGTAATATAAATGTTAAAATTATATGGAGTATATAAAATTCAAAATTTAGTTAATACTATTCATAACCGCTTTTTGAACGACTAGTTTGGTAAGTACTGGTGCGCTCGAACTTGGTGCTGTGTGTAGCGCAAGTTATTAAATTAATTTAAAGAAAATAACATACTATGAAATTTTGGGATTTTAAATTCTTCCCCCTTTTGGAAATATCATCATTGAAATTTTAAAATTAGGCTTGGGAACTTCATTGAAAGTCCTACATCAAAAAAAGGGTCAATAAAACTATCATGTTATAAGAAAGAAAGAAAAGTACAACTGTCACCCAAGATAACCCATACAAGGATTAAATGTTGGATAACATGGATATGGAAGACAAAATAAGTTTCAAGTTCTGAAGGAGAGTGATAAAAAAACATGATTAGGATAATGTTTAAAACAAGAAAACCACAAACTTGTGATGGGTTAAACGGTCATTATTTTCCTGGTAGGAAAAGTAAACGGACAACATTTTTATAGTTCTATTTCATAAAGTTGTGGAATTTATTTTTGATATTGACTAAGAACATAAATATATATACTTACTTTTCAAGTGTAGTTTCATCCTTTAATAAATATCTACCACTAACTCATCTTTTCACCAAACGCTGAGTATTCAATATAACTTTGTCACTCATGAAGAACTTGAATCAACTTCTAGAGAACCACATAATCCAACAAGAATGAACTATATATTTCCATTTTATTTAGAGATTAACCAAAACCAAAATGGTTAGTACAATATCAGATGATCCCCAAAATGTATAATCCTTAATAGAAAGAAATACTAATCTTAATTTCCAAAATTAATCAAATAATACCCAATGTTCAATAAAGACCATTTATTAAATAATTGTCCATAAAATACTTCAATATAATCCAAACTAATATTGAAAACCGAAACTCATAATAACTTAATCACATAATGTTTCATTATAAATCTTAATATTTATCTCCATATAACATAAAATACTCTTAAAGTCTCATACTGAAGTGTAATTAACCAAATCAGATATTCTCTATGATACGTTAATCATTTCCATTAATAACCTGAATCTCTATAAGTCCATAATAAAAACATAGATTCTTCCAAAATAAAAAATCCACCACTATTACTCAAATGAAATCACATAGTATTCTATTTTCCTTAGGCATATAGTTTCCCCAACAAAGAAAAAATCTTTCAAAATAAAATTTATCACTTAATCACCAAATAATTTTCTTATACTAAGGATATCCAATTGATAAAACATACTATCTAAAATCAACTTTTTATTGATCATTAAAATCATTTAACTAAAAATAATTAGTCACACAAACTAGAGACTTCACATAGTCTAGTGGTAGGTGATTAATCCCAATCGCACTTTGGTCATGGGTTTGATTCCTGTAGCTTTTTCCGACACGATGGGTTGTCACACGGTCTACGTGTTGTACTTTTTCAAAACCTATATTTTACAACATTCCCAGAATATAACCATAACATAATTTAACCACAAATGTAATCTCATACCTCACATTTTCATACCAAAAATTAATAACCTGTAATTCCCTCAAATTCAAGGATCCTATAAAACCAAATGGTTCTTTATAACTATATACACAAAAGAAAAGATAAGTATTCCTCAAATACTATTTTCACATAACAAATTGTAGGGTTAGACATACAAGATAAAATTCTTGCAATGTAATCTTATCAACAAAGAGAATTAATAATTTTAAACATTTCTCCATAAATTTATTTCCACATATGTTCTTCCTTGACCTAGTGGTTATCCTATCGAATAGGGAATTGACTCAGGTAATGCCTAGGTCCCCTACATTTACATAAAATGAGTGTAAATGGATTCTTAGGATAATTTTTATTTTCTTCCATGGTACTCTTCATTTTTTCCTCGAAAACTATTTACTTTATGTCTTTCTTTCCCACACATAAAGCATTTCATTATTACATTGAAACACTTTCTTGGGTGTCTCCTTCCACATTTCCTGTATGATGGAAATTGATCTTTCTTTTCTCCACAGTCTCCACTATTATAGCTCTTATCATTCTCCACCTTTCTCTTATTTGTTGAGTTTAGGAGTTGGTTAATGTATATGTTGTTGATAATATTTTTGGAAACCTGCTACAACATGAACATGATATCTTTTACACATATCATCATTCCATTTAGTATCTCACTTCCACCATTATTCCCACCTTATATATCATGTTTAGTGTTACTATGACTTCCTATGAATCCGGCCATTGACTAAAACCAGAAAGCATAGTGTGAGTAACAATAGTCATAAAATCATTTAGATAATATCATTCCACATTATATTCAATCTAAAACACTTTATTATTAACCATGGTTATTTATTTTCATCTTATATTAAATTCCTTCAAATTGTTTTATAAAGAAAATGTGAATTATCCTAAGCATATCCCTTGGGAGTGTCATAACCAAGAGTGTAGCAAGGCACATTGTCGTGCACCATTTCTCATTTGAGTCAAGCTCAAAGTGGTGTTTTTAGGTTTTTCCCATAAAAACATCTGTATCAAAGTCGCCTCAACCTTCTTGTATCCATATTGAGATGTATTTCATGGAAAAGTCACAAAATCACTAAATTATAATTTTTTTTGGAATTTCTTCAATACTAATCCTTAATTCCTATCTTAGGATAATTTTCTCGATTCAGAGTTTTTCTAAATCTAGTTTCCAAGTTTTGTACTAAAAATCCTCTAATACCAACTGTAACTTTCATGACCAGTCCTCCGGGACCCGTGTCATGACTACCCCAAGCCCGCCTTCCAGAGGCTAGGGGATGGAGTCTATCACCAAAGGTGTGAATCCCTAAAACTAGGAAGGTATTTCCTTTATAAAGTGTGAACAAACACAACAGAGTACGAGCTAGAAGAAAAACCCTAAGATAAACTGTATACAAAGGAGTTATGATAAGTAAAAGGTGTCGGAAATACAAACCCAACATGAAAGTACAAGTACAACTGAAAAACAAGTATAACTGAAGAAAAGGTAAAGCAACTACTAGGTCGTCCTTCGGGGATTCCTACCTAAAGGGTAGGTACATATAGTCTTCTCAGCATTCTACATCTATCAGTCTCCTCTATGTACCGACTCATCGTAAGGTCCACCTCTAAGTACCGTCTAGTCCTACTACTCTGATCCTCAGTCAGTGATGTCCAATATCTACAACCAACACAACGAGGTGCAGGAATAGCTTGTGCAGGGGTGAGTATAACAATACTCAGTAGGAACCCCGAGACCCTCAAGGTCTCACAAAACCCATAAGGATAAAAACACAAAAAATGAAATCAATAGATAACCCCACATAGTTATATGACCATACATATACCTATGTAACCAAGTAATCTATCTCAACCATTAGGTAAACACAAAAAGTACTGACTCAGCTCAAACCAGGATTTTATTCTTAGGGTAGTATCAAGTAACATCCCCAATCACACTATCGAAACCTCAGCTGATGGTGTACTCCTCCTCTATTGTGTACAATGGTCATGTTGCATCAAATAGAGGCTCTTCCCACTATCCTTGTACTACTGATGTACTCCTCCGGTCGAGTACCGTGGGTCTTTCACATCACACAGAGGCGCTCCCCACCGTGGTTCTACTGCGTCACACAGAGGAGCTCCCCCTCGTAGCCTGCTGAGGTACTCCACATGTCGAGTAGCTTGGGTCTGTCATGTCACACAGAGGTTCTCCCCACCATGGGTCTTCCACAACACCAAGGCACTTCCCATTGGGATATTTGAGTCACTCCGAGTCGAATTAATCAGCAGTCGTCAGGTCTCAGCCAGCTACTAGGTCTCTGCGCTATGCTCGCTCATCTCTAAGATGATCTGCTCCACGATATGCAGGTCGATACTCCAACTGTCATGAAGTCCCATGTAGAAGTATCTCAAAGGTCTGCCTTGTCATAGAGGTCACAACGCAACTGACAGCACGTCAATCAGACACCCAGTATGTGAGTTTTAGCTTTTTAGTCTCGGGGGCCTGGTTGGAATCATGTACGATCCAACCTGACCATATCTCAACTTAACCATGAAGTGAATTGCGGTATACTCAAGGGACCTTCATGCTCCAAGATTAATAGCATCGCTGAAAGTTCGTCAAACACATGTCTGGTGCTAAAGATATGGCCAAAAGATGTAAAGGGTTAGTAGTGGGGCATGGTCCAGTCCAACCTGGTCGGACCGACTCGGCCCAACCCTATCTGGGCCTACCCGGTCTGGGTCGACATGGTCAGACCCATTGCATCTGACCCGGCCTGTTGTGTGGGTTAGCCCGCTAGGTTCGACCTGGTCCGTTGGGCCTGGCCCAACGGACTGCGGGGGCGGATCGGCCCTGAGGTCACCGCATATGTGGCTCAGGTCCGAAGGATGGGTTCAGTTCGGCTAGCACTGCGTGGGGCGCGACACTGGTGGCTCGTTCCGGAAGGCCGATCTGGTTCGGCCAGTGATGTCGTGAGGGATGATGCGGGCTAGCTCGGGAGGCCGGGATGTCGGCGGCAGCCGGGCAGGGCACGCAGGAGGCCGCAGGCAGGCTGGACAGGGCACGGAAGGCCGTGGGCAGGCTAGCGGAGTGCGTGCAGACTGTGGGATGGTGGGATGGTGGCCGGACAGGCTGGTTCGGCGCGGCTCGGGCCGGCGGTGTTTGGCCAAGAAGCATAGGTCCACCATGGGGGCAGTGCGGTTCGCGGAGGCCATGGGTAACGTGGTCTATGTCATTGCTTCCTTCGTCGCCTCATTGTTGTTACGTTGCCATGCCGAAGAATTCCACCAGAAGTAAAAAATCAATGGTGGATGTCGGTCCATGTTAGGTTGGACCATATCCTCTACATTTGTGGTGATAGCAAACAGTTCATAAGAACGAAGCTCAACAACCATCATTATCAAGAAGAAGGGAAGAACAAGGCACTCAAATTAATTTAATCACCCTAAATTTGATCAATAGTTCATTGATGGAGTCGTAGAAAGAAGGTGAAGTTTTCATTCATTGCATCTTCCGTACTCTTCCACATTTGAATTTTCACGATGGTTGTGGAAGTAGTTCCACATCTGTAGGTCAGGGGGAAGAAGTCGTAGAAGGATCTCCATCGACGTTCTTCATTATTCGTTGGGAGTGTTCTTCATTGGATGATGAGGTTCCTCGTTGAGAGATTTCCCTTCAATCACCCAAGTGAATTCGTTGTGAAAAATATTATATTACTTAATCTATTATTTTGTTGGCACATATTCAAAAGGGGGAAATAAATTAAAAGGGCTCCTCCTCATTAATTCACGTGTGTTGGCAGGTATTAATTGAGGAGTTGTAACCAATTTAAAATGGATTAATTAACTAGGTAGGATCCCCCTTAATTGTGGAGGATTTTCAAAATTAAATTCTAGGGGAGGTGAAGAGACTCCCATAAATTAATGTGAAGCTTAAGAGTTTTCTCCACTTTAATGGGGAGTTTAAGGGGTTAAGAGCCCAGTTGGTTCCCATCTCATTTATCCTCACATGGGTGGTTGAGTTCGGGTGGGCCCAAACACCATAACCTCTCATGGAAGGTTAAGGTGTGGTGGCCCCACCTCCAACTCCCATGAGGAGATTTTAACCACCAACACTCACATGGCAGCTTAATAAAATAAAGGGTAGCTCGCTATATTTTATTATTTTTTTAAAGAAAACCCAAAAATTAACTTCTATCCTGGACTCACTGTCGTCGTAGAGAAAGTCTTATTAAGAGAATACCGGCATTGCGAGTTCAACAGTTCCCTTGGATTTCAGTTCCTAGAACCAGTTCAAATGTTATAAAAACCCGCTCGTACGTTTTCTGAATGTAACCGAACAGAACTTCAGAAATTGATTCCGGGCACAACGGGTCTTGGAATCATGCGTCATAAATTTTCGCAGACTCATAAAATTCCCATGTATTTAAAAATAATCCAAATAAATTTTAGGTCCTTACATTCTCTCCATCTCAGGGCTTTACATCCCCATAAGCTACAACTCGAACTAAGGGAACAAATGGGGGTACTGAGCACGCATCAGAACCCCCCAATCCCACATGATCTCCTAGAGGTTCCCATGTTACCAACGTACGCACACCAGAGGTATCGACCATCCATGAAGGACCCACTCCTTTTGATCCTCAATATTCACTAGAACCTCTGTGAAAGTCGCCCCATCGTCGACATCGAGATCCCCATGGTCGATGATGTGAGAAGGGTCAAGCACGTATCTCCTCAGTTGGGATACGAGGAAGACGATGTGCAGCCGGTGCAACTGAGGTGGAAGAGCCAAGTGGCAAGCCACCTCACCTACTCTGCTGAGGACTTGGAAAGGTCCAATGAATCTTAGAGATAATTTTTCGCCTCGGCCAAATCTCCGTAGACCTCCTCAAGGTGGGACCCGTATGAAGATGTGGTCGCTCTCCTCAAACACCAGAAGCCTCCGTCTCTGGTCTGCATATGAATCATGTCTTCTCTGTGTAGTCTTCATCTGCTCCTGGATGATCTACACCTTCTCAGTGGTAGCCTGTACCATCTCTGGTCCCACTAGTGCTAACTTCCCAGGGTCAGTCCAGCACAAAGGTGATCAACAAGGTCACTTGTACAAGGCCTTAGAAGGTGATATCCCGATGGTGGAGTGATAGATATTGTTGTATGAAAACTCCACCAAAGGTAAGTGATCCTCACAGCTGCGATGGAAGTCGAGGACTTAAGCACGTAGCATGTCCTCGAGGGTCTGAATGGTCTTCTCAGTCTGACCATATGTCTGAGGATGGAAGGTGGTTCTCAGATGAAGCTGCATCCCGAAAGCCTCCTAAAACCCCTTCCATAGCAGGGAAGTAACCTGTGGGTCATGATCGGAGATAATAGATTAAGGTAATCCATGTAGCCACACAATCTCCTACATATAGAGGCATTGAAATCTCTCTCTTGAGCCCTGCTCTCTGATCAGTATGAAGTGGGACGACTTGGTGAGTCGGTCAATGATCACCCAAATCGAGTCATGTCCCATTGTTGTACGTGGAATACCCATCACGAAGTCCCTATATATTCCATTCCACTTCCACTATGATACCTCTAAAGGTTTTACTAAGCCTACTGGTACCTGGTGCTCTTCCTTCACTTGCTGACAAGTGAGTCATCGAGAGACAAACTCCACTACCTCTTTCTTCATACCTGGCCACCAGTGCTATCGTCTGAGGTCCTGATACATCTTCTCCACTCATGGATGTACCACTAAAGTGGGTGTGGGGAACTCCCTCAACACTTCCTCCTGAAGTGACACTAGTACCATAGTATGTCCTTTGAAGAGGATGACGTGCTCCCCACCTTCAAAAAATTCATCAGGTGCCTGCCCTGTGGATATCTGAGCACGTCGTGTCTCGCAGTTAGAATCTCCATGTTGTGCCTCCCTGACTCGCTGAAGAAGTGGGGGAGTGACTGTAAGAGACTATAGAAAGGCTGCTCTGTCTCTATCCACAAAGGATATCTGTAAGGCAGCAAGCTGCTCTTTCGTCTTTCCTAGTAGTTGTATTCTAGATCTCCTGTTGAGTGAAGCTGCTACAACTATCCCCTTTCTAGAAGTATAGACCATATCTAAGTCATAGACCTAAAGGAACTCAAGCCATCGCCGCTCTCTTAGGTTCAGGTCCTTCTGAGAGAAGATATACCTGAGACTCTTGTGATCAGAGTACATGGTAAAACGTTCACCCATCAGATAGTGTCGCCACATCTGCAAGGTGAAGTCCACTACTTCTAAATCCAGGTCATGGGTAGTGTAGTTCTACTCATGTTGTCTCAGCTGCTGAGAACCATACGTGATAACTGCTCGATCCTACTTCAGGACACACCAGAGTCCGGTCCCTGATGAGTCGCAGTAAACTATGTACCCTACGCCTTCCTCTAGAATCCTCAAGATGGGGGGGCACTAGTCAGACTATGCGTCATCTCTTGAAAGCTCTGCTGGTATCTCTTCGACCACACGAAGGGTTTCCCCTTCTTCGTAAAGGATGATAGTGGTGTTGCGACTCTAGAGAAGTCTAGGATGAACTTCCATTATTAACCACCCAAACCCAGGACACTACATACCTCCGTCACAATTTTGGGTAGCTCACAAGGAAGTACCTCCTCAATTTTCATTGGATCCATCGCAACTCTAGCCTCCGAGATAACAATTCCCAAAAAGTGAACCCCTCAGATCCAAAATGGGCACTTCAAGAGCTTACCATAAAGACGTTTCTCTCAGAGTGTGTCCAGTACTACCTACAAATGGTCGGCATGCTCCTCCTCAGTATTCAAGTAGATCAGAATGTCATCGATGAAGACTATGACAAAGAAATCGATGTATGGATGGAAGATCAAGTTCATGAGTCTCATGAATACTACTAGAGCATTGGTTACGCCAAAGTGCATACCCAAGAACTCATAGTGTCCGTACCGACACCTGAAGGTTGTCTTCTACAAATACTTGTCTCGAACTCTGAGCTGCTGATAGCCTGATCTGAGGTCTATCTTCGAGAACCACCGTGCTCCTTTCAGCTGATCAAAGAGGACGTCAATCCTCAGAAGTGGGTAATTTTTCATCACAATCACCTGGTTCAGGTGACAGTAGTCGACACAAAGCCTCAAAATCCCATCCTCCTTCTTTGCGAACAGAATTGGGGCTGCCCAGGGAGAAACATTGGGTCAGATGAATCCCTTCCCCTGCAAGTCCTCCAGCTGTACCCAAAACTCACGAAGCTCAGTGGGAGAGATCCGATATGATCGTGTAGATATCAATGTTGTCATGGGGTACAAGTCAATGTAGAAGTCCACCTCTCTACAAGGAGGTAGTCCTGGAACATCATTAGGGAAAACAACTGTGTACTGGTCCACCACTAAAGGATAGCTCAGACTCTCCACATCTACTGCTCTGAGGGTAAGGTAGGCCAACTGATGATTGATTTGCTGCAAACTCCTCCGAGTAAGTCCGTCCTACACTGCAAAGTCTCCCTTCTCACCGGTGAAGGTGAAGCTGGTCCCATCCATGCAGACACACTGCACATTGCGCCTAATGTAGTCGATATAAGAATAGACTATAGATAACTAGTCCATACCCAAGATGACGTCATAAGGCCTTGACACAGCTACAAGGAGATCCCAGCCGAAGCTCTCGACTCCTAGAGTAAGCTCACACTACCAGCACCAGTGCGTGATCATCAAGTCTTCTCCAGTAGGAGTCTCTAGCTGTAAGGATCGAGCCAACGGCTCCATCTGAATATCCTAGCTCTGAACGAGGGCAGTGGAAATGAAAGAGTGACTAGAACCCATGTCTATAAGAACTAAAACTATGGTGGTGTAGACACAGTTCATACCTCAAATCATCTTCGGAGTGCTATGATCGTAAGACTCAGCTTCCTGGACCTGAGCTCTCGCATATCCACCCACACCTTACGGTCGGGGTGGACCTCCGGGTGGTGGTGGTGGTAACACCTCGGAACGTCATCCACTACCAGTTGCATGACCATCTCCTCTTCGACGTCCACCTCCTCCCTATGGACTGCCTCGATCAAACCTCTGCCTCTACTTGGGAGGTCCCTTAACTGCTTTCTGATCATCCGAATGGCGAGTTGGACAGTCACGATCCATGAGACCCTGCCCGCCATATGAGTAATAGTTCCTCGTCCCGGCATGTATGTCACTACCCCAGGTGCCCCGCACAACTGATCTTGAGTCATGTGGTTGTCCACCCTTGCATCTGGTCCTCTTTGACCTCTACGTCATCTATCTACTTCCAGCTACAGAAGACTCCACTGCATGTCGACTAGTAATGTGTCTCGCTACCGGAGACTGCCCAGCAAGGAAACTCTCCACCAGGTGGGTTCTCTCTAGCACCCCTTCCTGCGTTGGGATGCTGAGTGAGATCATTGAAGACCTGATATCTCGCATGATCCCCTACTCAAAGGTCTGGGAACTGAAGAATGGGTCCTGCACCATTTCTGTGGAGTAGCGTGAGAGGTCGGTGAACCTCATTGAGTACTGAGCTACCATCATGCTACCCTATTGTAGATGCAGTAGCTCCTGTATCTGCACCGCACGAAGGGTGGCTAGGACAAACACTGCCTGAAACAGTCTCTCGAAGTATGTCCATTTCAACGTCATCTCATCATGCACATGGAGCATCAGGCTCCACCATCTGCCTCCTACTTCTGGAAGGAGACTCGCGACAAGGATCACCATAAGGTTTGCTGGTGTCCCTACAAGTCTGAAGACTCTCACCACATCCTCCATCCAATCCTTTGCCGCCTGTGGGTCCATATCTCCCATGAAGCTGGGTGGAATTCGGCATTAGAACTCATGCAATGGGCTCAAGCGGTGTGCATCGTCTACTGCAGGGGTTGGTGGCATCAGTGGCCCAATGGGTATTGGTACCACTGGGGCCTCTGCTGGAAGAGGGAAATGCATCGAGGCATCATCGTTCGGTGGGATATCTGTGCGTACAACTCTCAGACTCTAGATGGTCATCTACGGGGAGTCATCTTGAAAGAAACAGATGTGACACAGTCAAAAGATTATACCTGGTGATCTGACCTAGTTGAGCTGACTTAAAGAAAAAAATTTAAAACACACACGCAATTAGTGTTTTCGTGCACTGAGTTAGAAATCAGAAGTTCGGGTCCTGGTGTATAGATACGTTGGCCGCCGCACCAACAATGGACTCCCTAAACTGAAAACCACACTTGGTACCCTTAACAATATTACTTCACAGATAAGAAAGATCAGGGTCCTAAGTATTGTGGTAGAACCGACTCCTCTAATACCAATTTTTCACTACCCATCCCCCGGGGCCTATACCGTGACTACCCCAAGCCCTCCTTCCATAGGCGAGGGGCTGGTGTCTAGAACCAAAGGCTTGAATACCTAAAACTGGGAAGGCATTGCCTTTATAATGTGTAAACACACACAACATAGTAAGAGTTGTAATAGAAAAAACTATGCAAAACTATATACAAAGGAGTTCCGAAAAGTAAAATGGGCCTGAAATACAAGCCCAATAAGAAAGTACAAGTATAACTGAAAAAAAAGTACAACTGAAGAAAAGGTAAAGCAGCTACTAGGTCATCCTCTGGGGATTCCAACCTAAAGGGTATATACAAATATCCTCCTCAGCACTCTACTTCTATCAGTCTCCTCCGTGTACCAACTCGTCGTATGGTTCAGCTCTGGGTATCATCTAGTCCTGCTACTCTGATCCTTAGTCGGTGTTGTCTGTCGTCTGCAACCAACACAACGAGGTGTGGGTATAGCCCATGCAGGGGTGAGTATAACAATACTTAGTAGGGACCCCAAGACCCTCAAGGTCTCACAAATCCTTCAAGGATAAAAACCAAATAATGAAATCAACAGATAACTCCACTTAGGTATATGCCCATACATATACCTAAGTTATCATGTAATCCATCTCAATCATGAGGTAAACACAAAAGATACTGACTCATCTCTAACCAGGATTTTATTCTAGGGGTAGTATCAAGTAACATCCCAAGTCACACTGTCTAAACCTCGGATGATGGAGTACTCCCCCTCTATCGAGAACAGTGGGTCTGCCGCATCACACGGAGGCGCTTCCCACTATCCTTGGACTGCTGGGGTACTCCTCCTATCGAGTATTGTGGGTCTTCCACATCACACAGAGGTGCTCCCTATCATGGGTCTATCACATCACACAAAGGCAATCCTCCTCATAGCCTGCTGAGGTACTCCACGTGTCGAGTACCATGGGTGTGCCACGTCACACAGAGGCGCTCCCCACCATGGGTCTGCCACGACACCAAGGCGCTCTCCAATTGGCTAGTCGAGTCACTTCGAGTCGAATCGGTCAGCAGTCATCAGGTCTCAACCAGCTACTAGGTCTCTGCGCTATTCTCACTCGTCTCTGGGAGGATCCGCTCCATGATCTGTATGTCGATACTCCAACTGTCACGAAGTCCCACATAGATGTATCTCAAAGGTCCGCCTCGTCATAGAGATATCAACGCAACAGATGGAGCATCAATCGGACGCCCAGTTTGTGAGTTATCAGCTTTTTAGTCCCGGGGGCCTACTTGGATTCGTGTACGATCCAACCTGACCGTATATCAACTTTACCCCGAACTCCAATGGGATATACTCAAGTGATCTTCATGATCCAAGTTAACTAGCATCCTTGACAGTTCGTTAAACGGACATCCGATGCCAAAGATATGGCCAAAGGATATAAAGGGTCAGTAGTGGGCCCGGGCCCGGTCCGACCTGGTCTGACCGACTACCCCAACCATGTCTGGCCCGACCTACTGGGTCTGACCCAGCCCGTTGGGTGGGTCAGCCCGCTAGGTTTGGCTCGGTTGGCTGGGCTCGTCCCAACAGACTGTGGGGGGGGGGGGGAGCGGTTCAGCCCGGAGGTCGTTGCATAAGTGGCTCGGTCCAGAGGCCAGGGTCGGTTCGGACAGCACCACACGGGGGGTGGCTTAGGCATCTCGGTCCGGAAGGCCGAGCTGGTTCGGCCAGAGATGCCGTGAGGGACACCATGGGATGGGTCGGGAGATCGGGAGGCCGACGACAGTCGGGCAGGGCACGCAGCTCGGGAAGAACGGTTAGGTGCGTCTCGGGCCGGTTCGGGCCGACAGTGATTAGCCGGGAGCACCAGTGCAGCACGGGGGTGGCACGATTTGTAGAGGCCATGGGTAGCACAGCCTTTGTCATCGTTTCCTTCATCACCTCATCGATGTTACATTTCTATGCCAAAGAACACCACAAGAAGGAAAAACTGACGGAGGATATCAGGCCATGTTAGGTTGGCCCGTATCTTCCGTGTTTATGGTGATAGAAAATGGATCATAAGAACGAAGCTCAATAACCTTCATTATCCCAAAAGAAGGGAAGAATAAGGCACTCAAATGAAATTAATCCCCCTATCTTCGATTCGTTGTTCGTTGTTGGAGTCACTAGAAGAAGACAGAGTTGTCCTTCATTACGTCTGATGCACTCTTCCACTACCGAATTCACACGACGATTGTGGAAGCGGTTCCACGTCGGTAGGTCATGGGGATGAAGATGAAGAAGGATCCCCACCGACATTCTTCATTCTTCATTGGGAGAGTTCTTTGTTGGAGGATGAGGTTCCTCGTTGAGAGATTTCCCTTCAATCACCCAAGTGAATTCCTTATGCAAAATATTAGATTACTTAATATATTATTTCATTAGCACGAATTCAAAAGGGGGATATAAATTAAAAATGCTCCTCATTAATTCACATGTGTTGGAACGTATTAATTGGGGAGTTGGCACCAATTCAAAATGGAGTAATTAACTATGTAGGCTCCCCCTTAATTGTGGAGGATTTGAAAAATTAAATTCTAGTGTAGGTGAAGAGACTCCCCTAAATTAATGTGAAGCTTAAGAGTTTTCTCCACATTAATGGAGAGTTTAAGGGGTTAAGAGCTCAGGTGGACCCCAATTCATTTATCCTCACATGGGAGGTTGAGTTCAAGTGGGACTTACCACCATATCCTCTCATGGGAGGTAAAGGTGTGGTGGCCCCACCTCCAACACACATGAGGAGATTTTAACAACCAACACTCACATGGAGGCTGAATAAAATAAACTATATCTCACTTTATTTTATTATTTTTTAAAGAAAAACAAAAAACTAACTTCTATCCCCGACTCACTTCCGTCAAACAAAAAGTCTTTATAAGTAAATACCGGCACTGCGAGTTCAATGGTTCCCTCAGATTTTAGTTCCGAGCACCGGTTCAAAAGTTATAAAACCCCGCTCATATGTTTACTGAACGTACCCAAAACAAAACTTTAGAAATTGATTCTGGGCACACCGGGCTCGGAATCATGCACTGTAAATTTTCACGGTCTCGTAAAATTCCAATGTGTTTAAAACAAATTCCACCAAAATTCCAAGTCTTTACAGTAACACCCTGACCCTGGTATCTTAGATTTGGTGCATTATTAAATAACATTAGAATTATTACAAGGAATCATATACCTAAGGGCCAATCAGTTTAGCAGCTTTGGAAAAGAGATTACATACATGAACTTCACATTACAATTTCTATCTTAAAAACAAAATAGAAAATCCTTTGATAATTCCATTATTCTCATGTTTTAAACCAACATATAAAACACAATACACATCTTGGAATCCTAAGAAAATAAAACATAAGAAAGGGGCGATCTCAGATACTCAGTAAGGATAAATAATATAGCATAACCATTCATAAACAAGTATAAGAATTTAAGGAAATGTATAAGATTAAAACACAAGGCTTTTAAACTTAAAATTCAGTATAATATAGAAAAGAAAAATCAAATTATGCCATTTACTTTTTCACATGGATATTCTACAAGATGAATAATCACATATAATTTCACTAGCTAATTTCATAATGATGTAATTCATAATGTCGGACATCATAACCACATAGTCAAAGCCTCATGCTAAGACTATAAATAAGATTTTTTCAAAGCCTTGTGCCAAGACACTAGTTTATCTCATGTGACCTACAGATACATCGTGGAGCTATAGCGGGCTCCAACTGTCACTTAATAAGTCTAATTCTTTCCACATATGAAAAGGTTGAACATAATCTAAACATTTGTATTAAAACTAGCATACGAAATGTCAATATTTTAACCACAAACCTTGAATGGTATAAAAATAGAAAATCCACAGTCAAGCATAAATCATTCAATACAATATAGAATATTGTATTATAATAAATCAAACTCAATCGAGAACAATGAAGGATATTAACATAGATGAAAATAATAAGTAAAACTATTTGAGTCAAATATCCCATTTTTCTTGAAAACATTTAAAAGTCTCACTTTTTATCAAGAAGCAGTTAAAAATAGATTTTTGAATCAAATTTCTCCAATCCAATTTGAAACATTTAAAAGAAATTTTAATTTTAAAATATTCATGTCCATATAAATAAATCCTGAACACTATTTTTAAAACATGGAAATTAATGAGAAATATTTAGAAGAATAAATCTTTAAAAAATTTAAAATGATATTTTAGTTAGAGTTCCTAAACAAATGAGATATTATTGAATAAAAATAATTGAGGTAATAAAAACATTATAATATTATGAGAATTAAGGGATTCATGATAGACTATGTCAAAGTACAGTATGTACACCATATAAAAGTGAATTGGTGCATAACAAAGAATAAGTCTCAGTGGATTGTAAATTGATATAAAATTCCTTATAAAGAACGTATCCTAAGGTTAAGGATAATCAATGACATAATTTTGTGTAAAAAATATAAATACACTCAATATGATTGGATATTCAGCGTAAATCAATCAAAGGACATTCACACATATTCTTTTAAAAAGAACACCAATGACTTGGATGTTTAACTCAATGAATGGAAATTGAGTTAGGATTACTCTTATCAAGTTCATATCGATGACTTGAGAATTTTTCAATGGAGTTATTATGTGTATCGAAGGTATATCTACACAAAGGGGAGTGTAAATTACTATATAAATAAATAAATAGTGATTTCACACATAATCTTGGAGTAGAATAATCAATGAAGTTTACGTAAAACCCAATGAGTGGAAATCGAAATTAAAAATTCACTTACCGATTTGGTAACTTACGAATCATACAGCCTATGAAAGAAGGATCATAAAATGAAGATGTAAATACCCATAAATTAAATTATATTACACAAAGAGTACAAACATGGGAAGTACGTACACAACACAAAAGGAAATAGTTTCAATATAGCATGAATCTAACGGGAATAGGAAGTTAGATTAAAACCCCTTACCTTATACTTTCCTTTAATTGAGGGTAAGTTTAACCTCTTATATAATGGTTAAATCATTGTTATTAAATTATAAAAGAACCACATACATAAATATTATATCATGTATGATCTTCTAATGTTTCTTTGTTAATAATATTTCAGTAGTATAATTGTTTCCGGTGTTAACTGATTCGTTTTCCTTTATATGTTTTGTTATGAAAGTCATTTTTTTATGGATATTATGTATTTGATTCATATCAAGAATGATATTAAGTTATTAACCATTATTTATAATCATAAAATGAAAATTAATCTTGAATGGTTATGATGGTGAATTAATCTCATCGAGTTTCTGGAGACGGTAATCCATACGTTCGCATGAGTGACAATATCATTCTATTTATAGTGAAATCATATATAAATGGATGGTATATTACATACACAGAATCATTAAAATGTTAAATTTATTATTTACATCAATTATAATCATTATTATACCCATCAAAATATTAATTTATTGAATAAAAAACTACACCACGACGTGGAGAAGGTAAGTCATATGTACACATGTCTGGTGACTTTTTCAATCATAGGATGGATAAAATAATGAATATGGTTGTACCATATTTATAATAAAATCATAGTATGTAAAAGTTATTGGATTTTTTTTTATAAACAACAAATAAAGAAGAAGTTGAAGAAGAAAAAAACTTTGAAAGAGGTGATGAAATTATTACCTCTTCTTTGGGTGCTTCCTTTTTAATTTGATCAAAAGGGCTCCTTAGTTTTTCATTCTAACAAATTATGTCCTATATGATTAAATTATGGTATTTTAGAGGATATTTGAGTAGGTTTTGGTCAAGCCAAATGGATTAGGATGTGTGAATTTGAGAGAAGGGGAAGTACCCTTTTATAAGAGAGGTGAGGGTCACTTTAGAAAATGCTTGAAATGTTATTTTATTATAAAATAATTTTCAGTTTATAATGGATCCAAATGGATTTATCTTGAGAATAAGTTGGGTATGGGTCTAAATACTGTCAAGTGATAGGTTTTAGACTATTTTAGGTCACCATACTTACCTTATATTTTAGATTTAACTCTTAGTTAAATAGTTTAACTTTTACAATGTCTTCTTGTATTTTAATATTACATGGTTAATAAAATTAAAATAAAATGTCAGGAAAACCTATGGTGGTTCAATAATTACATATATAGCATTATATAAGTCCTTTGAATAAGCCTTTGATTTTTTAGGACTGTTATAGAATTTAATAAAATAGTATTTTTTTTAAAAACTCATTTATGTCAATTTTGATACTATTTAGTATTTCGTTTTTGTGAAAGTCATAACAATCTAGTTTCTTCGAAACAAATACATTGAATCAGCCCTAAAATTACATATTATACTATAAAATTATTTTAATTCATCAAAGTTTCAATTTAAATTTATTTTAATATTTATAACATCAATTATTTTACTATTTCATTAATAAGGTCATTACTACATCATCATTGTGTCATAAATAAATATAATTATTTAATGTCTAAAAATCAAAAATAAAATACCATCATGTATTAAATATTTTTATAATGATAATAAATATTTATAGTCGAATTTATCTTATGTGAAACCCAATATTAAAAATGTTTTTTTATTAAACATTTAATTTATCACTTTTAACTATTCTTTAAGTAAAATATAATAAATGTATGAATCTAATTAAAGTGGATAAAAATGATCATATTTCATCATAAGGTTGATTTTGGTCGAAATACACTTATCAAATAGAATTATAACATCTGTTAGGGTAATTATAATATCAATTTTACCTTTAATTACCCTATTTAAATCTAAATGGGTTAAATAAAATCCAAAAGTTACTATTCAAAAAAATTATTTTCATCCAATTGAACCACATTTTACTAACTGATTTCAATCTTGTCTCTCATATTTTTTAAAATCAATTCACAAAAGCGATAAAATTATGTTTTATGCAAATTTGGAAATTTGCCTAGATGTTGGGTAAAAGACGGTAAAAAGTTCAAAAAAATTTTATATATCTAATATTATTATAAAATGACTTCAATGAATTAAATTGGACTAATATAGTTATTATGTATCTAATTTTACTTTAAAATAAATTTAAATTTAAATTAATTAATTAAATAAAAATCCAGCTTTAAACAATAACGTAGTATTTTTCACTATTCATAAAAAATTTAATGTTTTTAGAAAAATACCAATAATTCACCCTAAGATAATTTTAATATTCTAAATTCTAAAATTATGTCTATCATACCAAATTAAAGACATAGAAGTTGTAATAATTAATTTAAAAATAATTCATGTTGTCAAAACCAGAAAGCGGTTTTTTGAGAAGTAAAAACTATCAAAAGATTGATATGTGTTTATGTCCAATTTAAATGTAAAATTACATCAAATGAAAAAAAATTGGATTAAATGATAAAAATATAATATAATTATACATAGAAACCATTAAAATTTATAATTTAACACTATAAATTATTTTTATTAAAAAAGTTGTTTACAATTAAAATTTAGTATTTTTCACTATTCATCAAAATATGAAAGTTATCAGAAAAGCACCAAAAAATTTTACAAACTAAATTTTTATAGCCTGCTTCTAAAGAAGAATTTTATTTTGTGAAATTTAATATATAAAAGTGTCAAATATTGGATTTAAAAAGTGTTCTCCATTAAAAGGTGGTAATATTTTATTTTTTGAAAAATACTTCTTTTATTTGAAAAATTGAATTTGTTCTTATATTATGTCTAAAAAACACATAATATGGATGTTAAAATTATATGGAGTATATAAAATTCAAAATTCAGTAAATATTATTCATAAACACTTTTTAAATGGCTATTTTGATAAGTCGTAGTGCTCTCGAACATTGTGTTGCGTATCCCACAAGCTATTGAATAACTTTAAAGAAAACAACTTACTATGAAATCTTAGGGTCTTACATTTTGCCTCTATATTCCATAAACAATTATCCTAATGGTTTTTTCTATTTTTGTGATTTTAAATAAGGGGGTTTTATTTAAAAATTGATTACATTGAATGTGATATTAATTAAAAATTACATTTAGATATTTGAGTTTGGTTGTAATATTTTGTTTTATTTTAAGGAAATTGGTTATGAAATTGATATTTACATAATGATTTATGATTTGATTGGTTTTTAAAGTGGTTAAGAAAATTTTTTACATGTTACAAGGGTGTTGTATTTTTTGATTTTTTTTGTAAATTGTTAGTGAAAAATATTTTAACATTATAGGGATTTTTAAAATTTACAATTCAAAATGTTTTCAAAATATAGGATTTCAAAATAAAATTTTGAAAATAATTACTAGAATAATAGGGTATTATATAATTTTTTTATATTATGGAATATACATTGTAACCCCCAATGATTTTAGAAAAGAAAACTATGTTCAATAGCATATTTGATATAAAACACTTAGCTTAAACGACACGTGAAATATATAACTATGATAATGTATCCATTAAATTAGCAATAATCAACAGTATTAAATAAATAATGATATATATATATATTAATCAATATAAATTATTAATAAATGATTAGTAAATAATCAATCAATATTTAGTATATTAATGTTATTCTTCAAAAATATGTTTTCTTTTAATATAATTTTTAATGATTTTCATGAAAAAATATTATAATTTCTTATTTAGAAATTTTAGAAAATTTATTTTATAAAATTAAATTAATGTTTTAAATCAAAATATCCAAATTTACTTATGGTAAAATGTTGGTTTTTTCGTAAAATATTAATTTATCTGTGAATACTGAAAAAATATGTTTTTTCTAAAAATATCATTTCTTTCCAGTAAATTATGTAATTTAAAGTGACATTATGTTATGAATATTATCAAAAGAAACATAATATTTATTTAGTTATATTAAATACACTTAATTTCTTTTAAATCAACTTCATATTGTATTTTTTTTATAAGTTTGTCTGTGCATTTGAAAACATTATTTTTCAGAAAACTCTTTTATAGTGTATAATGTTTCTCTTTTTTACTAATTAAAAAACCCCTAAAGAGGAATATTTTATATGATATTTTTTATATTAATTTTAATAATTATTAATTTATATTCGAAAAAAGATTATTATTAGTCAAGGATTTAGTATAAAATAATTATTTCCTTGAAAAAATACACTTCTTGAAAACACGATTTTTCATCTCATCTATGGGATTAATTAAATTTTAAAATTTTAAAATTAGGTAATTGAATTTATAAAAATGTATTAAATATTTTGAATCATATTATTTTATATTATCAAATAATTTTAACTTAATTTATGACAAATTTTACTAGACAAAATTGTAAAACATTATTACTGTGGTTATAGTAAAAATGGGGTGACTAGGGGTAAACTAAAAATATAAGGGTTAAAATGACCTAATGTTTTTTAAAATATATATTTTATGGCCATATCCTTAACCTATAATATCTAAGCTCTTATAAGAATCTATTTCTTACCCTTTTTTCAAGTATAAAATGTGGGTACACCTTTTCCTTCTAAAAAATTATAAGTGTGTCACTCACCCCACTTATAAAAGGCCACCCCCTATTATATCATCTTGACACATTCAACACCTATTGGGTTGGACAATAAATTCCAAAATAACTTCACAAATTCCTTAATATAATCCCATAATACTTATTTTTTCATAAAATAAACCTAGTAATGATTTTGGTGCAAATCTAAAGAGGCTATCAGAAGAAGAGGTAACGTTCTTTAATGGGTGTTTTTTTATTTCTTCCCCCTCCTCCATAACATATAATTAATTAATTATGATATAATTAAATTAGAATACTAAATATATATTTTTTATGTAAATTTCATGACCTATAATAATCTATAATTCCATTAAATTGGTTACGAAATCATCATTTGTGTGTACGGTGGACAACCACCTCACGAACCGATGTCATTCATATCTCCATTACCACCTATCACGGTTTTTTATGATGATGGATATGAATTATTAATATGATATTTATAAAATAATTATACCTATTTATTAATTATTTCACATATAACTTTTAAATTTCCTTTCTATAGGGGATACGATAATGTATCTCGTGTGCACAGTGGACTACCGCCACACGAAGAAAAGTGATTCATTTTCCACATGCAAATTTAAATGGAATATAATAAGGATAAATTTAATTCATATTTGTGATATAAATGATTAAATGATTATATTAATTCTATATATATCATTTTAAAAATATAATATATAAATGTTCCTACCTTTTCACTCACTAAAAGATGGTAACGTCAGTCGTGTTCTTGTGGAATACCACCTCCACGAAGTGATGTGACTCTCTCTTTTGATCACCACACAACAATGATGATATTTATAATTATATTTAAATGATTAATATTTTATTTAATATAGTATTATCATTATGTAAAAATAAAATATTACTTATGTTAGGTCCACTAGGCTGAATACCCTGAGAGGGGGGGTGAATCAGGGTATCACCAATTAAAAATTAAAGCTCATTCTGATCTTGTTTCGTTGTTAAGCAAAACACTCTTCTCTCTCTTTCCTACTGCACAATATAAACAGAAAGTAAAGCAAGAATAGGACAAAACAATTTTACTTGGTTCACCGCTAAGGGCTACGTCCAAGGAGCATACGCCGACAGGTTGTCGGTCGTACCAAGTCCACTAAACTTCACTAGTTTTGGATTACAATGTTCGGGCTAGATCACTTCTATGCCCAGGCTCACTGCCTATACAAGGTTTAGGGTCAGCTCACTGCTTTCCCAAGGGTCACTCCCTGTTTCTCTCTCTCTCTGGCTCACTGCCGGTGGAGAGGATCACCTTTTTCCTCTTCATAAGATCACTGCTCCAGAAGGGATTCACTCACAGTTTATAGACCTGTAGGTCTCTTCATTTCCATTAAGGAATGCATCTTTCTCTGTATGTAGATGCTCTGTTGAAGTTAAACTTTCACCTGTAGATGAATACCCCTTTGCCACTATCCACTGGGCAAACTACCTTTGGAAAGACCTTCGCGAAGCACCATACTTTTCTAGGCTCCCAATTTCACGAAGCTCAAACAAGCCTTCGCGAAGCTCCTGCCTTTTCGCGAAGCTCTCTTGCAAAGCTCTTTCGCGAAGCACTCTCGCGATGCTCAAGCCGTCGCAAAGCAACGACCCTCATGAAGCTAAGTAAGCCAACGCGGAGCTCGCAGGTTTCGCGGAGCTACAATAGCCGCCGCGAAGCACCTCTTTCGTGAAGCACACTGGCTCCGCGAACCACCTTCGCAAATCGAGAGCAATGTATTTTCTCTGAAAATTCTCTCTCTGTCTTCGCTCGAAGGGGTAGGCCTCTATTTATTGGCGATTCCACTGACCCTCATCCCTTCCGCGGAAAGTCAACGCCACGTCATCTCAAATCGCGAAGCTCCAAAGTTTCTGCAGGAATTCTGTCCAAATCGGGAAGCTCCACGGCAATTATTCGTTCGCGGAGCTTGACGTAGTCGCGAAGAATCTCCATCAACTTACCTTCGCAGCTCGCGGCTTCGCCGCGAAGCTCCCTCGCGAAGCCCAAAATTATTTCGCGCCTTCGCCGTGAAGCTCTCTCGCAAAGCCCTTCTCCACCGCAATGCGCTTCAGCCTCTGCCGTTCGCGAAACTTGACGTAATCGCGAAGCATCACCGCCTCCATTTTTCTGGTCTTCGCGATTTCCAAACCATGCATCCTATCATCACGAAATTCATGCCTTTGCCATATTAAATTATGCTCTTCATGGAAATCCTCTTTTCGCGATGCTCACCAAACTCCAAATTTTGGACCCCAAAAATTTGGAAAACACTGCAAAACGGTACCACCTTGTACTGATCTTTTGTACCGCCTCCAGATCGTCCTTTCCTTTGTCATCGTTCTTTGTCAACATTGATTGTTAACAAATTCTCGGGAACTTGACAAATATCCATGAAAACCTGCTTTGTCAATAAACACAATCAACCCAAAAATACTGCAATGTTACCTTGAAAGAATTTTTTCCCAACAACTTATGTATTTTCCATAATAATCATTGAAAAATGGAAATGTTACTCATGTGTTTGTACGGCCTACCATATCCATAATCATAACATACATCCACTACTGGAAAATAGACCTATACCCACGGTTCAAAACCATGGGTATAGCCCCCAAAACCGTGGGTATAGGCTATACCCACGGTTCTCGGAACCGTGCGGCTGAACGGCGTCAGTATAGGTCCCTGACCTATACCCACGGTTTTGGTCAAACCGTGGGTATAGGTTTTTTCCACCGTGTCATTACTCTATACCCACGGTTTTCAAACCGTGGGTATAGGTTTTATAAAATAGCGGCTGTCCGGATTCGATCCCGTGACCTCTTCGCCGCTAACGAACCACCTTACAACTGCCCCAATGTCGACCTTACGTATATGTATATATATTTTGTTAAATATATTTATTTAAACCGTGGGTATAGAGGGAAGAACCGTGGGTATATAACTCCCGCCAAAAAAAAATTTGTTCCCACGGAAAAAAAAATTTCCCTCGCAAACGCGGGAAACCTATACCCACGGTTTGTCAAAACCATGGTTATAGGTTTTTAACCAAAGGCTATCCCCATGGTTTTGGGCAAACCGTGGGGATAGAGCTCACCTATACCTACGGTTTATGGCCAAACCGTGGGTATAGGCATGTTTTTGAGACCCTATACCCACGGTTGTCCCAAACCGTGGGTATAGGGTACCCTATACCCACGGTTTTCATAAACCGTGCGTATAGGTTCTGGAAAACTGCCTATCCCCACGGTTTTTGAAAACTGTGGGGATAGGGTGACCTATACCCACAGTTTTTTCCAAAACCGTGGGTATAGGTCCATTTTCCAGTAGTGATCATTAAAAAAACCATATTTCATTATTAGTATTAAAAGTATAAATAATTTATAAATATTATAATTTTTTAATTATTATTATTTTGGATATTATGGAAACATGGTAAAAGTAGGAGGACCAAAAATAAAAAATCAAAATATATACAAAAAACAAAGCAGTTGTTACCCAAAATGGGATTTTAACAAAAAATTGATAGCAAATGGGTAATAATTTGTAAAAAATAATGAATATATGGTTTAATATATATATATATATATATTTATGGATATATAATATATTTATAATAAAAATTTATTTAAAATGCATTAGTTTTGAAAATATACAAAGGAAATAAAGACTTAATATAAGGGATTTTTGTCACACTTTTAACTTCTATGAGACACATACCATATTCCCTACTTATTTATTTTATGTGGTATATATAATACACATAAATTTATTTTATAATTAATATATTAATAAATATGGGGACATAAATAATAATTTTAGGATCACTCTTTCATGGGGTTTAAATTTTAAAAGTTACCGAAGTGATAAGGGATTTTTGTCACAATTTTTCTTCTTTGGGATATATGTTATGTTATGAACCTATATTATTTTATGATGTGAAAATGAAGTTTATTTTTCATGTTATATCATGGATATAATTATTTTCATGAAATTATAGGTTTTATTTAATTTTATTCTTTGGTGGGTTTTACGATTCGTAACATTCCAAATTGGTAAGGGATTTTTTTTCTAAATTTTACTTCTATGGGGAATAAATTATGTTATGCAATTATCTTTTTTTAGGAGGTGGATATAAAACCTCTTTTATTTTTAATATCATGAATTTATTTATTATCATAACATTTTATGACTAATTTCATTTTATTCTTTCATTTGTCTTATCATTCAATGCTTCTAAAGTGATTAAGATTTTGTGTTACAATCACATTGTTTCTCAATATTGATTATGATTATGTTTTTTATGATAAAATATTGTGATCTATATCTCAATTAACTTATAAATTCTCTTATCCACTATTTCTTATAAGTGAATACATTTTTTCCTTAATTTTTCTATCTTTATATACTCAATAGGTCTTCGGTCGAATTTTTTTTATTACAAGACCATGTTTTCTAAAAATGTTTTCTATAATATTTTAAGACACATAAAATTATTTATAAATGATATTTTTACCTATGTTTGAATTATTAAATAATTTTTTTAAAGGAATATTCATATCCTTTTCCAAAAAAATTCTTGTTTGGATATTTCTAAATATGTGAAAGGAATCATTATTTTAATGTGAATGACATGAAAGAAATATCTCAGCATCATTACCATTATTTTGTTTTATGTTTCATTTATAATTTTTTTATGTTTATTTTCAAGGAAAAATATTTTCAAAATCTATTATGTTTTAAGAAAAAATTAAATGGAAGGGATATTTTCTCCAATAAACATTTTGAATTATTTTTAAATCTTCTTATATATGTTTTTAATGTTATTTTCAAAGATAGGAATTTTAAATTTGTTTTATGTTTTAAAATGTACTTTTCAAAAAGATAAGTTTATTTTCCAAAATAATTATTTAATGATATTTTAATGGTATTTCAATTCATTAACATCAACAACCCTTATTATAACTTATTCTCTAATGAATATATTTGGTAATGATACCATCTGAATTAATTATCTAAATGTATTAATATTATTTAAAATAGATTTTTATATAACCCATTTATTTTCCATGTGTTAATCATGTTTCAAAGATATTGTCATGGAACCTGTTTATTTTCCATGGGATAACCATGTTCTGAAAATAATAAAGGTTTTTATGAACTTAATGATAAAATTAAATGTCTATATACCATATTCTTGTTGTGTTTCATGGATATTATATATGATGGGTGTGCCTAGATAGTATCAGGTGGACCAGATATAGATTATACAGTCGGTGCACCTAGATATTACTACGATTAATTGGGTAATGATTATTTTCTCTAGATAATTATATTGGAATTAGTTTGTATGGTTATTACAATTGTAAGGGTTCTAAAACGGTTCTATGATTATGATTTTCCAAGATACAGATATTTCTTATCAGTTTTTTCTAGGGTTTTATAACGTTTCATTTGATCCATATTGAGATCACATGGCCCGTGATTATTTATTGTTATTCTTATTTCATTTTTAATGCCTCAATCCATTTTTTCATGAATGGTGATTCAGTTATTGATGGGTAATATTTCGTTTAGGATTTTCTCAAGCCCTCTGATTATGTCGTCATACCATTATAAACATATAATACTCATTGATGGTATTCAATTGTTAATTTTTATTTTAACCCTTATTAAGAATTTGAGATCACCCTTATTATGTTTTATTTTCCCCAGGTATTCGATAATTATATTGAAGGAATTAATTTTATAACACTTTCTTTGAGATGATGAAGATTACTTAATGTGAAATAAGAAAATATGGGTTATGTGGGAGAAATTATTATTTAAATACATGGGTATTCTTTATGTAAGAGATTTTAATAATTCTTAAAAACTATTAACCTAAAAGTTCCTTGAGAATTTAAGTGATAAAATATTTCCATTTTTTGTTTTATGTATTAGATGGTGAAATTGGTTCACCTATTTTAGCACGAGATCCAGGAGTACAGGTTCGAGGTGGTCATAATTAGTATCATAGGAAATGTTTTGGTAACTATGGAGATTATGATATTTTCATGTTAATTTTTCTTAAGATTTTTAGATAATATCATATGTATATAAAATTAAGTGTGATCATAATTTAAAATTCATAGACACCCCCTTGTGGTTTTAAGCGATGAGATATTAAAGTGATTAATGGAATTTTATGTGATATTTTATTAGGATGAATTATATATAAAGAATTATTCAAAAGTGAAGTGTGAATTTAACTTTTTTGGACATAATTTTTATGGTATTGATAAAAATTATGTTATATATGATATTATATATTTACTCAATTAAGGGAACACAAGTTTTATCATATAGATAACCATGGTATTTAAACGTTCTTTTTTGACTAAGTGATTAAATTTATTTCAAAAACAGATCACCATATTGTTTGGCTTAAAATATGGAAGTTATGAGATAATATTTGAGATTAAAATAACATTTAATTTTGAGTTTAGTTAGGATGTTTTTAGTTTTAACTTATGGTATTATTTTTTATTTATATAGATTAATGTATTATTTCATCTGATGATTGTTTACTAATTTTGGAAAACATCTTACCATGTGCCAGCCATGTTGGTTTTAGTTAATGTATAAAGACATATAGAATTGTTTTATTATACCTTTTATTGTTATGTTGCCATTAAATGTTGGTTTTAGTGCTTTAGGCATGAAAACTTCATCTTGAATACTCATCATTTGGAGAAATGATTGAGGCTATGGTGGAAATTGGCTAAAGGATGAAATTATAATTATTAAGTAAGTATAATTTACTTTGTTATTATTATTGGTGGTTAAATAATTCGTAAAGTATTGTAAATAGATATTGAAACAAAATATTTAACTATTACCATCATTTCTAATGACATCAATGACCCTTTTCACACCTCTTCGGTTTATGGTTTTGTGATTGTAAACTTTCTCTTGATCAGTCAATTTCTTGTGATCAATGATCTCTATCACTATATAAATATTTTGGAATTATTATTTTCTCCCATGTCTAAATCATGACATGATAATTATGTTCCCCTACTTGTAAACCTTGTATGTGTTATTCTATATGACCTTTGTACTTATCATTCTCTTTTATCAATAGAATGTTTTATTAATCCTTTTTATAATGTAGGATACCAAAAATGTTATTTTTCAAATGTCCAAATATTTATTACCAAGATAAATTTAAATTTTCATGGACACAATTTATTAATGTGGAGAATATTTAACAACCTGATATTTTATAAAATAAATCTATGTTATTTTTTCATATTCGACACACAACACTTAGCTTAAATACCCAACGAAATACATACCTGTTATATCCTAGATGTTCAATTGAATGATACGAATAGTATTAACTACTTTATAAATAATATATATATACATATATATCCTAATAAATAAAAATATTTGATATTTTTTCACAAAATAATCAATCAATTATTAGTAAATTAAATTTATTCTTCAAAAATATATATTCTTAAAAAATTATTTTTATTTATTTTCATGAAAAAATACTATAATTAAATTTTGAACCATTAGAAACTTTATTGGATAAAATGAATATCATATTTTTAAATAATCATATCAAAAATTATTTTGGGATAATTTTTTATATTTTTTGTAAAATATTTTTTTTTCAGTGAAGAGTAAAAAATATCAGTTTTTTTAAAAGTGTCATTTATTTTCAAAAAAATAAGAAATTTAAAATTACCACTATGTTTTGAAAATTATTTAAATAAATATATTTTTTATTTATTTATTTTTAATCTAATTAATTCATTTTTAATCAACTTCATATTGTATTTTAGTATAAGTTTGTCTTTGGGTTTAGAAATGATATTTTTCTAAAAACTGTTTTAAAGTGAATAATGATTCTATTTTTAAATTAATTAATAAAAACTATAATAATAAAAAATTTAAATGAAATTTCTATAATATATATCAATAAATATTTATTTAGTTTCATACAATGATTATTATTAGTCATAGTGTAAATATAAAATCATTTTTCTTTGAAAAACTCACTTCTTAAATCCCCCTTTTTCATCGTACCTATATATTTATTTTTAATTAAACTTTCCCACTTATGTGAATTTAAATTTTGAAAATGGATTCAATTTTTTAAATAAAAAATATTATATTAGCTAATAATTTAAACTTTATTTTTTATGAAAATGAATAATGAAAATAGTAAAAAACAATAGTTACCACTATTAAGGTAAAAAAAGTATTATTGAAGGGTTAAATTAAAAATATAACCGTTAAAATGAAAAAAAATATAGTCTAAAATATGTTTTAAAGACATATTTATACGCCATAATTTATAACTATTGAGAATACTCTATTTTTTGACCCTTTTCATGTGAAAAACATGTGAACACCGTTTTCTTCTAAAAATTTACAAGTGTGTCACTCACCTCAGTTATAAAAGGCCACCCACTCACCTCTCCTCTTCATACCATAAAAAATTTTGGTTCGGCCAATACCTACAAACATAAATTCCAAAATTCCATCATATCTTCCAAGAATCCTTATTTTGGGAATATTTCCATCCTTGGAAGGATTTTTTTGAAACCTAAGGAGGTTACCAGAATAATAGGTTACATTCTTCAATGAGCATTTTTATTTCATTTGTTACTAATCCTTATTAAATTCTTATTAAACCGTGATTAGATAATAACCAATGTATATTACATTTACTTATATTATTTTAGGATAATTTTATGACATAGAACTGTCTCTACTTCCATCAAATGGGATACAAAATCATTATTTGTGTGTATGGAGAAATACCGCTTTGTGAATCGATGTCATTCATTTTGGAATTACCACCTCTCATGATTTTGAGTGATGACGAATATAAAGTATTTATATTTTATTTATAAAATAATTATACCTTTATATTAATTATATCATATATAAAATTTTTCCTTTCCATTCAATAGGGGATACAATATTATCACTCATGTGTGTGGTGGACTACTGCCTCACAAAGAGAAGTGATTTTTGTCTATTATGATTTACAAGGAAGATAATAAGGAAATATTTATTGAAAATATGTGATATAAATGAATTAATTTTGATTTTAATGACATATTTATCATCCTAAATATATAATTTATCATTTAATTTTTTACCTTTTCACACACTGAAAGATGATAATGTCATTTTTGTACGGATGGATTATTACCTACACAAAGTGATGTACCTCTCTATTTTCATCACCAAACCACACAGATGATTTTTATAAGTATATTTATTGAAATAATATTTTATTTATGAAATTATTTTCATTTTTTAAATATAAAATATCACTCACCTCTTTTCCATAATGATCATTGAAAAATGGAATCATTACTCATGGGTATGTACTGCATACCATCTCTATGATCATATTATAATTCATTTATCGAAACAATATAAAATAATTAGTATGGAAAGGGTAATTAATTTTTAAATATGATAATTTTATCATTATTAATATTCTATATATTATTTAACCATGTCCAAAGTAAGAGGACCAAAAATAACAAATTAAAACATATATGAAACAAAAGTGGTTATTACCAGAAATTTTATTTTTACAAGGAATTATTAATAAATGGGTCATAAATAAATCATAAATTTTAAAATATATATAATTATTATTATATAATATATGTATAATAAACTCTAATTTATTATATAGGAGGTTAGAATGTTTATGAAGGATGTCGAGACATAAGGTAACAGATTTCCATATTAGTTATTACTTCAATGAGACGCATGACATATTAACCAACTATTTCTTTTATATGGTGTATAAAATTTACATTAATTTATTTTATGATTATTATCTTGAAAATTATTGGGATTTACAAATCCATTTCATTTTTTCTCATTCATTTGTTTTATGGTCCAAAAGTTACCAAAGTGATAAGGTATTTTTGTAATAATTTGTCTTCTTTGGGACATATGTTATGTTAATAACCTATATTCTTTTATGAGGAGAATATACTGTACCAATATAATATTATAAAATTAATTTAATTATTTTAATGATATTATAATTTTCATTTAAAGTCATTATCTCATAGGGTTTACCATTTGAATGTTTCCAAAGTGGTAAAATATTTTGTTTCAATTTACCTTCCTTGAGACATATGTTATGCTATGCACTTATCTTATTTTATGAGTTGTATATACAACAAATATGATGTGTAATATTATGAATTTATTTATTACCATGATATTTTATTTTTTATTTAATTTTATTCCATCATGGGGTTTTCCAAACAAAATTACCTAAGTGGTAATGATTTTATGTTATAATCTCGTCCTTTATTGGGATTGGTTATGATTATGTTTCTGATGTCAAAATATCATGATCCATTTATCCAGATACTCATTTATATTCTTCTCCACTATTTATGACTAGATAATACATTTATTTCCTTCAGTTTCCTCTATTTATGTACTCAACATTTCAAAATAATGTTTTAATTAAAAATCATCTTCAACACTCTCTTCAGTCAAAACCACTTTTCTTCCAAAAACATGTTTAATAAAAATGTCTAAATTTTTTTAACATTATTAAAATGATTTATTCATGACATTTTTACCCATGATTGTATTTCTACCAAAAATTCGAAGTAATATTCATGTCATTTTCCAACAATACTTATTTTTATTTTACTAAAAATAAGAAAGGAATATTTGTTTTAATGTGTATGAGATGAATAGAATTTCCCACCATCATGAAAAATATTTTCTTTGAATCTTACTTTATAATTATTAATTTTTATTTTAAAAGAAAAGGATTTTCAAAATAGGTTATGCTTTAAAACGTTTTCTTAAAAATGGAAAATATATTTTACACAATAAATGTTTTAAAATAATTTTAAATCTTCCATTATATGTTTTCAAGGTTATTTTCAAAGAAATGAATTGAAAAAATATTTTTTGTTTTAAATTTTTTTTCTACAATAAAAAGTTTATTTTTTAAAACATTTCTTTGATAATTTTTTAATGGTATTCCCATTCATAATCATCAATAACTCTTTTTTATTTCTTATGTTCTAATAAGGATATTTTGTAATGACACCATCAATATTATTTCTCTTATTGGATTAAGATTGTTTCAATGAGATTATTATGGGACCTATTTTTTCCCATGGGTTAATCATGTTTCAATGTTATTTTCAGGAATATTTTTCACTTTTTATGGTTTAATAAAGTTCTAAAAATAATAAATATTGTTAAATGTGTTATAAAATAAAATTCTTTCTCTATATACCTTGTTTATGTTGTTGTTCATGGACATTATATATGATGGTTGAGCCCAGATAGCATTGCGTCAGCCCAATATATCTTATATGATGGGTTCTACCAAATAATTCTCAAATATATGGGGTAATGATTATGTTATCTAGAGAATTATATTGGAATTAATAAATATAGTTATTCTAATAGTAAGGGTTCTATGACGGGGATGTTACAAGATACCAACATGTCTTATCTATACTTCCCATGGGTTTATAATGTTTCATTTGATCAATATTGATATTAAATGACTAATGATTATTGATTCTTAAGATTATATCCTTTTTTAAATATATATTCAATGTTTTAATGACTGATGCTTTAGGTATTTATGCATATCAGTTATTTTATGATTTTCTCATGCACTCTAATTATGTCTTTATACCCTTATTAACATCTTATTATCATTGATGACATTAAATTTGTAATTCTTATGTTTACCCTTACTAAGAATTTAAGCTCAAAATTATTATATTTCTTTTTCCCTAGGTTATAAAGAATGATTTTTAAAGAATTATGTTTATAATTTTTCCATGTGGATGATGATCAGGACGTAATGTGAAATAATAAAATATGGGTTAAGTGGGAGAAATTCTCATTTAAATACATGGGTATTGTTTTTTAGAGTTTTTTCTAATTCTCAAAAACTCTCAATCTAAAAGGTCCATTATAATGTAAGTGATCCAATATTTTATTTTCTTGTTGTAAATTTTGGATGGAAAAAAATTGGGTCATATTTTATAGCATGTGATTTGGGAGTGAAGGTTCAATGTTATTGTAGTTCTGAATGGTTAGATTAATAAATGTTTTATTTGAATGATTTTTTTGGAGTTGGTTTGATTTATGAACTAGTGTTTATTTTTTCAATTGGGAACATGTTTTATGTTTTGGAAAATTAGTTTTAAATAGTTATTTACAAAGTATTTTGAAAAAGGAATAGGAAAATTTTATATTTTTTTGGTGAGTGATATTTTGGATTAATTTGGATTTTTTATGGGTTTTGATAACTTATTTTTGAAAATAAAGGACTAATAAAGCTCATTATTTGTGTTATTTACAAAATTAATCCTAGAGATTCTTTGAAGATAAGTGAAAAATCCATTCATTGGCCCAATATTTTTTATGGAACCACTAATAATTTTGGATCTTCTTCTTCTCTCCACGACTCCACCTAAACCCAAGATTGAGTGGTGGAGGAGAGTTCCACATTGTTCATGTACCCCATAAATTTTTTTCTGAATCATTATCTACCTTTCTTATATGGTGACCAAGGTCATCTAGAGGTAGTGGAGTGGATGAAGAGGATCAAGGGAGTCCTAAATTCACTTTATACTCCCAAATATTCAAGGGTAAGGGCCTTTTTTACATTATAAAAAGGACCCGATCGAGTGTAGTGGTAGGCCATGGTTTCTTCTTAGATGTGTGAGGGAGTTTCTTAGAACATATTCAGGATTGTATTCACACTATGATATTTTTCCAATAATATTTTTTTGAAATACCTATTGGTTGATGTTTGTCTCATTTCCCCAATTAAAGTAATTAAAGTTGTTCTATCAAGTACGGATCAAAGTGTAGTGGAGCTCATTTTGGAAGATTATGTAGTTAATAAGGGCCATTATTCATGGAAAAATAAGATAGAGTTTCTTGTAAGTTACCATTTCTGAGCACCTAGAAATTCCAATATTTCTTGATGGAAATATCCAAGGTCTTGTAATCATTATGGCTAGTTTTTACATCTTTAGAAATTTTGTATGTAGGGGTATTGGAAAGGGAGGTTTTGGGTATAGTATCATTTTAGGTAATTGTATATTTTAGGAAGATTATTTGATTTATATTGGAAATCTATAGGTTTTTATATTATGTATAGTATTTTGTTTTGTGTAATCTTCATTTGTTTGGTTTAAATTTTAATGGTTTTTACTTTTGATGGGATGTGTAATAATGTTTTGAGATTTTTTGTCAGAACCCCTCCCTCCTAAGATACTATAAAGAGGGAATAAATATAATGACCCCTGAGTCCCACCACTAATAGGCAATGGGTTGGTGACTAGAACCAAGGGTATAAAAATCTCATGTATGGGAGGCATTATCCTCTATAATATAACTATGATTGGGAGATATGATGAATCATCCATAATAAACTCCATGACATAAAATAAAATAAAGACCAAAACTACCCCCACATTAATGTGTAAATAAAATAGATACAAATAGATTTCTCCATGGTAAATATGAAAATGTAAATCTAAATAAATGACACAACATCTATCCCAAGTCTCAGCTAGTAATTTTCAGAATGACCCATATAATCCTCTTGGAAACTTGAGAATGAGTTTTTATACTTAGGGTGAGAATACAATTATACACTATAAGAAACCAAAAGTATCTCTCTAACATGTGAAAGAAGCATACTAATGTCCCCCATGAGTAAATAGAAGAAAAAACAACACCTAAACATATATACTAACCAAAACCAACCTCACCAAGACACACTCACTAAATAATGTAAGCCATGTAATATAATATAATAAGAATCATATCGATAAGGGTATCCCATGCCGCTTTCCCTCTAGTGTGATGGTCTAACACCCCTACATAATACCTCATGTTTCTCACATTCCATATATATACCACACTACCCCACAAGCATAGTCATAACACATCATGCATATAAACACATTGGATCACCACCCCACAAGAATGTTCACATCACATCTCTCCCGAAAACACCTAAGACACAACACAACCAATACTATAACCATAAAAATAGGTTATAATGAACATGTTGGATGAAAAATGTGTTCCCTCATAATACCATGCATGACCCCCATAATAATACACCCCATAAGCATGGTCATATCACACCTCACCCAAAAACACCTCAGCCACCATCCCACAAACATGGTCACATCCCACCTGAAAACACCAAGGCCTTCACAACTCACCCAAAAACACCTAGGCTATCATAAACACTATATAATGAACTAATAAACTTGCACCCATAATAGTCTGTGAAATACCAATATTTCCTGTAATATAGTACTAGAAGGATCGATAATCCATCCATCTTTCCTCTTCACTAGGCGTTGGGAATACCAACCCTCACATGACAATTCAGGTGTCATCACATAGATCAGGACGTGGGTGGGTGCATATAGAAATCATAAGTAAAATAAAATTATATATACATATATTCACACACACAAGTTCATCCTATTTTTTTACATCCAGACACTAACCATCTTATAACTTTTCTACTTTCGTTTCAACCTATAAATGTACAACACCACACAAAAAACTAAAAACCCCATTCCACATTGAAAAACCATTTCATTTAATCATATCATTATTTATATTATTTAGAATCAAAAAAATTTAATCACACAATCTATAATTTAATTATTCATTATCCATTTCCATCACATTAACCAAACAAACCCATTCCACTTCAAACATTGTTAAAGAATTATTTATTCCATCACTACATGAGAATCTAGCACAAAGTAACCACCACCTAACCTCCCCAAAAGCATAAGAAACAAAACAACTCGCTAACCAAAAATCATGTCCATATACCACCTTCCCCACATTCCCCTACCACACATTTCTATCCCACAAGAACAGCCACACACCAAAACACATCAAGATCATTTTAAAATTTTACAAAGGGTCTTTAATCACGTTCTACTTTATTTTAGGGGCATTATCACACAAGAAATAATCTTGGGAAACTATTTTATTAGTCAAATAATATTTTTTTAATAAATTTACATTTTATGGTAAATCACAAAAATCACAATAAAAAAAGACTTCACATCACATATATCCTGTGCAAAAAAACCCATGAATAACAAAAACTTTCAGTGGGTCATCAAGATCATAAAATACACAATATTGTAACAATAATAAAGATGTAAAAACATGAAAATAAAACCAATTATCCCATTAAATTTCAATTTAACAAATTATTTATCTTTTATTAATACATTACACCTATATTCTATAGATAAAAAAAATTAAACCCCTCCAATATGATATATAATAAATAGAAATGATTGATTCCTTACCTCAAAGAAGCTTCAAGAAAATCACTACATGTTATAAGGAAAATAAGAATGCCTAAAAACCACAACAAGACCATGAGAAACTAAGAATCAACCTATAATACACCCAAGTATAATAAAAATGAATCTCAAACACACAACCTGAACTCTAACGCTCCACCATAGTAAAATTACAAAGAATAAAGGAATGGAATGATTGAGAATGAGAGGAGAACTCACCACATATCAAAGATGGGATATCGGGAACTAATCCTCATCAAAAAAAAAATTAAAAACACCTGAAAGGGAAAATACGGGCCCCTTGGAATGAGATAGAGAGCAAAGGATTTGATAAAAACCTAGGTGTTGTATCCTTTAAAATGCACTGCATATGGGAATTACAGAGTTTGTAATCCATTTACATATTGTGTAAATGTCAGGGTTCATTTTCCACTAAAAAATGCATCTTCATTTCATTATTTTACCTTGAAAATGTACACATCATGTAATGGCATATGAACCTACCTTCACAATATATGAAAAACACTTACACTGTGTGTAAGGTTTACATATCATTTTTTACCTTTAATTCAAATATTTAACAGCCAAACAACACTAGGCCCACTCTAGGCCTCATCCAATCACCTATGACACCAAAAAATGGTAAAGTAATGGAACGGGAAGGAATAGACTATTACATCAAGAACCTCACAAATGATTCTCACCCTTGAGAATCCAAAACCATGTCCAGAAAGAAAGGGGTACGAACAACTACCATGTGAGATACCTATAAAGGATCTCGTTATCCCTCAAATGCTATAATCAACCAAACATTCCCAACCAAATGGCCAAAAATATCTCTCACAACCTCAACTCCACATACAAACATCACCAAAACCACACTTCCACACAATCAACTCGTAATCAATTCATCCAAAACCAAAAAACCACCACAACCATCAAACCACACCATCCTAAACATGAAAATCTAGAAATTCCATCCTTCATGTTAAGATACTATCCACTCTATGTGGTAATGACTCACCCACTTGGGTTTAATCACATAAAAGTTAATGTGTATTGATTAGTAATCAAGTCCCCCCCCCTTCTATATAGCACGACTTTATCTCACATCCTACATTTCAGAAAATGTAAAAAAACTCATCTCATAAAACAATGAGATCTAAAAATCACATCTCAAAGAAAAAAAATGCAATTAAAAATCAAAACAACTTTGGGTAATAGGAATGAATATGTGTATCTTTCTCCCAAGTACTCTACTGTACGACATCATGCCTCAACAACACACAAACCAAAGGAATTCTCCATCCACATAGCACCTTCTCTGGGAAATCATAGATCTATACTATTCTCACTACAAATGTTATGTCGTCCTTGATATCTAACTCTTCCCATTAAATAACATGGAAGTCATCATAAAGATATCGATGAAGCTAAAAGAGGTGGATGACAGCATGGATATTCTCTATCCACACTGTATACTGAAACTAATACACCACCTCACCGACTTTCCCCAAGACATCAAATGGTCCAACAAACTTGGGATATTTCTTTCACCCACTGCCAAACCTCCACTTCTAACATTGATGTAAAACCATAAACAACATGTTTCCCCAACCTCAAACCCCAAGGGCCTCCTCCTTCGAGTAGTATAACACTTATTTTGGTTCTACACTGCTTTCTTCCTCTCTCAAATATGTTCAACCTTCTTTTTTGTTCTCTACACCACATCAAGACCAAGAATATTTTCCTACCCAACCTCTGTCCCACACAATAAACAACGACACAGACTCCCATAAAAATCCAAAAATGGATCAATGCTAATGGAATAGTGATAGATATTTTTATAATAATTTTCAACCAAAGTAAGGTGTCATACCCATGATCCTCCATATTCAAATACACAAGCCCGCAACATATCCTCTAGGGTTTGGATATTACACTCTACGGGACTGTATGTCTGGGGGAGGAGAGAAGTTTTGAGATATAACTGAGTGCTAAAATCACGTTGCAATCATCTCTAGAATCATAAGGTAAAACATGAATCCGGATTTGAGACAATGGATCTGGAAACTTCATGAAATCATAGCACCTCATCCACATACCTCTTAGACAAAGCATCTGATATGACCAAATCCTTGATCACAAGGAAATGGGTAAATTTCATTAACCAATATAGTATCAACCATATAGAATCACAACCTAACTAAGATCTGGGTAACCCTGAAATCAAATATATCATTAGTTCATTCCATTCCACTCAATATAATACAAGGGATACAACAATATAACATGAACAAGATTCTTGGCATTTACCTACAGGAAAACCATGTTCTTTTCCACAAACTCCACCACTGCATTTTTCATTTTAGGCCACCAAAATTATTTCCTCAAAACAACATAAATATTGGAAAATTCTAGGTGTACTAACATAGTTGAGTTATTAAACTCACGAATGAATCCCTCATTCATAACTATAAGAACAAAACAACTCTTGCAAAACAAAACCTGGTTCTAAAAATCCTATGTACATCCCTCTAGGGAATCACCATGGAAAACACAATCATGCATCACATCTAACTCTGAGTCTCCCCACTGAGAATCCTACACCTACTGCATTAGAGAATAATACACTATTATATAAAACATATATCCTCTACAACTATCAACCATTGATTCAAAGTTTAAAGTTTAAAACTCCTCCAATTCTCTCTATGATTCCCTATACTCTTGAACAACATATTTCCCCAACTTCCTACTCAATGATTCAGCCACAACATTCTCATTTCCCAGGGTGTAGGAGATCATGGAATTGTAATCTTGAAGAAACTAGGTCCACCTAAACATCCAAAAGTTTAAATCACACTAAGAAAATATATACCTCAAAATCATGTGATATGGGAAGACCAAAAAGTTCTCCCTAATGAAGTAATTATGCCACAACTTCACTAAAAAAACCACATAAGTCAACTCTAGATCATGGGTGGTATAGTTATTCTTATGGGGACGTAACTGCCTAGATACATAAGATATCACAACCATCTACTACATCAACACACATCTGAGACCTATATAGTAAGCATCACAAAACACCTCAAACATCACCCCCTCCTTAGGAAACTAAAGCCCTTGTGCACAGAACAAATTCCCCTTAAAGTAATAGAATGCTACCTAACATTGATAAATCTACAAAAAACCTATTTTTTTCTAATCAATTCTATCATAGGGTCTATAACTCAAGAAAATTCGAGTACAAACCTCTAATAATATCCTATAAGACCATAGAAACTACGAACCTCTTCCACGTTCTTAGGTGATGCGTATGGAAAAAAAGCATCGACCTTTAAAGGATCCATTGGCACACCTTACTGAGATACCACATGCTTGAGGAAATTTAGCTCTCATGTCCAAATTATAAACTTATAAAACTTTATATAGAGCATATGGCATCATAGAACCTTTAAGAGAGTTGAGAGTTTCTTAGTATGTTATGACTCTAACTTCGATTAGAAAATTATATCATCAATGGATACAATGAAGAACTAGTCTAGTAACTAATAGAACATGGATTTCATAATCCCCATGAACATGGATATTGTGTTCATGACACAAAATGGAATGAATTTAAATTTTTTGTTTCTATACCAGCATTTGAAGGAAGACTTTGGGATATCACCCTACTTCACCCTCAACTGGTGATATCTAGAATGAAGATCGATCACAGAAGACAAACTCTTCCCTCTCAGCTATTAAAAAATATTGTTTGTCCTTAGAATAGGGTAATTGTTCTTGACCACCATCTAATTCAACCTCTATTAGTATATTAACAAACTTAGAATAATATATTCCTTCTTGGTGAAAAATACAAGATCACCCCCATGGTAACACATTGGAATGGATAAAAGACTTTTAAATTAGATCATCAATTTGAATCCACAACTCCCAGAACTCATAAGGTGTCATCCATTAAAGAGCCATCAAAATTAGAGAAGTGCCTGGCTACAAGTATATGTAAAACTCAACATCACAATGAGGGGGTAGAATTACAACCTCTTTGGGGAAAACATCCCAAAACTCCCCAATGACTATAGGAACCTCTATAATTCCAGCCTATACTAATTTCACTAACAACTTATCCAACTAAAAAATAAGGGTCACCACACACTGACTGTACACCTCACAATCTTGTTCACTAATGAAAACCACATATTGGCCATCCACATATGACAAAATAACTCTCCTATAAAAGTAGTCAATAAAATCATGTATAGAATACAACCATTTTATATACATGATAACATTTTATGGTTTCATCAGTAGTAAGAAAATATCCCCATGGGATTTATGTGGCCCCATCATATATCTACACACATGTTACATATCAAACAATCTTGTATGGCCTCTAAATAGAGTAATCAACACCATGGGAATGGAAAACCTCTCTGCATCTAGTCCCAGAGCATAGAATAGAGTGGGTGAAACAAAGTAGTGAAAAGATCTTGAATCAAACAAGTCATAAATAGGGGTACTAGACAAACTAATCACACCTCTGAAAATATTCGACTCCTCTAGCACTCCCACAACCATGGTTTGAAACTAAAAATGATTTTCTCCTCTGTGTTTCTATTTAATACAACCTCCGTGAACATTCTTAGGTCATGATCCGTAAAAATGAGGAACATCATTATGTTTTCCTCTATTTACTCCACCCCCCCCCCACAGTAGAGAAAAAAGCTGTTGCCCCTACTTCTAAAATGGTATCCCTAGAAATAGATGCTAAGGATGTCATTGAACATGGACACCTCTACCAAACTGATATTAAGGAACCACTGGGCACTGGTTTATGAAATTTCAATGAACCCAAAACCAAAAAAAACATGAAAAAATCCCTTGGGGAAATCACGGAAACCACTAGTCGTAGAAGGTCGGAAGGGATGCTACTGAGTACAACTCCATACTATTCCAAACCTTGATGGCCCTAGTTCCTGAGACATGTCACTAATAGATCTTATCCTAGAGGAACTCTAATAGTTCCCCTCTTTTGATAAACCTCTTCAAAAGTGTATCCACTCGATCATCTATTCCTTCTTCTGAACTACCAGATATTTTGGAAAAATAAAAGGAGTAACTTCGTAATAAATAGAAGGATGGAGTTACTCCTCAAGAAATCTCACATGAGACTCATTATATGGAAACATATTAGGAACAAAATGAATATGATACTTGAACTAGATTCACAACTCTTACACTAACATACATTCCTACTGAATAGAAAGAAGCTCATGCCTCTTTACTACCTTTATGGTCGACGAAAGGAACTCTTCTGATAACTCCTTCTAGAATTAGACCCACAATACACTAATATTTTTCTTCTCCCCTAGATACAGTATCCATCACTAACATGCATATCCTTGCATTTAAATATCTTCCAAATTACCTTAGAATCTCACTGGGGGGAAGATCCAACTGGAAGCGGTCTCGAGCTTCTCCAACCAGCTCTCTATCACTATATCTAAAACACTTAACTTATACTTCCCCAAAGCCTTCCACTGGGAAGAATTAAAAACATTTTCAAGCCTCTTCCTCCTATGCCAGATCAACCCTATGGTGATTAACGGGATCAGCCTATAGAACATTGACTTCCTAATCCACACGTAGATGAAAAACAGGAACCATAACTGAATGAAGAAAAAATATATCCTAATCCAAGGTATTATAGAATTTTATTATGATTCATTTTAAACCATTTTATTTATTTTAACCTTCCCAAAAAATTCAAACAACATTCCAAGTTATCATGATGCATGTACCTCACCTAGGTTGTTATCATGTAATAAGGAATATATCACTTAGACTTTCAATAAGTTCGGAATCCATGAACTAAATCACATGGGGGCTAAAATAATGTGTTCTAGTCAGTCTCCATAGCCTATTTGATGGACCAAGATCTATTGAAACTATTTCCATACCAAACCAATAAACCATCACCATGCCTAACTCCAAACTCTTTCTTATTTATCAACCATAACCTTTGATACCACTATATCACCACTCCCTCCCACCAAAGATAATGTAGTGAGATAATATAGAAAATAACCCCTGAGTCCCACATCCAGGAAGCCCAGGGTTGAAAACAAGCACATAGGGTATAAAAATATCATATATGGGAGGAATTATTCTATATAATATAAGTAGGATCATGATATAAGATAAATAATCAACAATAAAATCCATGAAATAATGTAAAAGAGATCCCAAAACCATCCCAACTATATATATATATAAATAAAACTAATTAAAATAAAATTCTCCAAGGTAGATACCCAAAATTAAATCTAAAGAAGATTCATAACAGCAATCCAAGGTCTGATCTAGTAATGTCCATCATGGTCCACGTAATCCTATTGGAAACTTAAAAACATTTTTATATATGTAGCGTGAGCATAAAAGTATACTTATAAAGAAAACCAAAGTCTCTCGTTACCATTTGAAAGAAGAATATTAATTCCTCCATGATAATACAGAAGAACAAATAGCACCTAAAAACTTATCCTCACTAAACCCAACCTCACCAAGGTATACTCACTAAATAATGCAAGCCAAATAATATAATATAATAAGAATAACATCGATATGGGAACCCCTAATCACTTCCCTACTAGTATGTTTCTCTTAAACCACAACTTCATATGTCCTCATTCTCCCATCTCGTCTGTATACCGCACTTCCCGATAAGAATTGCTACAACACATCACGCCCACAAACTTCTAGGCTAACTGCCCCACAAGAATGGTCACATCACATATTTCTCGAAAACACCTGGGCCACAACACAACCACTCGCATAACCTGAGTAGTAGGGTATCATTACCATCTAGGAAATAAACATTATTCCATCCTCCTACCATGAACAACCCCCACTAGATGTATCCCTAGAAGCATGTTCATATAACACCTCACCTGAAAACACCTAGTCAACTACCCCACAAGCATGGTCACATATCTTCCAAAAACACATGGGCGATCATAGATCACCCGAAAACACCTATGATATCCTAACCCCTATATAATCCAATAATATAACTGTATCCATCATGTCATATGAAATACCTATTTCTCCTAGAAGAGAGAGTATGAAAGAGCAGGTACACATCTATCCTTCCTCCTAACCACATGTTGGGAAAAACTCCCCCTGTATGACTATGTGAGTATCGGTACATAGTGTTTGATGTGGGTGGGATGTGTATAGAAATAGCAAGTAAAACACACCTATATATACATATAATCACACAAAAACCCCATCCTATGGGTTCACATACAGACACTAACCATCTCACAACATCACCACTTTCACTGCCACCTCTAAATGCATAACACTCCACAAAACGACAAAAACCCCATTTCACATTGCCAAAAAATTTAATTTAATCATATCATTCTTTACATTATTTATCATCCACCACATTAAATAATACAACCCATAATTTAATTATTCGTTATCCATTTCTATCTCATTAACCAAACCAACCTTTTACATTTCAAAAATTAGTTAACAATTATCTCTTCTATCACTACCCAAGCATGTAGCACAAAGTGAGCACCACCTCACTACCCCAAAATCATTTCCAAAAACCACCTCGTAACCCCATAATAATGTGCAACAAACCACTTTCCCAAAATTTCCCTAACACACATTACCACCCCAAAAGCATGAACACATGTCACAACACATCGAGATCATTTTAAAATTTTAAAAAGGGGCTATTATCGCATTCAACATTATTTTAGGTTCATTATCACACAATCCATAATCCTGGGGAAACCATTTCATTAGTAAAATAGAGGTGGCCAATCAATTTATATTTTATGGTGATATCATAAGAATTTAAATAAAATCAACAGTCACAAAACATATATCCAACGCAAACCAAGTCCCCAATGGCCACATATTTTAGTGGGGCATCAAGACCAAACAATCCACAATATGGTAATAATAACAAAGTTGTAAAAACATGTGAATCAAGCCCCCTTACCACTTTCAATTTCAATTTAACCAATTATCTATCTTCGATTAAGTCCACACATCTATCTTCCATAGATAAATAAAAGTAAACCCCTCCCACATGATACACTATAAAGAGAAATGTAGGATTAATTACCTCAAATAATCTTTGACAACTCATTGTGCACCATAGGGTGAATAATAATTCTTTCAAACCATAACCACACCATGAGAAACCATAATTCAACCTATACTACACTAAAGGATCATCAAAACAAATCCCAAACTCACTACCAAAACCAAATTGCACCACCATAGTGAAATTTTGAAGAAGGACATAATGGAATGGATTATAATGGGAGGATAAATCACAACATATCAAATACAAGAATCCATGAACCAATCCCCATAATAAGGAATATCAAAAAAATCCCTGAAATGGGAGTTAAAATCTACATATAATTAGAGAGAGTGTGTAGGGTTTAATAAAAACCTGAGTGATTCAACCTTTAAAACACACTACACAAGAGAATTACATGGATTTTAATCCATTTACACATCATCTAAATGTTGGGGTTTGGTTTCTACTGTAAAAAACATCAAAATTTTATTATTTAACCCTAAAAATATAAAAGTAATGTTACACATTGTGATCCTACATTCACAAGCCATGAACCATACATACATGGAGTGTAATATTTACACATTGAGTATTCACCCTTCTTCCAGCATTTAACATCTAAAATCTTCCAAGCCCACTCTAGGACACATCCAAGAACTTCCAACACAAAAAACTGGAAAATTAATGGACCGAGAAGGAATGTACCATTATAGTTTGGGAATATTTTTTTGATGGATAAAGAATAACAAACATTTTGGTAAGTTCTTGGGTAACTAGGATGGGTGTTTCTTTCAAGATATGGAGAACATGGTTATTTCAATCCCATTTTGTATGGTTTATTATGGGATAATGTTCTGATTTGAAATCCTAGGTTACTCTCAAAGTGTGTGACCTAGGCCAAGATCCCATGTTGTATCTTAATAAGCTGTGGTAGCAAACTGGTTTTTGATAATTATGTGGTTAAGTACTTTTTTGATTTTGGTGATGGCATTATTTTGAGTATAATAAGTTTTCTTTTTTAACATGTTTGTTTTTGATGTTAGAGTTTATAATTTGACATTACATGTGGTTAGTGGAATTTTTTACTTATTTGATATTCATGAGCGCATGTTCTCATGGTTGGTGGTTGTCTAGTGGTGTGATCTTCCTAAACTCGCCATTTATATAAATTCTAAATTGTATGGATATAAATAAGAGGTAAATTCTTTCATTTGGATCTTATGTCGATTGATGATTGATGATTTCTATTTAGATATATTTTGTATAATTTATGGACTTATTATGTCTTTAGATATCTTTGAAATATATTCAAGGTTTCCTTTATTAGGATCTCCTTTAAAAGGTTTCCCCTATTATCCACCTCACATATTGAGGTGTTGTAATAACTTTTTTTTTTGCATTCCACTATTATTCTAGACTTTATGAGGGAATAAAGAAGAAAAGTGGGGAGAATATAACAACCCATGTGTTATTATTGACTTTTATATTTAATTAATTTATATTATGCTATGTTTCTTTGAGTAGTAAAGGGTTTTTGGGATTTTCGAGATATAAATTCAAAATTTTGATAGTTTTATGAGTGGAGAAAGATTTGGAGCACTATTATAAGTAACCATGAAAATACTAGTCATATGGTTAAATAATATTGAAAATGTCATTTTTGATGGTCCTTACATGGTTTAACAATCCTTTTGGGCCTCCCAACTAGTCATGTGACATAATTTTTCTCTTAAGAGTCGCTCTCATAATTAGAAGGTGATTAGTAGTAATCATTATAACAAAAAATGTGGGGTTAAGTGTGTGTATAATGAATGACACATGTTTGGAATATAGTTTACCAAAATTTGTGATCATTTGAGGTTTTAAATTAGGTGAAATGATTATTCTTCCTATACCCTTATTTGCATGATTTTCCCCTTCCTTTTCCCTTATTTATCTCAGTCGATCCCCTCACCCATGAGAGGGAACACACCTCTTCTCCTCAGCTAATCCAAGTCATCTCAATCTTATTTCAAGTGGAAATCACAATGTAATCTATTCATTTCCTCTTATTTATTATTCCTAGTTTCCCACTTCCATTCCACTTTGGTTTATTCCTCCCTCTTTAACCCTAGGGTCTTATGGGGTTGGTTTAAGGGTTCATGGTGAGTTAATAATGGGGGTTTCTTATTTATATATCCTTATTGGAGTCCCTTAAGGCATGTTTAATCATCCATAATTGAAGGAAATAACTTATGACATAATCATCATTGAACCAATCTAGGTATTTTTGTAATTTTTTTTTATTTTCTATATCATTACATGACACCTTGTATCTTTATACACCATAATTAATAATTTATTACATGAAGGAAAAATAATATAATCCCAAAAGATCATAAGGCTTGATGTATTTTGGAAATTTTTATATTTCATAATAATATGAAACATGGGTATAATAATATTATTTAGAATTCATTAACATGCTCTCAAAATTACATCACTCTTATAAAACTACATGGGATAACCTAGGCATATACATATAACAAGGGGTTAGATATAAAGCTTGGTAAGGGAATAATAAAATAATAACATGATAAAAGTAATACATGTTAGGAAAATGGCATATCAAGGTAACATAAGAGGGGTTGTAATCAAAAAATTGAACATCGAATCATTATATAATATGATAACATAAACATGACATGGGAATTTGAATTCAACATAAAACATGATGTCGTGAACATAAGCCATGGAGAACCACTGAAAAATCATAACATAGTGTCTTAAGATAACATCTATAGAACTATTAATGGAATCTCTTGAGATAAAAACATTACCCCATGCATTAGAGGGTGGTAAAATTTTGTCCCGACATATCACATTCTTATCATGTAAATGTGTTTGAGTGTTGTATATATCATACAACATAAAAAAATCTAACATAAATTTTAATCCAATGATTATGGAGTATGGATTAAATACAAGTAAGTACCTAATAATTGATTAAAAGATACATCTAGGTGAGTACCTATGAGTTTAAATGTGGATGGCTATTAAGAATATAAATGTTTAGTGTGTAAAATCACCGTATCATTTTGGAAGCATAATAGGTGTACAATAAGGTTCATGTAAGGGGTTAATTGGAGTGAATGTTATTCTATAATTAAATTGGAATAATAATGATAAAATTTGATGTGTAAAAAAATTACCACATGAATAATTATAAATCCAAAGGCTTAATATAAAGATAGAACTCAAAATGAAAATGAGAGGAGGGGATTCCATACAATGAGAGGCAACATGTAAAAGCTTGAGAGGAGGTTCTTAAGATATTGAGGTAATGTTGGAAGGGATATATAGTGGTAAATTAATAGTAACTTCATTATCCAAGGTATTTTACTGAAGAGGAATGAGAGTTTTGGTGGGTTTTATAGAAAAAGATAGGGGAATTATTTATTAATTTATAAACATAGTTTTTGGAATCTATATGATAAAATAAGAAAAACCACAAATATTAACAATGTTGTTTCATGGTTTCTAACAAAAATATATTCATTTTCAATATTATATAAGTATAATCACTGAACTCATTAAATTAATAACCTTGGTGATGTGGATGTGAGTCTCGTTCAAAAAGAATTAATTTCAAAACCATAAAATATAATATAGGTTTTAGAGAATTCATTAAGGGTTTATAAAATTAATAAAATAGTTTAAAAAAAAACATTATTTTAGATAAGGAAAAAATATTGTTAATTTACACTTGTTGTAGTTTTTATTACATCTCTTTTGGGATTTTAAGATGTCATACCCAAAAATTTGATTATCTTGGAATGTTATAAAAAAACCATGGTTGGATAATTTTGACATGCTAATTTAAAAAATAATATTTATTTTTAAAAAATAATACTCTAATTATAATAACTTTTTATAGTTAAATAAAAATACCCATTTATTTAATAATATTATTTCTTACGATGATAAAATTTTACTAACCCAGGTAAAAGTTACATTTGACTTCATAAAATTAGATTATCCCTTATATTTTAATAAGTAGTATTTAATAAAAATATTTAATTAAAAAAAATTATTTAAATGATTCATGAATTCATCAAAAGTAGTTCTTTTATTGAAAATAAATATTTCATAAAATTAAAATTTCAGTTTTATCGTATTAAAATATAATTTTTATCAAACTCATTGGTTAATCTTTTAAAAAGTAAATATAAAAGGGATAAATATGGTCATTATTTTATTAAAAATAAATATAAAAAACTCATATTGTTAGGATCTAGATACATAACCCCTTATTACACAATTATATGGCCCGATGTTAAGATGTGTGATGGTGACACTTTCTTGAGTGGTTCGGTGAACATGGTTTGGGTCATGATCTCAATAAACATGAGCTTCTCCCATAAATGATTTCACTCATGATTTAGTTATTGAATCTAGACATGATATTTTTTAAAGGAAAATACCAGTTAATCCATATCCCTTATAATATCCAATAAATGGACTTTGTAGGGTATAACCCTATGCATCAATGTCATCGCTTCTTTCATCTATTCCAATTATATTTATCAAACTCTTAATATATACCTAGTATTATAGTCAATGTATAATAACTATATTATCAATTATTATGATTATTAATGGTATTTTAAATCTGATAGGATATAAATTATAATTGTCTAAAATAACCAAAGTATTTCATGTGATTTAAATAACTATATTACTTAAAAAGTCATTTATTTGTTGAGAAGGAATTTCATTTATAAATTTTCAGGTTGTTACATTCTTCCCCCCTTCAAAAAATCCACCATAGAATTTTCATTTCATACACCCAAAAACAAGAGGGTACTTATATTTCATCACCTATTCTTGTTCCCATGTTTCTTCCTCATACTTTTGGTTCTTCAATAATACTTTTATGTGGTATTTTTTCTTGTTTTTTATAACATTTTCTTCGTTATCTTATATCATCACTGATTTCTCCCCATATGAAATAACAATCTTAAATGGTACCACCACAGGATTTATTACAAGTGAGGGTTTTTGAATGTAATACCTCAATAGGGATACATGGAATACATTATTTACTTAACATGGGTTAGGTGGGATTGTTGGTAGATGAGTCACAACTCTGATATGACCAAGGATCTAAAAGAGATCAATATATATTGGACTAAGCATTCCCTTCTTCCCAAACCTCATGAATTTTTACCATGGTGATGCATGTAGGATGCCTTTATCTATAACATAAAACTAAATTTATTTTTATGGAATTAAGACATAGATTTTATATTGACTTTTTGTGGATTTCATATGATGTCGAATGGGTTGAACCTTCTATGTCATCTCTTATAGAAGATCAGGTCCATCAACTTCTACTCTCTAACATTTTCTTAGCATGTTAGAGTCCAAAACCTCTTCCCCTACATAACCCAATAAGGTTACATTTAAATTATATAATGGAAAATATTTTTATATGATAACTCTAAGAGTGGAAGGTGTTGATCCATACATCCATTGAAATCCATTGAACATGATCTCAGTATATCCTCTAGAGTTTGAATGGTTATCTCAAACTAAAAATATTTTTGAGGGTGGCAATCAATAATGAAACATACCTCTATATCCAAATTTTGCTGAATACTTCTCTAGAACCTCAAGGTAAACCTCGTTTTTTGATTAGATATAGTTGTGAGTAGTACACCATGTAGTCTTTCATCTTTACATATGTATATCTCAGTGAGTTGCTCAAGAGAGAAATATTCCTTGATAGCAATGAAATATTCCGAATTTGTAAAGATATCGACTACTAACCATATGAATTTATTACTATTAGATGTCCAAGGGATTCCTAAAAATATATCCATGGTTATACTTCCCTATTTCCATAATCGTATTGGTTCTGGTTGCATCATGCCCTCATAATCCTACCATTCATCCTTTATAATTTGGCATAACAAGCATTTAGATACAAATTCAGAAATATCATTCTACATTTTATCCCTCCATTGGTTTTTGATTTTGATCTATATGAATAATAGATATTCCTGGATGAAAAGAGAATGATGATCTATGAACTTCATCTAGATTTTCCCTATTCAATTTTGGTTTTTATGGGATGCATATGTAGGTTCTAAACCATAGAACTTCACCTTTATAAAAATTAAACCATGAAATATTTTCTACCTTTTTCTATAGATACTTATCGTCTATTTGGGTATCCCTGATCATCTCAAAAATGTATGGTTAATAAGTTCAATGAGTAAGGTAGTATGGATATCATTTTATTATAGGGTTGTGTGAAATTTCTAATCATACAGTCTACTACATTATTCAACTTCCTAAGACGGTAAGGGATTCAACAATCATAATCCTTGATTAGCTCTAACCATTATCATTGGCACATATTGAGGTCCTTTTATGTGAATATATACTTTAGGCATTTATGATAAGTATATATGTCACACATCAACCTGTGGAGGCAATGTCACCAATTTTTCAATATAAATATCACTATAGAAAATTCCATATCATGTGTTGGCTATATCTAGACATGGATATTTATTTATCACAAGGTATAGGCTATAACATTCTCCTCTTTCATGAGTACACAACCCAAGACATTTTTAAACACATCATTTTAGATCAAAAATTATTAACTGCTAGTGGGTAATGTCAATATAGGTTTTGTGATTAGCCTCATCATTAACTATTTAAATCTCTCCTCACATTCATCAATCAAAAAAAAACTAGTCTCCCTTATTATTAAGTTTGTTTAGGGGTATTGAAAATCATAAAAAGTTTCTCACATGTCAATGATTGTAAATTTCTAATACAAGGAAACTACCAATTTCCATCAGGGTTGTTTTTATGGTACATCCTTCAATTGCATTTATTTTTAAAGTATCCAGAGATGCCCCTTTACAAGTGATACTATTCCCCATGGATGTTACTTTCTCACTCCAAAATTCATGATTATTGTACTTTTCATACAACTTTTATTTTTGTATGGTCTTTAGAATAGTATTAAAATTCTACTCATGTTCCTCCTTTCTTTTAAAGTTGATAAAAATATCATATATAAAGACTACCACAAATATTTCAAGTTGATTCCTAAATAATATATTCATCAATTCCATGAATATAGATAGAGAATTAGTGGCTCCAAATGGAATCATTGTGAACTCATAGTTTTTGTATCGTATAAAAAATTAGTCTTGGGGATATCCTCCTATTTCACCTTTAATTGAAAATATCCTAACCGAATATCCACCTAGGATAATTATTGTGCCCCACATATCTAATAAAACAAGTCATAAATATATGGAAGAGGATACTTGTTCTTTATTATGATCTTGTTGATCTCATGATAATCAATGAAGAGGTTTATTGACCCATCCATCTTCTTAAAAAACAAAACCATCACACCCCATGATGAATCACTTGGGAATATAACCCCTTTATTTAGATTCTACTATGTTTTCTTCTCCAACTCTTCATGTTCAAAATTGGTTATTATATATGGTGTCTCAAATATTTTCAAATATTTTGTTATATTCTTGATTTAGAACTAAACCTCATGCATTAGAGGAAGACCAGAAAATTATTCTAGAACATCATTAGAAAATTATCTCATTATGGAAATGTCATCAAGGATGATCTTTTACTTTCTAAATCATTTGATCTTGATATGACTCTTCATAAATAAATAATATTCATGCTTGAGATGATGATTCCAAAGGATATGCATCTTCCTCCTTGAACTTTTATAGAATTAGAGGGTTGTTTATGATATTGAGGGTGATTTCCATCTCTCAAGAGATTAGATTTTTTCTATAAAATGAAATATAATAAATAGCTAGAGTAGTATCGATTTACACTAAAGGGAGTATTGTCAGGACCCCACCTTACTCGGGCTCAAGCCGCAACTACCCCAAGCCCGCCTCCATAGGCTAGGGGCTGGCGAAAAGCGCCGAAGGCCAAACAACTCGGGGAGGACATTGCCTGAGTACCTGTACACACACACGCAGCACACTCAATGAAAAAGTGCAGAGTAAAAGAAAATACAAGTAAAGTAAAAAAGAAATATCTATAAATAAACCACAATGTGCATCGAACTCTAAAAGTACAAAGAAAGTGCTGAAGGTAAACTGAAAAAGAAAAGGGGAAAAACATGTGCCTAACCAAAAAGTGCCACAACCCGGCGACAGGTAAACAATGAAAAACAGCTGGAAGGGTCCCCCACCTGGAAACCAACTCCGACCACCACACGTGGTCCAAGCTCCCAAAATCCAAAGCTCCGCTGAAGCCATGACCAACATGTCGGTCGTCTGCAAGGGAACACCAACTGTGGGCAAAGCCCAAGAAGGGGTGAGTATAAAAATACTCAGTAGGATACCCCAATGGCTCATGGGAGCAACAAAGGAGGTACCAAAGGGTGAGCAGTTGATCGAACAGGTAAAGTAAAGAGGTACAACTGAGAGTACAGTAAAAAGTATAGTAAAGAGTCCAGCTCAACCCAACAAGATAAAAGAGGTAGACTCATCCGGACACAAGGAGCTGGAAATGATGAGAAGTTGAACTTCTCATCGAGTCTTCACTACCTATACCAGGAGAGTAGACTCGTCCAACCATGAGAAGCTAGACACGGAAAGCACGTGGCATACCCCGCACGTCTTCGCCTCTCCCGGAAGAAGAGTAACTAAAACCTAAGAAGTGGGTACTAGAACAAGGTATATACATATACATATGCTCAACAAGAAGCTTGAACAAGCTCATAAGGGGATCTCCATCCCATAGCTCAGCCCAAGAAAGTGAGTTGCCAACAGTCCCAGAAGTAAACACCATCGATGCCCAGCATCCCGCATGTCTACCAAGAACTGCAAGTCACAGGGCTCAAATCACCACACCTTGACACTACCCTCTTTGGGCGGCACTGACTCGCCCGCACGATTTTAGGTCACGTCAAAAGGACGTGTCTCGGTGGGGAAACCGACCTCCGTACTTGAGAGTTCTGGGGGAACGTCAAACCACACCTCATCACTGTCACACATTAGAGAGGTCTACTCAAAGTCAAATATGTCACATCACTGACTCGTACAAACAAGGGTCCCACTCCGGTAGTCACAGGGTAAAGACAAAGAGTAGCCTAGTATAAAGGACTGAATCTGAAATACCAACAGGTGGCCCACTGCCCAGCCCTACTGGATGGTAATTCATAATAAGATATCAGGTGGCCCACTATCTAGCCCTGCTGGAGGGTAAACCATAATACATCATCAGGCGACCCACTGCCCAGCCCTGCTGGAGGGTAGACCTAGAATAAGTCGACAGGAGACCCACTTCCCAGCCCTGCTAAATTGTAGACTAGGAACAAGATGACAAGAGACCCACTGCCCAGCCCTGTTGGAGGGTAGACCTGGAACAAGACGACAGGCGACCCACTGCCCAGCCCTACTAGAGGGTAGACCCTCAAGAGTCATTGGGTGAACCACTACCCAGTCTCTGCTGGAGGGTAAACCCTAAGTGGTCATCGGGTGTCCCACTGCCCAGTCTCTGCTGGAGGGTAAACCCTAGAAGTTAGTGAGAAACCCACTGCCCAGTCCCTACTGGAGGGTAAACCCGAAGAAGTCGATGAGCAACCGACTGCCCAGTCTCTACTGGAGGGTAAACTCGGAACTACTCTGGCCATCCCTACTGGATGGTACAACACTGTCCAATAGAACTCGGAGAGGGTATCATGCAACCACCCAACTCCAGCACAAAACCAGGGGAAACTACACAACCCAACTAGTCTAAACCATCATGAATAAGAGGACCCTCTATGTTTCGAGAGGTCAAAGGTACGCAAAGCAAAACACAGCACGCACATGGGGCCCACATGATGTGTGGCCCCAAGCCAACTCCAACCAAGAACACAAATGTTCTCAGGTACAAACAACCATATGTACTACCCAGCATTCTTGCATATTCCCAGAGTATGCCACGTCTCCAGCCTAAAGGCTAACATTCACACGGCCCCCAACGTCAATGTGAAGGTGTAATCGTACCAACTACAACATTCCACCTCCACGGCTAAGGCATGGCCAACCACAACTCTTCAAGCATTACTTCACTCACACGGGAGTGCATGTGATCTCACACCAAGGGTTTGCTTCTAAACACAGCAAGAAGAACCGCAACCTGAGCACCTTTCATATTTCCATATTTAATAAGATCATGTAAGAGGCTTCGCTCACCTGAACATATTACAATGTTGTAATCCTCATGGAATAACACGCGAGATAGACTACTTACTCGCCCGAAACGGTAAACCGGTGAAAAGGTACTATTCACCGTAACCAACCCGTGTGGGGCCCACCCCAAGATCCCAAAACTAAACAAACAGATAGAACCACTATGATCCCCTCGGAGAAACACATGGGATTGACTACTCAATCGCCCAAAATGGACACCTGGTGAAAAAGGTATTATTCACTATAGCCTGGTTGGGTGGGACCCAAACCACGTCCCCGAAAAAAAAGTCAGGCGAACTGCACCATCATAATGCTCTCAGAAAAACAAGTCAAATTGACTGCACACTTGCGTGGAATGGATATCCGGAGAAATAGATGCATTCCTGCGCACCGCACACGAGCGGTGCTACGTGGGACCCACATCCTGGTCCCGAAACACAACGAATGGATTGTGTCATTGTGATACTCTCGAAAAAGTACACGAGATTTACTATTAAATTGTGTAAAAAAAACACCTGGTGATAAAGCCGAAAATTGCCGCCAGCTCCCAAAACGGCCCCCATGGGGCCCACACCATCATGCGGAATTAAAGCGGGCAGACTGCGCCACTGCAACGCCCTCGGAAAAACACCCCGAATTGACTGCTCGCATGCCCCAAACAGATGTTAGGTGAAAAATTTATAGAACGCTACTCGAAGCTCAAAATATAGTCCGTGGGGCCCACGCCTCAACTCCAGCCTCAACGCCCGAAACCACACTAGAACACTCCGCCTCGGCACCAGGGTCCCAACGCCGCTGACGGCGCTCAAAACGGACATCGGAGGTGCACGCGCCGTCCAAAACAAGAACTCTCAGAAGAAAACCTGTCCACATAACGATTGTGTCGCGACCCCAAGACTATCTCAAAAAGTCTGTCTCGTCGATACGGTTCCACTGCCGCAGATGGCATGAAAATCAGAAACCCGTAATGAAAATTACGGGTGTCCGAAGGGGAGGGGGGGCAGATCCCCTTGGGCTGGACCGGCCTATGCCGGCACGCGTCGGCCGGCCCGACGCTGAGCCGCAGTCCACCGCCGACCGACCCTCGTGGGGTCGGTCGTCCCGCCGCGTGAAGACCCACCGAAGGCGGGTCTTGTCGCCCCCACAGGGTCGCGCGCCGCGACCCCGACTCTCCGTCGCGCTCCAGTGAGCGCCACCTCGCGCTGACGCCCTCACTCACCCGACCACCTCCGCTGGCCGCTCGCCGGACCAAGCCAGCCGCGACGAACGCTCGTGCCGCACGCGCCTTGCTGCGCCCGGCCGAAGCCCTTGGCCGCCTTCTCCGCTGAAGGCCCACCGGAAAACAAAAACAAAACCCACAAACTTCGACGCACGATTGCGTCCTCCTCTGAACACAGATTTCAAATCCGAAAAGTGTGATAGAGAGCTCATAAAATATACTACGCGATTAAGGGATTTGATCGAAGATAAACAACAACTCGATGCTAAAATTGGGATTCAAAGAGGGGTTTGAGATTTAAAACTCAAACGAACACTGCCTACCTCTTGGGTGTAGCCCGATGCTTCGTCGTTGACCCACCGGACTGGTCGCGCCTCGCTGGAGTCGCCTCGCCGAAGCCGAATTGCCGGAGTAGAGGAGGACAGGGGAGAAGCTTGCCAGGGGAGGGGAAATGAGGGAGAAGAGAAGGGGGGTTAGGTTAATTAAATAAATTAATTAACTTAAACACCCTCCCGCGGCCCCGTACCCGAACTCCCAACGTGGTCGGGATTAAGCCTCCCCTAGGCTAAAAACCACACTATGAGCGCAACAGTGATCTCGGAATTTTAATTCGAGGCCCTGTTCAAAAGTTATAAAATCAACGCCATGGGCCGCTAAATTACGAAAACGCCCCTTGAGCCATTTTTCACTGACGGCTTGTGCCCGCAAAACTTATACTCCTCCAAGGGTAAACGGCATGCTCCGAACTCAATGGTGACCTTTGTTTCCCCATCCGAGCCACCATTTAAGAGATACTGAGTTTAACCATTAAACGAATAAATTAATTATTTAATTTATCCGTTTCACGTTCCGATAGCGAGCGAGGGATCCAAGCGTCCCGTGCCGACATGTTTTATGTCGTTACTAGGGTAAACATACAATTTCAAACCCATCCGTACACTCAGGTTTCTGATCTAGATCATCATCTAGGAGTTATCCCATTTATTTTGCATTCTTAGTGTGAACGCACTGAAAATTTAATTCCGGCCACACCGGGGCTCGGAATCGCACGCCGTCTGAGGGCACTGCTCTGGAATAATATCAAGAATATTCCAAAGTCTTTTACAGCCAAAAACTGGGTTCTTACAAGCATCGTGATATTTTCTGGAAAATTCACCCAAAAAATTTGATATGGGAAGATTTATATGCTTGGGATGTAATAACTGAACAATATCCATCTTCACTGTTATCTCAATTTCAATGTCTTGAGGTGGTGTTTTAATATTTCTATTGAACATTTTTCATGTGAAAAAAAATCATAGAGCCATAATCACATACGATATTTAGTATTCTTGAAAAGATGGTAAGCCTTCGTTTCCCTATTTGATTCAATTTCAAATAATTTACTTCATCTGAAATTGAGTTATGGATGATAATTTTAAAACTATTAAACGCATAAATGGGAAACTGTGAACATTAAAGGGATAAATCATAAGTTACATATATTCCTTAACCTATGAATTTTTATGTTTCAATCTAAGTAATCTATAATCTATTTACTAAAATATAGTTTTTCATAATCTTCTCCATTCGTAATGGTTCATAAAGAGCCAGTGAATTTTCCAAAGCATATCACCTGGAAGTATCAAAATAAGTTTGAAATGAGGTTTATCTTTTATCTACTATGTAATGATTACTTCTATCCCAATGTGACCTTTTCTAGGTTATTAAACCTATATATAACTCTATCATAGACATGTCCACTTTTAGTGTTCATAGAGGAATGCATTTTCTTGGAAACCACTTACTCTATACTTTACCAATATTTAGGGATGTTTTAATATGTTTAGTCTTATCCCTAATGCTTTCAATAATGTTTTCTAATCATAATCCCCAAAAATTACTAGACTCTTCTCTAAAACCAACTATGAAAACCAATATATTAATACATATTAATTCATTATTCATTTCATAAAGGTACCAATATTCAAATAGTAGAAGATCATGGGCCTTAGTGACTTAATTAAATTAGGCATATAGTATAATAACATGAAATGTGGAAAAAACATTATCTAACACTTCTTAACATGCTCTTAAAATTCCATCACTCTTCTAAAACTGCATGGGATAACCTAGGGATGTATATAAGAAATGTGTGAGCTATAAATCCTAGTTTAGGAATAATCAAAGAATAACATGATGGAAGAAATACATGTTATCAAAATGTATATCAAGGTAACATAAAATTGGTGAGAATCGTAATATTGAACAACAAAGAATGATATAATATGATGACATAAATTCAACATGGGAATGTAGAAACAATATAAAACATGATGAAAAAACATATGTCAAGGCTAAACACCTAGAAATCATAACATAGTGGGATTTTGGTAACCTATAATTCCCCATAAATGGTATATTATTGTAACGACCCAAAATTTCATTAATGGAAAATCCCTCTTGATCCAGTTAAATGTTTCTTTATGTTTTTATAAGATGTCAACTTCTTTAGTTTTACGTTAAGATTTGTGACCGTTACTTTTATAGCCGTTGAACATTGATCATCTGGGTAGTTTAAATATAAGGCTTTAACGAAACCATTTTTACTCAGACAAAGGAAGAGATGGCCTCATCCAGTAGAATTGCCCCTTACGAAGCCCATTTGTCGGAGCTCGGAAAGGAGGTGGCGTCTTTGGGCTTTGCCCTTGACCAAGCCCAAGCTGAGCTTCATCAAGTCAAGCTCGAACGTGATCGTCTATGGGAAAAATGGAAGTTGATAGAGATCACCACTCGAGCGATGTTATCCGAGCAACCCCAAGAGTCTGTCACCATCGCACACCTTACCCTTAGGTCTTATGCGGCTATTTTAAGGGGTTATGTAACAAATAAGTAGCACCATGTTCATGTACATTATTTTTGTATATAATAATGAATATAATTTCTAGTCATTTTTGATGCATTGTAATTAGTTTTTAAAGTACAAATGATGTTTTTAGTTATTATTTAATTAAGAATTATATTTTATTAAATTAAAGGATTTTTGAATTAAATAATATTTTAATAAAATATTATTATTAATATTAAATTAATTTTTATTAAATATAAATGATCTTATAATTTTATGAATGCAATTAAAATTTTTATTAAGGTTTGAAAGCCATTTCTGTCAAAACCCGTGAATTTTTTATAAATGTCGGTTTTTATTTTAAAAGTGCAAATTCACATATTTAGAAAATTATTTAGATAAAATAAATATTATTTTTGGAATCAGGACGTCGAAATTATCCAACGGTGAATTTTTCATAATTTTCTGAGACAGTCCAATTTTTGGGTAAAAATTAAATACCTTTTAAATATATAATGTGATTTATGACATCATAATGACCCAATGGTGATGTAATAAAATACCATAATCCTTAGGTTCGGCCACTATATGTTTTATCATTAAAATAATGAGGTTTTGGGTTTGTTTGAATCACTTTTCAAAGCATTAATGGAGCCCTCAAGACTTATTCAACACTTTGCCTTTTTAAATTAATTTCCATGGGAGTGTGACTCACCTCCACATAAGCAACCCTAATTTTTTAATAAGTTCGGACCTTGGCCTTGTAAAATATTGTTTTCCTCTCTCCTTTTCCAGAAACCATGGGCAAATACCATGGGATGGTTTGTGGTTTGGATTATTTTAATATAAGGGGTCCCAAACCTAAATAATAAAGAATTCTCTCACCTTTCCTATATAAACCCACCCAAGCTCCCACTTCCTCCTCACTCAAAGCCCTTGAAGTTCGTCCAACCTCTGCCCTACTCTCTCTAGAATCCTCTCAAGGTGCCCCAAGCTCCCAAGAAGCCTCTCACAAGCCTCTCTCTAGCCTTTGGAAGCACACTTCCAAGTAAGGGTTTTTTCTTCCTTTCTCTTTTTTTTGTCAATTTTCTTTAAGTTGTATTGCCCTTTTAATTTAATTTATGAATGTTGGGGTATGGTTTTGCACCTCCCCCATACTGCCCTCTTATTGTTTGAATGATGGGAGAACCCTTTCTCTCTCATTAAATGCCTCCCATGTACACCCGTTACTATGCCGAAATTCCGAAAGGAACTTCTCTCTCTTCTTTTATATTCAAGCAATACTTTTGTATCATGAATCTAAATTCCATTTCTGTTGTTGGGACATGTATATATATGATCTCCTTACTGTCCATTTCATGTAAATATGATGAGGAACCCCTTTCTCTCTCATCAACCTTTTTTATGAATTCTTATGTCACGCCGTTACGCTGCCGAAATCGCACCAATTTTCTAAGCCAATGTCTTTGTGTAGTGAATACCATGCCCATTTCTCCATCAAGGGTATTCACCTTTATGCACATATACGTATTGATTGTAAAGTTTCATGTATGAATTCCACATTCCTTTATCGTGGAAGAAATGATTATGTTTTATGAATCCATGTTTTATGATCCATGTGGCACACTTATGCATGAAATGAAATGTTTAAGAAGGGGGCGCCCTGATAGCGCTCCAATGCATTGGGTAAAGTATAGTATCATGATACGTCATGTGCAATGAGTGTTGACTCATGCTAATTCAAGTGCAACGAGGGTTTACTCATGCTTCAAGTGCAATGAGGGTTTACTCATGCTCCATGTGCAATGAGCCTTGGCTCATGCTAATTCAATGTTAAGTGTTGTTGCCACATTTCCATGTTATGATTATCATGCTTTATCATGCCTTTATGTTCATGTCTCTCTTATGCTCTATTGATATGCCTATTGCCTAACATGTATTGTACTCCTCATGTTATTCATTATGTACTCCCTTACTGGGCTTTATAGCTCACCCTTTTCTTATGCATGTCCTCAGGTTATCCCATGCAATGCTAGGTACGAAGGAATGTAGTGGTCATGTAAAGGAAGTTTTCAATAAGGATGTTGTATTTCAAGTTTAAAGTTTTTATGTAATAATCCTAAGCCCCAAAGACACTAAACCTCTCGATCTTCTTTGTTGTATCAAGTGAAGTTTTATGTAATAAAGCATGTTTAAGTTGTAATAAAAAGCAGGGTTGTCATAGTTGGTATCAGAGGATAGGTTTAGTTATTTTTGGGATTAGGAAACCCTAGTAAAGCCTTAGATACAAGACTAAGCATAATAAAAACATCCCTAAGTTTTGGTAAATACTAAGTAAGTGTTTTATCAAACAAATACATCCCTGTCTGGATACGAGCAGGTAGAGGCGGCTCTGGCACAGATGTATCCTAGGGGTAAAACCCAAAAACACCGCTTTGAGCTAGACTCGAACGGGAACTGGTGCACGACAACGGGCCTTGCTGCACTCTTGGTTACGACACTCCCGGGGGATATGTTTTGATAAATTCACAATCTTAGTATGAACCCTTATTAAGGGAAAAATTCCCCTAAGAATATATGTTAGAAGGAAGATCCTGAAAAGCCTGGATTGAATCCTATAGACTCATGAGTTAAAGAGATCAAAGTTTATTTATAAGTCATCAACTTTTGTCTTTGGATTACCCTCTATGTGTTACCCCTAACTTTCCTTTTATTCCAGCCAATGGCCGGTAATAGGAGAACTCGGGCTAACAACCGTTGTGAAGATCAGTGTGATGATTGTACTAATGAGATGCCCAATCCGATGGGAGCGGGAATCGCGAACTTTGTCACGCTTCTCTCTCAGCTAACTCAAGTTTTGAATAGAAACACTGGTCAAGAGGAACGTTCAACCCCCCCTAAGAAAGAACAAGTCGCTATTGAAAGCTTCATGAGACAAAGGCCTCCTAATTTTAGTGGATCATCTGATCCCACGATCGCTGAACAATGGATCAACTCCATTGAGAAGATATTCTCCATCCTCCAATGCTCTGAAAAAGAGAAGGTTCTCCTGGCGGCTTATCGTATGGAGGGTGAAGCTGATCAATGGTGGACATTGATCAAAAATACGAAGCCTGAGGAGGAGATCGAGGCTTTGGAATGGAAGGTATTCCGGAAGATGTTTTTCGATAAATATTTTCCACGCACCCTCCGTCTTAAGATGGAAAGGGACTTCCTTTCCCTCAAGCAGAAAGATGAAGAATCTGTGGGAGCGTACGAGGAAAACTTCACAAGGCTTGCACGATACGCTTCCGGCTTTGTCGTTACCCCCGAATGCAAAGTTGACCGCTTCTTTGGTGGGCTGAAGCCTAGCTTGCGGAAAGCATTAGCGATCCGTGACTTTGACAGCTATGAGGAGATTGTCCGATGTGCCCTTAAGGTTGAAATGGAGATCGGAGAATCACAGGGGTATCATGGGGACAAGAAGCGGAAGGTGGACTTCAATGCTGGTGGTCCGATGGATAAATCCAACGGCGCTAAGAAATTCCAGCACCCCACTTGCCAAAAGTGTGGAAAGAAGCACCCTGGGAATTGCCTTAGGGGGACAATAAAATGCTTCAAGTGTGGAAGAGAAGGGCACCTAGCTGTTAACTGTCAGCAAGAAGGACCCGCGGCTGCGACGGAGGGGAGGAACGCTCCGTTCGAACCTCAACGCGTTGTTCAATGCTTCAAATGCAAAGAACCGGGTCATTTTGCGAATCAGTGCCCTAATCCAAGGGTTAACGGAGGCAATCAACAACCTCCAAGACAGCAAGGAAGAGCTTTTGCCATCACTTCTGCCGAAGTGAACCCCGACAACGAAGTGGTGACAGGTACGCTAGTTATTCATTCAAGAATAGCGAAAGTACTTTTTGATTCAGGTTCTACGCATTCTTTTATATCTCAAAAGTTTAGTAGAATAATCCATGCACCACCACAAATCATGGAAGTAAAGATGTCGGTGAGTACGGCAAATGGGGCAATCATTGCATCCCATGAGTATAAGTCCTCCCCTGTTATAATCTATGGATTGAATTTCCCGGCGAACCTTGTCATACTCCCTTTGGTGGAATTTGATGCAATTCTTGGCATGGATTGGCTTTCCTTATATAGAGCCAACATAAATTGTCGGGAGAGGGAAATCACACTCCATATGGAGAATCGACCCCCGATTCTTTACAAGTGTCAGGAGGAAGATGAATCTCCTTTAACTCCATCATCTCAAGCATGGATATTACTACCTTATGAGCACGCATATCTGGCTCAGATGATTGAGTCCAAGGAAGAAACCACCCTTGAAGAAATGCCTATTGTGAGGGAATTCGCTGAAGTATTTCCCGAGGAACTTCCTGGTCTTCCTCCAAGAAGAGATGTTGAGTTCTCAATTGAACTTATACCTGGGGCGCTACCAATATCCAAGACTCCATATAGAATGGCTGTGGTTGAGCTTGAAGAACTGAAGAAACAACTACAGGAGAATCTGGATAAAGGGTTTATACGCCCAAGTGCATCACCATGGGGTGCACCAGTCCTCTTCGTCAAGAAGAAGGATGGGTCAATGCGGCTTTGCATCGATTATCGTGAACTTAACAAAATCACGATAAAGAACAAGTATCCTCTCCCAAGAATCGATGACTTGTTTGATCAGCTACGTGGAGCACAATACTTCTCCAAGGTTGACTTGCGGTCGGGATATTATCAAGTAAGGGTGAAGAAGGAAGATATCCCCAAGACTGCTTTTCGTACAAGGTACGGGCACTATGAATTCATAGTAATGCCTTTTGGACTCACCAATGCCCCAGCAATATTCATGGACTTGATGAATAGAGTCTTTAGAGATTACCTAGATAAATTTGTGGTAGTCTTTATAGATGATATTCTAATATACTCCAAAACCAAGGAGGACCATGAGGAGCATTTAAGAACTGTACTGGAGACTTTGCGCAAGGAGAAGCTCTATGCCAAGTACAGCAAGTGTGAGTTCTGGTTGAAGGAGGTCTCATTCTTGGGCCATATCATCACAAGCAATGGGATATCTGTGGACCCCTCCAAAACAGATGCAATTGAGGGATGGCCGAGGCCAACATCGGTAACTGATATCCGTAGCTTCTTGGGGTTAGCTGGATATTATCGACGATTTGTGAGAAACTTCTCACGATTGTCCAACCCTCTTACCAAGCTAACTCGAAAGGGAGTAAAGTTTGCTTGGAGTGATGAATGCGAAGAAAGCTTCAAGGAGTTGAAAAGGAGGCTTATCACTGCACCTGTGCTCACTTTACCCACAAGTGGGGAGCTTTTTGTGGTATTCAGTGATGCTTCGAAGAAGGGCTTAGGATGTGTGCTGATGCAGAATGATAAAGTGATATCCTATGCCTCAAGACAGTTGAAAATCCATGAGCAAAACTATCCAACGCATGATCTGGAGTTGGCGGCGGTGATCTTTGCCTTGAAAATCTGGCGGCATTATCTCTATGGAGAGAAATGTGAGATATATACGGACCACAAGAGTCTTAAATATATATTCACACAGAAAGAGCTTAATATGCGCCAGAGAAGATGGATAGAGCTCATAAAGGATTATGACTGTTCAATACATTACCACCCTGGGAAGGCGAACAAGGTGGCGGATGCCCTAAGTAGAAAGGATCCAGCAATTCTATCAATGATGAGAATTGAGAAGGATCCAATCTTCTTAGACTTGATGAAGATGGAAGTGGGAATCATAAAGAAGGGAACATCATCAATCCTTTCACAAATGATTGCTCAACCATCTCTTTTGGAAAGGTTAAAGGATGCTCAAAAGGATGATGCGAGAATCCAAGAAAAAGTGGAAGCTATCAAAAAGGGAAAATCCTCAGAGTTTAATGTTAATGAAGAAGGAATTGTGCGGTTTGGGAAAAGACTATGTGTCCCATAAAGTTCGGAGCTGAAGAAGGAACTTTTGGATGATGCACATAGTTCAAATTTCTCTATTCACCCAGGGAGCACAAAGATGTATCGAGATCTCCGAGAAAACTTTTGGTGGGATAATATGAAGAAGGAGATCGCTGAATATACATCAAAGTGCCTGGTGTGTCAGAAAGTGAAGGCAGAGAGGCAGAAGTCTAAGGGGATGATGCAACCATTGCCCATACCAGAATGGAAATGGGAGAACATCACCATGGACTTCGTCACTGGACTTCCAAGGACATCCAAAAGCAACAATGCAATCTGGGTTATTGTGGATCGTCTTACAAAGACTGCACACTTCATTGCTATTCGAGAGGACTTCTCTTTGGATCAACTGGCACGGATATATATCAGGGAAGTGGTACGGTTGCATGGAGTACCACTATCTATTGTGTCTGACCGAGATCCAAGATTTACCTCTAAGTTTTGGAAGAGCCTTCAACATGCTCTGAATACTGAACTGAACTTCAGTACGGCCTATCATCCTCAAACTGATGGCCAATCCGAGCGGACTATCCAAACACTTGAGGATATGTTGAGAGCGTGCTCAATGGACTTTAAAGGAGGATGGGATCAACATCTTCCTCTAGTTGAGTTCTCTTATAATAATAGTTTCCACTCGAGCATCCAAATGGCACCATATGAAGCCCTGTATGGGAAAAGGTGTAGAACACCGGCATGTTGGGATGAGGTCGGTGAACGTAAGCTGCTTGGACCAGAAATGGTCGAAGAAATGGTGGAGAAGGTGAAAACCATTCAGCAGCATATCAAGGCAGCCCAAAGTCGACAGAAGAGTTATGTAGATAATCGTCGACGAGACCTTGAATTTAAAGTCGGAGACATGGTGTTTTTACGCATATCTCCGTGGAAGAAGGTCATGAGGTTTGGAAAGAAAGGGAAGTTAAGTCCAAGGTACATCGGCCCCTTCGAGATTCTTGATCGTGTTGGGGCTGTGGCCTATCGACTAGCACTTCCACCTACTATGGCCAAGGTGCATGATGTCTTCCATGTTTCCCTCTTAAGGAAGTACATACCAGACCCTTCACATGTACTCTCTTCTGAGGTGGTACAATTAGAAGACGATCTTTCTTATGAGGAGCAACCAGTGAAGATCTTAGATCGTAGAGAAAAAGTTCTACGAAATAAGACAATGCCCCTCGTCAAGGTGTTGTGGAGAAACCACAATTTTGAAGAAGCAACTTGGGAGTCGGAAGATATGATGAAGCTAAGTTACCCACATTTGTTTTAGTGTGGGAAAAGGAAAATTTCGAGGGCGAAATTTCTTAAGGGGGGAATGTTGTAACGACCCAAAATTTCATTAATGGAAAATCCCTCTTGATCCAGTTAAATGTTTCTTTATGTTTTTATAAGATGTCAACTTCTTTAGTTTTACATTAAGATTTGTGACCGTTACTTTTATAGCCGTTGAACATTGATCATCTGGGTAGTTTAAATATAAGCCTTTAACGAAACCATTTTTACTCAGACAAAGGAAGCGATGGCCTCATCCAGTAGAATTGCCCCTTACGAAGCCCATTTGTCGGAGCTCGGAAAGGAGGTGGCGTCTTTGGGCTTTGCCCTTGACCAAGCCCAAGCTGAGCTTCATCAAGTCAAGCTCGAACGTGATCGTCTACGGGAAAAATGGAAGTTGATAGAGATCACCACTCGAGCGATGTTATCCGAGCAACCCCAAGAGTCTGTCACCATCGCACACCTTACCCTTAGGTCTTATGCGGCTATTTTAAGGGGTTATGTAACAAATAAGTAGCACCATGTTCATGTACATTATTTTTGTATATAATAATGAATATAATTTCTAGTCATTTTTGATGCATTGTAATTAGTTTTTAAAGTACAAATGATGTTTTTAGTTATTATTTAATTAAGAATTATATTTTATTAAATTAAAGGATTTTTGAATTAAATAATATTTTAATAAAATATTATTATTAATATTAAATTAATTTTTATTAAATATAAATGATCTTATAATTTTATGAATGCAATTAAAATTTTTATTAAGGTTTGAAAGCCATTTCTGTCAAAACCCGTGAATTTTTTATAAATGTCGGTTTTTATTTTAAAAGTGCAAATTCACATATTTAGAAAATTATTTAGATAAAATAAATATTATTTTTGGAATCAGGACGTCGAAATTATCCAACGGTGAATTTTTCATAATTTTCTGAGACAGTCCAATTTTTGGGTAAAAATTAAATACCTTTTAAATATATAATGTGATTTATGACATCATAATGACCCAATGGTGATGTAATAAAATACCATAATCCTTAGGTTCGGCCAATATATGTTTTATCATTAAAATAATGAGGTTTTGGGTTTGTTTGAATCACTTTTCAAAGCATTAATGGAGCCCTCAAGACTTATTCAACACTTTGCCTTTTTAAATTAATTTCCATGGGAGTGTGACTCACCTCCACATAAGAAACCCTAATTTTTTAATAAGTTCGGACCTTGGCCTTGTAAAATTTTGTTTTCCTCTCTCCTTTTCCAGAAACCATGGGCAAATACCATGGGATGGTTTGTGGTTTGGATTATTTTAATATAAGGGGTCCCAAACCTAAATAATAAAGAATTCTCTCACCTTTCCTATATAAACCCACCCAAGCTCCCACTTCCTCCTCACTCAAAGCCCTTGAAGTTCGTCCAACCTCTGCCCTACTCTCTCTAGAATCCTCTCAAGGTGCCCCAAGCTCCCAAGAAGCCTCTCACAAGCCTCTCTCTAGCCTTTGGAAGCACACTTCCAAGTAAGGGTTTTTTCTTCCTTTCTCTTTTTTTTGTCAATTTTCTTTAAGTTGTATTGCCCTTTTAATTTAATTTATGAATGTTGGGGTATGGTTTCGCACCTCCCCCATACTGCCCTCTTATTGTTTGAATGATGGGAGAACCCTTTCTCTCTCATTAAATGCCTCCCATGTACACCCGTTACTATGCCGAAATTCCGAAAGGAACTTCTCTCTCTTCTTTTATATTCAAGCAATACTTTTGTATCATGAATCTAAATTCCATTTCTGTTGTTGGGACATGTATATATATGATCTCCTTACTGTCCATTTCATGTAAATATGATGAGGAACCCCTTTCTCTCTCATCAACCTTTTTTATGAATTCTTATGTCACGCCGTTACGCTGCCGAAATCACACCAATTTTCTAAGCCAATGTCTTTGTGTAGTGAATACCATGCCCATTTCTCCATCAAGGGTATTCACCTTTATGCACATATACGTATTGATTGTAAAGTTTCATGTATGAATTCCACATTCCTTTATCGTGGAAGAAATGATTATGTTTTATGAATCCATGTTTTATGATCCATGTGGCACACTTATGCATGAAATGAAATGTTTAAGAAGGGTGCGCCCTGATAGCGCTCCAATGCATTGGGTAAAGTATAGTATCATGATACGTCATGTGCAATGAGTGTTGACTCATGCTAATTCAAGTGCAACGAGGGTTTACTCGTGCTTCAAGTGCAATGAGGGTTTACTCATGCTCCATGTGCAATGAGCCTTGGCTCATGCTAATTCAATGTTAAGTGTTGTTGCCACATTTCCATGTTATGATTATCATGCTTTATCATGCCTTTATGTTCATGTCTCTCTTATGATCTATTGATATGCCTATTGCCTAACATGTATTGTACTCCTCATGTTATTCATTATGTACTCCCTTACTGGGCTTTATAGCTCACCCTTTTCTTATGCATGTCCTCAGGTTATCCCATGCAATGCTAGGTACGAAGGAATGTAGTGGTCATGTAAAGGAAGTTTTCAATAAGGATGTTGTATTTCAAGTTTAAAGTTTTTATGTAATAATCCTAAGCCCCAAAGACACTAAACCTCTCGATCTTCTTTGTTGTATCAAGTGAAGTTTTATGTAATAAAGCATGTTTAAGTTGTAATAAAAAGCAGGGTTGTCATAATTATGATATGAAAACATTACCCAATGCATTACAGAGTTATATAATTTCAGGCCCACCCATCACGTTCATTTAATATACATGCATTTGTGTGTCCCATCGATAATACAACATAAGAACATATTCTAATCAATTTGTATACCAAGATTAAGGTTTTTTTGGGTTATATACATGTGATTACCCAATAATGGAGGTATAATTACTTCTATTTGAATAACATTGAGTGGAAATGGAGATGGGTATTCACAATATTAAATTTTTTCATAGAAAATCAATGGATAATTTTTATAGTATAGTAGATGTATATAAAGGTTCATGAAGGGGTTAATGAGAGTGAAAGGTGTTATATAATTGCATGGATTTAATAAGGTAATTAAAATAGATGTGTAAAAAACCATACAACATGAACAATTGGAAATCAAAATGCTTAGTAAAAATAGACTACATGAAACAAAAAAAAAGAGGTGAGGATCCCTTACATTGGGAGGGAACTATAAAAAGCATGGGAGGAGATTTTTAAGTGATTGACTCACCTTAGGGGGAACTATAGAGGTAAATTCAGAGTAAATTCATGGTATAATGGTTTTTAGTAAAGATTAATGGGAGGTTGGGTGGGTTTTTATAGTAAAATATAGGAGAAATATTTAATAATTTCTAAACATTGGTTTTGGACTCTATATGATAAAATAATAAAAACCACAAACCTACCCATGGTATTTTCCTATTATATCTACCAAATAATATTTTAATAGTTTTATAACCTAAGTCATTAAAATAAAATCTTTAATTATGTGGAAGTTATCCATGTTAAAAAATTATTAATTTTAAAGAATTGAAATAAAAAATTGGCCTTGTAGGATTCATTAAGGGTTTATAAAATTAATAAAATAAATTAAAAAACACATCATTTTAAAGTGAATATATAATTTTCTTCATTTATAATATTTATATTATTTATTACATCACTTTCTTTCTTTTATAATGTCATGATACATATCTATTATTTATATTGTATTTAATTTTTATCCTAAAATTCTACTAGCTTAGGAATTCATAAAAAATTTCAATGTTGGATAATTTAAATGTGGTTGATTAAAAAATAATATTAATTTTATAAAACTAAATATATAAATATAATAATTTGTAATTTTAAATAAAAAAAACTCATTTGTTGAAAAATATTAGTTTTTACGACGATGAATGTTTTCTGGCCGTGATAAAAATTTCACTTGACATTATAAAATTATATTATCATTTAAATTTAAATAAATATTATTTAATTATAATATTTTACTAAAATAACATTTATTTAAATAATTATAGAATTCATCAAAAGGGGTTTCTTGATTGAAACTATATATTTCAAAAGAACAATTTATGTTTCATCATGTTAAAACATATTTTTATCAATCTCATTATTTAATCATTTAAAAACTAAAAAGAAAAATGATAAATATAATAATTATTTTATTAGAAATAAAAACATAAAAATTTGTATTATTATGTCTTAGATACATAACTATTTATTACATTATTATGTTCCCTAAGGGTAATTTGTGTGATGATTAAAATTTCTTTGGGTGGTTTAGAAAATATGGTTCGAGTCATGATCTCAATAAGCTTGAACATATCCCATAAATAGTTTCTATCATAATTTAGTTATTGAATCTCCTCTTGTTCTAATTCAAGGGAAAATACTATTGAGTCCATCACCCTCATAATCTCTGATAAATGGTCTTTATATAGTATAATCTAAATTGATGAGGCCATCACTTATTTAATTTGAGTGAATTAGATTTATCATAACCCTTAATATATACAAATCATAAAGATCACTATGAAGTGTCTATATAATCAACAGTTATGGTGGTTAATGGTATTTTAAATATAATAGGATCTAACATATAATGGACCAAAATAAATAAATTACTACATGTATTTTCATTAGATCTATTACAAAATAAAGAATTTATTCATTTAGAAGAAAATTTAATTTATAAAAGTTTACACATTTTGGTGTTGGAGGGTTATAAATGATTTATTTTTTAAATTAATAGTATATTTGAAAGATGTTTTTAATTATAAAATCATTTCAATGTGTATTTACAATTAGAATAAATGTTTTACATTTGAATTTCAATTGGTACTAAAAATGATAATGTAATGGCCCAAACCTTGGTTGTCCAATAATTCTTTGAAATCTAGTGTTTGGGGTGTTTTTAGAGGCAACAAATGTTTATTTCATGATTTTTCCAAATTTCAATTTTTTTCGTCGGTATTTCAAGGTGTCGGTAAGATGAGGTGTCAATAGGTCGAGGCGTCGGTAGTTTTAGGGTGTCGATGAGTTAGGGCATCAGTGAGTCCGGGAATCGGTGAGTCAGGGCATCAGTGAGTCAGGTAATTGGTGAGTTAGGTTTTTGATGAGTTAGGGTGTCGGTGAGTAACAACGTTGGTGAGTCAGGGTGTTGGTGAGTAAGGGTGTCGGTGAGTCATGACGTAGCTGATTTAGGGCATTAGTGAGTCACGGCATTGGCGAGTTAGGGAATTGGTGAGACTGGGCATTGGTGATTCAGGGAATCAATGAGTCAGAGCGTCTAAGAGTTAGGGCTTCACTGAGTCAATTCATTGGTGAGTCACGACATTAGTGAGTCAGGGTGTCGGTGATTCAGGGCGTCGATGAGTCAGGGCATCGGTGAGTCACGACATCGGTGAGTTGGGGTGTCGGTGCGTCAGGCATCAGTAGGTCGTGTTGGAGGATCAGTATTGGTGGCTCAACATCGATAGATCTCCATTGGTGACTCTCTATCGGTGGATCATTGTCAGTGGATTATTGTCAGTGACTCACCCATTAGTGACTCTTATCCAGTTTTCCCAGTTTTTCCAGTTTCACCACTCTTATGCTTTATTTGACATAAATAAAGTTTAAATCAGTGTTTGGGTTTCTTTAAGGCATTTCAAAGGATATTAATCATATATTTAATATCATAATTCTCCAGGTACATTGAAATAGTTGAATCGTGTGGTCATGGCCTTGATATAACTTTAGTGGACATGGAATTGTGTTCCATCCGTTGATATAGGATATGGATTTTTCAAAATATGAGGTCTTATCTTCTCTTTTATCTTAGTGCGTAGAGAAAATTTCTTTCCAGATGATTCATATTCCTATGTTTTACCCCCCCCCCCCCCTGTTTGGTTTTCCTTGGATTCATCTACTTACATGACACCCCCTGTTTTGGCACAGAGAGGAGTTTTTATCTTCTATTGTTCTAGGTAGGGATTTCCTTCAACTCTCTTTTAATTGTGTATCTTTAGGGGTGGGTATAATTATTACTTTTTGTGAGAATGGATTAATCCAAATTTAAATAAGATAATATAAAGAAATAAACTAGGAGTGAGAGAACAATGGTAATGATCATTTTATTTTATATGTTATCCTTGATCCATGTTGTGAATTGTATTGGTTGTATCCATCTAAAAAACAAGTTCATTGGTTCTCTTTGCTTCTACACATGTGATTATTCATGATTATCATTGATTCTATCTTAAAATGACTGTAAATATGAAATATGATTAAAAAAATATACTGGGTTAGAAAAAAGGATACCCCAAGATCAAACTTGATTTTTGATCACCGCTGTTTATCAAAGTGGAATTAAAGAACCGTTGATTGATAACTCCAAATACACTCAGCTTGTTTTGTTGTGGATGTGTGTTGTGTGGTTCTTGTTGAGTTTTTTTCTTGATGGGGTTTATATGGTGGTGATTTTGGTATCATGGTTATGGGAATAGGGTTGGGAAGAGGAGTTGGTACTGTGAGAACGGTGTTGTATGTGTGTGCCCCAAGGATATGGTTTAGTGGTGGTTTCTGTCGTCTTTGTGTATGAGGTGGGGTAGGATGTGTGATAGAATCTCGGGTTGAGAGATTGATTGATTGTGTAATGGATGGACATGTTATGTTGTGGGACTACATCTAGATAGTGGTTGGGAGGTGAGGCTATAGGACTGGGTTGTTTCATGATTTCATGTTTATGGGTGTGCTGGGTGTGGTGGTGTTGTGCAGTGGGGATTCTGGGTTTTCTTGTGAGATGATGATTTTGGGTGGGATATCTTTGAAGAATTTTGTGGGTAGTTTTCTTCTTTAGTTGACTTGGAAGTGGTCAGTTGGGTTACTTCGCCATATAAATTTTATAGTTTTTGGTAGTTATCTGGGTAGGGATGGAAATAAATAAGTGAATGATTTGATAATGCAGAATGATAATTAGTTAAATGAATTGGTTGGGGGTATGTATCGAGTGGGGGATTCGAGTGAAGAGGAATTAAAGTGACTGTCATTTGTGGAAGTACGTGCATGTAGGGGTAGTAGCAAAGGTGTTTTTAAGTGGGTTGTTTATATGTTTTGAATCCCATAGAATGGGCTGAGTGTTTGTTACCTATATGTACAAACTTGTAGTACCTTATGTTTTGTATATGCACCCCACCAGTTTTGAGCACTATGTGCCGAACATCCCCATTGTTATGGGGGAGTGTTTCTTTCCCAACATCCTGGTGAGAGGATGGATGGATGGTTACAGACTTTACCCTGCTCCCACTTCTAGGATTTTATCGACCAAGATTCATCAGAAATGCTACAACAGCTTGAGGTTTAATAAAAGATTATGGTATTGCCTGTGAGAGAGGAGGTTTGTTTCCTTGGTGTCTTTAGGATGATTCGAGGTGTTTTTTGGGTGAGGCATGTGCTAGTTGTGGCATAGGTGTCTTCGGGAAGGATGTGGTGTGGTGTGCAGCTCCGGTGTATGTGGACAGGTTGTGACAGTGGCGATTGTGGAAGAGCATGGTATTATCAGTACGTTCACTATTAGGGATGAGCAGTTAACTAGTGGGAAGTGGTGAGGAGTACCCAAATATTGATATGCTTAAAAATTTAATTTACTTGACTGGATTTATTTTGTGAGCCTTCCTTGGTGAGGTTGGGGTGGATAGTATACCTTGCTGGGTGATTTTGAGTTTCTTTCATTTTATCATAGGGGAATTAGTATTCTTCTCACACTTTTTCATGGGTGACTTTGGTTTTCCTTACTGAGTATACATGTATGATCACCCTATGTATATATAACTATTTTCTAGTTTCCAAGGAGAATACATTGACCGTGGTGGACCTTACTATCACGGACATTAGGGACAGTTGTTGAATCACTGCATAGTTTTATTTTGGTACTTACTTTAGATTTTTCATTGTATTTATAGCAGTTTTACTTAAACATGAAAGTGGGATGGATTTTTGGTTCCATTATATATATTTGTCTTGTAGTCATATGAGGTTGATAAATTTTATCTCCCAATCATGTTTACAATAAAAAGGGTAATGTCTCCTACTTTTTTGATATTTCAATACCCTTGGTATTGGTTTCCACCCCAGGTCCTATTAGAGGCGGGAATCATGGGCCATTATCTCTCCGTCATCTAGAGGAAAGAAGTTATTGGCATCTTGTTATCCTTTCCCTCATCTTGAAGAAGTAGGGTAATGACTGAATTATATTAGAGACGATGGTTGAGAGATAAGTTGGGGGTTGGATTTAGGATTAGTGAGGATTACATGGGTTATTAGGGAAATCATGTTAGGTAATCTTGGTGTGTGAAATAGGCCAGGGAAGACTAGCTAGGACATAGGATTTTAGGGCCCCTCTTGATCCAATGCAAGGAATTTAAGCTTACTGAATGTCCAAGTGAGGCTACACTAATTGCGGGGTAGAGACCGTAGGAATGGTGCATGAATTGTGATGACTTGTATTCTTGTTTGTTTTGGTTGTTTTGGAAAATTAAAATAAACAACGATTTAAAATGATTCCTTAATAAATTCCATACTATCTGGGATTTGGAGTTCCTTTTTTCCTTTTCATCTATGGCTCTCAGACATCGCCCACATGTGGTACCAATAGTGGAGGGTCATCAGTCTAACCCGGCTGACTGGCAGAGGGTCAATCCAATAGTGGATGATTAGTGGAAGAAGATGCTTCCTTCTTTTCATCAGAATACTCTAGGAAAGTACGAGGGTAGTGTCTCGGACATGGATATAAAGAGTTGTCTTAAGGAGATTGTGATCACTTTTATCTTGATCCCAGCTCCGATAGAGTATTCTGTTCCTCTTTCAATGATCCAAATGAGGGGAGTATTTTGTTAGTGGTGGATTCTTTGCCTCTAAGAGAGTAAGGAGACTAGTGTTTCATGGGATGAATTTGAGAAGGAGTTCAAGATAGAATTCCTTTCTTCCATGATGAAATCCAAAAAGAGGAAAGATATATTGTCCCTCCATCAGGGGGAGTATGTCGGTGAGGGAATTTGGGATCACGTTCAAGGATATCCTATATTTTTCTCCATATCACTTTTTGGATGAGGAGTCTTGGGCGAGGTGCTTATAGGAGGCACTTCATCCTTCACTTTAGTATGTGGTTACTCCCTTAACCCTACTAACATACATAGAGGTTTAAGATAAGGTTGAGGTGGTGGAAAGGATTAACTTTTGAGGAGGTTTTCCGCAAGAGGGAAGTCAACCGAGTTCTTCAAATGGGAATGACATCAATAGAAAGTCATCGGCATTAGGGTCTTCCAAGTTTCGGCTAGTGGGGAGCCGACCACATTAGTTTTAGTTCTGACCCTTTGGTCCTCACACTTTTCATATGGGCCTGGTACTGAGTTGTTTTTCATGTGGAGTTTGTGGGAACCTTTGGGGATAGTTCCCGACTCAAGCTCAGTATGGTCGAGGTGGGCAGGTTCAGGGCTCTCCTCAGCAGCAGTTTCTATCCAAACCTTTCTAGTAGTTGGGAAAACAGGCTCCTGCTCCACCTAGGGGAGACGGTGCTGGAGGAGGCTGACCTTAGGGTGATTTTTAGGGACCTTGACCAAGGTGTGGTCAGGGAGGCGTCCGTCAAAAGAGGGTAAAAGGATCCAGTCGTGGGAAGTTTCACCCCATATAGGTAGCAGTTCTAGTGAGTCCATAAATCATTCAAGGTATGATTAGTTTGTTCAATACCCTTTTTCAGATTTTTTGATTCAGGAGATTCACAATCCTTTGTTAAACATGATCTATCACATTCCTTGAGACAGGATATAGAGATACTTTCTATGCCCCGGTGTTAAGTACACCAATTAGAGGTTAGTCCAGCTTGTTTGATGTTTTTTAAGGATGTAGACTGATGTTGGGGCTGTATAAGTCCAGTAAATATCTCCTTCTTCTATAGATGTAGCCATAAAATTTCATCCTTGGAATAAACTAGTTGTTTTCAGTTCATGCTGTTATCGTCTACTTCGGGAGAAGTATCATGTTTAAAAACATGAAAGGGAAGCATGTAGATTTTGTTTGCGAGTGGATCTATTAGGTGGTTAGTCGTTGTATGGATCAACATCTTTCCATTTTAGTAGAGTTATCTGTGGGATCAATGGATGCTGAGATGGTGGTGGTACCATGAGTTTTTGGAGATTTTATGGATGCTTTCCATGAGAAGTATGTGACTATACCCCCTCGATGTGACATTGAGTTTGGCATAGACTTACAACCCAGTGCTGGTCTAGTTTCAATGGATCCATATGGGATGGCTTCTTCTGAGTTGCGGGAGTTGTAGATCCAAATTTATGACCTGATGAGGAAGGGTTTCATCTAACCCATTTTATCAACATGGGGTGCTTCGGTTTTGTTTGCAAAGAAGTCATGTGGTGTTTTGAGGCTATGCATAGACTACCAAATACTGAATCAGGTAATGGTTAAGAACTATTAACCTCTCCTAAAGATAGATGATATTTTAGACTAGTTGATGGAAGAGAGTTGATTTTTCAAGATTGATCTGTGGTCTGGATATCGCCAGTTGAGGGACAAGGAGGGTGACATACCAATGACTACTTTCAAGTGCAGGTATGGGCACTTTAAGTTTGTAGTTATGTCATTAGGTGCTACCAATGCACCGGCAATGTTCATGGGGCTTATTAAATCCTTATTTCATGAGTTCCTAGACCGCTTCATCATCGTATTGATAGATGACATCTGAATCTACTTGAAGTCATAAAAGGAGCATACCAAGCACCTCATAACTTTCCTAGAAGACATTCGGCACCACCAACTCAATGCAAAGTTGTCCAAGTGAAAGTTTTGGACATGGGAGTTCCACTTCCTTGGGCAGGTGGTGTCTCATCAGGGCATAGTAGTGGAACCATCAAAGGTTGAGGTTTTTTTTCCTGGTCATCACCCAATAATGTGGTATAGATTCATTGTTTTCTCGGTCTAGTAGGCTACTACTAGATATTCATACCATATTTCTCCCGAGTAGCAGCTCCATTTATGGATCTGACTAGAAAATTCCATTCTTAATTATGGAGCGAGATTTTCTAGGAAACGTTCGGCTATATGAAAGTTAAATCTATTCATTGCTCTAGTGATAAGGCTTCCATAGGAAGGGGTGATGTTCATTGTGTTTTGTGAAGCTTATTGTCTCGGTTTGGGGTGTGTGATGTTGCACTAATGGGGAGTGATCTTCTAAGGGTCTAGGAAGTTACATCCCTATGAGTGTAACTATGACACCCATGATCTGGAACGATATGTGGTCATGTTATCACTAATGGTTTGGAGAAATTACCTCATTGGGGATCTCTTTGTGGTCTTCACGGATCCCAAGAGCTTGAAGTACAAATTTTCCCAGCAAGATATAAACTTGCAATATCGGAGATGGATGGAGTTTCTCTAGGATTATGATTTTGATATCTCCTACACCTCAAGAAAGGGTAATTTTGTGGTTGATACTTTGAGAAGGAAGTTGTGGAATGAGTGGTTCAAGAATCTTCAGATTCTTGGAGGGTGATGGAGGTGTTGGATTCCTTGCACTTAGATACGGCAATGGATGGTGGAAAAGTCCATTTGATTCAGATGATGGTACAATCATCTCTGGAGAAGAAGGTGGAGGATTCTTAGTGGGGAGACATATAGGAAGAGGTGATGCATGATCGCTTTGAATATGGTGATGCTCTAGAAGGATGTTTGGAGGATGGTCAGAATTAGATGTTGTTACATGGGAAGCTATTTTTCTAGTTGAAATTCATGGTAAATTTCTCTGTGTGTTTCATATCTCACCCCAAGAAGTAGACCCATGAGTTTCTAAGATGTATCTAGGCTTGAGGGAATAGTTCTAGTAGCCCAGGATAAAGCGTTAAGTGGCGGAGTCTGTGGAAAAGTGCATAGTGTGCCAGCAAGTGAAGGCCAAGCACTGTGTTCACCGTGGTTTTTTGCAGCCCCTAGACATCCTCGAGTGGAATTAGGGTGACATCTCAAAGGGTTTCATTAGAGTATTACCTAGGGCCCCGGGAAGATGTTGTGTTATTTGGGTAGTAGTGGATCGGTTGATGAAATCGTGTCGCTTCTTAGTAATAAAGAAGTTGAGCATAGTGGATTCCTTAGCACGGAGGTATGTGGATGAGGTGGTGCGGTTTCATGGAGTTCCAAGATCCATTATCTCAAATCAGGAAACATTTTTATGTCGTGATTCTGTATTGGATTAAATCTTGCCTTTGGAATTCAATTATTCCCCAGCACTACTTTCCACCCTCATAAGGATGAAAAAATAGAGAGGACCATCTGACATTTGAGAACATATTACATGCATGAGTTTTGTACCTTAGTGTGTACTGGGTGAAACATTTTCCCTTGGTATATTTTTCTTACAATAATATCTATCACTCTTCCATTAACATGGCTACATTCGAGGACTTGTATTGGAGGTCATGTCATTCACCCTTTTACTGGACGGAAGTTTGGGAGTGAAGTTGTTCTTTGTCCAAAAATGGTGCAGAGTACAATAGAGAAGGTGCAGTGTGCCTACGAGAGGATGAAGGTGGTGTTTGACCAGAAAAGTTGTATGTCGATCATAAAAGAAGGAACTGGGATTTCGAGGTTGGGGACCACATATTCTTGGAGTTTTCTCCTTGACGTGGGTAGTGGAGGTTCGACAGAATGAGTAAGCTTTCTCCCAAGTTCATCGGATCTTTCTAGGTGTTAGGAAGAGTTAGTGAGGTGGCATATCAGCTGGTTTTTCCACCACAATTTTGGAGGATCCACAATTTCATTCATGTATCACATCTTAATATGTATCTTCACAATGAATCTCATGTCATTGATTGGGGAGAGTTGGATATAAAGGACGATCCAATATCCATGGAGCAACTGGTGAAGATCCAAGATCATTTGGAGAAGGTGTTTTTTGGATGGACCATTCCCATGGTTTGTGTGTTTTTGAGGAATGGTGTCCTGGAGGAGAGTACATGGGAGCAAGTGATGCAGATGTGTGCCCAGTACCCAGAGTTGTTTTGAGTTTTTCTTGTGTGTGTTTTTTGTGATGTAATTCTTGAACCTTGTTTTCTATAAGATGTGTTGTTTTCTTATTAAGTGATGTAAAATAAAGTCTTAATGTATAAGGAGGGGAGGAACATATCCTTAATCAATATGTATTAATTCCAATGTGATTAAACCTGTGCAGGTGAGTCATTTCCGCCCAACATGAATAGTATCTTGACATGGGAGAAATAAATTTCTTGACTCATATGTTTGGGAAGTGTGGATTTTGGTGCCTATGTGGTACGTCTTTCAGTTTTTGGTTTGGAAAATATTGTAGGAGGTGTTCTTGGATGTTGAGGTTTCACTCTAATGAGGTGGCTTATCATTGATAGGTATCTTATAGGGTGGTTATTCGAACCCCTCTTTCTTCTAGGTTTGGTTTTGAATTATCAAGGGTGATAATAGATTTTGTGGTATCTAATGTAATGGAGTGGACCTTCGTGGTCCATTACATTGTCAAAATCCAGTGTTTGGGGTGTTCTGGGAGGAAATGGTAACTCATTTCAAGAGTCTTTCAAATTTCCAGTTTTCCTATCTGTAGGTCGAGGTGTTGGTATGATGAGGTGTCGGTAGGTCAATCCATTGGTAGGTCAAGAGAATTGGTGAGTCAAGGAATCTATTAGTTGGGGCGTTTTTGAGTTAGGTCATCAACAAGTCTGGGCATCGGTGAGTCCAGGCGTTGGTGATTTAGGGTGTCGGTGATTCATGCATTGGTAGGTCTCGTAGGTGGCTCGGTGCTGGTGGATCAACAATGGTGACTCGCTGTCGGTGGCATTCTATCGACAACTCACCCATTATTGACTGATTTCCTATTTTTTCCAATTTTTTCTAGTTTTACCCCTCTTATGTTTTATTTGATGTAATTCGAGTTTAATGCCTTTTTAAGGAATTTATAAAGGTGTTTCAAAGGATATTAATTATATCATTAATATCCTAACACTCTTGAGACTTTGAAATAGTTGAACCATGTGGTCTTGGCCATGATCCGACTTTAATGGCCTTGGAATTGTTTCCTTCCATTGATATATGATCTAGATTTTAAAAATTTGAGGTCCTCTCTTCTCTTTTCTCTTAGTGTACGAAGAAATTTTCTTCCATAATGATCCATACACCTATGTTGTATCCCCCTGTTTAGTTTTCCTTGGATTCTCATGCTCGCGTGACCCCCTTTTCTGTTCTTCCATGTACGGATTTTCTTTGTCTCCCTCTTAATTGTGTATCATGCAGGGTGGGTATAATGATGCCTCCCTGTGAAGATATATGAATCCAAATTTAAATAAGATAATAATAAGAAATAAACCAGGGGTGGGAGCATGATAGTAATGATGATTTTATTATATATGTTATCATTGATCCATGTTTCAAATTTTATGGGCTTTATTCCTCTAAAAATCATTGTCATTGGTGGTCTTCACTTGCGCACCCATGATGCTTCATGATTATCGATGACTCCCTTTTGAATTGATTGTAAGCATGAAATATTATTAATCACATATACCGAGTTAAATGAAAAGTATTCTCCAATATCAAACGTGATTTGTGATCACCCCTGTTTATCAAAGTGGAATTAAAGAACCTTTGTTGGCTAATTCAAAATACACTATTCTTTTTTTTGGTGTGTTTGTGTGGGTATTGTTGGATTTTTTGCATTATGAGGGATATATGGTTGTGTTCTTGGTAGCATGGTTGTGGGAACAGGGGTGGGAAGAGGAGTTGGTTCTTTGAGAAGTGTGCGGTATGTGTGTGCACAACGACTACGGTTTAGTGGTGGTTGTTGTGGGATTTGTATATGAGGTGGTGAAGGAGGTGTGATGGAATCTTAGGTTGAGAGATTGATTAATTGTCAAATAGATGTACTTATAATGTAGTGAGACTTTATTTGGGTAGTGGTTGGGGAGTGGGGCTATAGGACTAGATTGCGTCATGATTTCATGTTTATGGGTGTGTTGGGAGTGTGTTGTTGTGTAGTGGGTTTTTTAGGTTTTCTTGTGATAGGACGGTTTGGCTGGGATAACATTAAAGAATGTTGTGGGAAGTTTCCTTATTTTATTGACATGGTAGTGGTTGGTATGGTTACTTCACCATATAAAGTTTATAGTATTTGGTAGTTGCACGAGTAGTTATGGAAATAAATAAATGAATAATTTGATAATAGAGAATTGTAATAGGTTAAATGAATCATATGGTGGTATATTTGGAGGTTAGGATTGGAGTGAAGGAGTGTTTATGTGACTGTCATTCACGGTGGTACATACATGTAGGGGTATTAGAAAAGGTGGTTTTTGAGTCTACTGGTTGTATCTTTGGTATCCTTTAGGATGGTTTTACTATTTGTTACCTATATGTGTAAACTTGTAGTTCCTTATGTTTTCTATATGCACCCCACCAGTTTTAAGCACTATGTTCCAAACATAACCATTATTATGAGGGAGGGTGTCTTTACCAACATCCCAGTTAGAGGATAGATGGATGGTTACTCACATTACCCAGCTCTATGTTCTATGATTTTATCACCCAAGATTCATCGGGCAGGTTGTAATTTCTTGAGGCTTAATACCGTATTATGGTATTGGATGTGTGAGAGGTGGTTTGTTTCCTAGGTGACTTTAGTATGAGGATCAAGTGTTTTCGAGTAATATTTTTGGTGGTTATGGACTGAGTTATTATGGGTAGGAAGTGATTTGGTGTGCGGCTCAGGTGTATGAATGTAGGTTGTGACAGTGGGGCTTGTGGAAGAGTGTGGTAGCATCTGGACATTCGTAATTAGGGATGAGCAGTTAACCAGTGGGAAGTGGTGTGGGGTACCCAAATATTGATGTTCATACTACTTTACATTACATGAATTTCATTAATTAGTGAGTGTTCCTTGGTGAGGTTTTGTGGATAGTATACATTGTTAGGTGATTTTGAGTTTCTATTGTTTTCTCATAGGGGCATTAGTATGCTTCTCCCAATTTTTCATATGTGACTTTGGTTTCCCCTACTGAGAATACTTGTATTCTCACCCTATGTATATAAAACAATTTTTAGGTTTCTTGGGAGATTATGTAGACCAAGCTATACCTTAATATCTTGAATGTTGGGGATGGTTTCTGCGTAACTGCTTAGTTTTATTTTGGTACTTACTTTGGAGTTTTATTTGTATTTCTAGGAGTTTTATTTAAACATTCACATGGGATAGATTTTGGTTTATTTATATATATCTGTCTTGGAGTCATTTGAGGTTGATACATCTTATCTCCTGCTCTTGGTTACTATAAAAAGGGTAATTCCTCCCACTTTAGTGAGATTTTTATACCTTGGGTGTTGGTCACCACCTCAGAGACTATTGGAGGTGGGACTTTGGGGTTATTATCTCTCCATTATATTGAAAAAGGAAGGTATTCACATCTTGTTATCCCTTCCATCATCTTGAAGAAGGAGGGTTGTGATAGATAAGTATTTATAAAATTTTAAAAGGTTTGTTTTAAATTTAATTTGAAAATCCATTCCATTGTACATGGATTGATATTCCCTACCTTGATCAGGATATTTATCACGCATACAAAACCACTATAGAACACCAAATTTCACATCTGCTTAGTAGAAAATATAATTTAATTAAAGAATCATGTTGTGGTGGATGACATCCATAACCATTCCATTCCCTATCATTCACCAAAAATTATATTAAAACATTTATGAATTAAATTCTAAAAACTTAGAACACCTTGAATCCTATCATAAGGTCAACCCTTAGCTTAGTCATGTGCCATTACTTAGTGAAAGAGAACATAGAGGAATATTAAAATAGAGAAAGAAAATGAGATTATAAGAATAATGAAAGATGAAAGGAGAATCACTTTTATCAAAACATGAATCAAGGTTACACCATAAAAGAATTTAAATAAACTATATTAAAAACCTAAATTAAGAGTATCCTTATTCCATAGCATAGTGGTGGATCCTTGGAAATTGATGGTTTCTCTCATCTCTTATGGTTATCTATTTATTGGTAAAAGTTCCTTGGGAACTGTTAATTGTATTAATAATTGGGTATTTGTAGTCCTATATCATCAACGGGTATTTAAAAGGTGTCTTCCACCCTTTTTTCAATAAATTTTCTCATTTTTTGACCTTTTAGGGGGTTTTATGTAGTCAATAGTGTTTTCAAGTCATTTAATGTATAGTCCGAACAACTCACATCTTGTTTTCATGATTTGAAAGATTTATGAGTGATTCATGGGTTTATCATGGCATGAATTTGTGAGTCACGTCATGACACATGTGGTCTTACTCCATTTTTTCTTTTTTTTTCGTCGTATCATTCTTCTTCTTACATTTTTTGATGATTTCACATCATCAATAGTAGATTTAGGACATGTATTGTGTGTTTCTAGCAGATTTCTCTCTGATTCAACCCAGTTATTTAGTATTGAACTCTAGGCTTGTTCCATGACAAATTATTTTTTATGAGACATCATTTTCATATCAAATTCATAACTTTTAATATTGTTTTTATCATTTCTTATATCTGATCATAAATTGTGAAAAAGTTAAATGTAAAAAAATATTAAACATTTAATATATATATATATATTGTATTTTATAGTAAAATATGGATGAAAAATATGGCTCTGATAAGATATCATCCCACTTCCACTCTATCACCTCAGGGGGTTAAGCCAAACTTGTTCAAACATGGTTCTCGGACCTCACCTACTAATAAGTAAGGCATTGAAAGACAAACTCATTTACACACTACTTCATTACTAGATAGAAAAATTGATGTTTAAGGTCATGATACAATTTATGCACTCCTGAATGTACCACTAAGGGGGGGGGTATGAAAATCCCTTATAACCTCCTCTATATAATCATTGATGCCATAATTTTCCATTCAAATAGGATGATGTGCTCCCCACCTTCAAAAAAATCAATAAGAGTGCATCAAGTAGATATATGACCATTCAAGTTCTCACTTTTGATATCTCTAAGTTGATCATCCCCAACATGATGAATAAGTGGTGGCTTAATAACCATCTACTTGAGGAAAGCTTCACTATCCTCATATACTAAGTACCACTACAATGAGAAAAACAATACTGACGCCTTACTCAATAACTGTCAGAAAGGATATCATGCGGAGAGAATCTCCCACCATGTTCCCCATTCTAGGAGTATAGACTACCTCAAATTCATAATCCTATAGGAACTCTATCCATAGCTTTTATATTTGTTTAGGATATTTCTATGAAAATATATACTTGATACTCTTATTATCATATTAAATGATAAAACAATATCCAATAAGGTAGTGTTACTATATCTCTATGGTGAAGACCATCACTTTCAGCTCCATATCATGGGTCTTGTAGTTATGCTCAAGGGAACTCAGTTGTAGGGACCCATAAGCAATCACCACCTGCCTCTACATCGGAACACATCTGAGCCCAGTCCTAGAGACCTTACAAAACACCACATACTCGACAACCTCCTCTAGTAGTCTCCAAATGGGGGTTCTCATCAACCTTTAGTGAAACCACTAAAAAACGTGTCGGCACTTTTCTATCCAAATGAAGGTATGTCCATTTTGGGTCAAAGTAGACAATTACATCGAAATCCTAGAGAAATCAAGGACAAATATCTGATAATGGCCTTACAACTCCATGAATCCCTAAACCTTAGTCATGTTGTTGGGTGGATTTCAAGCTAGAATTCATCACACTGAATGGAATCACTGAGTACTCATAATGACCATTGCAACACCATAATTTTAACTTTGGTATATCCTCCTCTAAAACTCGGAGCTAGTGATAGCTTGACCAAATATCAATATTCAATAACTACCTCACCCCTTTCAAATAGTCTAATAAATCATTGATTCCAAAAATTGGATCCTTATTATTTATGGTCACCAGATTATGTTGATGATAATCCATATATATCCTCAATAACTCATCCAACTTCTTGGAAAACATCGATTCTTTCCAAGGGGGCATGTTGGTATGAACAAAACCCATCCACTGAAAATCCTCCAACTTTAACTCTCAAATATCTATGGGTGACATATGATATTCTGACTTATATATCAAGGTAGTACCTAGATTATTTTCTATTTATAATTCAATCTCTCTATGGGGAGTTAAGGTTGGCATGTCCTTAGGAAATATGTCCTTATACTCCACCACTAGTTTAGGAAACTGAAATCTCATAACATTCATTATGTAAAAACATAACCCATCGAGGGCCACCTAGCCATTGGAAGGATGAGCTAAAACTACCCCAACCCCACCTCCATAGGCAAGGGGATACCTAAAATCATTGAAAGACATATCTAAAATGGGAGTCCATTTCCTAAAGTACCTAAAACTACACACCCAACCATCTCCACGCAGAATTGAAGAGGACTAATAATAAAAGATAGTAACATATTGTGTAAAACCTCATGCATGTAATAATATATAGTTAATACAAAAGAGTGAAATAGATTAAACCAATATGTAAAGGGAAAAAATAAATTCCTAACCAAAAAATAAGTCCCAACATGACAACAACTAGAATAAAGTAATTTGAGAGGTTCCGTCTCTAGATCTCCCAAACCCAACCATCATTCACGGTCAAATGCATCCAGGTATCCCTATGTTGCCCTGAAATATTCATCAACTTGTTCTTCATCTGCATAATACATGGCATAAGTGGGAATATCCCATGTATGGGTGAGTATATACAAACTGTAACACGCCGATATTTTTATGAGAAAGGTTTTTTATTTTATTTTATTTATTTATTTAGGTATTTATTAAATTCTAAGATGCATTGTTTTTTATGCTACACTAAGATAATATTTCACAACATGAAACATCATATTATCTTATTTTTATATAATATACTATTATTGGCTTCTGTTACACATAATTTCAATATATTTTGATATAATTCTCTTTATGCAAGACTGAGCTTAAGTGAACAACTAAATATTATTTTGTTACCTTATAACCTATCCATTATAATGGAGGACGTGTACATTATTAACTAAATTATGAAGAAATACTTTTCACATGTATATATATAATTAAATATTTGGTGAACAATTAATTATAAATAAATATAAAACCATTTCTAAATGAAAAGAAATTTTTTTTCCTGAAAAACTACATTAATGAAAATAAGTGACTTTATAAAATTACAAAATCACTCATAATATATTTTATTTATTAAATATAATGTTTAGAATTCATTGTAAGAACCTGGTTCTTCCTTTTGAGGTACGGGTCTCTACTTTTTCCTTTTCCTGAAGTGTTTTTGAGAAAATTAGGAAAATTAGGAAAAATCTTAAATTTAGTGGGTACACGCCGTGTACTTTTCGTCACGCCATGTACTTTGGCCATGTGGGATTAGTACACAGGGTGTGTAGTCTTGTCGGTAGTGAAGAGTGTAAAAACTAACTACACGCTGTATACCTTATATTTACACACTATGTAATCAGTCAGCAGGTGAACAGTAGGGCGGTGGAGGAAGCCACTAGTGGAGCGACAGCACACGCCGTGTAATCAGGAATACATGCTGTGTACTCATGTTGATGGATGAACAGTGCCACAGTGGAAAGAAACCGCCAGAGAAACAGTTTATAAAATGACAAGTAAACGTCATGTACTTGTGAGTATAAGCCATGTAGTTTGTTTTTCCGCTTAAAATGGGAAGTAGCCTCCTTATTCAGCAGAAGAGGATTTGAGTTCGTTTTGGAGATCAGGAGGACGGTTGATCCTTTTAGGATCACCCGATCATGCACCAGGAATTTGATTCTGTCTCCGTCGATCACGTTGGGACCTTACGGGTAATCCCTCCCCTCTCCTTGTGCAGTTCTTACCAATTCTTCCTCTAAGTGAATTTATTTATGTTTGACCGAGAATTCTTTTATCCCAGAACTGCGTCGTTCTTGGACAATCCGGGAGGCGTTGTTCGCATATACCGATCAGAGACGATCGAGGTAGGTGGTCTGATGTTCCATTCAACTGTTGTGTTGAAATTGTGTACCGTTGTGCTACAGACCCATGTTGGGTTGTCATATGGCTGAGGCCTTTACTGAAATGATATCTAGAATTGCATAGATAATCTAATGATAAGTTTAAACTGCTGTTTGGGATCACTGCTTGGATCCAGGACCACCCCAGAGCTGCATTCCTCTATTTAGCCGTTTGGACCAGATACCTGAGGGTATGCCATGATTATATTGTGCATTTTGTTTCTTGAGACAATGTTTATATAAATTGTTGTTTATGCTTGGGCACAACACGATTCCTTTAGCCTGAGGGCAGTGTTTTATTAGACTGAGGGTAGTGTGATATTTAGCCTGATGGTGTGGTTATATTAGCCTGAGGGCGTAGTTATATTAACCTGAGGGTGTGGTTATATTACCCTGAGGGCATGGTGATATTTAGCCTGAGGGCATGACTATATTAGCCTAAGGGCATGGTTACAACTATCCTGAGGCCGGGGTTCTATTTAGCCTGAGGTCGTGGTTATGATTAGCTCAATTTTTACTTATATTGAATTTTTAAAAGAATATTAAAATGTAAATTAAAACTTGTAGTGATAGTTACTTGAGTACTTACTAGTTTACTGCATTTTAATATTGCACATTGTTGTTGCACATTTTCACCAACAGTTGGGCACCGGCCTTTGGTGGGTGCCTACTAGGATTTATTTATCAGACCCTGTTTGGGTCATGTATTTGGACCAAACAGACTATATTGCTGTAGCTGTCGATAGGGTAAAGGGTCCCTATATAGGTACATGATTGTAGCAGAGGAGTAGGAGGGCATGGGACCGAGCTTTGGCTTGCGATGCTACTGCGTTCTATTTTTCTCTGCTTTGTTTTGTTTGGTTGTAACTTGTACATTGAGTTTTATGGTATTGTATTGCAGTGTATCCTGTTCTAGATGCTTCCATAGAATTTGTGACATGCTGCATGTTTATATATATGACTACTGGTTCTCTTTCACTTCAGTTGTCCATTTAGTTGTATATGGTTTACTCCTTCCGTTGTTGTATGTTATTTATCTTTTCCGCTTCACTACACATTGAAAAATGAGGTCATAGTTTCCCCACTATCAGACCTAGGCCCTCATTTCTAGTCAGTAGCCTCTGTAATTTGGGGAAATTCACTTGAGGTCATGTGACCAACCGGGTTCGGGGCACCTGTTGTGTGGAACCCAAATCCAAGACGTTACAAAGTGGTATCATAGGCGGTTATTTTCTTTGACTAACTCTTTGGAGCCTTAGTCAGGGATAGGATGGAAATGGTAGTTGGTAATAAGTTGTTTCAGAGAGTAGCTAACCCACATATAGGGAAAATCCAATCTACCCCGTTATTTCAATTGTTATTGTTTTTGCGGTTTTACAGTTGATTTGATTTTCACTGTCGGGTGATGCACTTGTGATTGTGTTGTTATATGTGTTATACATGGGTTCTATTTAGTTGCAACCTGATGAGATAAGGGTGTGCTACCTCTCACATATTTTAGGTACATATTAGAAATCACATGTCATGCATTCCTTCCATGCCATGTAGGAACATTAGAAATTCCATGTTGTTGTGATAGTGGATGTACTAGAAGAGCATGTTGTTGTGATAGCTGCTTTGATAAATATATGATTTTAGTTAGGGTAAATTTTAGTATGAGGTTTTGATAGAGTTAATTCCAAACATTGGTTCTTGAGATGTATGGGCCCTCAATGACCAGAGTTCAGTGGATCATTAACGTGTTTCCTTGTTATAACATGTATAAGATTCCAAGATTTGATTTTCGGGGAGTATGGGCCCTCACGGATCAGAATTTGGAACTTAGGTGTTGGTTTTAGTGTTTTTCTGGGTCCCAGAGTAGTTTCTGAGGCTTATTGTCCTGAAAACCCAGGAACAAGTCATGTAGTTCTATGGACACACGTCGTGTGTTCTTCTGTTCGGGAAGAAATGAAAACTTCTTGAGTACACTCCATGTACCCTCAGTACACGCCGTGTAGTCTCTTCCCATTTCATAGGCTGTGTGGGAGAGGACACAGGGTAGGGATTGGCTTGGGGAAACATGTCGTGTACCGATTGTTCATGCTATATAGTGTTGACCCAGTGTCCGCTTGTGTAACTAACAACACGGACAGAGGAAACCATAAGAAATACACATCGTGTCTACCATGAACATGTCGTGTAGTCTGACCCAGGTACACAGCCATGTCACTAACAACATGGGTTGGTGTTACCTTACCTTGTACACATCGTGTGACTTTGGGACACACCATGTAGTGTCAGCCGTGTAAGTCGGCCGTGTAGTGAGAAACAAGGGTCTGTCAGAGACTTCTTTGTACATGCCGTGTCTTTTTTGGATCATGCCGAGTAATGTGATTTGGGTACACAGGTCATGTGATGAAAAACACGGGCCGTTGAAAGCCTGTAGAGTACACACCGTGTTGACCGCTGAACACGTTGTGTAGTATTGTTTTAGGATATCCATGTGGCTTAAGCCGTGTATAATGACTCGATAAGAGAATAAGGATTCAAATACATGCCGTGTAGTTCGAAACACACGTTGTGTATTTAGGGTGTTACATGACCAGTTTTAGCTGGAGTACATGCCCAAGTGGATGACCTATGACAACATGTCGTTTAGTATTTCTAAATTCAGTGTGGTCAAGTTTTGTAAAACTTAAATCCTTTTTTTCTCATGTTCCCTTCTTACACTCCTTGTTTTTAAAGTTAGATGGCTTTAATCTAAGGTGCATGTTTGACCTTGTAGAGTCATGCCACCGAGACAACCACCAGTTGTTCACCAGGAGAGCGGTTGAAATTATACTCCTAAGATGGTGGGCCATGGGCTACCAATGGATCCTCCAGTAGTGCCAGATGCGACGCCAGCTAATATACAGGACAGAGGCGCAGTTCTGTGAAGGCTTCATACGGTTCATTCAGACCTTACATGGAGCACCGCAGGCCACCACATCTATGGCAGAGCTGACGCATATCTTCCAGCAATAGCTTCCGCCTACGTTTTCAGAGGATGGCGGACCACAGGTTGTGGAGTCTTGGATGGATTTGATGCAGACTATCTTCGAGAATCTTGAGACGCCTCATGGGCGAAGGGTCAGGCTTGCTACATAGATACTGGGTGATTCCGCCAAGAGGTGGTGGGATGTTACCACCCAGTCTGGGCATCACCGAGACATGGCGTTGGAAAATTTTTAGGTAGCCTTCTATGACTTCTTCTTCCCAGAGACGCTACGAGCAGATCGAGCTCACGAGTTCATAAATAGGTAGTAGGGTTCCATGTCAGTGATGGATTATTCTGCTCGATTCATTGAGCTTCAGTGTTTTTCCCCCATTATTGTGGGTGATGAGGTGTTAAGGGCTAGAATCTTTGAGGATGGACTTCGGTGTGACATCCAAGTGCTGGTGAACATTTTTAGGTTTCTTATCATACATGTTATCATGAACCAGGCACTGATTTCCAAACGGAACCTATGGGAATCTAGTGGTGTGGTCCAGGGTGGTTCGTCCCCAGTTTCTAGTATTATTCCCATTGACAAGAAGAAGAGGAAGACATATTTCTCTCATGGTGGCAGTACTAGTCAGAGGAATTCTTCAATTTGCCCGATAATGTGCTACCAGTGTGGTAGAGAGGGGAACAAGTGGCCAAAGGGTCCACGTGACCTAGCGGAGTGTCGAGATTACCGAAATATGGGTCATCTGCTGTGCTTTTGCAGGGAATTTCTACCAGCGGCTAGTGAGAGGGGTTCTGTACAGACTCTGCGTGCGAGAGCAGAACCAGCATCTTCTTAACAGTTAGGAAATTGGGGTACATCAGGGTGTGCAGGCAGAGATGGTGGTTGTGGCCATAGTATCCAGACACCAAGATCTCAGAGGCAAGAGGGCAGGTCAGCTCAGGGTAGTCGGGCTATGTCGCAGGGTCGTGGAACTGGGCAGGCATATGCAGTGTAATAGACCCAACATGAGTAGGATCCCAAAACTTCTACTATCAGAGGTACTATCCAATCTACTTCTATTTTATCTTCTACACTTTTCGATATTGGTGTTACACATAGTTTTATATCTGTGGATATTGTGGAGAGCCTTGGGCTCTGTGTTTCTTCTTGTTCTAACATTATGACGCTAGATACTTCATTGGGGACTAGAACGACTATTATTTGTCAGTGCAAAGGTTCCCCCTAGAGGTTAGTGGATGTCACTTTCTATGAGACCTCTATGTATTAGAGATGACAACGTTTTATGTCATACTTGGTATGGACTGGTTGGATCCCTTTCAAGACTTTGTATATTTCTATCATCACAGGGTGAGTTTCATGTCACCAGAGTCTGAAGAGTTTCTATACAAGGGAGAATGGGTTGTCTAGGTAAGCCTAGCTAGATCTGAGAATCATGGGCGAGGAGGAGTCACAGCCCAGATTGTGAGCTTATACCTAGAAGATCAGGGAAATTTCTAGAAGCATTTCCCTCCTATGGTTGATCATTTCATGGATGTCTTACCGGATGAATTTTCAGGTCTACCTCCAGAGCGATAGGTGGATTTCTCGATTAAGCTAGTGCCCTGAGCGGCACTGGTGTCCATTCCTCCTTATAGGATGGACAAACCTGAGTTATAGGAGCTCAAGAGGCAGTTATAGGAGTTGCTGGAAAATGGTTTCATCTGACCCAATACTTCTCCTTATGGTTCACCGGTTCTTTTCGCGAAGAAGGTAGACGATACCCTCAAAATCTGTGTCGATTATTGGAAGCTGAACCAGCTGAAGGTTGAGAACGATATCCATTACCTAGGATTGATGTTCTTTTTGATCAAATTCATGGAGCATGAGTGTTCTAGAAGATTTACTTGAGGTCTGGATATCATCAGTTACGCGTTAGACCATCCTACATACCTGTTACAGCTTTTCGGAGTAAATATGGTCTATACGAGTATTTGGTCATGCTGTTAGGACTCACGAATGTGCCAGTAGTTTTCATGGCTCTAATGAATCGTGTGTTCCATCCCTATCTAGATTATTTCGTGGTATTATTCGTGGATGACATCTTGGTGTACTCTCACACTTGACACAACCATTCCACCCATCTTGAGATCGTACTGACTACCCTAAGAGAGAATCAGCTATATTCCAAGCTCTCAAAGTGCCTCTTTTGGAAGGACTAGATTCACTTACTAGGTCATATTATCTCAGATGCAGGAGTTTTACTAGACCCAGAGAGGGTGAGAGCAGTAGTTTCTTAGGAGAATCCTAAGAACGTGTTTGAAATATGGAGTTTCTTGGGGCTGGCTGGTTACTACAACTGTATTATACAGGACTTCTCCCGCTTAGCAGCACCGTTGATGGGTTTGACGAAGAAGGGAGTGAAGTTCATTTGGTATGAAGATTCCGAGATATCCTTTCAGGAGTTGAAGGGAAGGTTGACATTAGCACAAGTCTTGATACTTCCAGAGCAAGGGAAGAGCTATACAGTTTACTGTGTTGCATTAGGTATTAGCCTGGGAGCAGTGTTGATTCAGGGTGATCGAGTTGTTGTGTATGGGTCTCGGCAGTTGTGGACACATGAGAGGAATTACCCAATGCATGATCTCGAGTTTTCCATAGTTGTCCATGCATTGCACTGTTGGAGACATTATCTCTTGGGAGAGCATTTTTTGGTTTTCACTGACCACAATAGTCTCAAGTAAATCTTTACTCAGCGTGACCTGAATCTAAGAAAATGAAGGTGGGTCGAATACCTTCAGTCTTTTGACTTTAATCTTGCCTATAAACCTGGTAAGGGTAATGAGGTATCTGATGCACTGAGTAGGAAGACTCTGACACAGACAGTGTAGGAGGATAGTGGTGAGTGGAAGCTTATGGCTTTGTTCTCTGAGATGTATTTGGAGGTGCACGATAGTTAGGGGAAAACCTATCTTTCCTCTTTAGCTATGATTTCTACCCTCCTGGATAGAGTGAGGATGAGATAGCTATCGGATTTAGAAGGCCTAGTTCTACGGGAGTCAGTGGCAAGTGAGGACCCTCCTCCTAGATGGACGATAGGCGATGATGAGGTATTGTGTTTCCATGGATGAGTGTGGGTTCCAGGGGATATACGTAAGGAGATAACGCAGGAGTTTCATGCTTCTTCCTGGGAAGTGCATCCCAGAGTTACCAAAATGTACTATGACGTAAGACGTTAGTATTAGTGGTCGAGTATGAAGATAAAAGTAGCTGGTTTTGTTACGAGATGTTCCACCTATCAGCAGGTGAAGGTGGAGCATCAGAGGCCAGCCGGACTGTTAGAGCATCTACCCATTCCAGAGTGGAAATGGGATGATGTTGTGATGGACTTTGTAAATAGTTTGATGAGGTCATCTCAGGGCAGTGATGCCGTGTGGGTTGTTGTAGTTAGACTTAAAAAGGTAGCTCAATTTTTGCTGATCAAGGAGACCTTTGGTGTTGATGAGCTCAGAAAGCTGTATATCAGAGAGGTAGTACACCTTCATTTCTGATAGGTAATCCCACTTTAAGTCTCGTTTCAGGAAAAGTTTTCAGAGGGAATAGGGTACACATGTGCTTCTGAGTAGAGCTTACCACCCACAGACCGATGGCCAGTCAAAACGTATGATACAAGTGCTAGAGGATATGTTGCATGCATGTGTCCTAGACTTTGGGGGCTCTTGGGAGAAGCATATACCCCTGGTCAAGTTTTCCTATAATAATAGTTTTTAGGAAACTATTGAGATGGAACCTTACGAGGATTTATATGGTAGGCCATGCCAATCACCTCTGTGCTAGTTGGAGGTAGGTGAGGCAGCTTTACTGGGGCCACGTCTCGTGCAGGAGACTTCAAAGCAAGTATAGTTGATTCAGAAGCAGATGGCTACTGCACAGTCATGCCAGAAATCTTATGCTGATCACCACAGACGACCTTTAGAGTTCGTGGTCCGGGATCACATTTTCTTTCATGTTTCACCAAGGTTGAGACACAGGCGGATCAGGAGACAGGGTAAACTTTCAATGAGGTATGTGGGGCTTTTTGAGATTCTGGAGAGAGTCGGATCGGTTTCCTACCAGTTGTAGTTACCACAGAGGTACCGGGCCATGCATGACGTCTTCCATGTGTCTCAGTTACACCGCTATCATTCAGACCTGTCTCATGTTTTTCAACCTGAGGAGGTTGAGCTTCAGGTCGATGAATCCTTTGAGAAGCATCTGATTCGTATTGTTGATAGGATCATGAAGGTTCTCTGAGGCCGGTCAGTTCCTCTCGAACAGGTGCTATGGAAATATGGCTGAGTGAAGGACGAAACCTGGGAGTAAGATACTGATGTACATGCTCAGTGGCCAGAGTTGTTCTGAGTTGTATCTTCTCCACCCTTAGAAGGTCAATTCGGGGATGAATTTCTTTAATGGGGAAAGCTTGTAAGAACTCGATTCTTCCTTTTGAGGTACGGGTCTCTTATTTTCCCTTTTCCTTAAGTGTTTTTGAGAAAATAAGGGAAATGGGGAAAATCCAAAATTTTGTGGGTACACGAAGTGTACTTTTCCACACATCATGTACTTTGGTTGTGTGGGATGAGTACACAGGGCATGTAGGTATGTCGGCAGTGAAGAGTCTAAAAAATGACTACACGCCATGTACCTTGTATTTACATGTCGTGTAATCAGTCGGCATGTGAACAGTAAGGCGGTGGAGGCAGCCACGAGCAGAGCAATAGCACACGCCGTGTAATAAAAAATACACACCGTGTATTCTTGTTGATGGATGAACAGTGCCACAGTGGAAAGAAGCCGCCAAAGGAACAGTTTAAAAAAATGACAATTGCACATTGTGTACTTGAATGTACATTCCGTGTAGTTTTTTTGTTTCGCTTAAAATGGTTAGTAGCCTCCTCATTCGGTAGAGTAGGCTTTGAGTTCGTTTTGGAGCTCAGGAGGAGGGTTGAACCTGTAACAGCCCGAGATTTTATAAAAAAAATATTCTTTTTAATTTCATTAATGTCTTGTGTTGTACTCTACACCAAAAGGAGCTTGCTCAACACGCATCCTTGACTTTCCTTTCATTACACGCAATCGCGACCTTCCTCGATAGCGTGTGTTTTACGCAATACCGAGTTTCACTAAACAACGATATGCTATTAAAATATTATTAAAACTAGCCGTTATGAATAGTAATAAATACCTTTTAAAATTTTAGAAATTTTAGCTCTCAAAATGGACTTCATTTTTGGATTTGGAATATCGAATTTAGCCTAAGGTGAAATTTTGGTACTTTTCGGATAACTTTCTTATTCTGATGAATAGTGAAAATTACTAAATTATAATTAAAAACAAATTTTTTAATCGAAATAATTTATAGTGATAAATTATTAATTTGATTGGTTTTAAAGTATAATTAGAATATATTTTTACAATTTAATACAATATTGGTCATTGGATGTAATTTCACATTTAAACCAGTTATAAACAAGTGTCAATCTTTTGATAGTTATTATCTCTTAAAAACACGCTATTTGTTTTGACGACGGAAACTAATTTTTAAATTAATTAATGCAACTGATATGTTCTGAATTTGGTAAAATATACGTCATTTTTGAATTCTTAATATCAAATATATCTTTGGCCTAATTTTTGGTATTTTTCTGGAAACTTTCATTTTTTGATGAATAGTGAAACCACTAAGTGGTAGTTAAAAAACTGAATTTTTCATAAAACTTAATTTTACAGCTTCTGTGAGTGGAATTTCAAAAATCCGAGAGACACAGTTAATATCAAGGACTAAAATGTGGTTCAATGAGATGAAAATAATTTTTGGTGAATAGTAACTTTTTACTTTTTTTTACCACGGTTAAAAGTAAATAGGGTAATTAAGGGTAAAAATGATATTATTATTACCCTAACACATGTCCTAATTCTATTGGACAAGTTTAATTCGACCAAAAACAACCTTAGGAATAAAATATGACCATTTAGGCCCACTTGGATTAGATTAGGACATTAATTATTAATTTATTTAAAGAAGGGTTAAAATAGTTAAAATCAAGGTTTAATAAGTAAATCATTTATAATATGGGGTTATACATAAGGTAAATTCGACTATAAATATTCATTAGAAATCTAAAACGCTTTCCTACATAATGGTATTTTATTTGTAATTTTTAGACATTAAATAAGTTAATTTATTTATGACACAACGATGATGCAGTAATTATCTTATTAATGAAATATTGACATAATTGATGTTATAAATACACAAATAAATATAATTTGAGACTTTTTATGAACTAAACTAATTTTCTAGGTTAATATGACATGTTAGTATTGATTTAATTAACTTTGGTCGAAGTAATAATTCTGTTATGAGTTTCAAAAAAATCAACTATTGAATAGTGTCAAAATTGACATAAAATAGTTTTTAAAACAAATATTATATTATTAATTGTTATTTTATTCCTAAGAATCTAAGGTTCGGCCAAATGACTTAGATAAGGTTATATATATTAATAAAACAGAACTTGGGGGTCGCTTGGATGTATATGGTAGGTTTATTAACTATATAATATAAAAATACAAAGTGACATGGTAAATGTCAATCTAATTAACTACGAGTTAAAACTAAAAGATAAGGTTAATATAATGACCTAAACGTGTCTAAATTCTATTGTATGAGAGGATTTCGACCCATCCCCACCTTATCTTCGAAATAACTCAATTTGGAGCTATTTAAAACCGAACTTTACTTTATAATAAAATAATATTTTTAGTTATTCCAAAGGTGCCCCTCTCCTCCCTTATAAAAGGGCACCTCCTCCCCCTCTTCCTCACACCACTTTGATCCTTCAAGCTCGGCCAAACCCTTCCAATTTCTACTCTACACTTCCCTAGAAACATCCTAGAGGTTTTGTTCTTCTTCAAAGACCTATTTTAGTGCCCTAAAAGGAGGTCTCAAAGAAGCACTTTAAAGAAGAGGTAATGTCCGTTACCGATTCTTTCATCTTTATTTCTTCTTACACTTCTTCTTCTTTAGTTGTTTCATTATGAAGTAATAACATCAGTGTCACTCATATACTGATATGTTATTATAAGTACGAAACAACCCTATTTCACCATCTATCCATCCTACGGAAAAAGAAATCACCGCGCGTGCATACGTACGGAATACCTTCTCCACGCCGTGGTGTAATCTATTTTCCACCACCACCTTAATTGGATGGGTATAATGGTGTAAATAATGACTATATATGACTATTATAAAGTGATATTGATTCTGAAATAGTATACATATCCTCCAATACAATTCCACGATCATAGGAATGATATCATCACTCGTGCATACGTACGGAATACCGTCTCCACGATGTGATGTGACTCGTTCTACATGATCTTCATTTCATAATGATTATATAAATGCATTGAATGAATGAATATGATATATATTACACTAATACCATTCTGGAAATGAGGTATCTATAACCTGAAGAGAAGAATAAGAATTTATTCAAAAAAACACGCATAAGAACAAAAAGTAATAAACACCCAAATAACAAGTAGTAATGAAATATTACTAATAATAAGCTAAAAATATGACCATATATGATATCATAAAAATAATAATGATTCTTTAATAAGTCAATAACATTATTTAAATCATTATACAGGAGGTTCGTACACGTACAAAGCATATCGGACCAAAGGTAATGGAATATCACAATCTCATTTTTATCTGAGATTCCTTATACTTTGGCATTTACTAGGGTGTATTTTATCATCCAAATCCATGTTTCCTCAATATGTAATATTATTTCCATCCACCTACAATTTTTTAAATCCAATTTTACCCTTCGGTGAGTTTTTAGTAAAGGATATGAAAGGAATCTTTTTTCGTTTTTCATACGAGGTACTTTTTGACTTTTCCGACAAAGGTACGAGAAGAATGATTTTTTTAACTTATACGACATGAATGGATTTTTAAAACATTATTTACAAGAATCCTCCTTTACGAGTTTTCAATTTTATTTTTAATCAAATTATTTAGTTTAGAATTGTACGACATGTTGAGAAAGGAAAAGTGTTTTTGAAGCAGAAAGGATATTTTCCTCAAGAATGGAGTTCAAGTGTTTTATCAAAATTATTTTCCATCTAAGATAATAAAGGGTTCTGTTTTTTATCCCTATTATTACATTGATTTGATTATGTTGTGATGGAATTATTTTTATGAATTTCTTTATATTATATGAATTTTTTATGATTTTCATGATGTTTAAGATTCCCATTTTTATTACATGGGTTATGCAATGATGTATGATTTATGATTTTGTGGCACACATAAGAATGGTATCATTTAGAGATGGGTGGGACCTATATCTCCCTCCAATGCATTGGTTAAATATTTTATATCTAATGAGATAGACATGGCTGGAATGGTAGGTTATACCGATTCAGTGAAACAGGACTGAAACAAGGGTGACTCGGTTCAGAAATGGACTTTGTCTACTAAGATATTCTTGGCAATGATTCTTGACTAATAAGAAATGATTCTCTATGATTATGTGTGTATGCCACAATGTTTCATGTTTTAAGTTATGATTATTGGGATTACCTTTCACTTCTATGATTTATCCCATGTTATGATATTATGATCTCTTTTACAGGTTAAGATTTCCAAAAGTTATGTTCTTATGTATATGATGTGATTGATATTTCTTTTGGTTACCCATACTGAGAATTTGAGCTCACCCTTTTGTATGTCTTATTTCCCCAGGATATAAAGAAAGGTTTTAGGTAAAAAAAGGAAGATCTTTATGGGAGATGTTGAAGATCTTTCACCACGATTAGAAGATTATATTCCGAGTTTCCAAAGACACTAAACTATTACGATCCTTGTGTGTGTGTTTTTGTTATTTACTAAGTATTCCAAAAAAGTAATGTAATTTCCATGTACGTCATGCTTCGGGTCTCTAGAAGACCTTTGAGGATCACCTGATCATGCATTGGGAATCCGATTTCTCCTCCGTCGATCACGTTGGGACCATACGGGTAAGCCCTCCCTTCTCCTTGCGATGTTATTACCAATTCTTCCTCTAAGGGAAGTTATTTACATTTGAACGGGAATTATTTCATACCAGTTCTACATCATTCTTGGATGATTCCGGATGCATCATTCGCATATACCGATCATAGACGATCGAGGTAGGTGGTCTGATGTTCCTTTCAACTGTTGTGTTGAAATTGTGTACCATTGTGCTATGAACCCATGTTGGGGTGTCATATAGATGAGGCCTTTACTGAAAATATATATATAATTTTATAGATAATCTATTGACAGGTTTAAACTATTGATTGGGATCACTACTTGGATCCAGGACCACCCCGGAGGTGTGATCCTCAGTTTAGCCGTTTGGCCTGGATACATGAGTCTATTCCATGATTATATTGTGAATTTATTTTTATTTAGAGACATTTTATATAAATTTTTGTTTATGCTTGGGTCCGGCCCGGTTCCTTTAACCTTAGGGCAGAGTTTTATTAGCCTGAGGGCAGTGTGATATTTAGCCTGAGGGTGTGGTTATATTAGCCTGAGGGCATGGTTATATTAGCCTGAGCATGTGGTTATATTAGCCTGAGGGCCTGGTATTATTAGCTGGAGGGTGTGGTTATATTAGCCTGAGGTCATGGTTATATTAGCTTGAGGGTGTGGTTATATTATCCTGAGGGACTGGTGATATTTAGCCTAAGGGAATGACTATATTAGCCTGAGGGCATGGTTACAACTAGCCTAGGGGCGGGGATCTATTTAGCCTGAGGGCATGGTTCTAATTAGTTCAGTTTTTACATATATTGAATTGTTAAAAGAATATTAAAATGTAAATTAAAACTGGTTGTGATAGTTACTTGAGTACTTACTAGTTTACTGCATTTTAATATTGCACACTCTTGTTGCACATTTTCACCAAAAGTTGGGAATGGGCCTTTGGTGGGTGACCAATGGAATTTATTTCTCACACCCTGTTTAGGTCATGTCTTCGTCCCAAACAGACTATATTGCTACAGGTTTTGACAGGGGAAAGGGTCCCTATATAGGTAAATGATTGTAACAGAGGAGTAGGATGGCATGGGACCGAGCTTTGGCTTGTAAGGATGTTGTGTTCTATTTTTCTCTACTTTGTTTTGTTTGGTTGTACATTGTACTTTGAGTTGTATTGTATTGTATTGAAGTGTATCCTATTCTGGCTACTTTCATAGAATTAGTGACATGCTGAGTCTTTATATATATGACTACTGGTTCTCTTTTACTTTAGTTGTCCATTTAGTTGTATATGGTTTACTTCTTCCACTGTTGTATGTTATTTATCTTTTCCTTTGTGCTACAATTTGACAAATGAGAGCATAGTTTCTCCATTATCAGACCTGGCCCCTCACTGCTAGTCAGCAACCTCTGGCATTTAGAGAAATGCACTTGAGGTCATGTGACCAACTGGGTTCGAGGAACCCATTGAGTGGCACCCGGATCTGGGACGTTACATTCATCTTATATGTTTTATAAATATGATATGGGAATAAATTCAATTTTTTTGGATAGAAGAATTATGTGTTAGAAAATACAATTTTTCCCCTTTTGATGGTGCACCAATTTTAAATAAATGTTTTACACATATTTATATTATATTTCAAAAAATAAACTTCTTCTTTAGAATAGGTATATAAAAATTTAATGTGGATGAATTTTTGACATTTTTATGACATGTCTTAGTTTTTGGTGAATAGTAAAAATATACTAAATTTTAATTGATAAAAACTTTTTTTCACTGAAATAATTTATATGGTTAGGTTATATTTTTTAATTGTTTTAAAATATAAATAGATTATATATTTACCATTTAATATAATTTAGGTCATCAATATTTATTTTACATTGAATTTTGATATCAAAATATTTCAATCTTTTTCAATTTTTTAACATTTAAAACTCATTTTTACATTCGGAAAATATGTTTAATTTTAAATTAATTACTAAAAATTATATGTTTAGAATTTTTATAAATGGATTCTATATTTGGAATCATTAGGTATAATTTATGTAAATAACTTTCTTTTTTATTTTTCAGCATTATGAATAGTAACTTCAGTAATTTATATTGATATGGTAAAAGGGTAAATTGGGTAATTAAGGATATAAATAATATTATAAAATTACCCTAACACTTTTCATAATATCATTGGATGAGTTTTTTCAAAAAAAATAATCCAGGAGTTGAAATGGTATCCTTTGAAAGATACTTGGATGAGATTAGGACATTTAATATATTTTATTTTAAGAAAAGATCAATATGTCTTACTAAAAATTTTAATAAATATATCATTTTTTATATAAGTTTAAACATAAGTTAATTTTGACAATAAATACTCATTTTAAATATAAAATGTTTTTGTTTATAATAGTTATTTATTTTAAATTTTTAGAAAATAAATAATGACCTTAACAACTTATACATTGATGGTGGAGAAATTATTTAATTGAAGAAAAATCAATAAAATAACTTTTATTAAAATTATAATAACCATTAAAAGACAAAAAACATTACAAAATATTTTTTTTAAGTATGTCTCAACCATAATCATCCAAGGGTCGAGTTATTGACCATTTTTACCCACATGGGAAAGATTATGACACTTAAAATATTTTATTTAAACTGATGTTAAAGTTTTCAAATTCATGTTTTAAAACATATAACATTTTTAATGTAGGATTCTCAGAAGATATCATCAACTAAGTATTCTTATTAAATTTAAAATATTTCTATTCTTCATGGAGTTTTATTTTTATTTTTTATTGAACAATTAATTATATTAAATAATTACACAAAACTAATGTAGTACTTATTTTATTAATGGAAATATCAAATTAATGATATTAAAAAATGTAAAAATAAATATATATTTGGATAATTAATATATCCAATTAATTTTATAGATGACCTTGACCTATTAAGGATACAAAAAAATATTTTTTTAGGATAAAATCTTATCGTGATATTTTTAAAAATCAATAAATTGAATAATGTCAAAATTGAAACTATTTATTATTTATAAAAATAATGTTTTATTAAATTATTTAAAAATCATAAAACATTTTTAAAACTATTGAAAAATCTGGATGTGGTTAAAATGGTCCGAAATTTTCATTTAGGTTTTAATATACATCAAATAAGTAAATATTTCACCCTTTTAATATTGAAATTTTTGTTACCTTAGTTAAAAATTAAATAGAATAAATAAGTGTTAATTAAAAGGATAAGGTTTAAATTGATATAAAAACTTGTCTAGAATTTATTTTTTATGATATTACAACCTTATATTATCTTAACTTAGGAACTATGACATTTTTTATGTACTTTTATGGGTTTTGATTTTATTATAAATTTATATTTTTTGAGATTTCAAAAGTGCCCCTCACCTCAATTATAAAAGGGAACATCTTCACTCACATATTCACTTCACATTGAATCGTAAATATCAGAAATAACCTACCCATTTACCCTATAATCATAGTTAGTTACATTCTAGTAGTATTATTCTTCTCGAAAGACCAACTATATTTCCTTTAGGAGGATATTTAGAGGGAGTTTCTCGAAGAAGGGGTAATCTTCTCTACTGATTCTTTCAACCATATTTCCTCTTATACTTACTCTTCCTGATTTGTTTCCATTCTAAAGTAACAAATACATTATCACCTTTATGATTATATTTTATTAAATTATGGAACAACCATATTCCATCTTATTTTCATCCTAAGAAAAATTAAATCACCACATTTTCACACATATGACTTATCATCTCTACATTGTGGTGTAATCTATTATTCATCGCCACCTTACATGTATAGGTATAATGATGGAAATAATAAATATATTGTATTATTATAACAATATTTTTATTTGATAACAATATATATTTCATCCACTTCCATACCGTTCCACAATTAAGGGATGATATCATCATTCGTGTGTACGTGCGGCCTATAGTCTCCACAATGTGATGTGATTCATTCTACATGATCTTCATTAAATCATGATTATATAAATATTTAGAATGAATAAATATAATTTATATTATTTTAAAATCATTTTGTAAATGATATAACTATAACCTAAGAATAGGAATGGGAACTTATCTAACAAAACATGCGTAGGAAAATAAAGCAATTAATACTCGAATGATGAGTAAAAATGTTATTAACAAATGGTTAATAATATGATCACTTGTGATATCATAAAAATGAATATGATTCTGGAATAATTCAATACTATTATTTAAACCCTTATATATTATTTTTTGACATGTTTGAAGGAATCTAGACCAAAGGTAAGGGATTCTTTTGTCTTACTTTTATTTCTGTGGGACATGTGCCTTCTACAACACCTCTTTCTTTCGTGGGGTGTTTATGGTACAAGTGAATATATTTATGATTCTTGATTTGAAAGTTAGGGTATTTCAATATTCTTTTTTTTATTTCATGAGTCATATGATTCAAATTATTATAAAGTGGTAAGGGATAATTTCTCAATATCATTATTATCTGAGATTGTTTATACCTAAGTATTTACTAGGGTATATTTATAGTCTATGAACATGTTTTATAAATATGTATTCCAAAATATTATTTCAATTATTATAAAATGGTTTAAATTCTATTTTACGCATTGGTGTCTTCTTATTAAATCATATGAAAGTAATATTTTTTCATTTTAGATACGAGGTATTTTTTGACTTATTCGACAATAGCACGAGAATAATTTTTTATTTTAACTTATACATAATGAATAGATTTTTACACTTTCATAATAATTTATTCCCATTTATCTTAAATTTAAAGATTTCAAGGTTGTTTTCAAAGAAATTATTTTCTTTTAAAATTTCATGGCATTTTCTAAAAGGATACCATTTTTGAAGAAGAAATGATATTTTCTTCAACAATTACTTTCCAGTGTTCTATAAAAATTATTTTCATTCTAAGATGTAATTATTTAATAGGATTATGTTTCAAGTATACTATATATATTATTCCTATAGTCATATTTTTTTTATTATGGAATGTTATTTATGAAATCCATTTCTTTTACAAGGATTATATTATGATATAATGATGTTTAAAAACCCAATTTTATTCCTTGGGTTATGCTATGATGAATGATTTATGTTTTTTTAGAACACGTAAGAATGATTTCATTATGTGATGGGTGGAACCTATATCTCCCTCCAATTAATTGGGGAAATATTTAAATCTCGTGAGATAAATAGGGATGGAACGGAAAATTATCTCATTTCAGTAATACAGGGTTGCAACGGTATGTAAAATCGTTTCAGTAAAATAGGGATGGAATGAAGAGTGAACTCAATTCAATAAATTACTTTGTCCACTATAATGGTTTGGTCAATGAAACATGGATAATATGGAAATTATTTTCTATGATTATGTTTTTGTGATAATTCCATGTCTTATTCCAATATTATGTTCTCTGGATTATGTTTTTTTATGACTTATTCCTTATGAACTACCAATATTTATTCCATGACTCAAAATTTTGATACATGTTATACATGGTATGACTTTAAAAATTTATGTTCGTGTTTTTACATTCTTATGTTCATGTTTTGTCTGATATTTTATTTTTTTACTTGTACTGAGCATCTAACCTCACCCTTTTCATATGATTTCTTCCCTCCATGATATTAATAAATGTTTTATGTAATAATAATATATTGTAAAATAGTTATGGGATATGTTAAATATATTTCACCAAATTAGAAGAATGTATATCATGTTTCAAAGGCACTAAACCAATAAGGTCTTTAGGAATGTTTTTTTGTAATTTATTAAGTAATCCACAAAAGTAATGTAATTTCCATGTACATAATTCTTGGGTAATTAGAGTTGGTATCATATTCAAGGTTTATTTAACCTTTGGAAACTAGGATGAGAAAAAAATTAAAGTTCCCTATAAATATTTATTAGCATATGTCTAGTGATGTCCCTAAGGATAAGTTTATGTATAGATTACAATCCTATAATTTTGGTAATGATCATGGATAAAATAGTATTAAACCTATGATTTTATGTATTGAAAGCACGTTCCATTGATCATGAGGTTTTTTTAGTATTATTATTAACCCTAGAACTTTTTTTGGGTTTTAGAAAATGGTTGGAAATAGGAAGATTCATGTTAATAGAGAATATGTTGAAAAATGGAATGATATTCCCCATGAGAAACCAAATAAAAGATTATTTGGAAGGAAAAACATCATTATTATTCCTAATCATCAATTTCATGATATGATCAATAATCTCAACGTTGGTTAGTTTCTTGACCTACCTAATAAGAGAAATATGGAGGATCATGGTGACCAGAGTAGAGAAAAAAATAAATTTTTCTCATGTAAATCATGTGGGGAGTGTTATAAAGGAGGATGTTTTAGAGGATCTAGAATATTATTTGGGTGTGGAATATGAGGACACAAAAGAATTAATTGTAAATAAAAAGGTTCAGTTAGCACAATGGACAAGGAAAAGGTATTTCTAAGGCATCGACAATAGTTAAATGTTTTAAATGTGGAATATATAGGAATTATGCAAATAGACTCCCTTGGGGAAAAATAGTGAAGAGAATCATCAAGTTCATATGAATAACTGTTATATATATGATAAAGAAGATACTATGAAAGATATGTGGGATGAAAGAAGCGTTAATGAATAAAAGTATTAATCTTGGTTAATAGTTTAAGAATGTATGGGAATAATTGTATGCTTATGTATTAGAATTCAAGAATAATGTTGTGGAAGTAAATTTATGGTTTTTTTGGAATAATGAAACATTAATGTATTGGTCCACTATAGTTATTCCATAAGGATTTAAGATCATATACTGAATGGTACCGATAACCATGAAAATATATTCTAGTAATAAGCCGATATTTTTTTAAAATACATTATTAAGTAAAGGATAACCCTTAATATGAGAATAATGATGAGATAAAGATGTCTGGATAGAGATATATTGGTTTTGAATAAGTAAATTAGATGGTAATTGTTTCCACAGAACCAATTAAGGATTTATTGAAAAGTATTTTATGGTATCATGGACGAAGTTTATAGATTTCTGGACTTATGAATAAGGAAACATGCATGTTTTTAAAAAGGATGTATGGTAATTAAGGTTATTATCATGACTCAAGAGAATACATGATGAAGGTGTTCATGTGTTTTGAATGTGACCAATAAGAGATACCTTATGATATATCAGGGATCAATGCTAAGACTAGTTAGTTAACCACCTTCTAAAGTTTTGGATTTTCATATTTTAGAAGGATTGTAAGGTTATCAATATACGGAATGTTTATGTTAAAAAATGGATGAAGTTTTTTAGAATAAATTATTATATCACCATTGGTAGAATTATGAATATTTTATAACTTCTTATAACCTTTTGTTATACTTATGGAATGACCAATAATCATATTTATGGATCACATGATCCACTAAAACTTCAAAAATGACAAATTCAACTTCATTTCTTGGAATAAGAGATAAAGTGGAAATTGATCATGGTATAAGGAAAGGATTTGATTATACTTAATCAGGTAAGTATTTCTTCTCATTATTCAACTCTAAGGAATGGATCTTAAAACCAAAAAATTTATTCTAGTAAATTCATTTTCAATGAATCAAATGGACCCTTAAATAATCACCGATTTGTAGCATTTTTATTATTAAATTTCTCATAACCTTGTTCTCTATCACGCACCATCATAACTTGATAGTTAGATTTTTCTTCTATATACAGGTTTTCACTTTCCACCTATGTTATCTTATGTGGAACCCCTATTATGAGTGACTTTGGGTAACCGTTATGTTTCTCAAATTCATTTTTAAAAGTAAGTTTTATTATTCATTTTTTGATATTGCTTTATGTGAAGGAAAATTTCATGTATTAATCCTTTTACAACCCAAAAAAAAAATTCTAGGGTGAAATTTGTTTCAAAGGGGTACAATGTAACACCCTATGATTTCTATGAGATAGATTTTTTATTTCTTTTAATTATTTATTTATGTTTTTTTTAAATTCTTTGATGTTTGGTGTTGTACGTTACACCAAGATAAGCTTGCACTACACGCAACACCATCTTATCTTAAGGTATACACAATACTATGATTGGCTTGTGTTTTACACAATATCAAGTTCTTTTGAAAGAATTCATTTCATGCAAGACTGAGTTTAAGTGAACAAAAAAATATTATTATGTTACCTTATAACCTATCCACTATAATGGTGGATATGAATAGTATTAATTTAATTATGTAAATATTCTTTACACACACACACACAGATATATATAGATATTATTAATTATTTGTTGGTCAACTAATTATAAATAAAAATAAAACACTTTTTAAATAAAAGTTATTTTTTTCTAAAAAGCTATTTAAATGTAAATAAGTGAGTTTTATAAATAATAAAATCAATATTTATTAATTTCATATATTTAATCTAATGTTTAAAATTTATCTTATATGTTCTCTAAAAAAGATATTATAAAAAATTAATTTTTTAGTTAAAATGAGTATTTTAAAAAAAATAAGGTTTTACCACCTTTTAATAGCGCACTAATTTTAAATCAGGTTTTTAAAAAAAATTTAAAATATATTTGACAAAATAAACATATAATTTTGAATTATTATATAATAATTTTCTTTGGATGAATTTTTGATATTTTTCTGATAAGTTTCAAATTTGGTGAATAGTAAAAATATATTAAATTTCAATTGAAAAAAACTTTTTGATCAATATAATTTATGTGGTTAAGTAATATAATTTAATAATTTCAAAATTTTAATATAATATATTTTTATCATTTAATAACATATAGGACATTTTTATTTATTTTACATTTAACTTTTATTTAAAAAAAATTCAATCTATTGTAATATTTTATCTTTTAAAAGTTGTTTTCTCATACAGACGATGGGGTTAATTTTAAATTAATTTCTAAAACTTCTATGTGTTGAATTTTAAAAATGGATTATATTTTTCAATTATTAGGTCCAAATTATGTAAATATATTTCTTTTTATTTTTGGGCATTATGAATAGTAACTTTGATATTTTTTATTAATACAATAAAAGGGTAAATCGGGTAATTACGGATAAATATAATATTATAAAATTACACTAATACTTTTAATAATATCATTGGATGGGTTTTTTGTGACCTAAATCATCCTTGGGACGAATTTTTATCCTTTGGAAACCACTAGGATGAGATTAGGCCATTTACTATATTTTATTTTAAGAAAAGTTAAATATGTCGTAGTCAAATTTTAATAACTATAAAATTTTTAATTTAAGGTTATATATACGATAATTTAGACTATAAATAATCATTTGAAAAAAATGTTTTTTATTTATAATGGTAATTTATTTTTAATTTTTAGGAAACAAATAATGACCTCAAAGGCATATACATTTATAACGCAGAAATTATTTAATTAATGAAAACTCAATAAAATATTTTTTATTAAAAAGATAATAACCATTAAAAGAAAAAAACACCTGACCAAATATTTTTGGTCGATTATATATCTACCATAATCATTCAAGGTTATATTTATCAACCATTTTGTTCCATATAAAAAATATTATGACACTTATAATATTTTATTTAAAGTGATGTTAAAGTTGTCACATTCATATTTTAATACATATAACCTTTTTAATGTAGGATTTTCTAGAAATTATATTCACTTATAAGTATTCTTATGAATTATATAATATTTTTATTCATCATGATATTTTATGTTTAATTTTTTTCAACAAATAAGTATATTAATTAATTACACAAAATTTATGTAGTAATTATTTTATTAATAGAAATGTGAGATTAATGTTATTAAAATATTAAAATAAATATAATTTGGGATAATTAATATATAAAATTAATTTTATATATTACCTTGACCCATTAGGTATATAATAAAATATTTTTTTCTAGTATAACATCTAATATTGATATTTTTAAAAAACAATAAATTGAATAGTGTCAAAATTGACACTATTGATTGTTTATCAAAATAATGTATTATTAAATTATTTAAAAGTCATGAAAAAAATTAAAAATGTATAAAAATTATTATATTGTATAAAAGTTTCTAAATTATTCATTTATAGTCTAATTGACATCAAATAAGTAAGTATTGTATCCTTTTTATATTGATATATTTGTAACCTTATATAAACAATAAATAGAATAACTAAGTGTTAATTAAAAGAATAAGGTTTAAATTGATATAAAAACTTATATAAATATATTTTTTGATGATATTAAAACCTTATGTCTTCTCATTTTATAAAATCGATCATTTTTTAGGTTTTTTGTGGGTTTTTTATTTTATTATAAATTAATATTTTTCTGGATTCCAAAAGTGTCTCTAACCTCAATTATAAAAGGTAACGTCCTCCCTCACTTATTGAATTCACTTTGAGCCATCAATATCAGCCATACCCTACCCATTTCCCTTATTAAATTCCACATTTTCATTCTAGATTTTTGTTTCTTCAAAAAAAAATACAAACTCTAGTGCCATTAAGAGGAGATCTAGAGAGATCTCATCGAAGAAGAGGTAATCTCCTCAACTGATTCTTCAAAACCTTTTTCTTATTCTAAATCATCTTCCTAAGTTATTTCCATTAAAAATTAATAAATAAAGTATCACATATATTATTATATAATATTATTATTATGTAACAACCATATTCCCCCATTTATCCATCCTATGAAATATGAAATCATCACTCGTACATACGTATGCCTTACCATCTCCACGTCGTGGTGTAATATATTTTTCACCACCACCATAAATGGATGGTTCTAAGGATAGAAATAACATCTATATATGATTAGTATAAATATATTTTTATTATGTAACAATATATATACTATAAACTTCAATACCATTACACAATTAAGGAAATGATATCGTCGCTTTTGCATATGCACAACATACTATCTCCACGATGTGATGTTATTCATTCTACATGATATTCATTAAAGAATGATTATATGAATTTTTAGAAAGAATAAATATGATATATATTATATTAAAATAATTCTATAAATTATATAATTATAACAAAACAATTGGAACAAGAACTTATTCGACAAAACATTTGTAAGAAAATAAAGCAGTAAATACCCGAATGATGGGTAATAATGTTATTTACAAATGGGTAATAATAAGATCACTTATGATATAATAAAAAATAATATTACTATAGAATAATTTAATTAAATTATTTAATCCCTTACAGAGGAGGTTCGTGTCACGACCCGTCCTCGGGGCCTGTGCCGTGACTACCCCAAACCCGCCTTCCATAGGCCAGGGGCTGGAGACTAGCACCAAGTCATAAATCCCGGTAAAGGGAAGGCATTGCATTTGTAAAGTAAACAAGCACCACAGAGTAAGAAAGCGGAAAATGTAAACACTAAGTAATAACTGGTACAATAGTAAGTGCGGAAAGTAAGTGGGCCAGAATACAAACCCAAACTGAAAGTAAAGTACAAATCAAAAAGGGAAAACAGCAATTGAAAGGAAAAGCCGCAGCATCGAGCCGTCCTCTGGAAGTCCCACCTGAAGGGTGGGTACAGAAAGCCTCCGCAGCTCCTCAGTCCAGCCGTCCGCTCCGAGTACACCCCGCCCAGTGGTCCAGCTCCAGGTACCGTCTTGCTCCGCAAGCCTCCACCACGATCAGCGTTGTCCGTCGTCTGCAACCAACACAACGTAGTGCGGGCATAGCCCGTGCATGGGTGAGTATAAGCTACTCAGTAGGGACCCCGAGACCCCCGAAGGTCTCCCAGAATCCACAAAGGATAAACCACAAAGTAAAGATACAATCACAAAGTAACATCCGACACTGCTTATGTATATGCCCATACATATACCTAAGTCATCAATTCTCACTCGGCTCTAACATCCGAGCTCAAGTACAACCCAGTCCACACAGGAAAACAAAATGTAAATCCACACAGGATAGCACAACACAATCCACAAAGGAAAGAAAAACGTAATCCACATAGGATAGCACAAGAGAATCCACAAAGGAGAGTAAAAAGGATTCAGCTCACACAGGTATACTTCTTTGAATTACGATAGAGACGATCACTGATCCATCTAAGTCGTCGGACCCACAAAGGATTGATAGGTACTAACCCCCGAAATGACCCACAAAGGATCTGACCCACAAAGTATCGATAGGTAACTAACCCCCACAAAGACCCACACAGGATCGGGCCCACACAGGACCTGTAGGCGCTGGCCCACATAGGACCGCTGAGCACTGACCCACACAGGATCGGACCCACACAGGATCGGTAGCACTGACCCACAAAGGATCGCTCAGTGCTTTAGTCATCGCCGTCGAATCCACTGAGGATCTCTGCACAGTCGTCGTCGTCACAGTAGCAGTCGCAGCCAGCTCTAGGGTTCCCGCACACAGCAATCTCGTTCGGGAGGGTCTGCTCCACGAGCCGAGAGGCTGATACATCAACTGACACATAGTCCAAATTTTATGTATCCAAAAGTTCCGTATCGACAACAGGAACTCAACGTCGCAGACGGCGCGTCAATCGGACGCCTGGTCTGAGAGTTATTGGCGTTTTCGTCCCAGGGGCTCGGTTGGTTTTTGAGGAAAAACCAACCCGACCGTACTCCACCTGCGTCCAAACCTCGGGCGGATTATGCCAAAAGACCTGTCTCACTTATAGGAATTCAAAATAGTCGACGGCACATCAATCGGACGTCCGAAGCTCAAGATATGAGTGTTTCTGCTCCGAGGGCCCGGTTGGTTTCGTGTACGAACCAACCCGGCTGAACCCAATGTATTACGAAACCTTGAGTGTGATATACCGAAACGACCGTATCGATCCAAGGAACGCATCGATGCTGACGGCGCGTTGTTCGGAGAACCGTAGCTCATGTTATGAGCAAAAGACCAAAAAGGTCTGGAAACGGGGGGTCTGGGCCCGGACCGACCCCCCCCCCCCCCCCCGGCCCGGCCTGGGCGCGACCCAGCTCGGCTCGTCTGAGCGGCCGAGCGAAGGAAGCCACGGGGCGTTGCCCCCCCCCCCCCCCCCGCGGACTGAGGTGTCGCGGCCCCGCGTGGGGCCACGCTGGATCAGCGGACGCGCCTTTGCCGCGTCCCGTGAGTCACCAGACCTGCGCGGTCACAGGTCTGGTCGGCCGCCGCCTTCGGCTGCCGGTGCCGCCGCGCCGGCTACCCGTGCTGCCGGTGGGTTCCGCGGTCCACCGGAGTTGCTCCAGTGGTCCGATTCCACTTCTGTCTGCGCCGAAGCTCCTCCCGGGTCCCATTCTTCACTGCCAGGCCCTCAAATCACCATTGCGGCCCTTTTTTTCATCGTCTGACATTTTGTGCATCGACGAAGAACTTCGGAGGGTTGTTGGGCCATCTTTGTTTGACCCGCACCCTCCGCATTAGGTGATCAGGAAAAAGATCAGCACATGAAAACATAACAAGATACAATTTTAATAAATTAAAATTGTACTTTGATCTCGGGCTCTTTGTTTTAGAAGGAATCAACTACGGGAATAAAATATTATTTTCAAACAAAATCTCTACCTCACCGTCATCGTCGAGCGTGCATTCTTCGCGGAATTGATCATCGCGGAAGAAGAGGATCGTCGCATCGCGGAAGGGCGTCGCGTCGTCACGGTATACGGCGTTGCGTCGACGAACTCCAAGGATCAAGAACAAATGGATTTAATTTACACAAATTAAATCCATGTAAAGTATAAAATCCACAAAGGAATTAAAAAGGTCCGCAATCTCTTACCTCAATGGATGATCGAGGATTTGTCACGGATGAAGGAACGTCGTAGAAGAAAGTCGCGGGAGAAGAATCGTCAGCGTCGCAGTACTTGGCGTCATGTCGTCGATTTCCGAGGGCTTGGCATTCTTCGTTTCCCTTCGTTGGATGCCGGCGTTCTTCGCGTTCTTCATGAAGGAGGATGAAGGACTTAATGTTTTGTCAAATCCTCTCAACGAACAACACACAATAAGAAAAGTGTTGGTCTTATTTATTAACATGCCAACCAACGAGAAAGGATAAGTTAAGTAACAACCCATTAATTCATATAATTAATTCAACGAATAAAACCGCCCAATTAAAAGGAGCGTTTAATAGATTAAGAAACGCCCCAGTTGACTTTCAATTAATAGGGGTTTTCGTGGGTGCGTTACTTAGAGGAAAAGAAACGGTGGGGCTCGTGCGGGCCCCACCTCACAAATATCCTACTAAGAGGGTTGGATATTTTGAATTGTACCCTATATGCTTTAACTCAGCTTAAGCAGCTTAAAGTGTCTTTAAGCGGATTTAAGTGAAATAAAATAATGTTTTTCGTACCACATTATTTTATTTCTTAACTTAAAGCCCAAAAATTAAAAACCACACCCGAGCAAACGCAACTCCAGAAGAGGCGTTTCTAAGAAAATACTGGCGCTGCAATTTCATCGGTGCCCTCAGAACTCGATTTCGAGCACTGGTTCAAAAGTTAGAAAACTCCGCTCGTTCGCTCACTGAACGTACACAAGCCAAGCTTATGAAAATGATTCCGGGCACACCGGGCCTCGGAATCAGGGGTCGTCAGAAACTGCGTTCTTGTAAAATTCCAAAGAAAATTAAGAAAAAAAATTCTTGAATTTTACGGGTCTTTACATAACTCCCACCTCAAGGCTTTACATCCCCGTAAAGATACATCATAAAATAGGGAAACAAATGGGGGTACTGAGAAAGCATCTAAGCCACCCACTCCCAAGTGCTCTCCTGGACGTTCCCGTGCTACCATCTGATGCACACTAGAGGAATCTAGCATCCACGTAGGACCCACTCCTATCGATCCTTGATCTCCACCGGGACCTCTGCAAAAGTCGCCCCATTATCAACATCCAGCTCCCCATGGTCAATGATGTGCATCGGGTCGTGCGCGTATCTCCTCAGCTGAGATACGTGGAAGACGTCGTGCACCCGGTGTAACTGAGGTGGTAGAGCCAGGCGATAAGCCACCTCGCCGATCCTGCTGAGGACTTGGAAAGGCCCGATGAAGCGTGGAGACAAATTGCCACCTCGGAAAAATCTCCGTAATCCATGTCGAGGTGAGACACGCAAGAAGAAGTGGTCGCCATCCTTGAACTCTAGTGGTCTCCACCTCCTGTCAGCGTAAGACTTCTGCCGGCTCTGAGCTGTCCTCATCCGCTCCTGGATGACCTGGACCTTCTCTATCATGGCCTGGACCATCTCTGGTCCCACAAGTGCTCACTCCCCAGGGTCTGTCCAGCACAAAGGATATCTACAAGGTCTGTCGTGCAACGCCTCATATGGTGCCATCCCGATGGGGGAGTGGTAACCGTTGTTGTACGCGAACTCCACCAAGTTTAGGTGGTCCTCCCAGCTGCGAACAAAGTCGAGGACACATGCGCGGAGCATGTCCTCGAGAGTCTGAATGGTCCTCTCCGTCTGAACATCCGTCTGAGGGTGAAAGGCGGTGCTCAGACGTAGCTGCGTCCCAAACGCCTCCTGCAACCCCTTCCAAATCCAGGAAGTAAAGAGAGCATCTCGATCGGAGACGATAGATGATGGTACACCGTGAAGCCGTAAAATATCCTGAACGTAGAGACGCCCCAAGCTCTCCACTGATCCATGCTCTCTGATGGGTAAGAAGTGAGCCGACTTGGTGAGTCGGTCGACAATCACCCAGATAGAGTCATGACCTCTGGAAGTGTGTGGAATTCCAGTCACGAAGTCCATAGATATCCTATCCCACTTCCACTCCGGGACCTCCAAGGGCTATACCAAGCCTGCTGGTACTTGATGCTCTGCCTTCACCTGCTGGCAGGTGAGGCATCGTGAAATGAACTCTGCCACAGCCTTCTTCATGCCCGGCCACCAGTGCCGTCGTCTGAGATCCTGGTACATCTTCTCTACTCCAAGATGTAACGCTAGGGGAGAAGTGTGAGACTCTCTCAGTACTTCCTCCCGTGAAGCAACTGGTACCAAGGTCCGTCCTCTGAAAAGGATGTCATGCTCTGCTCCAAAGGAGAAGCCATCAGGTGCCTGTCCTGAGGATAACTGTGCACGCCGTGTCTCAGAGTCGACGTCCCCATGCTGTGCCTCTCTGACCCGCTGTAGTAGTGGAGGAGTGACTATGAGAGACTGAAGGAAGGATGCTCCATCCCTATCCACAAAGGATATCCGTAAAGCAGCTAGCTTCTCTGTCGCCTCCTCGAGTAGCTGGATGCCCGTCCTCCTGCTGAGAGCATCGGCTACTACGTTCCCCTTCCTAGGAGTATAGAATATCTCAAAGTCATAGTCCTGGAGGAAATCTATCCATCACCGCTATCTCAGGTTCAGGTCCATCTACGAGAAGATGTACCTGAGACTCTGATGGTCAGAAAAGACTGTAAAGTGCTCGCCCATCAGATAGTGTCGACATGTCTTCAAAGCGAAGACCACTGCTGCTAACTCCAGGTCAAGGGTAGCATAGTTCTGCTCATGCAGCCTCAACTGACGTGATCCGTAGGCAATCACTGCCCGATCCTGCATCAGGACACATCCGAGTCCGGTCCCTGATGCATCGCAGTAGTCTACGTACCCTACTTCCTCCTCAGGCAACCTCAAGATGGGTGTGCTGGTCAATCTCTGTCTCAGCTCCTGGAAGCTCTGCTGACATCTGTCTGACCACACAAAGGGTTTCCCCTTCTTCGTCAAATCTGAGAGTTCTGGCACAACTCTGGAGAAGTCTGGCACAAATCTCCAATAGTATCCAGCTAGTCCCAAGAAACTCCGCACCTCCGTCACGCTCCTGGGTGGATCCCAACCTAGCACTGCATCGATCTTCACGGGATCCACCGCAACTCCCGCCTCAGAAATGACGTGCCCCAAGAAGTGGACCTCGCGTATCCAGAACTGACACTTAGAGATCTTTCCATAAATCTGGTGCTCTCGGAGTGTGTCTAGTATATCCCGCAAGTGGTAGGCGTGATTCTCCTCAGTCGTTGAGTAAATCAAAATGTTGTCGATAAAGACTATGACAAATCAATCGACGTATGGCTGAAAGATCCTGTTCATGAGGCCCATGAACACTGCTGGAGCATTGGTTACACCAAAATGCATAACCAAGAACTCATAGTGGCCATACCGACATCTGAAGGTCGTCTTCTACACGTCGTCGTCTTGAACTCTGAGCTGATGATAGCCTGACCTGAGGTCTATCTTCGAGAACCACCGTGCTCCCTTGAGCTGATCGAAGATGTCATCAATCCTTGGTAGTGGATACTTTTTCCTCACTATCACATAGTTCAGGCGATGATAGTCGACACACAGTCGCAAGCTCCCATCCGCCTTCTTGGCGAACAATATCGGGGAAGCCTAGGGTGAAACACTGGGTCAGATTAGTCCCTTGCCCTGCAAGTCCTCCAACTGTAACCGTAGCTCTCGAAGCTCAGTGGGAGCCATTCGATATGCTGGAGTCAATATTAGGGTTGTCCCGGGGTACAGGTTAATATGAAAGTCTACCTCTCTGCGAGGAGGTAGCCCTGGAACGTCGTCGGGAAGCACGTCCGCGTACTGATCCACCACTGTAGGAAAACTAGGACTCCGCACGTCAACTGCTCCTAGGATGAGGCTAGCCAACTGATGAGTGATGGGTTTTCCTCTCCTCTACGAGAGTCCGTCCTGTTCTGTGAAGGCTCCCTTCTCGCTGGTGAAGGTAAACCTGCTCCCGTCGGTGCGTACACATTGCACCTTGCGCCTAATATAGTCGATCTGAGCATGAAGTGTAGATAACCAATCCATGCCCAAGATGACGTCGTAAGGCCTAGACGCTGCTACAAGAAGATCCCAGCTGAAGATCTCGCCTCCTAGAGTAAGCTCACACTGCCGGAACCAGTGCGTAATCGTCAAGTCTGCTCCTGTAGAAGTCTCTAGCCGTAAGGATCGAGCCAACTGCTCTGTCGGAATCTACGAGCTCCGAACAAGGGCAGTGTCTATGAAAGAGTGACTCACTCCTGTGTCTATAAGAACTGCATCAAGGGTGGAATAGACACAGATCGTACCTCAAATCATCCCAGGCGCGCCGTGGTCGTAGGCCTCCGCAGCCTGGAGCTGTGCCTGTCTCTGCCTGCCAGCTCCCTGTGGTCGGGGTGGACCTCCTGGTGGTGGTGGTGGTAGAGCCTCAAAGCATCGCCCACCACCTGCTGCTTGGCCAGCTCCTCTGCCTCGTCTGCCTCCCCCCTGCAGACTGCCACGGTCAAACCTCTACCTCTGCCTGGGTGGCCCCTCCACTATCTGCTGCTCCTCGGCACAGTGGGCCAGGCAGTCACGAGCCATGTGACCCTGTCCGCCGCAAGTGTAGCACTGCCTGCCTCTCGAAAGACTGGATCCACGTTGTGTTCCCCGCACTGCTGATCTAGTGTCCTGTGGTCGTCTACATGAGGGTCTGGTCCGCCGGGACCCCTGATTTATCCGTCGACTGCCTACTACGGAACACTCTGCTACATGCCACCCTGCGGTAGGTCTCGTCGCTGGAGAAGTCTCAGCAATAAAGCTCTCGATCCGGAGGGCTCGCTTCAGTACTCCTGCCTGAGTCGGAATGCTGAGGGAGATCAGCGATGCCCTGATCTCGTGTCTCAATCCATGCTCAACGGTCCGGGCCTGGAAGAATGGGTCCTGTACCATGTCGGTCGAGTAGCGCGAGAGATCGGTAAATCTCGCCGAGTACTAGGCGACCGTCATGCTGCCCTGCCGTAGCTGAAGAAACTCCTTGATGCGCACCGCACGGAGGGTGGATGAGACGAACTCCGAGAGGAAGAGTCTATCAAAGTCTTTCCAGAGAAGAGACACCTCATCGTGCACTTGGAGCATCATGCTCCACCATTGGCCTGCTGCTGCGTGCAGTAGGCTCGCTGCGAGGATCACCATGAGGTCTGCTGGTGTCCCCACTAGCCTGAAAACTCACACAACTACCTCCAGCCAGTCCTCGGCTGCCTGGGGGTCCGTCTCCCCATGGAACCTAGGCGGTCGCTGGCGCTGGAACTCATGCAGTGCACTAAGGCGACGTGCATCGTCAGTGGATGGGGCTGGAAGCATCGGTGGCTCGACGGGTAGAGGTACCGCCAGTGCCTCTGCTGTCAAAGGGCCATGTACCGAGGCCTCGTCGCTCGGCGGGCTATCGTCACGCTCAACTCTCAGAACCCTAGCTGGCTGCCATCGTGGGGACATCCTGAAAAGGGAACAGGTGCGCCACGGTCAGAACAGTATACTTGGTGAGCAGATACAAAGTAATCACAAAGAAAACTTGAAACACACATGCAATCAATGTTTTCGTATATTAAGTCAGAAATCAGAAGTTAGGGTCCGGGTGTATGGATACTTCGGCCGCCGCACCAAAACTGGGCTCCCTGGAATGATAAACACACTCAATACACTTAACACTATTGCTTCACATGGAAGAAAGATCAGAGTATGCAGTAGAACCGAACTCCTCTGATACCAATTTGTCACGACCCGTCCTCGGGGCCCGTACTGTGACTACCCCAAGCCCGCCTTCCATAGGCCAGGGGCTGGTGACTAGCACCATGGCGTAAATCCCGGTAAAGGGAAGGCATTTAATTTGTAAAGTAAACAAGCACCACAGAGTAAGTAAGCGGAAAACGTACACACTAAGTAAAAACCGGTACAACAGTAAGTGCGGAAAGTAAGTGGGCCAGAATACAAACCAAACTGAAAGTAAAGTACAACTCAAAAAGGGAAAACAGCAACTGAAAGGAAAAGCCGCAGCGGCGTGCCGTCCTCTGGAAGTCCCACCTGAATGGTGGGTACAGAAAGCCTCCACATCTCCTCGGTCCAGCCGTCCGCTCCGAGTACACCCCGCCTAGTGGTCCACCTCCAGGTACCGTCCTGCTCCGTAAGCCTCCACCACGATCAGCGATGTCCGTCGTCTGCAACCAACACAACGTAGTGTGGGCATAGCCCGTGCAGGGGTGAGTATAAGCTACTCAGTAGGGACCCCGAGACCCCCAAAGGTCTCCCAGAATCCACAAAGGAAAAACCACAAAGGAAAGATACAATCACGAAGTAACATCCGACACTGCTTAGGTATATGCCCATACATATACCTAAGTCATCAATTCTCACTCGGCTCCAACATCCGAGCTCAAGTACAACCCATTCCACACAGGAAAACAAAATGTAAATCCACACAGGATAGCACAACACAATCCACAAAGGAAAGAAAAACGTAATCCACATAGGATATCACAAGACAATCCACAAAGGAGAGTAAAAAGGATTCAGCTCACACAGGTATACTTTTTAGAATGATGATAGAGATGATCACTGATCCATCTAAGTCGTCGGACCCACAAAGGATCGATAGGTACTAACCCCTGCAATGACCCACAAAGGATCTGACCCACAAAGGATCAATACGTAACTAACCCCCGCAAAGACCCACACAGGATCGGGCCCACACAGGACTTATAGGCGCTGGCCCACACAGGACCGCTGAGTGCTGACCCACACAGGATCGGACCCACACAGGATCGGTAGCACTGACCCACGAAGGATCGATGAGTGCTGTAGTCATCGCCGTCGAATCCACTGAGGATCTCTGTATAGTCGTCGTCGTCACAGTAGCAGTCGCAGCCAGCTCTAGGGTTCCCGCACACAGCAAGCTCGTTCTAGAGGGTCTGCTCCACGAGCTGAGAGGTTGATACATCAACTGACACATAGTCCAGAGTTGATGTATCCAAATGTTCCGTATCGACAACAGGAACTCAACGTCGCAGACGACGCATCAATCGGACGCCCGGTCTGAGAGTTATTGGCTTTTTCGTCCCAGGGGCTCGGTTGGTTTTTACGGAAAAACCAACCTGACCGTACTCCACCTGCATACAAACCACGAGAAGAGTATGCCAAAAGATCCGTCTCACTTAGAGGAATTCAACAATGTCTACGGCACGTCAATCGGACGTCCAAAGCTCAAAATATGAGTGTTTCCGCTCCGAGGGCCCGGCTGGTTTCGAGTACGAACCAACCCGGCCGAACACAAAGTATTACGAAACCTTGAGTGTGATATTCTGAAACAACCGCCTCGATCCAAGGATCACATCTCCGTTGATGGCGTGTCGTTCGGAGGACCGTATCTCATGTTATGAGCAAAAGACCGAAAAAGTCCGGAAACGAGGGGGGTCTGGGCCCGGACCGACCCGGCCCGACCCCCCCCCCCCCCCCCCCGTGTCGGCCCGAACTAGGGTGACCCTGTTTGGCGTGACCCGGCCCGGCCCGGCCTGGGCGCGATCCGACAGGCGGGTCGGCTCGGTCGAGCGAAGGAAGTCGCGGGGCGGTGCCCCCCCCCCCCCCCCCCCCGCAGACTGAGGTGCCGCAGCCCCGCGTGGGGCCGCGCTGGATCAGTGGACGCGGCTTTGCCGCATCCCATGAGTCACCGGACCCGCACGGTCGTGGGTATGGTCGGCCGTCGCCGCCGCGCCGGCGGCCCGCGCCGCCGGTGGGTTCCGCGGGCCACCAGAGTTGCTCTGGTGGTCCGATTCCACTTCCATCTGCGCCGAAGCTCCTCCCGGGTCCCATTCATCACTGCCAGGCCCTCAAATCGTCATTGTGGCCCCGTTTGTCATCGTCCTCTGTTTCTTGGATCAACGTAGAACTGCGAAGGGTTGTCGGGCCGTGTTTGTTTGACCTGCACCCTCCGCGTTAGGTGATAACAATCGGAAAAAGATCAACACATGAAAACATAACAAGATACAATTTTAATAAATTAAAATTGTACTATGATCCCAGGCTATTTGTTTTAGAAGGAATCAACTACGAGAATAAAATATTATTTTCAAACAAAATCCCTACCTCGCCGTCGTCATCGAGCGTGCGTTCTTCGCGGAATTGATCGTCGCGGAAGAAGAGGATCGTCGCGTCGCAGAAGGGCTTCGCGTCATCGCGGTATACGGCGTTGCGTCGACGAACTCTGAGGATCAAGAACAAACGGATTTAATTTACACGAATTAAATCCATGTCAAGTATAAAATCCACAAAGGAATTAAAAAGGTCTGCAATCTCTTACCTCAACGGATGATCGAGGATTTGTCGCGGATGAAGGAACATCGCAAAAGAAAGTCACGGGAGAAGAATCGCCGGCGTCGCGGTACTTGGCGTTGCGTCGTTGATTTCCGAGGGATCGGCGTTCTTCGTCGCCCTTCGTTGGATGTCGGCGTTCTTCACATTCTTCGCGTTATTCTCATTCTTCGCGTTCTTCACGAAGGAGGATGAAGGACTTAATGTTATGTCAAATCCTCTCAACGAACAACACACAAGAAGAAAAGTGTTGGTCTTATTTTATTAACATGCCAACCAATGAGAAAGGATAAGTTAAGTAACGACCCATTAATTCATAGAATTAATTCAACGAATAAAACCGCCCAATTAAAAAGAGCGTTTAATAGATTAAGAAATGCCCCAGTTGACTTTCAATTAATAGGGGTTTTCGCGGGTGCATTACTTAGCGGAAAAGAAACGGTGGGGCTCGTGCGGGCCCCACCTCACAAATATCCTACCAAGAGGGTAGGATATTTTTAATTGCACCCTATCCACTTTAACTCAGCTTAAGGAGCTTAAAGTTGCTTTAAGCGGCTTTAAGTGAAATAAAATAAAGTTTGTCGTACCACATTATTTTATTTCTTAACTTAAAGCCCAAAAATTAAAAAACCACACCCGATCAAACACAACTCCGGAAGAGGCGTTTCTAAGAAAATACAGGCGCTGCGATTTCATCGGTGCCCTCAGAATTCGATTCCAAGCACCAGTTAGAAAGTTAGAAAACTCCGCTCGTTCGTTCATTGAACGTACCCGATCCAAACTTCCGAAAATGATTCCGGGCACACCGGGCCTCAGAATCAGGTGCTGTCAGAAACTACGTTCTTGTAAAATTCCAAAGAAAATTTAGAAAAAAAAAATTCCTTGAATTTTACGGGTCTTTACAGTTCGAACATGTATAAAGCAGCCCAGACCTAAGGTATTGGATTCTTTTTTCTTGATTTTATTTTTGTGGGACATGTGCCTTCTACACCACTTGTTTAATTCGTGTGGTGTTTATGATACACATGAATATTTTTATAATTATTATTATGATATTTATGGTATTTAACTAGTAATATAATTTTATTTATATCATGAGTCATATTATTTGACTGATTATAATGTGGTAAGGGATAATTTCAGAATCACATTATTAACCGAGATTCTTTATACATAAGTATTTACTATGATAAATTTATCATCCATGTCCTTGTTTCCTAAATATGTATTATTAAATATTATTTATATTATTCTACAATGTTTTGAAGTAAATTTTACACATTGGTGTATTTTTACTAATATTTATGAAAGGAATCTTTAGTCTTTTTCAATAGGAGGTACTTTTTAATTTATTGGAAAACAGTACGAGAAGAATGTTTTCTTTTAACTTATACAGTATGAATAGATTTTTATAATTTCATAATGCATTATTTCCCTGAATCTCCCTTTAAAATATTTCATGGTTATTTTCAAGGAAATTATTTTACTTTAAAATTAAATGGCATTTTAAGAAAATAAATTTTTTTCGAAGAATAAATGATATTTTCCTCAAGAATTATATTCAAGTGTTTTCTCAAAATTATTTTCCATATAAGATGGAATTATTTAGTTAGATTATGTTTCAAGTATAATAAAACTATTATTCCTTTGTTTTTATTTTTTTTATGATGGAATTTTATTTATGGAATCCATTTGTTTTCTAAGCTTTATGTTATGATGGAATGATGTTTAAGAAACCCGATTTATACTTTGGGTTATGCTATAAGGAATGATTTATGTTTTTGTGTAACTCGTAAAAATGATTTCATTATAAGATGGGTGGGGCCTATATATCTCTTCAATGCAAAGGCTAAATTATATTATCTCATGATATTGATAAGGAAGGAATAGAAAATAATCTCGGTTCAGTAATATACAGCAGGAGTGATATATAAACACTGTTCTGTAAAATAGGGCTGGAATGAGGAGAAAATCGAGTTCAATAAAGGAATTTGTCCACAATGATGGTCTTAGAAATGATCCTGGGATAATATAGAAATTATTTTCTATGCTTATGTGTTTTCCATAATTCCATGTTTTATTCCAGTGCAATTTTCTCATGGATCGTGTTCCTTTATGATTTAAGCCTTATGAACTGCAAAGATTTATTCCATGACTCAAGATTTTGATATATGTCATAAATGGTATGATTTTTAAAAGTTATGTTCATGTTTTTACATTCCTATGTTCATGTTTTTTTGATATTTTACTTGGTTACCCATACTAAGTATCTGATCTCACACTTTTCATATGTTTTCATTTCCCTAGGTTATAAAGAAAGGCTTTAGGTACGCAAACTAAAGGGTAATATCTTTATGGGATATTTTTGAAGATATTTCACCAAATTAAAATAATGTATTCAGAGATTCCAAAGGCACTAAACTAATACGATCATTTTCATCTATTTTTTTAAGATATTAAGTATTCTAGAAAATTAATATAACGTCTATGTACATAAATATTTGATCATTACACATACCATGTAGGATGCCCCAATAACATAAGAGCGGCTGTCATAAGACATTACAGAAGTACTAAGATCAATATAAAAAATTCATGACAATTATTATATGAGACAACAACCATAACAAAGGTCCAAATATGCTCAATAAGAAACCCAAATGAGAGAGAAAGGGGATCTCCGTCTCCACAACCCATCCTAGAATGTTGATTCTGCCTACAACTCTAACTATCCATCATCAATTCATGGCATCTCGCATGTCTATTTGAAGATGTAACCATGTGTAGGACCCATTCCTTGAAACTATTCCACACAGTCGAGGGGGGAAATCCCTAAGGTATTGAACTCGTGCCCTAATACAATGTGAGGGTTCTACTCAGTAGATAGATTACCCATGAACTAACATGGAAGTATGCTTCCACTCTTTATATGTATAATATGTATGGAGGCCTTGTTCCTTAGTATGATAAGGGAGTTTCTTCTCTAAGGATATATCAATCATTCCTTAGTGAAACAGGGGAGTTTTATCTCTATATGCATAATGAGTATAGACGACCAACACCTTAGTATGACAGGGGGTACTATAGCCGTGGATAGAGGACTCGCACCATAATGTGATAGAGGAGTAGTGTATCTATCTTCCCAATGAGTATAGAGGACTCACACCTTGTAATGATAGGGGACTACCATCTCCATGAATAGAGGACCTATCCCATAGTGGAATAGGGCAGTACCACCACTATATTTACAACGAGTATAGAGGATCCGCGCCTTGGTACAATAGTGGAGTACCATCTCCATGGATAGAGGATCATCACACTGATACGAAAGTGGAGTACCATCTCTATATAAACTCTTCTATGATCCTTTTTGTCATTATCATCATCAAGAACCACCTAAATAGGTGTTATGCTTGGAATATCTTGCATCATATCATAAAAGATACTATGATGGCCACTATCATGCTCTATATGGAAAAACACTTAGGATAGGCTACTTGTAGGCTAAAATCTGAGTCAAAATGAAGGAGATATGACAGGAATATGTTTTTTAGGAAAACATCATTGTGTATGCGGGGTCCACACAGTGTGTGACCTTTCTATATACCTGGTCATGCACAGGTTCTGGGTCATGCCTATGTACTCCATGAGTATATGGTGTATCTAGAAGAATTCCCGATGAACACATGGGGATCATCATCGATTCATTAGATTGAAACATCAGTATGACAATATGACATTGATAATAGCAATGAATGGCCAAAAAATTGCACTATTGCGATCCTCACAAAAAAACGCTCAAGATAGGCTATTTACATTCACAAATCATACACCCAGTGAGGAAGACACATTTCAACATATAATGCATGAACACTAATTCATGGGACTAACCCATGAGTCTAAATTAGACACCTGGTATTTGTGCTAAAACATCCATATCTATTTTATGTTCATGATGCCTTATACGGTTTACCAATCCGATGTTGTATAAAAGAGTAGTGGCATATACAAGATCCCATAATAATAATAATAATAATGACAATAATATTTTCATTGGGTGCTTCATGAACCCAATACATGATCTCAAAAAAAAGTATTCATTATTGGTCTTGAAATTACTTTCTCAATATCATGGTCATGATATCATAGATAGATCATCAATTTGATGTTGCATGAAAAAATATATGACTAATTCAAGGTTTCCACAACCAAAATATTATATTATTATTTTATATTTTAATTTTAATTTTAGTTTTTTTTTAAAACTTAATCAAAATGGTTGTTAGGGGGAGAATTTCACTCATGTCTTCCCCCTTTTCCCTATTTATGTGTTTTTCGTAAATCCCACGCCCCTACTCTCTATATTTATTAAATAAAAAAATTAAATTAATTACTTAACTAATTTATATCAATCCACCCCATATTTATACACATAATGTGAACCCCACGATCCATTTGACCTCCTCACTCTCCTCTTCAATAGTTATATAATTTATTATTTTGAAATAAATAAAATAGAATTAAATTATTTCAAATTAAAAAATCCATCCTCCAATTTCATTTAATTACTTTTATATTCTTATTATTAACAATAATAATAACCCCCACAATGTTGATCAGATCTGACCACCACATCCGAGATCCAATCTCAACCACCATCACATCCATCCTGAGAAACCTCTGCCATGATACCCCTAGTATGGCGTCCTCTCATAACTGATTTCATCATACCACACATCTTCACCACATGTAAATTAGGAGAACATGGATAATTGACCTGATCCTGAACCACATTTGATTAACCAAAGTTGTCATCACACCTCGATCACATAATTGATCATGATTCCACAACCAAACTACCAATTTAATATGTTTTCAATTAACCATCCCACTCATTTTTCTCTCAACCATCGTGATTCATAGAATTCAATTTCCCTCAAACATGCCCTAGCAATGTCGAACTAAGACCTAATGCTCCAATGGTGAAAAATGTGATGAAAGGTGGGGGAGTGGCACAAGAAAAAATGTTCAAACATTTATAACTAAGAATTATTGAACAAATATAATGTATTGGGAATATCCACGATGAGAACATGGAATAATCATGAATAAAATGAATCAAATAAAATTAATTCATCTACAGGTCTCTTTCAAAGAACATATAATTGCATAATCAAATGTATATGAAAATAAATGCTTCAATGATTTAATAAAATGTGGAAAAATCAAAATTTATGAGTCCTACCTTGATTATTGATTGATAATTGGTGAATAATTAATCTTCTAGCAATGAAGGTGATGATACCATTGCATTCATCATTTGTCTCATTATTATCCTCGATTCGATAATATGTCATCATTTAATCTCGATCCCCCAATGAATGTATTCATAAATCCTCTCAAAAACCTCATAGGGTTATAAGACTAACACTAGATAAATTTTATAATGAAATATTTATATAGTATTTTTAATTCATGAACATTAAAAAAATAACTATATTAATATTTCAATTTAATTAATTATTTCACCCATGTTGGCGCTCAGGACAAAGACCTGATGCAGACCTAGGTTATCTCATGCCTAGGGTAAAACATATATTATGAACTCAATGGAGGTCCCTTATTTTTCATTTAAGACCATGTTTGTGATTTTTTGGCATTAGTATTATTAAATTAATTTAATTAATTTAATTAATTTTTCCAATGAACCTTCTAATAGCCTCTTTAACTAAATATATTACACCAACCAACCATGTGTCACTCCTAGGGTAAACATCCAGCTCCAGATTCAACCATGGTTTCATATTTCTAATCTAAGGCTCCATTCATGAGTTCTTCCAATTCTTCAGGAAAACTACACACATGATAAAAGTATATACTAATAATTTTTTTAAATCAATTCTGAGATCACCATGCCTCAAAATCTCATATCGTCTCAGTGCTTGGATCTAAAAATATTCCTAGGAATTTTATAAAGTCTTACATCGTAAAACCAGAGTCTCCACATTATTCCTTTTTCAAATATTTTCATCCAATTAAATCAGAAACTAAGAAAAATATAGGGATACTGAGCCTACATATGGATCTCCTGCTCCCATTTCCACTCTGGGATCTCAAGAGGCTGCAATAAATCTACCGAAACCCAATGCTCTACCTTCATCTTCTAACATGTGAGACATTGAGAGATGAACTTGGTCACACTCCAACTCATTCCAAACCACCAAAACTCTGGATGAAGGTCTCTTCATATCTTACCTACACTAGGATTTACATCCATTGTAGAAGTGTGATTCTCCCTCATCACCAGCTTTCTAATCGTGACTGGAACCACAGTCCACCTTTGGAAAAATGATGATGTGATTCCCTCCATCAAAGAATCCATCAGGAACATTTTGTTTGGATATATGATCACACTAGACCTTATAGTCAATTTATCACAAATAATCCTTCCCCACATACTTGAGAAAAAGAGGAGTCAGCACCATAGACTAATGATAAGGTTCACCCCTCTTCTCCACTAGGGTCAGCTGTAAAGAAATCAACTACTCGGTCTCCTCGATCGACAAAAATGGATTGAAAACCTCTCTATAAGCATATTCTTCCATATCCACACCCACGGTTTCCCTCAAAATCATGTTGCTTCATCCTTTTCAGGGTCCACTATCACTCACATGTCTGAGAATATATATGACAAGGGCTTGAACTTGGACTCTAAATCTAACTCTATAAGGGATTCCATGTGACTAGAATTCCTATAGCATTTCTAGCACCATCCTCGTACGTCTTGTTTGATTCAACACTAATGTCAAGGAAATTAGTGTACCATCACAGAAAACTACTACAAATTGATCCAAGAATGGTTAAGGAACTAGCTCATATGTCTTAAAAACTCCACTAGGGAATTCAACACAAAAAGGGTATCACCATGAACTCAAAGAAACTGAAAAGGATCAAGGAATCCATGCTTGGTACATCCACCTCTCAAACATAGAGATAGTGATAACTCATCCTAAAATCAAACTTTGAGAACAAGTTTTCCCCAATACACTGGTCAAGGAAGTCACATGTTCTTGAGGGTGGATACACCTCTCTAACAATAACCTAGATCTAGTGTTGTCAATCCACACCTAATCATGAGATATCCTCTACCCATTAAGAAAAAAACATAGTTATTACCCAAAAAATAGTTTGGGACATATGAATCCCACACTCTACAAAATCCTCCAACAACACCACAAACTCTTATATCCCCATGATGTCATCTGACATGAAAGTAAAATGATCAGGTCTTCCCTAGTGAAATTCTATGAAAAGGTCCATCTCACAGTGGTGATGTAGACCCGTCACATTCTAAAAAATATGACATCATGCCATATCATCATTGCAGGAAGTTGATATGTCAAAACATTACAACTCTGAGGGTAATAATACCCAACTTATAAATTGGAGGCAACCTCTTACGAACGAGATCCTCCTACTCTGCCTGGGAATCACTCCTTATTATAGGAAGAAAATCCATTCCACAACAAAACTCACTGGTATTAATCATCTGAGCATGGATTTTAGATTACCAGTCTTTATAGTGGAAAACATTATAGGGTCCCACTACCACTATGGAAACACTTTTGAGAAAGGATCTCTCACTCTCTCTCCTCAAGTAATCAGGTCACACCATTAATAGAATGAGTTAACCATAGATCCTCTCTATAGCAGTATCCAGTACACTGGTCAAGTAAAAATACCTCTATGGGTATCTCTAGGTCTCAAACATAGGCTATGTATAGGGAAATGTGGTTTATGACTCTATGATAAAACATTAGATACTGTAATATAGACACATATCATTCCCTAAAGCACACTCAAAGTCACTAAGTCATATGATCATACTTCCAGAAGTTATCAATTCCATTTCTCGCTTACTCACAACAACTAGGGACCATACTGACACCTTAGCACATCAGAAGGACCTGAAACATACATGTCAAAGGAACTCATGCACCACACCGTGATACTATTCCCTATGGGACCACACAGGCTCACCTACATTGTTTTAGATCGCATCAAAAGAATACCTCAAAATGGGGAAAGTGTCCCTTTTCCTTTTATGTCTAAATCCATGTTGAACATTTACAACACAAGGTTCTACTGAAGCCCTATGTCACCCTGGAGAAGACTTTTCACCCAAACCACCATCAATATGGGTATTATCCAAGTGGCACATTCATAGTATAGGCTCACACCAATCATCTACCACACTAGAAGGTGGGTCTTGGATCACCAAATATCCTAGAAAATCTAGGTCTATGAAACCCATGAAGAGCACTCAATCTAGGTGCATCTGCTTACGGTACCTCTAGAGCCAAAAACTACTCTACAGAGAAGATTGGTCTCGAATTCAACCATCTGATCAATAGGTGTCTACATAATCTAGAAAACTGAGACTGCCACCCAAATTCAAACCTGTACTACATGGGAGTATAGATCATCATGGAAACTCAGGGGACTATATTTCTAGAACTCATGTATCGTGCTTACCTTATGAATACCATCATCTTATCCCACCGGAGTTATCATCTTCTCAATATTCATATAGTCTTCTTCTTGATCCACATAAGGATCAATGAACCACTCAATAGGTAAAATCACTAATTTTTTCCCACTTAAAGAAAATAAACTCAGGGATAAGTCCCTAAAATGAGTCCTTATAACTCAACTGACCAACGTCACAACACGGTCTGAAAATCCAAGCTGGCTATCATCATGGATACATCTTTAAATTTAACAAGGCATGCCACGGTAAGATGAGAATATAAATGGAATGTTGAATCAAGAAGGATATTCAAAGTATTAAATCATATAGGATGCATGTAACATTTATCCCTCCATCCAATGTCACTGTATGCTAAGTTAAAAATAAGGTAGTTAGAGTCCTGGTGTATAGATACATCATCCACCGCTCCAATACTGGGTTCCTTAGCCTAAAAACAGCACTCAAGACACTTGAACACAATTTCCCTAAGTCCCAAAAAAATCATCATCGTGGGCCTAACTCCAAAAACAATCCCAAGGAAGAACCTAAACCTCAAAACTAGGTAGTGTCATAACACTTTAGAATAGGTATTCCCTACGATACCAATATATCACAATCTGATCCACAGTGGTCCACCAATCTAGTAGAAGGACGATCCACAACTAACCCAATCCTGCCTCTACAGGCCATGTGCATGAGAAAAGAACATGATGGAATAAATAAACTGATAGGAATTTTCCTAAACTACTTGTACACTTTCACCCACCATCTCCATGTAGAAGTGTAGAGAAATAATAATAAAATACAATGACATTTTGAGTAAAAACCATTCATGTAATAATATCTAGGGAATACAAAAGACTACGATAGAGTAAATTGATATGTAAAGGTGTAAAATACATGCCCAACAAAAAAAAGTCCCAACATTAAATAATTTGAATAATGCAATCTGATAGAGTTTGTCTCCAGATCATCAACTCAAACCACTGTACATAGTCAAATTCATTCAGGTATCCATATATACCTCTTAAATCATTGTTTTCATGTCCATCATATTCATAAGACATGATAGGTGTGGGAAAAACCCATGTAGGGGTGAGTATATACATAGACAGTAGGATTCCACAAAAACTGAATATGGGGTGATAGAATACATGATATAAGTAGTCAACTCAATCCAAAAAAGGAATGATAGTCAGTATATGAGATAAAAACCATAATGAAATTCTAGATATTCTCAATAAGAAACAAAAATGTGGGAGAAAGGGGATCTCTATCTCTGCAGCCAAACCTAGGATGATGGGTCTGCCTACAGCTCTAAATTGTCTATCATTGACTCCCAACATCTCACCTTTCTATCTGAATAAGTAACCATGTGAAGGAACCAAGCCTCGCCATTATGCCACATAGTCGAGGGTGCACAATATCCAACGTAGAGAAACCATTCCCTAAAAAATATGGGGTTAAATTTAATTGATAGAGGACTCATTCCCTTATATAGGAAGAGGGTTCCACTCTGAATCTGTACAAAAAGTATGGAGGACCCATGCACTGGTACAATATAGGAGTGACATCTCCATGTATAGAGGACCTTCTCCCTAGTGCAATAGGGGAGTTCAATATCTATCTACAAAATAATTATGGAGGACCTATTCCCCTATAAGATAGGGGAGAATCATCTCCACCAATATAGGATCCACTCCATGGTTTGGTAGGGGAGTACCATCCCTATCTGCACAATGAGTATGGAGGACCCGCACCCTGGTATGAGGGAGGAGTACCATCTCAATGGATAGATGACCCATTACCTAGTGTGAAATAGGAGTATTGTATTTATCTGAAAATGTGTACAGAGTACATGTACGCTGGTATGATAGTGGAATATCATCTCCATGGATAGAGGACATGCACACTGATACGATAACAGAGTAATGTCTATATCTGAACTACTTGATGATCATGCCCGATCACTGCCATCGTCAAGCACCACCTAAATAATTTTCATGCTTTGAACATCTCAAATCATATATCAAAATCCACTATGATTTCCACCATCATGTTCTATGTAGTAAAATACTCATGATAGGCTACTCACAGGCAGAAATTTTATTCAAAATGAAGGAGAAATGAGAGTTTGAAGTTATGGAGAGAAATATACTTAGCGTTTATAGAGGCCCAAATGGAATGTAAACCTACCTCATACACATCTTTGTACCCGATTGTTCTCGAGTACCAAACTGTGACTGTGTACCCCTGGGCATGCTCATATACTCTTAGAGTACATGGTGTATATGTCCAAAGGCATGACGAACACCCAAGGATCATCATTGGTTCATCGGGATAAAAAATTAATTCACCAATATGGAAACAAAAATACCCATGAATGTCCATACATATCACACTATTGTGGTCCTCATAGACAAATTCTCAATATAATCCATTTACTTTCCCAAACATTACACCCAGTGAGAAAGAAACATTTCAACACATAACTCTTGAATGGTGCTTCACGGGAATAACTCATGATTCCAAATTAAAAACCTAAAATAGGTGTAAAAATGTATACATAAATATTAGAGTCATGATTTCATAAACAGATCATTAATCTAACATCATATGAAGGAGTTATGGATGAAATAAGATTCCCCAATAATAATAATAATAATAATAATAATAATAATAATAATTCTATTTTCATTAGGTGCATTGTGGACTCAATCTATGTGATTGAAAAATCTATACATCACTGGTTTTGAAATAAATTTCTCAATATCATGATTGTGATGTTGTAGAAGAATCACCAATTCAACATTGCACAAAAAAATATATGACTGAATTAGGGTTTCCACAACCAATAATAATAACAATAATATTTTATATTATAGTTAGTTTTATTTAATTTAAAAAAACATAATCAAAATGGTTGTGAGGGGAAAAATTTCATGCATGGGTTCCCTCGTTCCCCTCTTCATGCACACATCAGGGATCCCACACCCCTCCTCTCTCCATTTATTATGAAAGAAAAATTAAATTTAATTACTTAATTAATTTAGATAAACCCTCCCCATACACATAGAAGGAATGTGCACCCCACAATCCATCCAAGATCCTAACTCTCCTCTTCATCCATTATTTAATTTATTTTTTGTATATAAAAACAAATATAACTAAATTAATTCAAATTCAGAAATTCATCTTCCTATTTCATTTCATTATTTTTATATTATTATTATTATTGTTTTTATTATTATTTTTATTATTATTATTATTTATTCCTACTGAGTTGACCATATCTGACCACTTCATCTGAGATCCAAGAACAACCACCATCATGTCTACATAAGGTAGCCTCCTCCATGAGACTCCATATATGGATTCCACTTGGAACTAATCTCATTTCACTGCACATCATTACCATGTGTAAATCGGGAGAATGGAGATCACAAATCTGATCCCAAACAACCTATGATCAACTTTTATTCCTGTTACACTTAATCACATCCTCAATTGTGAATTCGCACCCATGTTAACAATATAATCCATTCAAAAGTCACCATCCCACTCATTTTTCTCACAACATTCAAGATTCTAGGGATTCGATCAATCTTGAATTGGCCCCAGTAGTGTCAAACTACAACCCCATGGGACAATAGTTAAAAAAATAGAGGATGGTGAGGTAGAGGCACAATAAAAAAGGTGAAAACATCTATGGAAAATAGTTGTTTTCCAAATATCATATATCAGAAATATCCATGGTGAGGACATGGCATAATTAGAAATTAAATAAATGTAATTCTTTTGAGAGGCTCATATGAAAAACATACAATCATAGAATCAAAATCATATAAAAATTCATGCTTTAATGACTTAATCAAAATGGTAAGAAACAAAAATTAAAGATACCTGAATTTATTAAGTATCAATCATCAGTTATGGAATCATCTTCTAGTGATAAAGTTTAGTATACTACCACATTCATTTTTTGTCTCACAATTATCCTCGATCTTATCATCTATCATTCTTTGACCCAAATATGCCAATAAAGTTCATCAGAGATCCTATAAAAAATCCTAGTGTTATGTGACTAACCATAGAAAAAATGCATAACAAATTATTTACAGAGGATATTTAGGTTAGGAACTTTTATAAAATAATTAAATAAATATTTCAATTTATTTAATTTTTTTCCTTTTTGGTGCTCAAGACAAACACCAAATATCGACTAAGGTTATATCATTCCTAGGATAAACTTCACATTCTAGACTAAATGATGGTATCATATTTTCTATCTGAGTCCCTATTTTTAAATTTATTTTTGTTAGGGTTATTAAATAAATTAATTAATTTATCCAATGCCCCCATCAATGACCCCTTTAATTGAACATCATGCACCAATAAATCTTAGGTCACGTATAGGGAAAACCCCGTGCTTTGGATTCAATTGTTGTATCATATTTTCAATACAAGGATCCATTCATGGGTTATTACACTTTTTTATGAAAATTGTGTGCATGATAAAAAATAAATTTTTATATTTTTATAACATTAATTTCAGGCACAACGTTCCTCCGAATCTCATTTCGTTTCAACCTTTGGCTCTGAAAATATTTTTAAGAATATTCCAATGTCTTCCATTGAAAACCCATAGAATATAAATGTTAATATAATGTAAAAAATAGATAAATGATTATTAGTAAGGTATATCATCCTACTTATGAGATCATCCTATTCTACCTATACTTCTTTATTACTAACAAAGGAAAAACATATCCCATCAACTCAGAAACACCACATCCTTCGTATAAGATGGTCAATCAATTAATGAACCATATAGATCTAGTCCATACCAGGAATGGTGTCATAAGGCCTCATTACAACCTTGAAAATATACCATTTTAAGATGTCTTATCCAAGATTCAGGCCACACTATCAATAGAGTTGTTTGATCATTGAATCTCCACTGATAAGTGTCTCCAAATGTAAGGGTCAAGCCAATGGATCTAATGGAATATCAAGATCTAAAACATGGTATTCACTAAGTAAATAGCAGATAAAACCTATTTCTACCAATAATAAAGATAAATTAGATAAGATAGATATCATTCCTCAAATCATACTCAGTGGCTCTAGGTCATAAGCCTCCACTACATTCAACTTCTTATGTCCATAACCACCAGCTCTCTGAGCCTGTCATGAACCGTTTGGGGTGGTGGTGGTAATAGTGTAAAATTTTGGACAACTCTCAATGCTCTACCATCTCCTCTACCACATATTCTACCCTATTGATCTCCCTGTTTATACAACTTCTTCTACCTAGATGATCCATTGACCATCTCTCTATCTTCCACATGACAGGTTGGGAAATCCCATGTGATATATCCCAGTCTATCATAGGAGTAACATTTCCACTTACTCAACTCACTAGAACCATCTTATGACCCATATGATTTATATACTCTATCCTAAGACTATCACTAAAAACACCTCACCCCTCTAGATCCCTATGTATATCAACAACTACTTGTAATTCTCATCTCTATGATTCCCACTAACATAACCGACTACCAAAATCTTCCCATCTAGAATTATCTACAAAAATAAGGCATGCTTTAATTCTTAGTGTGTGTTGGGATATAAATGGACGCCACTCCAAATTTGATATCTCAATGAAGTCCCTACTCAAAGGTATGTTCTCAAAAGTATACATCCTGAACCATGTCCATAGATTACCATAAGAAGTTAGTGAACCGCAATTAATACTCCTCAACTAACATGTTATCCTTATAGAGCTCCAAATTCTCAGGGATATGTACTGCCTAAAATGTTGTTGGTTAAAACTCCTCTATGAAGAGTAACTCGAAAACTATCTAGGTGGGATCCAACACCTCATGAACCTGATTCACTAGGATATACCATCACTATATAGTTACATGGGGAAGGCACACTGCTAGAACCAGAATCTGATTATAAGGGTCCCTAACAGGGTGAAGAACGCACCCAACTGACTCAATTCAGTCATCTTATACCTAGGGATTTTGATTTCCCCAAAACATGAGGGGTATCTTCCTTTAAAACTCATTAAGTGCACTCATATTGAGAATAAATTTTTTTGGTACTATCAGGAAGAACAGTTTCCTAGAAGGTGGTGGTAAGATTGAGATACCACCCAGAAGTACCACATCCAACACCAACTTCGAACTGAAGCCTCATAACTAAACAGATCATCACCATGATCCCATTGAAGAAATATATCTAGTTATCAATGTGGATGCATCATGCAATAATCAATATAAACCATGGTTAATGATCATATCTGGGAAGTTGACTCAAGAAGTACTGGGAAATGAGAACTCATTCCTGTATAATTCATGTACCAATGTTCTCCCAATGACTAGTTCCTATATGTATTGATTCAATAATTAGGTTATCTATGTCTAGGTGAATGGTTATTTCAGCTGTTACATCATCACTAGGTTCCTTGTCCTGAGATCCAAACTTGAGACAAATTAACATTGTTGTTGTAGTTCAAAATCCACACCTCAACGATATATTATATCCAATATTTGTAGTCTTAAGAAAACCTAATGGATTTGATACCATTATGTCACCACCCACACCACCAACTCCTTCTTGGCCGGTTTTAATCTAAGTGTGACAATCCAATTCTTCTTTCAATATATTATGGGTCAGAAACTAGTGCAGAGTAGACATATCACACACATGAATGGCCTTATACTATGGTACCTATACATAAACACACATCCCAAGAACCAACATAATTTAGAAAGAAAATATACAACCAATATTATGATTCATATATACCACTAAATCACACATCATAGTATGACATAATTACAAGGAATCAAATGGAAAAATAAAATCCCACCAAAACGATAAAAGAGTCAAACCTACTAGGAAGTAGGGTAATTATATCAAATAAAACTCCTAGACCCGAAAATGATATGCCTTAACAAAGTAAACTCCACCTTCTCCTAGTCCTCTAAGGACTCCATAAAAAAGTATATCATTTTTGTAAGACCTGACATGTGTGGGAAAAGCTCGTGTAGGGGTGAGTATAAACATACCCAGTAGGACACCCCGAAATCACCAAACAAAAATCATAAAAAGATTTGTAATATCAACATCAAAATGGAATTTCAATCATAATATGAGACAAATTGACACAAAACCCATATATGCTCAATATATGCACCAAGTCCCAATGTAAGGTCACCATCATGCTATTAGCCTACTATTTAACTCAAATATTCAAGGTAAAACACATTCGTGATAACTCGCTCTTTAGGTCTTTTTGAAACTAATGGAACTCATCCAAGAGGTCATGTCTATTGGGCCTTTCTAGAATAAGTTCATACTAGAACTCAGAATATGTTAATACACAAGTAGGGGATCACACCTAGGGATTCTAGGGGAAAACTAAACATCTCAAGAATAATTCTCTAGGATAGAGGTCACATTCCCTAGAATTAAATAATGGGATACCTAACCTGGCCTATAAAATAATGGAAGTGGGTCACACCTAGGGCCACACGGAGGGATACATGGCTATATCGAGAACTAACCCATAAATGGAATCACTTATCCTATGCTTAGAATGGTATACCTCACTATAACTTAATATGCGATGGACCAAGGGATCACACCCTATGGGCACTCATCTAGACTAAAGAGGATAGGGGATTAAACATTCCCATGGAGGATTACATGATGTATATAGGAAATACATAGTGTGTCTTTCTAACATTGAGCCTTCCCGACTCTAATCCCATGGATATGCCTATGTACTATAGTCGTTCTCATGTACACTAACAATTACTGCATATACTATTCATCCTTGAGTTCCCTGGTCATTCAAGTGTAATGTGGTCATTCTCATCCATGTTCATGTGTACACATAAAGTCACTAACTTCAGGTCACATAACACGTGGGCATAGAACATGACATGTGATATTTTTCTCTGTGTAAACCCTAGCCAACGTAAAAGGGGGACCACACGGCGTGTGTTCCTCAAAAGTACACACCATGTATTTTGGTATTTTCTAGAAACTCAATTCAATTCAATTTATATCACCTACATTTCCATCACTTGAGGATCCAATATAAATCCTGTCTATAGATCTCAGATATATGGGTTACCTAGCTCTAACCATCATAGATGGATAATTTCTAGCCACCCAACCACATGGGAATCGCCTTCCATCTCACCATGTTAGTGGAACATCCAAACTCATGAAATGAAGATATATGATCCAACCTAGATCTTTTATCATCACCATCCCACCAATATAATTCCTTCAATCCTGATCCAAAACATGTGGAAGTGATATTTTCCACCAAATATCGATTATTCAATGATCGATTTTCAGGTATTTTCATACCATTGGTCAAAAAGAATATCAAAAATGAATGATCGATGAATGATGGGAGAAACTCATGAATCATAAAAGTGGTTTATAGTCATTGAACATTTTTCAGGTTGGCTTCTATTCATTTATGAAGATATGATAAACATAATAAATAATCAAGGATTTACAAAATATTACCAATTCTTACTTCTAGAAAGATAAATAAATTATTTTAAATCATCAATCGACATGTGAATCAATTTGTTAGAATAATTGATTCACATTAAATAATGGATAAAAATAGGGATTAAATCAACACAAAAAAGGTTCTAAATTTATATTTGATCAATTGTACTTGAGGAATTAATAATGTGTTATTTTCATTGGCCAGATCCAAGAGCCTTGGTGGGGAAGACGACTCCTTGGAAAATAAATCATTTATCCATGATCTCATTATCATTTTCTAATCTCTCCTCTATATTCCACTCCAATACCTAGGGTTATTTGACTAACCCTAGGTTTTTTCTATAGTCGTGTTTAAATAGAAGAGGTATTACATCTAGTAAACTTAACACAAATTTATTTATATATTTATTTTACAATTATTTCATCCACGATAGCTCATAAACAATACACATGACACATGAAAAGCTTATGTCCTTCCCAAGGTAATACCCATATTTTGGATTTAATATAGATTTGGGAATTATCATATGAGACACCTTTCAGATGATGTTCCATTATTTTATGAAAAATTTGCAAGTGTTATATAATATTTTTTATATTTTTAATATATCAGTACTCTAGATTCACAGTCCCTAGAATCTCACATCGATTCACTACCTAACTCTGAAAATATTCAATAAATTATTCTAAATTATTAAAAGGAATATAAAATGTCATTACATGGAAAATTTTACCGGATCTCGGGGGTACCATAATACCTATAATACATTCCCTATAATCTTTAGAGGTAACTGATAAGTATAATGGGTTATATTATATTGTGGGGGATTATTTTCCATAGAATAAGATCAATATACTCAAATTTTGAATTACATACATACATACATATTTATTTATGAGTTTATGAGTTTATCTATTTATAGAGTTTAAATCTATAAATAGATAATTTTGGGGAGAATAAACAGACAATAATTACTGGGGGAGTTTATGAGTTTTGATTATTGAATAGCATTATATAATAAAATTGATAAAGTGGGAGTTATGAATTAATTTCAATTGATACTTTGTTAATATAGAATTGTTATTACACTAATAGTTAAAGTAATCTCTCAAACACCATTCTATAATTTTTGTAGTGTTTGAAATAAGTTCACATTGGAGTCATATTATGACTTATTTCTTGATATAATCCATTCATGAGTATTAATAGTGTTTTCATGTTGTATTTTTTATCAGTATTCTCAGGGATGATTGAGTGGTTTCTTAGAGATGATCCAAATGTAAAGAAATGGAAAATAAATTAGGACCTATCATTATGGATGGTAAGGGGTTCCATCAATATAAGGATAGGATAGTTCACTCCAAAATTAAATATCATTCTACTATAAATTTTCATGTGATGCTTGGAAATGGTTATCTTATGAGAAAATAGAAAAATAGATGGTTCCAATTATCACATGAAAAATAATTAATATCAGTTTTCAAATATAGTCTTGTAAGATAGAAAAAATAATAGATGGGAATCATTCAACTTTTTAATGATGAGGATGGATTGATTTTCTTAGTTTATACCCTAAGCTGGTTTGAGACCATAAGGTTACAAAAATTGAGATATAATCTTATTAGTGATGACTCATTAGGATATATCATAAAAAATAATTAAAAATTCTTGTAGTTATTATATACATCCAACTTATATTTATATTTATTTACACCTTCATGGCCACTTAGTTCACTAATATAAATCTAACCTCTTTTAAAGGTCATTTAAAGGTTATCAATCTCATTTCAGGTATCTTGATTAATTAGTAAGTTTAAAAAAGGAACATCATGTAGAAGAGATATAATTCAATGAGAATATTTTGATAATATTATATTAAATGATTAGATATCTCATTAAAGGTTTTAATATGCATAGAGTTTAATGTCTCCTTGATAGCATTTATTTAAAATCTATTCAATATTCTTACTTAAAGTCACACTATTTCTAGGGGAAATTGGATTCACTATTTTCCATTGTCAACTAGAACCAATATAAACACTAATTACACTTATCTTAATGGGTTCAGGTGTAGAGTTGGGTTTTTGAAATACCCCTTGGGATTTTTTGGTCCTTGAATGTCAATATTGACATTTTTAACTCACTTACCACTAAATCACTAGCCATATATCATGGTATCAAAATTTTTAAAGACAAATATCTTTCATTTGGTATGATCAAACTAGAATCAACTATTATTGACATATATTTAGCTACTCCCTTAGATATTCGGTGATAGGTATATTAGACTCTCAAATAATGAAAACAACTAATTGAGTAAAACATTATTATCTAACACATTAAGAAATAAAGGAATATAGAGGTCGACTCTATGGCTATGAGTGGTGACCCTTTAAAGGAAATTCCAAAAAAAATAACCATTAGTTCTCACACTCGTATTTATAATAAAAAATATTTAGTGATACTTTAGGCCTCTGCTACATCAGCATCCATTTTCAATTAGTTTTTATGCTTTTCCATTTAGTTTTTATAAAAAAATAATTTGGTATAATATCTTCTTTCTATTGGATTAGATATTTCTAATATCATCTATAATGGTTTAAATAATCCAAAAGTTTTAAAAACCAATATTTATATTGATAACATGAATACTATAGTCAATGGTAGAGTATAGGTTACATTCATCCCACTCAAAGATGGAGATAACATGACTAATGGGATTAATTATAGTCAATGGTATCTATAAGATAATATATGTTATCTATGATGGAGATAAAATGGTAAATTATTCTTAGTTAAACACAAGTCTGGAAAAGTTTGAGGATATTTTAATGGGAAAATATGACTTGGTGGATGATCTATTTGTTTAGGTGAACCAAACTATGATCTCAATTTTAGGTTATGGTAAAATTCTTGAGGATTCCATTATGGTGAATAATCTAATGAAAATATTCTTAGATAATTTTTATACAATGATTTATTCCATAGATGATTGAGGTTTTGATGAGTGAACCATTGATAAAATCAACATTATTTTGATTACTTAAGAGATGAGGAGTGGTTCAACATTAATAATAAAAGAAATATATAAGAATGAGATAGATTTTAATAACTGAAAATATTTGCAACACATTGATCCTATAAATTTTGATGAAGAGGAAAGAGTTTCTATAAATGTTAATATAGATTTGAATAACATTCTAAAGGAATAAAATGGGGAAAAGGTAAATATAAGGTGCAAAAGGCATTCATTTTTTCAACTAAATAAATATTACCCACTTTTTTGTTAATTTCCATATAATGGAAAAAGAACATGAGGGAGGAAATAAATATAAAAGATCATCAATGAGGAAAATATGGATAGTGTTCATGGTGGTCGAAATTCTTTCAATGGTAAAATAAATTACAATCTAAGGACGAATAAGAACATTATCCCAAATTATGATGCTGCATATGGTGATGAGGAAAGTGAAAGGGGTCTTGAAGACCAAGAGGATTAAAGGAAAATGTATTACATAGAAAAATAAAATCATTCCTAATATCCATATAATAATGAATAAAAATGAGGGAGTAGTGAAGATAAATAATGTAGTAATGTGGAATAGAGATCATTATGTTATTGAATGATAATAACAAACCTAAGAGAAAAAAAAGATTACTAAAATCTTAGAATGATTCATTTTAGAAATATCTTAATGTATCAAAATCCAAATATGAGGAGACATGAGTATTACAAACAAATATATTTCATCATTTTATATAAATATTTAATTCATTTTATAATAATACATACCCAAGAGTAGTAAAGTTTCGGATTCTTTGAATACTATATAAATAATCATATTATTTTATAAAATATCTTCAATATCGCCCAAAAAGTTCTTCTCTCATAGTGTCCTTCTTAGATATTTCTAGTTTAATGACTTTCTTCTTTACCTAGGGAAAATAGAAACATAATAAAGAGTGATATTAGATTCTCAGTAATTTTAAACCTGAAATATATCAATCAATGATCCTATAAAATAAAAAGGTAAGAATAAGGGTACAAGATCATGATCATAACATTCAAAGTTAAAAACTAATTAGTAATAGATCATAAATTATGATTTAAGGCCTAAATCTTTATCATTTCAAAATAATGATTCATAAGAGTAAGGATTATTCATTAATAAATAATGATCCATTATAGCACAACATAAGCATAAAATCATATGAATTGTATCACAATAATTATCATATAATATCATTTCATTATTAAAGGATCGCTTCCATGACCAACAGTATATAATGGAAAAATTCCTATATTGTATTGGGTTCACTCCCCCAACATCTTTTCATTCCTTGAATGGGTTCACTACATATCATCTTTCATAATATCTCTTAAGATATCAATCATTATCCAAAACATTCTAGGGATAAAGAATTCTTGGTCGACCCGCTGTTACATAATGAAAATCATATGTATGTGTGCTTCCAGATTAAAAAATATTCATTATATATTCATATCATAACCTATGGAAAAAAATATATTTCTTAATTATTTACACAAAAAATAATAATATGACATCCAAATAAATAAAATAGATGATATCATAAGATTGTATCCCTAGTAATGCATATGAAATATAAAAGGATGTTGAAAAAGATAAAAAAATAACTTTTAATGAGAAATTTAATATTTAATTGAAAATAGGGGAAAATATAAACACCTGTAAATTCTGTATTATTTTTTTAATTATATGGAATTATTACGAGACTACAAAAATTGACGGTACATAATTCAAGGGCCCGGAGAGCCCAGAACAGAATTTTGAAATATTTATAATGTACGTTCAGTAAACGTGTGGGGGGAAATATCTATCATTTGAACTAGTCCTCAAATTGAAATTCTGAGGGGACCATTGTAATCGCAGTGCCAGGATTCTATTAGGAAAAGCTTATCATTGGTCAACAAGGGTCATACGGAAAAGTTATTTTGTTTGACTTTTGGAAAAAAATATAAAATAACTAAAGAAGTTATTTTATGGATTTTTCAACCATTGAGCGGTGGTGGCGGGACTGCAGATTTTTTTGGTCATTTTTTGTAGGTCATTAAATGATCTGTTACACTTGGTTGAGTAACCACTATGCTCTGGAAATAAATTGGTTCATTAATTTCAGTTCATTTCTGAACCACATTAATGAACCAAAAGTTAAACCCTTTGACTTTATCAGTTAATAAATCAATTGGCATGGATTAGAGGAATGTGGGAGTAAAATTAAACGTAACACTGGTGATGTCTTCCACCAACAACGAATGGTGATTCGACAACCTCATTGAGGATTCGATCCAGAGATCGACGAACATCGACGAACATCTTCGAACAAAGGATTCTCCTCCTTCATCATCTGCAACTCCAACGTGTTCAAGGTAGGCGAATTAATATTTCTAATTGTTTAATAATTCATCATACCTCGTTCTTGAATAATGTGATGAATGTGGATCATCTGACTAATGGGTTCATTTGCGATTCGCTTGAATCTGTGGGAGGTTCTTGTGGGTTTTTTTGGGTTAAAACTTCATCTTGGTGTTGTTTTGATTTTCGTCACATGATATAACACTAATGAGGAGGGTGTGGGATGACCCAAAAAATCCCTAAACCCTTCAATGATCTCATTTTTAAGGCATTCTTCGTGGGAAACTGAGCAATATGGTGGCAAGACGAAATCAAGGTCCACACGGTAAAGGCGGCATCACAGGAGGCTTGTAGGTGCATACTAGAAAGAAAAAAGAGCACCAAAGCTACACCAGTGACCCGAAAAAGCACTGATGGCGCGGAACCACCGGCACGACAACACTGGAGACTGGCGGTAATGATAGGGTGGCGGCACCCGCAGGCGCCGCAACGGACAGGGGGTGGTTGTCCATCACTGGCCGCGCTGAAGGCGGTTGGCGGGCCGCGACTCTGTCTGTGAGGAGACGTCACAGCTCCAACTTCAGAGGAGATTTCACGGCTCCAGCCATAGTGGTGGAAGACCCGTGTATACAAGTCCCACCCTAGGCTAGTCAGTTGGGGGGCGGCGCCAGCCTCGCACTGCTGGTTGGAGAACCCGAACGAACACAGTCTTTTAGAGGGAGAGCGGAACCCACACCAGCTGTAGAGCCACACCCAGCTAATAGGCCGGGCCGGTCCTATGGCCTAGGGGGCCAAGCCCATAGCCCATCCGATTCAGTTCGGGCCCAGAAGATCGGGACGGGTTGACCCGGACTGGGTCGGGTCAGCTCAGACCCAATTTGACCCAATTTTTCTTAAAGGATCATAACTTCTAAACCAAGCGTTCGTTTGATGAATCGTCTATATAGATGGATCCCTTTGGACAAGACCATCATTTTGAGATACTCCACTTCGAGTTTGGAGAAATTTTTAGTATAGCTTGGTTGGATCGAACTCAAATCCAATCGGGCCCTTGGTACTAAAATGCATATAACTTATAGACCGAGCATTTAATTGAAACTTCGTTTGTTATGTTGCAACCCTTATGACATGGGTGTTATTTGGGTTATTTCTTCATGGGCCTTTATTGCAGTTAACATACTATTGATGGATTGAGGAGTAGAATCTATGGAACTCAAGCGCACCTAGTGCGGGAATCCTGTGGCTGGCTCTCAAGGGAAGAACGACCCTTTGTGAATTGGCATCAGAGAGACCATGTGTGGATCGATGACTTACGACCCTGTGTGGATCAGCAGTAGCGTGAACCAATGAGGACCAACCTTAGAGTGTCCCATCGGGGATCATTAACATATGACCCTGTGTGGATCAATGACTTATGACCCTGTGTGGTTCAATAGTAGTTTGACCCGATGTGGACCAGTCTTAGAGAGACCCGTCATGGATCAGCGACTTACGACCCTGTGTGGATCGATGACTTATGACCCCATGTGAATCTATGACTTACGACCCTGTGTGGATCGACGAATTACAACACTGTGTGGATCGGTGACTTAAGTCCCTGTGTTGATCTGTAATATAATGACTTGTTCGTGGTTTAGTAGTGGAACTTCACAATAGAATAAGATGATTTATATTTATAAATAATAATTATTATTCATGTTCTTTAAGTTATATATCTTATGTGAGCTGTCTTTTACTTTGTTCTTTGATATTGAGATCATGCTTTGTGGTTTTTCCTTTGTGGATTTATGGGAGATATTTGGGGGTCTCGGGGTCTCTACTGGGTATTGTTATACTCACCCCTACACAGGCTTCACCTTCACCGTGTTGTGTCTTTTGAAGATGGAAGTCAACTTTGATCGATATTTGGAAGCCAAGACTAGACGGTGTAAAGGGGTGACTGGTTGACATGGATAGTCGTAGTGATGATTTGTACCTACCCTTCAGGTAGGATCATTGGTGGAAAAATCCAAGATCTATTTTTCCTTTTTAATGTACTTTCTTTGAGTTGGGTTTGTATACTATCCCATTCTACTTCAGTTCAAAATTTTAATTCTAGTAGTTATACTTTGTGGTTTTCTCTTATTGTATTCTTGATCTGTGTGTTTGTAGGTTTAACAGTAATGCCTTTCCATTTTAGGGATATGATTTTACAGTGCTAGTCTTCCACACCTGGCCAATGGAAGGTGGTATTGGGGTAGTCAAGGCACATGCCCCTGGGGACGGGTCATGACAAAGTTGTATCAAAGAGAATTCGATTATACCAGAAGAACTGGGAGTCTGTGTTTTCAATGGGGCAATGGTGTTACGTTTTTTGTATTTGGTTTTCAATTTAGTGATTCTAGTGATAGTGCGGTAGTCGATGTATCTATACACCGTGACCCTGAGTTCTGATTTCTGACTCAATATATGAAAACACTATTTGCATGTGTTTTTCAAATGTTTTTTCCTTTGGATCTCTTTTGAGTCAGCTCAATAGGTAAAACTTATTGACCATGACACATATATTTATTTATAGTATGTTTCCATGTAGACATACTACTAGCATTATAGTGAGATATCATGATGATGGCCCACTAAGAGATGCAGCCTCGGTGCAGGGCCCTCTTACAGTGATAGCACCTTCGGGTGGCGCACCAGTAGCACCACCACCCGTAGAGAAGCAGTTTCCCCCAACCCCACTAGTGGAATTCTCATGCCTACTGAGCACTTTTCATGAGTTCTAGAGACTTATACCTCTGATATTTAGAGGTGAGATAGATCCAGAGGTGGCTGAGGACTGGTTGGAGGCTGTGGCATGGGTTTTCAGTTTGGTCGAGACACCAGCAGACCAGATGGTGATCCTAGATGCTAGTCTCCTTAAGGGCACAACAGGTAGATGGTGGATCCTGACACTCCAATTGTATGATGATGATACCCTCACCTAGTTGGACTTTTAGGGCCTCTTTAGTGTGGAGTTCATTCCAGCAACACTATGCTCTGTGTGTATTCAAGAGCATCTACACTTACAACAGGGAATCCTGACAGTATCCCAGTACTCGGCGAGATTCACTAACCTCTCCCTCTACTCCACTAACATGGTATGGGACCCTTTATTCAGGGACCAAACCTTTGAGATGGGTATTTTATGGGAGATTAGAGCATAAATTATATCTCTCAACATACCGATGTAGGCTGGAGTGCTTAAGCGAGCACTTCTGGTGGAGATCTTCCTAGCTGAACAGGCATCGACAGCGACAGCCACCAACGGACGTCATGTAGCCAATTCATCTACAGAATGTAGTAGGAATATGATGAAAAGGACCAAGAGGGCCAGAACTTCTGGTGGATGACCCCAGGATGTATGGTCATAGGTATGAAGCTCATGAGATAGAGGGGTTCAGTCGAGGATCATATTTCGCTACTCGTGCAGCGGGAGGGGCCACATGGCTCATGACTGCCTGACCCACTGCATCAATGATCAGAAGAACTTCATGGTAATGATAAGGAAGAGGTATATATTCGATCGGGGAGGTCCATAGGGTGGTGTACATGGTAGAGGAGCTATCCGTGCAGCAGGCAGTGGGCTGAAATTTGAGGTTCTACCGCTACCATTTCTTGGAGGTCCACCCTGACCCGAGGGAGTAGGTGGATAGGGATTAGATCAGCTTCAGGCAGCTGACGCATAAGACAAACAAAACTCTAGATATGATTCAAGGTAAGATTTATGTCTACTCCACCCTAGATTCAGTTCTTATAGACATAGGTTCCAGCCACACTTTCATTTCCACAGCTCTCATTTGGAGCTCGGAGATTCCAGTGGAGCTGTTGGCTCGATCCTTATGGAAAGAGACTCCTAAATGAGAGGATTCGATGATTACACACTAGTTCCAATAGTGTGAGAGTACTCTAGGAGGTGAGAGATTCTGTTGGAATCTCCTAGTAGCAGCATTTAGGCTTTACGGCATCATCTTGGGTATATACTGGCTATCAATAGTCTCTGCTCAGATCGACTATTTTAGGTGAAAAGTATGATGTGTCTGTGAGGATTGGACTAGATTATCCTTCACCAGAGAGAAGGGAACCTCTGCAGCTCATGATGGAATTTCTCGAAGGAGGGTGCAGCCGATCACTCATCATATGGATATCCTTACCCTTGGAGTAGTTGAAGAGAGGAGTCTGAGTTATCCTGTAGTATAGGACTAGTTTGTTGATTTCTTTCTTGAGGATGTTTTGGGACTACCTCATCACAGATAGGTAGATTTATATATAGACCTGTACCCCGGGACGGTACCAATATCTACACCATCATATCATATGGCTCCGGTGAATCTTCGTTAATTGATGGTATACCTGGAGGACTTTCAGAGGAAGGGGTTCATAAGGCCAAGTGTTTCTCCATGGGCAGCCCTGATTTTTCTCAACAAGAAGGAATACATAAGTTGGAGTCTTTTCATAGAATATTGGTTATTTAACAAGGTGACTATGAAGAACAATTATCCACTCTCTAGGATTGATGATATCTTCGATCAGTTGAAGTGTACTCGGGAGTTTTCAAAGATATACCTCAGATTCGGCTATCATCTACTCAGGTTATGAGATGAGGATGTACCGAAGATGCCCTTTAGATGTCGGTATAGACACTATTAGTTCTTGGTGATGCCTTTTGGAATGACCAATTACCTAGCAGTGTTCATGGGACTCATGAAAAGGATCTTCCAGACTTACCTCGATCACTTCATGGTGGTCTTCACTGACGACATCTTGGTGTACTCACCGTCGGAGGAGGAGCACACCACTCATCTACAAATAGTTCAAGATACACTCTGAGATCACCAGCTTTATAGTAATCTCTCAAGGTTCCAGTTCTGGATATGGGAGATCCATTTTCTGGGACATGTTATCTTGGAAGCTAGAGTTTTAGTGGATCCAGTGAAGATAGAGGCAGTGCTTGCTTGGGATCCACCCAAGAGTGTGACTGTGGTGTGGAATTTCCAGGGGTTGGCTGGGTACTACCAGAGATTTTTACTTGACTTTTACAGAGTAGAAGCAACCTTGTCAGCTCTGACAAAGAAGGGATAGACTTTATTTTGGATAGAGAGATTCTAGAAGAGTTTCTAGGAGCTGAGATGGAGACTAGCGAGTGACCCCATATTGAGGCTACTACAATAGGGTGTTGGCTATGTAGTTTACTACTACGCATCTGGACCAGATTGGGATGTGTCCCGATGCAGGAATGAGTGGTGATCATCTATGTCTCATGACAGCTGTGGCAGTATGAGAAGAACTATGTTACCCGTAACCTAGAGTTAGCAGCAGTTGTCTTTGCCTTGAAGATGTGGTGGAACAACTTGATGGGTGAATGATTTACTGTCTAACCTGATCACAATAGTCTAAGTAATATCTTCACATAGAAGGACCTAAACCTAATACATCAGTGATGGGTGGAGTACCTCTAGGACTATGAATTTGAGATAGTCTACACTCTTGGTAAGGGGAACGTGGTGGCAAACGCACTCAGCAGTAGGTCTAGTTTATAGTTGCTGAGTGAGGCAACAGAGTAGCTTGCCACATTGTAGTTTTCTTTTGTGGATAGTGATGAAGTATATTACCTCCAATATATGACAATTACTCCCCCACTCCTTCAGTGATTCAGGGAGTCACAACTTGTGGACATTGACTATGAGACCCTACATGCTCAAATATCCTCAGGACAGGATCCTGAAAGATTTTATGAAGGTGGGAAGCACGACATACTTTTCATAGGATGCACCATGGTACCAGTGATTATACGATTTAAGGTGTTGAGGGAGTTCCAAACGTCCCCTTTTGCGGTACATCTTGGTGTGGAGAAGATGTACCAGGACCTCCAGCGTCAGTACTGGTGGCAAGGGATTAAGAAAGCAATGGCATAGTTCATGTCATGATGCCTTACTTGTCAAGAAGTGAAGGTTGAACATCAGGTTCCAGCAGGCTTAGCATGACCACTTGAGGTCACTAAATGAATGTGGGATGGCATCTCCATGGACTTCATGACAAGGTTACCATGTATGTCTATGGGCCAAGATTCCATATGGGTGATCGTTGACCAACTCACCAATTCAGACCACTTCCTACTCATCCAAGAGCATAGATTAGTAGAGGGATTGGGACGCCTCTATGTACAGAAGACAATACATCTTCATGGGGTTCCATTGACGATCGTCTCAGATTGTGACACTCATTTTACATCTCAGTTATGGAAGTGATTGTAGGAGGAGTTAGGGACTCAACTACATTTAGGCACCACCTTTAATCCTCAGACAAATGGTCGAATAGAACAAACCATACCGACTCTTGAGGACCTGCTCCATGCTTGCATCCTTTATTATGGCCATATTTGGGAGGATAACTTTCCATTGGTGGAGTTCCCATACAACAGCAACTATCACTCCACCATCGACATGGTACTATTTGAGGCCTTTTACAGGTGACCATGTAGATCACCTCTATGCTGGAAAGATCCATTGGAGTCAGCACTTATGGGTCCAGAGTTGGTATGGGCTACCACTAAGAAAGAACAGATCATCCAAGAGCAAATGTAGACTGCACAGAGCAGGCAGAAGTCTTATTCCGATAGGAGACGGAGACCCTTGGAGTTCAAGGAGGGAGACCATGCCTTCCTATGGGTCTCACCTCGATGAGGATTGTGGATATTTGGCTAGGGTGGAAATCTATCTTTAAGGTTCATCAGACCTTTCCATATTATCAGTAGAGTTAGTAAGCTAGCGTACTAACAAGCTCTTTTCCTCTAGATGCACAAGGTTCATCACTTTTTCCACGTGTCGCATATGAGGAGATATGGGCATGATCCATCGCAAGTCACTGACCGAGGCAAGATGGACATTGACACTAGGTCAACATTTGCATATTTCCCAGTGTAGATTGAGGATCGATAAGATAAGGTCCTATGAGGGCGGTCTATTCCTCGGGTGTGAGTTTGGTGGCAGCACAGGAACCTCTAGGAGAGCACATTAGAGAGGGAGGCACATATTCATGCTCAATAAGCCCATTTGTTTCTTTAGTTTTTGTTGTGGATTTCCGGGACATAATTCCCTGAGGTGGAGAGAATGTAAAGACCTGAAAATTTCATATAATTGTTTTAAAAAAATATATTGAATTATTATGAGACTAAAAAAATTGACGGTAGGTGATTCTAAATCCCGGAGAGCTAGAAATAAAATTTTGAACTTTTTTAAGGTACATTCAATAAATGTGAATGTTGGAATTTCTATCTTTTGAACCGTTTCTCAGATTGAAATTCTGAGGGCACCGTTGAAATCGTAGCGCCAGGATTCGCTTAGGAGAAGCTAAACTATGACCGCCAAGGGTTGGAACAAAAATGTTATTTATTTCATACTTTTTAAAAATAATAATAAAATAACTAAATAAGTTATTTTATTATTTTTTCAACCTTTTTACAATGGTGGAGGGAATACAAAGTTGGTTGGTCATTTAATATAGGTCATTATGTGACCTATTACACTTTGTTGAGTAACCACTATGCTCGGGTAATTAATTGGTTCATTAATAGTGGTTCATTTGTGAACTAATTTAATGAACCAAAAGTTAAAGACTTTAACTCTAAAAGTTAATAAATCCATTGGGATGGATTTTAGGAATGTGGGATAAATCTTTGAAGAACCACCAGGGATGTCTTCCTCCAATGGAGAATAGAGATTTGACGATGCTGTTGAGGATTCGATCTGGAGATCAATGAACGCCGATGAACATCTTCGAATAAAAGATTATCCTCTTTTTTCATCAGTGAATCCAACATGTTCAAGGTAGAGAAATTAATCTTTCTTAGTGTTTAAAAGATTCATCATACCTCATTCCATAATAATATGATGAACGAGGAGCAACCGACTAACGGGTCGATCCACGATTCACTTGAATCTGTAGGAGGTTCTTGCGGGGTTTTGTTTTGGGTTAAAAAATTATCTTGGTGTTGTTTTGATTCTATTCACATGATATAGCCCTAATTCAGAGGGCACAGACCGATCCGAACAAGACTCATACCCACTTCTGATCTTAATTTTGATGCCTTTTTCATGGGAAACTATGAAATATGGTGGAAAAATGAAATAGAGGGCCATGTGGTAAAGGCAGCGTCCTGGGAGGCCCATTGGAGTAGACGTGAAGGAAAACAGACCATTAGAGATTCACTGATGTCCCATGGAAGCACCATCGGTGTAGAACCACTGGTGTGGCGGAGATGGAGACCAGCATTGGAAGCCATCTCTGGCCAGCCGTGAGAGGGTGGTGGCCCGTACCAGCTGGCGGGTCACTCCTAGCCAGCAGGCTTGTCCCGCGGCCTAGGGGTTGATCCCATAGCCTATAGGTTGATCCCATGGTCCAGGGGCTAAGCCCACGGCCCAAGCGGTTTGGGTCAGGTCCAGTTGGTCGATTCGGATCGACCCAGACCATGTCGGGTCAGTCCACCCTGGTCGGACTGGACTCAGACCCATTATGACCCAGTTTCTCTTAAAGGGTCATAACTTCTAAATCAGACATTCGTTTGATGAACCATATACGACACTATAACCATTAGGATGAGGAACCCCTTCTGAGATACTCCACTTGGGTTTTGGAGAAAGTTGGTGTATGGCAAGGTTGGATCAATCTAAAATCCAACTGGTCCCTCAGTACTAAAAATGCCTATAACCTACAGACTGGGCCTCTGATTGACACCCTATCTATTGCGTTGGAACCCTTATTGACATAGAGTTTCTTCAAGTTACTTATTCATGGGAATTCCTTCCGGTTGAATCATGAATTATGGATTGAGGAGAAGAATCTACAGAACTCAAGAACACGAGTGCGGGAATCCTGTGGATGGCTATTAAGTGAAGAACGACCCTTTGTGGATCGGCATCAGAGTGACCCTGTGTGGATCGATGACTTACGAACCTATGTATATCAACAGTACTGAAACCCGATGAGGACCATCCTTAGAGCAGCCCATCATGTACCAGCGACTTATGACCCTATGTGGATCGATGACTTACGACCCAATGTGGATCAGCAGTAGTGCAACCCAATGAGGACTAGCCTTAGAGCGGTCCATCATGGATCAACGACTTATGACCCCATATGGATCAAAGACTTACGACTCCCTATGGATTGATAACTTAAGACCTGGTGTGGATCGATGACTTACAACCCTGTGGGGATCGGTGAATTACGACCTTATGTGGATCGGCAATATGAGGACTTCTTCATGGTTTTGTAGTGGAACTTTTCACCAGAATAATATGATTTATCTTTATGACTAATCATTATTATTTCTATTCTTTAAGTTATATACCTGGTGTGAGATGTCTTTTACTTTGTACTTTGTGATTGAGATCATGCTTTTTTATTTTTCGTTGGTGGAATTCTAGGAGACCTTTGGGGGTCTCGAGGTCCCTTTTCGGTATTATTATACTCACCCTTCAACGGGCTTCACCTGTACCCTATTTTCCCTTGTGCAGACGGTAGACAACTTTTCCCAAGATTTGGGAGCCAGGACTAGATGGTGCACAGAGATAACCGGTTGACTTGGAGAGTCGCGGTGACGAGTTGTACCTACCCTTCAGGTAGGATCCTTGGAGAATGACCTCAGGATATATTTTTCCTTTTTTTTACTTTCTTTATGTTTGGTTTTTATACTAGCCTATTATTCTTCAGTTCACACTTTTACTTTCAAGAGTTATACTATGTGGCTTTCTCTTGTTGTATTCTTAGTCTATGTGTTTGTAGGTTTAAAGGCAATACCTTCCCATTTTTGGGATATGCCTTTCTGGTGCTTTTCGAAAACCCCTGGCTTATGAAATGCTGGTATGGGGTAGTCACGGTACAGGCCCCAGGTGATGGTTGTGATAGAAAATGTAATTTTCATTTAATTTTTTTAAAATTAAAAATTTCCAGAATGTTGGGAAAAATATTTTATTTGAAAATAAAAATGGAAACATATAAAGAAAGCTTCAAATTAAAGAACAGACGTGATTGAAGGAAAATTAAAACATGCAGTAAGTCCGAAATAAAAAATTAATTTCAAACTTTTTATAAAAAATCACAAATAAAGTGTTTGAAAAAAATTAAAAAATAATTTTTAATCACTTGAAAAGAAATTAAAAAATTATTGAAAATGAATTTAAATAATCATTTTAACATATAAAATAGGATTATTTAAAAAAAATTAAATAACAGGGGGATGAAAAAAATAATCAACTACAGAAGAAATATGTTCAACTTTTAAGAAATATTTTATTGATCATTTTAAGTTACATAGAGAGGATGATAAAAAAGAAATTCAAAAGGCCTAAAAAACCATAGGAGTATAAAATTGATTGGGTTTAAGAGATAAAGAGCATATAATTTTTCCAAAAGATATTCAAGAATAAAATCCTTATTAAAAATGGTATTTCTATTTTGATTTAAATTATTCTTTGATTTTAATGATTGAAATAATCTTAAAGTTTTTAATATTTTCTCTTAATTGATGTAAAACTATATTGATGTCTTTTTGATAAAAAATTAGTGAAGTTTCCTTATTGAATTCATATTAGAACTATTAAACAAGGACTATGGTTTAGCACTTAGAACTACACCACTAGATGAGTCTTACAAGATATCCATAAGAACCACTTTGTAGAGAGCTACAGGAATATAGAATATGGAATATTTTGAAGAAGTACATCATAACCTAGATTAGTAAAATCCCTTTCTAAGATTTATGATGCAAATCCAGTAATTATTTATATAGTGAAAAAACCCTCGAATTCATATATCATAATTAGATCTATATTGTAATGTACTTTCTATCATACATATATTTTATTCTTGGATTCATCCATGTATCATCCTAGAAGCTACGCTACAATGACCTTGAAATTAGAAGAATGAAATAATAATCCTTCAAGACTCCATACTACTTCCTAGAGGATAAATCATAGCTACCTCAATCAGGGTTGAACAATAAAAATTCTCCTCCCAAGTCCTTGGAATAGTACCTTTTCATACACTGTTGATCCTAAATCTATGGCACAAAATTTTCAAATACACCACAAAATACGTTTCAAATCCCCTCTCTTAATGATGGTCAAAATACATGGAACTTGTAATTATTTATCTTAAAAACTCTAGATAGATTCCAAAACATTACTGAATGATTTGGATCCTATGAATATATACCTTGGGAGGACATTTAAAATAAATAAAAAACGTTTTTCTCCAATACTAATGCACTCAATTTATAAATTTCTATCATGGATATCTATTTTTAATTCATCTCTATCTTTTAAGAATGTGTGAAAAAATTGTGTATACTTTCACTCTCTTTTATTTTCCCAATCTAGCCTATTATTTCCTCATATTATTTTATAGATTAGAGACCATGTATAACAACCCTTAACCCACACTCTCAGATCCTATGCTAAAATCTGTGACTTTACAGTTCCGGCTATAATGCTAATAATTGTGACCCAAATTCTACCATAAAAAACTTACAACATCAAAGGATAACTTATATCAATTACATATTGGAGGAACTTTATATTTTTAGTTTTAGAGAATTATGGAAATCTCATATATAGAAAAATCATGTCAAATTGGAATCATAATTCATAAAAAGAACACTTACCTTGTTTAACTCATCTTTTCTTATTTCACAATAGTTTATCAACATCATCCTTGTGAAATCTTTGATAATAATAAATAATTCAATATCATTCTTTAAGACCCCTAGAAAAGGAAACATAGGAAGGGTGAAATAAGATGCTCAGTAAGGGTAAACATAATCATTAACATTTAAATGTCATCAATAAGCATAAGAGTGTATAAGGTAATAATGAATGGGTTAAAGTGCATGAGGTAATCATAAAAGAAATCATACCCATCAATACTTAGACCATCAAATATAAAAAACATGGAAAACGAAAGATTCATCAAAATCAATAATCAAAAGCCATGTGATATAAATATCGATCATGAGAAGCATTATGAACACATATCAAGAATAAAGAAAATACATTGGTATCTTGGAACATCACCTCATTAAACCCTTACAGAACCCTTAAAAATGGAATAATCAATATGTCCAACTTCCATTTCTGGATTACCCAATGCATTGGAGAACTATCTTAGCGCACCCATCATATATGTTATAACAGTCTCACTTGATGCTATCTGGGCACACCCATAATTTATAATGTTCTAGAACCAAATAAATAGAGTATTCATCAAAACATATTGAAACAACATTTATTATTTTTAGAGCATTATTAACCCATGAAAAGGAAATAGGTTCCACTAAAGTCTATTTGAAACATGGTTAACCCATGGAAATGAACCGGGTTCCATAACAATCTCATTGAATAACAATTATCCCATGGAAAATAAATGGTAAAAATAAAAATCTCTTTAAAACACGAATAAACCATGGGAAAAAATTGGTTATGAAACAATATATTTGAAACATTCTTAACCCATGGAAAATAAATAGGTTAAAAAAATTCTCTTTGAAACATGATTAACCCATGGAAAATAAATGGGTTAATTAAAAATCACTTTAAAACAAACATAATATATCCAAATAATGAATGAGGATTGTATAAATACAAAATATCCTTAGTTTATGATAATTGAAAACAAGGTTTGTTGACATGGATGAATGGAAATACCATTAAATTATCCTTAAAACGTTCTTGAGGAAAATAATATGAAAACATTCCAAAATATCCTATATTACAAGGAAACATTGGAACTATTAACCCCATGAATTGAAAAAAAACTAAGAGTATCATTAGAATAATTAGATTGATGATATAATTTTTCAAATGATAAGTATATACACCTCTTAAAATAATATATGCGCAACACATAAAAAATGTCTCAAATAAAGAAAATTGTGACAAAAGTCCATTACCACTTCAGTAAATTCAAAACCCTAAACCCATTGAAAGAATAATCATTAATTGAAAATTTTAAATACCATTAAGATAAAATTAATCATGATATAATATATCAAAAAATCTATTAAATACACCACACAAAATAAATAAGTGGTGATTACGCCATATACCTCACAAAAGTAAAAGCGAGATAATAATCCATTACAACTGTGGTAAAATCAGCATTAGAAACACCAAAAGTAATAATCATCAAATGAAAAATTTAAATACCATGAATATAAAAGGACTAATTATATAATACATAAAAGGGGTAGTATATGCACCATACAAAATATGTAATTGGTGGTTATGACATTTATCTCACATGTGTAAAAAGCGAGATGAAAATCCCTTACTATATGAGTAACTTTTGAATCATGAGATACATTAAATAATAACATCAATAAAAACGTTGAATACCATGAAACATATTACATTCATGATATACATTTCATATTATAGGTATATAAACTGTATAGAATAAACTATGTTCATAATAATTCAATATGCCTTAGAAATGAAATTGAGATAAAATCCCTTACCTTGAGTACAATTTGTCATAATTTTTCTCTATATTATTGAATAATAATCTTATTTTAATTATATACTTGATTCCTAATATTTTCAAGGTTTATTATTACTATTATTTCACTTATTACAATGTTTTGAACAACCACTTAAACAATAAAGTTTATGTTGAGTGTTTTGACTATATTTAGCTTATGTCTCAAAACTGACTTTGATAGGTCCACTATAGTAAATGAGGTCATTGTATAAAATATCCAGAAAAATAATAATTAAATAATTATAATATTTATACATAAATTATACTTTTAAAACCAATCATGAATTATGGCTATGAAAAATGAACCAACATTACAATCATGGAGACGGTAGGTCATACATGCACATTAGTAACGTTCCCATTTCCTCAATGATCATTATGGAAATAATTTAAGAAAAATATATCTTTAAATAATTATAATTATATCATAAATACCATATTATTTAATCATAAATACTTACATTTATAATTCTTGTTATGTAAAAGGAATCACATCGCATTGAGGAGGCGGTAGTCCCAACATCCACCAACGACGTTATCTCTTTTTTGGTGTGTGAAAGGATAATGAATAAATAATATTTTATATTTACATAAATTTAATTATTTAATTAATATAATATATATTTAATTTATGTAACACATGTTTAATTTAAATCATCCTTAATACATTCTATGAAATGTTTGAATGTAGTGAATCACTTTGAGGATGTGGTAGTCCACACGTTCACAAATAGTGTTACAATATTTACACAAAATGGAATGAATAAAGGTATATGTTATATAAAAATAAATAAAAATTAAAAAAACATAAATATAATATAAAAATATTTTGTCCGTCATAATTCCCAAACATGATAGGTGGTAAAGGAGAAATGAAGGACATCGTTATGTGAGGCGATAGTTTTACATACATGAATGGTAATTTTGTTTCCCATTTGATGGGGGTCTGTGAATGTGTAGGTATAACAATTAATATAAAAAATATTAGTATTTTTATAATAATTTTTTTAATATATTATAATAGAATAATAATAAATTAATGTAGTGGAGAAGGAAACATTGTAAAAATTCATATTGATGAATGTTACCTCTTCTTGACATAACTTCTTTTGGTTTGCACCAAAGGAAATCATTTTGGATTTATGAACAAGATTAGGACTATAGGTTGAGGGTAGGGATGTTGTAAGATTATTTTGGTAGGGTTTTTATGATAAAAATGGCTTGATATGTGTAAGGAATGGGGGATGGTGAGTTATTTTTTATACTTGAGGGGGAGTGGAATTCTTGTAAATCATGAAAGGTAAACAATATTTGGATGTATCCCTTACCAAAAGTGCTTAAAGAATTGAAAAAAACTCATTTAAGGGTAATTATGGTCTATACACACTCACACCACACAAAAATAAAATCATTTTTATAATTTTGTTTTTTATTATTTAAGTTTCTTTATTTTTATCATTTTAGTTTTTATTAAGTAACTAGTTTCCTATCAAAAGTAATTTAACCACTAAGAATAAATTAAATTTATATTTTTTAGAAAAACTATAAGTAATTAATTATAAATATTATATCTAATTTAAAACGTAAAAATATCAAGTGTTTTGAAAAATAATTTTAAAACAAACACATGTAACGCGCAAAAACATTACTTTAAACTGAACTGTGCAAACAATGTTTTTACTATTTAGGGATCAGTATGTTCATTATAAAAGATCAATTGGTACATAAATATACCATATTTGATATTTATTAACATTTATAAATATATTTTCATAATATAAATATTTTTGTAATTTTAATTCTTTTTAAATAAAATATCATTTGTTTTAAAATAACATTAATGTAAATTTTGACATTATTAACTTAATTTGAATTTAAAAATATAAAAAAATGGGCTAATTAAAATATATTAATTTAATCTCTGTGTAAATTGATATATTAATATAAAAATTATCTAACACAATAATTTATTAAATTTACTTTCTTTTTTATATTTTTAGCATCATTTATTTTATTTAATTATTTACTAAATAACCATGTGTTAGCATTTTCTAAGCATTTAATTTCATTATATCATCTATAAAAATTAAAGTTAAATTTCCATGATAAAAAAAATCAATAACCTTTCAAAATAATTTTTATATATGAAACTATGTTGCTTCTTTCATACTATAAAGCTTTATAAATGTTAAATGTATGAAAGGTTCCTTTTTTGTCTTTTTTCCTTACTTAACTTATTATATAGGTCTCTTACATAAATATGTGTCCCAAAAACCCATAAAATTAAAAACAATATGGTATATGGTATAACTATTGGCATCCAATAGAGTTTTTACAAGTATCTAGGTCATTTTGACCCTTAAGTCTATGGTTTAGTCCCTTGTTAATCTTAATTTTTCCTTAAACCCTACAATTAATTTTAATTACATTAACTAATAATTTATGTAAAAAACCAAGTTGAACTTATTTGACTACAAATATTATACTAATTAAAACAATTTATATATGTTTTTTTCGAATTTAATTCACATAAGTGGAAAAATAAAATATAAATTTAATCCTACATACGTGGCAAGAAAGTGGATTTTTAAAATGAAATTGTTCAAAATTTTATTAAATTTTTATAACCTAATTAAATATAATAATGATTCGAAAGAATAGAATTATATTAATAGATATATAATTGATATATTGTGACTATATAAAAATTAAAATATATTTTAACATTAATAATTATTTAAACAAAAATGTATTTTTCAACTAAAATGACATATTTTCACTATTCATCAAAAAAATAAAACTTATCAGAAAAATTACGAACATTCACCCTAAGATAATTTTTATGTTCCACTTTAAAAAATGAATTTTATTTTGATATATAAAAATTAAAAAAATTACAAAAATTATATTTAAAATTGGTGCGCCATAAAGGGTCAGTAAAACTACCTTTTAAAAATATAGATCTTTTTATGCTTAAAATTGGATTTATTCTTATTTTAAGGAAATAAAGTTTATTGGATGAATGTAAAAAAATCATAAACACGTGTAAATAAAATATAGTTATTCATATTCATACCCAAAAATATAACATCTAGGCAATAACTTTCATATTAAATAATAATATCAACAATATGTTATTGTTTAGCAAGACATGGCCTTGCGTGTATCACAAATTATCAAAGGGACTCGATGTTAAATTAAATTAATGATAAACATGGTTTTTAATTAAATGAAAGATATAATATATATTTTTTGTACAAAATATATTAAATAATTAAAATTTAATGGAAATAATATATTTCATAAAAATCTTTGGATGTTACATCCTACCCCCACCCCCATAAAATGAATTCCTCCCTCAAAAATAATCTTGGTTATAAAATGATTAACATTTCTATTATTACATTATGTAAAACAACAATATAAAAATATTTAATAAAAATTAATATTAAAAATAAAAAGTGTAAAATAAAAAGTTCACCGAAAGATATGCATTACTAGGATTCCACTAAGGTAAAAAATAAGTGCGAATAGAGGAAAAGCATAACTAACTATAGAGAGTGATTGAGGTCATTGGTCACAAAAGTATCATCTGTTCATTATAATTGATGGTACTAGTACAATAACTTTTTTGTTTCAAGATCATTTTCTTATAGTTAAAGAATTATCTTACCATATGGGCTAATATAAATAATTATATACTTACATGATAAGTAGAATATCATACTTCAGTCAATTTCCACAAAAATATCATATTTGTTTTCTAAACTTGAGTATTCAAGATGAATTTTTAACTACTGAATCCCTAAAAAACACTTAAATACTACATAACAATAAAAGGGATAGTTGATCTATTCAACCAAAATCCGCCCTAGATTTCTTAAATGATTATTACTTTATTTTAAAGATAATCACCACAATAACGTTAAAAAACCAAGATCCAAAGGTTTATTGTGTTTGTAAAATTAGGGACATACATAATATTTACATAATAAAACATAAAAATTATTTAATTTTTTATTCCCTAGATTGTTATTTTCCCTCATGTTCTCCTTAATATAAGTGATCACCTGAGGATATACACCGAATAAAGGGTGAGCTCAAATCCCAGTAAGATGATAGATAAGAACATGAATCAATACAACATGTGTGAGTATAATCATAATCATCAGCATAAAAAAATCATGGTATCGTCATCATAATAATGGGAGGAAGCATTATATATAGGCATGGAATGTGGAAATTTGTAAAAATGAAACAACATGTCAAATTGGTTAACTATAACAAAATATTTTGAAAAAAACTATCATTATGTCCACGTATCAAATATTTTCATAATAATAAAATCATAATCATTGTTAAAAAAACTAGCATCATTTTCAATCATATTAAACATTATCTAATGATATATAGCACATTACCCAATTAATTTGAGTGCTATATAATTTCAGGTGCACCCGTTGCAACATAACATTTACATAATTAGTCTTTCCACATAGAACATATATCAATATTAGTCATAAAATAACCAATATAAATGAAATAGGATTCATGAGAATTTAATATATAATAAATTCATGAATAAAATTTTGTATTCCCAAAATAAAAATGAAATAATAAACTTGATATAAGAATCATAAATATTGAGTGAAGAAGTTACAATCTCAAGAGAAGTAAAAGGTGTTTCATTTTAGAAAGAATAGTTATTTTTAAAAAATATTTGAATTTTCCATAAAATTAGATTGGAGACCAAAATATATTTGAAAATAAATGGTAAATAACATTTTGAAGAATATAATATAAACCTTCATACCGTGGAAGAGAGAATAACCTAAAGAAATGAATTGGGTTCGAGAATCCCCTTACATTATGTTTGATTGCTTTATTCACTTTAATATCTTGGATAATAGAATTATATTAATTAATTAATAAATTAATAACCTATTATACATGTATTTTATTTATTATAATTTTATTAAGTTCATTTATGGACATTTTTTATGATTTATAGTGTTAAATTTCATCGTTTAGGAGTGTTCATTTTCTTGGTTTTCATGATCGATTAACTTGTATACATGTATGGAAGATCATGTAAAATGGGGATAATTATTTAGAATTGAAATTTTATGTTATTAATGAACTTATATAATTTTAAATGGTCTTATATATTATTTTTCCCCATAAATGTGGATGATTCCTTATATAAAGTGTAAATGATAATCATTTGGATTAATTTTGATGGTTTTCAAATACAACAAATTCATTTTGTTTTATTATTTAATTTTATGTATATATGTGTGTTCCAGCACATAAAAAAGTTATAACATAAATTTTAAAATCTTTTTATCCCATTATAACGGTTTTTTGACCAACCTTGAAGGCGATAATGGAAAATGAAAACTTGTTGTCATCGAAGGCAATAAATCAATACCTCAAAGATGACATTTTCATTTTGATAATAAAAGGTAGAGGAGAAGAGGTTGGGTGAAGGATTATTCCATTAAAATAATAAAATTTCATTACATATAATATACTTGAGTTATCATTACACTTGTAGGATGGTAGGTGAAGATATAATAAGAAAAGAAAAGAACTTGAAAAGAAATTAAAAGAAAACGGAAGAGGATTTTACCTCTTGAACTTCTTATCCTTGAGAACCTCCTTATGAAAATAGTTTTTGGCCTTTTTTTGAGACCAAAGGATCTTATATTTGGGGTAGGGGATTAAAAAGAGGATTTAGGATACATTGGAAAGCCTTTAGGTCTTGTAATGTGTGAGAAGAAGAGGTGGAGAGGTGTGGTATTTATAGGGGAGGAGAGGGGTGTTTTTTAATTATTTTATTCATTAATTTATTATTTTAGCTCATGAATATGAATATATTTGATTATTATGACTAAATAAAGTAAATAAAGAAATATTTTTTGATATTATGGTTCTTACATCATCCATTCATCATACATGTCTCAAAAATTCATGTATTTGATAAATACCGTAAATTACCATATTACACTATCCTCCAAAAATTCAACTATTTTAGAAAAATCCCCAAAATTAACCATTAAAATTTGTGAGCTTTTAGAATTCAAAAATGAAATACATTTTATAAAACTAATTTTTTAGTTTTGTGAAATTTATTTGTTAATTAAAATCATCATTTACTTGACAGGACAGATTTTAAAATTATAACTGATTTTTTAACACTTTTAAAAATTAATTTAGGTCTCATATAATTATATTATAATCATAAGATAGAAAAATATTAATTTTTTAATCTATATTATTAAAATTATTTTATTTAAATCATTATATAAATTATGAAATTGTAAATAAACACTTATGTTTAATAAAAATATCAACACTTAATAAATAATTTTTAAAACATTGATTTACTTATACTATGATATAATTATATAATATTATCATTTATAATATTCATAAATTTTATTTGTATATTCATAGATGATATTACTATTCTTTTTCCTGAAAGTAATATTCCTAATGGTCATGTTACTATTCCAAAGGTCAGGTTATTATTCCATCGGGATAGGTTCCCTAATTTATTTAAATATTACTTATTTCATTATTCATTTGTGAGAATGAAGCTTTTATATGTATCTTCATGATATGTTTGTGTTTTATACTATATTACATAATTATAAGATGGTAAAAAATTACATGGATAAAAATTTGTCCCATTAAATTCTTCCCCCCTTTTGAAATTCCGCCCTCAAAATTTCATTTTACCTAAAAATAAGAGGGTATTTCTCCTTCATCACTTCCTCATGTTATGTTGAAACTTCATACTTATGGTTCTATCATTGTACTTTTAACATGTTAGTAGTATTGTTACATAGAAATATATCTCTATTATCAAATATTTTCACTCAATTCTCCTCATAAGATAGATCATTTTCCAACCATACCAACTTTGGATTCAATACAGGTGAGGGATTTGGTATGTAATTCCTCAAGAGGTATACATATAATAAATTGTGTACTTGAGACATGGTCGATAGAAGTTCTAGACCATAGGATATATCTCCAAAATGATGAAGAAACTAAAAATGACTGATGTACCTAGGACTTAGCTTTCCCTTCTTCCCAAATCTCATGATCCTCTTCCATAGAGATATGCGGAGGAATAACATGTCTCCAAACTCAAACTCTATGTATTCTCAATGATTTTTTTTCATAACTATTGTACAAACATTGGGATTACTTGATGATTTTATGAATGTTCTTAAACTTTTCTACCATTTCTTAAACCATTTTGGTTCTTAGAATTTTATGTTCACTAACTTCATCCTAGTATTCTGGTGTTCTGCATCTTTTCTCATAAATGGCATCATATGGATCTATTTTGATGCTTGAGTGGAAACTATTATTGTAAGAGAACTCAGCTAGATAAAGATGTTGTTCATATCCTCCTTTTAAGTACATACAAAATTATCTCAATATGTAATCTAGTGTATAAATAGTCTTCTCAAATTAGACATCATTTTGAGGATGATTATCCGTACTTAAGGTCAACTCAATTTTTAGAGAATGTTGGATACTTTTCCAGAATTTGGAGGTGAATCTCATATCTCAATAAAATACAATAAATAATGGTACTCCATGAATCCTTACCACTTATCTAACATATATACATGAAAATTTATCCAATTATAAGTCCTATAAAATTTTGATAAAGTGATATTTCATTATAAGGCAATCCACAACAACTCATATATCATTGTTTCCTCTAGATTTCTTCAGAAGTCTGGTGACAAAGTCCCTGGTGATGTTTTCCCATTTCCATGTTGGTGTGGGTTATGGTATTATCATCCCCTTATACTTTTACCATTTATACTTAACTTACTAATAAAACAGGAAATTTGATGTATATTTTGTGATCTCATTGTTCATATTGTCCCACAAATAGTTCTCTTTGATATCTTGATACATCTTTGTGCTCCCTATGTGAATAGAGAAGTATGATCAATGTGAATCATTGAGAATATCTTTATTTATCTCTATATTGGATTATATATAAAATCATGACCCAAATATTAAAACTCATTCCTTATCAATTTTAAACTATAGGGATTTCCCCTTTCTCATGGATTCCACATTCTAAATTTCGACATTATTTATTTGAGCATTTTTATTTTATACATGAGGGATGTTTGAGAAATAACTTGAGAAATGATTGGTGATGTTCCTTACTCAATGATTAACATGTCCATCCTTCACAAATATAATAATATAGGATCTTATCAATTCTCATCATCAATAATGTTGTGGGATCCTTTCTACTTAGAGAATCTTACACTTATTTTACTTTTCTATGATGGTAGTGGATTGAGCATTCATAATCTATGATGATAAATAACCATATTCATTGGATAATATTAAACCCTTTTCCTTGGGAATATATATTTAAGTCTCTTATGATCATTACATATTTAAAAGTTCTCCCTATAAATATAATGCCTCTATATTTTAAATGTGAATATCACAGCCTCCAAATCCATATCTTTTATAGGATATTTTTTCTAATGAATTTTTGACTGATTTGAGTCGTAGGATATTAATTTATCATTTTGAATTAGTAAACAACCTAATCAATTCCTTGAGGAATCATTTTATACCATAAATATTTCCCCACTTGTCAGAAGTGTGAGTACGGGCATGATGATAAGTCTCTTTTGTAACTCTTTGAAGTAGCCTCTGCATTCATCGATCCATACGAACTTTTATACCTTAAAATTTAGCTTAGATAGTGGGTTTAAATATTGTGATAATTTCTTCACAAATCATCAATCATACCAAACTAGACCAAGAAAACTATGGACCTCTGTTACAGATGTTGGCATGGGCCACTCTTTGATTTCCATTATCTTGGAAGGGTCCACCAATATTCCTTTTATGGTGATAACAAGCCCCAAGAATGGTAATTCCTCCATCTAGAAATCATATTTACTAAACTTTTCATAAAGTTTCTCCCTTCAAAATTTCTTTCATATAGTATTTAAATGCTTCTAATTTTCCCCATTTCACTTAGAGTATATCAAAATATCATCAATAAAGACGACCAAAAAAATTTCAAGGTCATATCTTAAGTCTCAATTCATTAATTCCATGAATATTAATGGATCATTAGTGGGTTTTAAGGACTGCCCAAAAAAATCATAGTGTCTATACCCTGTTCAAAAGGAAGTCTTGGGGATTTATTTCCTCTTCACCTTTTATTGGGGATGTCTCAGTCGAAGATCCACCATATAGAAATACTTGGTACCATGTACTTGATCAAACAATTCATCTATCCATGTAAGGGTATAATTTTTCTTTAACTTGATTTTCTTTAGCTCATTACAATCAATCAATAAGAACATATATCCATCCTTCTTCTTGACTAAAAGGACTGGTGCACCCCATAGTGAAGTAATCGGGCATATAAAACCCTTTTTTTTGTTCTCTTATAAATTATTCTTTTGTTCCTCCAACTCAATGGAGGACATTCCATAAGGTTTATTTGATATAGGTAGATATCCATGAATACATTCAACTGAGAACTCAACCTATCAGTCATGAGTAAGACCAGGTAATTCTGTAGGGAACACATCACTATAGTCCCTCATAATGGGCATGTCTTCATCCATGATCCAGTCCTTTGTCTCAATCATTTGAGCTAGATATTCTTTCTTATAAGGCAATAATATCCGCAATTTAGATGATGATTTTGAATGAGATTCATCCATATCCTTACACTTGTAAAAAATAGAGGATTCCATGGGATGTGAAGAGTTATCTCCCTTTCTTGAAATTTGAAGTTGGATTTGTATAAAGATATCTAATCCATGACCAATATAGTATCTAACTCCACCAATATAATAAATACAATATTTATGGGGATGTTCAATCCATAAAAATTAACCAAAGAGTAGTTATATACATTGGATTCAATAATATCCCAATTTTCTATTCTCATAGATAACTCAACCTCCATATTTTGAGGTTGTGTGTGAATTGTTCTACAAACCATACAAGATATGAAAAAATCGTAGAACCATAATAAAATAGTAAATTTTCTATTCATAAATGAATAACCAGAATACCTATCACCATGTCATTGATGGGATCCACCTCAATAGTAGTGATGGAATAATCTTTCCCTTGCTCATTTAGATTTTGTGGCTACTGATGATGATAATCCTCAAGGATTCATGGTTTAGTACACTAGATTTAATAGTTCACTTATTCTATAGAGTTAACATAATTATCCATGGGTGGTTCTCTCTTTTACTATATCAAATTGTCTTGCTTACTAGTGTATCTTCGACATTCATGAGCTTTGTGGCCTTCTATCCCACACTTGAAGCATTTACCCTTTCCATTGAGGAAATTCTCATGATGATTCTTCCCACATTTTTTCATGTGAGTGGTTGAGTTTTCTTTCCAAATTTTTCATTAGATCCTTCATATTGAAAAGCCATATTTTATTTCTTATCTCCATATCTAAGGGACCATTCTCTAAACTCCATCTCTATTTTGAGAACACATCGAACAACTTCTTCATAACTCCCAAAGTCTTGAATTTCTAGAGACATTTTAAGGTGTTGTTTTATACCACCAAATAATATATCTATTTTTATATTATTATTGATAAAACACCATAAGGTGTACCTTGAATTCATTGTGGAAGTTTCTTCGTATGTTGTGAATAATTCACCTTAAGCACCCCGTAATACTACATGGAAAATGGGGGTTCAAAACCCATGAGGCGCAGGTACTGTAGCAGTACTGTAGTGATACTGTAGCAGTGGCGACACTGTTCATCAGCGGGTACTGTAGCGGCGGCAGGGCATTGTAGCGGCGGCAATACTGCGCGGTACTGTAGCAGCAGATTACTATTCACAGAATGTGAATTGGCCTTAGAATTTGGGCCTACGGGCTATGTAATGGGCTACAAGCCCACTGGGCCTTCGGGCTATGTAATGAGTTTCCCTCTACCCAGTTAAAAGAGGACTTTGCTTTGATTTAATAATAAAAATGAGGCTTCGGCCCCAACCTTTTTAAAAAAAAACAAAAACGGGAAATATCATTGCTCAAATTGGGCTTTAACAGGGCTAAAAAAGCGTTGTAAAGCTCAGCACTGATAAAGGGGTTGGCCCCTTTAATAGCGTTTTTTATCACTATTAAAGGTCGCGTTTATCAGTGGTTTTTTATCACTGTTAAAGGTTACCATTAATAGCGCTAAAAAAGCGCTGTTAAATCCCTGCCTACTACGAATAGAAAATCTACATCAGTAGAGCCAGCAGAACAAGACCTCTAGAAAAACTAGTATATCAAACAAGAAAATGTGATCTACTAATTATTCATTGTGAAAAACATAAAGGTACCATTTAATACTTAAATTTCCCCAAACACCAATAACACAACCCAACCACAACCTTCATCTTTATGTACTCAATCGATCTAAACACCAAGATGGATTTGACCCAAGACTATCTAATTAAAAACACCGATCATGTCATCAACTGACCACTTAATTTCTATGGTGCTCCCCGCTATATGCTTTAGCTCAAAAACACCACCATATGATGTTTAACACATCCATCATTGGGAAAGAACCACTAGAACCCCAACTAAAACTCCACAACATACCCAACATGTTTTCTAACTTACCGTGCTTAGACATCCATGAGAACACCAACCAATGTTATCATCCATCCTTTCCATCAGAACCACTTGGAATGGATGAGAATCCATCATCCGTACATGAATAAAGGACAACTCAACTTTTCCTCAAATATTGAACCCATTTTCAAAACATAATTAACATTTCAAAATATCAAATAGATGTGGATTACAACTCACCACATTTGTTCCTTTTTCCTGGAAGAATTTGAAATATGCACCACATAGGTTGTAAAAGTAGTAGAGGATAGATATCTTTGATCATACAAAGACATGAACCCAAGTTTATCCTTGAAGAAACTGATGAGTGATGTTTCTGAATGCTTTTTGGAACTAGGAACTGACTCGCTTGATGAAACACAGAAAATATCATTAAATGTAGCCTCACTTGCCGAATCATTGGATCAATTTCCTGTATTGGATGCTCTTAATGTCAGATTTAGCATCCCATCATGTTCATCAAATGGATTGGTCAACTTCCAATCTATCATGGAGGCCGCCGCACCACCTTTACATGCAACTAATGATCAGAGGCAGCTTGATTTCAAGACAATCCTGAGGGCACTGGACATGAAAGATCATGCGGTGCCATAGTTGCTCAACAACCTCAATTTACCCCACATTATATAAGGATATTACATGATGTCCAAGACATAGCGAGAGGAGAAGAGAAGGGGAAAGTCATGTAGACGAACAACTTCAACAATGAACATCCACCACCCTTTCACTATATACATCAAAATCATATCTTTAAGAACATCTATGTGAATTTCTATCTTACATCCATCGAGGATGATGCATGTTGGTCAACTTGTTTTGGAAATTGTTTATCTTCATCCGTGCCTTGTACTTGCACCCATGAATTTGAAGGTGAGTATGCATACACGATAGTTGACCTTCTTAGAGAAGATTTCCTAGAAGAGTATAAGAGATATGAAGCAATGAAGATCGTTAGAGTGTTGGAGAAAATGTGGTTGCTACAAACAATGTGGCAATCCGCTTGTGCAATGCGGCCTAAGTTACAACTTGTAGGTATTGTACTTTATTTTTTTCTGGGAGGTTTCAGTGTAAATGCATTTTGGAATGATCATTGTTATTCATTGTCTTTTAGGATTTTTTGACAGCCGAGGGGAAAGGGTGGTGTCTGCAGACATTGGAGGATATTTCGAAGGGTGATTTTGTGTGTGAATATGTTGGATAAATGTTAACTCACGTAGAACTATGAGAGATAAAGCTAACTGAGAGTAGTGAAAAGCATGCATATACAGTTCTCTTAGATGGTGATCGGGGTTCAGGGAGTAGTGAAAAGCATGCATATACAGTTCCCTAGGTAGTACCATAGTATCTAACATCTAACCAAATGGCCTCTTTTCCCTTCAAGCTCCCCAAACCCCGATCACCATCTAAGAGAACTGTATATGCTTTCTTTTTACTACTCTTAGTCAGCTTTCTCTCTTGCAGTTCTGCGTGAGTTAACATTTCTCCAACATATTCACACACAAAATCACCCTTCGACATATCCTCCAATGTCTGAAGACCCCACCCTTTCCCCTCGGCTGTCAAAAAAACCTAAAAGACATTGAACAGCAATGATCATTCCAAAATCCATTTACACTAAAACCCTCTAGAAAAAATAAAGTACAATACCTGCAAGTTGTAACTTAGGCCGCATTGCACAAGTCGATTGCCACATTGTTTGTAGCAACCACATTTTCTCCAACACTCTAATGATATTCATTGCTTCATGTCTTATATACTCTTCCAGAAACTCTTATCTAATAATGTCAACTATCATGTACGCATACTCACCTTCAAATTCATGGGTGCAAGTACAAGGCACGGATGAAGATAAACAATTTCGAAAACAACTTGACCAATGTAAGTATTTAATGGTACCATTATGTTTTTCATAATGAATAATTAGATATTAATGTTTGTGAATGCTTTTTGGAACTAGGCACTGACTCTCTTGATGAAATAGAGGAAATATATTTAAATGTAGCATCAATTGCCGAATCATAGGAACAGTTTCCGGCATTGGATGTTCTAAATTCTAGATTTAGCATCCCATCTTGTTCATCAAATGGATTGGTGAAATCCCAATATATCATGGAAGCTTCCGCATACATGCAACTAACGATTGGATATTTTAATAGTTCATGCGTGATATGAAGGTATTTTGGAGATTTTACTGGTTTTTTGTCCAAATCCCAAAGAAATGTGGTTCATCATTTTTGCATGTTGCTGGTGCATTTCATCTGTTAAAATGGACAAATGACCCATTGGAGAAAGAATGTTTTATTTAATAATAATTACAATTTTTCTACAAACATTTACATACAAGAATGTTTCATCTTTTTATCTCCATGAACCCCTCTCAAAAATGTCCTCCAATTATACACGTCCGCAACTCTTGTAATAAAAGTCAGATCTTCATGCTATTTTTGGACAATCTTGCATCAGGTATGTGGCCTACTCGTTTCTGAACATATCTACATCATATTGTGAATATGACGCTTTTTGGCATTCATAATAGTACTGAAAAATATATAAATAAAAAATTAATAAATAATTTAAATAAAATAGTACTTGTTTTCGAAAATACCTCTTTAGGGATGCTAGTTTGTCCATTGACAATGATCTCTCTCAAGAATCTATAAACATAATAACTACAATCTTTGTCGTTTGTTTGTTTTTGACACTACAAAAACATTGATCATGAGGCGAGTAAGTAACTTATTTTGATATATGTTTGGATAGTGAAATTTTATTATATATACCCTGATACTTGTCCAGACGTAGTACTTTCTTGGCTCCTTATACTTTGCTCTTGTCCTCATACCATGATTTAGACTATATTGTTGCACTGCCCTATCATAACAGAATCCTCAGTAAAAGATAATATATATTATATAACTTGATGTTTAGACCTAAAACGTAGGATGTAGTGTCTTACAGATTGACAAACTGCATCACATGCTGTCGGTTTGCTGGATATCCATGCTTTGAATCTAGAAAATAAATCTTGGGAGTTTCCAAATTCACCGCAATTAGCAGCCAATGTTGCCTAAATACACAAAAAGAAATATGTAATGAAAGAAATGAGATGGGACATGTGGATGATGGAACTTTCCTTTTGTGGAAAGGCTTGGGTCATGATGGTGGAATGCCTTGAGTGACAATTTTGGGTTTTAATGAGATGGTACATGTGCAAGATGGACCCTATCCTGAGTTATGAGGTAGTGGGATAGGATTTGAACCTATGACATTACCTTGTATATTTTAAAAGTGGGTTGAGTTCTTGGATGATGCGTTCCCCGAGCCTTTGGGTATGGGTTGGAACATGGGTAACAATATGATGGCATGTGGCGATGATGGAATTTTTTTATGGTACCAAATATGGAATGATCATGTGTTATGGTGTCGTAGTTAGCACATAACGACCTAACGTTCACTGAGTCAGGATGCCCTAGTTAGCACATGACATCCAACATTCTTAGGTGATGTTTTTATTTTCCTCATCCATACATGGATATGATGATATATACTAGGGGAACATGATGTTACCCTACTGAGATGTATTTATCACACCATGCATAGGCACTTTGGAGAATGTTCAGACCATATATCTATTTTATATGTTTTAGAATAGGTTTTACATGGGATCAATCTGAAGCATCTTGAATGGCATCGAGTGATTATGATTTCACTATTTCCCAAGGATGGCAGTAGGGTTGGTGTGTATTGTTCAAGGGGTAAATCAAGAGGGAAAACAATATTTCAAAGATGCACTATATAAAATGTAATCTAGACATTTACCACAAACAATATAATCGAATTCTAAACACATAGGCATACAAAATGATTCGAAAACACAATTCGCATCATAAAATTAACTTATAGAACAACAATAAATGCACAAAAACTCATACTAAAAACATCTACATATTTTAGGGCATCCACTGACCTTGGGTGAAGAAATCGATGAAGTCTAAGGAAAAACCCAAAGGGTGAGGGATCCTTCTGCTCTGCCTCAGTAGGGGAAGACACGACCGCCGGAGTGGGGGGTTCACGGGAGGAGCCTCCAACCATTGAGTAAGGTCCAGAGGGGAAGAGTAGGAGTAGGGTTCGGAGGGAGGAAGATCCGTCGGAGTAGGGTTCACACGGAGTATGGTTCAGAGGGGAAGAGGAGGAGTAGGGTTCGGAGGGAGGAAGATCTGCGGAAGAGGTTCAAGGGGAAGGAGAAAGAGTACGGTGGAGGTCCGGCAAAGGGAAGATCAGGGGGAGGGAAGCTGTCGCAGGGGTATAGTACCGTGAGAGCTTGGGTCCTGATAAAAAAGAGGATATTGTGTGCCTGCTTTTAATAAAATTGGAGACATGTTTTATCAGCACTAAAAACTCACTGATAAAGAGAGCCTTTATGAGTGCTAAAATTTTAGCGCTGATAAAGGATCGCTTTATCAGATCCTTTTTAGCCCTGATAAAGGACACCTTTATCAGCACTTTTAATTAGCGCTGATAAAGATTATCCTTTATCAGTGCTTTTTTTATTAATGCTGATAAAGGGTGGCGCTTCTCTTGCCTGTTTTTGTAGTAGTGTATGAAATATCTCTCTATCTTTGTCTAATGAGTTTTAGGGAAATAATTATTAATAAATATTTTCTTAATTCCTTCCCAATCCATCTATTTTATTTCATCCTTCAAATTGGTTTTTTTAACCAATACTACACATTGGTCGACCTTTCCATCTAAATAATAAATACAAAGATTTGCTTTCTCTGTCCCAGAATAATAAAACATAAAAAAGATATTCTCTATTATGTTATCCCACTATTTCGTAACTAGTGGATTAGAAGATCCACTAAACATAGGTGGTAATTGTGGCATAAAAGGACTGATATATAGTTTCTCCCTCTTAGTGGAAGGTTGATATTCTACATTATTTAGGTTATTTTTCATATCCTGAGACATATGGGTAAGCATCGCTATGAAATTTCGAACTCCACCTCCCAAGGCATTGTGGATATAATTCGAGCAATCGCTTCATTGTACCTTGAATTGGTTGTTATCTTGGTTTCTATGGGTTCCCACTATTTTCTAAAATATAATAGGTTTGAAAAAAAAAACATAATTCAAAACGTCCTGAATAAATAATTTACCCATTGTAAAATTAATTCTAAAGAAATATCTTGTGGCATCCCTATGTTTATAATTTTTATGAAACAAAGCATTTGGGTGATTAAATTTACTTAGTCTCATAGTAAGGGTTTATACTAATTTTCTCTTTTCCTAATTCCCAAATTACCTAAACTGTGCTCTGATTCCAATTAAAGTGACCTTAATTTTCTTATATGATTATTATATCATTTTAAATATTAAAAACATAATAGCATTACAAAACCAAGATCCAAAGGTTTATTTTCTTGGGAAAATTAGGAACATACATAAAATAGACATAATAAAACATAAAAATTATTTTATTCCTTCTTATAAACATTATTATTGTCCCTCTTGTACTCCATTTTATAATAAATCACCTGAGGATATATATCAAAGAAAGGGGTGAGCTGAAATCCTAGTAAAAGGATAGATAAGTACATGAATCAATATAACATGGGTGAGTATAATCATCATCATCATCATAACATAAGAAAGGTATCATCATCATAATCATTATATTCATAATTATAGAGACTCATAGAATGTTACAATGCATAAAATTGAAACATCATATCTTAGTGGTCAACTACCACACATAGTAGTGAACAAATATAGTAACATGTCCTCGCATAACATATGTGTATAACCATAAAATAATCATAATTATGAAAACATATAACATCATGTTCATACATATTTCACATTTTATCATGTGATAAATTGCATTCCCCAACTCATTACAGCACTATGTAATTCCAGGTGCACCTATCACATCAAAAAATTTATATAATCAAGCATTCCTCATATAACAAATATCAATCTTAGTAATAAAATAAAACATGAAAAGGAAATGGGCTTCATGATAACTCCATATAGAATACATTCATGAATAAAATTTTGGGTTCCCCAAACCAAAATGAAATAAAAAACTTGGTTTAATAATCATCAATATTTAGTGAAGAAGATACAATCTCAAGAGAAGTAAAAGGTATGTTTTTTTATAAAAAAGTGATCTGTTGGAAAAATATTTTCATTTTCATAAAATCATATTGGAAACATTTATATCATAAAAATTATAAGGTAAGGTAAATTTAAAGAATATAATATCAAAATTCATATCGTAGAAGAGATAATAACCCAGAGAAATGAATTGGTTTCGAGAATCCCATTACCTTATATACTAATGATTTATTCACTTAAATATCCTCAATAATAAAATTATATTCATTAATTAATAAATTCATAACCTCTAATAAATATATTTTATTCATTATAATTTTATTAAGTCCATTTATGGACATTTTTATGAGTTATAGTGTTCAATTTCATCAATTGGGAGTGTTCATTTTCTTGATTTTCAATATCGATTCACTTGTATACATGTATAGAAGATCATGTAAAAAGGTGTTATTTATCCAAAATTTAAATTATATGTTATTAATGAAAATAAATAATTTTAATACATACCATATATTATTTTTTCCAGATATAAGGTTGATTCATTAAATTATAATTATAATCATTTAGATTAATTTTGGCGATTTTCAAACACAATGAACTCATTTTGTTTTATTATTTAAAAGTATGTATATATGTTAGTTATAGAAAATAAAAAAATATAACATACATTTTAAAATCTATTTCAACCATTATAGTTGTTTTATGACAATCCTTGATGGTGTTAAAGGACAATGAAAACTTTTCGTCCTCAAAGGTGATAAATAAACACCATACATATGATATTTTCATTTTTAGAATAAAAGGGAGAGGATAATAGGTTTGATTATACATTATTCCATTAACATAATAACATTTCCTTATATATATATATATATGATACTTGAATTATTATTCCACTTATATTAGGTGAGGTGAGGGTAGAATAAGAAAATAAAAGAACTTGAAATGAAATTAAAAGAAAATGGAAGAGGATTTTACCACTTAAACTTCTTCTCATTTAGAACCTCCTTAGGGAAACTGGATTTGGTCTTTTATTGAGAAAACATTATCCTGTAAATGGGGGAGGTTCTTGTTAAGATTATTGGGAAGAAATTTAATAATATTTAAGGCTTAGAATATGTGAGGAGAAGAGGTGGTGAGGGGTGGTATTTATGGGGAAGGAGAGGTGTGTTTTTTGATTATTTTATTCATTAGTTTTTTATTTTGGCTCAAGAATATGAATATTTTTTACCACCAAGAATAAATACAGTGTATGGAGAAGTATTTTTCTAGATTATGGTTCTTATATCATCCATGCATCATAAATGTCTCAAAAATTCTTGTATTTGTTAAATACCGTAAAATCGTATTTCTCTATTCCCCAAAGATTTAACTATTATAAAAAATCCCAAAAATTTTCCCTAAACATTTATTAATGTTTATAATTTAAAAATGAACTCAATTTTATGAAATTAATTTTCTAAATATGATAAATTTAATTTTTAATTAAAATCTTTATTTACTTGGAAAATACTGATTTTAAAATTATTACCCCTTTTATAACACTTTGAAACATTAATTTAGGTCTCATAGAGTTATATTATAATCATAAGGAAAAGAATATTAATTTAACAATATATTTTATGAAAATAAATTTTCTTTTAAATAATTATATTATTTAATAAATATTAATTAAACATTTATGTTTTATAAAAATACCAACAATTAATTAATAATTTTTAAAATATTTATTTACTTATACTATGATATAATTATATCATATTATCATTTATTAGATAACTAAATTTTCATTATAAATTCATATATGAGGTTACTAATATATTGGCACAATTAATATTCCTAATGGTCATTTACTATTACAAGGGTGAGGTTACTATTCCATCAGGATAGGTTCCTTAATTTCTTTAAATATTACTTGTTTCATTATTAATTTATAAGAATTATGTTTTTATTGGTATCCCCTTCATATGTATGTGTTTTATTCTAAAAATATAATTATAATATGGGAAAAAAATTAATAGATAGAAGTTTGGGTCGTTACACCACCTTTCCTTAAACAATAACCAAAACCAAAATAGTTATCACATGGTAATATAATTCCCAAAGTGAATAAACAAACATATGGTATACTAATCTTAAAAATTAATAAACAATATCGAAACCAAATTATTCCATAAATAATTAACCTTAGTATTCTTCAAACATTTACTGAACATGTTTAGAACACAAATATTAAAAGTATTTGATCATATATTATTCCAAGATAAATAAACTGTTATTCCTCAAGTAAAATACCTTATGTTTTCCAAATAAACATAATAATTACTAAAAAAGGTTATTCAAACCTGGACATCATGTATTCTAGTGGTAGTTTGTGAACCCCATATCATCCTATGGTCATGGGTTCAATCCCCACAACCTAGTCAGATGAAATAGGTTTCCATCACGGATATGAGTTGTCCCTTTTTTAAAAAATATGAAAATTAATTCCTCCCTAAAAACACATCTGTTTGATCCTATGAGTTAAAAATAACTTAACCCAAAAAAACATATCCAAAAATTACTTTATGATATCATCGCTTAAAAACTCCATGGGTTATCTAATAATTTGATATTATGATCATCCTTAAGTTGATAAACCTATGAAGATATCAGTAACTCCCAATATAACATCACAATAAAATATCATAATCTCACAAGTAATCTAAACCAACCATTAATACCAACTATAATATTCTATAACCCACACTCTCGGATCCTATGCTAAAATCCATGACTTTAAATTTCCGGCTATAATGATAATAATTGTGACAAGAAATTTTCCATCAAAACATTACAACATAAAAGGAGAAATTTGATCATCTACATAGTGCATGACCTTTTAGGTTTATAGTTTTAGATAATTAGGATAAACTCTTACATAAAAAATTCATATCAACTTGAGCTCATAATTCATCAAAAGAACATTTCACCTATTTAAACAGGATTTTCATTATTTCACAATAGGTCATCATCATAATCCTTGTGAAATACTTCATACACATAAATCATTCAACATAATTCTTTAAAACCTAGGGAAAAGGAAACATAATAATGGTGAGATCATATGCTCAGTAAGGGTAAACATAATCATTAACAATTAAATGTCATAAATAAGAATAAGACTGCATAATGGAATTATGACTAAATAAAAGTGCATAAGCTAATAATAAAAGAAATCAAACCCATCAATACCTATACCATGAAATTTTAAAAACATGGAAAAGGAAAGAGTCCTCAGAATCAATAATCAAAATCCATGTGATATCAATCTATATAATGAGAAGAAATATGAACTCATAGAAAGTATAATGAAATCATGTTGGTATCTTGGAAAATAATCACATTAAACCCTTACAGAATGCTTTAAAATTAAATAACCAATATGGATGGGTTCCATATATGTAGCACCCAATTTATTGATGTGCTATTTGGGTGAACCCATCATATAAGCTATAACAGGCTCACCTGGTGCTATCTAAGTGCAGCTTTCATTTATAATGTCCAACAATTGAATATATAGATAATTCAACAAAACTCATTGAAACAACCTTTATTATTTTTTGAACATGATTATCCCATGAAAAAAATAGGTTCCACTACAATCTCTTTGAAACATGGTAAACCAATGAAAATGAACCTGGTTAGATAACTATCTCATTGAATCATGATAATATGATAGAAAATAAATGGGATAAATAATAATATCTTTACAAAATGATTTTCCCATGGAAATTAAATGGGTTCAAAAACAATTTCTTTGATACATTCTTAAACCATATAAAATAAAATTGTTAAATAACAATCTCTTTAAAACATGATTAACCCATGGAAAATAAATGGGTTAAATAAAAATATCTTTGAAACAAACATAATCCATTGAAATAATGAATGTGGATGGTATCAATACAAAATATCCCCAGTTGAGGATAATTAAAAAAATGGTTGTTGACATTGATTAATGGAAATACCATTAAATAATCATTAAAACATTCTTGGGGAAAATAATCTCTAAACATTCCAAAGCATCCCACACCACTTTGAAACATTTGAACCACTAACCCCCTAAATGGAATAAAACTAAACAAAACATATGGTATCATGAGAATATTGATATTCATTATATAAAATTTCAAAAGAAAATTTTATACACCTTTTAAAATAAGATAGGTTTATAACATATCAAATGTCTAAAATAATGAAATTTGTGATAAAATTCCATTACTTCTTCTGTAAATTCAAAAACATAATTCCATGATATAATAATACTTAATTGAAACATTTAAATTCCAAAAATAAAAAATAATTCAGGATAAAATATATCAAAAATGGAATTATATACACCACACAAAATAAATAAGTGGTGATTATGATGTATGCCTCATGAAAGTAAATGAGAGACAAGAATCCAATACAACTATCATAAAATATGAATCTAAAACATAAAAAGTAATAACAATAAAATGAAAAATTTAAATACCATGAAGATAAAAGGACTCATGATGTAATACATCAAAAGGGGTAGTATATATACATCAAAAAATAAGTCAGTGGTGATTATGAAATTTATCTCACATATCTAAAAAGTGAGATTAAAATCCCCTACTACTTGAGTTACTTTTGAATCCTAAGATCTGTGAAAGAGTAACATCAATGAAAACTTTAAATACCATAAATTAAATTAAATTCATTATATATGTGTCATAGGAGAAGTATATAAAACATATAAAATAAACTATGTTTGAACATTATAATATGCCTCAATGAATTGAAATTCAGATGAAATCTCTAACCATGAGTTTGATTTTTCATGATTGTCCTCTTTCTTCCTGAATAAAAAAGATAATTTAATTATATAATAGATTAATAAAATTTCTAAGTTTATTATTACTTTTATTTCACTTATTATAATCCTATAAACAACTATTTAAACAATTAAGTTTATACTGGGTATTTTGACCATATTCGGCTTATGTCACAAAACTGACTTTGATAGGGAGACAATGGTCAATGAGGTCATTATATAAACAACTCCAGAATAAAATAATGACATAATTATCATATTCATACATATAATATACTTTTAAAACCAATTATGAATGATGAATATGAAAAATGAACCAACTTTACAATCATGGAGGCGAAAGTTTGTCATCCATATGTCCATGAACAACATTATCGCATCGAGGAGGTGGTAGTCCACATGCCCATGAACGACGTTATCACTTTTTCTGTTTGTGAAAAGGTAATAAAGAAAATGATACATTATATTTTCAAAAAGTTAATTTGTTCATGAATATTCTATATATTTAATTTATGTCACATATTTCTAATTAAACTCATTCTTAATACATTTCATGAAATGTTTGAACATATCACATCGCTTTTAGGAGGTGGTAGTCTACACATCCACAAACGTTGTTATGGTATTTACAATGAATGGAACGCATAAAGGTATGTGTTATATAAAAATTCCAGAAATATTAATAAAACATAAATAATATATATATATATATATCATATAAAAATATTGTGTCCATCATGATGCCCAAACATGATAGGTGGTAAAGTAACAACAAATGACACTATTAAGTGATATTGTAATTCATTGTACAAGAACGGTAATTTCATTAGAAATTTCATTGAAGTGTGTCTGGGTTTTATTAGAGACCTTAATATAACAACATATTTGAATATTTAGGATAATTATTTTAATATATAACCAGGGAATAATAAGAAATTAAGGAATTGGGGAAGGTAACAATGTAAAAATGCACGTTGATAAAAGTAACCTCTTCTATGGGTAACTCCTTTTGGTTAGACACAAAGGAATTCTTGGTTGGAATTATTCCCAAGGTGAGGAATCTAGGGTGAGGTGAGGGATTTTTTGGAGCTTTTTTGGGAACTTTTTAGATAAGATAAAGGTCTTGATAGGTGTGAAGGAATAGGGGATGGTGAGTTCCATTTTATAGTGGAGTGGGTGTTTCATTCTTGTAAATCATAAAAGGTAAATACTATTTGGAAGTCTCTCATACCTAAAGTGCTTAAATAATGGAAAAATAATAGATTAAATGGGAATTTTGGTTGTGAAACACTCACACCACACCAAAAGAAAATCATTTTTATCATTTTGTTCCTTAGTCTTTAAATTTCTCTATATTTTCATTTTACTTTTTATTAAGAAACTCATTTCCTATCCTAATTAATTTACCCATTATGACTAAATTGAATTGATATTTATTATTAAAAATAGACCTACTGAGTTGTAAATATTATATTTACTTTAAAAAATAAAAATCTCATATGTGTTGGAAAATAATTTTAAAACAAACTCATGTAACGAGAGAAAACACTACATTAACCCGAACCATCCTAACAATGTTTTTACTATTTATGGTTAAATAATTTTAATATAAAAGAGAAATTGGTCCATAAATATACCATATTTTATATTAATTAAAATGTATAAATCAATTTTTAGAATATAGTTTTTTAGTAATTTTAATTCTTTTAAAATAAATTAACATTTATTATAAAATAACATTAATGTAAATTTTGACATTATTAACTTCATTTTAAATTTAAATAACAAAAAAATGATGGAATTAAAATCTATTAAGCTAAATTCTGTGAAACATTATATATTCATTTAAAAAAATGGAACATAATAATTCATTAAATTTACTTTCCTTTTAATATTTTTAGCATCATTTATTTTATTTTATTATTAACTGAATAATCTATATGTTAGCATTTGTTAAGAGTTTAATGTAATTATATCATATATATAAATTAAATTTAAATTTCCATGATAAAAAAATTATTAAACTTTAAAAATAATTTTTATAAATGAATTTATGTAGCTTCTTCCATACTCTAAAGATTTATAAAAGATAAAGGTATGGAAAGATCATTTTTTGTCTTTTTCTTGTATTAACTTATTATATGGGTCACGTTCATGAACATTGTCCCAATAACTCAGAAGATTATAAAAAATATGGTATATTGTCTAAATATTGGAATCAAATGGCCTTTAGAAAAGTTTCTAGGTCATTTTTTCCCATAAGAATAAGGTTTATTCCCTTGTTAAGCCTAATTTCAACATAATTATTGCAATTAATTTTAGTTACTTTCACTAATTATTTTGGTTAAAAAAAATTGATTCTATTAGAATATAAATATTATACTGATTAAAAACAATAATATATATTTTTTCCAAATTTAATTTATAGAATTGGAAAAATTAAATTTAAAGCTAATCTTATAGACATAGTGAGAAAGCGGGTTTTTAAAGAAAAGATGTTCCAAAGTTCATCATGTGTTTTTATCTAAATTAAATATATAAAATGTTACAATGAATTAAATTGGATAAATATATATATAATTGAAAATTTTTACTTTAAAAAAATTAAAATATAATTTAACATTAATATTTATTTAAAAGAAAACTCAATTTTCTACTAAAATGTAGTATTTTTAAATATTCATCAAAAATTGAAACTTCTTAGAAAAATATCAAAAATTCACCCTAAGATAAATTTTATGTTCTTATTTAGAAAATGAATTTTACTTTTACATATAAAAATTATAAATGTTTAAAAATTGTATATAAAGTAGATGCTCCATTAAAAGGCGGACAAACTGCCTTTTAGAAATATACAACTTTTATGTTTAAAATTGGATTTATTATTATTTTAAGCCTATGAAATTTATTGGATGAATGTAAAAATATTTTACAAAATTTTGTAAACAAAATATAGTTATTAATATTCACACCTTTCAATATAACGTGCAGGTGATAACTTCCTTATTAAATAGTAATATCAACAGTATATTATTGTTTGGTAAGAATCCACCTTACGAGTATCACAAGTTATGAAAGGGACTAGATGTTACGTTCAATGAAAGATAAAATTTTTGTGTCATGTTATTCAAGACAATCTATATATTTCTTTTAAAAAAATATTTTAAGTAATTTAAATTAAATTCAAATACTATATTTCTTAAAATCTCGGGGTGTTACATCATACCCACCTTAAAATGAATTTCACCCTCGAAATTCATCTTGGTTATTAAAAAATTAAAATTTATAGAATTAATTATTGAAACACGTGTAATAAAAAGAGTTAATAAAACCTTATATTAAAAAGGAAAGTAGAAAATATAATGTTTACTGGAAGTTACGAATTACTAGGACTCCACCTAGGGAGAACACGGTTGGGAATAGAGGAAAAGCGTAAATAATTATAGAGAGTGATTGAGTTCATTAATCACAAAATTGGGAATGATTAATAGAAATTTATGTTTCTAAAAAAATAAATCATTGATGATAGAAAAGATAATCAGTTCATCCAAATTAAATGTATATGGATAATAGTTTTTTTTCAATATCCTTTACCTGGAGTTATTTGATTCTCTTACTATCCAGGCCAATATAAAAAATTATATTAGTAAATGATGAGTAGAATCTCAAACTTTAGTCAATTTCTTAAAAAATATCATATTATTTTCCTAATGATGATTATTTAAGATGAATTCGTAAATCTTGAATCACTAAAACAATCTCTAAAAGATCGCAAAACCATAAAAGGGATAGTCAAACTATTCCACATTTTCTTAGACATTAACCATACACAAAATGGTTAGAACATGGTATGATAATTCCCAAAATTAATAAACCATTATATGATATAATAATCCTAAAATAAAATACCCAGTGTTGAAACTAAATTATTCCATAAATAACTATCCTTAATATTCTTAAAAAAATCCTGATTAAGTTTGAAACCAAAAATTAGAATAATTTGATCATATATTCTTACAATAAAAATAAACCATTATTCCTAAAATATAATACAATACTTTTTCTAAATAAACCTAATATTTAACCTAAAAAATGTTATACTAACCTAGACAACATGTAGGCCAATGGTAGTCCATGAAACTTATATCATCCTATGGCCATGGGTTCAAGCCTCATCTCCTAGCCTGATGCCATGGGTTACCACTGAGCATAGGGTTTCTCCCTTTTGTTATAACCTGAATACTAATTCCTCCCTAAAAACAGTTGACTTTGATCCTAGGGTTAAAAATACCTGATCCCAAAAAAACAACTCCAAAAACAACTTTAAGATCTCATCACGTAAAACCGCAATGGGGTATCAAATACTTTGAACTTATGATTATCCTTAAGTTGATATAACTATAAAAGTATCCATAACTCTTAAGATAACTTCACAAGAAAAAATATTAATCTCCAAAGTTATCAAAACTGAACTTTGATACCAACTATCACAATCTAAAACCCGCACTCTTAGATCCTATGTTAAAATACTTGAATTTTTATTTCTGACTTTAATTTCGATAATTGTGGTCCAAATTTTACCACAAAAACCTTAAAACATCAAAGGATAACTTGGATCATTTACATACTAGATAAACTTTTAGGTTCATAGTATTATAGAATTAGTAAAAACACTTACATAAAAAAATAATATCAACATGGAATCATTAGGCATAAAAAGAATATTTTTCCCATTTAACCAAGATTTTCTTATTTCAAACTAGGTCATAAAAATCATCCTTTTTAAATCCTTTATATACATAAATCATTCAACATAATTATTTAAACCATGGGAAAGGGGAACATAAGAAGGGTGATCTTAGATTCTCAGTCAGGGTAAACATAAGCATTAATAATTAAATGTAATAAATAAGCATAAGAGTGCATAAAGGAATGATTAATTAATCAAAGTGAATGAAATAATCATAAAATAACTCATACCCATCAATACATGGACCATAAAATATAAAAAACATAGCAAAGGAATGATTCATCAGAACTAATAACTAAAAACCATTTGATATCAATCATAACCCTGAGAAGCATTATGAAATCATAAAAAGCATAAAGGAAACATATTTGTTTCTTTGAAGATAATCTAATTGAACCCTTATAGAACCCTTAAAAATGGAATAACCAATATGGACAACCTCCAACTCTGGAGTTCCCAATGCATCAAAGGGATATCTGGGTGAACCCCACATGTTAACTATAATGGGATCACCACATTCTATTTGGGAGCACCCATCATTTATAATTTAAAAGAACAATATATATATATATATAATTCATTAAAACTCAATAAAAACATTTATTATTTTCAAAACATGATTAACTTATGAAAAGGAAATAGGTTCCACTATAATCTCTTCGAAACATTATTAGCCCATGGAAATGAACTATGTTCCATAACAATATCTTTCAAACATGATTATACCAAGAAAATTAAATGGGATAAATAAAAATCTCATTGAAACGTGATTAACCCATATAAATTAAATGGGTTTTAAAACAATCACTTTGAAAATTATTAACCCTTAAAAAAGAAATGGGTTAAATAAGAATCTATTTGAAACATGATTAACCCTTGGAAAAGAAATGGGTCAAATAAAAATCTCCAGGAAACAAACATAATACATCCAAGGAATGAATAAGGATAAAATTAATACAAAATATCCTAAATATAGGATAATTAATAACAAGGATTGTTTACATTGATGAATGTAAATACCAATAAATTATCACTAAAATGTTATTGAGTAAAATAATATTTAAACAATCCCAAGAATCTCATGCCACTTTGAAACATTTGAACCATTAACCCCATGAATGGAATAAAAATAAATCAAACTTACATTATCATGTGAATAATTATATTCATGATATTACATGTAAATGAATAAGTATATACACCTCGTAAAAGAAGATATGTGTATAATATATCAAATTTCTAAAACAAGGAAAATTATGACAAAAGTCCATTACCGATTTGGTAAATTCGAAACCATAATCCCTATAAAATAACAATCATTAAATGAAACATTAAAATAACATGAAGATAAATGAATTCATGATATAATATATCAAAAATTTATCTAGATACCCCACATTACAATTGTGGTAAAATCTAAATCTGAAACCCAAAAAAGTAATAATAATCAACTGAAATGTTAAAATACCAAGAATATAAAATGACTCCTGATATAATACATCAAAACAGGTGGTATATACACCACAAAAAATAATTAAGTGGTGATTATGACATTTATCTCACAGATATAAAAAGTCAGATGAAATTGCTTTACTACTTGAGTAACTTTTGAATCACGAGATCCGTGAAATAATAACATAATTAAAACATTTAATACTATTAAATAAATTAAATTCATTTTATACATGTCATAGGATCATTATATACACCATATAAAATAAAATATGTTCATAACAATACAATATTCCCCAATTAAATGAAATTGAGATAAAATCCCATACCTTGTGTCTGATTTTTCATGATTGTCCTCTATCATTCTGAATAATAAAATTACATTAATTATAAAAATTCTTAATAAACGTCTCCAAGTATATTATAAATTTTATTCCACTTATTAAAATTTTTTAAACAACTACTTAAACAATTAAGTTTACGTTAGGTGTTTTGCCTATATTCAGCTTATGTCTCAAAATTAACTTCATTAGTTGAACTATGGTCAATGAGGCCGTTATATAGAAATATCTATAATACAAATAATGATATAATTATAATATTTATAAATAAATTACACTTTTGAAACCAATAATGAAGGATAGATATGAAAAATTAACCAACATTACAATCATAGAAACTGTAGGTCGTACGTATGCATGAGTAACGTTCCCATTTTTTCAATAATCATTATAGAAAGAAGGTAAGTAACATTTATCTTTTGAGATTTATCATTATATAATAAATAAAAAATTATTTAATAATATACACTTATATATATATTTCTTTTAATGTAAAAGGAATCACATCGTGTTGAGGTGGTTGTAATCCACACGTCCACGAATGATGTTATCACTTTTTCAGTGTGTGAAAGGGTAATAAAAATGATATATTATATATCCATAAATGTAATTATTTCATGAATATAATATTTATCTTATTTATGTCAAATATTCTTAATTAAACCAATCCTTAATATATTCCATGAAATGAGTGAACATATCACATCGCTTTAAGGAGGCGGTAGTTCACACGTCCACAAACGATGTTATCATATTTACACTAAATGGAACACATAAAGGTATGTGTTATATAACAATTATATAAGTATTAATAAAACATAAATATCATTTATATATATCATATATATATCATATGAAAATATTTTTCCCATCATAATGCTCAACCATGAGAGGTGGAAAAGGAAAAAAAGAATAACATTGTTACGTGAGGTGGATGTTCACCGTACCCGAATGGTAATTTTGTTACCCATTTGATGGAAGTGTGTGTAGGTTTAGGAATAAAGCTTGATATAAAAAAATATGTATATTTATGATACTGATGTTATTATATAATCATGTAATAATAATAAATTAATGGAGTGGAGAAGGAAACAATATAAAAATGAATGTTGATGAAAGTTACCTCTTCTTTGGGTAACTTTTTTTGGTTTAAACCAACAGACGTATTGGCTGAATTTTTGCAAATAGGAATCTCGGGTTAGGGGAGGGATTTTTTTAGATTATTTTTTTAGGTATTTTATGAGACAAAGGGCTTTATAGGTGTGAATGAATGGGGGTGAGTGTCTTTTTATAGTAGGGGAGTAGAATTGTAACACCCTGAGATTTTATGAGAAATATTTTTTTTATGTCTTATGTTATACGCAACACCAAATTAATCATTCAAAACACACAATACTTACTTGGCTTGCATTACACGCAATCACGACCTTCCTCAATAGCGTGTGTAGTACGCAATATCGGGTTTCACTAAACAACGATATATTATTATGGACTAGCCATTATGAATAGTATTAACTACATTTTGAATTTTATAACATTATTATTCATCTTACACATTTCTATAACATGGTAAGAGAACAACATCAATTTTTTGGGTAAAATAAGTATTTTTCAAAAAATGCAGTTTTGCCTCCTTTTGATGGCGCACCCACATTAAATCTAGATTTTGACATTTTTATAAGTTGAATTTGACAAAATAAAATTCTTATCTAGAATCAGGATATAGAAATTTACTTTGGATAAATTTTTGATACTTTTCTGATAACTTTCATATTTTGATGAATAATACAAATGCGTTAATTTTTAATTAAAAACAACTTTTTTCATTGAGACAATTTATATGGTTAAATTATAATATTTAATGTTTTTAAAGTATAAGTAGAATATATTTTTACCATTTAATATAATGTATGTCATTATCATTAATTTCACATTGAATTCATAGGAAAAAACATTTCAGTCTTTGGCAATGTTTTAACTTCTAAAACCTGTTTTCTTAACAACGAGATTAATTTTAAATTAATTACTGCAACTTATGTGTTTCTAATTTTAAAAAATGGATTCCATATTTGGAATAAGTGGGTATAAATTATGTTAATAGGATACTTTTTATTTTTGGGCATTATGAATAGTAACTACGGTAAATTTTATTTACCATAGTTAAAGGTAAATCGGGTAATTAAGGGTAAATACAAGATTATAAAATTACCCTAACACCTACCAAAATCCTATTGGATGAATAAAATTCGACTCATATCACCTAAGGGGAGAAATATATTTATTTCATGGACTCTTGACCATAAAATAATATAATAATTATTAAAACTAAGGAAAGTGACAATATGTCACTCTCTTAAATCTTATAAGTATAATAATTTTAATTTAGTGATAAACTTCATGAAACTTAGGATATAAATAGTATTCAGAAAGTTAATAACGTTATCTACATCATATTAATTTATTTAGAATATTTATGGATTAAATAATTATCATTAATTATGACAGAATAGTGATGTTGAAATTATTTTATTAATTAAAATATCAAATAAATGGTTTTAAATATATTAAAATGAATATTATATGAACTATTTAATGTGCTCCACTAATTTTATAGATACATATGACACTTTATGAATCTATTAAATCTTTTAGTTAGAACATATCTTCTTTATATATTTTATTTAAATTCAAATAAATGAATAATGTCAAAATTGACACTATTGTTATTTTATAAAAATAACATATTATAAAATTGTTTAAAAATCGCAAAAATATTTAAAAATTATAAATTAAAATTTATATGGTCTAAAATTTCATAAAGTGTCAAATTATGTAAAATTCACAACACATATGTAAATATTTATAATAATTGAAAATTTAGAATATTATTACCACAAATAACATTAAATTGATAAATAAGGATAAATAAAGTTGATAATATTTAAAATAAATTCCTAACATGTCTAAATTTTATTGTTTGATGAGATTAAAACCCTATCTCATATAATATTTGGATATGAGTCATTTTGGACGTTTTTAAGTGGGTTTGGGATTTAATATAAACTAATATTTCTTATATTTCCAGAGGTGCCCCTCTCCTCCCTTATAAAAGGGCACCTCCTCCCTCTCCTCCTCACACCAATTTGAGCCTTCAATCTCAGACAACTCCTACCCATTTCAATTACCCACTTCCTTATAAACCTACTATAGGTACTGGTCTTCTCAAAAGACCATCTCTAGTGCCCTAAGAGAAAGTTTAAGGGAGGCACTTCCAGAAAGAGGTAATACCTTCTACCGTTTTCTTCAAGTTCCATTATTCTTCTACTCCTTCTCTAGTTGTTTCATTATGAAGTAATAACATCATTATACCTCATATACTGATATGTTATTATAAGTATTAAACAACCCTATTTCACCTCTTATCCATCCTACGGTAAACAAAATCATCGCGCGTGCGTACGTACGAAATACCGTTTCCACGTCGTGGTGTAATATGTTTTCCACCACCACCATACATGGATGGGTATAATGGTGCAAATAAATAACTATATATGATTATTTTAAATTGGTATTGATTCTTACATATTATACATAAACTTCAATACAATTCCACAGTCATGGGAACGATATCATCGCTCGTGCGTACGTACGGCATACTGTCTTCACGCTGTGATGCGACTCATTCTATATGATCTTAATTGAATAATGATTATATAAATGAATTGAATGAATTAATATGATATATATTACACCAATACCATTATGTAAATGATATATCTATATCCTATAAAGAGTAATAAGAATTTATTCGATAAAACACGCATAAGACCATAAAGTAATAAACACCCGAATAATAAGTAGCAATGAAATATTACTACTAAGAAGATACAAAAATGACCATATATGATATCATAACAATGAATATTATTCTGTAATAAGTCAATTGACATTATTTAAACCATATTATAGGATTTTCGGATTCATACGAAGCATATCGGACCTAAGGTAAGGGAAAATCTCACAATCTCAATTTTTATCCGAGATTGTTTATACTTCCGAATTTAGGGGGGAATATTTATCATCCACATCCATGTTTCCACAATATGTAATATTATCCTCTTAAAATTTTTTAAATCCAATTTTACCCTTCGTTAAGTTTTTAGTAAAAGATATGAAAGGAATCTTTTGTCATTTTTCGTACGAGGTACTTTTTGACTTTTTCGGCCAAAGTACGAGAAGAATGTTATTTTAACTTATAAGGAATGAATGGATTTTTAGAAAATTATTTCCAAGAAGATTCCTTTAAAAGTTTTCAATTTTATTTTTAATCAACTTATTTTAGTTTAAAATTGTATGACATGTTAAGAAATGAAAATGTTTTTGAATTAGAAAGGATATTTTCCTCAAGAATGGAGTTCAAGTGTTTTATCAAAATTATTTTCCATCTAAGATAATATAGGGTTCTATTTCTATCCCTATTATTACATTGATTTGATTATGTTGTGATGGAATTAATTTTATGAATTCTTTTATCTTATATGAATTGTTTTATGATGTCACGATGTTTAAGAATCCCATTTTTATTACATGGGTTATGCTATGATGTATGATTTATGATTTTGTGGAACACATAAGAATGGTTTTATTATGAGATGGGTTGGACCTATATCTCCCTATAATGGATTGGGTAAAGATTTATATCACATGAGATAGACATGGCTAGAACGGCAGGTTAAACCGGTTCAGTGATATAGGGCTGGAACGAGAAGTGAACTCGATTCAGTAATGGACTTTGTCCGCTAAGATAGTCTTGGAAATGAGTCTTGACTAATATGATATGATTTTATATGATTATGTGCATATTCCACAAAGCTTCATGTTTTATGTTATGATTATTGGGATTACATTTCACTTCTATGATTTATCCCATGTAATGATCTCTTTTATAGGATAATATTTTCAAGATGTTATGTTCTTATGAATATGATATGTTTGATATTTCTTTTGTTTACCCTTACTGAGCATTTTAGCTCACCCTTTTGTATGTTTTCTTTTCCCCAGGCCAGGAAGAATGATATTAAGTAGGATATACCAAAAAGGGACTCTAGATATGATGAAATAAATGGGAGAAAACATATATGGTTTATAAACCAGTTGTTTATGTTTCCCAGTTTCTAAAGACACTATACCTATACGGTCCTTTCATGGTTTTGCTATATGTTGTAATAAGTATGCTTCAATTTTGAAGTAATAACCATGTATGTAATGTATGGGTCATTATAGTTGGTATCAGAGGAAATGTATAGTCAACATTTAGAAACTAGGATGTGAAAGCCTTATTAAGAAACCTAAGGATATGTATAAGCATAGAACACAATATTAGTGTTTTAGAAATGGCCATGAATAACCTATGATAAGACCCTAAGTGTGAAATTTTATTCCTGATTTTGTGGTTTTCCTATTATAATTAGTGTTGCTCACACTATTCCTCTTGGTTTTAGTCAATGGCTGGAACCCGAAGGAACCGTGTTAATGCGGAATGCGACAATAAATGAAATGATTGTCCCCCTGAGCAACCAAATGTTATGGGAGATGGAATGAAAAATCTTGTAGCCATGCTCACACAACTTTCTCAAGCTATGAATCATGTTGTACTTCCAAACAAGAAAAGGAAGGAGCAACATTCTGTTGAATCCTTCATGAGGCAGCGTCTACCTTCATTCAGTGAGTCTTCTAATCCATTAGTGGCTGAACAATGGATCAGTACCACTGAAAAGATATTTTCATTTCTTCAATGTTCTGAACATGATAAATTCATCTTAGCAGTATATCATTTGGAAGGTGATGCTGATCAATGGTGGAATCTTATTAAGAATACGAGGCAAAGGGATGAAATTGAGTCCATGGAATAGGACGAGTTCAAGAACTTATTTTTCAATAAGTATTTCCCTCGTATTCTTCGAATAAAGATGGAGAAGGAGTTTCTTCAATAAGTTTCTTGAACTGAAGAAAAAGGATGAATCTGTAAGATCGATCGATTCTTTAGTATCTTAAATCCAAGTCTTCTAAGGGCGTTAGCCATAAGGGACTTCAATAGCTAGGAGGAAATTGTTCGATGTGCTCTTAGGGTTGAGATGGAGATTGGTGTAACCCATCAGTCACATGGGTTTGATAAGAAGATGAAAATGGAATTTAAAGGAAAATCTAAAGACTACACTGAAAAGAAGATGATTTTTCCCTTATGCTCGAAGTGTGGAAATAAACATGGAGGAAATTGTCTTAAGGGGACAAGCAAATGTTATAAGTGTAGAAAAGAAGGTCATCGGGAAATTGAATGTCGAAATAATGGGAAGAAGATGTCTACTGATGCAAACAAAGGAAGGGATACAGAGAATGTACCTACTACACTTCAGTGTTTCAAGTGCAAGGAGATGGGACATTATGCCTATCAATGCCCAAATCCAAGGGTTGATGATGATGATCGACGTCAAAAAAACTCTTAAGTCCAATGACAAAGGAAAGTCACATGCAATTACTATCGGTGATGTGGAGTACGACAACGAAGTGGTGAGAGGTACACTTACCATCCACTCTAAAGTAGAAAATGTATTATTTGATTATGAATCCACCCACTATTTTATTTCGGAATAATTTTCTAAGGGTATCGCCATATTACATCAACAATTATATATTGAGTTAGTTGTGACAACCCCTAATAGCACAATAGTCGCATCAAAAGTTTATAATTCTTCTCCGATTGAAGTTTGTGGGAAAGTGCTTCCTGCAAATCATGTGATCCTTCCTATAGTGAAATTTTATGTGATTCTTGGAATGGATTAGATTTCTTTATATAGAGCTCATATCAATTTCCAAAGAAGGGAAGTCACATTTCATATTCTAGATCAATCTATGAACGTCTATCAATGCAAGGATGAACATAACCTTCCAATGGAAATTTCTTCCATCTTATGGGTCTTGATTCCACTAAATGAAGGTTATTTATCTCAAATGGTTGGAGAGAAAATCACGATTATGAATATTCCCATTGTACGAGAGTTTTATGATGTCCTTTCGAAAAAATTGTCGGGAATTCCACCAAATCGTGAAGTTGAGTTTTCAATAGAACACATACCGGGTGCTTTGCCTATTTAAAAGACAAATTATAGAATGGCCCCAATTGAGTTTTAGGAATTGAAGAAGCAACTCCAAGAGAATCTTGATAAAGGATTTATACGCCCTAGTGCATCACCTTGGGAGCACTTTTTCTATTTGTTAAGAAGAAAGATGGATCAATGAGACTCTGTATTGATTATCGAGAACTTAACAAGATAACTATCAAGAACAAATATCCTCTCCCATGCATTGATGACCTATTTGACCAACTACGCGGAGCTCAATACTTTTCCAAGATTGATCTTCATTCAGGGTATCATTAATTAAGGGTCAAAAGGGAGGATATACCAATGACGGCCTTCCGTACAAGGTATGGAAACTATGAATTTATAGTGATGTCATTTGGTCTTACTAATGCCCCTATTATCTTCATGGATCTGATGAATAAAGTTTTTAGAGACTATCATGATCAGTTTGTGGTAGTATTTATAGATGATATTCTTGTCTATTCAAAGAGCAAGGAAGAACATGAAGATCACTTGAGAAATGTATTAAAGACCCTAAGAAAGGAGAAGCTTTATGCCAAATTTACCATGTGTGAATTTTGGCTTCAAAAAGTTTCATTTTTGGGTCACATAATCTTTAAAGAGGTGATATATGGGGATCCAGCAAAAACAAAGGTTATCAAAAGATGGTCGAGACCAACAACAGTAACTGAGATCCAGAGTTTTCTTGTTTTGGCTGGATATTATCAAAGTTTTGTGAAATATTTTTCACGATTATCTAATCCACTCACCAGGTTGACTCGAAAAGGAGTTAAGTTCATGTGGATGGAGGAATGTGAAGAGAATTTCAAGGAGTTGAAAATAAGGTTATCTAGTGCACCTGTACTCACACTTCCTTGTAGTGGAGAAAGGTCTGTGATCTACAGTGATGCATCCAAGAAGGGGTTGGGGTGTGTTCTTATGAAAAACAATATGGTGATAGATTACGCCTCACAACATTTGAAAATTCATGAGAAAAATTACCCAACTCATGATTTTGAGATAGTTGTGGTAATCTTTGCATTAAATATTTGGAGGCATTATCTTTATGGTGAAAGGTGTGATATTTATACTGACCATAAAAGTTTAAAGTATATTTTCACACAAAAGGAGATGAATATGCATAAAAGAAGATGGTTGGAGCTGATTAAGGATTACGACTGCTTAATTCATTACCGCCCTGGGAAAGCAAACAAGGTGAAAGACACATTAAGTTGACAAGACCATGCTAGCTTATACATGATCAGGATCACAAAAGATACAATATTTATGGATTTAAAAAGGATGGATCTTGGAATTATAATAGAAGGGGAGAAATATTAACTTTCTCAAATTAATGTTCAACCATATATACATGTGAAGATTAGAGAGGCACAGAAAGACGATGTAGAGTTACAAAAGAAGGTGAGAAATGTTCCTAAATTGAACCTTGATTGTGATGGGACGATAAGGTTCAGGAATCGGGTTTGTGTTCCTCCCATCCCAGAATTAAAGAAGGAGCTACTGGATGAGCCTCATAGTTCTTCATTCTCTATTCATCCTGGAAGCACGAAGATGCATAGGGACCTAAAAGAGTACTTCTGGTGGGATGGCATGAAAAGAGATGTTGCTGAATTTATCTCTCGATGCTTGGTTTGTCATCTAGTTAAAGCTGAGAGAAAAAAGTCAAAGGGAATGTTACAACCATTACCTATACCAGAATGGAAATGGGAAAACATCACTATGGACTTTGTCACCGGACTTCCTAAAACATCCAAAGGCAATAATGCTATCTGGGTTATAGTTGATCGTCTTATGAAGTCGACACACTTTATTGCTATTAGAGAAGATCTTTCTCTTGATCATCTTTCCAGGATATATGTAAAGGAAGTGGTAAGATTTCATGGAGTACCAATTTCCATTATATTTGATCGGGATCTGAGGTTTACCTCGAAATTATGGCGAAGTCTTCAGCATGCTCTAGATACCGAGTTAAGTTTTAGCACTGCTTACCATCCTCAGACAGACGGTCAGTCTGAGAGGACAATTAAAAATCTAGAAGACATGTTGAGATCTTGCTCTATGGATTTCAAAGGTGGTTGGGATCAACACCTATCTTTGGTGGAATTTTCTTATAATAATAGCTTTAACTCCATTATTCAGATGGCTCCTTATGAAGCCCTCTATGAAAAGAAATGCAGAACTCCAACTTGTTGAGATGAAGTTTGGGAAAGAAAGCTATTAGGACCTGATCTTGTTGATAAGATGGCAGAAAAGGTCTGATCTATTCAACAACACATAAGAGTAGATCAAAGTCGACAAAAAAGCTATGCCGATAATCGAAGAAAAGACCTAGAGTTTTAAGTGGGTGATAAAGTGTTCTTACGAATATCTCCCTGGAAGAGGGTAATGAGATTTGGAAAGAAGGGAAAGTTGAGCCCTAGATATATCGGTCCTTTCGAAATACTGGATCGTGTTGGGAAGGTAGCTTACCAATTAGCGATTCCACCGAATCTCTCTTAAGTTCACGACACTACTGGAAAGATGATCTTTCCCAACACTTCTATACCAACGGTTTGTAAAAACCATTGGTATAGCTACCATTTCCCAACGGTTCACCAAAACTGTTGGGAAAGCCTTAGATTTCCCCACCTTTCCCAACGGTTTTGGTGAACCGTTGGGAAAGGGTCACTCTTTCCCAACGGTTCAACAAAACCGTTGGAAAAGGGTGTGTTTTGAGCCTGTTTTGAGCCTCTTTCCCAACGGTTTTTGTGAACCGTTGGGAAATAGTGACCTTTCCCAATGGTTTTGGTGAACCGTTGGGAAAAAACAGCCAAAAAACCAACCTTCGGTCTAAATAACTCAACCCACACCTAACCTATGCCAACGGTTTTGAAAACCGTTGGGATAGGTTATTTAATATTTTTCCAGCCCTACTAACCGAGAACATTATATAAATCAAAATTTAAAATAATTATGATAATTCATATATATATTTATGAAATTATGTTTACAAAAGTGATGTTAGCTTAGTGGTTAAGTCGTTCGATTATAAACGAGGGGTCCTGGGATCAAATCCCAGCGGATGTTTTATTTTGGGAATTTATATACCAACGGTTCCATTACCGTTGGTATAGAATTCATATTACCTATACCAACAGTTTCCAAAACCGTTGGCATAGGTCTATACCAACGGTTTTTGAAAAACTGTTGGTATAGACCTATCCCAACGGCTTACATGGCTACGGTTCTCCAAACCGTTGGTATAGGCTATACCAACGGTTTGGAGGCCTATACCAACGGTTCCAAACCATTGGTAAAGGTTAGTTTTCTAATAGTGCGATGTGTTCCATGTATCTCTCCTAAGAAAGTACATACCCGATCCTTCATATGTACTCAGCTCAGAAGTTGTACCGTTGGAGAAATATCTTTCTTATGAAGAACAGCTGATAGAGATTCTGGATCGTAGCGAAAAAGTCTTACAGAACAAGACCACTCGCTTGGTGAAAGTTTTATAGAGGAACCACCAATTAGAAGAAGCTGCATGGGAACTTGAGGATATGATGAGGGAGAGGTATCATCATCTGTTTGTAATGAAGTGACGAATTTCGAGGGTGAAATTCATTTTAAGGGGGGTAGAATTTAACACCATGAGATTTTATGAGAAATATTTTTTTACTTCTTATGTTATACTCAACACCAAAGGAATCATTCACAACACACAATACTGACTTGTCTTTCATTACACGCAATCACGACCTTCCTCGATAGCGTGTGTAGTACGTAATACCGAGTTTCACTAAACAACGATATATTATTATGGATTAGATGTTATAAATAGTACTAACTAAATTTTTAATTTTATAACATTATTATTCATTTTACACACTTTCTAGAACATGGTAAGAGAAGAAAATAAATTTTTCAGGTAAAATAAGTATTTTTCAAAAAATGCAGTTTTGCCGCCTTTTGATGGCACACCCACATTAAATCTAGTTTTTAACATGTATATAAGTTAAATTTGAAAAAATAAAATTCTTATTTGGAATTAGGATATAAAAATTTACTTTGGATAAATTTTTGATACTTTTCTGATAACTTTCATATCTTAATGAATAGTAAAAATACGCTAATTTTTAATTAAAAACAACTTTTTTCATTGAGATAATTTATATGGTTAAATTATAATATTTAATGGTTTTAAAGTATAAATAGAATATATTTTTACCATTTAATATAATTTATTTAATTATTATTAATTTTACATTGAATTCATAAGTAAAAACATTTCAATCTTTGGCAATGTTTTAACTTCTAAAACCCGTTTTCTTAACAACGGGATTAATTTTAAATTAATTACTGAAAATTATGTGTTTTGAATTTTAAAAAATGGATTCCATATTTGGAATCAATGGGTCTAAATTATGTTAACAGGCTACATTTTTATTTTTGGGCATTATGAATAGTAACTACGGTAAATTTTATTTACCATAGTTAAAGGTAAATCGGGTAATTAAGGGTAAGTAGAAGATTATAAAATTTCCATAACACCTACCAAAATCTCATTGGATGAATAAAAGTCGACCCATATCACCTAAGGGCCGGAATATATTTATTTCATGGACTTTTGACCATGAAATAATATAATTATTATTAAAACCAAGGAAAGTGACAATATGTCACTCTCTTAAATCTTATAAGTATAATAATTTTAATTTAGTGATAAACATCATGAAACTTCGAATATAAATTGTATCCAGAAATGTAATAAACTTATCTACATCAGATGAATTTATTTATAATTTTTAGGGATTAACTAATTATCATTAATTATGACACAATAGTGATGTTGAAATTATTTTATTAATTAAAATATCAAATAAATGGTTTTAAATATATTAAAATGATTAATATATGAACTATTTAATGGGGTCCACTAATTTTCTAGATACATTTGACATTTTATGAATCTATTAAAACTTTTATTTCGAACATATCTTTTGTATATATTTTATTTAAATTTAAATAAATGAATAGTTTCAAAATAGACACTATTGTTATTTTATAAAAATAACATTTTATAAAATTGTTTAAAAATCAAAGAAAAAATTAAAAATTAAAAATTAAAATTTATATGGTCTACAATGTCATAAAGTTTCAAATTATGGTAAGTTTACAAGACATATGTAACTATTTATAATAATTTAAAATTTATAATATTATTACCACGAATAACATTAAATTGATAAATAACGATAAATCAAGTTGATAATGTTTAAAATAAATTCCTCACAAGTATAAATTTGATTTTTTGATGATATTACAGCTCTATCTCATGTAATATTTGGATATGAGTCATTTTGGATGTTTTTAAGTGGGTTTGGGATTTAATATAAACTAATATTTCTTATATTTCCAAAGGTTCCCCTCTCCTCCCTTATAAAAGCGCACCTCCTCCTTCTCCATCTCACACCAATTTTAGCCTTCAAGATCGGCCAACCCCTGACCATTTCACTTCCCCACTTCTTTAGAAACCTACTTGAGGTACTGGTCTTCTTAAAAGACCATCTCTAGTGCCCTAAGAGAAAGTTTAAAGGAGGCACTTCGAGAAAGAGGTAATACCTTCTACCGTTTTCTTCAAGTTCCATTCTTCTTCTACTCCCTCTTATTTAGTTGTTTCATTATGAAGTAATAACATCAGTATCCCTAATATACTGATATATTTTTATAAATATTAAACAACCCTATTTCACCTCTTATCCATCCTACGGTAAACAAAATCACAGCGCGTGCGTACGTACGGAATACCGTCTCCACGCCGTGGTGTAATATTTTTTCCACCACCACCTTACTTGGATGGGTATAATGGTGAAAATAATAACTATATATGATTATTGTAAAGTTTTATTGATTTTGAAATATTATACATACACTTCAATACATTTCCATGATCATGGGAACGATATCATCGCTCGTGCGTACGTACGGCCTACCGTCTCCACGAAGTGATGCGACTCGTTCTGTATGATCTTCATTGAATAATGATTATATAAATGAATTGAATGAATTAATATGATATATATTACTCTAATACCATTCTGTAAATGATATATCTATATCATATAAAGATTAATAAGAATTTATTAGATAAAACACGAATAATAACATAAACCAATAAACACCTGAATAACAAGTAGCAACGTAATATTACTACTAAGAAGATACAAATATGACCATATATGATATCATAACAATGAATATGATTCTGTAATAAGTCAATTGACATTATTTAAACCATTTTATAGGATGTTCTGATTTATACGAAGCATATCGTACATAAGGTAAGGGAAAATCTCGCAATCTCAATTTTTATCCGAGATTGTTTATACTTCATAATTTAGTGGGGAATATTTATCATCCACATACATGTTTCCTCAATATGTAATATTATCCTACTAAAATTTTTTAAATCCAATTTTATCCTTCGGTAAGTTTTTAGTAAAAGATATGAAAGGAATCTGTTGTCGTTTTTCGTACGAGGTACGTTTTGACTTTTCCAGCCAAAGTACGAGAAAATGTTTTCTTAACTTATACGGCATGAATGAATTTTTAGAACATTATTTCCAAGAAGAATACTTAACAAGTTTTCAAGTTTATTTTTAATCAAATTATTTTAGTTTAAAATTATATGACATGTTATAAAGGAAAATGTTTTTGAAGTAGAAATGATATTTTCCTCAAGAAAGGCATTCAAGTGTTTTATCAAAATTATTTTCCATCTAAGATAATATAGGGTTCTATTTATATCCCTATTATAATATTGATTTGATTATGTTGTGATGGAAATATTTTTATGAATTCATTTATCTTATATAAATTGTTTTATGATGTCACGATGTTTAAGAATCCCATTTTTATTACATGGGTTATGCTTTGATGTATGATTTATGATTTTGTGGAACACATAAGAATGGTTTCATTATGAGATGGGTGGGACCTATATCTCCTTCCAATTCATTGGGTAAATATTTATATATCATGAGATAGACATGGCTGGAACGACAGGTTAACCCGGTTCAGTGATACAGGGCTGGATTGAGAAGTGAACTCGGTTCAGTAAAGGACTTTGTCCGCTAAGATAGTATTGGAAATGAGTCTTAACTAATATGAAATGATTTTCTATGATTATGTGTGTATTCCATAAAGCTTCATGTTTTTAGTTATGATTATTGGGAAAACATTTCACTTCTATGATTTATCTCATGTTATGATCTCTTTTGTAGGATAATATTATACAAATGTTATGTTCTTATAAATATGATATGTTCGATATTTCTTTTGTTTACTCTTACTAAGCATTTGAGCTCACCCTTTTGTATGTTTTCTTTTCCCCAGGTCAGGAAGAAGGATATTAAGTATGATATGCCATAAAGGGACTCTAGATATGATGAAATAAATGGGAGACAACTTATATGATTTATGAACCAGTTGTTTATGTTTCCCAGTTTCTAAAGACACTATACCTATACGTTCCTTTCATGGTTTTGTTATATGTTGTAATAAGTAGGCTTCAATTTTCAAGTAATAACCATGTATGTAAAGTATGGGTCATTATAGGCATTCCTGTAAATCATAAAAGGTAAACAGTATTTGGAGTTCTCCCATACATCATGTGCTTCAAAAATAGAAAAATAATCGATTAAATGGGAATTTTTTGGATATACACCCTTAACACGCAAAAATAAAAGAATTTTTATCATTTTGTTTCTTAGTCTTTAATTTTACTTTTTTTTATTTTAGTTTTTATTAAGTAACTATTTTCATATCCTAAGTAATTTAACCATTAAAATTAAATTAAACTGATATTTATTAGAAAAAAGAGACCTAATGAATTATAAATATGATATATAATTTAAAAAATAAAAATACCAAGCGTTTTGGAAAATAATTTTAAGACAAGCGCATGTAATGTGCAAAAAAACACTACTTTAACTTATGTCATTCTAACAATGTTTTTACAATTTATGCGTCACTATATTCATTATTAAAGATTTATTGGTTCATAAATATTCCAAATTTAATATTTATTAACATTTATAAATCAATTAGTAGAAGATATTATTTTTATTAAATTTAATTATTTTTTAATAAAATATCATTTTTTATAAAATAACATTATTGTAAATGTTGACATTATTAACTTATTTTTAATTTAAAAATATCAAAAAAATGAAGGAATTAAAATATATTAAGTTCATAGCTATTTAACATTATATATTAATCTAAATAAATAATGTAACATAATAATACATAAAATTTACATTCCTTTTAATATTTTTAGCACCATTTATTTTATTTTATTATTCACTAAATAATCCATGTGTTATCATTTGTTAAGAATTTAAGGTAAATATATCATATCTAAGAATTAAATTTAAATTATAATTATAAAAAAGTCATTTTACTTTAAAAATATTGTTTGTAACCAAAACTATGCAGCTTCTTCCAAACTCTAAATCTTTATAAATCTTAAAGTTAACGAAGGTTCCTTTGTTTCCCTTTTCTTAACTTAGTATATTGTCAATTTCTTGAACATGTGTTCCAATAACTCATAAAATTAGAAAAAAGATTGTATATGGTCGAACTATTGGCATTCAATGGCCTTTGGACAACTATCCAGGTCATTTTTTCCATTAATTCTAACATTTAGTCCATTGTTCTGCTTAATTTTACCTTAATCCCTGTAATTAATTTTAGTCACATTAGCTAATATTTTTGGTAAAAACTAAGTTGATCTTATTATAATATTAACATTATACTAATTAAAACTGTATATTCCCATTTTAAATAATTCAATTCATAGAAGTGAAAAACTTAAATTTAATGTTAATCCTACATATGTGGTGAGAAAGCAGGTTTATAAAGTGAAAATGTTAAAAAGTTCATTAGGACTTTATATCTAAATTAAACATAAAAATGATTAAAATGAACTAAATTATATTAATATATATATAATTTATCTATGTTTACTATCAAAAAAATTTATAATATAATTTAAAATTAATAATTATTTAAACAAAAAGGAATTTTTCAACTAAAATGCAGTATTTTTCACTATTCATTAAAAAATGAAACTTCTCAGAAAAATCGGAACATTTAACCCTAAGATAATGTTATTGTTCTGGTATCAAAAATTATGTTTATTTTTACATATAAAAATTATAAATTTATCAACCATTATATTTAAAAAAATCTCAATTAAAATTTGGTAAAACTAACTTTTAATAACATATGGCTTTTATACTTAACATTGGATTAATTATTTTTTAATAAATGACGTTCTTGTATCAAAATATAGCAATGGGACTCTATGTTGTGTGCAATTAAAGATAAACATGGTGTTGCGTGTGATGAAAGATAAACAATATATTTTTTGTAACAAAATATGTTAAATAATTTAAATTAAATTTAGATAATTTATTTCATAAAATATCATGATGTTACACCAATCTACAAAGAAATAAATTCTAATGCAATATCTCCTCTTCCTAATTATTCTAAATTTTATGGTTACTACAGTTAAATTAAGGGACTATGGTTTTTCATTTACTTTAAAAATTGATGGGACTATTTCTTCTTAAGGTATATAGCTTCGCTATTAAATGGATATTGTCTATTGTATCTATATTTTTTATAACCTAAAAGAAAGGGATATTTTTGGTATTTTGGATATCAATAAATTCAAGGTACTAATAAATTAAATCTCCATGTTATTGAGGTGGTAGACATAGGGGTACCTTTGCTTACTATTTTCGAAATACGTAACCAAATATATTATCTCATTTACATTCTCAGTTTTCAATTATTTATCTCTTTGAATAATTATTTTACTAAATTTTTTAATATACTAATTCGCATTTAATCATTTACATGTTTTAAATCGATTAAATTTTTTATTATCAAATAACTTAATCAAATATCTATTTATTTTATTCTTCTACTTATTTTATTTTATTTTATCAGACTTTTTTTTCATACTCTAATTCTTTTATAATTGGATTCAAAAGGTTTTTATTTTCTTCATTCCATTATAAAGAAGTTTTTAAATTGTATTTATTTCATTAAATTTTTAAAATGGAATCCATCCTATTTATATTTTACCTACATTTGACCTATATTTGGTATCATGTGGGTTTTGATTTTTTTTAAATTTATTTCTTTTCAAATTCTTTCAAAGTTTTTATTTTCAAAATATTTAACAAATTTTTAAAATAAATATCTCCTTCTAAAATGGATTTTTAAAACATCCATGGTGGTTCCAAATGAAAATAATTGGATCATTCTCTATTTTTTACAGTACTAATTACTCTTATTGAAAATCTATAATTTATAATTTTATTAGATCTATTAGAGATCTTTTTTATATATTATTTATTCAAGTCTATAACCATTATTTTTACAAGATTTAATGATATTTATAATGGATTAAGAGAACATGCTGAATCCATTTTAGTAAAAAAATTATTAAAATACTCTAGGTTCTACCAACTAGTTGGCCTTTAAAAGTCACCATAACCTAAGAATATAAATATTTCAAAACAATTCTAGTCGAGTAACTCATATGTTATCTCATGACATTTGAGATAATCATGAATAGATAAGATAAAAAGTATATTAATGTGTACATGTAAACTAAAAGAATAATGTCCTCTAATGAAAAAAATAAAACTCATATGGGACTGACTCTCACATTACCAACTTTACAAATATATTGGAAAAGTACAAGAAAAATAAGAGATCCTTTTAAAACACAAAAAAATAAAATATAGAATTTGAGTTAACTTTTTTTTTATAAAGAGAAGGGAGACATCAAATCAAATTGTCCCTTAAATACGAAAAACTCAAAAGGCAAGAGTCGTGGTAAGAAAACATTAAAGGTCTCAACTTGTAGCACTGGCCTGACTCAATTTCAACGTACAAATAAAGTGAATAAAGTCCCAAGTATATCATAACACATTTTAAGGATGAATTTAAGGTTAGTTATAAATTTTTTATTTTTCCCCTTCATTCCTCTTCTTACTCTTCTACCACTTCTACCTCATTTTTAATATTAGAAGATCTTATCAATGCAAAAAATGAACATAAAAATGGTTTTTGTGATCTTTTTTATAAAGTCAATGATCTTAAAAGAAAACAAAACCATGTTTTTTCCAAAAAAGATCAACCTATTAAAAAAATGAGAGTTTTCTTTTAAAATTAAAATAACATCCAAATATTAAAAAAATTTAATTTATAATTAACTAACATAAATATAATTTTTATTATTTTAGAAAAGTTTAAGAAACTCAAATTAAATTTTGGGTTTTCAAAAAACCTATTAAAATCACTATGATTTTAGTTTTCCCAGATAATCTAGATTTTTTAACAATTATAAAAATAAAAAAAATTAGAAACATTTCTCAAAATAAATTTTTTAATTATTTTAATAATTTTTTTCATATAGATTGTGATTTCAATTTTAAAAATTATTTATATTTTTGACCTAATTTAATTCATCTTTCTTGTTATATTTAAAATGTGAAAACGTTTTCTAAATTACTATGTATTCCCAAATCATTATTATCTCACTTAATTCAACCCAACACATTAGTACCTAAATTTATAGTCTCTTAATAATTTTTATAAAAATAGAAAAATCCAGTAAGCTAAATTTTATATGGATTGCAGGTTTCCAATACATATGTTTACTCATCCTTATAAATTCAATTATCTCAAAGATTTCTATTGACGAAATTTCACTTTTATAGGCAATTATAAATGATAAATTAGAAATATAGGTAAAATTAGTTTCTCTAGATCATATATTATTAAATATGTTTTATTTTTAAAAGTATTGAAACATAATTTAATAATAATTGATCAATTATGTGATAGTGGTTTTAACCTTACTTTTAGAAGTGATTTTTTTTATTTTAATTACAAAGGAAAGCTTATATTTACCACATCTCATTTTCAAAAAAATATATATTATTTATATAAATCTCTAAAAATTAAAAATGATATGTTTTTTAAGTGTATAAGATAATGATTTTTGTGTATGGAATTAGTGTCTAGGTTATTTTTATATTCATTCTCTAGTCAAACTCAACCATAACTGACTAGTATGAGATTTTCCAAAAACAATTTAAAGATAACTTGGTTTCTGAACCTTTCTAACTTGGAAAGAAACATAATTATTCCTTTAAACCTAAAAACCTTATTTCCACTTTTGAATATCTATAACTAGTCTAACTTGATCATTTTGGAAAAAATCATGTATCTTATATCAAAGGTAAAAATTACAAATTTTAAAATATCTATGACTGTACTAGATTTGCATATATTTTCTTATTATCTCATAATAATGAGGCTTTTAATGACTTTGTAAAACATTCAATAAAATTAAAAAATGAAAAAGGTTACAAAATTGTTCCCCTTATAAGTTACCAAAGTGGAGAATTTGATAATGAATACATTGACAAGTTTGGTTCTTCTTAAGGTTATCATCACTCATTTTCTCTCTTAGATCACCTCAAAAAAATGGAGTTGTCAAAAGAAAAAATAGATACCTCTGAGAAATTTTTTAGGACTCTTATAAATGATATTTCTCTTACTTAATAATTTTGGGACTATTTATTCAATACCACTTTCATTATCCTTGACAGTGTCCTTATAAGAACCATCTTATAAAACCCCATTATGAACATTGGAAAGGGAAATTTTCAAAAGTTATATTCTTTACGGCCTTCAGTTTTAAATGTTTTATCTTTAATAAAAATGATAATCTAGGAAATTTTGACCCTAAATATGATGATCAAATATTCTTTGTGAACTTAGACTCACATAAAGCCTCTCGCATCTTTAATAAAAGTACCAAGACATTAAAAGAGTCAATTTACATTATATTTAGTGAGAATATTCCTAAATTACATCCATAAGTGGTGGCGATGTTGACTATTCTAGTTTAAACCTTCCTAAACCTCAATCCAATAATGAAATTGAAGATTTTATAGAAACCCCATCCTCTCATTTACCCAAGTCTTAGACACGACCTAAAAACCATCCTCTTGAGAATGTTAATAGAGAATTAAAATATGAAACATGAACGATAAGGTTGGTATTAAATGAGTTTTAAAATCATGATTTTCCCTCTCATATTGAGCCTCATTCCCTTTATAATATAATTAATTATTAGTATTAGACACTTACCATGAAATAGTATTTGAACAAATTTAAATGGAACTATGTTTATAATCCCATGAAATGTCTAAATAATCATCCTATTATTCGTATAAAGTGGGTTTTCCAAAAATAAATTGTCAAAAAAATAAACTTTTATCCATAAAAGGGCTCAAAATATTTCTTTAGTCTATAATAAATAATAATGTATTGATTATAGTGAAACCTTTTCACTAATTTCTCGAACCAAATCCATTGGAATCTTATTGGCGTTTTCCACCCATTTTAATTTTAAACTTTTTAAAATGGATATCAAAAGTTATTTTTTAAATAGTTTTTTTTCTAAAAAATTTTGTATAGACAAACCAACTAGTTTTGAAAATTTTTTATTTCAAAATTAATTTTAAAATTTAACCAAATATCACTATAGTCTAAAAAAATCCCCTTGGTCTTTGTATGAGACATTATAAAAATTTATTTTATCGAATGATTTCAAAATAGGAAAATATGATTCCATAATTTTTCTCAAAACATTTTTAAATGATTTATTATTCATTAAAATTTATTTTGATGATATTATTTTCAGCTCAACTAAAGAAACTATTTACAATTATTTCCTTAATTTAATTAATAAAGATTTAAAATGAGTTTAATGCATGAATTTAAATTCCACCTTGGTTTTCAGATTTCCTAAAATTATGATAGTACCTTTTTATACTAAATTAAATACACTAATGAAATTATAAAATATTTTATCATTGATCGTTCTCAAGGTGTTATAACTCCCATTAGTACAACTTTTATGGTGATGTAGGAAGAATTCAGTCAATCGGTTGACGATAAGATTTATCAAAGTATGATTGGAAGTCAACTTTAACTTACTACAACTTGTATGAACATCATATTAATTGTATTATATTATTCTAATTTTCAATCCAATATAAAGGAATCTCATTTAAAATCCCCCAAAATAATTTTCCATTAATTTAAAGGAACTCAAAAATCTTGGATTATTTTATCCTAAGGAAACCACTTTTAAAAATTATTGTTTTTTATGCTAATTTTGGAAGATGTAAACTCAATAAGAAAATTACTTGTTGGGAATATCATTTTCTAAGAAAACATCTCTTCTCATAAAGTAGTAAAAATAAAAACGGTATTTCTCTTTCTACATCCAAAATGAAAAACATATCAAATGGGAGTTGTTACTCATTAGTTATATAAATGTAAAATACTCTTTTAGAATTTTGGATAATATATTCTTCCATCCCTATCAAGAGTAACAAAACTAGTGTGATAATTATTTATAAAAATCATATTCAACACTCTCACACTAAGAATATTGACTATATAAAAAAATTTCTATGAGATAAATTTCAAAATGGTGATATGGTTCTTGACTTTTTGTGCGCAAACCTTCAACTTCTCGATATCTTTACTAAACACTTTCATCTTGATTTCTTTGACTTGATTAAAGGTAATAAGGTTATTATTATCAAATTATACCTATCTCTTAAACTATTAATGTTTGAGAAGGTTTTTTATTTTAAAAAATATCAGTTTAAACACATCCAAATGGATTTAAAATTCAATTTTATTTAAAAATAATATTTTTCAAACTTTTCATGATACTTTGAATAAATAATTAATATCTACATACAAACTAGATGATGTGGTTATATTATGGATACACCTTGGTATTTATCCTGAAATGACTTAAATTTATTTTTAATCCTTTCTCCATCCTGGGAAAAGTGAGTGGACATTACTGTACACCAGGTTTGACATTCCATGGGAATTTTCTTTAGCTTATTAATACAATCCTTAATATTCATTAATAATGATAAATATCATTCAATATATTTATTTTATAAATATTTTCTTTATTTTGGTCTTGTTTAATGGTTATAAACCCTTTAAAATCTCCTAATGCATTAATTTTTATGGAGGTAATCAAAATAATACTAAAATGATCCTAGAAGTGACATTTTATTTTTCAAAATGAAATTCCAAAATTAATTATTTTTCAAAAAAATGTATTTATTTTTTTAAAAAATACTTTTCAATGTTTTATTTGAACTATAAAAATCCATTTAGAAAACGTTTATGTTTATATTATCTTAATATTTATTTAAAATCTTATATTTAAAATATTTTATTATTTTTAAACTTTCTTTTTCATAACATTAATTTTCAACTCTCTCAAAAGATCATTAATGATGAAAAATATAGTTTTTATTTTTATATCTTTATTATTTAACCCCATGGGAAACTCCTTTTTTAAAATATCAAAGGGAGAGAAGTTTTATTCCTTCTATTAAAATTGGAAGTTTATTATTTGGGGAGAATTGTTTTAAAAAATGTTTATGGGGGATAAGTAATGTTTTTAGGGAGAATTTTTCTTTTCTATTTGAAGTATAAGAAAATATCATTATCATGGTAACTCTTTCTTTTTCTAATATTATAGAATTAATTTATTTTTATCAACCCCAACACTAACAACCCAAAGTAAGATTATACTTTATTACATTAAAATAGATACACATATCCTAAACCCAAAGGATCGATCAGTGTAGTAGTCTTAGAGAACCAGATACATACATGATACCCATTTTATATTGGGGATAAAATATAAACCTAAAAAAAGTAAACATTTTGAAACCTTGAAAAATAATTCAAAGATTTATTCTTTACAAATTTGGGAATTGAAAAAAATAAGAGTGATCTAAAATGCTCATTAAGTCTTACTTTTAGTGGAATATATCATGATTATAAAATTCATAATCAATATGTAAAGTTAAATAACTAAAATCACATTACATTTAGTCAATAACTTGACCACACAATGAATAAATTGATAATATCAATGAAGTAATATCATGGATAACAATAATAAATGAATTTTAAATGAAGGAAATGTATACTATTGGATTTCATGATCTCAGATATCATGATATCGCTACCATAAATACCTTAAGCCAAGATAGTTTAAAACAATGGGTAAAGACCCATTTAATGCAAGCTTACTAATTTGTCTCATGAGACCTATTGATGCATCTATGGGCCATATAATTTTAGGCCCTAACCATCACTTCATTCTAAATTAATTCCTCATATATTGAATGATAAATTTAATTTATGAACAATATTACTTATCAAACAATATATATATATGATTAAATAATACAAAATATAAATATTTCTTCAGTTAATCATATAAATTTCAAAGTAAAACACCTTATGTAGAAATGGTATACAATTTAGGAAATAATCTAATCCATAATAAAAATTATATAGATATAAAGTTTAATGATCAAAATAAAGTGAATGTTTCAAGGGGAAGTTAATAACCACAATATTAACAAGATAAAAAGGTGACCTTTAATTCATTAAAAATATAGGTTTTGAAATAAAATTACATAGTTCCAAAAATAGATGAGAAATATTAAAATAAAATTTATATGAATATTTTTATTTATAAACCCATTTAAATATAATTGAATAAGATAATAAGTATACAAATATTATTGTGGAAATAAGGTCTATTAACATCAAATAAGTTAAAAATGCATTCTTTTTTACTTTCTGTAAAGAAAGTTAAAATTGAATACTTTGGGGAAAACATTATAAAAATTCATTTAATACCTTACAAAAATTCATGGATAACATAAAATATCCTTTATAAATAATTTTTAAAAATAAAAAGTACTTTTTAGTAAAAAATTTCAAAATATGGATATGAAAAGAAAATATACCTGATAAAGAAGAGAAATAAGATATGATTTTATTTTAAATTTTCTCTTGAAAGAGTAACTTGAATGGAATCATTAATCAACACAAATAAAGTTATATTGATTTTAAATAAATAAAAGGTTATTATATGAACCACATAAAATTAAATAGGTGTATATTACAAACTATGTCTCAATGAAGTAGCAATTGAGTCAAAATCCTTTACCTTAAGTTCGACTTTCCTCATAAGTACTCTAACCTCATGTATAATAAATTTAAATTTATTTCAAGTAGATAAATAAATATTTATATCTATAATATCATATATGATCCTTTTATAACATTTTATCACCCATTTGTTAACAATATTTTATTATTGTCATCATTTAGCGTGTTAACTACTTTGTTTTTAAAGTATGTCTTGATTCAGTGGTCATGGTCCGTTAACCTTTCTCATTATTCAATCAAATCTACAATTTTATTCAAGATATAAATATCATATATATATATATATTTTATATATATATATATATATATATATTTAATCATCCATAAAATATAGAGATATCAAAATGAACTACACCATTTAGGGAGATGGTAGGTCATATGTACGAATGGATAGTCTTTTCATTTTTTAATGAATGGAAATGAATAAATGTGAATAATAATTAACATTTCTAGAATGATTATTATTTCATAAATAAAATATATATTCATTAAATATATTCTTAAAACTATCCATGTAAATCTTAAATGAAAGACGGTTCACATCGCTCTATAGAGGTGGTAGTCCATATGTACACAAGAATGATTTACCATTTTCCAAAGGATTGAAAGGTAAGAAAATGTATATTATATTAAAATTTAATAAAAATATTTATGTAATAAATATCATATATAGACATAAATTCTATATTTATAACCATCCAAGTGAAATGGTGAGTGAAAGAAATTACACCACTATGTGGAAATGGAAATTTGTACATATGAACGAGTAAATTTTTTTACTTTTCATAGGATGGAAAATAGATGGGATATGGTTTTCATAAAATCATAAAAAATATTAGTATATTTATGATACTATATTTAATATCTTAGTATGGTTACAACACTTAAATAGGAATTAGAAAAAAAATTAAACTTGATGAACTCTTAAAAGATGATTACATCTTCTTTGATAAACTTCCTTTAAATATATTCTTCAGGGACCTAGAGTAGGTATTTTAGAAGAACCAGAACCACTAGAACTTGGATAAAAAAATTTATAAGAGAAATGGGCTAGTTTTTTTATATATATTTCAGAGAGTTGTGTGAATAATTGATAGAAGGGGTGTCCTATTATAATTGAGGGGAGGGATTTTAACATCCCAAGTAAGTAATTAATAATATATATTTTTATCTATGTCTATTAATGATTTAGATAGTATTTTAGAGGCATAAAATGAAAATAAATCCAATCTTAAGCATGAAATACACTAATATTTTTAAAAGATTGTTTTACTGCCATTTGATGGAAAACCATTTTTAAATCTATCTTTTGAAAATTTTATAAGCTATTTTTGTCAAAATAAACTTATTATTTATGATTGGGACATCAAAATTTACTTTGTGTGAATTTTTGGTATTATTCTGACAACGTTCATTTTTTTATAAATAGTGTAAAATACCGCATTTTACACCAAAACTTCTTTTTAATCTAATTTATTTATATGATTATATTATCTTTTGAATTGGTTTTTAAGTTAAATTAGAATATATTTTTACCATTTAATCCAATGGTGGTCATTGGAATCAATTTCACTTTGAAATTGGACTTAAACTTGTGTCAATCTTTTGATACTTATTATTTCATAAATTCACGCTGTTTGTCATGACAGCGGGAATTAATTATTAAATTAATTAATTCAACTTATATGTTTTGAATTTTGTAAAATAGACATCATTTTTTAATTCAGAAATCAAATATATCTTAGGGTGATGTTTTGGTATCTTTCTAAAAAACTTCAATTTTTGATGAATAGTGAAACCACTAAGTGGTAGTTAAAGAAACTGATTTTTCATTTAAATGAAAATTTGCCACTTTTGTGTTTTGAATTTCAAAAATCCGACATAAATGGTTCTCATTAAGAAGTAAAATGTCGTTCAATGAGATTAAAATAATTTTTTGGTGAATAGTAACTCTTAAGTTCTTAATCGCGATTAGAGGTAATTAGTGTAGTTTAAGGTAAAAATAATGCTTTAATAAAAGTAAATGACCTAGAAACATGTCCTACCCTCATTGGATGTGCCATGAACGACCAATAAAATCCATGGATCAACTTGGGGACCCCATGGAGCCACGTTTTTTTGTAAATGACATAAATAACTTTTTATTTAATGTTAAAGTAAAAATGAAACAAACATGATATGTTTTACTAAAAAACTTTTTACATGGGGTTATACAAGTCAGAATTTTGATTATAATTAGTCATTGGAAATCTAAAAAGATTTTATAAATCATAGTATTTTTTTTATAATTTTTAGACATTAAATAAATTAAATTATTTATGACATCATGAAGATGCAGCGATTACCTCATTAATAAAGTATTTAAATAAAATGAAAAGATAATGTAAAATCTATTAACTACACATGTCAAAAACCTGTTGGGTGGGTATATATCGAACTCTTATCACCTTATCCTCAAATTAAATCAATATGGGACCTTTTAAAATCGTAACTCATTTTCAAATAAAGTAATATTTCTTTAAAGAACATACTGTTTCCGTGGATGGTGAATTTATGCCTCCCGAAATGATGATTGTTCAACATTCCTTTAACACCTTAAAAGGTGGACATTAAGATGTAACAATATATATATATGATATATAATATTATTATGTTTTCCTTGACCTTCTGTATTTATCATTTTGGGCATAACTTTATGGTTTCCATTATGGGTAAACGCGATATCTTCATTTAAGGAAGTGCGGACAACCACCCCCTCAAAGTGATTTGATTTCGTTAATTCCATATGTGGGATGTATAAAGGATTTAATTAATGGTATTACATATGATATTATACTGGAATTATAATATATCTTTATATAATTATGATTCCATTCCATAAAAAAATACGAAATAGAAATGAAAGTAGTGTTCATGTGTACGTACGGCTTATCGTCTCCATGAACGGTGCATTTCATTTCTTACCTCTAAATGATTTTCTAATATTATAAATTCATGCATATACTAGATATATATGACATATATAATATCTACATCATAAATAACATTCTGGATATAATGGATACATGAACAACTTGTAATTATAAAGGGCTTATTTTTGACTCAAGTACCAATGATCGTTAAAATGACCATTATTAACTTAAATAATTAAATAGTGTTCATGAAATGGAAATAATTGATATAAAAGGAATAATGAACTTGAAAAAGGTTCTTAAACAAGTAGAAACTAACTCAAGTTTATTATTCAGTAGATTAAAGAACGACCGAGTCAAGTCGTACCCGAGGTATGGGACTTCGTCTCAATCTCCTTTCATTGAGGCATATTTTGTTCTATACACAACCTTATTTTATATGGTGTATAAACCCCTTTTACTTTTACGCTTATCTAAAAGGAATCTTTTTTATATGAAGCGTTTACTAAATGACAAAAGGGAATGTTTTTGTTGTACATCTGCGGCGACAACGACTTCTCCGCCACCGTGACCATTATTTGAGTTTCAGCTTCCTCTACAAGCCATACATTTTTTTAAAAGAAAAATAAATACCATGTTTTACTTTTCCTTTATTTTGGTATTGAAAATGGTTTTCATAGTGTTTTTATATCAATGTGTTGTATTGATATCTTGTGATTGAAATGTGGAAATATTATGTATCCTTTATGAATTTTTTATGTGATACGATTATGTTGAGGTTCTTGGGCATTATTATGAAGACGGGTGGTTCCGTGATAAACTAAGGGCGAGTGAGCCCGATATAGCTCTCCAATGCATTGGGTAACGCAAAGGAGTGAAACGTTAAGGTTTCTCCGAAGAGATTTAGGGAATATACTGTGATGGGTATTCCAAACTTAACCAAGAGGGTTAATCCCTACGTAAGAATGTTATGAATGCCTCAAGTTACCTTTATGTCTTATGATTTCTATGATTTATCCATGATTTGATGAGGTATGTTAAAATGCTTATGTTTTATGGGTAAAGTATGATTTCATTCTTATGTATATATGTACCCATGTTTCCTTTCCATATTTTTATATCCCTTACTGAGCTTTTTATGCTCATCCCAAGTTTTTTGAAATGTTTTTCACAGGTCAAGGGAAAGGTACATGATATGATGATAGTGTCAAGGAAGTGTCAAGAAAGAATCCATGTTTTATTTTAAATATGTTTCCATTGATGGGAATGAAGGATACTATCTTTATGTAACCACATTGTTTATATGTGGAATGTAATGAAAGTTTTATGATCTAACTCTCTAAAACTCTAAGCCTGAAAAGATCCTCAATGTGTAATCTTGTAATAACTCAAGATTAAGTAAGGTTTAACGCTAGGGCCTTATAGTTGGTATCAGAGGTCGGTTTAGATAACTTTAGGAGTTATAATTCTATTAAATAATTATCCAAAAATATTTTTTGAAGTGATATAGCATTTGAAGATTACCATGTTGCTTCATCTAAGACATGTTTGTTCAGAATGGTTTTTCGCAGAGGAAATAGGGAAGTAGTTCTAGGAAGGCATACAGAAGGAAATAACCTTCCGAATCAGCATCCTGAGATAGTCGGAATTGGAACTAAACAGTTTGTTGAAATAATGGTGCAGTTGACTCAAGTGATAAATGGCGGTGGTATCCATGCACGAGATCAGCCAGATCAACCGCAGAGGAACATGTCAGTGGTTGAACATTTCATGAGGCAACATCCCCCATCATTCAGAGGATCATCTGACCCTATGCTAGCTGAAGGGTGGATTAAAGCACTGGAGAAGATTTTCGATGTCATGGGGTGTTCAGACAATCAAAAGGTTAGTCTTTCTATTTACCGTTTAGAGGGTAAAGCAGATCAGTGGTGGTCGATGGTTAAAAATATCAGGGACACTGATGAGATTGATGATCCCGACTGGGATGAATTCAAAGGTATGTTTCTTGAGAAGTATTTTCCTATGTCTTTTCAACTTAGGATGGAAAAGAAATTCTTGGAATTGAGGCAAGAGGAAGACTCAGTGGCTACCTATGAAGAAAGGTTCACTCGATTGGCAAGGTATGCTCCAAATTTTATCCGAGACCTTGATAGTAAAATCAATCGTTTTTACTCATGATTAAAGCCAAAATATCAAGGGAATTAGCTTCTCGTGAGTTTAAAAGTTATGAAAAGCTTGTTGGATGTGCTGAGAAGGTGGAAATGGAGTTTGCCGATGACCAAGTGTTCTATAACAACCAGCAGAAGAAGAGACCGAGGTGGCAGGAGAAAGGTAAGAATTCTTCAAAAAAGACTGATGGTAAGAAAACTAAGTTTCCAGTTTGTGATAAATGTGGAAAAAGGCATGCTGGGGAATGTCTTCTGAATTCTGGAAAGTGCTACTGATGTGGTAAAATGGGACATAAGGCTCGTGATTGCACTGAAAAAGATCAGGGTGATGGTAAGACCAAATTTGATTTACAGTTAGTGAAATGTTATAAGTGCAATGAAATGGGTCACTATGCAAACGAGTGTCCTACAAAGAGATTGAGTGATGGGAAGCAGTTAGACTACAAGAAGAAAGGGTTGGTGAAATCCTTTGCAACTACTTCAGCAGATGTCGGGCCATCAAATGAAGTTGTATCAGGTACATTGTTTGTTTTTTCAGATTATTCCAGTGTGTTGTTTGATTCGGGGTCTACACATTCATTCATCTCTGAAACCTTTTCTAGTAAAATGGGAATACCATCTCAAGAAATGACTCCTGAACTTGTGGTAAAAACACCTGGGAGAAATGTTGAGGCAAAAAGAATTTATAAGAATCTTCCTATCCTTATCCGTGGAAAGAACCTACTTGAAAACCTTGTTGTTTTACCTTCAGTAGAGTTTGATGTTATCCTGGGTATGGATTGTCTCTCTATTTACCATGATAATATTGACTGTAGAGCTAAAGAAGTTTCTTTTCAGAAAGACTTCCATTTTGTGTACAAGAATGAACCCTTACTGTTGATAACATATCAAGAGTCCAAGAAACTTGTAAAAGATGGAAATGAATGTTACCTTGCACACATCGTTGAAAATAAAGGAACTGTTCAGATTAATGATGTGCCAGTGGTAAATGAGTATCCTGATGTTTTTCCTGATGAGTTTCCTGGAATAATACCAGATTGGGAAGTTGAGTTTACTGTTGACTTAGTTCCTGATGCTAAGCCAATTTCAAAACCCCCTTATCGAATGGCTCAAATTGAACTTTTAGAGTTGAAGGAGCAATTGCAAGATTTATTAGAGAAAGGTTTCATTCGACCTAGTACATCACCATGGGGTGCTCCTGTTTTATTTGTCAAAAATAAATATGGTTCAATGAGACTTTGCATTGATTATAGGTCCTTGAATAATATCATTGTTAAGAACAAATATCCTTTGCCTCATATCGATGATTTGTTTGATCAGCTCCAGGGAGCTCAGTTTTTTTCAAATATTGACTTGAGATCGGGGTACCATCTGCTGAAGGTAAAGGAATCAGATGTTCCAAAAACCGCGTTCCGTACAAGATATGGCCATTATTAATTTGTAGTAATTCATTTTGGGCTAACCAATGCACCGGCTGTATTCATGGACATAATGAATAGAATTTTCCATGAGTTCTTGGATAAGTCTGTGGAGGTTTTCATTGATGATATTTTGGTGTTTTCTAAAAGTAAAGAAGAGCATGAAATACACTTAAGGGTTATCTTGCAAACCTTAAAAGAAAAGAAACTGTATGGAAAATTCAGCAAGTGTGAGTTTTGGTTGAAAAAAATTTCTTTCCTTGGTCATATTGTTTCTGAGGATGGAATAACTGTTGATCCTGCAAAAAAAAGTTGTGGAAGACTGGCCAAGACCCACAAATGTAACTAAGATTCGTAGCTTCCTTGGTTTGGCAGGCTATTACCGAAGGTTTGTTAGAAATTTTTCATAGTTATCTAGTCCAATGACTAATCTAACTCGGAAGGGTGTTAAGTTTATATGGAAAAAAGAATGTGATGATTGTTTTCAGGAATTGAAAAGAAGATTGGTGAATGCTCCAGTTTTGGCACTACCTTCCAGGAATGGTGAGTTTGTTATATACTGTGATGCTTCATTGAAAGGACTTGGTTGCATCCTAATGCAAAATTAACAGGTAATTTCTTATGCTTCATGACAGTTGAAAACTCATGAGGTAAATTACCCTACACATGATTTGGAATTAACTGCTATTTTTTTCGCTTTAAAAATATGGAGGCATCATTAGTATGGAGTAAATTGTGAAATATATTCTGATAACAAAATTTTAAAGTATATATTCACTCAGAAAGAGTTAAACATGAGATAGAGGAGATGGCTAGAATTAATCAGGGATTATGATTGTACAATTCATTACCATCTAGGAAAAGCAAATAAAGTGGCTGATGCTTTGAGTCGAAAAAGTAATGCTTCATTAGCAATGTTGTGTTTGGAACGTGATCCTTTGGTTAAGGATTTAATGAACTTTGGCATAGAATTTGTTGGTGCAGGAAGTTATTTTGTTTTGTTTCAGGTATTAGTGAGATCATGTCTATCAGATAGAATCAAGCAAGCACAGAAGCAAGACAGTGAGTTTCAGAAAAAGGTAGAGCTGGTTCAGAAAGATAAGTTTCCTGAATTCAACATTGATAATGATTGTGTTTCGAGATTTGGGAAGAGATTGTGTGTGCCTTGTGATTCACAGTTGAAGAGAGAGTTGTTATGTGAAGCTCATAGTTCTCCGTTTTCAGTTCATCTTGGTAGTACTAAGATGTACAGAGATCGGTGGGAGTATTACTGGTGGGATGGAATGAAAAGAGATATTGCTGATTTTACTGTGAAGTGTTTGACTTGTCAACAGGTTAAAGCAGAGCGGCAGTTACCGAAAGGGATGCTTCAGCCTTTACCAGTGCCAGAGTGGAAATGGGAGAATATATCCATGGACTTTGTTGTGGGATTACCAAAGACATCTCAAGGTAATAATGCAATCTGGGTTATTGTTGATCGTTTGACCAAGTCTTCTCATTTCCTTGCTATACGAGATACTTTCTCTCTAGATCAACTTTCTCGATTATATCTTAAAGAGATAGTCAGGTTGCATGGAGTTCCCCTCTCCATTGTATCTGACCGTGATCCTAGGTTTACTTCTAACTTTTGGATAGGCCTTCAGAAGTCGTTGGGTACTGAATTAAATTTTAGTACAACTTTTCATCCTCAATCAGATGGGCGGTCAGAATGAACAATTCAAACCTTGGAGGATATGCTACGAGATTGTTCGATGGATTATCAGGGAAGTTGGGACCAACATCTTTCTTTGGTAGAATTTTCATATAATAACAGTTTTCATTCTAGTATACAGATGGAACCATTTCAGGCATTATATGGGAAGCGGTGTCGAACTCCAGCTTTATGGGATGAAGTGGGTGAAAGGAAGTTGATGGGACCAGAATTGGTAGAAGAGTTGGCAGAAAAAGTTCAGTTGATACAGAAACACATGAGAACAGCTCAGAGTAGGCAGAATAGTTATGCGGACAACAGGAGGAAGGATCTCTCTTTTGAGGATGGTGATCATGTTTTTCTCAAAGTATCACCATGGAAAAGTGTGATGCGATTTGGTAAGAAAGGAAAGCTGAGTCCAAGGTTCATTGGACCATATGAAATTCTGGAGAGAGTTGGATCAGTTGCTTACCGAGTGGCTTTACCTCCGAGTTTATCTCAGGTACACAATGTTTTTCATGTTTCGATGTTGAGAAAGTATATTCCAGATCCATCTCATGTTTTGAGTCCGGAGGTAGTTCAGCTGGAAGAGAACCTATATTATGAGGAATAACCCGTCCAGATTCTTGACCATAACGAGAAAGTGTTACGGAATAAGTTGATTCACCAGGTAAAGGTTTTGTGGAAAAACCACATGATGGAAGAAGCAACATGGGAATCTGAAAATGCAATGAGGGATAAGTACCCCCATTTATTCGATAAGTAAATAAATTGCGGGGATGCAATTTTCTAAAGGGGGGAAGGATGTAACATTCCAAGTAAGTAATGAATAATAGATTTTTTTATCTATGTCTATTAATGAATTAGATAGTGTTTTAGAGGCTTAAAATGAAAATAAATCCAATCTTAAACATGGAATACACTAATATTTTTAAAAGATTGTTTTTCTGCCATTTGATGGAAAACCATTTTTAAATATATCTTTTGACAATTTTATAAGCTATGTTTGTCAAAATAAACTTATTCTTTATTATTGGGACATTAAAATTTACTTTGTGTGAATTTTTGTTATTTTTCTGACAATGTTCATTTTTTTATGAATAGAGAAAAATACTGCATTTTACATCAAAACTGCTTTTTAATCTAATTTATTTATATGATTAGATTATTTTTTGAATTGGTTTTGAAGAGAAATTAGAATATATTTTTACCATTTAATCAAATGGTGGTCATTGGAATCAATTTCACTTCTAAATTGGACTTAAACTTGTGTCAATCTTTTGATACTTATTGTTTCATAAAAACACGGTGTTTGTCATGACAACGGGAATTAATTATTAAATTAATTAATGAAACGTATATGTTTTGAATTTTTTAAAATAGACATCATTTTTGATTTCAGAATATTAAATATATCTTAGGGTGAATTTTTGGTATCTTTTTGAAAAACTTCAATTTTTGATGAATAGTGAAACCACTAAGTGGTAGTTAAAGAAACTGATTTTTCGTTTAAATGAAACTTTTCAAATTTTGTGTTTTGAATCTCAAAAATCCGACATAAATGGTTGTCATTAAGAAGTAAAATGTGGTTCAATGAGATTAAAATAATTTTTTGGTGAATAGTAACTTTTATGTTCTTAATCGCGATTAGAGGTAATTAGTGTAGTTTAAGGTAAAAATAATGATTTAATAAAAGTAAATGACCTAGACACATGTCCTACCATCGTTGGATGTGTCATGGACGACCAAGAAAATCCATGGGTCAACTTGGGGACCCCATGGAGCCAATTTGGTTGGGAAATGACATAAATAACTTTTTATTTAATGTTAAAGTAAAAATGACACAAACATGATATGTTTTACTAAAACAATTTTTTCATGGGGTTATACAAGTCAGAATTTTGATTATAAATAGTCATTGGAAAGCTAAACAGATTTTATACATCATAGAATTTTTTCTATAGTTTTTAGACATTAAATAAATTAAATTATTTATGACATCATGATGATGCAGCGATTACCTCATTAATAAAGGATTTAAATAAAATGAAAAGGTAATGTAAAATCTATGACCTAAACATGTCAAAAACCTATTGGGTGTGTATATATAGAACCCTTATCACCTTATACTGTAATTATATCAATGTGGGACCTTTTAAAACCGAAAATCATTTTCAAATAAAGTAATATTTCTTTACTTTCCAAGAGTGCCCCTCCTCTCCTCTTATAAAAGGCCCCCACCTCTACCTCCTTACCCACACTTCCAAAGCCTTTGGATCGGCCAACCCCTTCCCATTTTGTCTCTAGACTTCCCTCTCTTACTCCTTGAAATATCCCTTTGGGCAGAAGTCTTCCCAAGGAAGCCTTTGAGCTCAAACCAAAGGGAGTTACCCGATTTTAAGGTAATGTCTTCACTTGAGTCCTTTTGTATTATTTTGCTTCTCCAACCCCCTAAACTCTTTTTATTAATTTATTTTGTAAAAAATACAGTATCTTATATATACTAGGATGTTTCTATAATAAGGATTCGAGCTACACTTACACACACCTATATCTAATGGTTAAAGAACATATTGTTTCCGTGGATGGTGAATTTATGCCTCCCGAAACGATGATTGTTCAACATTCCTTTAACACCTTAAAAGGTGGACATTAAGATGTCACTATATTTATATATGATATATAATATGATTATGTTTTCCTTAAGCTTATGTATTTTTTATTTTGGGTATACCTTTATGGTTTCCATTATGGGTAAACGTGATATCTTTATTTAAGGAAGTGCGGACTACCACCCCCTCAAAGTGATTTGATTTCGTTAATGCCATATGTGGGACATACAAAGGATTTAATTAATGGTATTATATATGATATTATACTGGAATTATAATATATCTTTATATAATTATGATTCCATTCCATAAAAAAATACAAAATAGAAATGAAAGTAGCGTTCATGCGTATGTACGGCTTACCATCTCTATGAACGGTGCATTTCATTTCTTACCTCTAAATGATTATTTAATATTATAAATGCATGCATGTACTAGATATATATTACATATATAATATCTACATCATGAATACCATTCTGGATATAATGGATACATGAACAACTTGTAATTATAAAGGGATTATTTTTTACTCAAGTACCAATGATCGTTAAAACGACTGTTATTAACTTAAATAATTACATAGTGTTCATGACATGGAAATAAGTGATATAAAAGGAATAATGAACTTGAAAAAGGTTCTTAAACAAGTAGAAATTAACTCAAGTTTATTATTCAGGAGATTAAAGAACGACCGGGTCAAGTCGGACCCGAGGTATGGGACTTCGTCTCAATCTCCTTTCATTGAGGCATATTTTGTTTTATACACAACCTTCTTTTATATGGTGTATAAACCCCTTTGACTTTTATGCTTATCCAAAAGGAATCGTTTTTATATGAAGCGTTTACTAAACGAAAAAAGGGAATTTTTTTGTCGTACATATGCGGCGACAACAACTTCTTCGCCGCCGTGACAATTATTTGAGTTTCGGCTTCTTCTACAAGCCATACCTTTTTTTAAAAGAAAAATAAATACCATGTTTTACTTTTCCTTTATTTTGGTATTGAAAATGGTTTTCATAGTGTTTTAATATCAATGTGTTGTATTGATATCTCTTGATTGAAAGGTAGAAATGTTATGTTTCCTTTATGCATTTTTTATGTGATACGATTATGTTGAGGTTCTTGGGCATTATTATGAAGACGGGTGGTTCCGTGATAAACTAAGGGCGAGTGAGCCCAATATAGCTCTCCAATTCATTGGGTAACATGAAGGAGTGAAATGTTAAGGTTTCTCCGAAGAGATTTAGGGAATATACTGTGATGGGTATTCCAAACGTAACCAAGAGGGTTACTCCCAATGTAAGAATGTTATGAATGCCTCAAGTTACGTTTATGTCTTATGATTTCTATGATTTATCCATGATTTGATGAGGTGTGTTAAAGTGCTTATGTTTTATGGGTAAAGTATGATTTCATTCTTATGTATATATGTACCCATGTTTCCTTTCCATATTTTTATATCCCTAACTGAGCTTTTTATGCTCATCCCAAGTTTTTTGAAATGTTTTTCACAGGTCAAGGGAAAGGTACATGATATGATGATAGTGTCAAGGAAGTGTAAAGAAAGAATCCATGTTTTATTTTAAATATGTTTCCATTGATGGGAATGAAGAATACTATCTTTATGTAAGCACTTTGTTTATATGTGGAATGTAATGCAAGTTTTATGATCTAACTCTCTAAAACTCTAAACCCGAAAAGATCCTCAACGTGTAATCTTGTAATAACTCAAGATTAAGTAATGTTTAAGGCTGGGGCCTTATAAGGATCTTCATGGAATTTATTAGATTATTAAATTAATATAATTTATATTTCACACCTAAGTAGATCCAAAATGATATAATTAAAAAAAATATGGGTATAAGTATAAATAATCTAATATTAAAATTTGGACAGTATTTGGTTATATTTTAACCCTTATCTTTTATTTTTAACCCCACATTAACCCTTTTGGAAATTAAAATAATATTAAATTTTTATACTATTTAAAGAATAATAATGCCACTATATTATGAAAAAGTACCCATAAACGGACCATGATTAATGTGTAAAATATTATACAATTAATTTGTATGAATATATTATTTTTATAATTTTTAAATAATTTAATAAAATATTATTTATTAGAAAATATTAGTAATGTCATTTTTGACACTATTCATTTAATATGATTTTTAAATGCATCAATGGAAAGAGATAATTTGAATATATTAATTTTAAATCAACCTAAAATATTATATATATATATATATATATATCTAAATTTCATGTTAAACGTTAATTAATTAAAATTTAATTAGTTTTATTATTTTTAAAATCATTTATTTTAATTTTCTATTAATTAAATAAATGCAATATAATTGTTGTGAAAGTATTTAAGGGAATTACATCTTAAATAAAAATTATAAATAAATTACCATGATAAAAAATTAGTTATAATTAAAATGAATTTATATATCATAATCTAACCTATTTTTATCCTTATGTAGAAAAATTAAAGATAATAAAACAAAGTGAATGACATTTTTTACTTTTCTTTAAATAAAATAATATAAAGGTCGCAATCATGGATAAGTGTTAAATATAAGGCAATATATTCTAAATTTTGATTATTATGAATGAGATATACTCATAAAACTAAATTAATACAATTTTAGGGTCATTTTGGTGTACTTAAAATTTTATTTTTAACCTTAATTACCTGATTTAACCTTTATCATGGAAATAAAAATTAGTAATGTTATTATTCATAACGAACAAAAATAAAATGGATTTATTTACCAAATATGGAACCAATAATACAAAATATTTCATCCATTTTTCAAAATTCAATTAACTTTAATAGCAGAATTAAATTTAAAATAAAACCTGTAAAACATGATAAAAATTGTTTTTTATAAAAATGAATTTTTAAGTATAAAATTGTTTTTACAATAAATTCAAGTATAAAATTCACTCTAAAGAATATAATTGGATTATTAAAAATATAATAAAAATAATTATACTTTGAGACAATTTTAAAATAAAATTAATGTTTGTAAATTCTTGAAATAAAAATACGGCTTTCAATAAAAAACGGTATTTTTCACTATTCACTGAAAAAATAAATCTTTTTAGAAAAATAAAAAAAATTCACTATAAGATAATTTTGAGATGGTGATTATAAAAATGATATTATTTTTCATTAAATAAAATTTATATAATTAAAATAAATAAATTATAATTTTTCTTCACAAAAAGTAACAGAAATCATTTTTTGAAGAAAATATATTTTTGAAGCATAAAATAAATTTACATAAAATTTATTAATTATTTTGTAAAAATTAATATATGAATTATTTATTTTTGTTATTATATATATATATATCATAATTCAGTTAATACAATTTCTATACACTACTTGAACGACTATGATATAATGGTCATATTTAAAATAATAATATTTTGTGGTTTTTTAAAGATTGGTGTTGTGTTTTTTATACACTACAAAACATAGTATTATTACAAAATCTTGGGGTTTTACACCCCCCCCCCCCCCCCCGCCAAATAAATTATGTACTCACAATTTTAAATTTTAATCAACAAGCAAGGGTTTCAAATTTGGAAAATTCTTTTGTTTAAATTTCACATCCTAAAAAGGGTTAATAAAACTTAATTTTTAAAATATGGAAAGAGAAGTAAGAAGGTCATTGAAAAACAAGGTTTTAAAATAGGATAACAATAGTGGGAAGTTAAATATGGACATGTAAAAGAAAAAAATCCCAAGGATTGATAGATATTGATAGATAACATGGTCAGAAAAAATTTAAAAACTACAAAACAATAAATATACGATGTGTGAAAAGACCGTCAATTCATATTAAATGATAATAATGGGATAAAATCTTTTTTAAAGAAAAATTATGATACTTTCTTGAATGGTGTGAGACTTTACCATTGATTTTAATCTTCTTTCTATCAATAAAATTCCAAAATAACCTTTTTTACTTTCATTACATCCCAAATCTTGGAATGTATTTTTGAGGGATTTAATACATTTATCAACTACCATGGGGTTAGTAGTTACACTAAATGATGGAGGACTTTTTTGACCATGTAATTTTGGATCATAATTAGAAACTTTTCATATTCATTTTATATTAGACTCGTGAATTTTCTCTCAATATTCTCTCATTGTTCGCAATGAAAATATTTTTTCAAAAAGAGTACCTTAAAATCTATCCATTTCATGCTAAATATTTCATCATAATACTTAGTGTTTTAAATCAATTACCACCATTTATTTAAATCCCATGAGATATGATAAATTTTCTTAACAAACTAACTCCTTTTATTACATCCCAGAGTGAGAAATATCTTCTTTAAGGAACTTGTCCATTGATCAGCTATAAATACATTTTTAGTCCCTTTAAATAATTGCAGTTTTTGATGAATAAATTAGTCTATAATTGTTACAAAAAATTGTGGATATTTATGTTTCTCTATACATGATTGGTTATTCTTCATAACCAGATTCATCCAACCCAATATAGTTATAATATTTTCAGCTCTAACTCCACCTTTATTATCCTACCCAGAAGGTTAATCGCTACATGTATTGTGTGTGTTGATATGGTTTATATTCCTTATCCTAGGTTTCATTTCTAGATATCATCATACACTATAGTAGATCATTAAATTATCAAAAATGATGTATAATTCTAAAACTAGTGAAACACTTAACATAAATTGAAAAAAATTATACATATCTAACCTTAGAATCGTAAACTTGATTTCGTTCAGAATATTCTAAGATCATAAAAATATTTTCAATTTCATCATAATAGTTTGTAAATTAAATTTTAAATATCCTGATTATATAACTTGGTAGTGTCAAACCAAGTGTGCAAAAGGGCCTATTTTCATGCTCCATGTGATGGATGAGTCAAATCCCAATGCACCCTTTTCAGATATATTACCCAAATGGTACAAGTATTCCAAACCACATCCATTTATAGTATCCAAATAAGTATGTATTTCAAGGAAAACATCATAATTTATACCTTACCATAACTTTATGATGTTATCTTATTCTTATAATTATCCCAAAAGTCAGTCATATTGCTATATTCTATAACTATTATTTACCTAAATCTAGTTCCCAAGGTTTCTACTAAACATCCTATGATTCCAGATATAAAGAACCTAACCCTAGTGGTTACTTCATTACATTGGTACTAAATAAAAGTGATCACATCCTAAAGTATTGAAATGTTTTGTATTCTTGTAAAACTACATTCATTCTTTAAACTCACATTTCATTTAAAACAATAAAAATAAAATATAGTAATTCCTTTTAGAACACCATTTTTTTCTTTACTATGCCTCTATATATCAATCGTAAAACAATTCCTAGAATCTTGGGGAATGAAAACATAATAAAGGTATGAGCTCATATGCTCAGAAAAGGTATGTATATATAGAAACCTATGAGTAATAAATAAGGTATAATTTAGAAGGAAAGGTAAATATTTGAAAACAAATTTCATTTAATTAATAACATGATAACGAAGAATAATATGGAAGTAATAAAATATATCAAATAATTACATATAAATAATCACATGGGATTCAATATTATCCATGGATTTAATAACAACTCAAATAATCACATGGACATCAAAAAATAATATCATAATGAGTGAATTCATAATTTTTTACATCATAAACATACCATCAAGGCCTATGTCCAAGATATAATACATAAATGGGTAAGTCCTTATCCAAATACCAAACATAATTTTCCTTATGAGACCTAATAATACATCGAGGGGCTATAGTGGTCCACAATTATCATATACTTTGTCCAATGCATTCTTCTTATTAAAGGGGTGAAACAAAACAAACGTAAAAATTCAAATTATAAAACAAGAAAATGAAATGTTAATAATTTCTTAAATTAATAAAAATAATAATAAACCATCCATATTAATACAGAGAATGGTATTAGATTAGTATATCTTGAGTAAAGCAAAACATTTACCATAGAATAATGTGATTTAAAAATATCATTGTAAACTTTCTTGATGAAAATATTATTTTAACTTTAAAATAATTTATTTAAAGTCAAAAATAATTATTAAATATTGATAAAAACATTTTATTTGAAAATAACCTTGAAAATTTTAATGGAGTCTTCAAAGAAATTAGGGGTCATTATGGTGTGTAATTTAATACAATCTATTTAAAAACATTCCTTTTACATTATTATAAAAGGTAAAAAAACCTCATTCAAAAAACAAAAAGAATATTTTATTTTATATATTTTATAAAAAAGGTAAACTATGGGTAAAAATTACTTTTAACAATAATATTAGAATAATAAAAACATTTTTTAAAACATCATTATAAAACATGGACATGTAAGAGAAATGACTTTCAACCGAAGACCGAAATGAAGTCGATTTTCCTTAAAAACATTCTTTAACCTCTTATGTTATTAAAGAGAGAAATTTGAAATTAAAACCTTTAATTTATAGAAATAACCCATGGATAAGAAAATATATTGGGTTTAAGATAGAATGGAAAAATAATTTCTCCAATGGAGACATGAACATAAACAATCCCTAATAATGATGAGATTTTAAAATAAACCCTGACATCTAGTTTGACATCCTTCATATGTTTTGGAACTTCCTATATAATAAATATAGATTCATTATACATAAATTTCATAAAAATAATCATATATATAATACAATATAAGATTTAATTGTAATATTCTATCACCAGTTTAATAATTATTATTTGTTAAAATATCTATTCAGTGTGATAACTGCTTCGTTTTTCATGTTTTTTTTGTTTCATTAAGTTTGTTCCTTTTACTTTGATCATGGTTCAAAAATTTACAAAAAATTAAACAATATATAAATATAATATATATTAATTATATAAATATTTATATTCATCTATAAAATGTAGGGATATAAAAATGAATTTCATCGTTTATTGAGACAGTGGGTCATACGTATGCATGAACATTGTTTCCATTATTTCAACAGATGGAATAAAGGAAAGGTAAATAATAATTAAAATTTATAGAATAAATTTTATATCATATATATAATATATATTCATTAAATCCATCCATTTTACAATCCATTTAAAAATAAAATGAAGAACATATCACATCACTTTATGGAGGTGGTAGTCCACACGTATGCATGAGTGACTCTATAATTTTCCAATAGATTAGAAGGTATAAAGGTAGATGTGATATTATAATCCCATAAGTATAATTATTTCATAAATATTATATATATATATATATACACACATTTAATTCATCATTATATCCATCCTTGATATGTGATGATGGAAAATGAATTACATCATTTTGCGAGGCAATAATCCGCCGTACACACGATCGACAGTTTCATTTCCCATTTGATGAAAGATGGGGGTGGATATAGATTATGAAATTAAAATAATACCATCATAGTATATTTAATATACTATTTTTATTATTGTATAATATTTTATGAATATTAAAAATTTGTATAGAATGAAGTAAAATGTAGAAACATGGTTAATAACTATATCACTTCTTCAGAGAACCACTTCAGGTTTATACCTAAAGCCTTCCTTGGATGGTTTTCATGTCAAACCAAGGAATCTAATCCATAAGTAGGTATTTAAGAAAGATAATTATTTAATCATTGATTGAACATAAGGTATCATTAATTATGTAGATGATAGGATAAGGGGTTTCCTTTTAAAATTTGGGGAGGGGGATAAACTAGGAAATTTCCTAAATGAATATAATATGACAAAGTAATTTCTTAGAAAAAAGATTCAAAATGGCCATAAATTCTAAGGTGGGATAGAATAATGTGTGAATATGGTCTTATAATAGTATATATATATAAAGGTTTAATTGTCATAATTACCATTATCTTTTGGTTTAAACCCCACCCACCCCCTTGGAAAACCATTTTAAACCTTAACCATGATAAGTAATTTTAATGTTTTTACTATTCATAATGACCAGAAATTAATATTTACTTATTAAATAATATTAATTATTATTATTAAAAATATTTAATACATTTTACAAAATTCAATTCATATAAGTGGAATAATTTAATTTAAAATTAAACCATCAAGTCTGACAAAAATAAGCTTTTCCAAAGAAAAGTTTTATTAATTAGACAAAATTATATCAAAATTCCACATAAAATTTATTTTTATTAACTAAATTTTATTAATATTATTATTATTAAACTAATTTTACATTTAAAACCATTTTAAAATAAAATTCACCTTTATAAATTCTTTAAATGAAAATACAGTTTTCAATAAAAAAAGTATTTTTCTCTATTCGTCAAATAATTGATTTTTTTCAGAAAAATATAAAAAAACTAAATATAAAATAATTTTAACATACTGATTTAAAAAAATCATTTCATTTTTTGAAGTAAATTTTCTAAAATTGGAAAAAAAAAATTTAAAATAAGTGCATAAAACGCAAAGGAACAACTTTTTAGATAAATACAGTTTTTAAGCATAAAACATGATTTATTCTTAAATAATGATTAGAAGAAATATTATATAAATGATAATAAAAATTATTGAATACATAATATATAAATTTAGTTTAAATAATTCACTAATAGTGAATAATTAATTTATTAAGATAACAATACACTATGTGCATAAAAACAGTTTTTCAGAAAAATATTTCTTTTACTTTGAAGTGATTTTTATTTTTATTTCTAATCAATAGATAAATAATGAATTTATTTAATACAAGTGTAAACCTTATAAGTTTAATAATTTATTTATCCCTATTCATACCCACCAAATTGATATCTAGTTTATAATGGTATACTATGTTACGGTTTATTTATAAATATGGTTATGTGTATCCCAAGCTATTGAAGAGGTTAAATTAAGTTTAAAAGAAATATATCGTAAAGTATTAGGGTATTAAAAAATATAGATATTCATTTTTAATAATTTGAAAAAAAATAATTAAAATATAGTTTAAATTTACTTTAAATAATTATTGTGTCATATAAAAGAACATTTATGAAAAAAATTAAATAATATGGACATAGAAGAAATCTTCGTCGACCAAATAAGAAATAAGGTTGACTTTTATAAAAACTATTTTATCAATAAATTTTTGTACCAAATAAGGGTGAATGAAATTAAAATATGAAAAAATATAAAAATAACAATAATATAATAAAATATATGGTTTTTAAGAAATAAATATCTTATAATTCTTCCAAAGGATATTCAAGCATAAACAATCCCAATTAAAAATGAGATTGTAACATAAACCCTTACACTAGGTTTTGAATTTCATCGTACATGATCTTAAAATCTGGGATAATAAATTTATATGTATTATAAATATAAAATAAATCTATATTTGTACTTATACTATAATATATCATTCCCTTATAATTTCTAATCACCCATTATTAACAATTATTCATTAAAATCAACATTTGGGGTGTTAAGTGTTGTGTTTCCCAAGCATATTTTGGTTTAACGACTTTGATCCTTGTACCTTGTTCATGGTTTATCATATCCAAAATCTTAATCATTTTATAATTGTCATATTTATTCATTATATTCCCTTTTATAACCATTCATATATAGTTTTGATGAAAAATGTATTGCATCACCTCGTAGAGATGGTAGTTTGTACCTATGCATGAGTAATGTTCTCATTTTCCAACGAACGGAAATAAATAAAGATAAATAATAATATATCTTTCCATAATAATAATAATATCATAATTATCATATATATTTTTTAGGTCAACCTATATGAACATCCATGTATGGTGGATACGAATAACAAATCTCATCACTTCGTGGAGGTGGTAGTCCACTTGTACGCATGAACGACATTATCATTTGTCATAGGATGGAAAGGTGGTAGAAAATGGCCACAACATTAACATAAAAATTTTAATTATATTAATGATACATATTTCATCAAGTTAATATTGTTATAGAACAATTTTAGGTGTTTAAGGAAGAAATAAACACAAAATAGAACAGTAAAGACAATTACCTCTTCTTTTGGAAGCCACCTTTGTCTTAAACATTAATCATTCAAAGATTAGTATTTTCAGAAGTAAAAAATGATATATTACATGGGAAATTAAGTTATGAATATATTTTGGTAGGTATATTTATAACTACGGGGATTAAAATTATTGAATAATCGATGGGAAGGGCGACCTTTTATAAATGGGGTGGGTGCCACTCTTATAAATACAAAAAACATTCAAATACAATAAAGTCATAATAAATTGAAAGTGGAACAAACTAAATCCCAATAATAAGAAAAGATAATATTTTTTCTAATTTCACTTAACCAATATAATCTATACAAGTTTAAATGATATTTTAGACCTTTTATTTTAGTTTAAACCCCCCATTAACCTGTTTTAACCTTAACTGAGGTAATTATTTTTTACCATAATTACTATTAATTATGACCATAAATGAATGTGGAATCATTAAAAAATTTGGGCCAAAAGATTTCAAATATAAAATGAATTTTATTAAATCTGGTTTCTATAGGTGGTAAAGTTATTTTTAAATTAATCATGAAAAATGCAATGAAAATTGTTTTTAGAAAAATACATTTTTATGCATAAAATAAAATTTATTCACATTTTATTCCAAGTAAAAAAACATTAAATTAATTTTAAAAGAATTATTGAATATATTATCTACACATTTAATAAAAATTCTTCAAAATTTTGATTAATTTAAATTATTAAGATAAAAACCCGGTGTGCACATCAAAGCAATATTTCAAATAAAACATCTACTTTTACCTTCAAATGATTTTATTTTCATTAACTCAAACTAATAACCAATTAATTAAATTTCTTCATATGTAAAAAAATTAAATATTAATACAATTTTTTTATTTTTAAATAAAAATTTTATGGAAAAAATAATCCACATAAACAAAATACTTTAAAATAGTTATTTAAGTTCAAAAGTATTACCTAAATGAACTATAATTTTTTTTCAACAACTATATACCATGTTATGTTCTTTAATATATAATTTATAATAATTATTCGCAAAATTTTAGGGTTTTTTCATTAAAGTCTATCTAATATATTTATTTTTAAAATAAAATATATTCTAAAATCTCTCAGTTTTATAAAATACATGGCTTTAATGTAAGTGTATTTCACCCAATAAATTGGATATCTCAACATAATACTTTAACATAAGAATAATATTCTTGATATTACACCTGAAAATATTATTACTAATAATGATAAATAAAAATATATCAATGTGATGTTATTTGAATCCAAAAAAAATCCCTAAGAAAAGTCCATGATAAGGAATTTAAAATTTATTTAAAGAAAATTGGTTAGTGCTCCAACATAATAGATATAGTTTTAAAAGTTATTTAGAGACTTTTATATTGTCCCATGTTACAACATAATAACATATTGGACACCAATTCATGAAATTTAAGTGGATTTATTGGTAATAAAAATGGTAATAAAGTGAATTTACCACATAAGATATAGTAAACGCCCATTTAAAATCAATGTGATGGTGTTGTAAATCCAAAAAATAGTATTTTTGTGAAATAATATGAAAACCATGATAAACACTAATGGAAAATCCATAGAAAATAAAAAAAAATATTTTATTCATTATGAGGGTTATAAAAAATAATATATTTTGAATCAAAAATCAAATTAATGATTAGATTTTGAAGAATCTATATACTATCAAAGAATATTTAACAATAAAGTAATATATTAGTGTTTTTTAGTTTATGAGAACAAATAATATGTATGTTGGTACAATATCTCACTCACTAAATCAAAGAGATATCAGGAATTGAGTGAAATTCAACCTAATTTTTTTAAATCTCAGTTTATACAACATCCAAAAGAAAAGGTAAAATTTTATAATTTCAATTATTCTCTTGAGGTAACTTATGGTAGATTTTATGAAACCAAACAAAATACCAACAAGTATCTCACAATACACTAAAAGTATCTGAATAAAAAAATAAATCCAAATTTGACAAGAGGAGGTGTAATTTCTAGTAAGATATGATAGTTGTGGTCACTTATAAGGATGGAAAAGAAGATAATACTTGGATATGTTATAGTGGTTACTCATACTACATGAAATACAATAAATATTTATGTAAATACATCCAAAGGTATAATTGAGGATTTCTTAGTTTCAAAAATGATAGTTCACTAAATGTGAAATAATGTTTATTCACCAATGGTAGTAAGAATAAATCTAGTGATGTTATCTTTATAGAAGATTATAGGCATAATATCTTAAGTACAAATCAACTTCTTAATAATGGTAATGAGGTAATATTTTACAAGTATGAATGTTTCATAATAATGTTGAATGATGGCATAATGATGATGAGGTTATATAAATCAAGTAGTGAAAAACTCCAAATTACCAATTATCAAAGTAGTTGTTTCATGGGAATGAAAGATACTTAACCCTTTATATATATAGAACATTGATAAATTTATAATTTATGGATACATTAGGGATATAATAAAGTTTATTAAAAATAGATCAATACCTACGATACATGACACAATTGAAAAATAGTGAATAAGATCAATAAAATAGTGGAGATAAACATAAATAAACCTCATGATTGGTACATTCATATGTGTATAGTATGGTGAGATTAAAGTTAATTAATATATATAAGTATTTCATGAATTCTATATATGGTTTTACTGATATGATTTGGTATTATTTTATGTTATGTAAATTATGTTATCTTTATATTCTTATGAACTTTCATGGGTTTATGGATAATTAAAAATGACGTATTATCAGAAGATTTTAATATAATAATAGATTATAATATAAGAATGACAAGTTTTTGGTATAACTTTAAAATCATGTAATAATTCTTGGATATAGTTATCTATATACACCCCTACAAAATAGAGTATTTTAGAATAATAACTAGAGCATGGTAGATATAGAAAGAACTATGTTGTTAGATTAGGGAACATATAAATATTTTTAGAGACACAAAAAAATAAAATACATTTGAATTTTTAATTTTTATGTACTTTGACCCAAGTTAGTGAATAAAACTTATGATATTTGGTTCATAAATAATCTAAATATAAATATCTTAATGGTATTTAGTATCCCTTGTTATATCAAGATCAAAAGAATACATTTGGGAAAATCAATGAAAAGGACAACAAGGGTATTTTTCTTGAATATATTCTAGGTGAAATGAGTTTCTAGTGTTTAAAAAAATAATTTATGGAATATCATTAATAATTTTTTTTTAACTTTCATAAAAACTAGATTAAATTCCCAAATATCACTTATTATTGATGAAAAAGTTCACGATGATCATTGATAAGGCGTTAGATAGTGTGGAGGTGATTTTTAGTACAAGAATATTCTCAAAACTCTCATGATGATTCTAAAATATAAATTTTTTAGTAAATACCATGTAAAGGAGAAAAAAATTTCATATGGATTAGAAATCATTTAGAGATAGAGATAATTCTTATATAATGTATAGAGGTTTTCCAAACTAATAAGAGTTTTATGAATTCAAATCACGCTAAATTTCTTTCATAAGCTAAACTAAAAAGTGTTAAATACTATTTGTAACATGATTATTGGATATCAGTAATGGAGGAAGAGATAAATTAAATTTAAAATAATTATATTTTAGAGTTAGTTAAATGTCTAAAATATAAAAATTTGATAGGTAGTATGTGGATTTTTTGAATAAGATTAATGATAAAGGTGAATTATTATTGAACAATGTTTGTCTTATCTGAAAGGGGTAGTCTAAAATTGAGGGCATTGATTTTGATGAGACTTTTACTATAGTATCACATTTTTAAACAATTCAAATATTTCTTAAAAATTTTCCTCACTAAAATAATTATGTTTTTCAAATATATGTGTTGTCATTATTTTTCAATGTTGAACCTGAGGAAGAGGTCTACATTAAACAACCATAAGGGTTTATTTTTAATGGTGGTGCTTCTCAAGTTTTCAAATTGAAGAAGGATTTAAATGGTAAGAATAAAAGTTCCTCAAGAATATTATTTTTTAATAGGAAATAATATTAAATAGATTTAAATTAAAAAAAGGAAAATTATATTATAATCTCTATATTAAGGAATATGACACAAACTCTCTCATTATGATTGTGTATGTCAATAAAATGTTTTTATATAAACAAAGAAGTTAATTAAGAGAGATTTTTTACCCAAATAAGGAAACACTATAATATAATGATGATCAATGAGATAACTTTCTTTTTAGGCTTGCAAGTTAAAAATAAAACATGTTTCATATTTATATCATAATAAAAATAAAATATTTAGTTTTAATTATTCTTAAAATATAATAATAGAGTGATGTAACTTCTCTTATAGAACTTTGGAAAAAATTTATAATTGATGAAAAGGAATTAGTGTAGATCAAATTGAGTTTTGAAGGCTTATTAGTTTCTTGCACTATTTTAAAAAACCTAGAGTAGACATCATATTTTCTGTTACACTTTGATCACAATTGAAAAAAAACCTAAGTATTCAAATCTTAAAGTAGTTAATTGGGTCTTACACTATATCAAACGGATATATATTTTGGTTTTAGGTAGGATAATAACAAAACACTTAATATTTATGGAAATTTCAATATGCATTATTTATAAGATATTTGTGATTGAAATTCTACATCTGGGGGTTTATTATTTCTTAGATAAAGATGTATAATAGTGTACAGTGGAAGATAAATATATTGTGATATCTCAATTCATAACATAAATAATGTGGATGAACTCACAACTTAAATACATGAGGGTAGATGTTTCATTTCCATTGATGTTTGGGTGTTATAATCAAAGTCTAATAAACATATTCCAAGAATCTAGTATAAATTTCACTATTTAACCGTATTGATTTCTAGTACCACTTCCTCATGGGGAATATAGATCCTAGTGAGCATTCATTGGAGTATGTTTCAACCAAGGATTAAGTATTTGATTTCAAGAAAAATTCCCAAGTAAAATATTTCATCTAGAACTTTTAAGTGTTATTGGGAGTGAATTAACTCGTAAAATTCATTTAAGTTTTATATTTTATTTTTCCAATTTCATTCCTCGGAATTTTTTTACAAATGGAGTTAATATTAAAGTATGTATTCCGGAAATGGTGGAGTGACTCTTGTTTCTTTTTACAAATGATGATTAAAGAGGAGTAGAGGTGAAGATTTTTCTTTATAGAGAGATACTTTAGGAGTTGGTATTTGATTAATAGAGAATATAACTCCTAAAACATCATATATTACCAAAAAATATAATTGGGTAGATTAAATACCATTTTATGATTATGGAAGTTTGTGAGTTTTAATTATTGAAGATCCCTCATGAAGATAATTAACAAAGATGGATTTTTGATTTGGTCATAATTGATACATTGTCAATGCATTATTTTTCTTAAATTGAGAGTTTGATTAATCTTATAGACATAATTTTATCCTTTTTTGTGGTGTTTAAATTACCTTGACATTATTAAAAAAATTGGATTATTTCTTAATATAATTCATTCATGATAATGGAATGTATTTTCATGTTATACTTATTGACAATATTCTCATAGATGAAGAAGAGCACATTTAGAGATAATCAAGAGGAAGAGGAGTAAAAAAAATTAGAAGGCTCTATATATTTCATGTGAACTCACTATGACATGGTTAGTATCCCAAAATTCCAAAAAATATTCCATAGTGACTAAATGTACAAAGAATTTATAAAAACCTAAAATATCTTTTGAATATGGAAAAGTGTAATGGGAATTTAACTGAGTGTTATGTCTTATAGGTATAGAGAAATAACATTAGGATGCCTAAAATGAGAATTTTATAGGTTCCCCAATATCATTTATATAAGGTGTAACTATTGGGGCTATCTTTTCATGATTCTAGGGTTTCTTAGTTGAAGGATCAGGATATGAGCTTAGTTTTAACCTAGAGAAATCAGTTCAAAAATAAAAATTTCATATCAAGTTTTTTCATAAAAATATTCCTCACCCTACACTTTTCAAAAAGTATATACAATAACCAAACATATTAAATTTTTATTATGTTTAACAATGCTATTTTTCTTGAGTGATAATAGCATAGTGAATCTAAAAAATTAAGGGTAGTTCTTGAGGAGGGACATGGGGAGATGAGGATGTCTCAGTCATTTTAGAATGAATTTTGATGAAATCTATGGTATATGTATCTATAATATATTTTGATTCTTATATAATGAGTTATATATCAACAGAGAAAAAACTATGTAAAATGGGTAGATAGGATAAATTATATGTGAAGATTTTAATAGGTTGATTTTATCAATCAACCATGACCATTTCTGGTTGTTTTATAATGTGGAAAAGATTTTTCGATTAATATATGCTTATTTGTATTTTTAAAAGTCTGTGTGTTGAAAAGGAGATGAAAATATTAGATATTTATTCACCCATTCTAAAGATATTTTGGTTGGGACTGCGAAGAAAAACTTGGTTGTACATGTTATATAAATTCTAAAGAAACTTTTGTTCAATAATTGAAGATTTATTAATTTGTTAAATACTATATTTCTATCTTCTGGTTATATTTTATGTATATCTCCCTACTACATTAAATTTTATTATTGGTAATAAAATAAAAAAGATCAATCTGTGATCCTTACCCTTGTTCGCCATGGATTTTTCACCTAATAGTAAGGGTGAGTGAATCATTCAAAAACCCTATGTTATGTGTGTTCTATCTCATTATATCTCTCATTATCTCATCATCACCATCATTATCAAATAGAACTAACTGATGATGGGAAAATAATTTTTGAGGGATAATATTTTGGAAAAATAGAATATGTGGGGTTATATGAATGGTAAAATGATTTTGTAGCCCAATAATCCAAGATATATTTTTGGGTAGTATATTTACACGATAAGGTGAATGGTTAACAAACCATGTCACATAAACATAATGTTCTTATATTAGGGTATTATTATTGTATGATGAATTAATAATGTAGGATGATTTTCTATGTTTGGTTTTGAAGGGTATTTGTCACATACGATAGATGAATGGTTAACTAACCATGAGTAACAATGAAAAATACATTATTCAATTAAAAATGTATATTTTCCACTATTGATACTTATTAAACACATAACCCTTCGATGACTAACACTAGGTCGTTTTTATGTTGGTATTTATGTTTTTTCCAATCTTTTGATGAATATCTACTAAGTATTTGATGGATAGATATTATATTAATTATAAGAAATATTAAATGTATTATATTATTGTATATCTCTATTTATATCTTGTATATCACCCATAATAACATCAAGGAGGATTAAATAATTAAGGAATTAGATCATCAATCTAGAAAAATTATTTATAATGATTTTAAATGGAGGACTAAATCAAGAATATTTTCCGCAGATCTTAATTTATGGGATTTCTATAATTATTGTATAAGGTAGTTTGATTTTACTCTTTCTTATCATTTTTAGGATCTATTTATTTGTTTATTAGTGGGATTTTAACTAAATTATTATTTGTTATTGAATTAGATTTTTTAAATAATTTATTGTTTGAAATTGACTTGATAAATTGGATTTGTTTTTAAAAACCATAAAAGGATATTTAGGGATTATTATTTTGTAAAAATAGGGGTTATGATTTAGAAATTATTTATTTTTTGTAAACTCAGATATTTAGTTTAAAACATTTATACTTCAAAATTTATTGAAATATATAAATTCTATAAAAAATAGTTTTATAACATTTTACTATTTAAAATATAGTGTTTTGATGAAATAAGAATTTTTAAACTAAAAAGATTAAAGGAATGATCAATGTCTAGAAGGGATAGTAAAACTGTGGTAAATAAGACTAAACAAATTATTGGAAGTATCGAGTAACATGGGTTGGTCAGACCATGAAAAAAATGGGATGAACCATAATAGTACATATATAGGTGGATGATGATCCTTTGTTGAAGGAACTATGTTCTAGATGGATATATACTTGTTAATTATTTTCTTATGTGTGAGTAAATATTTATTGATATGATATGATGTAAATTTGATTCATATATATTATATTATTAAAAATGAATTGATACTTTATTAGAAAACCTAGTATAGTAACTCATGTTTTTTAACTCTAGGGTCAGTTTATTTGAATATGTTATGAGTAAACTAGGTGAAGTAACTTGTTTAAAAATTATTATTTTAAATATGAGAAAATGTTTTATATAAAATGAATTTTTTATATGTTATTTATTTTTACTAAAATGAAATTTATTTTTTCTTTTTTTGAAAGATCGTTTCTAACAAATCAATGGATTAATTTGGAAAAATTATATTGGGTATTATTTCATTCACCCCCATTTGTATTCCTTAGGGTTAAAGTAAACATTTTTGAAACAAGAAAGGGTAAATATTTATTATTTATTAGTCATTTACTATAAGATATACTGATTAGTATTGATGTATCAACATTTAACAGCATTTTAATGGAGGAGTAATTATTATCCATATAGGATTTTCAATATCCCTACTTAATTTTACATTTATTTTCTAGATATATGTTTTTTATTTTGTTTTTTATAATCTATATATAATTTTAAAAGCTAATTAAAATTTTTATTTTGATATTAAATTAATGATTACATTTTTTTGATTTTTAATAATTTAATTTTCAGAAAAAATCATTACTTAAGAAAATAATTTATCAATGTATTTTAATTTATAGCCTCAGGTAAAGGTGTAGTAGTACTGAATCCATTTTTTCAAAATCATCTCATTCATCAAGGTGTTTATTTAGTTCAAGTATATTAATAAGAGTTATGAAGGCCTAATTATTTAATACCTTGGATATTTTTATTTTATTTAGAATCACCTAATCATGGAATGGTAGAATGAAAGGATCAATATAAGTTTCAAGTGTAAGTGGATGTATGACTATATGTATTTTATGAATATTTTTTAGAAATAACACCAAAAAGTGATATTGGGTTATTTATTTAATTATTTCCTTGAATAAATATAATATCATTTATTTCTTATTTCATAGCTCTAATATATTTGTGATAATTGAATGTTTATCTTCCTAATCTATAGAAGAATGGATTTATTAGACTATTTATTTTACCTTGGAAAGAAACAATTTAATTTTCAAAGTGGGTTGATGTTAACCTATATTTTTCAATTGACTATCATAAGTCTAACCAAGTGAAAGTGAATAATAAATACCTTATACCACACATCAGTGATTTATCTAATCAACTAAAGAGGAAAAAATAGTTTTCAATAGATGACTTGAGATTAGGATATCACTAACTGAGGGTAAAGAAGTAAAAATTTTAAAGACATGTTTTTGAAGTTGGTATTAATATTTTTGGTTTATCATAATGTAAGTTGGGGTTACTAAGGTTTATCCAGGATTTATCAATGAAAATTTCACATATAATGGAATTGACTTGAAATCATGTGAAGTTTGAATAAAATGATGAGGAGAAAATTACAATGAACTAAACACATAAGCTAACCTCATATCAAATGCTGATATTTCCGAAGTCTATTGATGGATAATTGGTATACTATGATACATCAAACAAAATTGTGTGTGTAATCATTTAGGGATATAGAATGGTGTATTAGGATTGATATAATTATAACCACCTAATAATAATGAATGAATTAGAATTAGATATATTTGTTCTTTAATTAAAGATCATGATTCATTACCTATTTGGTGAGAGATTTATGGTGTGTCCAGACCCAAAAATGATGAAAAAATATCTTAGTGTGATATTAATGTAAGGGAAATTATGGTGGATTTAATACCTTCATCATTTGAATTTTTTTTTGTTTTATATATTAAAGTACCTAATTTCACATTTGATTCCTTTATCTAGATGTCTTCGACAGAATTTATAATTGAATAAGAGAATCAATGGAAGTTTATAAGTATGTAGCAACACTATCATCAAGATATAAAGAAGGAGGTATAATTCATGGTGTTATATTATATTTGTGCCACTATTATTATTTTATATCATTTAATGGATGGTAAAATATCTTATTCTAAATATATGAGGATATGTGGAACCTTAAATGGTGGTTTGACCATTGACAAATGAAATCTATAAACTGACTCAACTTTATAATTCAGTAAAAAAGTGGTGGTTTCCTCACGTTTTAACAAATTTGTTGGAAACATTTTTCATTATTTATATATGGTTTTCTATTATGGTGATACCAATATGTATCATCACGTTAAGAAATATTTTTTTATAGGGATAAATAAAGAAATTATTTCCTTAATTTCTTTATTTTTTTACATGTTCAAATGTGATGCCCAAACATGATTGACCTATGTGTTTATTACAAATATTAACAGTGCTAAAATAAATATAGGAGAGTATATCCCTATATCACGTGATTGGACTTTTTAGATTACCGTGACTTGCATAAAGTTTCATATGAAGATTCTAGAAGGTACATAATAAATCTATGCGTACTATGTTAAATATGATTATAACTTATCATCATCATATTAATGTACACTTAATGTAAAACATATATATTCAAGGGGATGAGGTTTAATATTATTCATTATACAATAGTCAATCATTATAAGATCATATTTACTTAGTGTAATTCACTAATTAAAAATATAAAAACATAATAAATATAAAATCATGACCTGATATTATTAATCACATTGTAGTTTTTTCTTAATTAAACCATGTCACACTGACAGTCACAATTTCATGGTTTTATGCATAGTAATAATGTGTTATATGATAATTAGTTTTTATTGTTTGTTTCTCCCAATGAAATATATCCATATCATTTGAAAAATAATATAATGATTTCTTACAAATCTAAAACTTCTAAAATGATTATTTAAATGTTAATCAATTAATTAAATGATTTAACAATGTATTAAAAATATATATAATGTTTTGGAATTTTTTTAAAATAATTCAATCATGGATAAATGTATTTAAGATTTTCAGAATTCCTAGTACTAAACATGGATACCTATATAAAGATATTCCATCATTTTTAATGGTTGTATAAAATATATTTGATAGTATGTGTAAAATATCAAATGTAAATCACTCTTTATTTTTTACAATTTAACTATGGTTATAGAAAACTACGAATAAGAGATAATTTATCCCAAATATTAGGAAATTTATAAAACCCATGGATTATTCTCAAAATATATATAGTTATACCTTAATTATCTTCATAATATGTTCTGAAGTAGGAAAGTCATTTAAAGAGAAATAGGTATTTTCTTTATCTATATATTATTGAATTGAAATAAATGGTTAAATATTTTTTTAAATAGGTTTGAGTAATTTTTCTCACAATATTGTAAAGGGATTATCCCCAAAATAACCCTAAAAGTGGTATCAAATTCTATTTTATTATGTTATCATTGAAATTTTGAATCGATGAATAATCTTAAAAATTATAATTTTCCATAATCACAACATATTTCAATAAAATGGTCATGGTTCATGAAAATTCTCATAACCATGTAATAATTATAAGAAAAAAACATTGTTTATGAAAAATAAAAAATTATATCATGGTTGAAGAAATTTGGTCATCAAAATAGTTCATTAAAAAATTATCAAAAAAATATACTTTTTACATCATGGGTTTAGCTAAAAATGGATGTGGTTTATATGGAAATTTGATTTCCCTAAGAATATCAAGGCATATGTAAAACAATATTTTTTATTTAAAATATAATTTTAAATGATTTAATCAAATTAGATTCACTGAATTAAAAATTGGCATGGTTCTTTGGGAAATTTTTATCACATTATAAGAATTATTTCAAGTCATATAGAAAAACAAGACATGATTTTATAATTTATAAATAAAACTTATTAATCTTAAATTCAAAACAAATCATCTTCTTTATTGTCCCTCTAAAGTTATTTTAGTGGATTGGATCCATGTTGATGATGTTGTATTTTACAGGACAATTTATTTTAAATGTTTTTATAATTTTTTAAAAACCACTAAATATAAAAACATTTATATGTTGTGGGTGGAGATGGTCAGTATCCTCCCCCCTATGGACATGGGGAGAAGATATCCTTGGGATTTTACACTGTTCACTAATCTAAATGTTCCCTATTATTTTCTAGGTATCTCCCTTTCCCTAAAGTTATATCCCTCAATGTAGGTATCCCAAATCTCTTGAATTTATCTCTGGAGTTCATGGAAGCATTGAGCCTCCTGAAGATCTCCATAGAGCCTCATTTTAGAAAGTATAATCCCATGGTTCATGTATTCGATATATTTATATATGATTCATCAGGACTAAAGGAATTTTTTTGGTCTATAATTAAGATCCTTATCACCTCCCAATTCAATTTGAGGTCAAAGTGGATCTAATTAATTCTTGGTCGCGTACTTCATGCCTCTATGATCGGTTTTGTTTCTCACTCTTCTAGTGGTTTTTTGAGTTCCACATGAAATGTTACCCACCATCCTTATCTATATGGGTTTGTTTCCCTTGTTTACCCTTTCCCTTTTAGAATCCCTTAATCCTACAAAGGTTATAAAACATATTAATCTTCTATATCTATTTATATAGTATGACTATATCACTTTCTCATACCATTTCCCCTTAAATTCTTATATAGGTTTACATATCTAAACTATCAATGGAATTCATTTGGATTGTTATGTAAGAGACAAATTTCATAATAAATTGGTTCATTTGGAATATAGGATTTATTTTTGATTCTCCTAAAATTGATCAAGATATGTTCGTAAATAATTTTATCATGGTTTAAATGCAATCTAGGTTGATCTATAAGAGGGTTTTGACTAATATATAGCTTCAAATAATGATAATGTTATAGGTATGCCTCCTCCTTACTTCCTTATGGGATATGTGAACATATTCTACCATAATAAATATGATTATCATTAATAGGTTGATATGGATTGGCTCATTGGGGTGAGGATGATAAGGGATTCAATCCCTTTGTTGAAGGATATTGTGTAGGGAGATTCCACTTTAGTGAAGAAGTTGATCTCTAGAAATGAACTCAAATATTATGATTCTTTATTTATTTTTTCAAATATAGTAGGTTTTACTAGTTAAAGATATACATATGTTTAATTTCTCTTTGGTATCCTCCCCTCCAAATATTTTTTACTTTAGAATAAAACAAATTTTTCGGTAAGTGGGATTACTAAAAATTTTGAAGGGATTGGAAAATCATTATATATTAAGGGGTGAGTCTCAATCCTAGAAATGGACCTAATTCCATGGTCTACCTTATAGACCTATCTTGGATAATCCTTAGAACCTAGTGACATAGATATATTCTAAATTGGATATGGAATTCACAAATATTTTAATATCCAAAGATACATCTCTTTTTCCTTAAAAATATAATTCTGAAGGGAAATTCCATATTTGAATCAAAGTTTAAACAATTAGAAAAATAGGGGAAATAGGGAATAAATTAATCATTTATGATAATACTCCATGTTTAATCTTCCCAAGGAAATCAAGAGGGGTTTGTAGCTAACTAATTTTCAAGCTGATTGATGAGCACACCATTCTTGAGAAAAATTGTTTTCAGGTATTTTTTTTCAATTTATAGTTTAACCCTCCTCATTGTACCTCTAATGTTTTTCAATTTAAAATATAAAATCACTCTACATCATAACAATCCATGAAAAATACCTCATTATTGACACATTTTACACTATTTTAAGTAGAGATTTTTGGGGGATATAAAACCTATGGAGATCACACATGTTCTTAGGAATGAGAAAAACTATAAAAAATCCATGAGTGAAGAGAGAAGTATTTTTAAAAAGTGGTTAGTAATACATGAACATGAGGATTAACATGACATTTAATAAATTTTTATAATTTTTTATGAGTTAGTAAATTTTAATCTATTTAAGAGGAATTATATTTCCTCAGATGTGATATTTGAGTTGTGTTGTCATTTTACTTTATGAAGTTTGTTTTGACCTTAGTATTAGATGATTTTCTAAGAGTGAAATGGTTAGGTGTGGGGAATTTATGAAGATAATACTTTTAAATATTTATACTATAATAAAAAAATTAATCCCACCATTATGTTATTTTATGGGAAATTATCATATTTGTAGGTTTTATTAGTCTTTTGAGCTTAATGGGAAAATGGACTAATTTTTTATTTTAACTATTTTTATTTATTTATATATTTCAAAAATAAACATTTATACACAAATTGAAAATGTTAAATTCGTTTTTTTGAATCTTTTAGACTTCTATGGATTCATTTCATTGAGTTGGACCAAAATCTCAATCCATCAGTTGCAGGCCCAAAACTAGCTCAAAAGTTGGACCTCAAATATTGTGCATTGATACAGATGCATTTAATGAGGGGCCCATGTCTCCCATAAGACACTCCCAAATGATCTCAAAGTTCAAATGGATACTAAAATGAAGTCAAGAAACATTTTTATCTTCTATGACCATGTGATATTTATCACTCAACAATGATATAAATACATGGTAACTTTCTGCATGGGAATATGAATAGTCACTTGGCTAGATTAATATCCCGTGGTAAATTAACCATAACTCTTCCATAGTGTGTCCAATAAAGCTAAATTATTTTGGAAATACATTTAATACATAGAGTAAAAAAATTTATAAATAATAATTTTCATTATTAGTTTCTAAAGTGGGATTAAAATTAAAATATTTTGGTGTAAAAATTTTAGAACTAAAATTTCTCAATCCCCTCTCTTTAAAAAGTGTGTCTCATATTCCATTGCAAAGGATTTCCATTTTCTTAGTGAGGAAATGTGGAGTCTGTTTTCTATAATAGTTCTTAATATTTTTAATATATATTATTTTATTCCCTTCTTATTAATTCCCTTTTATTTTATTTTCAATTTTCAGTTTCTCCCACCATGCTTCATTTTTCTTTATGTTTGTGGAGAACTGACCACCACAGTTGTTAGAGGGTAGAAGTCATGGTGTTTGGGTTTATTGTTCTTTACTGTTATATCATGTGTTATTCTAATAATTTAGTAGTGGTTAAAATGATTTTGGTCAGTGGTCTCCCCACTTTCTCTACTAATGTATTCTTCCTCTTCATTCAATAATTTTCATTCTTGTTGGTATTTAATTCATTCAAGTGGAATAGTTTAGATTTGGTATTAATATAGAATAAATTAGTCATGTATGCATAGGTCTTGGTGTAGGGTAATTCCATTTGAATTAGAAGGTTTAGAGTGAAATTATGGATATATACATTGAATAAAATAATGAGGAATATATTTTGAATTATAATGAAAACATCATCATGGAACCTAAGAACAATGGTTTTCTTACACTAACTTATTTTTTTATTTTCTTAATTTTCATTATGTTTTTAATTTTAGTTAATATATATATATTATAATTCATGCAATCCATAATCAAACCCCCATATATATTAGTATATAAGTTAGTTTTATGTTATTTATAATATAACAGTGAGAATAAGAAGACAATGTGTGTAAGCAGCCACCACCAGATCAAACCTAAGTTGTACCACTATGGTGAATTCCTAAGAAAAAAATAATTTAATTGACTTAGGATCCCTGAAAATTATCATGCATAATCCTTGATGGAATGGATTTTTCATAATCCCTAGTGATCGAGATAGGGACATTGATGTTTAAATTATAAGGGGGTTGAAATCTAATTATTAAGTCTACGGTTAGGTAGGGAATATGGGATATGAAGTAGTTATGGGGTGATTAGTGTGGTTTTTTATTGATGGATAGACACCAAGATAGGTACAAGGAACCTAGTGAATTAACATACAAGAAACATAGTTGTATTGATGAGTTCGGTATGTTGTGATGGAGTTCTCAAGTAAAGTTTGGGGGTATTAAATAAAAAGGATAAGGGGATGATGAGTTTTGTTTTGATATATAAGGATAGGTTGTGAGATACTAGAACCAAGTTTTGATCTAAGTATGTTAGACACAGATGTCGTGAGAGGATATCTAATAAATATTTCAAAGCTATGATAAAGGGAGTGTATAAAGGATGAGTTATGTTTAAATTAATTATGTTGTGTGTTTGTTTTTTTTTTTTGAAAATTATCTTGAGTTTTATTTTAACAAATCCAATTTTTTATATATATTTTTAGAATACTGTATGGATTATTTTCAGAACTAAGAACTGAGATTGTGTGAGATTCTGGTGCCCGGTGTGCCTGAAATTAATCTTTGAAATATATTGAATATATTAATGTCAAGAATGTACAGTTTTTCTAAAAAAGTGGAATAACTCTTTAATAGAATATTGAATTAGAAATATGAGTTCATCATTGAGTTCAGAGTGTTTTTTTACCCTAGTAATAACTTAACCTTGGAGCACGTTGGACATTCAGGTTGAGCATCATCACGGGTGAATTAATAAAATAAGTTAATTAAATGGTTTATTTTATTAAGTGACATAAGAACCAAATTTATTCCTCTATAAATACATTGTTAAGAACAAATAATAGTGTTAGATTCCTAACCCTAGATATTTTATAGAGTTAACTGGAGAAGATTCCTTTAGTGAGCGATGACTGGAATGTGGATCATCGATTAGTGTTCAGATGAACTTGAGTATGTCACCAATGATTACAATACAGAATAATTATTCACCATAAAATTATCCAAATCAAGGTAGGATGTTTGTTTTATATAGATTTATTCCTATTGTTTCATTCATAAGATGAACATAAATCAATTGACCAATAGATCAATTCAAAGATCGATTGTATTGTGGGTAAGCGTTTAATTGAGGGGATTCTAGTAGAAATTATTTATTTTATTTTGGACATTAATTCATCGTTCTAACTAAAATGGATCGACGAAAATAAAAACAGAGTCAATATTTATTCCACTTTTCTATTTTTCTTTTTCTCTCCAAATATTCTTTATGCGTTCACTATCAGTGATTATTTTGGGTGGTGGTTCGATGAAAAACCAGATAATCAATCGTTGCACCCCCATTTTTTTCCACAATGGGTTGAGAATATAGATCTTGGTTTGGTATTGATGATAGATTGATACATGATAGAGAAAATGTTAGATTGTTCTAGATCATAGGCATTCAAGTATGGTTTTTTTATGTATAATGGTGGCATAGCTTAGAGTAGTGATTTTTAGGAAATCAAAAACTGGAATTTGGAAATAAATGAATGTAAGGTCTTTCAAACCCCATATATAAGTTTCATGGGTTTGATTGAAGGTAGAGGAAATGGATTTTGTAAGCTACATTATGAATCTATAGAATTCAAGAAATCATGATATACATGATGTGTATTTCAGGAACGCATGCCATGTGGGACCCCTATTTGCAGTATTAGGGTTTCTAGGAGAAGATAAATATCACACGGTGTGTGATAGCTATCACATGGTATGTGACCCTTACCTAGGGGCTCAATATTTTCCTCATAGAGTACATGGACATAGACAATAGTACACCTGCTCAGAAACACCATGTAATCAGGCATGTACATAGCTAGAGGGACGCATACACGGTTAGGAGTACACATTATCATACATTATATGTTCTTAGACATGAACACAAGCCTAGGTCATGATACACTGGTAGGAACCAACGCTGAAGGAACATGCCATGTACTACTAGTGCACACTATTTACTCCTTCAAAGAAGGATTTTATCCATTTTCCTCTACATATTGGATCAGTTTCATTAGGATGTATTCCCTTGATCCATTTCCAAAGGTTTTAGTATCTATTTCATCTTACATATGGAATGGTGATCCCTTCATAGGGACTTCATTCTTGGATAGAGTTTTTGTATCCCTTATATGAGTCTTGTAGAGAGATCCTTTATCATCATATTTTCCCTTGGTGTATTTCTTAGTATCACTGAGACCAACATTATGTGGGTGTTGATCCTCTACATAGTGGGTTATTCTAGATGGAGTTATGGGTATACCCCAAGGACTTGGATGTGATCCTCATTTGGGAATCATTATCTGGAAACTTATAGTGTGTACTTCTTAAAGAGAGATCTGATGACCAAGATATCTTAGATGAATTCCATCCGTTCTATTTGAATTAGGGAGTGTGTTTTCCCAGACAAGTGTTATGTGAAACCTTTGAGTAGGATTCCTATGTAGGAATTATGGTTGTGAATTTACCTTCAGACTATGTTTCTATGTTGATTATATCTATACATTCTTGTTATATGTGTTATAGATATATACTTGTGATAAGATGATTGTTATTCTTGATGTTATATGCTTAATGATTTTGGGGTTCCCTACAAGGTATTGTTATACTCAACCCTACATGGGATTTTCCCACACATGTCATGTCTTATGTAAATGATTAACCCATTAATGGAGTCCTAGAGGGACCAAGACCCGGTGGATATTAGTGAGATATATAGACCAAGTTGTGTTCCTACAGTCACCTTAACAACAGTCCTCACCAACTTTATAAGTTGGACATGTCTTCCATTTCTTTATGGTAGTCTTGTATTTGGCCGAATTCTTTTCTAAAACTTTTTTTCCTACTCTGATGGTGTAATTTTAGATGTATACATGCATGGTTGTCAGCTATTTTATATTTTAATATTTTATGGGATTGTAGATGTGTGTGTGTGTAGGTACATTATGTTAAGGTCTCCCAAGTGTGTGATATGCCTACTCAGCAACGGTTTCTATCCCCTAGCCTATTAGAGGTGGGATTAGTTTATTCATGCAATGGGATGTGTTGGGATAGTTCATAATAGAGTGGTATTAGAGTTAGGTTTTACCTTAGGATCGGAGTTTTTGATATTGGTTTGGGACAACAGTGTTAAGTGTTTCAAGTTAGGATCTTAGGCCAGATATTTTAGTGTTGGTGTGGGGGCCGACATTTCCACACACTATGACTCTGATAACTTTCTTGTTGTCTCAGTACATGTAGACACTGGTTATAGGGAAAACATTGGTACATGCATCATACAGGAATGGGTTGTGGTTTACAAGTCCTTCTTGAGTCATCTCTCTAATATACTCTTTGATCACGACACATCTTGTCTATTTTAGGATGCCTCCATGAAATTTATCTGCTAGGATTAAGCATTAGGATCATGAGGATGACCCCATTAGTAATGTGGCTTCGATACAGGGACCTATTTTGGAGGTGTTACCTCCAGGTAGTGAATCAGTAATATCACCACCTGTTGAGCATCAGATGGTACCAGTAGTACCAGTGGATGAAGTGTATAGGTTGAGAACTCTTCATGAGTTTCAGTGACTTCTAACCCTCAAATTCTGAGGTGATCCTAACCCATAGGAATTTGATGACTATCTTAAGGCATTTATATGAGTTTTTCATCTTATCAAGACATCGAAAATTATATGGTGGTATTAGTAGTGAAAATTATCCATGGATCTACAGGATGATGGTGTACAATGAGGAAACTCTTTCATGGTTGTAACTCGAATTTCTTTTTAGAGAAAATTTTTATCCAGCTATGATTAGGTCTTTGTGTATCTAGGAGCTTCCAAATCTTTATTAGGGTAGTAAGACTATGGATGAGTATTCATCTAGGTTCACCAACCCCTCTTGGTACTCGATAAATATGATTCATGATTATTCTTTTTAGGCTTCTAATTATGAGCAAGAACTATGTGGAGATATCCTATCTAAAATGATACCTCTATGCATTCCTTCCTATGCTGGGTTGCTAGAAATATCCTTAGTGATAGAGAGTTTTTTGGAATTGTAGACACATATAGTTTTTAATAGGAGTGGGTATATATGAGCGGACACATCAGTGGTAGAGAGCCGACATTATACTCAGGGACATGTATGTGTTATATGTTTTAGGTAGAAATCATTAGAAATATGATCTTTAGTTTAGGGCTCGCATGATGGATCTAGTCAGCCTTGAGAGAGTTGGTGATGCTCTTATGATGGAAAGGGACATCTCATGTGGGATTATCCAACTCACTGAATGGCTGACGGAAATTTAGTGGATAAACCACCAAGGTAATGGAAGTTGCAGGGGTACGCAGCTCCAAAAGGAAGAATGAATATAATAGGATTTTTGTAAGTAGATAGAGTTGGTATACATTTGTACTTATTACCACCACCACCCCCATGTGGTTCATGCCAGGATCGGGGAGCTGGGGGACAAGGGTGAGGGAAACTATAGGCTGTTAAGGATTATAATGCAATGGCTCGAAAGATGATACAATGTCTTATCTATGTATTTTTTACTATATATGTAGTAATGATAGACATAGTGTTGACTCATTTATTTATTTCTACTTATCTCATTTGAGACTTAGAGATTCTGGTTGATCCCTTGCCTCAACCATTTCTCTTGGAGACTCATAAGAGAGGTGAAAAAGTGATCACACACTTCTGTAGATGGTGTGACCTTACTTTTAGAGGAGAGAGTTTTTTTAGGATCTAATTTTAGTATCAATGAGGCCTTATGAAATAATATTAGGTATGGAATGGTTATCTATAGTCTTTCCCCGGATAGAATATTTCAGGAGGAGGATGTGATGTGTCTGTAGTGATAAAATGAGGCTTTCTTTTATGGGTGAAAAGAAAACCTAGGAAGTAAAATATGGACTCATTAATATTAGTTTTTAGTATATTACTCATTGTTTGGATATAATTACCCTTTGGGCAGTGGATTTTATGAGCTTTTAATTCACAATAGTGGTGGAGGAGTATGTGGACATCTTTAATAAGGACATTCCAAGCTTACCTATCCACTGAGAGATAGACTTATATATTGATCTACACCTTGGGATGAACTTTCTATCTATTCCAACATATAGGATATATCCCATAGAGCTTCATGAGCTAAGGGTATGGTTAGAGGACTTACAAAGGAATGGATTTTTTAGACCCACTTTCTCACCCTGGGCAGCCCCAATATAGTTCTCCAAAAGGGATGAAAAGATCTTGAGGTTGTGTGTGGATTACCATCACCAAAACCCGATGACCAAAAAAATAATTATACACTAATAAGGATTGGTGACCTATTTGATCAGTTGATATGGGAACAATGGTTCTTGAAGATTAAATCAGATCAGGCGATCAACTGTTGTGAGTACGAGACAAGGATATACCGAAGAAGACATTATGATGTCACTATGATAACTATTATTACTTCATGATGACATTTTGTGTGTTGAATTCCCCAATAGTGTTCAAGAGACTCATGAATTGGATATTTCAGCCTTTCTGAGACTACTTCATGGTTGTCTTCATCGATGATATCCTAGTGTACTCTATAATGGCTCGGACCTCTCCAGTCCATCCCTTGGCAGGAATCTAGTGTTTGAGGTGTTCTGGTGGTCAAGGTGACTTATCCCCAACACTTCTCAAAATTTCCAATTTGGTGAACAGTTACAACAATAGCCTTGTGAATAGTTCCAATTGCAGACCTTTGTGAACTGTTCCAATGGTAGCCTTGTGAACAGTTCCAACAGTAGACCGCTGTGAACAGTTCCAACAACATCCTTGTGAACAGTTCCAACGATAGACCACTATGAATAGTTCCAATGGTAGCATTATGTGAACAGTTCAACAGTAGCCTTAGGTGAATAGTGCAATGGTAGATTTCAGTGACTAGTGAAATGGTAGCCTTATGTGAATAGGGAAATGGTATCCTTAGGTGAACAGTGCAACGATAGCCTTAGGTGAATAGTACAATGGTAGCCTTATGTGAATATAGTAATAGTAGCCTTATGTGAATAGTGCAATGGTAGCCTTAGGTGTACAGTGTAACGGTAGCCTTAGGTGAACAATGCAATGGTAGCCTCTTTTATTCCTTTACCAAATTTTGAGTTCATGAATAGTGTCCCCATAATAGTGAGGTCCAACAGTAGCCTCTATTTCCTTTCCCAAATTTTGAGTTCATGAATAGTGCTTCCAGAATGGTGAGGTCCAATGGTAGCCTCTATTTGCCAAATTTTGAGTTTAATAAACAGTGCTTCCAGAATGGTGAGCTCCAACGGTAGCCTCTATTTCCTTTTCCAAATTTTGAGTTCATGAATAGTGTTTCCAGAATGGTGAGGTCCAATGGTAGCCTATATTTCCTTTTCCAAATTTTGAGTTCATGAACCATGTTTCCAAAATGATGAGGTCCAATGGTATCCTCTATTTACTTTTCCAAGTTTTGAGTTCACAAATAGTGTTTCCAGAATGGTGAGATCCAATGGTATCCTCTATTTCTTTTGCCAAATTTTGAGTTCATTAATAGTGTTTCCAGAATAGTGAGGTCCGAGGCTAGCCTCTATTTCCTTTTCCAAATTTTGAGTTCATGAACAGTGTTTCCAGAACGGTGAGGTCCAAACGTAGCCTGTATTTCCTTTTCCAAATTTTTAGTTCATGAACAGTGTGTCCAGAACGGTGAGATCCAATGGTAGCCACTATTTCCTTTGCAAAATTTTGAGTTCATGAACAGTGTTTCAAGAATGGTGAGTTCCAACGGTAGCCTCTATTTCATTTTCATGAATAGTGTTTCCAGCTTCCTATAGTTTCTCCCCTTTGACATTTCCTTTGACGTAAAATGAATTTAAAGCCTTATTTTAAGGGCATTAAGGCTGATTCAAAGGCCATAACTCCTATATTAATTTTTCCAAAGCCTCGGGATGCTTGTACATTGTCAAACCACATGGTTTAATGCGATCCTCTTTTAATGTAAAATCCAATGTATCTTAAAACGTTGCTCCGTTAAATCTCTTAAATAGATGAGATATATTCCTCCATAGTTCATCCTCCTTGTTCTCGAGTGTGAGACAATCAAACCTTCCATTTCTTCCCATAGTAATTGTGCGATCAAACTTTCCTCCTTGGATTGGTTCCCCTCTATTTTTTATGCAACTAAGCAGTATCAATCAATCTTTGATATAAGTTTTCATGGGGGGAAGAGATCGTAACCCATTGGGTGGCTTGTTCTCGTATAAAGAACGTCAAGAACCATTTGAGGTAGGGGATTATTTTCTTCTCTATTATTTTACATGAAAATGTATAGATAGCATGTTTTAGCCACTAGATCACGATGGAATTGACAAATTAAATATTTGAACTGGATAAATAAATTGATATCGATCTTATGTTATTGATTGTTTTTTTCTAGATAGTTTTATATCTATGATTTCTTTGTTTATATTTTCGTTCTTGATGAAAATTTTTGAAGAACATAAATCCATAATTAATTGATGATTGTTTGTCTAAAGATAAAAACGCATGTGAATGTATCCAATTGTTGTTGTTGTAATCTGATTCTAATGAAATTGATGCAATAAACATATTTAATCAATTTTTGATAGCTAAATTTTTAGGTTTCCCTATGTTGGAACCTACAAATAATAAATCGATTAATTCAAGATGGATTAAAGAACCGATTTTTTGATAAAATATGATTCCTACTTGGGATATGGGTCACCCCTTTCTTGCTTAAGGGATAAAAGCCTAGTTGATATGATGTTTGTTTTCATGCTACTTGTGTTGTGATGTGAGCCTGGAAGGCTATTGTGATATACGGGGGTAGGTAGGCCTATTGGTTATAGCATCATTTGACGCCTAGAGTGGCGAGATGAATCAGTTTATGCATGTGAGTGTCGGTGAGGACACCAGAGATGATGGAACAGGTTGGATGTGAATGTTTGGATGCTTGTTGTTTCTTGTTGACTGTTTATCTTATTTGCTTTCCCCACTGCTCAAGGAAACTAGTTTTCTTACCCTCCTTCCAGAAATGGATGAAGACATGTGGGGTATGCCACGTGTTTTTTGTGTTTAGCTTCTCGAGGGAGAATGGGTTTATGCTCTTGCTATAGGTGGAAAAGTCTTGATGGGTAGTTCATCTACTCACCGAGTTGATCCCCCTTATGTTTAGTAGATTACAATGTTTTTATAGAATGCATGGGAATATGGGAAATTAATGATGTTGTTAATAAATTATTTAATAAATTATGTTACCCCAAGGGGTTAGAGCTTACTAGGATTCAATGCTAAGGTTATAATTTTAAAGGTATGGAGGACTTTGCGTGTGATGATAATGAAATATAATATGGAATTTTTAATGGTAAATTAATGTTTAAAGAATTAATTAATGTCAATTAAAACTACTAAAAATGGAATTATATAACGTAATAAATCTCTTTAAATGGTTGTGTGATTATAGGATACATAGTCTTAGAAGTGGCAGCTGGGAGTCCCAGAGACATTAGCTACAGTTGAGTCTAAGACTAGTTTATTCTCAAAGTGTGATTTTGAGCTATAGTATATTCTGTTTTGTTTCTATATGTTAATCCGCATTTTCAGTTAGTAAAAATAACACCCCAGGGATTCTGAGCCCTGGGGGTGTTTTCCCCAACATTCAGGTGGGAGGATTGATGGATGACTACCCCCTTTGTCCCCACTCTCTTATCTTGGTGGTTACTTGTGCTGGTAGGCACAGTGGTTAGTTTTACCCATATATGTGTATAGAGGGTTGTAATGTCTTGTGATTATTCACACACATATATTATGGATATAGTTTCCTATGGACTACTATAGGTGTAACGTGTATAGGATGTGATGGGTTGATGATCCTTACTCAATGTATGGGCTATACTGGCTTGAGGTGTAATACCCGATATATGATACACGTTATGCGAGCTGTGGTGGCTCCTAAAAACTACCTGGTTACTTTTCTTAAATTGATTAGGTGGTTTTTTTGCACGATTTTCATATTTTTGTGCTTTGCCCGGGTGTCTGTGGGCAAGACTTTTTGGAGAGAGATTCTTAGGGTGTGCAATGTTGGGGAAAAGAAGCAAACAAGTGGGGAAGTATTAGTGGGGTAACATTGATATTATTTATTATATTATATAATCTTATATGCAATACTTGGTTAGAGTAGCCATGGGGAGGTTGGGAACTGAGTATACATGTTTAAGTGATGAGTTAGTTTCACTTGTTGTTCACTATGCTTTAGAATGCTTTCTTTACTTTTGCACGAGAGGCTCTGAGGAGGATCCTACTGAGTATACAGTTATACTCACCCAATGTATATACAAATTGTTCTTCAAGTCACTTGGAGATGTTTGGGGATCAATATGGTTTCTACAAGCTTGGAGTTGCAGGAGCTGTTCGGGCTTGTGGTTGCTGCTATTTGTTTACCTTATTTTTGGTATTTGTAGTTTTTCCCATTCCAGTTATAGTAGTTTTTCATGACATTACATATGTGTACTTGGGAATTTCTTTATATTTTAGTTTGAGTTGTATTTTTTTGGTGTCTATCTTATCTCTCTCTTTCACATGTGTTCTCTTAGAGGGTAATGCCTCTCATTTGTGTGTTTAATATAACCTCAGTGCTAGTCTCCAACTTGGGTCCTACAAGAGGTGGTACTTGGGGGTCATTATATCTCTTATCACATTTCTAGCCCAAGGATGGGTACACCTTATGGGGAGGGGTTGTGACCTAGTGGTATCAGAGGAAGTTTGAGGGATAGTATGGAGTTTTGTGTTAGGTACATGCAAGGATTCATGGGTTGGAAGGGCAATGGTGCCATTCATGTTTAGAAAGTGATGTAAACACTGGAGACCGGTTGAGACATAGGTGTTTAAGGCCCCCTATGATCTGATTCATGGACCTTTAAGTTTACAATGGCTTCTAAACGAGGTGATACTAGTTGCTGGGTAGAGACCTAGGAAAGGATCATGTATCATTCTTCTTTGTTCCTATGTTTGAATGGGTAGAAATTGGGATTGGATAACCTCAACTGAATAAAAGAAAACAAATAATTAATTAATGTTGAGTCTTCCATATTCCAGGTTTATGAGCGCTAACTATTTATTATTTTTCTAGTATGGATCCAGGTCGACATCCTCATCAGGATTGCATTGAAGATGTCCAACAGGTTGTGTGATCAGATCGTTACAGGTAGAGGTTGATGATGATGACACTTGGAGGAGGACACTACAAGGGTTTCTACACCATAGTCTACAGAAGTATGAGGGCTCCATTTCATATGTAGTCACAGAAGACTAGTTGGAGGAGGTCGAGATAGGCTTCAGTTCTATCCGTTCCCAGAAGGATCACTGGTTGTCCTTGGTTGTGATGATGCGGTGTGGAGCAGCGAGGCAGTGGTGGTTCTTGTTCCTCAGGGATCGTGAGGAGTCGGCGATCTCATGGGAGGAGTTCTGGGAAAAGTTTATAGTTTAGTTTATTTCTTCAACTGTGAAGGTGTCCAATCGCCAGAATCTTCTTAACCATTGACTTGGGAGCTCTAGTGTGCAAGAGTTTGGAATCTGTTTCAGGAAACTTTTACGATATGCTTCAGACCTGTTGCCAGATGAGGAGGCTAGGGCGAGGCATTTTGAGGAGGCTTTGTGTCCAGAGATCTAGCACCAGGTCACCCCATTTATGCTGAAGACATATCTTAAGGTACTGGAGAGGGAATATGTTGTGTATAGGACATTGGACAGAACTGGATCATCACGAGAGGGGAGTCTTCATTATTCCTCACAAAGTAGATTTGTGTTCTAGGGTTCCCGGTTTTCAAGACAGAAAAGTTTTCATTCGATCGGGGGTAAGTCCCAGCCCTCAACATCTCATTTCTTCAGGGGAAGTGGCTCTCAGGACTATTCCAAGGGATTAGGAGATTGTTTTTCTTATGGTGGTCAAGGTCATTAGTAGTGATAGTGCTCGACCTTTCAGAGAAGTCATCATGCACTAGGTGTTCTGTTCTAGGTTCCTTCATTGAGGTAGTTCCTGCCAAGGCAACAGTAGCAGGTTGCACCATTTTTGGATCAATAGAGGGTAGATAGGGTGGGCAGAGGATATCCCTGTGATGCTCCTCATCATTAGATATTAGAGTGTGTCCATAGTGGTGGTCTTCATCAGGGTTAGAGATTCCGTAGAGGAGGTCATTCTTAGCTTCATTCTTTAGCATTAATAGCGCCATGCGAGCCAGATGTCATTTGAGGTACCTTTTTCTTATTTTCTACCTTTGTGTATTCTTTGTTTGATTCAAGAGTGACACACTCTTTCATATCACCTACCCTTAACCATGCTTTGGTACTTGAGGTAGAGAGGCATCAAGTACCCTTGTCATTGACTATTCCAGTTGGAGGTCGAGCTGACTTGTTTGAAGTATGTAGAGAATATGAGCTAGTGATGGGGCAACACCGCTCTTGGGGAGATTTCCTATGTTTACGGATATAACTATTTGATGTCATCCTCAACATGGATTTGGTTGTATTTGGTGTCGGATATCGTGAATTGCTTCAGAAGGCAGGTTGTGTTCTTCGATGTGGATAGATATTCAGTGGTATTCGTTGGTGAGCAAGACCCTCGGATGGGTCAGAGGAGTGTTTTATCCTTATCATCTATAATGGTTGAGCTGATGCTAAGTTCTTTATAGGGTTAGTAGTTGGTATTTCCTAGGGTCGTAGAAGAGTACCCTGATGTCTTTCCATAAGAGGTTGTAACATTACCCCCTCGATAAGAGATCTAGTTTGGGATCGAGCAACCACCAGGAGAGTCTCTTATCTATATGTATCCATATAGGATGGAATCTTATGAGTTACGAGAGCTATGAATAATGGTTGATGGTATGTTATAGTGCGGTTTTGTTTGGCCGAGTGTGTCGCCATGGAGTGCAGCAGTCTTTTCGTGAAGAAGGGTGATGGTAGTTTTCATTTGCGTGCCCATTATTATCACTTAAACAAAGTGACAGTAAATAATAGCTATCCTCTTCCACATATTGATGATTTATTTGATCAACTGAAGGGTGAAAGTTGGTTCTCAATGATCGACTTGTGGTAAGGATATCATTAGATGCGTGTGAAGGATTATGATATCCCAAAGGCTGCTTTTTGTTGTTGTCATGGGCATTATGAGTTCGTTGTAATGTCATTCGGCATGAAAAATTCTCCAACTATGTTCATAGGATTGATGAACGTTGTGTTCAGTGAGTTCCTGGACAATTTCATGGTGGTTTTCATCGATGACATCCTTGTGTACTCTACATCTAAGGAGGATAATGAATAGCATCTATATGCTGTTTTGGGAGTTCTTTGTCAGCATCAGTTGTTTGGTAAGTTTTCAAAGTGTGAGTTTTGGGCTCAAGAAGTCTGTTTCTTAGGGAATGTTTTGTCCTAGCAGGGAGTAGATGTGGATCCATCAAAGATAGAAATAGTTTTGTCTTGGGAATCCCCCATGACACTGACAGAGGTGTGAAGTTTCCTTGGTCTCGTAGGCTACTATATGAGTTTCGTAGCCAATTTCTCTCGAGTTGAGACTCCTCTGATAGATTTGACAAGGAAATATCAGGTGTTCATATGGACTTATCAAGGTCAATAAGCTTTCTAGTACCTAAAGGAGAAGTTATTAAGTGCTCCAGATCTTTGTCTTCTAGTAGAGGGAGTTTAGTTTGATGTTTTCAATGATGCTTCATATTTGGGGATAGGTTGTTTTCTGATGCAGCTTAGATTAGTTGTTTCTTATGGGTCCTGGCAGTTGCATCCCCATGAAAGTTACTATGCCACCCATGATCTTGAGTTGGTAGTTGTGGTGTTTTCTCTGAAGTTGTGGAGACATTACCTCATCGGTGATCGCTTTTTGGTTTTCACCGAGCATAAGAGTTTGAGGTATGTTTTCTCCCAGTGTGACTTGAACTTATGATAGTGTCAGTGGATGGAGTTATTACAGGAATACGAACTTGAAATACCGTAGACACCTGGAAATGGGAATGTTGTAGATGATTCACTAAGTCAAAATTCATGTTGTGATGCAGTGCGTGAATCTGGTGATTCCTAGAGAGTTATGGAACAAATTTCTGCATTACATCTTGATATTGGACAAGTTAGGGGTAGAGGTTTTATTTTATAGATGATGGTGCAGTCATCTCTACTGCACCATGTGGAAGAGTCCCGGTTGGGGGATCTTGAGGTGGAGGTATATAGAGACCGAGTTGTTTGTGGCGAGGCCCTTTCATGGTTGGTCTGAGGATGAACAACACCGAGTGTTTTATCACATAAGGATTTTTGTTCCTTTAATGATGCATGATACGATTATTAGAGATTTCTATAGTTCTCCTTTAGTGGTGCATCCTGGTGTGACAAAGATGTACCGAGCCTTGAGGAGTTAGTTTTGGTGGCCAGGGATGAAGCGTGTCGTTGCAGAGTTTGTGCCTCGATTTTTGGTCTTCCAAAAGGTGAAGGACAAACACTGTGTTCCTGGTGGTATGGTCCAGCTGTTAGATGTTCCTCAGTGGAAGTGGGAGGACATATCAATGGACATTGTTACTGGTATACCTCAAGCTCAGGGAGGACATGACGCTATTAGGGTGGTAGTGGAATGTTTAACAAAATCAACCCACTTCATAGAAATCAAGGAGTCAAGATCAGTGGAAGTTTTGTCGAGGCAATATCTAGAGGATGTGGTGAGACTTCATGGAGTCCCTAGGAGGATCATTTCTATTCAAGATCCTCATTTTACCACCATGGTGTGGAGAGGTCTTCATCATTCTTTCGTCTATCATATATGACTTAGAACTTATTTTCATCCTCAGATGTATGGTTAGACAGAGTGGACTATCCAGACTCATGAAGACATGTTACGCTCTTGTGTCCTGGATTTTGGAGGTTTGTGGATGAGAATATTACCCTTGGTGGAGTTCACTTACAAAAATAGTTTTCAATCCACCATCAATATGGTTCCATTTGAAGCCTTGTATGGCTGACCTTTCCATTCTTCGTTGTGTTGGACTGGGGTCAGAGAGTCAGAAATTCATGGACCAGAACTATTGTAGAATATAATAGATACGGTTCAGGTGATTCGTGAGGCGATGAAGATAGTTCAAGATCATCAGAAATCATATGTCAGTCAAAGGAGGAGACCCTTAGAGTTTGATCTTGGGGACCACATGTTTCTAAAGGTGACTCCATATCGTGGGAAGATAAGGTTTGGTCATGGGATTAACCTTTCTCCCCGGTATTTTGGGCCTTTCGAGCTGTTAGCTCATGTTGGAGCTATAGCATATCGAGTAGCACTTCCCCTGCAAATGAGCAAGATACACAATGATTTTCATGTGTCACAACTCCGTTGTTTTCTTCATGATGACTCTCATGTCATCGAGTAGGGAGATATCAATGTTGATGATGATGTGACCATCAATTAGCGACCAGTAAAGATCCAAGGCTATGAAGAGAGGGAGTTTGGAGGGCGTTCTATCCCTTTGGTTCATGTTTTGTGGCAACACATTGGCATAGAGGTGAGTACCTGGGAATGTGAGTCACAGATACGTACTCAGTACCTAGAGTTGGTTTATTTTTAACTCTTTTCATATAATGATGTTCCTTTGTGGTTATAAACCTTTTGTGTTTATAATATGGATTTCTTTTGGTTATGTCTTGGGGGTTGCTCTCTTTTGAGATCTATCTCAATGGGTGATTGTTCATACCCAAATTCGGTTTCCCTTTTGGTGGATTTTGAATTCTCGAGGACGATAAAGTTTTGAGAGGTGTCTGATGTAATGGCATGAACCTCTCTGGTCCATTCCTCGACAGAAATCTAGTGTTTGAGGGGTTCTGGTGGTCAAGGTGACTTATCCCTGACACTTTTCAAAATTTTCAATTTGGTGAACAGTTCCAACGGTAGCCTAGTGAATAGTTCCAACAGTAGACCGCTATAAAGAGTTCCAATGGTATACTTATGAACAATTCCAATGGTAGACCACTGTGAATAGTTCTAATGGTAGCCTTGTGAACAATTCCAAAGGTAGACCGCTATGAACAGTACCAACGGTAGCCTTAGATGAACAATGCAATGGTATCTTTAGGTGAACAGTACAATGGTAGCCATATGTGAATAGTGCAATGGTAGCCTTAGGTGAACAGTGAAACAGTAGCCTTAGGTGAACAGTGTAATGGTAGCATTATGTGAATAGTGCAATGGTAGCCTTAGGTGAACAGTGCAACGGTAGCCTCTATTTTTTCCTTTGCCAAATTTTGAGTTCATGAATAGTGTTTTCAAAATGGTGAGGTCCAACAGTAGCCTCTATTTCCTTTTCCGAATTATGAGTTCATAAATAGTGTTTTCAGAATGGTGAGGTTTAATGGTAGCCTCTATTTCCTTTACCAAATTTTGAGTTCATGAACAGTGTTTCTAGAATAGTGAGGTCCAATGGTAGCCTTTAATTCCTTTTCAAATTTTTGAGTTCCTGAATAGTTTTTCTAGAACGGTGAGGTCCAATGGTAGCCTCTATTTCCTTTTCCTAATTTTAAGTTCATGAACAGTGTTTCCAGAACGATGAGGTCCAATGGTAGCTTCTATTTTCTTTCCCAAATTTTGAGTTCATGAATAGTGTTTCCAGAACGGTGAGGTCCAATAGTAGCATCAATTTCCTTTTCCAAATTTTGAGTTCATTAATAGTGTTTCTAGAATGGTGAGGTCAAAAGGTATCCTCTATTTCCAATTCCAAATTTTGAGTTCATGAACATTGTTTCTAGAACAGTGAGGTCCAACGGTAGCCTCTATTTCCTTTTCCAGATTTTGAGTTCATGAACAGTGTTTCCCGAACGGTGAGGTCCAACAGTAGCCTCTATTTCCTTTTCCAAATATCGTGTTCATGAATAGTGTTTCCATCATCATACAGTTTCTCCCCTTTGACGTTTCCTTTGAAATTAAATGCATTTAAAGCCTCATTTTAAGGACTCTGAGGTCTATTCAAAATCCATAACTCCTATATTAATTTTTCCTAAGGCTTGGGATGATTTTACTTGGTAAAACTGTGTGGTTTAATTTGATCTTCTTTTAATGGAAAATCCATTGTATCTTAAATTGCTGCTCTGTTAAATCCTTTAAATCGACGAGATATATTCCTCCCTAGTTCTTCATCATTGTTCTCGGGTGTGAGACACTCGAACATTTCATCCCTTCCCGTAGGAGTTGTGGGATCAAACTTTCCTCCTTGTATTGGTTCCCCTCTTATTTTGATTCAACCAAGTAGTATCGATCAATCTTCGATATAAGTTGTCACAGTGGGGGGGGGATATCATAACCCATTTTGTGGCTCGTTCTCATATAAAGAACGTCAAGAACCATTTGAGGTAGGGGATTAATTACTTCTCTATTCTTTTACGTGCAACTGTATAGATATCATGTTTTAGCCACTAGATCACAATGGAATTGAAATATTAAATATTTGAACCTGATAAATAAATTGATATCGACCTTATGTTATTGCCTCTTGTTTTTAGATAGTGTGATATTTATGCTTGCTTTGTTTAGATTTTCGTTCTTGATGGGAATTGGTAAAGAACTTAAAGTCGAAATTAATTGATAGTTGTTTGTCAAAAGATAAAGAGGCATGTGAATGAATCTGATTGTTGTTGTTGTAATCTGATGCTAATCAAATTGATGTAGTAACCATATTTAATCAATTTTTGATATCTTACTATTTAGGTTTCCTGAAGTTGGAACCTACAAATAGTAAATTGATTAATTCAAGATGGATTAAAGAATTGATTGTTTGATAAAATATGATTCATGGTAGGGTTCAGAGTTACCCTCTTGCTTGCTTAAGGTCTAAGAGCCCAGCTAATATGATATATTTTTCCTGCTACTTGTGTTGTGATGTGAGCCTAGAAGGATTTTGTTATATGTGGGGGGAGGGAGGCCTATTGGTTATGGTAGTAGTTGACACCTAGAGTGGTGAGATACATCTTTTTATGCATGTGGGTGTCGGGGAGGACACGAGAGATGATGGAACAGTTTGGATGTGAATGTTTGGATGCTTGCTGTTTCATGTTAGTTTTTTATCTTCATTAATTTCCCCACTCCTCAAGGTAGCTAGTTTTCTTACCCTCCTTCCAAAAAGGGGAGAAGGCATGTGGGGTATTCCACGTGTTTTTTGTGTTTAGCTTCTCGAGGGGGGTGGGTATATACTCTTGCTATAGGTGGCAAAGACTTGACGGGTAGTTCATCTACCCACTGAGTTGATCCCCCTTGTGTTTAGTATCTTAGAATGTTTTTCTAGAATGCCTTGGAATATGGGAAAGTAATAATGTTCTTAATAAATGATTGAATAAATGATTTTAACCCAAGGGGTTGGAGCTTACTGGGATGCAATGTTGAGGATACAATTTTAAAGGGACAGTGGACTTTGGGAGTGATTCTAATGAAATATAATGTGGAATTTTTAATAGTTAAATAATGTTTAAATAATTAATTAATGTAAATTCAAACTGATAAAAAGGTAATGAATTAATATAATAAATCTCTTTAAATGGTTGTGTGCTTATAGGATACCTAGTCTTAGAAGTGGCAGTAGGGAGTCCGAGAGACATTAGTTTCAGTTGAGTGTAAGACTAGGTTATGACCATAGTGTGGTTGTGAGCTATAGTATATTCTGTACTTTTTGTGTTTCTATATGCTACTCTACCCTGTCATATAGGGAAACTAACACCCCGGGGATTCTGAGCCATGGGGAGTGTTTTCCCCAACATTCTAGTGGGAGGATGGATGGGTGACTACCCCCTTTGGCCCCACTCTCTTCTCTTGGTGGTTACTTGTGATGGTAGGCACAGTGGTTAGTTTTAACCATATATGTGTGTGGAGGGATGTAATTTCTTGTATTTATTCACACACATACATTTGGGATATAGTTTTTTATGGACTATTATAGGTGTAACATGTATAGTTTGTGATGGCTTCAGGATCTTTACTCAGTGTATGGGTTGTACTGGCTTGAGGTATAATAATCCACTTATGATACACATTATGCGAGATATGGTGGCTCCTAGAAACTACCTGGTTACTTTTCTTACATGGACATGGTGGTTTTGATGCATGAGATGCATGTTGTGGTTCTTTAACCGGGTGTTTTTGGGCAAGCCTTTATGGAGAGAGATGCTTAGGACATGCGACATTGGGGAAAAGCAGTAAACTAGTGGGAAAGTAGTAATGGGGTACCCTTGATATTCATTATTATATTATATAATCTTGTATGAGATTCTTGGTAAGAGTATCCATGGTGAGGCTGGGAACCTAGTATACCTTTTTAGGTGAGGAGTTAGTTTCACTTTTTGTTCACTGTGCTTTAGAATGCTTTCTTCACTTTTTCAAAAGAGGATCTGGGGAGGATCCTATTGAGTATACTATTATACTCACCCTATGTATATACAAACTATTTTTCTGGTCACTTGGAGTAGGTTGGAGATCAAGCTATTTTCTACTAGCATGGGGTTGCCGGAGCTATTCGGGCTTGTGGTTGCTGCTATTTTTTACCTACTTTGGGGTATTTTTAGTTTTTTACCTTCCATTTGTAGTAGTTTTTTCATGACATTACATATGTGTACTTGGTAATTTATTTATATTTCAGTCTGATTTGGATTGGTTGGTGTCTATCTTATCTCTCTCTTTCGCATGTGTTCTCTTAAAGGGTAATGCCTCTTAATTGTGTGTTTACTATACCCTCGGTGCTAGTCTCCAACCTGGGGCCTACTGGAGGCAGGACTCGGGGGTCATTATCTCTATTCTCAAATTTTCGGTGTAAGGAGTGGTACAACTTGTGGGAAGGGGGTCGTGACATACTCACTATCTAAGGATGGGATTGTTAGGCACATTAGGATGGTACTGAACATACTTTGAGTGAACCAACTTCATAGGGATATCTCAAAGTGCTAGTTCTAGATTTAAGAGTTCCACTATCTAGGAAAAGTGATTTCAATATTTTTTGTAACATAGGACCTGGAAAAGATCGAGGAAGTATAAGCTTGGGAGACACCCAAGAGCGTTGTGTAGGTGCAGAGCTTCCTTGGGTTGGTAGGCTACTATCAAAGATTTATAGCTGATTTCTCCAAGATAGAATCTCCCTCAATAGTTTTAAACCAAAAGGGGATGAATTTTGTGTCGATATGGAGGTTTCAATAGGCTTTCTAGTAGTTGAGTTATATATTGATGAGTTTTCCCATCTTGAGGTTTCTAGAGGAGGATGTTGAGTGTGTAGTGTTCTATGATGCATTAGGGACTGAGCTTGGCTGTGTTCTAATAAAGAGGCAAAAAGTTATTGCCTATGGTTCATTTTAGTTGAGACCACACGATCAGAACTATGTGACACATGATCTTTAGTTAGTATTGGTAGTCTTTTCATTGAATATGTGGTGACACTATGTAATGGATGAGCAGTTTTTCATTTTCTCTAACCACAAGATTATCAATTATATCTTCTCTCAGAAGGATCTTAACATGAGACATATGTGATGGCTATAGTTCCTTTAGGATTATGACTTCAAGATTTTCTATACACCTGGAAAGGGGAATGTGGTAGAAAATTCTCTTAGTAGGATTTCTGGTTCATAGTTTATTGAGCAAGGCGTCAAAGAATCTGTCCTCAATATAGTTATCCTTTGTAGATGGGGATGGAGAAGCTTACCTTTTGTAAATGGTTGTTACCCCTCCACATTGATGGTTATTTAGGGAGGCATAGATTATAGATACTAATTGTGAGAGACTACAAGCTTAGATATCCATTTTACATGTTCCTAATGGATTTTATGAAGGTGTATAGCATGTTGTTATTTTCATAAGAGGAACAATGGTTCCAAATTTTGCTGAGAGATGGGTTCTGATGGAATCTCAAACTTCACCCTTAGTGGTACATCCAGTTGTGGTGAATATGTAACAGGACCATTGGAGGTAGTTCTGGTGTCCATGGATAATAAAGGGAGTCGCAAATTTTTTCTCTCGATGCCTTACTCATCAGTAAGTGAATGTTGAGAACCAGGTTCCAGTAGGTTTAACTCAACCCCTTGAGGTGCCAAAGTAGGTTGGGATGGGATATACATGTACTTTGTGATGGGGTTACCATGTTCATCTAGAGGAAACAATTTCATTTGGGTGATCATAGATCTCCTCACCTAGTCAGCACACATCCTAACTATTAGAGAGGGGAGTTCAGTAGAGAGTTTGGGATACCTCTACATCCAGGAGATAGTATGAATCTAGGGTGTTCCCTAGACAATCATTTCTAACCATGATTATCGCTTCACATGATTGTTTTTTAGGGATTGTAGGAGGATTTTAGGACTCAGTTTCATTAGATCATAGTATTTCACCCCCATATTGTTGGACAAACTGAGCAGAAAATTAAGGTCTTTGAGGACATGTTGTGGGATTTCATGTTAGACTTTTTCTATAGTTTGGAGGATCACTAACCATTGGTAGAGTTTTCATACAACAATATCTATCATATTACCATCAGTATAGAACCATTCATGGCCTTGTTTAATAAAATATATAGGTCTCCACTATGATGGACCAACCCATTAGAGTCAGCACTTATGGGCCCATAGTTGGTGTGAGCCAATATAGAGAAGGTGAAAATCATTCAGGTGAAGATGAGAACTACACAGAGCCGTTAAAAAGTCTTATACAGATAGAAAATGGGGGCATATGGACTTTGAGAAGGGATACCATGTGTTCATGAGAGTCTCATCACCACATGGATTAAGGAGATTCATTCGGGGCTACAAGCAATATCTAAAATTAATTGGAACTTTTTAGATACTACGTAGAGTTAGAAATGTGGTGTACCAATTAACTCTACTGTCATAGTTAGATTGATTACACAACATCTTCCACATGTTGCAGGAAAGAATGTATATCCATGATCTATCACATGTTATCACCCGAGGTGAGATAGAAAATGAGTATGGAGCTACCTTTGCTAATTACCCAGTGGAGATTGAGGATTAGCATAAGAGGATCCTTTCTGGGTTATCTATTATCCAAGTGTGTGCCTAATGGAATCATGGGAATCTTATGGAGAGTACCTGGGAGTGATAGACTCGGATGCTTGTTCAATACCCACATCTATTTGTGTAACCTTTTGTTTTGGATTTTTGAGACATCAATCCCAAAGGTGGGGAGAATATAACGACTCTTATTTTTTCATGTATTGTTTTGGAATATTATATAAATTATTTTCATGTATAGGCAGAAATATGGTGTGAGATTCAAAGGCCCGGTGTTCCCATAATTAATTTTTTAAATATATTAAATATATTAATATCATAAACACATTTTTTTATTGAAAAAGTGGAAAATATTAAATGAAATCTTGGGTCAGTAATATGAGGCTATCATTGAGTTTAGATCATGGGTTTTACCCTTGGTATGAATTTACCATCGAGTGCATCGGATGTTCAGGTTGAGTGCTATCATGGGAGAATTAATAAAATAAATTAATTAAATGGTTTGTTTTATTAAGTGATGTAGTGACCTAAATTATTCCTCTAAAAGTACTTTGTTATGAACAATTCCTATGATTATCCACATAACCCTAGATATTATAAATATAGAATTTGAGGAGCTTTCCTTTTTGAGTGATGACTGGATCATGGATCATCAATTGGTGGGAAACAAAACTTGAGGATCTCAACAATTATACGGAATAGTTCTTGGATATTGATTGACCCAAATCAAGGTAGGATAATTTATTTTATATATTTATTCTCATTAATTTACTCCTACAATTTATATTGTAGGAATGAGTTTAATTGAGGAGATTATGGTATAATTTTTTTATTTTATTTTGGATCTTTATTCTTCATTTTATGTGAAATGGATTTAGTCCAATCCAAAACTAGATTATTTTTGTTCCTATTTTGTGTGTTTCTTATTTTTATCAGATTGTTCATTGTTCGTTCATCATCAGTGATCATTTTAGTTAGTGGTTCTATGAAATGCCAGATAATCAATCATTTCTCCCTCATTTCTTGGTGTAATGGATTGACATCATAGATCTATGTATGGTATTAATAATAGACCGAGATGAAATGGTGAAAACATTGGATCTGGATCATATCAAAGGTTTTTATGTGTGGTTTTTCTGATATATAATGGATTCATAGCTTCAAGTATCAATTTTCACAAAATCAGAAGATGAAATCTATCCACCAAAAATAGCAATTTCATTCAATCCCCATATCCATGTTTCATGGGTGTGATTGATTGTGGGAGTAATGGATTGGGTAATCCTTGTGATTAACCATCACAATCTTGGAAATCTCGATACACACTGTGTGTATTTCTAGAACACACATCATGTCAGACCACTTTGTGTTGTGCTAGTGTTTTTCTGAGAATATAAATATCACACGGCATGTAACAGATGTCACACAGAGTTTGACCCTTACTTGGAGGCTTGGAATATACCTAAGAGGGTACAGGGTCATGGCCAGGAGTATATAGGCTTGGACACACCATGTACATATGAAGGGATATAGCCATAGGGAACTGGACACGGTCAGGGGTACACGGGCTCAGACATGTCGTGTAAACGAACTCAAACATGGGCATGGGCCATGATAAATGGGCAAGACCTGAAGCTAAAGGAACACACCATGTACTACCATTACACTCTATTTACTCCTTTAAAGAAGAATTTGATCCCTTTTCCTCTTCAACTTGGAAAAGTTTCTTTAGGGTGTGTTCCCATTATCTATTACTTGAGGGTTGTGCATGGAATCACATCCTTTAAAAAGGATGGTGATCCCTTTAGATGGAATTTAGTCATAGATAGAGTTTTCGGAATCCTTCTATGATGATTAGAGTGAGATCCCCTATCATCACCTTTTCCCTAAGTAGATTTCTTGGTATCATCATGACTAACACTGTATAGGGATTGATCCTCTACTTAGCGGGTTATTCTATATTGAGTTATTGGTATACCCTATGGCCTTGGGTGGGATCCTCAGATATGTATCATTCTCTTTAGGATTCTAGTGTATACTTCCTATGGCATGACCCAATGAGAACGGAATCTCAAATGGCCTACATTAGTACTATTTGACTTTTGGAGTGTGTTCTCCTGGATGAGTGTTGTGTAGAACCTTTGAGTTGGATTCTTATACTAGAATTATGGTTGTGAATTTAACTTGAGACTATGTGTCTATATTGATTATATCTATACATTCATGTTATTTGTGCTATATAAATATACATGTGATGAACTTACTATTATTATTGATGTTATATGCTTAGTGATTTTGGGGTGCCCTATTGGGTATTGTTATAATCACCCCTATATGGTCTTTTCCCACACTAATCATGTTTTATGTAGATGATTGACCTTTTAATGGAGTCCTAGTGGGACTAGGAAGATTAGTGAGAAAGATATAATGAGGTGTGTTCCTATAGTCATTTTGACAGCATTCCTCTCTTACTTTACAGGTGGGAATTGTTTTCCATTTCTTTGTGGTTGGCTTATATTGGGTCCATTTTCATTATAATGCCTATTTTCGTACTCTAATGGTGGGATTTTAGATATATACATGCGTGGTTATCAGATGTTTTAAATTTTATCATTGTATGGTCATGGAGATGTGTGAGTGTGTGTAGGTATATTAGGATAAAGTCTCCCATGTGTGTGATATGCCTATTATGTTTTGGTCTCCATCCATTGTCCTACTAGAGTCGGGCATGGGGTATTCATTTAAAAGGCCTCATTGGGATGGGTCATGAAATTGATAAAAGTATTAGATTTTTATCCTCACCCAGATTGATAGGGTGTTGACATGAATCACCCTAAGTGTAATGGTAATGGTATAGGATTTAATTTTGATACCCATATTAAGTGATACAGGAACCTTAAATGTGAGATGGAATGGAATTGAATGTTTGGAATCACCCTGAGTGATTTGGGAGCCATCATCGATTTCCATGAGTGAGTGGGTATTGGTTTAGGATATGATAGTGAGAACCACTTTGAGTGAAAAGGAAGTATTTGATGTAATGTGACATGGGACTAGATGTTTGGCCTCACCCAAATTGAGAGGATCTTGGCATGGACTATCCTAAGTGAGAGGGTATTAGTTTCAGATATTATTGTGGTACCCTACCTTGAGTGAAAGGGTATAGGTTGAGACTTGGTATAAAGCATATGAGGTTAAATATGGGCCCTACCTTGAATGAGAGGGTATTGGTTGTGACATGGTGTGAAATCCTACCTTGATTTATAGGGTATAATTCAGGATTCATGGCATGAGCTGGCTTATTCATCCAATATTTGTTGTGCCCTATGGGGACTGGTTTCATGGTGTCCATATTAACAAATGATGATTTAGAATGCATTATTTTATGTTATATTTCAATTATTTATTTTCCTTATGTATACATTTGTATATTATATTGTATATTTGGTAAAATTGGTGAGACCATAATTAGTTGTATTTCTCACACCCTATATAGGAACCAGATTTTTCAGGTATACCTTTTTTTCTATGTATGATTAAGAATAGGTTTTACAATGGTTCAAGATATAGTGGATTGACTAGGATTGGTGAGCATATTTAAGTGAGGATAAGGGTTTTAGTATATCATCCTTTTAATTTTTTTTATATTATTTATTTTTTTTATATGTGATCATCCCAGTGGGTGACCTAATTGAATGTAGGACTCTATGAATTCATATTAATTAGTTGTATGGATGGATTTTTATGTTGTTATGGTTTTCCTTAAATATAAATCTATTTTTGAGTACTCTGATTTGTGGTGTTAGTTGATGTTTAGTTATTTTAATATTATTTATGGGATTGATATTAGATAATTATATCCCCAATGTTGATTGTAAACTCTCTTTGATATTAAATATCATCTGTCATATAGGGAGGCACACTTGAGGTCATGTAGTGATCTAGATAAGGTGTCATTTGGGAGATTTTATCTGAGGAATTATGATAATAATCTGAAAAAGAATTTTTTATCTATAAAATTACATCATTATCATTAAAAAATAGAAATATATTTAAAAAATAAATCTTAATAGAACCAATTTCATAAATTGATATATAATCTGATGAATAGTTCATAAATATAAAATAAAAGTTTTTTATATCGGATAATCCCCTTCTTTATTATCTAACTGGTAATTATTTTTAGTAAGTGGATCTAGATGCTTACTTGATGCATAATAAATATTCATTTTGGTTTTAAAAGTTTTTTATAGATGCAAAATAATCAATGTAGATTTAGTCTCAACTCATGTACTTAATATGATAGAGTATATCAATGACTTAAGGATCCTTGAATCTTCTTTGAGGTTGGATCCAAATAAAGAATTTATTCTATGATCATTATTGAAAAGGTTTTTGTAATTTATTATGAATTATAATATGAATTATTTTAGTGAAAGTTCACCCAATATCTTCAATATTTTGAGGGTAGTTCAAAAAGTAAATGTCAACTCTAGGATCAAGTGTTGTGATGATAGTTCAGAAGGATAAAATTTTATGTAAAAATAACAATATTGGAGACTCCAAGAGTGATACTTGACTGAAAATCCATTTTTTTGATTTTTGAAAAACACTTTTTGGTTAAGTGAGAACCCACCATTACAAATCACTTTGAGGTAATGTGAGAACCAGCAAATCATTACAAGGAACCATTGGCGGACTGAACAAAGAACCCTGTCTAAGACCAAACCCGCCCAAAACACCAAAAAACCATGCATGACCATCACATTGAGGCTAAGTGAGAACCGAACAAACAAAAACAAATGTAAAACTCACACTGGAACAAGACACAAAAACACCACACGCAAGAGCCATAAAAACCAGAAACACCATCATCAGATCCACCAACACCATTCCAATTTTCCAAAGAAACCTTTGTACCAGTCTATAGTGGGGACGTGCGTGAAGGGTAAGGCCAAAAAAAGGAGTGGAGAATCATCAATTGGTGGAACCAACCCCAAAATGGAAAAAAATGAAAAGGGAAGATCAGGTGAGGGAATTGCTTAGCCCCAAGAATTCCAGGGGTCACCCTTTGCGACCCCGTACTGACCCGGTAAGAAGACAAAAACCCTGCCTGATCTAACCCTAAAGTAGACTGGAAGTGAACTATTGAAGAGAGGTCATCGTCGGAGTCGGAACCGAGCATTACTGCATCTGCCATCTGCATCTGCGTACTAACTCTGGAAAACAAACAACAATGCCCCAATCCAGAACACCAATGAACAGAAGATTCGAACCAAAAGCAGCAAGCCACACGAGGCAAAACAAAACCGGAGCAGGAATGCAAGCAATCTAGAACGTAGATTCCCATAGGCAGAACTAACAAAGGAGGGTGGACAACGGTAGAGGCTTCATCGACAGAACTCTAAAGCAGAACCAGAGGATCCTTGAACCGAGAGGCCGAGAGAACCTACAACCAAAACATTTGAGGAGAAGAGATGAAACCAGAACTAGTTGCACACAGGTATCGCCCCATCGAAGGAGAATGAATGGATGATGAGTCTTCACCGACAAATCTCTCAAGAGACGACACAGAGGATTACGGAACAAGGGAACAAGGGGACAACAAAGGGATGCATCCTCTAGACGACTGCGCTCTCCACCACACATGGGATCCAGGGGCTGAAAGTCGTGCTCGACAGAAGAAGCATCGCGGCGGTGAGATCTAGGAGGGAGGCGTCCACGTCGCCACGGACAGTGCCGCTCGAGGGAGTTGGACCGCACCACTTGGCAGAGTCGCGGGGTCTTCATAGGCGACAAGCAGCGGGTCGCGCGAGGAGTGTCGGACACGATCCAAGCGAGATGAAGCCAGAGGAGTCGGTGTAGAGGAGTCCAAGAGTGATACTTGGCTATTTAAATCTAAATAATATGTTAGGAAGTAAGTTTTGTATTTACATAATTGAAAGGATATATGTTAGAGATTATATTTCTAATAATGCTTTAATAGATTAAATAACATCATTGATAGTCCATATGAGGTATTAATGTTAAGTAAATCAACACTTTTATTTTTCAAGGGTATATAATACATATTATACATTAGAAATGTTATATATATTTATAAGTGTATAAAATTAAAGAAGATATTATTGAGAGAGCTTGAAGATTGTATTCAATTTCTAAAGAAAATGGTTACTACACGAAGGAAATGGATATAGTATATTACTTCAATACTCATATAATAAAGGATGTGTATTACATCACAATTTATTTAAATTTTTTGGAAGGAGAATGTTTATAAAAAATATTTATCCAAAATTAAATGTGATGGTAAATTTTTATACACATAGTTTATTATTAATCGAATTATATTTCATTTTTTAAAATAAGATATAAATAAAAAATGTTTTATTTTTTATAAAATAGTTTTTCCACGTTACTTACTAAAACATGAGTGAAATCATTCCCACAACCTAATAGTATAATTTTTAAAAGAATAAAATTACCATATCAAAATATTGATCCAAATACAAATAATACCAGACAGATATGATAATAAATTTTATTCATTTAGTATTCTCACTAAAAGAAATAAGTTCTATATCTTAACAAAAAAGAGTTCATATTTTTGAAATATATTTTTCAGAGAATATAACTTCAATATGGTTTGTGTGTGTATCATTGAATATGTATAATTTCAAAATATATTAAAAATGATTATACCGGTCTAATGTAGACGTATCCCTTTAGGGTATTCTCTTGATACCTATAGGTTTTCATGTCCTAAGGCCAATGGAGGCTAATGTGGACCCACCCCCAATTCTAAGGGAAATACTTGATAATTTTTATTCTTATACAAAGATTGATTCTTTATTTTCCTCATTTTAATTTCCTTATTCTCTCATACCTTTCCTTGGATTACAAATTAGTTTATGTTTCGTGTAATTATTCAATGAAAACCCCTTGATTGAAATCTCCCTTACTAAATTTCATAAACCCTATTCTCTCTACACACACTTATTGATTTATAATTTTTAAACAATAGAATACCTTCATTGAATCAATCAAAAACATGTTAATGAAAACCATGAACAAAATAACAATATAGTGGTTGGAATTTTGGAGACTGCCCATATTTTGATATATTTCTCTGATGATAATGACCTACTAAAGACTTGGTCCTAGTATTCTATGAAATTTTTTCATTTAAGATCTATTTATTTCATTGGAACTTTGAATTTCAAATGAATCATGAAACCCCCCCCCCACCTTTTTCCCATATTGGGTCCATCTTCTTCATTTACTATAACCCTTAAAGGGTTTATCAGTGCTAAAGATGATAGGAAATTACTTCATAATATTTTTATTTTTAGATCAAAGAATGAATACCATATGTCATAATATCTTCACATGTATCTATGTTAAAGTCAATTTATTAAATCCTCCTCCTAATTTTATTTATATTGAAGTGGAGGGAGAGTATAGTTATTGATTCTCCTTTATTGTTAAATCAGGAACGACTTCTATTCAATATTTTATCATAAATGGAATTATTCAAGTAACTATTATCTTACTAATTATCATGAACATTTTCATGCTACTAAGAAAATCCAAGAGACTTTTCAGAGGTGACTGAGGGTATACAAGAAGGTGATATTGATAAGAATATAGTATTGATTTTCAGGTCATTATATAGATATACAAGGCCTCCCCTTATTATTCAGAAGACAAAACCACTAATAAATGTACAAACAAGAACATAGGATCCTAGGATAGAGTCTCTAGTGTTCAGGCATGATTATTGTATAAAATTTAATCTAATAGTCAATATAAATACTCAAGGGTGTTTTCTTCCAATAAATTATAGTGCATTAAGTCATGAAAAGAACTATTATATAAATTTTTATTTTTAAATATATTTCAATTGTTCCAATTTCATAATCTATATTTGAGATAGTACATTAGGGGTTCATCGATTGATTGATTAATGAGTGGGGGATCTTAGAACCAAAATGTATTTATGGATGATTATAAGAAATTATAAAACTAGATTGTGGAATTGGATAACATATAAGTGGATAAGGATGAGGTGATTGGACGTAAATAAGTGGGACCCAAGAAAAATATGAAATAATTAAAGGATCCAAAAGAGGTGAAAAGTGATGAGACTATTTGAAATATCAAAGAAGCATATGGGACCTCCCAATATTTGTTAGAAAATAAAGAAGAATTATATGTTGAATATTTTTTTCTCAAGTATGAATATAGGGAGACATTTTATAATCCACTTGGAGGGTTATATGATGTCTCAAGGGAAAAGGTAAAATGATGAAAGGACTAATTAAAATTCCCTAAACCAATGGCTACTAGTTCATCTGGTAAACCCATTTTTTCTATAGATCCTCGTTAAAATGTTATTAAATGGGATAATGGACCAATATTTTAGGAACAAATTTTATATATAGATCCCAATTATCTTGGCTCAAGTACTATGGGTGAGGACATAGAATGTAAATACTAAAGGATATTCTTATACACCCTCCCCCCTCCAAACACACTTCTCCAAAATGATGAAATTTACCTTCACTAATTTTGTAAAAGATTAAATTAAATATTTGATATATATATATATATATATAATCACACTAACATCAATATTTCACAGAAGGTTTAAACAAAAATGGATTGGGGAATATTTCATGAGGACCTCAATAAGAAACTTAAGAAATATTTTTACTTATACCTCAATTTTATCTTTGTTAAATTAAACTCATTTTTCCCATATGATAAGTATTTATGACATCCTTTGGCATAATACTAACGTTTATATCATAGATTTATCATGTAGATACAAGTATGATACTCCTAGAAAAAGAACGGTAGCATCTTGTTGATGGTTTATATAAATTTTGGTTATATGTTTTTGGTTTGTTCGTATTATATTGCCATGATTTTTTAGATTTCCCACTCAAACCCTTAAACTTTATTTCCATAAATCACAAATAAATAGCTATTATAATGATTATACTAGAATATTTCAATATTAAAGTCACTATATATCCTATAAAATTTTAGTATATATTGGTAAATAAATATCCAAATGTAATAATTTATATTTATATTTTACCCTAAATTATCTTTAAAAATATTAAAGAAATATAATAGTTCTATGAAGATAATAGTGAATATATAATGAAATATAAGTATTTAATTAAATAAGATTTTATAACATCATGACAATGGTTATTTTGAAGTAAATATGTTTGTATATTATGTTTAAATGGTTTAACATAGGGATTATGAATAATAATTCAACCATTATAAAAATAACCATTTGTTATGAATACTAAAACATTAAAACAATTAGAAAGAAAATTTATCAAATAGTCACATAGAGTTATTGATGAAATTATAAATTTATCTAATGAGTTTAACAAAAACCTTTAAAATATAGTAATCATATAGACTCTATTATTTTATTTTATATTAGATATGATAATATTGATTCTTATAGTTTTTTTTAGTAATATTAAAAGTTTTTTAAAATATATAATATTCATTATGTTATATAAAAGAAATATTGAGTTTTCATTGTTTCATTTTGGCTTCATATATTTAAATTAGTGTCATAATAATATATCTCTAAAAGTTTAAATTTGATTTATCCCTAATAAATTATCATCATGGAGTATTATAGGTTTTGGTGACCTATAAAGATAGCATGGTTTGGATTTGTATGAAATGAAAATTTCACTCATGAAGCAGAAAGAGAATTTTATGGGTTAGATGACACACCTCGTATACAACATGGAGTCTCATACACTATGTATTTAGTATATTATATGTTCATAATTCATATTTAATTTCCATTACCTAATGTTGAAAATATACCTCTCCTAATATCATAGAATTTATTATAGGATGGATCAAAAATGGATTATATTATCCTATTATCGTTTGGTCTTTCTATTAATAAATTAATTTGTTTTATGGAGTTTTTCATATTTAGAACCTAAGGAAGTATCAACCAGTTTAATCTCATATGATGTGGTAGGAAAATTTTTAATTGGAATTGTATTTATCTTAATTTAATAAAATGGTGTGGGTTAATAATTAATAAGATAATATCTTAAGGGTATATATCTTTCTACGAGTTCGACTATTGTGTGAAAAAAATGAAGTTCATGATTAAACATGGGTAGGGGAGGCTTGTATATATAAAATATAGTCAATGTTGTTTGTAGAATGTGAATACTAGTAACTTTCCTTGGAAGAAAGTCTTATGGTGGGGAGAATCATGACACTCTAGTTTTTATATATAATTTTTTATTTTAATTGGTTATTTTTTGGATGAAAATGGAGAAATTAAACATGTTTTTTGGATGATATATGGTTTTGATCATAGTTATGTAACTATGTAGGATAAACGTGTGGGATAGGGTTTTGGGCATTTAATTTACAAGGTTAGCACACATTTAACTAATTATATAGTCTAACCATGGAAGACCTACTTTAGGGATTTAGGAATGCATCATTATGCATAGGCTTAAGTGAACATACATGAAATTCATGTATATTTTTTTTGGAAGGATAAGGGACTTACATGGTTAAGTGAAAATGATGCGAAAAAAATTAATTTGTTTATTTTAAATTATATAATTTTCATCCATTGGACCTCATTAACAAAAAAAATCTATTCTGATTGACTCTAGAAACTTTTTAGGATTGTTTAAAAGGATTGTATCAATGTTTCAATTAAATTCACTCAATAATTGGATAGATTTACGTAAGATATAAGGTAGGTAATCTCTGAAATATTATCTTCTTTGATATCTATATTTATCTATCAATTATTTATCTTGTAAATAATTCTAAAGTAGATAAAATCAAAACATAATTGGATATTGGATCAAAATCATTATTTAAAATAACAAAAATTATAGGATTGAATCATCACCATGATCATTAGATCTAGTAGATTTCCAAAATTGTCATCTATGTCTGGATTATACTATACATTCCTATAATTATTTATCTATATTTTTATATTTATTAGTGGTTTTATTTATTAAATTACTCTTAGATATTGAATTTTATTTTTCAAATATTTTATTGATTGAATTTTATTTGATATTTAGGTATTTACCTAAATCATGAAAGTTTGTTCAGTGAATTTTTAATTTAGTAAAATCATGGGATATTATTTTGAAAATAATAATTCTTGGGACCATGATATTTTGTTCAAAACAATTATTTAAGTAAATATCTTGAATTGTTTAATTTCTAAAAAAAATTCTTATTAAATCTTGTTTTTATTTAAAAATGCATGGTTTTGATGATTGTTTTTAGAAAAAATAGAATATGGTTATAGGAAAAATGATGGGGTGGTAAAATTATGGTGGAAGGATTAAGATTATATACAGAAGTATTGGGTAACATTAGTGGGATCACCATGATATTGATGAAAAGAATCATAAAAGTAAATATCTAAGTGGATGATGATCCATAATATATTATAGTTTGATCATGGGTGGAAATTTAGTTATTATTTATTTTTTCATGATTCCTCTTAAGTATTTTAATATTATATTATCAATATTTAATACATATAATTGATTATGTTAGATAATTTATATTCAAAGACCCATTATTAGAGGTTAGTCACCGCCACAAATTTCTAAAATTTAATTTAATAAATGATTATAATAAATATATGAAGAAAGATAGAGTTTGGATAAAAAAGAAATACAATATGGGATTAGGGAAAGAGTATGGTGAGATGGTTTGGTAAGGCATCAAAACTCTAATGCATACTAGAAAAGTTCTGGTGTAAGATTTCAAGACAACAAAAGTATGGGGTATCCCCCTAGAAATATTTTGGGAATTATGGTAATTTTATTTCAGGGGTTAGTTTTGAAATTTCATTAATTAAAATTTAAAACACATTAAAACCTTACCACATCTTTGGTTTTATCAATCCCTAGTATTCATCCTTCACTATTTAAATATATCATATACCTCTCCTCTTTTTTCATGGAAGTAATCATGATTTGTTCTTTTCTTAATATAGGGTCAGTGGATCATACTGGGTCCTTAAATTTCCTTCTAATTTAGTTTTTGAAGGGGGTGTAGCTAAGTTTAACAAAGTTATTTCTTTGGTTTTGGTTATCATAATATTTTTCCAGTAATATAATCCATTAAAACCCAAATTTCTCTTATATTTGGTTATTCAGGTTATATGGGGGTGGAATACACTTTCCTCTATAGACCATAAAGAGTTGTTTTGTTGTTATTTAGGTTGGTGAACCCCTAATTACACTTATATTCTAAATTTATTGGTTATAAATGGTTAGGGGTTGAGGGATATTAATAACAACCTTGTTTTTTCAAAACTAATAAATACTTTATAAAATGAACCATGAAGGTTATGCATAACTTTTATTGTTTTATTTACATTTACATGTTGAAAAGAATCAATTTATATATGTTTTCCATATCCCTATGGTTGAGTACATTTAAAGATTGTTATGGTACCTGACATGAAGAAAAAGTCTTATTTTATAAGTATGGTCATCATTTAAGTTGTTATCCATCAATAATAGTTTTTATAATTTAATTATATAATGTTTATATGTTGTTATCACTCACGATTTACAATGTATTCATTTCACATGAAATTTAAGGAATATAGTTTATCTTTGAAATGGGTATATTTTTCTTGTTTAAATTATTCCTAAGTATAGCTATTATCGATAAATATAAATATGGTTTGGGATAGGCTTGAAATTCCTTGACTCAATATACCCCTTCCCCCTATTTTCTTAGGGATAGGTTGTATGATTTACCTAACTCATTTTTACATGATTCCCTTTTTCAGGGATAAATATTATACCCTGAATCCTTATAAATAGTTCATCACATATGTCAAGAATATTCTCAAAGTAGGTAAATGTTTATGGATCCTCCCTTTATTGGGTTTCACATATATTTTGACTTATACTAGTCTTAATACATGGAAAACATGATGATTTCCTAAACTTATTACTCCTTTAGATCTATATTATTGGTGGATTAATGTTGGGTTATAGAAAGACTTTTAGGGTGGGGTGGTAACCACAAACTTTGAATGTTATTGTCAGACCCAACATGTGCACCTATAAGATGTATGAACAACTTTTTTTACATCATCTAAGGAAAGATAAATAATTAAAGCATAATAGATAGTTCCACATAGAGCATGAAAAGTGGGTGGATTATTTTGGGGGTGGATGGACTTGATATTGATGTGAGGTATGTCCATGGAATTCTCCATGGGCTTTCCCACCTGTATAGCCTTTACTTTTTCTCCTTAAGACACATTTGGTGTGCCTTTTATCTATAATTTTTTTTTTAGTTTTGAATTTTATTTATTATATGGGTGTATTTATACCTTTTTTACTGGTATACATGTATATATAGTTTTTTATTGGTATAAATGTATAATTCATTATATCATAAAAGATAGTTCTTCTTAGATCACGAAAAGTGGGTGGATTTTTTTTAGGCGGTGTTTAGATGGACTTGATACTAATGTGAGGTCTGTCCATGGAATTATCCATGGGATTTCTCACCTATATAGCCATCACTTTTTCTTCGTAAGACTCGTTTAGTGTGCCTTTTTCTATAAAAAATAGTTATTTTTGAATTTTATTTACTATATGGGTGTATTTAGACCATTTGGATTAGTATATATGTATATATAGTTTTTTTATCTTTTTTCTAGATAATTTGTGTAATAGGTTGCTCTTTGGTAATTATCTAATCTTTCATTCCCATGTATGGTGTTCCCAATGTCCATAAAAAAAAATTGGTGTGACTTATTTATTGTTTTTTTAAATTTAATAGAAAATACCACCTCCCACATTGGTGTTAATCAATCCTTGACACTTACACAATCCTCTGGTGATTGGGTGGTACACCTGAGGTGTTATAATGACATGATCTAGACACTATTTGAATTCTTGGGTCATAGTTGTTAAAAATGGTATCATAGCATGAAAATGTTTCTTTAGTATCAGACATGGGATTATTCAAGAGGTATTATTTTTTATAATCTATATGTAATCTATAAATATATCCAACAAGCATAATAATGGTCAATACTTGATTTACCAAGGGAGGTCCAATATCTCTTTTATTTTTTTCTATTTTTTTAGTCTTATATCTTCGAGTTTCATAAATCATGTTAGGTGTTAATAGATATGAATGAGTAGAGTGACATGAAATATTGTGTGCATGACTATATTTTATTATTTAAATTATTATTATAACCAATTAATTTTTATTATTAACAAAAACATTAATAATAAATAAATAGATTTTTCCTAAATATTTATTACTGATGGCTAGGTTAATATGTATTAATAGTTGATTCTTTATGTTGAAAACCTTTTTTTATCCTATTGATAGTACATTTCATTCATGTTATTCCAAAATCATGATTTATTTTCTCTGTATAATATATTCATCATGTGAAACTATTTAAGGAAGGTTTCAAAATTTTGTTTCAAAATGAAAATTGTTTTAATAAACTAATGTAACGGTGAGAGATGAGTGGTGTTATACATTACTTTAATATTGATGATTCAGAACATTTATTTTTATATTATTAAGAAGAAGGTCTTTATGTTCTTGTCTACTAATTTTTATAGTATGATACCTAGACATCCACTAGCTTATAAGCATGAATGGGATGATGAACATAAATTTCTAGCATGACATGTGGTTGATCCTCAATTTATAGAGGGAGTTTCTCATTTTATTCATGATATTGTTCAAGGAGACCCTCAGTGGGATCCCATGACCTTTGATATCATGAGGGATTTTTAATTCCATGAATCTTATAACCTTTTAAGGTGTTGTATATTATTAAGATGATGAGGAGTAGATTTAATACCATTATTAGATCTTTGAGGATATTAAGAAACCAGAGAAACATTGAGACTGGTTAGCGTCATTTATATCGGAAGGGGAAGCTCACCTATCATGGGTTATTGTGATAAAAGGGAAGAAACGTTGTGGTTTCATCCAAAAGATCATTCACGAGCTTTTATTTGAGTATTTTTACCCAAAAAAATGTACATCAGTTAAAATTTTAAGATTTAATTGGCCTGATATTTGGATCAGTGTCTGTATTAAAGCACAACATTAAATTCCCTCACTTAAATTTATTCAAATATTATATGATTAAAGATGAATATTCATAGGAAATTTATTTTCAGATTGGTATAAATGATCCACTATGGACTCAAGTAATATTATTCAATATAATAACCTTCTCTAAAGTAGTGAAGAAAGATTTTCTTGATAAACGGATCCAAGGGAGGTGTAGGTGACCCTTTACATGGCCAGACCATGGGTGATAAATCCTATAATATCCATAAGTGGAAAGAAATAGTGATGAGTATAAGTGTTTCGCACCAAGGTAGTCAGCGCATTGGCAGACCCCTATCTCCTAGCTTAGGAAGATCTCTTTTTTAGTGCCATTAGTGTGATCTCCCAATTCATATCATGATAAACTATTCCATAGAGGTGAATTTGTGTCACAATTGTAGTTTTTATGGCCATATTTGAAGTAACTACTGATGTAATGTATCTAAGAGTCTCAAGTAGTGACCTTAGCTAACCCATTTATCTTGGGAATAGTCATCTGTTCAGTCCACTGGAGGAAGTTAACCAACCTCTTGGATATCAGTTTGGGGTGTTATTCTTGGTATTCAGAGTAGTTTAACTATAGTATAACAAATTGTGTAGGTATTCCTACCTCAAGGTTAGCATGAGTTTTTGGTGTGTTGTATTCCATGAATAAATCCATTACCATATCTAGAGAAGGGAATAATAATATTATAGGTACAATACTAGTATCCACTACATTAAAATGTTTTTTATTTTATACTAGTGGTTCATATTCATTTATATTTGAGTAATTAACATATCTCCTTGAACATAAATTAAAATAATTATTTAATTATATGAGTCATATTACATCTCTTAGGAAGATGATTGAGTAGACCAGGAAGTACATATCATGTTACATGGTTATAGATTTTTATGGGAGTATCTAGGATTCGATAATCCATACTATGAAATACTTTGAGGTCATTATTGGAATGAACTGGTTAATATATTTTCAAGAAAATATTTATTACTATTATTAGAGAGTGTCTTTCTTATCTTCTTTTGGTATTCAATATAATCTCTATGGGTATTGTGAGTTTATGTCTAGTTGATTAGGTCCTGGATAAAGGCAAGTTGGAGAAATGAATATTGAATTGTCTAGTGTGGTCCTTTGTGTCATTGATGATATATATTGAAAGTCTTATCTACCTATAGTAGATGTTTATTCCATTTTTTACCTAAAAAATTAAGAGGATTTCCTCCTAAGTGAGAGGTAAATGTTACCATTGATCGTTTTTTTGGAACTAGACCTATCTCAATAAATCCTTATTTTATGGAGCTTATTTATTTAATGAATTTAAATATTCATTTAGAGATTTATAAGGAAAATTTATTTATTAGTCTAAGTATGTATCCTCGGGGTTCCCTTGTTCTCTTCTCAAATAAATCCAGTGGAATTGAATGTATCATTTTAAACTATTATAATCTCAATCAAATAATAATAAATAATTATTATTTCTTTCCTAAAATTGATGATTTTATTATTATTTAAAATTGAAAATGTGTTTTTCAAAAAATGACCTCCATTCAGGTTATCATTATCTTTAGTTTAGGATATATGTTATTCAAAATATAAACTTTCAAAGTTTCTATGGTCCTTTTGAATATCTATTGATGCCTTTTGAATTTACTAATTCTCCAACCATGCCCATGGATTTAATGAAATTGGTAATTTATTCCTTTTTGGATACTTTAATTATGGTCTTGTTAGATGATATCTTAGTTTATTCTAAATATTAGGATCAGTATGGTTGATATCCATGAATTATCAAAGATATATTATGAGACCATCATTTATGAACCATGTGATCTAAATTTAGGTTTAGGGCGTAGTGTAAGAATGTGATGGTTCATTCCGAAAATTTATTTTTTTCATAATCATAGAAAAATCTGATATTTACACCACAATAAGTGTCATTATCAATTTAATTGAACCAAATAATAAAAAAAATGAATAAAACTTCATAATAAAAATCTATAATCATCGCATATTATTTATAATTAATTTAAGAAAATAAAATATTACCTTGTGATAAATTATTCCTTCGTCGAAGGATCTGATAATGGATCTATATTGTATCATACTTTTTTTAAAATAATTAAAGTTATATTCCCTCTATAAGTGATCCATACATGTTCCAAAAATTTCTGAATTTCACAGAAGGAATCTTTAAGTGCTCGCATGGAAGATTCTGATGCCTGCATCATTAATCTTTGATCGCCTCTAGAATCACTTCAAAATTATTCTTATTGATCTCACTTGACTTGAGAGTGCAAGGTGGGGGAAGATTGATGTAACACCCCGAGCTTCCATGATACGCTTCTCATTCAATAATGCAATAGATTGCATTGTACGCAACTTCGAGTTCTAAAACACCACGACTAATCAAAGTAGCAGTTATGAATAGTAATAACCACTTTTTAAAATTATAGAAATTTTATATTTCAGAATGGACTTCATTTTTGGATTCGGAATATCGAAATTAGCCTATGTTGAATTTTTGGTATTTTTCTGAGAACTTCTAATTTTTTATAAATAGTGAAAAATACTTAAAAACAACTTTTTTAATCAAAATAATTTATAGTGATAAGTTATACTAATGAGTGGTTTTAAATTATAATTAGAATATATTTTTACCATTTTTTCTAATGGCGGTCATTAGAATTAATTTAACATTGAAATTGGACATAAACAATTATCAATCTTTTGATATAAATTGTTTCTTAAAAACACGCTATTTGTTGTGACAGCGGGAATTAATTATAAAATTAATTAATGCAACTTATATGTTTGTAATTTTTTAAAATAGACATAATTTTTGAATTTGGAATATCAATTATAGCTTAGGGTGAAATTTTGGCATTGTTCTGAAAAACTTCAATTTTTGATGAATAGTGAAACCACTAAGTGGTAGTGAAATAACTGATTTTTCGTTTCAATGAAATATTACCAGTTCTGTGATTTGATTTTTTAAAAATCCGACATACATGGTTGTCATTAAGAAGTAAAATTTGGTTCAATGAGATTAAAATAATTTTTTGGTGAATAGTGACTTTTAAGTTCTTAATCGCGATTAGAGGTAATTAGTGTAGTTTAAGGTAAAAATAATGTTTTAATAATATGAGATGAGCTTGACACATGTCCTACCCTCATTGGATGTGTCATTTCCGACCAAGACAATCCATGGGTCAACTTGGGGACCCCATGGAGCCACTTTAGTTGGAAAATGACATTAATACCTTTTATTTAATGTTAAAGTAAAAAATGACACAAACATGAAATGTTTTACTAAAACAATTTTTACATGGGGTTATACAAGTCATAGTTTTGACTATAAATAGTAATTGGAAAGCTAAAAAGATTTCCTACATCATAGTATTTGTTTTATAATTTTTAGACATTAAATAAATTAAATTATTTATGACATCATTATGATGCAGCGATGACCTCATTATTTAACGATTTTAATAAAATTAAAAGATAATGTACAATCCAAGGCTTACACTTGTCCAAAGACTATTGGATGGGTATATTTAGAACCCTTATCACCTTAGCCACGAATTATATAACTGTGGGACCTTTAGAATCTGAAAAGAATTGTATAATAATGTAAAATTTCCTTACTTTCCAAGAGTGCCCCTCCTCTCCTCTTATAAAAGGCCCCCACCTCTACCACCTCTTTCACACTTTCAAGCCATTTGGCTCGGCCAAACTCTGCCCAAATACTCTCCCAACTTTCCCCCCCTACTCCTAGAAGCCTCACTTTGGGCAGAATTCTTCCCAAGGAAGCCTTTGGCTCAAATCAAATAGAGTTACCCGATTTTAAGGTAATATCTTCTCTTATGTTATTTTGTTTTATTTTGCTTCTCCAACCCCTTAAACTCTTTTTATTCCTTTATTTTGTAACAAAACCAGTATCCTAAATATACTATGATGTTTTTATAAAAAGGATTCGAGCTACACTTACACACACCTACATCTAATGGTTAAAGAACATACGGTTTCTGTGGATGGCGAATTTCTGTCTCACGAAACGATGATTGTTCAACACTCATATAACACCTTAAAAGGTGGCCATTAAGATGTCACTATATTTATATATGATATATAATATGTTTATGTTTTCCTTATGCTTCTGTATTTCTCATTTATGGAATACTTTATGATTTCCATTATGGGTAAAACGCGATATTTTCATTTTAGGAAGTGCGGACTACCGCCCCCTCAAAGTGATGTGAATCGTTAATACCATATGTGGGATGTGTAAAGGATGTAGTAAATAATATTATATATGATATTATACTGGAACTATAATATACCTTTATATAATTATGATTTCATTCCATTAAATACGAAATAGAAATGAAAGTAGCGTTCATGCGTACGTACGGATTACCGTCTCCATGAACGGTGCATTTCATTTCTTACCTCTAAATGTTACATAATATTATGAATGAATGTATATACTGGATATATATGATATATATGATAACTAAATAATGAATATAATTCTGGATATAATGGATATTTCACCACATGAAAAACTTGTAATTATAAGAAGTTTATTGTTGACTCAAGTACCAAAGATCGACAAAACGACCGTTATTAACTTAAATAATTACATAATGTTCATAACATTGTAATAAGTGATATAAAAAGGATAATGAAATTGAAAATGGTTCTTAATAAGGTAGATATTAACTCTAGTTTATTATTCAGGAGGTTAAAGAACGGTTGAGTCAAGTCGGACACAAGGTAAGGGAACTTCTTAACCCAACTTCCATTCTTTGGGTTAATCTCCTACATTCAAATTATGTCATGATATTATTATGTCCTATTTTGTATTTTTACGTTCTTTATGTGTACCTATAGTGAATACACATAATAGATCTATTTTATTTTAAAAATTATCTTTTTAAGGACTTCGTCTCAATCTCCTTTCATTGAGGCATATTTGGTTTTATACACAAATTTCTTTTATACGGTGTATAAACCCCTTTGACTTTTACATATATTCAAAAGGAATATTTTTTATACGAAGCGTTTACTAAATGAAAAAAGGGAATGTTTTTGTCGTACGTATGCGGCGACAACGACTTCTTTGCCGCCGTGACCACTATTTGAGTTTCGGATTCCTCTACAAGCCATACCTTTTTTTTAATGAAAAATAAATACCATGTTATAATTTTCTTTTATTTTGGTATTGAAAATGGATTTGAAAGCATTTTTATTATATCAATGTGCTGTATTGATATCTTGTGATTGAAATGTGGAAATTTTATGTTTCCTTTATGCATGTTTTATGTGATACGATTATGTTATGGTTTATGATATATTTAAAACTATTCATATGAGGAATGTATTGGACTTAATAAGTGACGGGTGGAGCCCGCTATAGCTCCTCGATGCATTGGTAGGTCTCATGAGACAACTAGACGTGGAATTGGTCGAGGCCCTTTCCCAATTTGATTTATGGTTTTGGCCGAGGCCTTAATCATTTTAGACGTCTTGGCCGAGGCCTTGACAAAATGTTTCAGAATGTCTGGCATTATACATTCCATCATTATGAAAGTGGTTATTGATATTGCATGTGATTATTCGACCAGTAGAATATCCCTGTGAAGAAGTAAATGGCATTATCTCATTTTTACTTTTGCCATATTATGTTGATGTTCAAGTTTAAAAGGCTTTTGTTTTAGTTATACATTGCCTTAAATGCTTATGTTTATTTATGAAAGCTTCCGCAATATTGTTATCCTTTCTGAGCATCTGAGCTCACCCCTTTCAATGTTTTAATATTTTCCAGGATGTGAAGAAGTATTTTATGAATGACCTGTAGGGAGAGTCAGAAGAGGATATGAGTGTGGACTATGAATACTTTGTTATTAGTTTTTCACTTTATGATGTAATGTAACATTTACTAATGTATCTAGTGTTTCCAAGGCTACTAAACTAATCGGTCTTTCGAGACTTGATCTTTTGTGATCATGCCAATGTTACGAAGTAATGCACCGACTCTGGGTAGCAGGGGTCAGGGCATTACAGTTGGTATCAGAGGCAGTTTATTACTAACCTTGGAAGCTAGATTTAGATAAACTCTGATTAGAGAACATAGCCCGAAGATAGACTTTAAGGATTAGTATAGAAGAACTTCCTAGAATTTTGGTATTATAGAGATTTTGTGAGTTTTCCGAGCAATACATCCCTATATGGATACGAGCAGGTAGAGGCGGCTCTGGCACAGATGTACCTAGGGGTAGAACCCAAAAACACCGCTTTGAGCTAGACTCGAACGGGAACTGGTGCATGACAACGGGCCTTGCTGCACTCTTGGTTACGACACTCCCGGGGGATATGCTTAGGATAATTCTCGTTTTCTTTACAAACCACTATGAACAGTTATGAGTATATAATTCCTCAAAGAAAACCTTTTTATGATTATGGATTATATCCATAAATAGTTCAATTTATGTTAAGTATTTTATAAGTATGGAATTATGTATTTTGATTCATAAACTAATCTAGTTTATGACATTGTATAGAAATGGCGCCTAGTGGAAGGAATGGAAACCGTATCAATGCACGAACTCCATGTAGGGATTGCCCTCCTGCTCAAGATAATTATTGTGGATCTGGAGATACAACTGGTGCTGATCAACTTATTACCATACTGGGACAACTGACTCAGGTTATGAATAATAACCTTACTCGTATAGAGCACCCTGATCCGCAACGTGGAGGATCAATGTTAGACCGCTTCATGAGGCAACAACCACCAACATTTAATGGGGGTACAAATCCATTAGTATCTGAGCAATGGATAAACTCCTTAGAGAAAATATTCCACGCCTTGGGGAGTAGTGAAAGGGAAAAGGTTATCATGGCAGTTTACCGCCTCACTGGAGATGCTGATCAATGGTGGTCATTGATTCAAAACACAAAGGAAGATGATGACATATCGAATATGGAATGGAGGGAGTTCAAAGATCTTTTCTTAGAGAAATACTTTCCTCATGACCATAGAGCAGATATGGAAAGGCAATTTCTGAGTATGAACCAAAAGGAGGATGAGAATGTCGCAAATTATGAGGCCAACTTTACAAGGTTAGCGAGGTATGCTGCAAATTATATATGTAACCCAAGAGGTAAGATTGATCGTTTCTTTTGTGGGTTAAAACCATTTCTCCGTCGAGCTTTAGTATCACAATCATTCTCAACATACGAAGATATTGTCTCATGTTCTATCAAGAGAGAAAAGGAATTCTCTAAGTCTTATGACAACAAATTAAAGCAAGAGAAGAAGAGAACGGTGGAACAAGAGACAGATAAAGGGAAAAGGGGAAAGAAGGATTTTTTATTATGTGATAATTGTGGGAAGAATCACCCTGGTACTTACCTAAAAGGAATGGTAGTTTGTTATGAATGTGGAGAAAAAGGTCACCAGGCACGTGATTGCAAGGGAAAAAAAGAGGCTATCAATGTTGAATGCTACAATTGTAGGGAAATGGGGCATTATGCAAATGAATGTCCTAAGCGTCAGGGAAACTTACCTCAGAAAATGCCAAGGGATCAAGGCCAATCTTATGCTGTGACTACAGTTGAAGTGTAATAATTAATGTATTGGTGCTTTTGGACTCAAGGATTATATTCTACTTATAATAATAATGTGATATATATAAGGATTGTACTGCAGTACTTGTTTTTTTTTCATTAAGGTTTTAATATGATGAAGAAAATCATATTTTTAGTATGTGACAATAAGAGAAACTTTACATTGTTTGGGGAATCTGATGTTACAATTGATTTTGGAATTAAGAGACCTTTTAGAGAAAGTCTGGACAGAGGTATTTTGGATAACTATAAAGGTTGGAGTGGATTAAGTTGATCTTTGGATAGTATTGTTAAAGGTTAAAAAAATTATGAAGATTATTTTTGGAATATTATAATACTATAGTTTTAGGAAAAGGACAACCTGCAGGGTGGGGCATAGCCGTCATGTCGGACAAAGCTACAGGAATCGAACCCACAACCATAGTGCGACAGGCCTTTATTTCCTACCACTAGCCTATAGGAAGTCCCTGGTTATTAAAAAATAATTTTACTAATCTAAATGGTATGTGTTAACATTTGGAACCTTATACAATTAGGATAAATAGAATATTTTTGAGTTCTATTACCTTTTAGAGTGAAAGATGGGTTTTTGGCAAAAAATTATTAAAGAATGAAAGTCTACATGACAAGTATGTATATTCCCTTACATTCTTAGTAAATCTCCTAAATAAATTCTTTAACTTTATAAAAGGTAACTTAAAAAAAACGTTGCCGGTTAACTTTTCCAACTGGGGATTCAATGACCGTTTAACCAATCACAAGTTTGTGATTTTCTTATTGTTAACTTTCTCCTAATCCAGTTTTCTACAACTCTCCATCAGACCTTGATGGTTTGTTTTTCTTCCATATCCATATTTTCATAGAATCCTAGTATGGGCTATCTCGGGTGACCTTTGTACTTATCTTTCTTTCTTTTAAAGCTATATTTTTATTAACCTTATTTCCGATGTGGGTTTTCTACAAAGGTATTTTCTATTTTCTACCTTTTATTTTCCAAGAAAAATTTCAAATTGCGAGGACGCAATTTATTGAAGGAGTGGAGAATGTAACACCCCGAGCTTCCATGATACGCTTCTCATTCAATAATGCAATAACTTGCATTGTACGCAACTTCGAGTTCTAAAACACCACGACTAATCAAAGTAGCCGTTATGAATAGTAATAACCACTTTTTAAAATTATAGAAATTTTATATTTCAAAATGGACTTCATTTTTGGATTCGTAATATCGAAATTAGCCTATGTTGAATTTTTGGTATTTTTCTGAGAACTTCTAATTTTTTATGAATAGTGAAAAATACTTAAAAACAACTTTTTTAATCAAAATAATTTATAGTGATAAGTTATACTACTGAGTGGTTTTAAATTATAATTAGAATATATTTTTACCATTTTATCCAATGGTGTTCATTAGAATTAATTTAACATTGAAATTGGACATAAACAATTATCAATCTTTTGATATAAATTGTTTCTTAAAAACACGCTATTTGTTGTGACAGCGGGAATTAATTATAAAATTAATTAATGAAACTTATATGGTTGGAATTTTGTAAAATAGACATCATTTTTTAATTTGGAATATCAATTATAGCTTAGGGTGAAATTTTGGCATTGTTCTGAAAAGCTTCAATTTTTTATGAATAGTGAAACCACTAAGTGGTAGTTAAATAACTGATTTTTCGTTTAAATGAAATATTACCACTTCTGTGATTTGATTTTCAAAAATCCGACATACATGGTTGTCATTAAGAAGTAAAATGTGGTTCAATGAGATTAAAATAATTTTTTGGTGAATAGTGACTTTTAAGTTCTTAATCGCGATTAGAGGTAATTAGTGTAGTTTAAGGTAAAAATAATGTTTTAATAATATGAGATGATCTTGACACATGTCCTACCCTCATTGTATGTGCCATGGCCGACCAAGACAATCCATGGGTCAACTTGGGGACCCCATGGAGCCACTTTAGTTGGAAAATGACATAAACACCTTTTATTTAATGTTAAAGTAAAAAATGACACAAACATGAAATGTTTTATAAAACAATTTTTACATGGGGTTATACAAGTCATATTTTTGACTATAAATAGTAATTGGAAAGCTAAAAATATTTCCTACATCATAGTATTTTTTTTATAATTTTTAGACATTAAATAAATTAAATTATTTATGACATCATTATGATGCAGCGATGACCTCATTATTTAACGATTTTAATAAAATTAAAAGATAATGTACAATACAAGGATTACACTTGTCCAAAGATTATTTGATGGATATATTTCAAACCCTTATCACCTTATCCACGAATTATATAAGTGTGGGACCTTTAGAATTCAAAAATCATTGTATAATAATGTAAAATTTCCTTACTTTCAAAGAGTGCCCCTCCTCTCCTCTTATAAAAGGCCCCCACCTCTACCACCTCCTTCACACTTTCAAGCCATTTGGCTCGGCCAACCTCTTCCCAAATACTCTCCCAACTTTCCCCCCTTACTCCTAGAAGCCTCACTTTGGGCAGAATTCTTCCCAAGGAAGCCTTTGGCTCAAATCAAAAAGAGTTACCCGAATTTAAGGTAATATCTTCTCTTATGTTATTTTGTTTTATTTTGCTTCTCCAACCCCTTAAAATCTTTTTATTACTTTCTTTTGTAACAACACCAGTATCCTAAATATACAATTATGTTTTTATAAAAAGTATTCGAGATACACTTACACACACCTACATATAATGGTTAAAGAACATACGGTTTCTGTGGATGGCGAATTTCTGCCTCACGAAACGATGATTGTTCAACACTCATATAACACCTTCAAAGGTGGCCATTAAGATGTCACTATATTTATATATGATATATAATATGTTTATGTTTTCCTTATGCTTCTGTATTTCTCATTTATGTAATACTTTATGATTTCCATTATGGGTAAAACGCGATATTTTCATTTTAGGAAGTGCGGACTACCACCCCCTCAAAGTGATGTGAATCGTTAATACCATATGTGGGATGTGTAAAGGATGGAGTAAATGATATTATATATTATATTATACTGTAAATATACTATACCTTTATATAATTATGATTTCATTCCATTAAATACGAAATAGAAATTAAAGTAGCGTTCATGCGTACGTACGGCTTACCGTCTCCATGAACGGTGCATTTCATTTCTTACCTCTAAATGTTACGTAATATTATGAATGAATGTATATACTAGATATATATGATATATATGATAACTACATCATGAATATAATTATGGATATAATGGATATTTCACCACATGAACAACTTGTAATTATAAGAAGTTTATTGTTGACTCAAGTACCAATGATCGACAAAATGACCGTTATTAACTTAAATAATTACATAATGTTCATAACATTGTAATAAGTGATATAAAAAGGATAATGAAATTGAAAATGGTTCTTAATAAGGTAGATATTAACTCTATTTTATTATTCAGGAGGTTAAAGAACGGTTGAGTCAAGTCGGACATAAGGTAAGGGAACTTCTTAACCCAACTTCCATTCTTTGGGTTAATCTCCTACATTCAAATTATGTCATGATATTATTATGTCCTATTTTGTATTTTTACGTTATTTATGTGTACCTATAGTGAATACACATAATAGATCTATTTTATTTTAAAAATTATCTTTTTATGGACTTCGTCTCAATCTCCTTTCATTGAGGCATATTTGGTTTTATACACAAATTTCTTTTATACGGTGTATAAACCCCTTTGACTTTTACGTATATTCAAAAGGAATCTTTTTTATACGAAGTGTTTACTAAACGACAAAAGGGAATGTTTTTGTCGTACGTATGCGGTGACAACGACTTCTCCGCCGCCGTGACCACTATTTGAGTTTCGGCTTCCTCTACAAGCCATACCTTTTTTTAATGAAAAATAAATACCATGTTATAATTTTCTTTTATTTTGGTATTCAAAATGGATTTGAAAGCGTTTTTATTATATCAATGTGTTGTATTGATATCTTCTGATTGAAATGTGGAAATGTTATGTTTCCTTTATGTATGTTTTATGTGATACGATTATGTTATGGTTTATGATATGTTTAAAACTATTCATATGAGGAATGTATTGGACTTAATAAGTGACGGGTGGAGCCCGGTATAGATCCTCGATGCATCGGTAGGTCTCATGAGACAACTAGACGTGGAATTGGCCGAGGCCCTTTCCCAATTTGATTTATGGTTTTGGCCGAGGCCTTAATCATTTTAGACGTCTTGGCCGAGGCCTTGACAAAATGTTTCAGAATGTCTGGAATTATACATTCCATCATTATGAAAGTGGTTATTGATATTGCATGTGATTATTTGACCAGTAGAATATCCCTGTGAAGAAGTAAATGGCATTATCTCATTTTTACTTTTGTCATATTATGATGATGCTCAAGTTTAAAAGGCTTTTGTTTTATTTATACATTGCCTTAAATGCTTATGTTTATTTATGAAAGCTTCCGCAATATTGTTATCCTTAGTGAGCATCTGAGCTCACCCCTTTCAATGTTTTAATATTTTCCAGGATGTGAAGAAGTATTTTATGAATGACCTGCACGGATAGTCAGAAGAAGATATGAGTGTGGGCTATGAAGACTTTGTTATTAGTTTTTCAATTTATGATGTAATGTAACATTTACTAATGTATCTAGTGTTTCCAAGGCTACTAAACTAATCGGTCTTTCGAGACTTGATCTTTTGTGATCATGCCAATGTTACGAAGTAATGCATCGACTCTGGGTAGCTGGGGTTGGGGCGTTACAATTGATCTCTATTATTGGGATAGTTCTTGGAGAATGGATATTTCAAGGGCTACAAGAGGATTCTCCATATTGCATTTTTCACAACAAAACAAATGAAATGGCTCTATTAAAATATAATATAATTGGGTTTATATACTTCTAGGGCTGTAAATAAATAATTACACAAGTTCCCTTTAATATTTATTTAATCACTATGTAACCTCGTTTCTATAATAATATTATTATTATTATTTTCATCATATTCTAAACTCACAAATTAAAATCAAATATTACATTTTCAAATGATATTAAATATATATTATTTCTCATCAGAGCCATAAACTTGGTCCTAAATTACTCTAAAAATATTTATCAAGCCTATAATAATAACTATTTATTTTATAAATGAATATCACATAATTGTTTTCCAATAAATAAATAAATATTATATTCACTAAATAGAGAATAAAATTTTATTAAATATTCGGCTCACATAATATTATCTTGATTAACTAGTGATGGAATATATGTGAACCGAAAAATGTAAATAGTTATTAAACCATGTGTGGTAATAATATTTATTCAATTTGTTAAATAATAAATAATAATATATTATTTAACTTAAATTTTAGATACACTTTGTGTGTAACCCTCTAGGCCTCTTTCTCGGTGGCATTAAGCAAAGCAGCCTAAAGTCCAATTTTAGTGTGTAACGTCACACCAAGTCACCCATAGATAAATAATTTAATTCTAAAATGAAATAATACCTCATGTAAACTCTTACTCTTTAATATAATCTTTTTTCATGATATCTCTAATCAAATAGGTTTTATACTGGTTTCATCAACCAATGTACTCATTTTTTGTTTCTTTGATTTTATGTCAATAAAACTTGACTATAGAACTCCATGGATATGGATTTATTTTACCTATATAATTTTCATAAATGGGCTTGAGAGATCAAATTCTATTGAAGAACATAATGGGAAAACCCTTTCTTGCATTATTCATTAATGCAATTTTACCCATGATGTATACGACATATCTTACCTCACCACAAACATATGTTGTCACAACTTTCATCAATACATCAAAGATTATGAATCATAATTCTCATTAATAATAATATTAAAGTCTAAGGATCAATACACATGTCCGCATATAGTAACATCCAATGACACATATAAATTTTTATTTCCAATGGGAGGGTCTCATTATCATAATATCTTACATTGGATATTTCTAAGGGTGTACACTATGAGAAGATTTCTCAAAGTCCTATGAGTCTCCACCTATTATATCTTGAGTCATTTGTATTTTAGAATACTGTCATGACACTTCTGTATTCTCATCTTAGTGTGGAACTTCTATGAAATTGTAATATGAAGAGTACTCTTAGGAAATTATCACTTATTATGTTATGTTGATGAATAATAATTATTGGATAAGGATTTTATTAATATTTAAAACTATGAATAAAAGTTATCATAAAGTGCATAGAATTTGGTTATACGAAACTAACTCCAGCAGAATCCCACATGCACTAGATCCAATGGCTAAAAACTTTTTGTTTGTTAGCTCTCACATGATACTCATTCTTTTTATAATACCATACTTTCTTCAAGGGGTCCACAAATTTTTCTTCTTTGGGAAGTCTAATTACTATACATTCTCCCTTCTGATAAAAATCCCTCAAGAGTTTATACTTCAAAAGTATGTGATTTTTCCATTAGTGTGAGATTGGATCTTTTTCAAGATCCATCACCACAATATTATCATAATACAATGTGATAGGGACATTACTAATGGGTACCACATAAATCTCTTGGAAAAAGTTTCATATATAAAAATATTCCTTGGCTTCAAGAGAATACACTATACAATCAGACTCTACTGTAGAATCAACGACAATTGGCTACTTTAAACTCATCCATCTCATAGCTCCTCCATTGAGACAAAAAACATATTCTAACTAAAACATCATATCATTATGATATATTTGAAAACTATCATTATTATAACCCCTAATTACCATCTCCTTATCTCCTCCATACACCTAAAACATATCCTTCATTTTTTTAGATACTTGAGGATAGCCTTAACAGCATATCAATGTTGTTATTCTGGATCTGCTTGATATCAACCTACCATGCTCAATGCATAGGAAACATCAAGTCTTGTACATAACATGGAACACATGATTTATCCTATCACTAAAGAATATGGGATCTTACTCATTCTCCCTTTCTCTTATTGTGTCTGAGAACACATCTTTTTGAAATATTTATACCATGTGACAGTGCAACCAATTCCCACATGGATATTTTCACAATAAATCTCTTTGGTGTCTAGTTAATGTATATACTTTGACTTAGTCCAAGAATCCTCTTGGATATATCACTAAATATCTTCATCCATAAAATATAGGTAGCTTCACCTTAGTCCTTTATAGAGAAATTGTTGTTTAACAAGTCCTTAACAGACTATATGATTGGTATGTCATTTTCAATAAGTAATATTTCAACTACATATACCACTAGGATAATGATTTCATTTCCACTAAACCTCTTAAAAATACATGGATTTCATCCATTATTAATGAAACCAAATAACTTTATATCTTCATTGAATCGATTTTTTCATTACTTGGATGCTTGATTCAATCCATAAATGGATCTATGAAACTTGAAAACATTTTTGGCATCACCTAGAGTCAAAAACACTTTTGGTTGTGTCATATAGACATCTTCCTAAAGGTTCCCATTAAAGAAATAAGTTTTGACATCCATATTCTAGATTTCATATTCATGGTAAGATTCTATATAAAGTATAATTTTGATAGGTTTAAACATGGAAACTAGTGAAAAGGTTTCATTGTAGTCAATTCCTTGAAGTTTTTTAAACCCATTAGCCACTAGCCTTGATTTATTGGTATTTACTTTACCTTCCATGTCCAGTTTTCTCTTGAAAACACATTTTCACCTTATAGTTTTTACATCAACTAGAACATCAACCAGAATCCAAAATTGGTTTTGATACATGGAGTCCATTTTAAAATTCCTAGTTTCTTTCCATCTTGCAGCTTTAGAGCTCTCCAATTCCTCTTTATAAGAGCGAGGTTCATCATTGTCAACCAATAATGAGTCACCATATTTGGTTACTAGAAAACTATATCTCTCCGGTTCTCTTACATATCAAGTGATCCTACATAGTACTTGCGTTATAGGAACTAAATATTCCATTCATACCTATGAAATCTATTATTATACCAACTCTTGTGCATCTTGAGCATCAAATTCATCAATCCAATCATTCTCCCACTATATATTTTTTGGATTTGCTCACTCTCAAGAAATAATAATTTTTTGTGACAGTTACTTTCTTATCTGATTTGTTTTGTAGGTGGTATCCCTTTGTTTTCTTATGATACCCTATAAAGATACACTTTGTGCCTTGAGTGCTAGTTTTTTTCTTGATAATCCCTTAACAAATTCTTTGCAACCCCCATACACATGTATTTGAAAAAGAATTGGTTTCTTTACAATCCATAAATCCAATGGAATTCCATTTTCCATTTTAGTTGGTACTCAGTTTAATGTATATACTACAATTTGTAATTCATATCCCAAAAAGGACAATAAAAGATATTCATGACTCATCATTGACCTTACCATGTCTAACAAGGTATGGTTCCTCCTTTCACTAAAACCATTACACTATGGTATATAAAGTTTAGTGACTTGAGATAGAATCCCAAACTCCCATAAATATTTAATAAAATCTTGGTTAATATATTCACCACCTTAATCTAATCAAATATTCTTTATCTTATTTTTAATTTGATTCTCTACATCATTCTTGAATTATTAGAATTTCTTAAAGGACTCAGACTTATAACTCATCAAATATACATATCCATATCTACTCAAGCCATCCATAAAAGTTATGAAGTAAGAATTCCCACCTATAGATTCTACTAGAAAAGGTCCACACAAATTAGTGTGTACCAATCCTAGGAGCTCCGTTGCCCTTTCACCCTGCCTGCTGAATGGAAGATTAGTCATTTTTTCTTAAAAAGTCATTAAATGTTTCAAGTGGGTTTAGCTCATATGATTCTAAATAACCACATTGATAGAGCCTTGTTAAACACTTCTCATTTACGTGACCAAGATGGTGATTCCATGGATTTTTTTATATGCGTCATGTGAACATGATTCGTTATCTATTTTCAATAATTTGTTTTCATAATTTAATGCGTAAAGAGATTTATTTTAATATGTCGTACCAAAACATATGTTGTTTTATAAAAAAATTATTTTCAAACTAGAAAATAAATCCATCAACATCTATAAATGATTCAAAAATTATGTTCATGGAAAGAGTTGGTACATAATAACAATACATTAAAACCGATATCATTATTTTTAGGAATGAATGGGTAGTCACCAATTGCTAGAGAAGATATCCTCACACCATTAGCAGCTCACAAATCCACCTATCCTCTAGCAATATTTCAAAATCTACTTGGTTCCTACATTTGGATACAGAAGTGAGAAAGAAAATCAATATCTAATACACAATGTGTATATTTTGGAAGAATACACTGAATAATGAATTCACCTTTGGCTTCTACTTTATTCTTGGTGAAATTCTTCTTCAAGTGGCCTTGTTTTATACATGAAAAACATATTACCTCTTTTTCCTTTCTCAACGTCTATATATTCCTTCTCTTGGAAGGACGACACTTGGGATCCTTAGACTTTTTATGAGTCTTGGGTCCCTTTTCATTTTTCTTCATTTTTGTATTCACCATAAGCACCATGGGTTTATCACACCCTATGTCATTATCCACTTATAAAATCAATGTAATAAGTTATGAAGGACTCTTCTCATTATTTCTCATGTTATAATTGACAATAAAACTAGAGAAGATCTTGGGTAGTGAGGAAAGTATGAGATCTATGTGCAAATCATCTGATAATTTAATCCATAAAATTTGTAAATGTTCAATTCAGCTAATAAGATTGAATACATGAGGAACATATAGTGTATAATCTCCAAGATTATTTGTAAATAAAGCATTGGTGATCTCATATCTCTCTTTTCTCACCTTCTCTTAATAGATATCCAAAAATTAATACATCATGTTATAAACATCCATTTCCATACATTTCTTCAAAATATCATAGGTTATATATGATAGCATGAACTATTGATCATTTTTAGCATCATTAGAATGTTTCTCATAAAGTGGAAACTCTTTCTTAGTAGCCTCATTATCAGGTGCGTCAAGAATAGGTTCTTTCATCACATATAACTTCCTCTCTGGGTATAGGATAACATGCAAGTGTCATTTCCACTCTGGAAATTTTTTTCAGTGATAAGGTTATCCTTCTCAAGTATAGATCACAGTCATATGTTTGAAGTCATTTTTATTCCTTATTATAAAATCAATATGATCAAAGATTTAGTACTTTATATAATAAAATTTAAACAAATAAATTAATATTATATTTTTTAATCTCCTACTGTTTTATCAAAACCTAATAGACCTCACCGTTGGATTCAAATATCATGTTGCTTGGGAATTATAGTATAAAGGATACATATTCCCCGTATCATCACCCCAATTTTTATTGTTCAAGAAATTTGAAGGGTTTTAGGAATTCATTCCAATTTCCAATTTCATTAACACATTGTTTCTTGATCTGTTGAGTAGAATCCTTAATCCTGAAATCATTAAATTGGATTTTCTCAATCCTTACTTCTAAGTTACACTAAGTACTACTATGGTAGTCAACCCTTGATGTAAACTAATTTAAGTCAACCCAAAACAACATGTTATAAATACACAATAATTTAAATCACCCAAAATTTGGATGGTTAATAACTTTAAACTATGTTTTGATTTTAACTGATGTAGTGGAAGGCTATACTAACTTCATATTTATAATTGATGGATTTTATCTTTTATGAATAAATTAACCATTATTATCTTTATTACATTCTTATTAATATTAAATGGATTTAATTAAGTGATTAATCATGTATTAGATAATATTTACATATAATGAAATTTATTTTAGGTTTATCTTGCATGGTTGTTAATTTATTTCTTCATGTGATCATGAAAAAACATCCCTGATGAAATAACCAAGTGAGTTAAAAGAAATAAAATTACAAAGTCAAATGATCATGATCTTTTACTAATAGTTAGTTTATCTAGTGGGTGATAAACTAACCGTCGAACTATGGGAAAATACCTTGAACTATTTTTGGTTCACCTTACAGTTTTCCACCAATCCACGTATAATCTCTATTGAATTGGTTTCACCTTGGATCTAAACATGAACTTATGCCACTAGCTTGGGAGTTCCATCCATTACATATGATTTCACTCACCCAAAAGTGAGGAGAAGCGGTTTATATAAAATAAACCATAGGAATGTAGTCCCTTACATAATAATAGGAGAGATGGCACACAATAGAAATATTTAATTTAATAAAAAATAAAAAGAAACAAATAACATATAATGGTCTGGTCTAGGCTCATGATCATCCATATGCATGCAATTAATTACACATTTAATCAATTATCATTTAATTCTTAATCATTATTATCAAAGATAAAGTGTGCTCAAATCAATTAATTATATTCTTTAATTAATAAATTCTTTTATCTTAATTATCATATGAATTTCCTTGAGCTTCTCATCCATCATAATTTTGAAAAAATTAAATAAATTTATTTAAAACTAAATGTGTACAATAATAAAATTTACCTTGGAGGCAACACGGTGAGTACCCATCCCAACTACCCAATGTGTATTATACTCATATAATTCTTACTCTTCCTACATGTGTCATACATGACTTATCACATACTTTAAAGATGTGTACTATAAACTTAATGATTACATGGATTACATGATTTTTCTATCACATGTATGCTTCAATTCAAGTAGAGTAATAACAATAATATGACTCATACATGATATGCATATCCGAAAATTACATAGAAATTAATTAAAAATTTATATATATTACAACTCATCACATGGAGTGTCCTATCAAATTAATGTCCAAATGAAAGTACATGTTCATAAGGTTTGAACAGTATAATAAATAAATTTTTAATTTTTTGTAATTTGGTATAATTACATGGTGTGTACAAGCTAGATACACAATGTATACTATTCTCATCATCAATCCAAGGCACACTTATAGAGACTCGGCCTATAAACCATGTCATGGAAAATATTGGAGTACACAGTGTGTACATGGGATGCACAACATAAGGTTTCCAAGTTACATGGTCACAATTCAGGTATGTCATGTAAGAATATACATGGCTCGTCTATGACTAAAGGACTACACGTCGTGTATGGAAGTTACACAGTGTGTACTCTCGCTGACCATACACTAGGATGACCCAGTCAACACATGATGTATAATTAAATGCACCATATGTAATAAATGAAAATGCATGTATTTAATTATTAATTAATTACTAGTGAATTAAACACTATTATATGATGTGTACCTCCAGGTTACATGGAATGTACTCTTGTGTAATCCATCTATATTCCTTATCACCTCCAGATGATATCTTAACATTTATTTTATTTCTAAAATATATTGATTCGATTATATTCATGAGAAACAAAGAGGAAGAAGTGGGTCTCTCAATTCGGGTAAAGAATGATTAAACTGGAATTCAAAACCAAATACTTATGTTTAAATCAATTAATAATCTTTAAATAATTATAAATAATTATGTGACACACTTTGATAACACTTTTAGGTTCTAGGCACACTGGAAGCATGCGATGGGATATTCCTAACATTGATTTTTGTCATGATTGATGGTAAATATAAGATTTACATGGTGATAAACATGGTGATCAATGAAATTGAATCAAAGAATATTGATAATAGATAAAATGTTGGAACCAAAACATAGTATTGTCATATATATTATTTATTATTTAAGAAAATAATTAATTAATTTGTGAGAAATTATTCTTTAATTAATTGATATGAAAATATATTTACATTGTACCATTATTTCATTGTAGGAATTAGGGGGAAATTCCCTCTTATAGTGATCCACACATGTTCTACAAATATCTGAACAACATAGTAGGAATCTTTATGTGATAGCATGGAAAATCCTGACAATTACATTGTTTATCTTTTATTGCCTTAATAATTCCATCGAAAGGGTTCTTCTTAATATCTCTTGACTCAAGAGTGGAAGGTGGAGGAATACCACTCTCCATTATTGGGGGAATTCTTGGAGAATGGATCTCTCTAAGGCTTCTAAATGATTCTCTATGTTTTTTTGTGCACAACAAAATAAATAAATTGGCACTATTGAAAAATAATACAATTGGATTTTTATACCGCTAGGGTTAGAAATAAATAATTACACAAGTTCCCTTTAATATTTTTTTAATCCCTGTAGAACATAATGTCTATTATAATATTAATATTATTATTTATTGAAATTTTCTAAACTAAAAAATTAAAATTAAAATTTATTTATTAAAATAATATTCAATATATATTATTTATCACTAGCCCTATAAACTTCGTCCACCATTCCTCCGCAATATTTATTGAGCCTTAAATAATGACTATTTATTTAATAAATAAATATCACTACAATATTCAATAATAAATAAATAAAATATTATATTCACTAAATAAAAAATAAATATTTATTAAATATTCTGCTCACATAATATTCTCTCGAATAACTGGTGACAGAATATATGTGATCAAGGAAATATGAATAATTATTAAACCATATATGGGAACGATATTTATTAAACTTGTTAAATTATAAATAATAATATATTTTTATCTTATATTTTGGATACACTTAGTGTGTATCCCTCTACCTCTCTTTCTCAGTGGCATTGGGTGAACTATCATAAAGTCCAAGGTTAACATCTAACAATATGCCAAGGATCTCATATTAAAAGAAGTTAATGCTTCAATGAAATAACACCTCATACATATTCTTACTATGTAATATAATCCCTTTGTCATAATATCTCAAATCAAGATGGTTTCATGATGGTGCCATCAACCTATGTGCTTGATGTATCTTTCTTATAATTTCCAAAAATAAAACATTCCTATAGAACAGCAAACCATGGATTTATTTACACTATATAATTTCCATCTAATCTCATGAGATATTAACATTAATTAAATAACATAAGGGAAAAATCCTTTCTCATGTTATTCAATAATTAAATATTATTCATGATGTGCCCAACATATTCTACTATTCCACAAACATATGTCATCACAATTTTTATCAATACATTAAAGTATGAAAATTATAATACTCATTAATTATAATATTAAAGTATAAGTATAAATACACATTTCCACATAAAGGAACATATAATGACATATATAAATGTGGATTTCCTTTTTGTGGGTCTCATTCTCATAATATCCTACACTGGATATTACCAAGGACATACACCATGAGAAGATGCCTCAATGTCCTTTGATTCTCCACCCCTGATAGCCAAAATCATTTTTTGTACAAAAAAATTATTTCATTATTCTATAGAAAATATATTTAAGAATACTATCATGGCACTTATGGGTTATAATCACAGTAGGGAACTATTATAACCTTTTAGTGGAACAGCTACTCTTAGGATATTATCACATACTATGTTACACAGAAGAACAATCATGTTTTGATAAGAATTGTATTAATTTTCAAAACTATAAAAATAGGTTATCATAAAATAAAAATAAGTTGGTTCTAAGGAACCAAATCTAACACTAAATTATTATTCTAGATTAAGGATTTAAAATTCTTTATGCATGTAATTTCTAAGGATGTAATCTTGTTAAATCTTGAGAAAGTGGGTTTTATGATTTCCAAGAAATTTCCTTCAAATTTTTTTGAGGTAAGAAGTTTCCATGGACTCATAAGATATTGATACCTTTAAATTTAGTATTTCATGAAAATTTATACTTTGATAACAACTTTTACAAAGATAGGGGTTATATTAATCTAGTTTCTCCTTTTTGAATTGGCTTACCAAGAGATGAATTAGAGGATGAAAATAGATTAATCCCCTATTTTACCCTATCCTAGTGAAGGGTTTGAGGTGTATTATGATGAATCAATAGTTTTATATGGTTTCATTCTCATAAAAGATCATTGGGTAATGTAATATGGTTCTATAAAGTTTCTTCCCTATTAAAGGAACTACCCTAACCATGATGTAGTGTTGGTTGTAGTCACACACAATGTACTGTTTTGGAGTTATTATCTATTTGGTAAATTCTTTATGGGTTTAATATTAATATTGGTTGAAATCTACTTATATTTTAAGGGGTATCAGTGTTGTATAAATTTATACTATATTAATCTTACATTATGTATTATATACCACAATAATGACTCCCAAATATCTTATAATGATTGTATGATTATTCTAAAAAAATGTGATGATTGGGACATCCTTAATTGCTAGTTTCGAGATCCCTCACCCTTGTTGTATGTCCATAGTAAGGTTAGAAGTCCCTACTCTAATGATAAGAGAATTAATAAAGGATTATAATGCATTTGAATGGGTTTTACACCAAGTAATAATGAAAATGAATCATGATTTTTATCACAAATTATGGTGGCATAGCATGAACAAAGACATCACGAGGTTTTTTCTATATGTTTTACATGTCAACCTGTGAAATATAACCATAAAAAATCCATATTTATTCTTTATAATCTTCATTTTAAGTATGGATATGGAGTAAAATCACCATATACATTGTGACTAGTCTTCTGAGATCTTCTACAATTTGGGATGAATATGGGTAATTATGGATCATCTCACTAAGACAATACTTTTTCAACCCTTCAAAGAATCATAATTTATTGATTATTTGGGTAAATTATATGTTATATATATCATAATTATATATAGTTTTATAGGTAGTAAAGTCTCAAATAGAGATCTGGGTTCCGCATCTTAGTTTGAGCAAGGGACGCGGCAAGCACAGCTGTAATAATCTACATCATAATACGATGTTAAATTTTGAGGAAGTTTGGATATTTTTTCTTAGAACAAAGGCTTTTTAGTGAATTGGGATTTTAATTTGGAATCTCAGTATTGGAACATATCAATTATATATTTTTAAATGTTTAATAAGACCCAGATTTTTGTTTACGTCATCAGGTGATCTTCAAAGAAGGGTACAGTCACACTTAGAAAAAAATAGCTATGAACAATAGACCACACCATAGCCTATGTTTTTTCTAGTTTTATAGTGTGTGTGGGAGTTTTTTTTTTGTAAGTTTTAAATAATAGTGTGTCATAGATATGGGTTTTGTTTCTTGGTGGTTTCAGGAGTCAAGGATCATGCCATTATTCTAAGCCTTTTCGCATAGTGTGGTTTGTGTACCTTTGAGAATTTTTTGTGAAGGGATGACTACATCACATCGCAAATGTTTTTTAATGGTCGTTTTATAGGGATATACCATTTCATATCCCTAGGGTTTCACCATGGTGGGTTCTTAGGAGGAAGCAATGTTGGGATTCTCATAAGGGTGGGTTGCACTACAATCTAGAGACCATACCATAGTGCATCCTTGTTTTGGGGTACCACAACACATCCTTGAGGAAATACTCCATAGATAGGAATATCATGGTCACCCCCCCACCACCACCTACACATTGGGGTGGGATCAGTTATACCTATGAGGAACACATCACAGTATGGCCTGGGTGTAGGGAGTCGAACCGTAGCTCCAGGTGGGCATGCCACAATGGCACCCCTAGGTTATTTTTTAGGAGGAAATGTATAATTTACCAATTAACCCCCTTTAATTTTTAGTGGGGTGGGGATTCTTGGATAATTTATTCAACCAATTATCCACCTCCCTTTTTCTCAATTCATCCCCCATGGTGGGGGCTGATTTTGGTGTAATTTATATAGTGGATCAAAGGTATGATCTAGTATTTCTTCCTTTATCCTTCCTTCTATTTTCATGAATTTTTTATGTCTCTTGGTAAGGGTTTTGGTGATTATTTAAAAAAATAATGGTGAAATAATCCTGATTAAATGTATATTTTTTCTGATATTGTGAGAGGGAATCCTTGGAAAGTGAACATACAACATCTTTCATTGTTTTTTCATAAGTAAACCATTTTATTATTTTATTTAAGTTTTTTTATTAAATTGAAATGAATTTAAAATTTACCAGTTTTTGGGTTATATTTATTTTACATGACATGTTGTTGAGAACATTTTTTCACTAATCAATATGACCTTTTATGGGGTTTTAACAATTCGACACCACTCTGTGTGTTTTTGAATATTATACCTCTATAGATTAATTTTTAATAATTATTTATTTTTATTTTATATCATGAGATAGGAGGTCATTTGGTAGTATAAACTTTTATAATAGACTCAACTATTACTTATGAGTTTTATAATTTAATATATACTATAAAATAAGTAGAATGGAATATATCTCTTTTAATAGGTCTACAATTATGGCCTATTTTGATTTCTCTAGTTACTAAATATTATCATTGTCAAGAAATGTTGGTTTGGTCATGTAGAAATACTTATTATATAATATTGAGACACATTGATCTAAGAAATATATATGTGATATAGTTAATAAAATATGGTTTCATAATTGTAAAATTTATTAGATTTTTTCAAAATTTGGTTGATCCCTGAATAAAGGGACTTTTAAAGGAGTTGTAATAAAAAATTACCTTACTGAAGGATTTAAATTCATTTTAAAATATTTACAAATGATGGTACATCAACTTAACATATGATAAATTAGTAAGCCTAATTTTAATGTTGAAAATCATATCAAATGTGTGAAGGAAACACCAAATTAAATTAAAAAATATGAAGAATATTTTTTTCTTCCAATGAGTAAATGATAGTGAATTTATAGTTCATAATGAACTAAGGATATTAAAAAATGTTCAAACATGAGAAAAAAAATCGCCTATAAGAATATAATATTGGGGATGCACCAATGATATTATAACTTTGGTTCCCAAACATTTGTAAAAGGATAGGAGGCAAGTGTCCATAATGGAGTCTAAGAGTATGTAAGGAACTGTGGAATTTTAATAAACTTGTGTAAGATGAATCTATCTAATAAAAATTTTCACTTGTTTTAGGAAATTTCCACCTATTTCCCTAAGAATCTTTGATTTTTATCTAATATATAAATTTTCAAATTGAGAGATACCCTTATTTGTAATTTTTATTTCTAAGAGAAAATTTATTTATTTTAAAAATGTTCTTTTGAAATATTTTCAAAATGGTGGTGGTTGTTGGAGGTTTAATTATTTTTAAAATATATAAAATCAGATTTTATTTTCAAATGTGAGGATAAGGAGTTAGAATACGACATTGTAAAATGAGATGTAGTGGTTTCTTAGTTATTGTGGGGAACACTTTTATCATTATTTAAAATTATAAAGGAAATGGAAATGGTTCTATGGTGGATGGTACTAATAACCCATTATTCTTTTTAGTTACACCCTTTTTATTTACTATTTTCCAATTATCGTTATTTAAGAGTATTTGCATGCTTCTTAGGGATGGAGATAATTTTATAGGGAAATGATCTGTATTTCATGGATGTATGCTTGTATGAATTAATGGAATATAGGTACAAATGTGTTAAATAATTATTAGGGTTCTTCCCAAGTTCATAGAATTCCTTGAGTGTGGTTTTTTATTTTTTATACCTAAACATGTAGTTTTTATAGTCTACTAGGAAGTTGCACATCATGTAAAGGTATTAAAATCTATGTAATATTCACCAGGAAGATTTCCTAAAATATGATTATTGAATTAAGGTTATATATACTTTGTAACTAGTTCACCTTATGTGTTGTTGAAAATCGGGTTTAAGATAAAAAGGTGGTGTACTTTTCAGCGTACTTGAGCTTTTTGGGTTAGACAACATGTAATGGGATTAAATGTTGTGTAATTTTTGAGATTTTAGATTTTAGGGTACTTTATAGCTTATTTTACTATAATTCATCAATATCCCTTCTCTCTCACAACCTAGAATATCCCAAGGGAAATTTTGGGGGCCTCCGACTATTTTGGATCATTTCATTCGTGACTAATTGTTGTTACAATTGTGGTGTATTTATCCAGGTAAGTGTTCCTTATGGTTATTCTTTGGATTTGGTTGATGCTATAGTTTTGGATATGTTTTCATTATAATTTGTGATCATATAGTGTTTTCTATCGATCGCTTTCAGTTTCCTGGCATGCCTTGTCTTTCGAAGGTCATTCTCATGGTTTCCAATAACCGTTGTCGAAGGCATCTTGGTTTATACTAGTTTGAGGTATTCATTTATATAAAATGGGTAATGTAATTAATTACGTGTTGTTATTGGTAAATTCCCTTATCTTTTTAATTGATTTTAAGTGATATGTGTTTTTAAAGGATTGATTGTAAATTTACATGTTTTCAAAAAAGGTTTTTTCTTTGGAAATGGGTTTTATTGATTTGAAAAAAGTTTTCAAACACTTAAGTGGATTGGATTAGATTTAATAATGTTTTATAAAATTATGAGCATGGATTTGAGAATATATTTTTACAATTTGAACATTAGGAACCTTAGGTGCGTTTTGAAAGAGACACAGGTAGTGTTAGTGTGTGTGGCACCGATAGGAGTTATCCTTTTGGATATCGATGAACTATGGATGGACTTGATATTGGTTAGATCAAATGCTATTATTTTTTGGTCTCTTGAGTTTCTAATCCATATTTTACCATAGTATAGGTCCCAATATAAGATTCTTTTTCATTTATGGTTATTTATTGCATGGTTAGTTTTATCATGGATTGTTTCTCATGGGTTTTATATGAGGTTGTATAACATACATTCGCATGATAGGATACTTCATGGATATTTTTTCACTTTCTTAACAATTGAGGTGTGAATATGATTTATGATTTATATCACTTCTAATTATCATATTTCTAGTTTGAGAATATTAAATGATTTATGAAAAACAAAGGGGAAAATGATTTACAAATGAATTAGATTTATAAAAATGATTTGTAAAACTATTTTTATTTTAAAAGCTTGAACTATTTAATTATTGATATTAGACCTTGTATAAAATTTTTAGTGGTATCCTACAAGGATTTATTCTCACATCATACCTTTTACCTTGGGGTATTTGTAGATTTTGTTTTAGGATACAAGTAAATGAAAGGGAATATTCTACCATTTTGAATTCTCGTTTAGTCTTGGACTCTATAGTGGGGTGGTTTTGAGGTGACTATTGGTCACATAGAGACTTTTTGGTCATTATTTGATCATAATTTATGGTTTATATGGTTTGGATAAGATTTTATGGATATGGTTGTATCTTTTTCTTCCACATAGTACTCTATTTGTATGTATTATTTCGTTATATTCAAGACTTGTGATGTTTTCTTGTTTCACCTCACCGTATGTCATCTAGAATAGGCGTATGGTTTGGATGAACCAATTTGGTAGATAATAGATTGGTATAAAAGGGAAGTCTCAGCCTATAGTTTATTAAAACTACCTGAGTTTGGTTCTTTTTCTTAGGTAGATAGGATTTTGGACTATCAAAATTCGTATAGTAGGTGTGCAAAAGGGGCCTAGGTATCTCACTTATGTGACTGAACTCAAGTTACCAAGGGTGTTTAGGGACTTTTACCAGGTTTGAGACTTTGGGTTTGGGATAATTTTAATGAAATATATTTATTTTTTATTTAAATTAACTTATTCCATTTTTTAATTCCTTTTGTGGATAGAATTATTAAATTACTTTAAATTCTTGTTGTTTTAAAGCATTGAATTTTGAAAGTAATTCTAAGGTTCTTGGAATTTTATCGTTATCTAATTGTTTATTATTATATGTGTATTAGAAAATTCCTTCAATAATAGTTCTTCCAAATATTATAGAGGAATCTGTGAGAAAGGTTATGCATGAGAATCCTCTAATGCACCCTTATTTGGAAGAAGTTGTTATCCACACTATTTAGACTTTGGGTCAAGTGGGTGTCAGGAACCTAGGACATGTAGTGGATCATGGTGATGAGTGTAATAAGAAGCATCCACCCAAATTATATGGTGACAAAGGACCATTGATATTTGAGGAGTTTCTTGAAATAATTGAGAGGATCTTCAATTTCTTGAAGAATCCTTAAGACTCAAAGGAGGTTTTTTTCATTTACATTCTTGAGGGACTATAAAGGATATGGTGAAACTCGGTTATGTAATTAAAGTTTCACAAAGACCTTACCAGCTCTTATTTGAAGAAAAAATTTAATCAAAAATTTTACCCTGAGATGTTACATGAAGAAAATACCTAAGAGTTCTTGACCATGGAGCAGGGGGAGCATATCGAACTAGAGTATTCTTCCCATTTTGTTTAATTGGTGTATTTGGAACTGGATATTGTCACTAATGAGTACCTTAATTCATAGAGTTTTGATTTGGAACTGAGGTCTGATATTAGGTTGATGTTGATTCCCATTTTCCTTCTGACCTTTGTGGAGGTAGTTGACAAAGCATCTTTGGCTTGTGTAGACATTGTTGGGAAGACAGGATTGAGTGGAGATTTATTTGGTGTTTTTATTATCCCAGGAGTATCTTATAGCCAGAAAATAAAATTTAAGGGTGGTCAGTTATCTTAAATACAAGTATAAAGGGATTCATCAAGACAGTGGAAGATTGTTTTCTATCAGTGTGGGTAGTCTGGTCATACCAAGACTAACATTATGGAGGCTCCTAGTACTTGTCATCATTGTGGATTATTGGGATATATAAAGTGTTTTTGTGAAAATATGTCCCAGGGAAGTAGGGAAATATACACTCTCCTCAAGGGTTCATAGGTTTGTGTCGATGCTTTCAAGGGTGGTATGTAAAATACTAGGTCCAAGGGTGTGTTTATGGGGCAAATACCAGACATCTTTATTAAAATAAGTATGCATAAGAGAAATTTGAAGTAGTTTCATCTACTGATAGAGGTACAATGTTTTTTTTATTATATGGTGCTATCTTGGTTTGATATAGGTGATAATCATTACTTTATATCATCAAAGTTAGTTGAAGTTTTGGGATTTCATTTTGAACATTTTCACACTTTTTGGATCTTTATTTGCCTTTAAGAAAGAGGTCCAAACAATGTTTCAAATGTCCCACATGTCGGGTGATGATAGCTGACTTTGAGGTTGAATGGGACATATTGGTCCTTGATCTTAACATCTTTGACTAGATTATCAACATGTATTGGATAGTCGGTATTAAATCCTAGACAGACTGTTATCACCATTGGGTACATTTCTTATCTATTTATGGGGTCACTAATGTATTTCAGGGTGATTGGGACTCTAGATCGCAAAGGTAAGGGCATTTTTTTTCTTCATGTTGGGGAAATATTGGTTTATTTTTCAAATATGTTTATTCATACAATTGACCTTTGTTTTGGATATTGATATCCTATAGAGTTGGGTTCATATCCTAAGGTCTTTTTGGATTATTTTTTTGGTTTAACACTCAAGAGAGATGTCAAGCTTACTATTGACCTTCTCCCCGGTACGATGCCCAATTGTATGCCATCATACCAAATGGAAACTACTAATTTTGTGGAATATAAGGTATATCTTGAGAACCTAGAGGTTAAAGGATTTATTCATCCTTTCATGTCACTAGGTTATTTTCATATCCTCTTTTTTAAGAAGGCATATGGGTGTCTCAAACTTTTTAATGATTATTGAAAGATAATTTGGGATACTATTAAAAAACTATATTTTTCCTATGATTGATGATATTTTTTACTAGATTAAAAGGGAATATTGGTTTTCAATTATTGAACTATAGTTATCATACCGCCAGTTGAGGGTATGAGAATAAGATATAACTAAGACAGCATTACTAGCTGGTATGGGAATTTTGAGTTTCTAGTTATGCCATTCGGTTTGACTAATTCTAATGCAATGTTTATATCTTTGAAGAACTGTATTTTTCATTAGTTCTTGGACCCTTTTTTTGTGTTCAAGGATGATATTTTGGTGTTCTCCAAATTAGAGGAAGATAATAGGGACTATTTTGATATCATTCTTCAGACCTTGATCGAACATGATATTTCTGGTAATCTTTACAAATGTGAGTTTTGGATTTGGGAAGTGAAATATATGGGCCATGTGATATCTAAGAGGTGAATCTCAATGGATACTAAAAATATACTAGTTTTTATGTCCTATTACATCCCAAAAATGTGTTTGAGATTCAGATATTCTTGGGTTTGGATGGTAACTATAGACGGTGTTTGTGATGCTTTTCGCCGGAGTGCGCACGCGCATCCATCACGCAGGGGGAGGACGCACAACATCATTTCCCCATATTCCCGCTTTCCAAAGGTGGGCAGCATCTGTTCCTTGTTCAGGGATTTCTACTCCTTGATTGAAACCAGGATGATGGGATGCCAGTTCTTCCTTCCATGGATTCCTCCTCAGAGATCATCACCTAGTCCGGGTCTCCCTCATAGATTTAATACGGGTTTGTGAATCTCGTTCCCGACGCCATATCTGCATGGACACCAGTTAATTATGCTGCTTCCGTCGAGATGCTCCAAGGGGTCTGGTCGGGGCAGCAACCTTCGGTGAGGAGAATGGTCACGCTGGAGTTTCGTTGGCATTTCTTGACGCTGTGGGATTGGCATTTCTGCCTTCTTTCCCTTATTAGAGGGCTTCTCAAGGGCGCGGAAGCCCAAGACTTCCCACATTGAACGCAGGGAATTGTGTACCATCTGAGGTTTTCCTCAGCTTCCCATGTTTAACACGGGGTATTTAGCGAGTTTAACATCTTGCGGAGACGGATCAGACTAATCAGAATACTGAGAGTGGATCAGAATGAAGGACCACCTAGGGGGGACACTGATATTGCGGCCAGCACGTGGGCGGCTTTCCGGATACTATGGAGTGGAATGAGGTGGAATGATCCCCCTGGGATGTGGCGGCCCGGGTAGGAATCAGGATGGGTGATGGAGTGAAGAGGGGCTTGAACCTTATTGAGGCTTCCTACGTATCCCCATGGTATGGAATCAAAGTCTACATAGTTCGGTGATATGGTGGGACACCTAAAGAGGCGACCTGTGAGAATGAATGCATGGATTGGAGCCTGGAGGAAGTAAGACCTCTGGGATAGGGCATGAGCTTCCCGAGGGACGTGGGCTCGAGGGAGAGGTCGGGATGAGATGTGGGTGTTGGATATGGGGATTACGCTCTGAGGCGGCCCATGATGGTGGACATGGGGCTTATACTCTAGGGTGGCCCATAATGGTGGTTGTGAACCGATGCGGAGGGGTCGGCACAAATGAGTGATGGGCTCAAACCTCATGGAGGCTTTCTACATACCAGGCGTTAGCACGGATCAAAGTCCACGTAGTTCAGGGCATACAGTTTAATGTCATACGGGATAAAGGCATACAGTTTAACATCATGCGAGATGAAGGCATATAGTTTAACGTCATGTGGGACGAAGTCATGGGGCTTACGCTCTGAGCTGGCCCATGGGATTGGTGAACCGACACAAAAGAGGGGTCGGAATGACTGGGTAATGGGCTTGAACCACGTGGAGGCTTCCTACGTACCATGCGTTAGCACGGATCAAAGTACACGTAGTTCGCTGGTATGGGGCTTACGCTATGAGGTGGCCCAAGATGTTTTTCATGGTCGATGCTCACTCTAAGCCCACGTGAGTCATGCTTGGTGTGAGAAATAAGAGGTAGCAGGGACCAGACGATCACATCGTGAAGGGTGCGTCCGTGAGAAGTGGAAAGGGGCTTAGGTGTTGAGTGGCCCAAAGAGGAAACAGGGGCTTATGCGTGGTTAACAGCCCTTAATGCCAGGGATTACTCCAGGATGGAGGCCTGTGATGTGACAAAGCATATAAGGAGAGGGATTTGGGATTGAACAAATGAGATTCCTCGTTCCCTATCACGCCCTCCACTAGCTTTGGCAGTGGGGAAGTATGGAGGTGCATGGGTGAAACCTTCTGTAAGAGAGGCTAGGGGCTTATGCTCTGAGGCAGCCCTTCCCCCGTGGACAAACGGTACTCTGAGAGGGAGGATCTCATTCCATGTGAGGAAGAATCCATTCCCATGGAGACGAGAGGCGTAAAGAATGTCCGAGCCGGGGGGACCCTGCGTGCGAGGCACGGGGTCAGACCATAGTTTAACATCATGTGTTGAGGACAAAGTTCTTGGCAGTTTAACGTCCTGCAGCTCGAATGAGGTGGGTTCTCTCCACACCCCTAGGGCTTACATGCCCAATACCCTCTACACCTTATGGGAGGGAAGGCATCGGCAAGGTCGTAGTGAAGGGGGGCCGTAGGGCGAACCATCGAGGGGTCCATGTTAGCGTGGCTATGCGAAGAATAAATAGCCATTAGCGTGCCTATGCGAAGAAGCATAAGGCAAAGCAACGCAATGGGAAACACCACCCAAGGGACCTTGAGGTTGCTTTGTATGAGCCTAGAAGGTTGTACGGGAAAACAATGCATGGTGTGCATGCCCGGTATAGAGTACATCGGGTGCCTATGTAGGGAGGCACCCGGGGGGTGCAAAGGTGAGGGGTCCTGGGTTTTCCATGCAAAGAGAAGTTTTGTGCACAAAACACCGGATGACGCACAATTGGGGCAGCAGGATTGCGTGCGGCGAGGGGGATTGCATGCAAAGGGCTTGGATTGCATGTGAGGGCACTGGCTGATCCCTATGGTATGGAAAAACCTAACGAAGGGTTGCATGAAATTTGGAAGTAATTGCGTGCAATTGGAGAGAATTGCATGCAAAGGGAAAGGATTGTGCGCAAAGGAAGAACCTGGAGGATTTTGGAAAATTCACTAAGCCAGTAGGGTTACGCGTGAAGGTGAACCCTGGGGCGAGGTTGCGTGAAAAGGGGGATTACCGGGAAGTCATATTGCACGCGCGGGAGTCCGAATTGTGCGCATGGGAGCTGGTCTGAATTCCTCAACCCCCAACCGGTCGGGGTCACCTTTTATTTATAGGCATCTTCCGTCACAGAATTAGGGCAGCACGTGAAATCTTTTGCACCTGGACCATTCGGTGCACAAGGACTCCCTGCGTGGAATCGGGCGCGCAAAATTGTGCACCCTACCGGCTCTCTTTCGCGAATCCTGGGAGTGCTTCGCGCGAACAACATTTTTTCATGCGAGTACCCTTTAATTTCGTGCACCCCTTCTAGGTCCACCAGACCGGGCCTCTGACTCCGAATATGAATTCGCTTCGTCAGTTCGAAACTTCCTCCAGGAGTTACGGACTTTTTTCGGCGTCTACAAATGCCCCCCCTCGGAATTGGATCGGCGAGAGGTCGCAATGATCGGATTCTGAGGGAAACACCGAAACGTCGAAGTGGTGGATATCCTGGTCCCTTTGCGCGCAAAACTCTGGGTCGGCACAGAATTCGATTTCCACGCGGCGCAGAACCCCGACCTTGCCTATAAAAAGGTGTGCTGGGTCCCAAGTTCTGTACTCAAGATTTTCCACGCGATAGGCTCAACTCTCTCATGCGCGAAATTTCTTCTGCGGCTACGCGTAAAAACGCTTTGGAAGTGTGTAATTCCCTTCGAATTTCGGGCGCATTTCAGTGCAAACTCGGGGTTTTTAATGCCAATGGTGCTGATTGCACGTATCACTCCTGAATTGAACGCCACACTTCTCGATTTCGCGCATCCCTTTCTGATTCTGCGCACCTCTTTATGATTTTGTGCAACTCTCAAGAAAACTTGGAATGGCTGCAAACCAAGTTGATAAGGGGGAAGCCGCCGCTCGTACAGCCGAAATGGAGGTGAATGAGGAGGTTTATGGTGCTAAGGTGGTCGTTTCCAACAACCTAACCTTGTTCGACCTGCTGACCCCCACCTAGAAAGAGTATCCTCTGTCTGACAACCTCCCGCTCTGGAACTTTGGCATCCGGGAGGAGGTTCCGCTGTCTGGCTTCGAGGTGGACACACTGCAGTCATGGGTGACCCGGGAGGATGAGCTTCCTCGCTACAACATCACCAACAACGGCCGTCCTTCCAGGGAAACCAGGCACATGGACGTATATGTCCTAAACCTGAGGATTGGGACCATTATCGAGGATGAACATGCCGTAGAGGATTATTCGGCCCTCTACGCAAGCATGTTTTGTCAAAGCATCACGAATGACACTAAGGGCAAGCTAAAAGACTGGGACCTACGGTTCGGGGGCAACTTCACCAATGAGTGGGCCTGGGCATTTTGGGTTAGCCATACTTGCAACCAGTTTGGGGCCGAGTTGTGGCATATTGGCCTGTTCGAGGCGGTATGGACGTCGCAGTTCCACTTCCACCGTCAACCTGAGCTCGTGCCGGAGCTATTCACCCGGTGGTCCCCTGATACCAACACATTCCACCTTCACCATGGGGAAGCTAGCATTAGCATCTGGGAGGTTCACTGTATTGGAGGTATCCCACTGGAGGGCTACCAATACGATGAGTTTGTTCCTCCAAAGAACACCAGGGAAGATAGGTCACAGACCCTCATGCTGACGTGACACCTGTTGGAGTTGGCCAAAGAGAGGTTGGGGGTCAAGGACTTCCTGAAGGGTATTGCCTAGAAGGGCTGGTTTAGCCAGTTCCTGGAGAAGGACCCGGCGATCAAGATGTCAGGATGGGGGAAACGATGCCCAATCGCGGCTCAGAGGAGTAAGGATGGGTCGTATTAGAGGACCCTTGAGGCAGGGAAATACCAATCGTGGGGTTACCGTGTCATTGAGGCCCAGGACCCAAATGTCCGGTATGCCGAGTTCCTTGCCGCCTTCCTGAGCGGGTAGATTCTGCTGGTGTGGGACTCGAGGATGGGCATCTGTCTAGCAACACTGGTGATGGCGGGAACCATGGCCACAAACAAAGGTTCAACCTGGGGGTCCCCGTGTTGGCTTGGTTGTATGTCATTCTGGGATGCATCTCTAGGGGGTCGCCTCAGAGGGTATGTGGCCCCTTCTAGATCTTTCACGACTAGGTGGCGGCTCATCTCGGCAGGTATACTTTTCTGAACACCATTCTTCCTCCAGGAAATAGTCTACGACCATCTCTGTTGAACATCGTCAGGGTGGCACCGATGACGCTCAGTGAGGAGGGCGTAAGGATCAGAATCGGTAACTATACCAATTTCAACTTCAGCTCATTCCCCACCCCGGTCGGCCAGATGGGGGACAACGGGCGAGGCTCACTGGAGTAGTAGGAGTATTTTCATAGCATCCGGGGCAGGGTGCTCAACACTCGGATCGATGAGAAGGTGATCTGGGAGCCTTACGTGCCATCCCGATTCGCCAGGAAATTTTGGGTGCCTCCAACGAATGCCGAAGAAAGTATTCACGGCAGTTTGGGAGGATAAGAATCCCTGTGTTCTGAGCCAGATGTGGTCAATGTTCACCACTTTTGGCTTCGGCGACGTTATCACCCTTCCTCCAACTGGGTTTGACGCTGGCCTAGCAACCAAGTACGCCGAGCACTGGACCATTGCGTACCCTGAGGGGATTTTACGCAAGCGAGTATGGAAACTCGATACTACCCTTGTGGAAACTGGTCAACGGGGAAGGCAAGGTGCTGTTAGAAGGGGGGAACCAGTGGCGCACCAGGCAGCGAGGCCTGCGTAGGCTGGGACCACAGTAGCGGGGACATCACACGGCGTCGTCGCGACCCCATTGCCCGGAGGGGGGTCACATGAGGCGGCCAGGGAACTGCCCGGGAAGCAGATAAGATACCTGCTCGAACCTTCCCAAGATGCTATTTTCCCAGCACTGTGGTCATCCTGGATGACCCTGTGGCAATCAATGAGCGTTGAATCCATCTGGAAGAAGACAACGCAGAACAAAATTCAACTGCCAGAGGTCGGGCTCATTCGAGTTATCGACAGAGTAAACTTCCATCAGTGGCATGCATACCTGATGGCCATGGACACATACGTGCACCAAAGGGGTCAGTGCGTGTAGCCACCTTTCTTGGTGAAAGTGATGCTCGTCCAAGAGCATGATCCGGAGGTGATGACACTGGGAGAAAGAGATAGTGACGAGGATTCGGAGGGAGAGGAGGAAACAGGAGAAGAGGAAGGCGAAGGAGAAGATTAAGGTGAAGGAGAAGAACAACCCAAAGGTGATGGGTCGCATGGGGCAACCTACCAAGGGAGTATCCGGGGGAGTCGTGAGATTTTCGGCTCTGATCATGACATTACCGAGATACTTGAGGTCTGTCTCTACCTTCACTCATCCTCATTCTTCATCCATTCTCTTCTGGAATCTCTAACCCACCTCTCTATCTCACTCAAGAGCACATAGGTGCTGATCAGGCTTCCCCAATAGAGGAGGGAGAGGAACCAGTGGGATAGGATGGGGCTCCGACACCCATCATCGAACTGACAATCACTGAGGGGTCTCTTGTTAAGACAGCTCCTGTAGCAGCCAGAACACTGGAGGCCAACGCTCTGGGTTCCTATAAGTCCCATGCTTCACTAATGGTGCTTTCTATAAAATATCCCCACTAATCAGGGTGCGTATTGTGTAGTGATCTCGACATTGGAGGCTCGTCGGGCTGCTGAGCCCGGGCCATCCATGATCGAACCAGCGGCGGGCATACCACCTCATCCAAAACATGCTCCCCGCATTGAGTCGGCCCTAGGCATTAACGAGCAAGGTGCGGCGGACATCAGTGGTGCTATTATTGGAGTGGGGCCAGAAGCTGACGGAGGCACCGCCATTTTCAGGGCAAGAGAGGAAGGTCACCCGGGCGTCGAGGATCCTATTCATCATAAAGAAATCCCTGAGGCAGACCCTACTGCTAATCTGCTGGATTCTTTTCCTACGTATCGGCCTACTGATCCTGAGGAGATAGACGACTTAGACTTAGAAGCGACTGGTGAGAGCCAGATGACACGACGTAAAGGGTGGAAGTTTATCCAGTGCTTTCTTAGGCAGCCCCAGTCGGATTGGCTGAGGCGGATGGGATCACTCCAGACCTGGCTGCGCTTCCTGTGCACCGGAGGGGCTGACGCTCAACGTATTCATCTAACGGTCCCTGATTACATGGCCGAGAAGATACGTGAGAGCAGCCGGTGCACCGATGTTTCCCAGTGTCGGGAAATATTGGCGAGCACCCAAGCGTTCCTTAGGGCGGAACAGGAGGTACGGCGCCTCGAAGGGAAAGTGGCAGAGAAGGAGGTCTTCATTGAAATGTGCTCTGAGCTCATGGAGCTACTGACAGCCCAACCGGATGATGCCCAAGAACAATTGGTGGAGGCGAGTCACCAAATGACCATACTTCAAACTGAGTGGGCGCAGGCACAAGCTAGGGTTGGTGAGCTTCACTTTGCGGCTGCCGATGAATAGAGAGCTGTCAAGGAGTGAGAAGCAGTCTTGGAGGCTACCAGCCAAAGGGTAGCGGCGTTGGAAAAATCAATCCAGCACGCTGATCCCTAAGGGCTCTGTTTCGGCCATCTCATGAACATTTTACTTTTACTGCTCAACCTTTTGATCCAATGAATGGACCAACCTAATTATCTGTACCCTTGGATTAATATGCTCACCATAATTTTGAAATGAATAACAACTCACCCCTAAGATCATGTGGGTCACACCCAATGTGAGAAGTAAATGATGTTTGTGTTATCATTTCATCCAACTGTGGGGAATTAACCAAGCTTCAAGCATCCGAACTCGGGCCTGGATTTCTAAGGAGAAGACCTCAGACCAATTGACATACCACCCTCTCAATGTGTACTGACACACGAGCGAGGCAATTCCAGGGGTATTGAAATCCCTCCGAACATAGGGAGATGAAAAAGGTGAATCACGTTTCCCAAATTCAGAACACTATAGGGGCGCGACGATGGAGGATAACTATTAACCGTGGCAGAAAAGCAGCATCCATATCGCATTGGCCAGAAATGGGGACAATAAATGAGGGCTGACCACTGACCATGTTCGCAACACGGGGCCTAACTCAAATATCATCGATCAGTCTTCCTGAACGTTGGACCAAGAAAGCAGGCGGACCAAGGTCTATCATCCATACTGTTACAATAGGCGGACCAAAGGTCTATCATCCATAGTGTTATAGCAGGCAGACCAAGGTCTATCATCCATACTATTAGGGGGTCCCATCATACATGACTAGTCTTCCAGGGCATTGGCCCAGGACAGTAGGCGGACCATAGGTCAATCATCCATATTGCTACAATAGGTGGACCAAAGGTCTATCATCCATATTGTTGCAGTAGCCGGACCAAGGTCTATCATCCATACTGTTAAGGGGTCCCATCAAACATGAAAGAGGATGAGGATCCGAATAAAGGGGAATGATAAGTGTGGAAAGTGGAGTGGTGGTTTGTTTGAAAAGAGTCCAACACTCCCAAAATTGTGCCACCATGGCTGAGGCGCATTAGGCGGACGTATTAACCTGGTCATGGATCATCCCAATTTTCAGACAGGACCTCTCTAGCGAGAGAACTGTCACTTCCCACCATCACTATGGGGCATCCCGAACTTATTCGGGGTAGATGTCGCAACTACACCACTCCCCAAGAAGTCAGGATGAGGGGCCGATAGTAAGGATGGACAGGATTTGGCAATCCCTGGGGCTGGACCCAAGATGGAATGTCCAGCAATTCCTACGTATCCCATTAGTATGGGAATCAAGCCACATGTAGTTCTTGAAGCACAGTTTAGCGTCATGTAGGATGATAAGACAAGAAGGCTAATTCTTAGAACGGGGTGTGCGGGGTTCATCTATTGCAACCCCGACGTGAATGAGGGCATAATCCCACACTACGCCACGTAGTCCCATGGTCGGGGTCCCGAAGGCGGGACCGAAGAGACGAACTAGCTGAACTTGATCTGGACCCAAAGACATGAGGTTTGGGTGTTCCTACGTATCTCATTAAGATGAGAATCAAGCCAGACGTAGTTATTAAGAGATCTTAGTTTATGGTCTTAGAGTTCGGACCAAAGGGGCCTAGATGTAGGAAAAAATGCATTTTTGGGTCATGCAGGACTCCGAAAGGATCTTAGTTTTAGGTCTTAGAACTCAGACCAAAGGGGTCATTAAGAAGGGCAGGAGACGCATAGTAAAGTGACTGAAGCAACCCATCATTAATGAGGATGGGGTCCTGCTTACCATGTGCTCCTTAGGGACATGTTTAGGCCAAGGGACCGAACACGAATAGTTAGGCTGTGCCTATGGGGAAGTACCCAGGTGCTCCTACGTATCTCATAAGAATGAGAATCAAGCCATACGTAGTTCTTGAGGGGTGGCATGGCATGACATGGTGCTCGCGCAAAGGATGAAGGGGGCGTGCGGGTCTATCCCTCGCACCAAAAGAAGCGGTATTTGATATATCTTGTTTGTCCTTGAAGGTGAATGGTTTTTCTTTTGTGGAGAGATTGTCCTAGGTTATAAATTCCCGACGTCGCCACAATAATCAAGCCATAACAGGCATTGAAAAATGGTATGGCAATTGACCAATACCCGGCGTGATGTCCCCTATAGGGATGTCACCACAATGCAGTGTCGTTTTTTGTCATGTGACCAGGATGATATCATCACAGTTTATGGTCATGTGGTGGACCTGATAACACAGTTTAAGGTCGTATGGCTTCGACTTGACAACACAGTTTAAGGTCGTATGTCTTGGACCTCAGGGAACACGCGCGATGCGATAAGGCGCACCCAGGGTGGGTGAGGACATAGTCTCATACCATTACCACGGGCAGTTCCGGGAGAGGAGCCTCAGGCCAAGGAGTTGACGAGGGTCCGACAATCAGGGGGCAGAAGAGGCTAGCTTCCAGCTAAGATGGTCCTGAAATGCAATGTTTGGGCGACTCCTCATTTCCCATGGAGATGAGGGTCAAGCTATGCACAATCCTTAGAGAAAACCCAAGCACATACTCTAGCACTCAGATCACGGGAGCCCCGGGAGACACCATTACGCAGATTTGTCCATCTAACGTGTGGAGGTGTACTGAGGGCTAGTGCAAGGAGTGTCAAAATTCCACCTTGACATGATGGGGTGGAACACAATGTGAATCATACAACCAACATTTAGGGCCCGAAGGAGCCGGCGTGGTGACCTAAGATTACTGCTGACCATGTTCGCAACACATCATCCTATCACATTAGCCTAGAATGGGGAAAACAAATGAGCATAGACCACTGACCATGTTCGTAACATGGTATTTGTATCAATTTTTTGTCTGGAAACCTCAGGGGCATTGGCCCGTGACAGTAGGAGAGCCCTTAGGTATTGTATCCAAGCCATTATTGGGGGTCCCTCCGGGTGTGAGAGATAACGGGGGCTCGAATGAAAGGGAGCATGAAGCTTGGAAAGCGGACGAAAACTTTCCTAAGTCGAATCTGACACTCCAGGTCCTAGACCCGAGTACTCTGAGCACATTAGTGGACCATTGGAAAGGGTCAAAGGGCTCAGTTTGAGAGCGGCCAAAAGATGGTAGATTCCCGGGAGAGGGGCATAGTGCCAAAACCATGTATTACACCTATATATCCCCTCGCTGGGAGGGACTGGCCAAGATACTGAGGTGACCGGGAGATTATGGGATCTCCTAAGAGATGGGGCTGGACCTGAATCCTATACGTTTAGGTGGTCCTACATATCCCATAAAGAGGGAATCAAGCCTCACGTAGTTCTAAAAACACAGTTTAACGTCATGTAGGACAATAAGGGGCATTTCTTCCAGGAATGTGTATGGCATGGCGGGTAACCCCTAGTGAATGGGGACATAGTCCTACACTACACCGCACACTCTGGGTAATGACTGGGTTAAGGGGGCTGAGAAGTCCAAGGGGCCTGAGGCTGGGTCTCGGTCAGGGGGACCTGATAGGCTTGCAGTTTAACGTCTTGCAGTAAGGACGAACATGCAGTTTAAGGTCATGGTAGACCATAAGGGTCTTAGTTTAAGGTCTTAGAACTCGGACCAAAGGGGACCAGATGTGGGTCCAAGTGTAGTTTAAGGTCGTGCAGGACCGTTATCCAGTTTATGTTCATGGGGGACCCTTATCCAGTTTAAGGTCTTGGGGGACCCTAGGGGTCCAAATGTAGGACCAAATGCAGTTTAGGGTCATGCAGGACCCTAGGGCCTCAAGAAAAGTATTGCTTGAGGAACTTGGTGTCGGTGGGAGGATTTACATGCTCTCCATCCACAGTCACTAGGGAATACGCACCATTGGGATAGACCTTATGGATGATGAAAGGCCCCTCCCATTTAGGTTCCAACTTGGGTGGTTTCCTTCTGGGAATCATTGGTGCCCTGAGGGCCAGTACCAGATCGCCTTACAGGAAAGAGCGGAGGCAAACCTTCTTGTTGAAAGCTCGAGTCATCCTACTCTGATTCCTTTCCAGGTTGTGCAAAGAGCAAAGCCTAATCTCGTCTAGCGCTTCCAATTCAGCTAAACGGATTTCAGCAACTCTATCGGGTGCATGCTGGTCGTAGACCACTGTGCGCAATGAGGGCAATTGAATCTCGATAGGCAGGACGACCTCAGCTCCGTACACCCGGGAATACAGAGTCACCTGGGTGGAGTTACGAGTCATCGTTCTGTAAGCCCAGAGGGTATTGGGGAGCTTGTCCATCCAACTTTTATTATTGTGACCAAAGATTTTTTGCAGAATCATAGAGAGGGTTTTGTTAAACGCCTCGATCTGTCCATTCGCCTGTGTGTGATAGCGGGAGGTATGGTTAGAGAGAATGTTGTACTTGGCGTATAGTTTCTTCAGCTCGGCTGCTCGGAAGTTGGTTCTGTTATCCGTGAGGATAGTGTGAGGTACTCCAAATCGATATATGATGTTGGAACTCACAAAGTCAGCGATAGAACGGGCTTTGACTTCCTTGAGCGGAATTGCCTCTGCCCACTTGGAAAAGAAAACTGTAGCGGTCAAGATGAACCGGCATTAGCGAGTAGTATCCGGTGGATAAGGTCCTACGACATCCAACCCCCAGATTGCAAAGGGCCAAGAATACTTGGTAGTGTAAAGGGGCTCTGGTGGCCGATGAAAAAAGTTGGCATGAACTTGGAACACGTGACACCTCTTGGAAAACTCGATGCAGTCATGGATCATGGAGGGCCAAAAGTACCCCAGCCTCCGAATCTGGTGAGACAACTTTGACCCGGCCTGTTGGGCGCCACAGGAACCAGCATGAACTTCTTGCATGACCTAAGGGATCTCGACTCCTTGAAGACAACAGAGGATAACATCATCAAATCTGTGTCTGTAAAAGAGCTGCTCAAGGCTGGGACTGCTCTGAAGGGTAAACTGCAGCGCGCGGCGTCATATTCGCTCACGCTCGGCTTGTTCTGACGGAAGATTGTCGTGTTGGAGGTATTCAACCATGGGCTTCCTTCAGTCAGGAACTACTTAGACTACCACATCTGAAGTCCTCGGGGATCCTGACGTAGGGGCACCAGTGGTGAGATGGTTCACCCATGGGCAATGATCATCCTCTGGTATAAAGGGAGCAGTGACCCTTCGGTGTGCCACGTGGATAATCAGGTAGACCAATTCAGGCTCTGCAAGCAATGTGTCTAGGCTGGCCAAAGCATCTGCTCGACTGTTCTATGACCGTGGAATATGAATGACCTCTGGCTGAAAAGAGAACTTAGCCATTAGATGGAGGGTGCACTCCAGAAATGGCATGAGTTCCGGCTTTCTAACAACATAGTCACCATTGACCTTCTTGATGACTATCTCGGAGTCTCCTTTCACATGCAGATGGGGCACATCAATCTCAAGAGCCAGCTCGAGGTCGGTGATGAGGGCATGATATTCTGCCTCATTGTTGGTGCAGCCTTCTGACAACAGGAACGGATATGGCAGAACGGCTTGCTCCGAGGTGATGAAGAAGACACCCAGGCCCACTCTGTTGAGCCTAGGATCGTTGAGCCTTCTACCGGTGGGGCTCCGGGAGGCACCGTCAAAGTGCATCTGCCAGCATGGGATGGCATGATCGACTGAGAGGATTATCTCATCAGGAAAGCCTAGATCTAGTGGCTGATCCGTAGAGGTTGGGTGGGAAACTAAGAAGTCTGCCATTGCCTGTCCTTTGATATCCTTATGAGGTACGAACCAAATGTCGAACTGCTGAAGGATCACAGCCCAGCGCTTCAATTGGCCCATCAACATAGGTCGGTTTAGGATGTATTTCAACGGGTCTACCTGAGAGACCAGCTGTACCACGTGGTGCTTCAAGTAGTGCCGCAATTTCTGCACGGAAAATACGAGCACCAAGCAGCTCTTCTCGATGGGAGAATATCTAACTTCCATATCGAGGAGCATGTGTCTGAGGTAGTAGAGGTTATTCTTTGTTCCCTCGTTGTTCTTCTGGGCGATAAGTGCACTGAGGGATCTTTCCAAGGCGGTCACGTAAAGGACCAGCGGATTTCTGTAAACGGGTGGCATCAAGACCGGAGGTTGGAGTAGATACTGCTTGACTTCCTAAAAGGCGGTCAAACACTCTCCGTTCCATTCATAGGCGACGCCTTTCTTCATGATTCGGACAAAGGGATTACACTTTCCGTCCAGATTTGCAATGAATCGACGTATATAGGCTATGTGGATTTGGAGGCCTCTGAGCTCCTGAATATTACTCGGGGGAGGCATCTGGCTAATGGCCTTGATCTTTTCCAGGTCGATCTCGATGCCTTAGTATCTAACAACAAATCCAAGAAACTTTCCGGAGGTGACCCCAAAGGCACACTCCAACAGGTTCATCTTTAGGTGGCGAGAAAGGAGGAATCTGGAAACTTTCTCAAGGTCTTTGAGATGGTCCTGGCGCTGGCGAGATTTAACCACCAGATCTTCCACGTAGCACTCCACCAGTGTCCCGAGAACTGGCTTGAATATGTGATGCATGGCTCGTTGATAGGTGGCACCTGTATTTTTCAGGTCGAAGAGCATAACCCGGTAACAGAAAGTACCTTGGGGGGCCTTGAAGGCAGTGAACTCTTCATCCTTGGGGTCCATCGGGATCTGGTTGTACCTGGAATACCCATCCATGAAGGAGAGGGCTTAGAACTCGTTCATGTCATCGATTAACAAATCTGTCACTAGAAGGGGAAAATCATCCTTCGAACAGTGGCGATTATGATCACGGAAGTCGATAGAGACCCTGATATGTTTGTTATTCTTCCTGACCGGCATTATGTTGGCTAGCCACCGGGGGTACTGAACTTCTTTGATGAAGTTGGATTTGATTAGATTATCAACTTCATTCTCAACCATGGCATCGTGAGAGGGGTGCATCATTTTGGGAGGCTTCTTGAACCCGTGATGGTTTGCCAGAAGGCCAAGGCGGTGGACGGATACCTGAGGATCTAATCCTGGAATCTCGTCATAATTCCAAGTGAACACATCACGATGTTGTCTAAGAAAGTCCACGTACTATTGCCACTCCTTGGGAGGCATAGCGGCGCTGACCAATGTGGGTCTTGGGTTTGCCTCACTTCCGAGGTTCACCTGCACTAACCTGTCGACCGTGGTGGAGATGCCCTCCTCAAAGGTAGGGGGAGCATCTTCCATGTCCTCCTCTCCACTTATGGAGGGACCATCCATGGGGGGATCTGCTTCAGGGCTACCAGACCCTAATGGGAAGCTGGTGCCGGCTTGGGCGGCAGTGGTCGTCACATTAGGAGACTCATGCACTACAGAGACCATGGTGACAAAGGTGGTTGATCTAATCCCATCTGATATTCAGCCCAAAGGGCCATGCTTTATGACATCGAAGCAGTAGTGGCGGGTCGGCTTGAGCTGGTTAATTCCATCCCAACTGAAGAGACATGTGTGATGAACTGCCGTTACCATGAGCCTGACGTCCCGATACTATACAGGGGTAGGAGGATCAGGGATCACCTGAGCCTGGTTGGTGTAGGAGTACGAGGTGATTTCCTGTCGCTGCTTAGACCTGGAAATATGCCTTCCCCTGGTACCCGAAACAACAAAGCACTGCCCCATGTTGGGGGTTGTGGCCTCCAACCGATGGATTGGGAAGACATAAACATCATCCAAACCCACCCAGGGATCACTAGTGACAGTGACGGGCTCGACCTCACCTGCCAGAACCTTCTTGTCCTTAATCTTGTAATAGTCGGCGTCCAGATAACGGGCTTCACAAGAGGCAAAAGGAGACGCATCTCCTTGGATCATGCCTACTCGACCATTAAGGGAGTATTTGAGGCACTGGTGATACAATGAGGGGACCGCTGCATGAAGGTGTAGCCACGGCCTGCCCATCAACGCATTGTTGGCGGTGTCCTTAGAGACAACCATGAATTCATTGTTTGCAATTAGGCCACCGAACTGGTTCTTCAAGAGAATTTTGCCGAGTGGAGTTTTCTCAGTCCTGTCATACCCCTGGATCCTAAGGTTGGTGGGGGTTAAATCATCCTCAGACAGACCCAATTTCCACAGTGTCCGAGTTGGGATTAGGTTAATCCCGGAACCCGAGTCAACAAGATAGTGTGGGACTTCCATGCCATTAAACTAGCCGGTGATGTACAGTGGGAGAATGTGCCCCTATATGGGAGGGTCTTAATCTTCATCACAGAATGAGATAACCACCTAACATTCGGTGTTCTCAATCGCCTCGGTGTTGAAGGCTTCTGCAGCCGCTACATCCGTCACAACCTGGAGGGGGCTCCTTAGGGCCTCAACGAGCGCCTCACGCATTTCGGACGATATGCGAAGAGCATAATGCATAGAGAGCCTTGCTGGAATGCTGGCCAGGTGCTTTAGAACATCATACATTCTGTCCAAATGCGAGCTTCTGCTCATGGAAGGTCACTCTGCGATTGGAGGCATGACGGCCCCTGCCGGCGGGACCGGTGGCTGACTGGTACTAGGCACATCTTGTTGTTAACTAGTCGAAGCCGGGAGAGTGGCTGCCTGATTAGGACCAGAAATCTAGGGTCAGCTGGTGGAAGGGCAGAGCTGGTCGTGGCATGGCTGAGGCAGTTCTGCCTCATCCAGCAACACAAACGGCGGTAGAGGTGAACCCGTCGACACCGGACGAAGGGGTCGTGTGTGATGAGATTTGTATTGGACTTGCTGCCTGGTCTCAATGGCGTGCACTGCCTGGCTAGAGGTTACAATTGTCATGCCTCGGAGATTGGTGTAGTTGTGGCTCCGCCAACGTTGGCAATGGTTGGGGACATTGGGAAGGTCCACCTGGTGTTCCTCATCGTCGGGAGTCAAAAAGAGATTTACCAACTCTACGGTGTTAACCGAAGCCTACCCCGGGCTTTCACTTGAGGAGTCATCCACTACCTGACAGAGTCTCGGAGGGATCCCCATATCTAGGGGCATAAAATCACCAAGAGTGCGGGATGACGATGACATGGGCAGGGCGTGTTCTTTCTTCTGGCGCTGCCACTTGCTCTTCTGGGTTGAGGTAGGCTGGGACGATGATGTTGAGGTAGCGCTCGCATATTCTGAGGGCTCTTGCTGATTGAGGCGGGCACGGATGATGCCATGGGAGTGGGTGACTATCTTGTGGGCCATCTAGTCATTATACTTCTGGGACCCACAGTCAGAAACCTGCTGCCACTCATCCTCGTCGCCACTACTGCCATCTGATCTCACGAAGACACCTGCCACTTCCGTCGGGACTGGGCCCAACCTGACTATGTTGTTGTCAATCTGGTCTTGGAGCCAGTCCTTGAACACATAGCATCACTGGATGGTTTTCTCTAGGTTCTGGTGATAAGGGCAGTAGTTAGGGTGATCAGTGAGACGTGCCTCTTCTGGCTTTCGGCACTCAGGCAGCCGCACGATCCTCTACTCCAAGGCACTACATAAATAACCGGGGACCTGGGCCTTGTCAAAAGAGTATGTCTGATTCATTTTTTCTGGAAAGGGGGATCTTGGTGGTTGTCCATGACCAGGGGCTGGAGGATCATGCTGAGGAGGTAGAGCCTGATTATCTCACCTAGGTGGTGGCGGTGCGTTACACAGAGGCGCCTGCCGATTTTGAGGCGGTCGCTTCTGGGCCAGAGGTTGTGCCTGTGGGGGTGGGCCCCTATGGGGATGCAGAGCTGGTCTCACTAGTAGCAACTCTAGCTGCCTGGGGCCCTCTATCTGGCCCACAGTAGTGGGCTCGGCTCTTACGGCTCTCCTTGCAGGGATCACAAGAGGCAGCGGGCGTGCCGGAATGGCCTGTTGTAGGGCTTCTTCGAGGCGTTGAGCCTTGTATGAGAAGTCTCAAAACCCTCCGGGGTAATTTTGAGTGATCAGAGAAGGAACCAGCTCTACCATGACGTTCCCTATGCACATTGTTAGTAATTTATTTTGAGTTAGTGGCTTGTCAAGGGAGTGTGTGAGCCTCTTCCACCGGGCGACGAAGTCCGTGACTCGCTCATCGGGCCTTTGTTTGCACCTGAAGAGTTCGATGATGTTCTTCTTCCAAGTTGTGGAACTGAACTGGTAGAGGAATTGCCTGCGAAGGTCATCCCAGCTATTCATAGATCTGATTGGAAGATGGTTGTACCAGACGAATGTTGGTCCTTCTAGTGTATGAACGAAGCAACGAATCTTGGCAGCCTCCTACTGCACCGGAGTCCTTAGCATAGGCATGCACCTCAAGTTGAAGTGGGACAGGTGATGTGGCGGGTCTCTGGTCCCGTTAAAGGGGGCGAAAGTGGGGTTCCCAAATCTCGGTGGGGCCGGCATGTCATCCACCCATGCTGGGTATGGCTTGTCGTCCGGTGGGATTGCCACTTGTCGAGTTTCTAGAGCCTCTAAGTGGGCAATGAGTGCCTCCATCAGATCTTATGGACATGGATTCCTATCCTGACAGGGATCTCGAACCACAAGAACATTGTCAGGCTCTTCAATCCGGTAGTCAAGCTCAGCAGCTCACGGGGCGGCTGGCGTAGCGGCTCTTGGGGCAGCGGGAGGAAACCGAGCGGGGTCCCTTGGGTGATCACGCCGCTCAGGAGGGTTCAGCGAAATGTATCGCACCCTCCTACCATGAGCCCCGGACTCTCCTCTGTCGGCGAACACAGCATGATCATGGTTGCCTGGGAGAATCTCATCGAGGGGTAGTTGTTTCTTCCCCTGCTATCCCGACATAGGATCAACGTAGTCAGGCCTCTACTCTGCAATGCGTTCGGCCAAGAGCTCATCAACCAGCCTCTTCTGATCAGCAAGCTATTAGTGCAGTGTGGCCTTCTCGAGATCTTCCTCTGCCTTCTACACCGAGGCAGATGGGTTAGTAAGCTTGACAGCCCCGACGTGCTCTTTTCCCATTTCGATGTTTTGGCTCAGTGTTAAGGCTTCAGTGGGTATGGGGATACCTAGAAGGTTCCTCTGTTGACTAGTAACCCTCCTGGATGGATCCATTAGTGGCTTGTCCTGAGGGGGTGAGTCCCCATCGAGAATTTCCACACTGTTTCCCTCTACGGAAAGGTCGGTCATGTTGACCGCCACTTCCCTTGGTGACATTCCCTCAGAGCCGCCCAGTGAGTCGGGTTGTCGGTGAATCACACTGAAAATAAGGGTAGCATACTGACCCCATCCACGGATGTGCACATGGGGGGTGGCCTCCTCGATAACCTTGTGGAGTATTTGAAAACTCTGGATGCATTGTTGCTGGAGGGCCCTGTGGTGGCCAAGTGACTCGGGGTGCCAAACCATGGGGAGCGCGGCCAGGTCGACCTGATGACACTGCTCACTGATATCCTCGAGATATGCTTGACTCCCAGGATAAGGCACTCGCTGATGGTGAATATGGGAATAAGTCACCCGGAGGGTCTGGCGGAAACATTCAAACTCTCCCGGGGTGAGTGATTCTGGAATATCAAAATCTAATCCTGCGATCGGCCAAAACTTCTCGGGGAAGTAGCCTTCTGCGAGGATGGTCCAGAAGCTCCACGACTTTGGTTCGGAATCCAGCCCTTGCTTCCCCTGCACATCAACCGAGAATGGTTGGGGAATAGGAAGTGGTGCCGAAGCAGGCTGCTGGGCTGGTGGGCTGGCCGACGGAGAATACGGCGAGCAGACCGATTGGCCGCCGAATCCTAAGTCATCCTCCAGGGGTTGTAGTCCTAGTTTCCACGTCATGATAGCTGGGGCTGGCGAACAGGCCTCATGTCACAGCGTCGGTGCTTGCCGAGGGTGTGTCATGTCGCGACTCTTCCTTCGGTCCCCAAAAAAGTTCTCCACCCTCTCTAACCGAGGTGGAAGGTGCTTCCAGAGAGGCCAATGGTAACTGCAAGTTTTATCCCTGGGGGTACGCCAAGTCCTCATCCTCATGGATATACCTTCGGAGGGAGGCAGGAATCATGTAGATCTCGTATTTGGGAAGTAAGAGGCTGACGCGCCGCATCCCCATCCCTTCCCTTGACCCAAAGGGTTGGGGGGAAGGTTCCATCGCCAAGTCATACTCTGCCTCAGAGTCCAAGAAACAGACTGGCTTGATTTCCATCCGGACATCCCTAACATTCCTCTTACGGCGACGACATATTGCCTTTCTGCCCCTGGGTGGCTCCTCAGGGCAAGGATGATTTCCGTCAAGGAGTCCCCTAGCTGTAATAGTGTTGGGGCAGAGAGGACTGAAGGTTGGGGTGCGAGAAGCACCAGGAAAGAGGTTGAAAGGGACATGGAGAGGACCACTTTGTTGGTGAGCGACCGTATATGCAACGACTCCATACTCGCGACCAGTGATAGGGTAAGTGACCTCATACCCAGTGCAGTGAGCGCTAGAAAAAGCCATACCCAGAGCGTAGCTATCACGGAGAAGCCTTCTGCTTTCCGGATTGGTGGCATGGAGTAGGCCTTCATGGTGGGTGGCACTACCGTGGATTGGCCCGCGGTGGCCATTTCCTGTGCCCGTGACCGGGAGAGTTGACCCAACCTGCCTGCAGGGCGTTCGGGGCCTCGATCTGAGTCAGGCATGTGACTACCCCAGCTCAACGTGTGTGGGGGTCTGGTAACAGGAGTCAGTAGTGGCTCAGGCCATAGTGGTTGCTGATGTTGGTTCCCTAGGGCGGGCATTCTCTTCAGCTCGCACCTGACGTTAGCATCGGGTCAGATGGGTTGGAGATGGTAGTGAGGGCACATAGATCGCCTGCTCCTCAGTCCGGGGAGTCAGGCGGCGACGTCGAAACAACCTTGCAGGGGCCCTTTCCATGGACCCTTGAAACGGGTCCTCGATCGGGAAAACTCGGACATCCCCCACCTCATTGGAGTAGGGAAGGGAGGTGTCAAGGCACTCAGGGGATAGGCTCATGAAACGGTTGAATGTCAGATTTGGGAGTGGTGGCTCCCGGCACGGCCCCCAGGGGCGGTGATAGTGGTGAGGCGCAGCTGCCTCTAGATCCAAATGGGCCATGTCCCTGGTGGGGATGACCCCTTCCTCCTCGTACCTACGAACCAGTTCATTGATCACCCTTTGCTGGACGATCTCTGACAAGGAGAGGGGGCGTGAGTGGCCAATAGTTACGGCGGTCGGAGTCAGTTGTGGAAATGGTGGGACCGCACGGAGTAGTTGCGTTGGTACTACCCCTGCCCCTGCGCCCGTGGGCAGGTGGCGATCGAGCTCCGGATGCAACGATCTGATTCCTAGAAGCAGGGAGATGAACCCATTAATACTAACAGGAAAAGAAATTGACAACCAATAGCCCAGCTCCATTCCGTATTCCGTGGTCGGTAAGAGGGATCCACACTAACGACGTCGCAGAATGGAGTGCTCAACGTCCTGACTGCCCCAACCCTTGGCGGGTTTCACATCCCGGTGCTGGGTGCCCGGACCTGGTGACATGATAATCTTCCGACACCCCGAATGCTACCAGTATTCATATTGATGAGAAGAGATTCACGTCAGGTTCACCATTTTCTAGTTCCGAAGCTTTCCGTCAGGGCATGTTTGCGCATCCGTCATGCAGGGGGAGGATGCGTGGCATCATTCCCCCACATTCCCGCTTTCCAAAGGCATGCGGCTTCCATTCCTTGTTTAGGGAAATCTGCTCCTTGATCGAAACCGGGATGATGTGATGTCAGTTCTTCCTTCCGTTGATTCCTCCTCAGAGTTCATCACCTAGTCCGGGTCTCCCTCATAGATTTAAGATGGGTTCGTGAATCTCGTTCCCGGTGCCATATCTCCATGGACGCCAGTTAATTACGTTGCTTCCGTCGAGACGCTCCAAGGGGTCCGGTCGAGGCAGCAACCTTCGGTGATGAGAATGGTCATGCTGGAGTGTCTTTGGCATGTCTTGACACTAGGGGATTGGTATTTCTGCCTTCTGTCCCTTATTATAGGGCTTCTCGAGGGCACAGAAGCCCGAGGCATCCCGCATCAAACGCGGCGAATTGTGTACCATCTGAGGCTTTCCTCATCTTTCCATGTTTAACACGAGGTATGCCACGAGTTTAACATCTTGCGGAGATGGATCGAACTGATCAAAACACTGGGATTGGATCAGATTAAAGGACCCCCTAGGGGGAACACCGATATTGGGACCAGCACGTGGGTGGTTTCCTGGATACTATGGATTGGAATGAGGTGGTATGATCCCAGCGGGATGTGGTGGCCCGGGTAGGAATCAGGATGGGTGATGTATTGAAGAGGATCTTGAACCTTATAGAGGCTTCCTATGTATCCCCACGGTTGGGAATCAAAGTCCGCGTAGTTCAGTGATACAGCGGGACACCTAAAGAAGTGACCCATGAAAATGAACGCATGGATTGGATCCTAGAAAAGTAAGACCTTAGGGCTAGGGCATGAGCTTCTCGAGGCACGTGGGCTCGAGGGAGAGTTCAGGATGAGCCGTGGGTGTTGGATATGGGGCTTATGCTCTGAGGCAGCCCATGATGGTGGACATGGGGCTTACACTCTGGGGCAGCCCATAAAGGTGGTTGTGAACCGACGCAGAGGGGTCGTAACAACTGAGTGATGGGCTTGAACCTCTTGGAGGCTTCCTACATACCATTCATTAGCACGGATCAAAGTCCACGCAGTTTAGGGAATACAGTTTAACGTCATACGGGACGAAGGCATACAGTTTAATGTCATGTATGACGAAGGCATATAGTTTAACATTATGCGGGACGAAGGCATGGGGCTTACGCTCTGAGGCATCCCATGGGATTAGTGAACCAACATGAAAGAGGGGTCGGAACGACTGGGTAATGGGCTTGAACCTAGTGGAGGCTTCCTACGTACCATGCATTAGCACGGATCAAAGTCCATGTAGTTCGTTGGTATGGGGCATACGCTCTGAGGCAGCCCATGATGGTTTTCATGGTCGACGCTCACTCTAAGACCACGTGATTCATGCTCAGTGTGAGAAACAAGAGGCAGCAGGGACCAGACGATCACGTCGCGAAGGGTGCATCTGTGAGAAGCGGAAAGGGGCTTACGTTTTGAGCGGCCCAAAGAATAAACAGACGATTACACGTGGTTAGCAGCCCTTAGTGCCAGGGCTTACTCCAGGATGGAGGCCCGTGATGCGACAAATCACATAGGGAGAGGGATTTAGGACCGAACAAAGGAGATGCCTCGTTCCCTATCATGCCCTCCACTGGCTTTGGCAGTGGGGAATTAGGGAGGTTCATGGGTGAAACCTTCCGTAAGAGAGGCTAGGGGCTTATGCTCTGAGGAAGCCCTTCCCCCATGGACAAACTCCACTCCGAGAGGGAGGATCTCATTCCATGTGAGGAATAATCCATTCCCGTGGAGATGAGAGGTGTAAAGAATGTCCGATCCGGGGGGGACCCAGCGTGCGAGGCACGGGGTCAGGCCACAGTTTAACGTCATGTGTTGAGGTTGAAGTGCTTGGAAGTTTAAAATCCTGCAGCATGGACAAGGTGGGTTCACTCCACACCCCTAGGGCATACATGCCCAATGCCCTCTACCCCTTGTGGGAGGGAAGGCATCATCAAGGCTGTAGTCAAGGGGGGCCGCAGGGCAAACCATCGAGGGGTCCACGTTATCATGGCTTTGCAAAGAAGCAATCGCCATTAGTGTGCCTATGCGAAGAAGCATAAGTCAAAGCAACACAATGGGAAACACCATCAAAGGGACTTTGAGGTTGCTTCGTACGAGCCTGGAAGGCTGTACGGGAAAACAACGCATGGTGTGCATGCCCAGAATGGAGGACATCAGGCGCCTATGCAGGGAGGCACCCAGGGGGTGCAAAGGTTAGGGGTCCTGGGTTTTGTGCACAAAACACCAAGATGGAGCACAATTGGGGCAGCAAGATTGCGCGTGGTGAGGGGGATTGCATGCAAAGGGCTTGGATTGTGCGTGAGGTCATTGTTCGATCCCTGTGGTATTGAAAAACCTAACGAAGGGTTTCACGCAATTTGGAAGGAATTGCGCACAATTGGATGGAATTGCGTGCAAGGGTAAAGGATTGCGCGCAAAGGAAGAACCCAGAAGAGTTTGGAAAATTCACTTATGCTAGTGGGGTTGCGCACGAAGGCGAACCCTGGGGCGAGGTTGCGTGAAAAGGGGGATTACCTGGAAGTCATATTGTGTGTGCGGGAGTCTGAATTGCGCGCACGGGAGCTAGTCTGAATTCCTCAACCCCCTACCAGTCAGGGTTGCCTTTTATTTATAGGCATTCATCTTCACGGAATCAGGGCAGCATGCGAAATCTTCTGTGCTTGGACCATTCGGCGCGCAAGTACTCCCTGCGCGGAACCGGGCGCGCAAAATTGTGCGCCCGGCCAGCTCTCTTTCGTGAATCCTGGGAGTGCTTCGCGCAAAAAAACATTTTTCCGTGTGAGTACCCTTTAATTTTGTGCACCCCTTCCAGGTCCTCTGGGTTGGGCCTCTGACTCTGAATATGACTTTGCTTCATTAGTTTGAAACTTCCTCCAGGAGTTACAGACTTTTTTCGGCATCTACAAATGGTTTTTTAAAGATTTATCCAGGATCACATCTTTAATGAGTACTTTAAATTGTAAGGGTTTAAATTTTGAATGGAATTATGACTTTTAGTGATTTTTTGAGGATATAAATATGAGGTTGACTTCATCAATAGTTTTTTATTCTTCTAGAACCTGGTTTGGATTATGATGATTTTTGATATTCTTCTTGTACTGGTTTGGGATGTGTCTTGATGTAGGGGAAACAGGTGGTGGATTATAGCTCAAGCCATATATGACCTCATTAAAAGAACTACCCCACCCATGGTGTTGAGTTAGAATGAGTTTTGAATGCCTTAAAATTTTGGTGTCACACTCTCTTTAGGGAGCGGATTATAGTGTATTTAGATCATATGTGCCTAAAATATATTTTTACTCAGAGGGGTGTGAACTTGAAATAGAGATGATGGGTGGAGTGTCTTTATATTTTTTATTTTTATGTTGTGTACACTCCTGATAAATAATATGTGGTTATCGATGCTTTGATAAAAAAATGTACTCACACAAGGTGTGAATGAATCATTTGAGGAGTGGTCTCTGATGAGTTTTTATCTTAGAAGAGCTTGGGATTGGAGAAGGTTGGTGGAATGGTGTTCTTAGATTAGATGAAAGATAACTCATCTTTTTATGAGTGAGTTAAGCTTGAGTAGGTAGCAGAAACAAGTTCCAATTCTATAGTAAAACCCCTTATGGTGGGGAGACCATAGGTGAGTGATATCGGTCTCCCAGTCACACTTTTTTCTTTTCTGATAGGTTGTTTGTTCTGTTTTCCCTAAGGAAGGATTTGTTATAAATTTGACATTTGTCTTGTTGGTCTATGCACCCTAGGGTTACCAAAATGTATTAAGGCTTAATATGTCAGTATTGGTGGAAGGGGTGAGTTGTTCGGTTGTGGATTTTGTATTGTGGTGTATTAATTATTAGATAACTAAGACAGAATACCTAATACCTATGGTTTTTTTAGAGAAATTACCCATTTCAATATGGAAGTTGGATGATATTTCCATGGACTTCATCATTTGTTTGACACATACTTCTAGTGGGAAGGATTAAATTGGGATATCATTGATCGACTCATAAAATCAGCACATTTACTCCTTATTAAGGAGATAACAAAGGTGGAACTTCTTGGGGACTTTTATTTCCAAGATATTTTGAGACTTCACAAGGTTCCCTCTATGGTTGTATCTAATAGTGAATAGGGGTTCTTGTCTAGGTTCTATAAAGGTTTGTAAAAGGTGATGGGTACCCAGATTAGATTGATCATAGCTTATTATATTTATATGGATCGACATATAGAGAGTACTATCTATGTTCTTGAGGATATGCTCCATGATTTCTTGGTTTATTTTGGAGGATATTGGGAAAATCATTTAACTATAGTAAAGTTTTACTATAAAAATAGTTATCAATCCTCAATTAAAATGGTTTCATTTTAGTATTTGCATGGGAATCCATTTAGATCTCCCTTATACTGGGCAGATTTGAGAGAGCATTCCTTGGTTGGATTGAGTCTCATTCAGGAGACAAAAAAGATGGTGCAGTTGATCCAGGTGAGATTGATCATGGTATAGAATCATCATAAATCTTATGTGGACCATCATCATTGACCGATGGTGTTTGAGGTTGGTGATTGATATTTTTATAGAGTTTCACCTCACTTTGGGACATTATCCATTGGGTAAGTAGCGTAAGTTGGAACTAAGGTGTGTGATCCCATTTGAGATCAATGGATGACTAGGAAATGTGGCCTATTAGTAGGACTTACCACCTGGCTTGCCTTTTATCCATGATGTGTTTCATGTTTCCTAGATGAGGAGGTATATACCATATCCTTCCCATGTGATTGGATGGAAGGATATTGATCTTAAGACAAACACCACCTTGGTTGAGCACCCAATTAAGATTATAGATCACCGAGAGAAGGTACTACATGGTAAAATGATTCCTCTTATGTGGGTACTATAGTAGTGAGAACATGATTTCCATGAGACATGGGAGAGTTAATTTTTAATGAGGCAAAAATGACCTTTACATTTTGTGAGTTTGGGAATCTGACAGCTTTTTGGGAGTATAATGTTTTTATGGTGGGGAGATTGTAACAACCCATTACATTTTTTAGGTACCCCCATTTTGTTTAATCTTTGTTGATCATCCATGTTTCAGTGTGTTTGTGAGATTTTCAGGGATAAAGAACCTTTTTTGGGGGAAATGAGATAATTTTTAGGGATGTATGTTTCTTTGAATTAATAGATTCTGGATATAAATTTTTCAAATACATAGTAGGGTTCTTCCCAAGTTTGGAGAATTCTTGAAGTGGAATTTTTGATTTTTTATGAATAAACCTATAGTTTCGGTAATATGTTGGGTGATTATACACCATGTAATGTTCACCAGGAAGATTTCTTAAAATAGGTTCGGGGCATGAAGGGTTTACATGTTCTATAACTAGTCCATATTTTATATAGACAAATGTTTTTAATAAAAAGGTGATGTGTTTTTGGAATACTTGAGATTTTTGGATTACACAACATGTAATGGGTTTACATGCCATGTAATTATCACAAGTTGGGTTGTTAGGGTTATTCACAGGTGATTTTTCTTTTCATTTATCTACAACCCTTATCCCTCTCAACCTAGAAGATCCTAGGGTTGATTTTGGGGACTTCTGACCATTCGGGGTCATTTTGTTTAGTGTTTAAATATTGTTGTGGTTGTGGTGCATCTCTTCGGGTACGCATTCCTTTTGGTTATTCTTTGACTTTGGTCACAGTTGTAGTTATTATAGAATCCCACCTTTTTATTTCATAACTTTACATTAAATTTTACATATAGAGGATCTTTGAAGTCTAGTGTCTTGGTAATAAGGAACAAAAAAACTTGAATTCAACATAAAACATTATTATAAACCACTTTTAAGGCTTTATCATAAGTTCTTCCTAAGTAAAATTACTTCATCTCATAACCTGGAGACATACATTCAAAGGAAAGGGTGGGTAGAAGGCCTAGTAAGGTAAACAAGGGAATCAATTTACTTGTGACATCAATAAGAACCTGAGTAAAAACATAAGGACATGAGATACGGAATTATAGAAATATCATAATAAAAATAACATGAATAATAACTTGAATATATGGCTACAACATTTCATTTAGACATTCATGAACATATCACCAAGATTTATCCACGAGGTGTCATAAAAATCACCAAGGTAATTTACCAAGGTATCGTGAAACTTGTCATATCTTGAGATTAATTATTTACCCAATGAATTGGAGAGCTATCAGGGTGCACCCTTAATATGTTTTTACTTTCATGTGATCCACAAAGATTATAATCAAGCATTTCATAAATAACCCATAGAGAATAAAAGAAATCGGTTTCATTTCAAAATTGTTACATTTTAAGAGTGCTTAATAATAAGATCATTATATCATTTATAACCCATGGAAATGGAGTGAGGTTTATATGTATGTCAATTCCAGAATAAAATATATCATTTTTATATATTCATGAACACCCATTGAAACTAAATAGTTCTGGGTACTCACATAAATAAACAAGAGAATTTCTTGAGAGAAAGAGATAACAATTTTGAGACGAAATTTCTACAGCATAATGGCACTATAACATGGTTTTAGAAAACATTGAAAAGAGAGGGTAAAAGGGTAAAACACTCATAAATAATATATAATATAGTATTGGTACTTAATAAGATCATGGTATGAATATTTGAATGACATACCACATGAAAAGGAAACATGAAAGAAAAGAGAAGATGTGATTTCTTTTACGAGAAATTCGGCAGCCTAATGGCATCACTTAAAATTTCAGAAAACAAATTGTTGAGAGTGTAAAGGGTCTCTCAACAATTAGACAGGAAATGGAAAGTAATGAGAACATATAAAAACATACCCTCAACATAAATATATGGAAACTAGAATACACAACATAAACGAATTCATGACATAAAAGAGGAGGGTGAAAGGATCCCTTACCTTGAAGAGTAACTTTGAAAGCTTGAAAGTAGGGACCTTGGGAGGCTTGAGGGCACCTTGGGAGGACTCTTTGGGAGGTAATGAGACCATAAATTCGTTGAGGATGATTTTGTAAAGAAATGAATGAGGTAAATGTCTTGGTATTTATAAGAAAAGTGAGTGAATAAATTATTAATTTCCAAGGGACACCTCATCGGTGGTATTTGCAAAACCATGGGCTTGAACATGGTGTTTTCCCATAGTATTGGCCACTTGGGACACCTCATAGCATATATCACTATTCATAAGTCGATCAGAAAGCTTACATCATCATTACATCATAAATGATGTCATTAAAGACCCGAAACTCCAAACTGCATTTTCAATATTCACCGATAAGTCAACTGTTTCAGAAAATCCCCAAAAATTTACCCTAACCTAATATTAATGATCTGAATTCAAAAATTAAGTCCATTTTATGAAAATAATATTTTTAATATTTTTAATTTAATTTTTAAATAAAATCATTATTTATTCCAAAAATACAATTTTAAAACTATAACTCATTTTGTAACACATTAAAAAGTAATCATGGTCCGATAAAATTATCTTAAAACCATAAGATAATAAAGTAAAAATTTATGATTAAATTTTATGAAGATAAATTTACATTTTAAATTATCATATTAATTATAAAATTTTAAATAAAATACTTATGGCATACAAAAATAAAAAAACATAAACTATGATCATTTTTTTCACTTTTAAGATCTCTAAAATGTATTTATACATTAATGGGTGAAGTTTCTATTTTTTTGGTCAAATTACTATTCATTACTATTCATATGGGTATGTTACTATTCTTACTTTACTATTAAATAAAAACCAAGTTGATCTTATTAGACTCTAAATTTCTCACTGATCACAACTGTATAAGACCATTTTTTGAAAATCATTTCACATTATAAATTATTTAATGAATACAAAAATATTTTAAAATACCCTTTTTTCCTAAATTCATCAATAATACACATACTATATTTATCTGGATATTTTAAATTCATGAAATTTTCCATAATAAGAAATAACAATTTTATTTATATAAAAGTATTACACAAAGCAGCTAAGGTCTCGTTACATAGCCCCTTATAACACCAGCATAGGACCTAAGTATAAGGTGTGCTATGGTGATAAAATCTTGGGGTGGCTCAGACAACATTTCCTGAGTAGTGATTTCTATCAGCTTGAACTTCTCCCATAGACGATTCTATTCAAGATTCATACGTTGAAGTTCAGCTTGGGCTTGGTCCAAAGCAAAGCCCAGTGATGCTACCACCTTCCCAAGCTCCGAGAGATGGGCTTCATATGGCTCAACTCTACTGGATGAGTCCATTCAATCTTCTTTCTGTATTAATTAACCTAGATAACCATATTTATAAAAACTCAACATTAAGATTATAGTTTCCAATGGTCACATAATAGTCAAAACCCAACGGTCTAATTTCAATTATACCCACTTCATTAATTAAAGGATATAATTTTGTTGAGTATAAAATAAAATAACACATAAAATTAAGAAACAAAAATAATTAAAAAGTTCGGGTCGTTACATTCTTCCCCCCTTAAGAAATGTCGTCCCTGAAATTTTATCTCATACCCTCTGATGGGAAAAGATGTGGGTACCTCTATCTCATAGACTCCTCCGGTTCCCACGTGGCTTCTTCATATTTTTGGTTCCTCCACAACACCTTAACAAGGTGGGTAGTCATGTTGCGTAGAACCTTGTCTATACGATCCAAGATCTCCACCTATTGCTCCTCATAAGAGAGGTCATGTACCAGTTGTACCACCTCTGGATTTAGTACATGTCAAGGGTCAGGTATGTACTTCCTCAAGAGGGATACGTAGAAGAAATCATGATCTTGGGCTAGATTTGGAGGAAGTGCAATCCAATAGGTCACTACTCCCACACGATCAAGGATTTCATATGGGCCAATGTACCAAGGTATGAGCTTCCCTTTCTTCCCAAACCTCATGAATCTCTTCCAAGGTGAAATCCAAAGAAAGACTTTGTCACCAACATCAAACTACAAGTCCGTTCGATGGTTGTCGGCATAGCTCTTTTGCTGACTCTGAGCAGCCTTAATGTGTTGTTGGATGGCGTGGACCTTTTCTGTCATCTCTTACACAAGATCAGGCCCAAGAAGCTTTCTCTCCCTAGCTTCATCCCAACAAGTAGGAGTTCTACATTGCTTCCCATATAAAGCTTCATAGGGTGCCATTTGAATGATCTAGTGGAAGATGTTGTTATAAGAGAACTCAACTAAAGAGATATGTTGATCACATCCACCTTTAAATTCAATTGAGCAAGTTCTCAGCATGTCCTGGAGTGTTTGAATAGTCCTTTTAGATTGGATATCAGTTTGGGGTGATAGGCCTTACTGAAATTCGATTCAGTGCTCAGAGATTGTTGAAGACTTCTCCAGAATTTTGATGTGAACCTTGGATCACGATCAGATACGATAGAAAGTGGAACTCCATGCAGCCTTACCACTTCCTTCACGTAAATCCTGACAAGTTGATCAAGATATAAATCTTCCCGAATGGAGATAAAATGGGTAGTCCTGGTGAGATGGTCCATAATAACCCATATCACATTATTTCTTTTGGAATTTCTTGGGAGACCAGTGACGAAGTCCATAGTGATATTTTCCCACTTCCATGTTGGTATGGGTAGTGGTTGCAATACCCCTTTAGGAATTTGTCGCTCTTCTTTCACTTGCTGACATACCAGGCACCTTGAAGTGTAGTCAGCAATCTCCCTTATCATATTATCCCACCAATAATGATCATGAAGGTCCCTATAAATTTTCGTGCTACTAGGATGTATAGAGAAAGTAGAGTTATGAGCTTCATCCATCATCTCCTTCTTTATTTCCTGAATAGATTGAACACATAGTCTTGTACGAAATTTTAGTACACCTTCTTGATCAGTATTGAATTCAAGAAACTTCCCATCCTTTACAACCTCAAACTTCTTCTGTAACAAAGGATCTTATTTTTGATCTTTATTGATCTTCTCTAGTAGTGACGGTTGAGAAATCATTTGGGTTAGGGTTGATGATGTCCCTTCATTTATAATTCCCATGTTTAGTTTTTATAGGTAATTGATCAAAGGATCTCTTTGAATCCTCATAATGGATAGAACAACTGGGTCTTTCCTGTTTAATGCATCAGTGACTTTGTTTGCTCTTCCAGGATGATAATGAAGTGAACAATCAAAGTCATTAAGGAGTTCCAACCATCTCTTTTGTCTCATGTTCAATACCTTTTGTGTGAAAATATAATTCAAACTTTAATGGTCTATGTATATATCACATTTCTCCCCATAAAGATTGTGCCTCCTTATCTTCAAAGTAAAAAAAACCGCAGCCAGCTCCAGATCATGTGTAGGATAGTTCTGCTCATGAGTCTTCAAATTTCGAGATGCATAAGAAATGACCTTGTCATTTTGCATGAGGACTCACCCAAGACCTTTTAGAGATACATCTCTAAAAATAACGAATAATTCTCCACTTCAGGGAAGAGTTAACACAGAGGTAGTAACCAATATCTTCTTCATCCCTTTGAAACTTTCCTCACACTCCTTCATCCAGATGAACTTGACCCCTTTTTGAGCTAACTTGGTTAATGGATTAGAAAGTCATGAAATTTTTTTCACAAACCTCTGATAATATCTCGCTAATCCAAGGAAACTACGAATCTCATTTATTGTTGTAGGCTGAGGCCACTCCTCTATAACTTTTGTCATTGCAGGGTCAACTGTGATTCCTTCATTGGTAGCAATGTGCCCCAAGAAAGCAACTTGTTGTAACCAAAATTCACATTTACTGAACTTTCGAAAAATTCTATCCTTCGGTAGAGTTTGCAAAATTACCCTTAGATGATCCTCATGCTCCTCAAGAATTTTGGAATATATCAGAATATCATCAATAAAAACTACCACAAAGTTATCAAGGTAGTCTTTAAATACTCTATTCATCAAATCCATAAAAATAGAGGGTGAATTAGTCAGTCCTAAAGGAATAACAACAAACTCATAATGCCCATATCTTGATCAGAAGGTAGTTTTTGGAATATCTTCTTTATTCACCCTCAATTGATGATAACCATATTGAAGATCAATCTTAGAGAAGAATTGATCCCCATGAAGTTTGTCAAATATGTCATCAATTATTGGAATATGGTATTTGTTCATTACTATGATTCTGTTCAGTTCTCTATAATCAATGCATAGCCACATCGATCCATCCTTCTTCTTCACAAATAGAACATGTGCACCCCAAGGAGACACACTCAGTTGAATAAACCCCTTCTCCAAAAGATCTTGGATTTGTTTATTTAATTACTCTAGCTCTATATTTTACATCCTATATGGGGTATTTGATATTGGAAGAGATCCAGGTATGAGTTCAATGGAGAACTCTACCTCTCTTTTTGGGGGAGGTCCAGGCAACTCCTCAGAAAATAAGTCAATGTATTCCTGGACGATGGGTACATTTTCTATCCTAAAACTCTCATTTCTTTCTTCTTCTTCACCGATCAATTCCATAAATAAGGATATAAGAGGTTCTTATAGACAAATATTAGGTTGAGATTTCTCTCCTTGGAAGATAACTGTAGGTTTTCCATTCAAGACTACTGAGATTTCCTTACTTATGCATTTGATCTTAGCATTGTACTTTGAGAGCCAGTCCATCCATAGTATAATGTAAAATTCCAGCATGGGAATGACTACTAGATTTGTAATAATATTGTTCTCACCAATGTAAATACTAGAGTTTCTAAACACTTATGATACTTGGATAATCCCACCAGGATTCTTGACTGATAACTCTACTTTTAGCAAGTCGGGGATTGATTTTAAATTCATTGCAAACTTGGAGGAAATAAAGGAATGGGTGGAACCAGAATCAAACAAAGTACATGCTAGCTTTGAGAGAAAAACAAGAGTACCTTGTACCACATCATTTGGAGCTTCAACTTCAGTTTTCATGATAGCAAAAGCACGACCTTGCTATCTTGGACTTTGCTGAGGCTGACGGTGGTTCCCCTTCACTACCCTCATATTTGGACAGTGATTGGAAAAGTTCCCAAGTTGCCTGCACTTAAAGCACTGGAAATCAGGTAGGGCATCCACCATCATACCCTTTTTTTTAGTGTTTGGAAGTTGAGGTTTCACCTCACTACGAATATTTCTCGCAATATGGCCATCTCTTCCACACTTTTAGCATTTCCCGCTCCCAAGCAAGCAGTTCCCCGAATGCTTCTTCCCACATTTATTACATGTGGGACGTTGCACTTGCTTGCCTCCTATTCCTTGATCAAAGTTACTCCCTAAGAAAGGCTCCATAAATATCTTTTTGTAGTTTGATTTATGAGAACATTTCATCTCACCAAACTCCAGTTCGACTTTCATCGCACTCCGCACGATCTCCTCGTAGCTATCATAGTCTCGGTTGGCTAGATTCTTCCACAGATGAGGTCTCAGTTCACCAAAGAATCAATCAACCTTTCCATTTAGATCCATGAAAAATCTAGAGGTATATAATGAAAGTCGGGTGAAGTTCATCTCATAGCTTTTGACAGATTCGTTCTCCTTTTTCTTCAGCTCGAGAAACTCCTTCTCCATTCTTGTTCTCATTGATCAAGGGAAATACATACTGAATAAAATCCCTCTGAACTCTTCCCACTCCATAGCTTCAACATCCACTTTTTTCCTCGTGTTTTTAATCATCTCCCACCAGTGATCAGCTTCTCCTTCTAAGCAATAGACAACCAGGGTGACCTTCTCTTGCTCTGAACAGCGGAGTACAGAAAAGATCTTCTTGATAGAGCTGATCCACTGCTCAACAATCAATGGGTCAGTCGATCCACTGAAGGTTGGTGGTCATTGCTGCATAAAGGACTCAATAGAATGTTGTTACCTTTGCAGTGATATCATTATATCAGCTTGATTCATGTTATTTCCCATAACTTAAGTCAGTTAGTTCATCATTCACATGAATGTTTCCATTCAGGCTTCCATCGGAGGGGCATCAGCGCATAGTCCATTGCAGTCACCATTTTCATGGTTCCTCCTATTTCCCACCATTTATAAAAGAATAAAACCTTAGTGAGAAACTTATTTCATTTACTAATCTTTTAACTATAAAGGATTTATTTCTTAAAACTACTTTAAAAAATTACATTTCTCTATAAATTTTTCATAATGATTCATAAAATGCTTATGATTAACCAAACATATCCCTCGGGAGTATCATAACCAAGAGTGCAGTAAGGCCCATTGTCGTGCACCAGTTTATGTTCGAGTCTAGCTCAAAGATGTGTTTTGGGTTTTACCCCTATGAACATTTGTGCCAGAGCCACCTCAACCTTCTTGTATCCAGACAGAGTTGTATTTGTTCGATAAACCACTTACTCAATATTCACCAAAATATCCATAAGTTTTACAATATTTAAACTTTTCTATAGGGTTCTTCATAAATATTTCATAGCCTAATTTCCATAAATAACTAAACTATCCTTTCATACCAACTATAGCATCCTGCCTTTTTATTTCATAACTTTACATTACATTTTACATATAGAGAATCTTTAAAGTCTAGTGTCTTGAAAATCAGGAACAAAAAAACCTAAATACAACATAAAACATTCTTCTAAACCACTTTTAAGGATACATCATAAGTTCTTCCTAAGTACAATTACTTCATCTCATAACCTGGAGACATACATTCAAAGGAAAGGGTGAGCAGAAGGCCGAGTAAGGTAAACAAGGTAATCATTTTACTTGTGACATCAATAAAAACTTTAATAAAAATATAAGAACATGAGAAACGGAATTATAGGCATATCATAATAATAATAAGTTGAATAATAACTTGAATTTTTAGCTACAACATTTTATTTAGACATTCATGAACATATCACCAAGGTTTATCCCCAAGGTGTCATAAGAATTACCAAGGTTATTTACCAAGGTATAGTGAAACTTGTCATCTCTTGAGATTAATTCTTTACCCAATAAATTGAAGCGCTATCAGGGCACACCCTTAATATGTCTTTAATTTCATGTGACCCACATATATCATAATCAAACATTTCATAAATAACCCATATATAATAAAAGAAATGGGTTTCATTTCAAAATTGTTATGTTTTAAGAGTGATTAAAAATAAGATCATTATCTCATTTATAACCCATGGTAAGGGAGTGGGGGTTATATGTATGTCAATTCCAGAATCAAATATATCATTTTTATATATTCATGAACACCCATAGAAATTAAATAGTTCTGGGTATTCACATAAATAAATAAGATAATTTCTTGAGAGAAAGAGATAGAAATTTTGAGATGAAATTTCTGCAGCATAACGGCTATATAACATGGTTTTAGAAAACATTGAAAAGAGATGGGAAAAGGGTAACCCACTCATAAATAATAAATAATATAGTATTGGTACCTAATAAGATCATGGTATAAATATTTGAATGACATACCACATGAAAAGGAAACATGAAAGAAAAGAGAAGATGTGATTTCTTTTACGAGAAATTTGGCAGCATAAAGGCATCACTTAAAATTTCAAAAAACAAATTGTTAAGAGCGGAAAGGGTCTCTCAACAATTAGACATGAAATGTACAGTAATGAGAACATATGAGAACATACCCTCAACATAAAGATATGGAAACTATAAGATACATTTCCATTTTAAATTATTAAATTAATTATAAAATTTTAAAAAAAATATTTATGTCATACAAAAATACCAAAACTTAAACTATGATCATTTTTTCACTTTTAAGATGTCTAAAATGTATTTATACATTCATGGGTGATGTTTCTATTTCTTTGGTCAAATTACTATTCATTACTATTCATATGGGTCTATTACTATTCTTACTTTACTATTCACTACAAACCAAGTTCATCTTATTAGACACTAAATTTCTCACTGATCAAAACTGTAGAAGACCATTTTTTAAAAATCATTTCACATTATTAATTATTTAATGAATACAAAAATATTTTAAAATACCCTTTTTCCTAAATTCATCAATAATACACATCCTATATTTATCCAGATATTTGAAATTCACAAACTTTTCTATAATAATAAATAAAAATTTTATTTATATAAATGAATTACACAAAGCAGCTAAGGTCTCGTTACATAGCCCCTTATAACACCAGAATAGGACCTAAGTGTAAGGTGTGCTATGGTGATAGAATCTTGGGGTGGCTCGGACAACATTTCCCAAGTAGTGATTTCTATCAGCGTGAACTTCTCCCTCAGGCGATTTCATTCAAGCTTCATATGTTGAAGTTCAGATTGGGCTTGGTCCAGAGCAAAGCCCAGTGATGCTACCTCCTTCCCAAGCTCCGACAGATGGGCTTCATATGGATTGAGTCTACTGGATGAGGCCATTCAATCTTCTTTCTGTATTAATTAACCAAGATTACCGTATTTATAAAAACACAATGTTAAGATTATAGTTTCCAACAGTCATATTGACCAGTGGTCGTATAATAGTTGAAACCCAATGGTCTCATTTTAATTATACACACTTCATTAATTAAAAGATATAATTTTGTTGAGTATAAAATAAAATAACACACAAAACTAAGAAACAAATATAATTAAAAATTTCATGTTGTTACAGTTATGGCTACAGTTTCATTCATATTTGATATTGTACAGTGTTTCCTATCAATGCATTTTAGTTTCTTGGAGTTCCTTGTCTTTAAAAGGTAGTTCTTGTAGTTTATAATCGCTATTGTCAATGGAAGCTAGGTGTATACCAATTTGAGGTAGGTGTTTCTATAAAATGGGTTAATGAAATGAATTTATTTTGGTTATTATTAAATTATTTTGTCTTGTTCATTGATTTGAAGTGATATTTATATTTAAATGATTTTTTGGAAAGGGCAATGTTTTCAAAAAAGGGTTTTTCTTTGGAAACAGAATTTCTAGATTTGGAAATGGGTTTTCAAACACTAAAGCAGATTGTATTGGCTTTGAAAATGTTTTCTAAAATTAGGAGTGTGGTTTTAAAAATTTATTTTTACAATCATCAGATTGGGAACCTTGGGTGTGTCGGAAAAGCGACACGGGTATCCTTAGTGTGTGTGGAACCACTATGAGGTAACCTTTTAGATACTGATTGACTATTGTTGGACTTGATATCAGTTGGATCCAACGATATATCAATTTAGGCTCTTTAGTTCCTAGTACATATTTTCCCTTATTCTATGGCCCAATATGAGGTTTTTTAATTTATGATTATTTATCTCATGGTTTTTTATCATGGATCATTAATCATATGTTTTATATGAGGTTGTATCACATTACTTCAGATGATAGGTTACTTCCTAAATGAGGGTTTACTTGCTTACCTCTGGATTCATGGATATGATTTCTTGTTTATATCACATGTAATTTTCTTATTTTTGGTTTGATAATATGAAAGGGTTTTGGAGAACCAAATGGAAAAATGATTTACAAATGAATTGGATTTATGAAAATTCTTTGAAATATATTTTTTTAAGGATAGAACTATTTAATTCTTGATCTTAAACCATGTATAGACTCTATGGTGGTATCTTACTAGGATTTTTTCTCACACCCTACTTTTCAGCTTAGGACATTTTTAGATGTTGTATTGCATGATATAGGTAAAGTAAAGGGTATCTTGTAGTATGTTCCTTCCCCTTTGGTCCTAGACTTTATAGTAGGGTGGTTTAGAGGTGATTGTTGGTCACATGGAGACTTATTGGTCTTTATCTATTTATACTTCCTAGTTTATCTAGTTTGGATATGATTTTATAGATCTGGTTTTATCATTTTCTTCGTTTTAGTACTTAGGTTAAGTGTCTTATTTCATTATATTAAATACTTGTTCTATTTTCTTGCTTTACCTCACCTTATGACATACAGATCAGGCATATGGTATAGATGATTAGGGTTGGTATATTACAATGGTTCATATCATTGTCCATGAATACATGAATTGTTGATTAATATAGTTCTTTAATGAATCTCTTTTCACTTCCCATGTTACATAGATTCAAAGTTCTTAGTGGTGCCTTTATTTTTCTAGTAGATCTATTGGTCACAACGATTTAGTCCCAAGATTGAAAGGTAATTCCCATTTTATTAACCTAGTTTACCAAATAGGTATGATCTAGACCATCAATCTGATCATAAATTTTCTAAAAGACACATCCATTCCCTGGTTGATCATGATCTAGGACACATATTTGATTGGTAGTGATTTGAAGAGTCGCATTAATTTTAGAAAATTCTTATCTTCCTATAATTGGTGTCTACCCAATTTTATAGGGTGGGATAACCTATCTTAATGGGTGCTTCTTGGCCGAAGAAATAGTGTATCCATTAGATGTAAATATAAATTCTCTCAATTCTAATGAACTCCAATCCCTCTCAATGATTGATATTCATATCATTATCCTCTATGAGAATCAAAATTTCCTTTATCGATCTGTAATAATAAAGAATATTCCAAAACATCCCTAAATGTAAATCCACTTTAAGGGTTAGTATCCACTAAGTACAAGTATAAATTGATGATACATCATTTTATCCTAAATACGATTTACTTGAAAACTTTTACATTACTACTTTAGTGGGATTGAATCCAATGTTAAGGAGAGGAACATAAAAATGTGCCTTTGTGGGCTACATCTACTACCATCTGAGAAAAACCCATAACATTACTCACATATATCCCCAAAAGGTTTAATATAATATTTAATTAACCTATACATGGTTCTTCTCGACAACAAGATGAGTTTGAAGCAACTCTATGTCAAAAATTTTAAGATGTTTCAAAAGAGCATACATTTACTTCTTACAACATTCAAATTTGTGTATGTGATCTCAACTTTGAAGACCACCCCATCTAAATATGAGACACTTAAAGTCACTAACATGCTGTAAAAATGGGATAACAATAATCTCATGTGTTGAGTACACACACTCAATAAATTTTCTGATGAACTCATCAACAAATATCAACGTCTTACAACCACAAAGGAAATTTTGTATGCTTTATAGAAAATGCACATTACCAAGGATATGGTAAGTAAGAAATTCCTAGTAAGTGAATTTATTTACTAAAAAAAGGTAAATTATTTTTTTATTATAGATAAATTTTATGAGATTCAAAATATATTATAACATATAAGGAAAAATAATATAAACATGGGTGATGTCATTGTTTTCACATCCATTATAAAAAAACACCCCCTTTCATAGAAGAATGATAAACATTATCTAAAACACAAGAAGAATTATATTTATCTCAATGATTTACTAAAATACCTACTGATTGAGGATGAATATACAAAATAATGATGGGGAAAATCAAACTAATGATGATAAATCCATGTTTCTCATGGATACTATTAAACATGCATGGATTTAATCTAGTATTTGGGGTAGAAAACTTTTTTTCCCAAGGGTGGGATCTTCACTAGAAAGGGTCACTAATGTAATTCATTATTCAAATTAAATAAAAATTTTATTTCTGCTTACTTTATAGAGTCTTTTAATTTATGGAATAATCATTCAGGTGACACAAACTATACAAAAATCATAACATTTTAAAGTGGAATTATTTTCTAGAATGGATAAAAATGATCATAAACATGTGATATTCATAATTACTAAAATAATTAAGAAACCATTTCCAACTATAAAAATTAAAATTATATTGTTAAAATTAAAACATAGTGATATATGGTATTGTGTTCAACACCTACCATAGGTAATAAGAAGTACCTTTTAACTCCCATTGGTGATTGTTTTATATTTTTTATGTTTATATTTTACATGATAAAGATGAAGTTATAGATAAATTATTTACCTATATTAATGAAGTTGAAAACCAATGTGACACTAAAATTAAATTACATGGATTAAATAAGGAAGGTTAATATTATAGTCCTTCATTTTTTATACCCCAAGGGAAAAAACATGAATTTATGGATCCCTATACACCTCAATAGATTAGTGTTCTTGAGATACAAAATATAATATTAATAGAAATGGTTATTTCCATGATTTCCATATCAGATATCTCAAGAAGATTTTAAGTATAGGTGCTACTAACTGCATGTCACTTCATAAACTAGGTTAATAAAAAAAGGAAAAGTTGTTACTTGATATGAATTATGGATTCATATGAAACCAATCCTCAATTATATAAATGATTGGATTTTTCATAAGATTTTAAGTCTAACTGAACCTAAAAAAGGGATAGTTGTGTAAAAGAGGAAATGATATCATATTTTTTGTATATAATGAGAATTCAAAATTGGTGTGAACCATCCTTGATACCCTAATACCTTGATAATCAGGCCAGTCCGGACATATCTAAAAGGGTATTACTGGTCCACATGGTTTTGATATAAGAACCAACAGTAAAATAATATGAATGTGTGAAAAGAAATTCATAAACACAATAGCAGCAAGATAAAAAATTCATTAGGTATACAAGAAAAACTCTATAGGTATAACTATCCCAGAAGTCAAACAGGCATGAATAACCCAAAGACCAACCACAAAGTACCATAAAATATGATAACCACTCAAGTCCCAGTGAACACAACTCTCTAATCCTAAGGATAAAAAACTAGAACCACCTCCAAGTGGTGCTTTACCCTTTCTCGAACCTAGAAGGAGATAATCTACAAACAGCTAAAGGCATAATTAGTGTTTGAGATAAAATCCCAGTAGGGTCTCACCAAGGATTCCATAATAATATTATAAAATTAATTAACCAAATAAATATTTCAATTTTAAAATAAACAGTCATGTCATTTCAAAAGAATATTTAAAACAAATCATGCTTTACATTTCTAATGATGGAAATACATTAAAGAAATGTATTAATAAAAATTTTATATTAAATAGTTTATATAAATTCATAAGGTATGTTTAAAATAGTTTACAATAAATAATGGAATATATTCCAAATATAAAAAAATTAGGAACATGGTCATCTTCCAAAATGTATGATATTTCCAGATTATGGGATCCTCGCACACTTATATAATGGAAACTTCAATGTGTACACACATCCCTTTGACACTGGTCAAAGTGGACTAACCAACATCCTACTAAGGATAATATCTACCAATATGTTTATATTAGAGTTATAAAGTTTTAATCCATTGTTAGGGTAATTCTAACCAATTGTTTTTGTCCCAAATAACTCACTAACTACCTCAGCTTTCATGTGCTCTAATAACAATCAAAATTGGTAAATTTATTTCAAAGCTGTTCAAAAAAAATTAAACCCATTTACCATTTCAAATATGCTAATTTCCATTTAAAAACCAATACACCAGTTTTTAATCAAATCATTCCTTTTCCAATATAAAACTACTGGGTTTCTATAAAAACCATTTTAGACCATTTTCTCAAACATGAATTCGAAATAAATTTCACAATTCAATTTCACGATTCAATTTCCCCAACTCAAATTCAAAAAATTTCCATAAAATTCAAATCACACCTCAATTCAATGGAATTGAAGGTTTTTCCACATTTCATGCCTAATTTGGTTCAAATCCCTAATTCACTAGAATTTGGTTTTTAATAATCGAATTGAAAGTAATAACATTTAAATAAAACAATTTAGTTTAAATCAATCAATTCGGGGTTATTCAAATTATCAATCATAAATGTAACCACCTACCTAGAGATCACAAGATCATGAAACACAAATCCCTAAACAGAAAACTCCAATAAAGAACATTGGTAATGAAGATCTGAGAATAAAACCTAAATTCAAGATAAAAAAATGTGGTATTAGATCCTACAGAAACATAGAGATCTGTAAAACCCTATGGAGGAGAGAGAATAAAGTGTAATATAGAGAATGGGAAGAGGAAACTTATCGAGAATAGATTGAACATCATCTTCCTGGCTTCGATTCACTTCTTGGGGGTGTAGAGGGGCCAAAATCACCTTTTGGGATCCTCCAAGGAATAAAAAATAATATTAGTGTTGTACAGGACCATTACAAAGTTAAAATAAGGTTTTTTTGATTTTAAAAATAATTTTCAGATTAATTAAATCTTATATGCATAGTTAGCTGGGTAAATCTACCGAGTTTGACAAACTATGTGCCCTAACCATGTTCCCCCTACTGTAGGGTTTCATAGTTTCTCATTGGTGGGAACATAGTTTTTAAAACCATGTTCCAACCATTAAACCCTCATTGTCTCAGTTTTCACATTTTTCACTAGATAGGTGCACGTTTTGGGAATACCATGTGTCAACGGTGCACATCCTAGGAACTTATAAAATTTTCTAAAATTTCCCCTTAAGCATCCTGAAACAAAACCCAATCAAATCATGATCAAAAGAGGGGTTTAAGAGTACCTAAAAATAGTAAAAGGATGTTACAAAATATTATAGATTCATGGTTTTAGAATTTAATAACTTCTTAATAATTAATATAGTTATTGGATCAAGTGATGTTATCTTTTATGAGACTAGGTTTACCATGTTACTTAGGAAATTCTAAATTGAGGAATTTTCATTAAATAAACATTGTATCAATAAGATATAGTTGATCATGTTCAAAAAATTAAATGAACCTGGATACCCAAGATATATGGATAAAATTTCTATATGTACTTATTTCAATGACCTAATGATATTATTGTTACACAAAATCTAGTTTTACTTAATATCGAGTCCAACTAAAAAAACATTCAAAGAATCTATATCATCTTATGTGGTGTCTGTAACACCCTAAGTTTTTATGAATATTTTTTATAATAATTTTTTTTATTTATTGTGTTTTTTATATAGAAAACCAGTAAAATACTTTATTTGACATAATACCGGGTTTAAATTCATAACAAGCAACACTGAGTTTCTACGAAACAAAATTTTATGATTATAATTATTTAAACAAGATAGTTATAATAGATCCATTAAACTTAATAATATTAATATTAATAACTAATTTTCAAATATTATTTATAATGTATTTTTATAAATAAAACATATTGATAATAAAATATATATTTTTCAGTAAAGTCTTTAAATGTTTTGAAAATACCACAATCCATTTTTTTTAATTTTGTTGAAAATCCACTTTTAAGGGTAAGTGGAAACCAATAGAACCGTCCCTCCAGCATCCAAACACAACCTCATAACACTCTTTACAGAGACAAATTTCAAAATAAAAACACAACCATGCACCGCGCCTTGTCATCTGTTGCAACCTGTTTCAAAATTCAAAACATACCAACATGCAAAATAACCCGCATATACTCAACACTACCGCCACTGAAACAACCATTTCAAAATATGAAAATCAAAAAGCAGTAAACCATCATCATGCCGAAGCAGCAAACCATCATCACGTTGTAGCAGTAACGCCTCGAGACGCGCACACTGACACCGAAGCCATCAGATCATCATACCACCGCAGACCCCGCCATCACCAAGAACACTGACGTCTTCACCATAGAGCACCACCAGAATCTCCGTTGAAAGAAACCATCAGAGACCATCATCGCCGAGGAGTGTCATCAATGTTGTTGCCGAGAAGAAACTCATCGTCGATGTCGAAACCAAACCCAAACCACAAATTAGAAAACCACTGAACAAGCATAAAATAGGTCGACAGCTGGGAATAATCATACAAACCTTTCACTGATAGCATGAATAAGATAAAGGAAAAACCAAAGCCAACTTTGAGAAGCTCGTGCCTGGAACACTGACGGTCTTCGAACCACACATCCCAAAACCCCATTGTAACCCCCACCCCAGATCCGACCAGGATAAGAGCAGCGAAACATAGGGTCAGAGAAATGGCTCATGCGACCGAGGGCTCTGAACGAAGGCATATTCAATGAGGTAGGAAAACTGGGGACCATCAAAGGAGACACGAGGTAACCCAGGCAGAAGATGTCGTCGATACGAAGAAGACCGAAGAAAAAGTCATCGATTCAAGGGAGATCGTAGTAAGATGTCGTCGATTTGTGGAAGACCTAATACTACATCATTTATTAGAGGAAAACTGAAGCACCTTCATCGGAGAGAAAGCGAAAAATAGGGCCAAAGAGGATAGAGAAGCCGAAGGCGATGGGAAGAGGAACCCTGGTCGCCGAGAGAGAGAAAACGAAGCGAGGAGGAGAGTAGGGGAACAAGAAGGATAGAATAGGATGAGCAACAGATATGGACCTTCACTGTGAGGGGGGAGGTGGTGGCAACAGTAGCGCTGGGAAGAAACCCTAGCTTAGAGAGCCGAGACTTGGAGAGTGGGGGGCCCTGTTTTGTAAATACTATTTTCTCAACAGAACTACTTTTAGGTCCTTTTTTGAAAAATAATAAAATTTATTTTTTACACTTTTAGAAATTTAATTCGATAAAATAAACTTCATTTTTGAATTTATAATGTCAAAATTATATTATGGTGATTTTTTGGTATTTTTCTAAAAAAATTTCATTTTTCGATGAATAATGAAAATACTAAATTTTAATCGAAAACCACCTATTTATCTAATCTATTTATATTGTTAAATTATATTTTAAACTAGTTTTAAAGTATAATTAGTTTACTTATACATCAGTAAATCCAATTTATGTCATTGGAATCAATTTTACATTAAAATTGGATATAAAAACATTTTAAACATTTCAACATTTTCACTTTAAAAACCCTTTGTCTTGTCACATATACGACATTAAATTTTAAATTCATTTCCGGAAATTCAATGAATTGAATTTGTAAAAATGGATTCAATATTTGGAATCATAATAATTAATAATTTCTAATACTTACAACTTAATTTTTGACCAAATTTATTAGTGAAAACAGTTAAAATTAATCATATAGATTAAGAGAAAAATGAGTTTACCAAGGGACTAAACTTTAAGATTAAGGGAAATAATAACTTATAAACTTGTGAAACACAATTTTATATCCATATTTATACCTTGAAACTTATATTACATACATTGGTTCATTATTTTATATACTTTACATGGTAAAAACATGGGTGTGATTCTATCTTTCAAGAAATTTCAAGTTTACCACTCACCTCCCTTATAAATGGCCACCCACTCTTCCCCTCTCTTCACATATTCAAAAACATTGATTCATCCAATATGAGAAAAAAATCACTTATAAACTTCACTCCTCTCATCCTACAGGCCTTACCTTGTGTGTAAATACAACTAAGTGATTCTATTGGTGAAAACCAAAAGGATATACTCAAAGAAGAGGTAATGTTCATCAGCGAATGTTTTATTTTATTTCTTCCTAAAACCCCTTTAATTATTTTTATATCATGACTTTATAATAACATAATTATCTTAAATATACTGAGATTTTTTTATGTTAAGTTTATGACCTATAACCACACACACTTCCATCAAATGGGTTACGCAATCATCATTTGTGTGTACGGTGGACTACCGTCTCACGAACAGATGTAGTTCGTTTTTACATTACCACCTATTAAGGTTGGTAATAAGGATTGAAATGGTATTTATATTTTATATTTATTATTTTTATGATTTTATTTTGATTTTTTAATTTTTATATCACACATACATTCATGTTTTCCATTGTTTGGGAAAACAACAATGTCATTTGTGTGTACGGCAGAGTATTACCTCGCGAAACAATATGATTCATTAATGCTTTACATGGAATGAATTAAGGATGGTTTTAATTAAAATATGAGATTTATATGATATAAAAATTATTTTTTAATGATAATATCTAATATAATTTTTTTCTTTCAATCTAACAAGAAAATGGAAATAGTGTTCATGTGTACGTATGGCCTACCATCTCCATGAACGGTGTATCTCATTTCATATTTCTATCTTTTATAGATTACTATAAAAACATTTATACCAAATATATATGATATTTTTATCATTTTTATCATTTTTATATGATTAAATCATTATTAAAGTAAGATTACTAAAAATATAACAAATCAAAACATGCATAAAAAACAAAGCGGTTATTACATGAAACATAACTATAAAATGGAATTGTTAATAAAAGGGTAATAAAAGGACATAATAAAACCATATATGGGATAATATAATGAATATTTTTCTATATTGTATTTATAATAAACTTATATTTCTTATAAAGGATAATTAAATGAGTACAACTGAATTCAATACTTAAGGTAGGGGACTTCCGTCTCACTTTCATTTTTCATGAGACACAAGCCGGGTTTATCACTTATTTCTTGTATATTGTGTGTATAATTACCATAGATGTATTTTTATTATTATTATAAAAATAATTATTTGGATTTAAATATACATTTGAGTGTCTATCATTCATGGGTTTTATGGTTAAAATGTTACCAAAGCGGTAAGGGGATTTTTATCTCAATTTGACTTCATTGAGACGTAGGTTATGTTAAAAACCTATATTCTTTCATGAGGTGTATTTAAAGACCATTTTACATGAAATATCATGAATTTTTTCATCCTAATGATATTTTAAGTTTCATTTTATATTATTCCTTCATGGTGTTTACGATTTAAAGTTAGTAAATTTGTAATATTTTATTACTACAATCTCATAATTTATCGGGATTTTTTTATGATTATGATTCCATTAATGAAATATTATGATTCACATCTTAATAATTCCTATAAAGTTTCTTCTAATCTGTTTATTCATTATATCTTCAAGTAATGGTACCATTTTTCCACTATTTTATACTTAAGATAATTAAGAAAATGTTTTTAAGAAAATCCGACTTTATTTCCTCTCGGTTGGAAATCTGTTTTCTTTCAAAACCATGTATTCTAAAAATATTTTCAAAATTGTTTTTAACCTTTTAAAATTTATTTATTAATTACATTTTTTATACATTTTTTCCTTTTTTAATAAAATATTTTCAAAGGAATCTTTTTTTCATTTTCCAATCAATGCACTTTTTAAAACTTTTTATAGTGAAAAATTAATGTTTGTTTAAAATGTAAAACATATATGAATTTACCCACCATATTAACCATAATTTATTTTAATATTCCTTTGAAATTTTATAATGTTATTTTTAAAGAAAATTATTTTCCTAATATTCTGTAAATTAATTTTTTTAAAATCGGTTTTCAAAGAAAATGTTTTTCAGAAATATTTTATGTTTTAAAAGTAATTTTTCAAATAGGAAAGTACATTTTTCTCAAAAAATGATTTAAATGATACTTAAAAATTATTTTAGATATAATATGACATCTGTTGGTGTTACTCATGCCTTACTAGGTATATTATCTAAGGGTACCATTCATATTCTTTCTCTGAATGGTTTATTTTTTAATGGAATGATGTTTATGAAAACTGTTTCTCTTCCATGGGTTATATGCTTATGGAACCCGCTTCTTTTAATAGGTTATTCTATAATGAAATTATTATGAAACCTATATCTCTTCCATGGGTTAAGATATTATGAAATGTTTATGATACCCATTTCATTTCATAGGTTATGATATGATGAATGTTTATGATCATGTGGCACACATATTTATGATTTCATTATGTGATAGGTGTGACCTATATCTCCCTCCAATACATTGGGTAAGGATTTATATATCTCATGAGATAGACATGGTTGTATTGGGGTGTAAACCCAGTACAGTAATATAAGGATAGAACGAGGAGTGAACTCGATATGGTAATAAACAGTCGGAATGTGGAGTGAACTCAGTACAATAAAGGAATTTATTTGGTATGATTTCATTTGAAATATTCCTGTAACAATATGGAAAAAATTTATATGTTTATGTTTATGCAAAAAATTCATGTCTAATGCTAATTTTATTCTCTCATATCTCATGTTCATTGATTCCCTTATGATTCATGTCTTATGAAATTCCATTATTTATGTCACGACTCATGATTATGATCTTTGATGTGCATGGTATGATTTTCAAATGTTATTATTATGTTCTCAAACCATTATGTTCATTTTATTCTTAAATATCACCCTTGTTTACCCTTACTGAGCATCTGATCTCACCTTTTCATTTTTTTTCCTTAGGTTATGAAGATATGTATTATATATGATGTGTCTAATATTGGTTCTAGTTATGAAGAATGTAGTGGGAGATGATATATTTTACTTAGGTAATAATGTTTCTGTTTCTATGTTTCCAAAGGTATTAAACTAACACAATCTTCAAGCATGTGTTTTTATAATGTAGTAAATATTCTAAAAAAATGATGTAATGTCGATGCATGAGAATCACAATTCACTATATTTGGTATCAGATCAAGGGTTTAGAAAACCTTTTGAATTATAAAACCTTAGTGATATTCCAAAGTAAATGCCTAAGGATAAGTATAAGGTTGATTTAAAGTATAGAAAAATGTATTGTAATTTTGGTGAAGGATAGAGTGAGTGGTTTACTAGAAATATATCCATGTCTTGATACTAAAAGTGAATGTGGATCTGGAACAAATGTACCAAGGGTTAAAAACCCAGAAAATACCATATTGAGCTAGAATCTATGGAGAACCAGTGCATGACTAAAGGCCTTATTACATACCAAGTTTGACACTCCTGTGGGATACGCTTTGGAAATTCACAAAATATTTATGAATCATTATAAAGAATTTAAATATAATATGACTATTAATGACCTAGGATAAACTTAATGTGTCATATATTAAATAATATATCATAATTTAGACATCCTATAAGTGATTTTGATGATTATGTAGTTCCCCACTATTATTATTGTTTCTTACACTAAGATTTTTGGTTTTATTCAATGGATGGAACCTGAAGGAACTGAGTTAATGATGAGTATGATGAACAATGAAATGATTGTCCTCCTAAGAAACTAAATTTCATGAGATATGGAATGAAAAATATCATTGATCTACATACACAACTTTCTCAATCTATGAATCATACTAGTCTTATAAATGATAAAATGAAGTAAAAAAATTCTATTGAGCCCTTCATGAGGTAATGTCTACCTTATTCCAGTGGGTCTTAGGATCCACTAGTTGATGAACAAATTATCAGTCCTGTAGAAAAGATATTTTCTATTATTTAGTGTTTGTAACATTAAAAAATCATTTTGGTTGTCTACCATTTTTTATGTGAATCGGATCAATGGTGAAGTATTACCAAGAATACGAGGAAACAATATGACATTGAATCCATGGATTGGGATGAGTTTAAGAACGTATTTTTCAAAATGTAATTTCCAAATATTATTTGTATGAAGATAGAGAAGGAGTTCCTTGAGTTAAAAAAACGGATGATAAATCTTTTAATACCTATGATGATAATTTTAAATTACTTTAAAGGCATGCTTCTGGTATTATCATCCTACCTGAAAGTAAGATTGATTGATTTTTTAGTGGCTTAAAACAAACTCTCTAAATGGAATTATCCAAAAAATAATTCAATATATGTGAAGAGATTGTGTGTTTTTCTATCAAGGAGGACATGTAGGTTAGAGTTATATATCAATCTCATAGTTTTGACAATAAAATCTAGGTGGAGTTGAATGGAAAATCGTAAAACCATTGGGAGAAGAGGATGATATTTACTTTATACTAAAAGTGTGGGAAAAGTATAGAGGAAATTTTCTTAATGGGAATACTAAATGTTTTAAGTTTAGATTGTAAGGTCATTGGAAAATGGATTCTCAAAGTTATGGGAATAAGTTATCTAACAATTCAAATAGAGATAAATTTTTATAGAATTCACCTCCCCTACTTCAGTGATTAAATTGTAAGTAGAATGGGAATTATTTAAACCAATTACCAAACCTGAGGGTTAATGATGATGATCAACATGAGCAACCTATTAAGACAAGGGACAAGGGGAAATTTCATGTGATCACTATTTCTGATGAGGGGTGTTTTAATGATGTGGTGACAGGTACACATACCCTCCACTCTATAACTACTAACATCTTATTTGACTCCATATCTACCCATTATTTCATATCTAAATATTTTTTATGGGTATCAAGATGCCTCCAAATGGTTAGATATAGAATTATAATTGAAAACCCCTAATGTTATAATGATTTCATCTCAAGTCTATGATTCCTCTTCGATTGATGTTCGTGGAAATGTGCTTCCTGTAAATATTTTCATTCTTACTCTGGTTGAATTTGATTTCATCTTAATCATGGATGAGTTTCTCTACATTAATCCCACATAAATTATCAAGGAAGGGAAGTCACATTTTATATTCCAAACTAACCTATGATTTTTTATTAATGTGATAATAAGTATGACCTTATGATGGAGATCCCATCCAACGTATGGGTTATAACACCCTTTCAAAAGGGGTTTTCATCTCATATGGTTGGGGAGAAACTCAACATATATTATATGCCTATTGTTTGGGAATTTTTTGATATCTTCCTAGAAGAATTTCTTAGTCTTCTAGAAAAATTTGAAGTTGAGTTCTTAATAGAACTCATACCTAGTTATACACTAATTTCAAATACTCTCTATAGAATAACCCTGATTGAGTTGTAATAATTGAAGAAGAAACTCTAAGAAAACCTTGATAAGGGATTTATTCAGCCAAGTGTGTCATTTTAGGGAACACATGTTCATTTCGTCAAAAATAAATATTGATATATGCGACTCTACATTGATTATTGAGAGTTTAAAAATATAATGATCAAGAACAAGTATCCTCTTTCTCGTGTTAGTGACTTGTTCGATCAGTTTTACATGGCCCAATACTTTTTCAAGATTGACCTTCATTCTAGATATCATCAATTGGGGGTTAAGAAGAAGTATATACCCAAGATAACATTTTGTACAAGGTATGTACACTATGAAAATATAGTGATTCAATTTGGTCTCACTAATTCCCCTTCTATATTCATGGATTTAATGAATAGAGTCTTTAAAGATTACCTTGATTAGTGTGTGGTAGTGTTTATAGATGATATTCTTATCTATTCAAAGAGAAAGGAAGAGCATGGAGATCACTTGATAATTTTACTAAATATCCTAATAAAGGAGACACTATATGAAAATAATTAAAAAGTTTGAATTTTGGCTACAAAATGTTTCATTTTTGGGTCATATAATCCCAATAGAGGGTATATCAATAGACCCATTAAATACAAAGGTTGTTAAATCTTATTCTAGGAATACTATGGTGACTGAGATCCATGGTTTTCTTAGTTTAGCCAAATATTATCGATGATTTGTGGGAAATTTCTCATGACTAACTAATACTCTTCCCAAGTTAACTTGGAAGGGTGAAAGTTTTCTTTGGATAGATGAATGTGATAAGAATTTCAAGGAACTAAAGAGAAGATTAGTATGCACTCATGTGCATATATTACCCTATAGTGGAGAAGGGTTTTTAATCTATAGTGATGGATCCAAAAATGGATTGGAATTTGTTCTTATGTAGAATGACATGGTTATAGATTATGTCTCATGACAATTGAAGATTAATGAGAAAAATTACCCAACTCATGACTTGGAGTTAACTACAATAATTTTTCATTAAATATATAATGGCATTATCTTTATTGAGAAAATTGTGATATATATATATACTGATCACAATAGTTTAACATATATATTCAAATATATAGATTTGAACATGTTCCAAAGAAGATGGTTAGAGATGATTAATGATTATGATTTCTCAATAAATTACCACCTTGGGAAAGTAAACAAGGCGGCTAATGGTTTGAGTCAAAAGGATCATGCTAGATTATCCATGATGAGGATAAAAAAAATATTTGATGTTTATATATTTAAAAAGGATAGATCTTGAAACATAAAAGGAAGGGAAAAATATTGTCTTGCCCAATTGAATGTTCAATCATCTATGCATGTGAATATTAAAGTTGTGTAGAAGGAAGATGTTGAGATGCAAAAAATGGTTAGAAATATTCCTCGGTTTAACTTTGATCATGATGGAATGATAAGGATTAGAAATCATGTAAGTGTTCTGTCTATAACAGACTTAAAGAAGTAGTTTTTATAAGAAGCACATAGTTATAATTCTCTATTCATCTAGGAAGTACGAATATGTATAGATATTCTAAAGAATACTTTTGGTGGGATGTCATATAGAGGGTTATTGCAGAGTTTGTGTCTCAGTGCTTGTTATTTAATAAAGTTAAGGATAAGAGACAAAAGTCAAAGGGGATATTTAATCCATTACCCATACCCAAATAGAAATGGGAGAACATCACCATGTATTTTTTCACTAAACTCATCAAAATTTCTAAAGGTAATAATTATATATAGGTTTTAGTCAATCACCTTACTAAGTCAACACTGTTCATTGCTATCAGATAAGACTTTTCTCTAGATCATAATTCTATGAATATATTAAAGAAGTGATACTATTTCATTAAGTACCACATTTCATTATATCTGATTAGAATCTAAGGTTTACTTCAATGTTCTAGAGAAATATTCAACAAGATCTTGATATGGAATTGATTTTTAGATCTGCATATCATACTCAAACAAATAGTCAGTATGAAAGAATTATTCAACCCCTGGAGGATATTCTAATATCTTATTCATTGTATTTAAATGTTGGTTGGGATAAAAACCTTACTTTATCTAAGTTTTCTTACAAAAATATATTTCACTCAAGCATTTATATGGCTCCTCATGAAGCCCTCTATGGAAAGAAATGTAGATCTCCAAAGTGTTAGAGTGAAGTTGGAGAAAGAATGTTATTGAGACCTGAGATAGCTTAAGGAATATTAGAGATGGTTATATCCACTCAGTATCACATCAAGGTCTCTTATATTTTATATAAATTTTATTCTGATAACCTTCGGTATGGTCTAGAATTTGAATTTGGTGATATATTTTTTCTAATAATTTCTCCATGAAAGAATTTTATGAGATTTAGAAAGAAAGGGAAACTAGTCCCTATGTATATCGGTCACTCTTAAATTATTGACCATATCGAGATGGTATCCAATTGCTTGTAAATCCCACTGAACCCCTCTCAATTCCATAATTTCTTCCATGTATCTCTCTTGAAGAAGTCCATACCTGACTCTTCACATGTACATAACTCATAAGTCATACCACGGGAGAAGGATCTTTTTTATGAGGGAAAATTAGTTAAGATTATGGATCATTCAAAGAAATTTCTATAAAACAAGACCACTCACTTGGTCAATGTTTTTTGGATAAAACACTATTTTTAAGAAGCTACATTGGAACTTGAGGATATGATGAGGTATAAGTATCCCCATCTATTTTTATTAGAGTGAAAATTTTCATGGCCTAAATTCTATTTAAAGGGGGTGGAATGTAACACACTGTGTTTTTATGAATATTTTTTTAGAATAAATTTTATTTATTTATTTTCTTGACTTATATGCAAGAACAGGTTAATCTTTCATTACATGCAACATCGGGTTTAACTTGCGTTACATGCAACACTGAGTTTTAATGTTATAATATTTTATTATTATGATTATTTAAACATGACAGTTATAACCGAGTCATTAAACCTAGTAATATGAATAGTAATAAAAAAATTTAAATATAATTCATAATGGTTTTATATAAATAAACCATATTGATAATGAAATATATAAATTTTGATAAAGTCTTTATATGTTTTGAAAATACTATTTTCTCAAAAGAAATGCGTTTTATGTCCTTATGTGAACAATAATAAAATTAATTTATAACACTTATATAAATTTAATTTGATAAAATAAAATTAATTTTAAAATTATCTTAGCATGGATTTTTTTTATTTTTTAGAAATATTTCATTTTTGGATGAATAATGAAAAATACGGAGTTTTAATTGAAAACTACATTTTCATCTAATTTTTTTATATGGTTAAAATATATTCTAAACTGGTTTTAAAGTATAATTAGTTCAATTATACAAAACATTATCCAATTTATGTTATTTTAATCAATTTCATATTGAAATTAGATATAAAGACATTTCAAACTTTTGAACATTTTCACTTTAAAAACTCATCTCGTCCCATCTACGAGATTAAATTTTAATTTAATTTCTACCACTTATATGAATTGAATTTGGAAAAATGGATTCCATATTTGGAATAAGAATAATTTATATTTATTTAATCCTAACTTACTTTTTCACCAAATTTATTAGTGAAAATTATTAAAATTAATCGCATTGATTAAGAGAAAAACGAGTTTACCAAAGGGATAAACCTTAAGATTATGAGGGAAAATGACCTAGAAACTTTCCTAAAACCCATTTCATGACCATATTTCTCCCTCATCCCTTCTATTATATATTTTTTCATTCTTTTATCCACTTTAAATTGGAAAAATGTGGGTGGAATTCTCAATTACAAAAATGTAAATGTTTTCCACTCACCTTCCCTTTAAAGATTACCCACACTTCCCTTATCTTCACACCATAAAAACCAATTTTTTAAACCAATACAGACCCAAATAACTTATCCACTTATCTCCTATCATCATAGAAGCATTACCTTGGGAAAAAATCCATCCAAGTGAGTCCTTTAGTTCTAACCAAAAAAAGATACTCGAAGAATAGGAAACGTTAATCAATGAATGTTTTTGTTTAATTTCTTCCTCAAACCAATTTAATTATTTTTATATAATTCTTGTATAATAAAAAAATATATTTAATATACTAATATTTTGTTATTTTCCTGATACAATATACAACCACACAAACTTATGTCAAATCATTTACTAAATCACCATTCGTGTGTACGATGGACTACTGCCTCACGAACTGATATCGTTCGTTTTTTTCCATTACCACCTATCAATGTAGGTAATAATGTTGTCCAAGATATTTATATTTTATATTTATTATTTTTTTGATTTTTTATTACTCTTTTGTTTTAATATCACTCATACCTTCATGCTTTCCATTTTTTGGGAATACTATAACTTTGTTCGTGTATACGGAGGACTACTGTCTCACGAAGCGATGTGATTCGTTAATTATTTATATGGAATGTAATGCGGATGGGTTTAATAAAAATATTTAAAATTTATGAAATGAAAAATATTCTTTAAGGATAATATATCCTATAATTTTTTTCTTTTAATCCGACAAGAAAATGGAAACATCGTCCATGTGTACGTACGGTATACCACCTCCATGAATGGTGTATTTTATTTCCTATTTATATCACTTATAAATTATTATAAATAAATATATAATAAATATATATCATTTTTATATCATTTTTATCATTATTTATATAATTAAATTATTATTAAATTAATAGGACCAAAAATATAACAAATCAAAACATACATGAAAAACAAAGCAGTTATTACCTAAAATGTAACTTTAACATTGAATTGTTAATAAATTTGTAATAAAAGGTAATAATAAAATAATATATGGTATAATATAAATTAATATGGTTCATTAGTAGATTTATAATAGATTATATTTATTATATAGGTGGATTTAATGAGTATAGTGTATGTCAAGACTTATGGTAAAGGATTTTCGTCTCACTTTTATTTTCTATGAGACATAAACCATGTCAACAACCTATTGCTTGTATGTGGTGTGCATACTTCCCATGGATGTATTTTTTTATTCTTTTAATAATAAATATTGGGATTTATATATCCATTTAATGATCTCTATTTCATGGGTTTTATAATTAAAACATTACCACATCAGCATGTGGATTGTTGTCTCAATTTTCTTCTTTGAGACGTACATTATATTATACACCTATATTATTTTAAAAGGTGTATATACAGCTCCTTTTTAATGTGATATCATGAATTTTTTCATTCTCTTGATATTTTATGTTTCATTTCATTTTATTCAGTCTTGTTGTTTATGATTCAAAGGTACCAAAGTGGAAAGAGTTTGTTGTTACAATCTCATCGTTAATAGGGATTATTTTATAATTATGCTTCCATTCATGAAATATTATGATCCATATCTCAATAATTCCCAAAAATTTTATTATAATATATTTATTCATAATATATTCAAGTAATGTTACCATTTTTATACTCTTTTTTACTTAAAATAATTAAGAATTTTTTTTTAATAAAATCTGATTTTATTTCTCTTCGGTTGGAAATTTTTTTTCTTTAAAAACTTGGTCTTATAAAAATATTTTCAAAAGTTTTTTTAACATTTTAAAATGATTTATTAAATACATTTTTACCCATTTAGTCATTATTAAAAAAATCAAAGGAATCTTCTCGTAGTTTTCCTATCAAGGCACTTTTCTAAACTTTTTACATTGTAAAATGAATGTTAGTTTAACATGTATGTCATGTGTGAATTTACTAGCCATCATGACTATCATTTATTTGAATCTTTCCTTTCATTTTTACAAGGTTTTTTTTAATAAAAATTTTTCCCTGATATTATAGATTTTTTTTGAAGTGGTTTTCAAAGAAAATGGTTTTCAAAAATGTTTTATGTTTTAAAAAGTGTTTTCAAATAAATAGTTATATTTTCCTCATGAAATGTTTTAAATGATATTTCAAAATTATTTTCCATATAATATTACATCTTTTTGTTTTACTCATTCCTTACTGTGGATATTATCTAAAGTTTCCATTCATATTCTTTCTTTGAATGGTTTATTTTTTGATAGAATTGTGTTTATGAAATCTACTTCTCTTCTATGGGTTATATTATTATGAAAAACACTTCTTTTAGTAGGTTATGATATGTTAAATTGATTATGAAACTTGTCTCTCTTCTATAGGTTAAGATACAATGGAATGTTTATGATACCCATTTCATTTCATGGTTTATTATATGATGAATATTTATGATCTTGTGGCACACATATGTATGATTTCATAATGTGACATGTGGTATTTATATATCCCTCTAATAAATTGGGTAAATATTTATATATCTCATGAGATAGCCCTTGCGGGAATTGAGAGTGAACCCAGGAAAGAAATACATTTCTGAAAAGATAAGTGAACTCAGTACAGTAATACAAGGATGGAATGACGAGTGAACTCGGTATAGTAAAATACTTTGTCCTCTATTATGACCTAGGCAATGAGCCCTGACCAATATGGAAATTATTTTCTATGCATATGTGTATGCCAAAAATTCATGTCTTATGCTAATATTGTGCACTCATGAATCATGTTCTTTGATTCCCTTATGATTTATGTCTTATAAACTACCAATATTTATGTTGTGACTTGTGATTATGATATACGTAGGGTATGGTTTTCAAATGTTATTCTCATATTATCGTACCCTTTTATTCATGTTATTCTTATATATATATCCCTTTTTTACCTTTACTAGTCATCTAATATCACCCTTGCTTAGGTTTTCTATCCCTAGGTTATGAAGATATTTATTATGTATGATGTGTTTAAGAAGGGTGATAGTTATGAATAATATAGTGGGAGATGATGTAGTTTACTTACAAACTAGTATTTATGCTTCCATGTTTCCAAAGGAACAAAAATAATATGGTACTTGGGAATTTATTTTTTCTAATTTAATAAATATGTCATAAAAATGATGTATTTTCTATGTATGATAAAAATAGGTCGCTGGGGTATCTCTTTGGAAGGAAGTTGTAAATGATGAAATTGAATCTATAACTCAGAATGATACTCATATATTAGTTAATATTACTTAAGTATCACAATCAATAGTTTGTAAGTGGGTATTTATATTTAAATGAAAAATCGATGGTATAATTGAAAAATATTAATCCAAAATTAGGAGACAAGGTATTTACTCAAAAGGAAGGAGTCGATTATTTTGATAATTATACTCCAATGTATTAGACTATTATATTAGAATTTATCAGGATTTATATTCCATATATAATTTATAAATTATCCAAATAGATGTTAAAAAAGTATTCTAAAATTAATAATTAGATAAAAAAATATACAAATATATATATATATATGTATAGAACTACAGGAAGGATTCAAAGTAATTATAAATAAAAAAGTCCAAAACAATGGAATATGAAATTTAATGAATCATATTTATCAACTAGATTCATTTTAAAATAAGTTAATATATTTTCTTATAGTAGGTTCTATAATAACCAGGGTGTTGTTATTTGTCTATATGTTCATGACATGTTAATACTTGGAACTAATATGAATCAATTAAATGAGGTAAAGTGTATATTATCTAGAAATTTTAATTTAAAATAAATAGGTAAAGAAAATATTTTATTTGGAAGTAAAAATTATTAGAAATAAAAATTATATTTTTTCCTTCTAAATATAATTATATAGAAAGGTATTAAAGTGGTTTGAATAATTTGATTATTCACTAATTTTTAACCCATATGCTTCTGGGAGTAGGATGTAACCAAATCATTATAGGGATGGTTTTCAAGTAAAATATTAAAGGGTTATCGAGTGAATCATATTTTCAATGACAAGCATAATAATAATTATTTCATATGTTTTTGGATAGTTAAGTAGGTATACAAGTAATCCAGATTATGTATAATGGGATGTAGTTAAAACATTACTATAGTTTCTAAATGGTATTATGAATTATTTTATATATTATATTGAAACCCCAAGGGTTTTGGTAGGATTTTATAATCCCATAATGATAATTATTCTATAGGATATCTATTTTATAAGAGGTTAGGCTTTTACACTTGGAGGTGCAGAGATCTCTTTGGGATAGAAGAAAAAAATAATATAATAAACTCTACTATGGATTTTGTGTTTTCTTCTTTAGAATCCAAAATAAAAAAAGTGGAATGAATTAGATCACTCTTATTAAATCTAAATTTTATCATATGATAAATTCTATCATTATTATATATTATAATAATCAATAAATTTTATCTATGACATATAGAAATACTTGTAATGTAAAATCAAGACACAATGGTCTGAGACATAGTTAGGCGAGACTGTTAATACAATACAGTCTAATAAATTTGGAATATATTATATAAATTCATAATTTGTAAAATCCACTAAAAAGGTACTTTTGAGGGACTTGGTATATAAAATTTCAATTGGTGATGCGTTTAAAGTCCTTGTCAAAGATTTAAAAATGATGGGACCTCAACTTAACATGTGATAACTTCTCATTTATAATTTCAATGTAGGAAATCATATCATATGTGTCAAGAAAGAACCAATATAAATTAAATCCCATAAAAAATGGTTTTTTATTATTATAAGTAAAAGTGGAAGAGATAAATACTCTTATTGAACCAGGAACATAAAACGGGTGTTTAAACATGGGAACATTATTTGGTTCATGTATGTGAATGTAGGAGTGGGTCCGCTCTAAAGATATTATGACTTTGGATCTCAATCACTCTTAAAAGGATAAGATACAAATTTCTATAATCATGTCTAGGATTTGGGGAAGAAATTAGGATTATGAGGAACTTATATAGGACGAATCGGGCTTATAAAAAAGACTAGCATGTTAAAGGAAATTTCCACCTACTTCCCTATTTATATTTGATTTATATCAACTATATAAAGGTTCAAATTGAGATATACCATTATTTATGAATTGTATTTCTAAGAGATTATGATTGTTTATTTTTAAAAGTTTCTTTTAAAATATTTTAAAATCATAGCATATTTTTGGAGTTTTAATTGTTTAAAAATATTTTAAATTGTTTTTATTTTTAAAGTGAAGGATAAAGTACTAGAATCCCAAATTGAAAAATGGGATATATTGGGGTCTATTTATTAGGGGGACACATTTTTCATTATTTAAAATAATGAAAGAAAGTTGAATAATCCAGTGCACCATCCTCATGCACACACACATGATCATGCAATGTGTCTATTTAATGGATCACTTTTCAATTCACATATATAATTGATATGAGGTTCTTAGAGCTACATTTGTTTTTTTTTTATACATAGTATGGTTGAACCTATTTATGACTGGGAATAAATGGGTATGTTTAGTGGATAAACTCAATTCACAAAATAGGTATGATCTAGATCATCAATTTGATCAAGTGTGATCTAACAAGCCCATACATTCTCTAGGTAGGTACCTTCTAGGCCACATGTTTGATCGCTTGTATTTGGATGGATGATATTAAATCTATAAAATTCATGCCTTTACAAAATAGTTGTCTTCCCTTTTATAAGGAATAAAATGAATTTTCTAAATGGGTACTTAAATTACTATAAAATGGAGTCTCTATTGGTTGTAAAAATCAAATTTATAAATTCCCAAACACTATAATCCATATCAAAGATTAATATTCCTCCATTATCTTCTACAAGCACCAAAAATTCCTTTGTTGGTGTGTAATGATAACGTCTCTTCCAAAACTAACATGATTTCAAAGACTATTCATGTGTTTTTATCCACTAATTAAAAGTATTGTATGAATAGATTCCACTATATTCTAAAGAGGATTATATTTTAACCCATTATACTATCGATTTCATTGGTGAGACGCCTAAGACCAGAACTTTTGGATTTGGTACAAAACATACATACTTTTAATACAGTAGATGGATTAAAAAAATTCATAAGATAAAAAGATCAATGTCTTTGGGAACTTGGAATATATCCATTTAAAAAAAATTCACAATACAAATTTTTTCTATAAAAAATATCCACACATACAACACTCTTGTGTGTATCTCTTTATAGGAATTCCTAGAGAAATGGGGAAACATAAGAAAGTGGTGAATTATAAATCCCAGTAAGGGAATAATCAAGTATATTATGATGAAAATTAATACATGTGAGTCAATATTCATTTCATTATAACATAAAAAGGTGATAAATATTTATATATACATTGGGTAAAGACATGATAGGATGATATCATAAGATCAAGTCATCATATGAATGTGGAAACAACATAAATCCGGAATCATAACCATAAGTTGAGGATAACCACCATATTTTCTTTATCATGAGATGAAAACATTACCCAATGCATTGGAGTGATTTCAGGGTTCACCCTTCATATTTATAACTTTACATGTATTATATTGATCATATAACATAATAATATATTTCATCATTTTAGTCCAATTATTAAGGAGTGTGGGTTTCATAAATAGAATTCTATAATAAATGAAGGATAGTTATACCTAGGTGAATAAACATGAATGAAAATAGTTTTGGGAATTTAAAATGAAGAAGTTATGGAATGGAAAATCAAGAGATAATTTCATCATCCATGTTTTGATGAGCCTATCATATAGTGGTAAAAAGTTGTAATATTTTTATTAATATATCATAGTGGTTGACTAGGGTTTTTATATTTTAGGATATTTTTAGCTGATTAAACACAATCCTAATTCACTTGTTATCCTTTTTTCATATTTTTTATTTTATGAGAATAAAGGACTGGATGTGGTGAATGAGAATGCAATGAAAAAATAAATAAACCTAACATGTATATACCTTGAAAAATTGAATGAATGTAAGTTTGGGTATAAAATAAATTCCCCCAAGATACTTATCCTTGGATAAATTTCATCATCTTATTTTGTAGCTATATAATGAATTCACTTCATCATATGTGTGAACACCTTCTTCTACTTCAGTTGTAAATATATAGTTAACTTGATAATTTCCAAGAACACCTCACATCCACCACCTAAATTGAGGGATAATGGTTTTAGAATAAAAATTTAATCCTTAGATAAATGTAGTGAGGATTACACCCACTGAAAATCATCCTTATATTAACCTAAATAAAATAAAAACCATAGTCTTGGGGTCAACACTAGATTAATTCCCTTTGATATTCCTCATGTTACTTATTTATAATCATGAGTATATGAGTATAAGAGTTCATGGTATAGTATGGAAGAGAGAGAGTGTGTGAGAGAGATAATGGAAGAAAACACATGAATTAAAAACATACAGAATGGGTTATATGAGAAATGAAAAATAAAACTAAAAAATATATAAAAAATAAACTTAATAATAGTAGTATTCTCTTTCTAAACCCCCACATCCCCCCCCCCCCGATTTTGTTTTCATAGAACCATGTTATCTATAGAGGTATATATTACCTTTCATCTTCTTGATCTTAACTAAAAATCCTTAAACTTTCCTTCTCTTTGGTCAAATTTTCCTCTTTTTAAATCAACCCAAATTTTTAAAAATTCTTTCCCTTACCATGTGACATAAATACCCTTAGTTTATAAATAAATATACATCATATTATTATTCATTGAAAATATATCTCTCTTTTTGCATTCATGCTTTGAGGATATCGTGATTTTAAAATTGTGGTATTGTAAACCATATAATGCAGGCATGGATGTTAGGATATAGTCACTTCTTCATATTTTTATTATTCCAAGGATATGATTTAACCTATATGTGATGTTGTATCATTTTTATCTTCATCAAAACCTCACCACTATCATATTTTTTACATCCATGTCATAGTTTTAAAACCATTATGTATCTTCATTTACATCTACTTGGGACATAGAGGACCATAGCATATCAGTTCTATTCATGATACAACATCCTTTCTTAGCTTAGGATCTAGGAATTATAAAACATAATAGTGAATCCAATAGCATAGTGGATGAAAATTATCTAGTTTCTATGTGTTATACTTTCTTCCTACATGGTGTTCCTATGGAATATAAATGGTAGTAATAGTGTAGTATCCAATTTCATTCATAATGGTCATTTGGCCTTCACAATAGCTGGATAGATCTCCTCCCCCCATTCATAGCATGCCTTCATCCTCATAAATGTCACATTAAGATATGTTGGTGATCCATGGTGATATCATCATGTAGAGTGTAATTTTTGGAATGAGAAAATTTATTCCTAGTGGATAAAATAAAGTTATATAGTGAGTATAAGTGGCGTTATAATGAACCTGAGTGGTAGAGGTGTCATGAGGGAAATTTTTGGGCATGTAGATGTAGAGCTTGGGTAGGATGACATCATTTTTTTAAATGATTCAAAGTTTTATGAAAGAATCTTCCCAACATCTATTATACTCCTAGGACCCACTTCAATATATTATGTCTCATATTAGAAGGTGTCTAGTAAAGTTGATTGGGGTTCAAATGAACCTAACTACCATCATGAACCTCCTCACACTAATGATCCTCTCCTCCAACTATCATATAGAGTTTCCCCATGCACTGGTACACTCTTGTGTCAATGTATGAACCTACATGTGCATGCTTTGCATGACCTATGCCTCCTCTTACCATGTCTGAGCTAGGACTCCCCTATATCTTGGTCGGTTGGAACCTAGGGCTAGTTATGTAACTTGGTTAGGGGTATTCAGGGATGGAAAAGGTGTTTTCCAAAAAAAATACCTAAAAATATGTTAAACACATAGTAAAATTTCAACCAAAATTCCATAAACTTGAAATTTTTCTTTCTTTAAATCCATTACTAATAATTAATTCCTTAAATGTAAAACAATAATATTTTAGTAAAAAAATTAATTAAATAAGGATAATGACCAAGAACATTGATATCATTTATTAAAATTTTAAAAAAATTGCATAAGAATGAGGGCATCAAATACCCCCACACATGAAATATACTTTTCCTTAATCATTGAATCTCAAAATTAAATTAAATAGGAAAAATATTTTTCTGATATTTATATTTTAGAGAAATAATACCATATTAATATCAATGAAAAAACCAATTTTTAAAGAATTACATAAAATATTAAATCAAATTATCACCTTTTAAATAGACAATTAACCCAAGTATTTTAATTTACCCCTTAGGAAATTGGTGGAACATCTATTTTCATTCATTTACATTTCATAATCCATTATTATCTAGCATGCCAAGTCATGATCTAACTCACTTTTAATACTTTACTCTCATCGCTCATGGTACAAATTCAAGAAGATTTATGCTTATACATTGAATACATGTACCTTTATATAATCTTGTCAAGGATCTACCTTCTCTTTTATTCAAAGGAAAAAATCACAAGAAATCATAAGAACCTTTCAATTAATATTCTAATAACTATGAGGCACAATTTTAGTAGGTATTTATATTAAAAACATTAAGTATTAAAGATTATAATTATCTCTAAATCATAATGTATGGTATCAATAGCAAAGTGAAATGAAAATTTCCCCTTTAAAAATTGAAAACCCCCATTTCCCAAGATCAAAATAAGGTCGTGGTTAATTTAATCACAATTAAAGATATATACCCTCTTGAATTTTCACTATTATTTTATTTTTTTCAAACTAATTTTTTTATGCTTTTTTTACTTTTTTGAAAGTTAAGCGTGGAACAAATCTCACATATATCACTTATTCCCATTTTATAGAATCATTAATATGATAATAGTGATTTTTTATTCTCTCATGTCACAACCCTTTTTCACTTTTCTTTTTTTCAAGAGGGGTAGAAAGAAATGGAGAATAAATGATATCATAAAACTTCCTCAATACCCAAAATAGAACCCCCACGCTTATTCATTTCAATATAATGGAACACTTTCCACCTTAAATTCCACCACCCCCACACTTAAAGTTTAAAATATCATGAAAAATACATAGAGTAAGGTAGGAATGGGAATTATTTTCTTATAAGATGGATTATTACTAAAAAGTTCATTAATGGATTCTATGGAATAAAAAAGGTATTAATGTAAAATTATGTCCCAAGGATAAAGGATAAATCAATAAAAATATATCAATAATATTAAATGTGACTTTGTATAATCATATCTTTAAGCACTTCCAATGAATGTTTTAGCTGATGGAATACCCCAAGATCACTCAAGAAATATGATCAAGATATAATAGTAAAAATTAAGTCTATATATTCTCTTTGTAATGAAACATAAAATTCGGTACAATAACTCATGTAATGAAATAAAAATAACAAATAAATATACATATATTTTAGAAATTAAAATAATGAAAAAAGGTGGGGAAATTTCATTTACAAGAATCACCCAATTCCTATAAATAATGATTTATCAAATTAACATATATGATTCTCTCTAATAATTCAATTATCCGTCTTAATCTTTCAAAATAATTATCATTGAAATATAAAACATAGAATAATGGGATTCTTAATAAACTCATGTCTTCTAAATTATAAAATCAAAGAAAAAAATCTAAGTGTGGGAATGAGAAATCTATTTTAAACCTAAAAATTGATTTTTTTTTTAACATATATATAGAGAGAGTTAAAATATTATGAGTGTAGTGGTGAACTCCCTTATAAATTAATCTCTTTTCCTCTTCCTTATTCTATACCTTATTGGTGGGATTGTTTTTATCATCATCATAATGTACATACAAAAGAAAATAAATCATTTAGGCATAAGTACCATATTATTAAGGATCAAAAAGATATAGGGGAATTGGGTTAAACCCTAATATATTCCTAAAAATAATTCCTAATTAAACAAATAAAAACAAAATAAAAGAAGAATAAATATTGGTTTGAACCCCCAAGTGGTCCCTGGGTTTTGACTACCTTTAGAAGGGAGGTACCAACTATTATCCAAAATTTTATTATGAGTGAAGTTTATTTGATTTTCACCATCAACACTTCTTCATTCCATATTTTATTCATCCCATATTATTGTTGATAACACCATAGATAGATAACATCAAATCCAACCACATGGAAATGAGTTATAACTTTCAAGATAATGATAGGAAAAATGATGGATCCTCGTCCTTTTCAGTTTCAACTTACACAACCTCTTATTCACTATACAATGTTGGATCAAGGTATATTGAGTCAATGGAATAAAAAAAGGGAAATTTCTAATATAATTTTATTTGAAAAAAATTTAAACATGGAGAATTAATATCATTTTTTCCCATTTCATATAGGAATATTGTTTCTTATATTCCTTAGGAAAAGAAACTTGGATCTCATCATGTATTCCCTTTAATAGATGTTAAACAAGTTCTGAGAGCTATATAAACTCATTATAAAGTGCATATTACTTTTCATCATCTTCTTAAAAGGGAAAAAGGGTTAGTAAAATCTAAAAAATGAAAATAGTGACTGGTGATACACAATTCAGTTTAAATAAGATTAGATAAAAATGATTTTAATAAAATATTATCTCCTTAATTTGGTATGGATTTAATTTCTTTTGCAGTGGGAAGTGTCTATTAGAGTTGAGTGGTAATAGATGGAAGAATTTTGTATGGTTCCTCTAATATTTATTTAAATTCAATCACTAGGGTGGTTTATTCTTATTTTAGATCTAGGTAGAGATGAAAAGGTGTAAATTCTACAACTCTTAAGATAGAGTGATCATGTTTCATTTTAATACCTATAAACATGCCCCAAAATTCTCCTAAATATTTTTGGATCTCTTGTATGTAAATAATAACATGATTATTTATAATATCTCTCCTATATATCCTTATGGTAGGTTCAGATCTAGATCATGAGATGGTTATGCTGAGGATAGTCTTCATGTAAGGCCTCATAATCTAGGATTTTTTCAGAAAAAATTAGAGGAACTAAGTGAGATTATTTTCTGCACCCCATCCACTTCTTCCTTAGCCTTCATTATCTGATGATCAGTTTTAACTTCATTAAGAATAACCATTAGTTCTTATAATGTGATACATGTATCTTAGCTATTCAACATATGTTTGTCCAAAATAGTGATATCATCAATTTTTTGTAATAGCGCCTCCTCAGTATTTTCAACTACTTTTAATGTCACCTATGATTATTCAATACATATAGAATAATGAAAGTTTGAATACATCATGGAAAAAATGGTTTTTTAGAGATATTTTTTAGAAAATAATGAGCACTATTTACAAAATTGTAATAAAATAGTGAGATAAAACTTGCTTATAACCCAATAAATGGTGCTAGATATTGATGTGTCTATAATAGGGTAAAGTAAAATTTACAATATTTTTCCTAGTATAGAATAGTGGTGGGCCAGGGTCATCTCACTAGAGAATATTTTCAATCAATTATACACTATAATAATTAACATATTATCCTTTTGTCATTTTATTATTTTAGGAAAATAAAGAAAAATATGGGGAAATGAGAATGAAATGAAAAAATAAACCTAACATGAATATTCAATGACAAACAGAATGAATGTAAGTCAGAGAATAAAATAAATCCTTCAAATAGATTCGTCTATAAAGAACCTTCATCATCTTATTTTGTATCTACTTAAGGGATATAATCTCTCATATGTTTGAACACCTTCTCTTACTCTAGTTGTGAATATGAAGTGTACTCAAAACTTTCCAAGCACACCACATATAATCCTCCTCAATCGGGGGAGAATGGTTAAATAATAAGAAGTTAATCCTTAGATAACCACAATGAGGATTACACCAAATGAAAATCATCATCAAATTAACCTAAAGAAAATTAAAACTATATACTTGGGTTCAACATAGGATTACTCCCAAGGATATTCCTTGGGTTAGTTATTTATAATCATGAGTATAAGACTTTGTGGTGGAGAAATAAAGTGTGATAAAGTGTGAAAATGGATGAAAACACTTAAATAAAAAACATTTGGAATGGGTTATATGATAAAATAGAAATATAAATAAAAAATATAGTAAAAATAAACTAAATAGAAGAAGCATATTAATCCCCTCTCCCCTCACATCACTATTATATTTATAATGGGTGACATTCCACCACATCTCCTATATCTTCTCTTATGATCCTCGAAATTTCCTTCCCTTCAGTCAAAATTTAAACTTTTTAAATTAAACCAAATATTTAAAAATTATTTCCCATTTCATGACACACCAATCCCCTTATTTTATGAATGAATCTATGTAATATTGTTATCCTTCAAGAATATCTATTTTTATGTGGATTATATAAGAATATTGTTATTTTAAAATTACTATGTGCAAACCCTATGGCATGGGAATGGATACTATGGTGTAGATGCTTCCACGTGTTTTCATTATTCCAAAGTTGTGGTGTATCTTGTAGGTGATAGTAAAAACTCCTTCTATTCATCAAAACCTTGACACTTCCATATTTGGAACCAATATGGCATAGTCTTCAACCCATGGTGTAAAATCATTTTCATCAACTTGAGCCATATAGGACCATGTTATAGTAGTTCCATCCACAGAATAAGGTCATCTCTTGATTTGGGCCTAAGACCAATATAATGCAATAGAGAAGACTATAGTGTAGCAGGTAAAATTTATCCATTGTATTTGTGCTCTCCTTTTTTCTCCATGATGTCCCTACATCATAACAGTGTAGGATATGTCATAGCATATTGTTTTCTTCATCATGGTTTTATTACCTTTATAGTAGCTAGATCATTATAATCCCATTTATATGTAATTTATTCATCCTTACAATGGTTTCATTAAGATCTGGTCGTTATCCATGGTGATCTCAGCCTTCATAGTGGCATTTTGGATTGAGCCCAGGATTTTTCTATGGTTGCAATAGAGTTTTTTGGTGAGTACAGGCAGCGGTTTGATGTTGTCTAGTACTATATGTGTTTGAGGTGGCACTTAGTAAATTTCTGAGTGTGGGGATATATAGATGAGGCAGGATGGTGTTGTTTTTGTAAATAATGCACTGTTTCATGGAAGAATTCGTCCCACATTGATTATTCACATGGGAACCCACTTCCATATAATAATTATCATGTACAAAGGTTCCTAATTAAGTATGATTGGATTTAGAGGAACCCTAATGTTGTCGTGCGCCACCCTGATCCAGTGAACCTCTTCTCCCTTCATCATATCGAGTTTTTCCATGTGTCGGTGTACTATTGTGCCCATGAATACACCTTCCTACATGTTATTTGTGTGATATATGCCTCAAATTTCCACACATAACATGGCCCTCCCCTATGGATTTTTTCCTGGCTCTTAGGGATGCCTATGTAACTTTCTAATGGGGTTTATGGGTGACCAAGGTGTTGTCCAAATTTTTATACCTAAAAACATGTCAAACACTTAGTAAAATTTCAACAAAAATTCTAAAAAATTAAAATTTATATTTTTTAAATTCTTTTTCTCCAAATAAATTATTTAAAAGTAAAACCACCCATATTTTAAAAAATTAATTAATTACTTGGGTATATTGATTAAAAACATCGAAATTATTTAATAAAATATTAAAATTATTTCATGAAAAATGATGGCATCAGGTATACATATAATTTTAATGAAGGGATTGATGAGGGAGAAAGGTTGTATATTTTTATTTAGTAATAATTCATAAGTAAAGTAATGTTCATAAACACAAGGAAACATAATCAATTTATAATCAAAATACTAATTAAAAATGAAGTGCTTGAGTATAAAAGAGGAGGGATAGAACCCCATACCTTTATAGGGTTCTTCCTAATGCTTGGGAGGAACTCCTTAAAACCATAGAAACTTATTGGAAGGGATCTTATGAAATAAAAGGAGTGAAAATTTAGGTTCAAAGGATTTGTATTAAAGAGAAATGGGATAATGGATTAGTATTTATAGAAAATAAGGGGGGATTGTTTATTAATTTCAAAACATAGGCCTTGGAAATCTAGTTAATAAAAAATAAAAAACCACTATCTTTACCATGGTTTTTACCAATGGTATTTTCCAAAGGGGATTAGTTCCTAATATTTTAATATCTTAAGGACCAAAAATCTTTAATTAATAATATTTTAGATTTGTAAGGGATTTCTTTTCATAAATAATTGTTTCCAATACTTTTAAAATTTAGGTTTTGGAGGAATAACTATAGGTTTGGAAAATTAAAATTATCACTTCAAAATAACTTATTTTAATAAATAATAATATTTTTGGTAAATAAATAACTTTATGGTATTTATTACATCATTTTTAAGTCATTAGGATGACATAATACTTATCGTATATTTATACCATATTTTACTTTCTATCCAAAATTTTGAAATATTCACCGTTGGGAAATTTCAACCCACTAATGTCCAAATTGACATTCATTATATCAAATTAAAAATATTTAATTTGTGAATTTAACTTTTAAATAAAATCATACAATACATGGAAAAAAAAATTTAGAACAAAACTTTTCTTTTTTTATGAGTGATTACATTTATTTTTTTATTATCTATAATTTATTAAATGATTTACACTTAATTATTTATTGTTAGAAAATATATATATTTTATGGATTTATTATTTAAATTTATCATAATTTATATTTTAAATACATAATCGATAAAATGTTTTTTGTGTAACAAATTATATACATAATGATCAAAATTATATATCAGTGACCATTACTTTTATAAAAACTAATTTATACCAACTTTATAACCATTTCATGATAATAAGACACTATAAAAAATATGTATCATATTCTCAAAAAAATATTCCATAATGTTGTTTTATTATAACACATGCTACTTAACATTTTAAAATGATATTTTTTACTGACAGAATACATAAATAGAATATAATAAAACCCAATTATAAATTAAATGAGATATAATGTAACTAAAATTAAAGGTAAAGTATTAAATTGGTGAAAAAATAATATTTAACTATTTTTAATATGTTTCATATATATTTTTTCATGAAATTAGTTTTTAATGGTTATATGTGACAATTTTTTGACTATGAAAACATGGGTCATATTTTATTAACCATTAGATTACAATGAACTAATTACCAATAAAACTATTTATAAAATTATTATATTTGTAAAATTTAAATATATATGTAAAATGAATCATGAATGTAATAAAAATTATTTAATAAATAAATTTTAATAAAATTATATAGTATTTGAAAAATATATAAGGAAACAACTTCGTTGATAAATATGTAAATAAATTCATATTTAATATTATGAAAAAAATGAAAGAAATGATATTACCATTTAAATATTTAATATAAGAACAAAAAATCATAAAAAATATTTATAGGAAATATGGGATGTTAAATTATACCCCCTTAAATAAATTGTTTCCTTGTCGTTTTAACTCATTCATGAACACTTATTATGACTATTTTCATGAACTGTATAATTAAACCCAAATGTTAACTTAAATGTTATCTATGTTAATCCTATGTGTTAATAAAAGATATAATTAACCAAGTATTCTAGAGAGAATATATGTATATATATATAAGTATTTATACCCAAAATATTCAAATTCTTAATTGTTAAAAATAATCAAACTCTACTCTGATACCAAAAGAGTTTCCCTAAACCCACACATCTAGATCCAGTGCTAAACATTCATACTTTTAATACATAATGTGGATTACAACAAAACACCCAAGGTCTAAGGATAATTATATTTGGGAACTATGTATATATCCATCTAAACTCATTATAAAATACACATTTATTCCAAAAAAATATTCACACAAACAACTCTCATATATGTATCTCTTAATATAAATTCTTAGGGAAATGAGGAAGCATAAGAAATGGGTGTGCTATAAATCTAAGTAAAGGAATAATAAATAATATCATGGTGAAGAGTAATACATGTAATTCAATATTAATACCATGATAGCATAAAAAATTGAGAATCATATACATAATATTGAAGCACAACATGATAGGATGATATCATATGATCAATGAATCTTAAGAATGTGGCCACAGTATAAAATTTGACATAATAAGAATAAGTTGAAGCTAATATTAAATACATCATAACATAGTTTCCTTATGACAAATTCTCATTCACCATATATGATATTTCATGAGATGAAAATATTACTTAATGCATTGGAGCACTATTAGGTCACACCCTTCATATGTCAAACTTTATGTGTGTCACATCAATCATATAGCATAAGAATATATTCAATAATTTCAATCCCATGATTAAGGAATGTGGATTTCAAAAATTTAATCCTCAAATAAATGATGTATAGTTATATCTTGGTGAATAACCAAGAATGAAAATTGATTTTGGTACTCACAAAATAAAATTTATATCATGGAAAATCAAGAGATAAATTTTTGTAGCCAGTATAAATAAAATATTATGGAAGCCATTAATGAGAGAGGAATTTAGTACCTCATTATTTGGGAATAATTTTTACATTAAATGAATTTTCATAAACAAAATAAATCATAATAAATTTATAATCCAAAAACTTATTATAAATGAGTTTTTTGAATAGAAAAGATGAGGGAGAGAAACCCTTAACTGGAGAGGTTACTTCCTAAAGCTTAGGAGGATCTCTCTAGAGCCTTAGAAGCACCTTTTTAGGGATCCCAAGAGAGGAAATGAGAAAAATTTTGTGATAAAAGTTTTGGAGTGAAGAGTAATGAGAGAATAAGTTGATATTTATTGAAAAATATGGGTAATTCTTTATTCATTTTTAAACTTAGGCCTTGGACAACTAGTTAAAAAAAATTAAAAATAATTCTCCTTACCTTAGTTTTTTCATGGTATTTACCAAGGGTTTTTTTTAATATTTGAATATATTAAGGACCTAAATTATTTAATTAATAATATTTTGGAGGTGTAGGTATTCCTTTTAATAGATAATAGTTTTTAGAACATATAAAATATACTTTCAGTTTTGGAAGATTCGTTATATGTTTGGAAATTAATCATATCGATTTAAAATTTATTATTTTAATGATAATACTCATTTGATCAATAAATAACTTGATATTATTTATTATTTTAATTTAATGTCATTATGATGTCATAATAATTATCTTATATTTGTAACATATTTTATTTTTTACACAAAAAATCAACTCTCTTAGAAAATTATGAAAATTTCACCACTGGATAATTTCAACATGATGATTAAAAAAATAAAAACCATTTTATTAAATTAAAAAACTCTAATTTATGTATTTAAATTTTAAATAAAATAATATAATATATAGAAAAACAATTTATTTAGAACAAAACTTTTCTTTCGTTATGAGTGATTACATTTATATTTATTATTACCCCTAATGTATTAAATTATTGGTATTTAATTATTTATACTTATAAAGAATATAAATTTCATAAAATTATAAATATAATTAAGTGGAATTTATCTTTTAAATACATAATTATTCTGAGATCCCTAAGGGGTTATATTTTTTATCGATTTCTAGATAATCCCCCTTTTGTAAGGGTTGAGGGGGGGCCTTACATGACTTGTATGCCCAAGGCACAAATTGTATACAATGTGATCAAAATTATATAATAATGATCATTTTTAGTTTCTAAAAAAATACATTATCACAATTTTATAACCCTTTTTTATAATAATAAACTTTTCATAACATGAATAATATTCTCAAAAAAATATTTTTTAATGTTATTTTATTATAAAACAAGTAACATAACATTTTAAAAGGATATTTTTTACTAATAAAAAATACATAGAATATGATAAAACCAATTTAGAATTTAAATGATATATAATGTTAAAATAATTCATGGTAAATTATTACATTAATAAAAATAATAATATTTATCCATTTATTATATGTTTCATATTAAATATTATATGATATTGTTTTTTAATGGTTATATATTAAAATTTTGTTACTACAAAAACATGTATCATATTTTGTTTACCATTAGATTACAATGAATTAATTACCAATAAAACTATTTATAAAAGTAATGTAGTTATTAAATTAAATTATATGTATAAAATAGATCATGAATATGATAAAAATTATTTAATAAATCTATTTCAATAAAATTATTTAATACATGGAAAATATATAAAAGAAATAACTTTGAGGATAAATATGAAAATAAATTCTTGATTAATGTTATTAAAAACAAAACCAAAGAAATGAAATTACCATATATATATTTAATATAAGAAAAAAATACATAAAATATTATTTGGAAATATGAGATGTTACGGTGGAGGGTAATCTACTCTTAAGAAGAGATTCTTCATAACATTCCATGGAGGGATCCATATAATACCATACAAGAAAGGTTCATACCATTACCTACCAATATACCAAATATTATTAATCATATATTTGATCATCATGGACATCTAGATTCTCAAAAACATGATGAAGGTGTAGGAACTCGAAGGTAATAATTTCAAGAGGCGGAAAAATATGATTCATTTTCTTATTACAACATCCAAAGTGGTGTATTTTCTCTAAAATCTGAATCCCCCACATCAAAAGATGAGACACTCCAAGTTTATCACATGAGGAAAAAATAAGATAACAATGATCTCATGTGTAGAGGACACATACTCAATGAATTTTATAATGACCACTTCAACACATGTGAACATATTCCAAAGAAAAAGAAGATATATGATGTTTTGAAGAAGAGTAAATTATTAAGGATGAAATAACCAATATATTCCTAGTAATCAATTTTATTTCATTAAAATTGATAGGTAGTAGGTATATTGTAGTGAAATTTTATGATATTCAACATATATTACAACATCTAAATAAAACCAAGATGTTCATGTATAATGACATCATTTTCACATCCATCATTGTTTAATGCCACCCTTTTTGAAAGAATGTAAAAAATTATCTAAAACACAAGATGGAAGATATCACCCTCAGTGGGTTTCTCAAAAACCAATAAATTAAAGAGGAATATAAAAAAATGAGGAGGAAAATTAACTTAATAATTATAAATCCAAATTCCTTGTGGATATTGAAAAACAATAATGGGTTTAAACTTGTATTTGGGGAGGAAAACGTTTTTTATCCAATGATGTGATCCTTTTTGGAACGGGTCACTTGTATGATGGATTACTCATATTAAATATAAATATTTTTACACATGTTATATTATTTTGATTTATGACATAGTCATTTAGGTTACATAAATTTTATTAAAATGAATGACATAAAAAATAGAATTATTACCTAGAATGGATAAAACTCATAAAAAATGTGTGACTTTCATGAAAACCAAAAGATTTAGGAAACCATTACCATCTATAGAAATTGAAATTAATTTTTTATAATTAATACATAGTTATTTAAGTGATTTTCATGCAATACCCACCATAGTTAATAAAAAGTAATTTATAACATTTTCCGATGATTGTTCTTTGTTTTTTTAGGTCTATCATTTACATGTTAAAGGTAAAATTATAAATAAATTTAGTGTCTATAAAAATGAGGTTGAAAACCAATGTGGGATTAAAATTTAATATTATAGATTTGATAAGAGAGGTGAATATTATAGACCTTTATTTTTTTAATATCAAGGGATTATACTTAAAGTGATGGATCCCTATACACCACAATAGAAATGTTTAATTGAAATAAAGAATATAACATTAATTTAAATTGTTAAATACATGATGTCTATCAGAGGCCTCTAAGTAGGTTTTTTAGGAGACACGTTACTAACTATGTACCACGTCCCAAATAGGGTTACCATCAAAGGGAAGGCTATAAATTTTTATTAATTATGAAATAATTAGAAAATAAACCTCAATTATTTAATTGTATGTGGTTGTCATGAAATTATAAGAGTTCATGAATCTAAAAGGGAAAATTCAGGTGAAATATATTTTTATATAATATTAGTTAGATATATAGAGAATTCAAATGATTATATAATCATGGTTATATAATTTAATGATTCAGTAGTTGTTAATATAGTTATTGAATCAAGAGATGTTATCTTTGATAAATATTGGTTTAATTCCTTATATAGAAAAGTCTAAATTTAATTATTTGGATCAATTAAAATAATATAACAATAAGATATTTTCTATATGCTTCATAAAATACAATTACCTCAGATACTCAATATATATGGATCTTATTTTTATATACAATTTTTTAGGGGAAATAATGATAGTATTTTTACAAAAACTCTTTTTTTTGTTAATATAGACTTTGATCTAAAAACTTTCAAATAAAATATTTCATCTTATTGATACGTCTCCTTAGAGATAATCTATAAATTATGAAATAGTCTCTATAATAAAAAAATACTTGTGTGGTAATTTATCTTCCTCAAGGTAGACAACCAGTAGGTGGAAAGTGTGTATTTAAAAGGAAATGAAAAGTTTATGATAAAATTGAAAAATATAATACCATATTGGTAGTCAAATGGGTTTTAAAAAAATAAGGGATTAATTATTTCAATATTTATGTTTATGTCGATAAAACTATTTCTATTAGTATTATTAGCACTTTATCTTCAATATATGATTTGGAAACTCTCTAAATAGATGTTAAAATCATATTATTAAATGGGAAATTACATGAAGATATATATATAACAACTATAATGATTCGTAATAACTATAAAGGCAAATAAGTTTTAAAAATTAGTAAAATACCTATATGGTTTAAAATAAGATCCAAAATAATATAATGAGAAATTTCATGAAGTAGTTTTATTAAATATATTTTATTTAACGAAGATAAAAAAAATTATAGTAGCTTCCATATTAATGACGGTATTGTTATTTATTTTTATATTTAAGGAGTATTATATTTTTAATTTATATAAATCAATTAAATGAGGATAAGTCTATTTTATCTTGAAATTGTTATATGAAATACTTGGATAAAGAAAAATTACATTATGAATGAAAATTTTTATAAATAAAAAAAATTCTTTCTCAATCTCAATATATTGAAAATTTCTTAATAAGGTTTGAAACAATTGGTTAGTCACTAGTTTCTACCCCATCTGCTTCTGGGAGTTGGATGCTACCAAATCCTGAAAGGTAAGTTTCTCAATAGAATTATGCAAGTTTTATTAGTTTTCTCACGTTTTATATGACAAGAATAATACCTAATATTGGATATGTTGATGTAATTTTTGTTCAAGTAAACATGTCATCTCTATTGTGCACAATGGGATATGTTAAAAGGGTATTTATGTGTATAATTGGTGAAATTGATTACCGTATATGTTATAGTGGAAACCCAAGGGTTTTTGATGTTTTTTTTATGATAGATTGATAAATAATCTTTAGGATCACTCTGGTATTATTGGTTAGGTTTTTATACTTTGAGGTGGAGTTATCTCTAGGGGGTTGAAGAAACAAAGTTGTATAAAAAAACTCCATTATAGATTCTGAGTTTGTTTCTTTAGTGGATACTAGAGAATAATTAGAATGTCTTAGTTATCACCTATAAAATATATCATTGTTGTATATGTATATATCTTTAGTTTATAAACATTATGATAGTTAAGTAAGGGTGGCTAGGGAATATAGCAATACTTATAATGGAAAATAGAGGCACATCAGTCTCAGACATGGCTATATGAGAGAGTTAGTATCGGATGGTATCATAGTTATGGGATTTATTAAATCCATACAGAATTTGGATAATAAAATAAAAATGAACTTTCAAGTAATTTGGTATACAAAACATCTTTTTCGATGGTTTAAATTATTTTATATAGACTAACCAATGATGAGTCCTTAACATAACATGTGATAACTTCACATTTATAAGTTTAATATAAGAAATACTATCATATATTTAAAGGAAACAAAAAATTAAATTACATACCAAGATTAATGGTGTTTTGTTCTCATAAGTAAAAGTGGGTGAGTTTAAATATCATACAGTACCAATGATGTCAAAAAAGCGTTGAAACATGGGAACTCTTTTTGGTTAACTTATGTAAATATAAGAGTGTGGATTATCTAAAGAGCTTAAAAATTTGGATCTCCAGCATTCATGAAAGGATAAGAGACACATGACTATAATGGTGTTTAGGAGTTGGTGAAGAACTATATAATTTGAAAGGAATTTTGTATGATGAATCTGACTGATAACAAGAGTAAAAAGTTCAATGAAATGTCTGATATTTTATCTATTTATCATTGATTTGTATATAATATATAACAGTTCAAATCAAGAGATACCTTAATTTATGAAAGTTCATTCCAAGAGATTAGGTCTCCATTATTTGAGTTAACACATTAATAATTATTTAAAATGATGAAGGAAAATGGAATAATCTAGTGGGGGATGGTACAACACACCATCCTCTCATGTGTATTATTGCACAATATCGCACTTTGATGGTGAATTTTAAACTTTGTGAACCAAATTGTTGTGTGGTTAATAAAATTTATTTAGTTTCATGATAGATAGTATAGTCACACTTATTCAAGCTTCAACCCAAATAAATATATCCAGTAGGTTGGCCAAGTTTACCAAATAGGTATTTTTGTACCATCTATATGATACAACATGATCTAAAAAATTAATCCATTAATTATGTGGGTGTGATTTAGGAAACATATATGACTGGTTGTGATCTAATGGATGTTGTTAAATCTACAAGAAACACACCATTCCAAAAATAATGACTACCAATTATATGTGGTAGGATTTTTTTAATGGTTTCTTCCATGCATACAAAATGGAGTCTCAAATGGATGGAAAAAATTATATCAATTCTCGAGTACTCCTATCCCTCTCAATGATTGAGATTCCTCTCATTATCTTCTATTAGAAATAAAATTTACTTTATTATTGTACAATAATAAAGACTATTCCAATACTCTACTGATTCTGAAACCTCTTTAAGGTTATTATATGCTAAGTAAAATTTTTGAGTGATAATCCACCATGGTATCCCATAGTATATTCACTTATGAACCATTTTACTACAAATTTAGTGAGGTTGAATCTGGTCATTAAGATAGGCATATCATAACATGTGTTCATTGGTTCCATCTACTAATGTCTGAGGAAATATCATATCATTACCCACCTATATTCCTAAAAATCTTAATACACGGTGGTTCTCAATATTGTGATAAAGGTGGAGAAACTTGAGGGAAATAATTTCAAGAAGTGGAAAATGAGGATTGACTTTATTCTTATGATACTCAAAGTGGTGTATGTTCTCTCAACTCCAAATCCCACCACATTTAAAGATGGGATACTCCAATTTTATCACATGAGGAAAATAAAGGATAATGATTATCTCATCTATCATGGACACATAGAGAATGCATTTTTTAATATCGTATTTGACACATGTCAACATATTCTAAATTAAAAGTACATCTTGGATTATTTGGATAAAAAGTGCATTTCCAAGGATGTGGCTAATATGAAAATACTTATATATAAGTTTATTTCATAAAAAATAGTATATATTTTTCCTTTCAAAGAGGAATTTTATGAAATTCAATGTATATTAAACATATAAATAAAAATTATATGAATATGGATGATTTCACTAATGTCACATACATTATTGATAAACTTTAACCTTCTGGGAATAATTTTAAACATTCTCTAAAACAAAATAATGAACATATTTACCTCAATAATTTGATTAAATACCTAAAAACTGAATAGGAATATAAAAAAAAATTGGATTAAAATGAATTTTAGTATGATAAACTAAAGGACCCTATATATCCTATTATAAAACCATGGTTTTAGGATTTTATTTATTGAACACAACTTTATTCTATCCACCGATGGGATATTTTTTGGAAAGGGTCAATTGTATAATGGATTATTAAAATAAAATATAAATGTGTTTTTTTTACTTATTATAGTGTTTTATTTATGGAAAAAAATTTAGGTCACATAAACTATAATAAAATGCATGAAATTTCAAAATTTTAATTCATAACTGGGATAGATAAAAATGATTGTAAATGTGTGACTTGTATGAGAAATAAAATATTTTTAGAAACCTTTTCCAATAATAGAAAGAAAATTAATTTGTTATGATTAATACATATTGATGTATGTGATTTATATTCTTCACCAACCAAATGTAATAAAATGTACTTTTTAACATTCACTAATCATGTTTCAATTTGTCTCCTTGTATATCTCTAACATTATAAAGATAAAGTTATAGATAAATTCAGTATCTAGAAAAAATGGTTGAAAACCAATATGGGGTTACAATTAAATGAATCATACCCAATAGAGGCGGTGAATATTATATTCCTTAATTTATTGAATCCCAAAGGATCATACAAGAAATTACGACTCCTTGTACACATCAATAAAATAGTGTAGCTGAGAGAAAGAATGTAACATTGATGGAAATGGTTAAATCCAGGATGCCTATATTGGGTTATCTCAAGAGGATTTTGGGAGACTCATTATTAAATATATATCACATCCTAAATAGGGTTCCCATATGATGGATGTTTGTGGAATCATATGAATTATAGAAGAATAGGAAATTAAACTCCAAATATTTAAAGGTTTTGGGTTTTAATATTATTTTAAGATTACTTGAACCTAAAAAGGGAAATCTTGTAAAAAGAGGTATTGATAGCATATTTCTTAGATATTGAGAGAAATAAAAATCTTATAGATTCATAGTTATATAATTTAATTATTTATTAGCTCTTAATGTAGTTATTGAATCAATAGATGTTATATTTGATGAATTTGGGATTAACTCGTTACCTCAGAAAATCAAAATTGAGGATCCTTATAACGAATCTAACTTTATAAATAAAAGTTCCCTTTATGGTTGAATTAAATTACCTATTATTATTTAAAATATCGTTAATAATCATAACCATTGATAGTATATCCATTTAATATTGATCATATGATTGGTATAAATATAAGATTTTGAAAAATCCAATTAACATAGACAAAATAATGTGATGGCCTCAACTAGTAGGATCATACCCTATGATGTTGAGTCAATATGGTTTTCCTTATGACTTTTCCATTCCTTCATTCAAGGGGGAGATTGTTGGGTCATTAAGGTTTCCTTATGACTTTTCCATTTCTTCTTGTTTTGAAAATCAGAAACACCTTATCTCAAGGAAAAACTCTTTTTACCCTATCTTTTACTTCTATAAGGAAAAATTTCCTTCTCCATGGAAATTTATCCTTATCATGTTTTATTTTCCATATCATAATTTTTCTAAGTGTAAAATTCGGATTGAAACCAAAACCTCAAGATCCTATAATTACCTATATATGAAACATTCTATTTTAGGATCCGAATTCTCAGAATTCTGGTTACGAACTCATCAGAGTTCTGACCCTAAATTCTGAATCAGAATTATGGTTATGAACTCTTCTGAGTTCTAACTCTGAATTCTGAATCAGAATTCAAGATATGAACATTTTAGAGTTATGACTTAGAATTATGAATACTAATTCTAGTTACAAACTCTTCAGAGTTCAGACTCCGAATTCAGAATACGAATTCTGGTTACAAACCCTTCTAAGTTATGACTCCAAATTCTAAATACAAATTCTGGTTATGAACTCTTCTGATTTCTGACTCCAAATTCTTAATACAAATTCTGGTTACGAACTTTTCTATGTTCTGACTCTGAGTTATTTAAATAACAGACTCTGAAGTCTTATGAGTTCTGACTCCAAATTCTCTTTAACTCCGACTCCAAACTTTGTAAGTTCAGGTTCTGAATACTTGTGAATCCATATTTCGAATTTCCTTAAAATTCAGACTCTAAAATTCTATAGAATTCAGGTTTCGAAATCCTAGAAAACAGAATCCAAATACCCTTGTATTATAGACTCCGAATTTAATTTTTGGTTACACTCATAACTTTAATTATCTTACATTCCGAATATTAGATTTTAGTTATACTTACACTTGTTTTTTTATAAAATGATTTCGTACTTTCAGTTATCAATTAACCATCATTTGAGTGACACGTGTACAGGGCCCTCTGAAATTGATGGAAAATATGACTGCTGGAGAAGGGAGCTGACTGTTGGAGTTGTGCCTATAAATAGAAGCTCATTTGAAATAGCTCGGGAATTTTCAGAATTTTTTAAGCTTAGAACTTTCAGAAGTGATTTCGAGAGAGAGAGGCTCTTATAAACTCCCAGGCTTCGTGTAGAAAGTTTGAACGGCTTGTTCAAACTTTGCTTCGTGCAGATTTTCTTTATGCGAATGCGATTGTTACTGTGTACAATCGAGGGCTTCCGGGGATTGGAAGATAGATATGTCGACTACCTTGAAGTTGAGGGCTTGCAGGGATAGCAAGACAAACTCCAATCTTCATATCGAGGGCTTACCCTAGTGTGGGTAAGATAGACTTTCTTGAAAGTATAAATCAAGGGACTTTTACCCAAGGTTGTTGGATACCCTTCTCTTTAGGTTAAAAGATTTTCTACTTTTTACTTGTTTTGTTACAAGTTTTCAGCGGCATTTGTATTGTTGAGGAATGTATAACTATATTATACTTTCTTATACCTATACTCTAATTTAGATAGATTATATACACTTTAACGTAGAGTCTTCATCTTTGTAAACTTTCATTAAGTTTCATTTTTGGAATCACTTTTTCGGAATTGCTTTCTCGGAATAAAATTTTCTGAATCAAGCAATTGTTTAGAACTTAGAGATTTTGTGAATTATCTTGTTTAAACTTGTTAAACATAACCATCTTTAAAAGTTCCAAAGGAATTTTTAAAAGTGTAAAATTCACCCCCCCCCTCTTGTATTTGAGAATCTCATGTTTACATATTCAATCCTACATTTGGTATTATAGATTATATCATACTCACATACCATCTCAAAAATTGGTATCCGAGCATGTGACCTATGAATTAATCTCACGATTAGGTTCAGAAAAGAATTCACAAAAATTAACTTCTGGATTCAAACATTTTCGGAATCAGTTTTTCAGAATCGTATAGTTCAAATTCATTTTTTCTTAGAGATACCCTTGTTCTATATTTTTCTTGCTTAATAATATTTTACTTGTTTACAACCTTTTTCTATTAACAAGTTTTTGTGGAACGAATCTTATTTAAGATGGAAGGAATCAATGTTGGTTCCATAGACAATCTCAATCCAACTAGACCACCTATCTTTGATGGAAATGATTACAAATATTGGAGAGATCGCATGAATACTTTTATTATAAATACCGGTGTTGAAATTTTTTTTATGCTTATTGGAGGATATAAAATTCCTGAAAAAGAAGTTAGTACCTTTACCAATCAAGAAAAGCATGAATATCAACTGAATTATAAGGTACGCAATACTTTTCTTTATTCCTTGACTAGAAACATATATATCCAAATTTCATCTTGTGAAGTAGAAAATTGTATATGGAAGAAACTTGAAGTTACTCACTTTCAAACTTCCAAAGTAATTGAAACAAGAAGAGCCATGCTCAGAGCTGAATATCATGGTTTCTTATTTCCTTATGGAGAACCCATATGTAAGGTGCAACAAAGATTCATGACTATTTTGAATAGTTTACAATCCATGGGTGAAAAGGTATTAGATGATGAAGCCCTTGTTTATAAGAGCATAGACATCATGCCCAATGAGTGGGAATCCAAGAGGACTGATATTGATGAGAACAGAAAGGTTACTCAGATCTCCTTAGATGAACTGTTTGGAACTATTCTTCAGCATGAGACTAGATTGAAGAGAGATCATGATAAAGTAAAGAAGAATAATGGAAATGGCAGTGTTGATTTTACTACAACTTCTAATCATATGAAATCCAAGACTCCTGAGAGAGTTACTATATCCAAATATAAGAAGGTTGTTATCCAATATGAATCTAGGGGAAGTGAATCCTTATAAAATGAATTAGCAAATCTTTCTCGAAGGATGAACAAGATAGTTGGAGAGAGGAACATTCAATCTAGAAATAAGAAAAAGGAAAGGAAATATAAGAAAGATTCAGAAGTCACATGTTATGAATGCAAGAGAGCTGGACCTATAAGACCTGATTGTCCTATGCTTAAGAGAAAAGAAAGAAAGGAAAGCCATTAAGAGAGAAACAGAATGGAGTATTATAAGGATAAAGCTAAGAAAGTCTTTAAATCTAATGACACTTAGAGTGCCAGTGGTGGAGACTCTTCAGATGAATCTTCAGATTATGAATCTTCTAGACAGAAGAATCTTGGTCTAATAGCCAGACTACCTATTGACAATCATTATTTAATGGATAAGGTACCCAATTCTAAATCATTGACCAATGTTTCTTTGAATTCTAATGATAGTAAATATTATAACTCTTCAGATGAAGAATCTTCTTCTGATGAAGATAATACTTTACCTTCCAATGAATAAGTTTCTAGGTTTTCCAAACTTTTTGATATTGAGAATTCAGAACTCATGAAAAAACTTGATAAGGAAAATTCTAGTAATACTATTCTTATTAAGGAAATATCAGATCTTTCTAAAGATCTTGATAAGAAAAATGTTGATTTTGAAATTATTTCAAAAAATCTTGAGGAATTAAGTTCTAAGAAGAATAAACTTTCCAAAGATCTAGAAAACGTAATTTACAGGAAAAATGTTTTCGAGCCTAACTCTTGTTCAAAATCAAAAGTTTTTGAAGACAAGAACTAAGTTATCAAACTCAAATCTGAAATATTTTCATTGAGGAAGTTTTTTTCAAACTTTACCTTAGGTAAGGAAAATTTTGATAAAATGTATTCACAAATCCGACCTCTAAGGAATAGTTCTGGTTTTGGTTACACTAGTTCTAAACAAATTTTTATTAACAATTACTTTGTTCCTCAAAGTCCTCCATTCTGTACTAAGTGTCAGTGTGGTGGACATTGGGCAAAGAATTGTTCTCTAAATAAAACCCAGTCTATAGGATTCCATAAATCCTATTTTTCTAAAACAATGTGGGTGCCTAAAATTTTGCTTTCTGAGATTTTTGGATCCAAGAAAGTTTGGATTCCAAAAACCTAACTTTTTATTATTTTCAAGAAAGTACCAATAGAAATACGTGGTACATGGAGAGTGGATGTTCCTAGCATATGACTAGTAAAAACTATTTTGAAAAGATTATCGAGAAGAAAGGAGGAAAAGTGACATTCAGAAATAATTCTAAGGGAGAAATAATTAGTATAGGTAACATCATTTTTCTTGGAAAAACTCTAATTTCAAATGTTTTATTTGTTAAGGGTCTTAAGCACAACCTCGTTAGTATAATCAAATTATTTGATGATGGCTACCTTGTGAATTTTAGGAATCACAAGTGCCTAGTACACCATTCCAAGGAAGAGTTTATTCTTTCTTCCCATAGGTAAGAGAATGTTTACACACTAAACTTAGAAGATCTTAGGAGCCAATACATACCTTGACTTAGTGAAATGGAAGATCATTCTTGGTTATGGCATAGAAGTTTAGGACCCTGTAACCTTAGGAACTTATGCAAACTTTCTAAGAAAATATTATTCATGGATCCACCAGAGCTTAGATTTGATTATTAAAAAGTTTGTGACCCTTGTCAATATGAAAAGAAACATAAATCAAGTTTTAAATTAGTCGGTGAAGTCTCAACTACTGATTAATTACAGCTAGTGCATATGGATCTTTTTGTTCCTACACAAACTGGAAGTATTGGGGGGAAAGTATTATGTATTTATTCTAGTTGATGATTAAACAAGATTTACATGGGTCTATTTTCTAGAAAAGAAGTCTGAATATTTTTCTTATTTTAAAAGTTTTAGATCCCAAATGAAAAATGATAAAAATATTCCATTAAAAACTATTTATAGTGATCATGGTGGAGAATTTCAAAATTCTGATTTTGAAACTTTTAGTAGTAGAAAAGGTATTACTCACAACTTCTCATCACCCAGAACACCTCAACAGAATGGTGTTATTGAAAGAAGAAATAGAATTCTTCAAGATATAACTAGAACCATGTTGAGTGAGTATTCTCTAGACAAACATTTTGGGCTGAAGCCATATGTACTACTTGTTATACTATAAATCGAGTTTTGATTATACCTTTTCTTAATAAAACTTTTTATGAGTTATGGAATGGTAGAAAACCTAGACTTTCTTACTTTAAGGTTTTTGGTTACAAGGTATTAATTCTAAATACTAAAGATAATCTACATAAATTCGCACCAAAATCTGATGGTGGAATTTTCTTAGGCTACTCCACAACTTCTAAGGCATATAGTGTTTTCAATAAAAACACTTGTACTGTTGAAGAGACAGTACATGTCAAATTTGATGAAACCGATCCTTTTTTTTAAACAACCCCAACCTAAATCTTCGGATGTGTTTTCAAAAACTGATTACCAACCATTGATAGAAGATCCTTCTGATAAGGAAAATGTTCAAAAATATACTACTGAAACATTTACCCCAAAATATTTCCTACCCTATGTTGATGAACAGGTTTTACAAAACACAAATCAGTTGTTTCTAAAAAATCATCCCAATGATAGAATCATTGGTGATGTAAATCAACCTGTAAGGACTAGAAGTTCCTTAAGAAATGATGTAGAACATCTAGAATTCCTTTCCTAATTAGAAAAAAAAAGCACTGATGAAGCTTTTGGTGATGATGATTGGATTAATGACAAGAAAGATGAACTAAATGAATTTAAAAGGAATAAAGTCTGGACCTTAGTTGAAAGACCTAAGGAAACTTCTGTTATTGGAGTAAAATGGGTCTTTAGAAATAAGTGTGATGAAAATGGAATCATTATAAGAAATAAAGCTAGATTAGTTGATAAAGTCTATAATCAACAAAAAGGAATAGAATATGAAGGAACTTATGCTCCAGTCACTAGACTTGAATCTATTCGTATTTTACATGCCTTTGTTGCATTCTTAAATATCAAACTTTTTCAAATTTATGTGAAATGTTCTTTCCTTAATGGTTATGTTCAAGAGGAAGTTTTTTTTGATCATCCTCCTGGATTTGAAGATACAAAACATCCTGATTATGTTTTTAGACTTACCAAAGCTCTGTATGGACTTAAAAAAGCCCCTTGAGCTTGGTATAAGAGACTTACAAGATTTTTTCTTCAAAATAACTATGTTAAGGGAAATACAGATCCAAAACGTTATATAAATAAAGATAAGAAAAATGTTTTTATTGTTCAAATTTATATTGATGACATTATATTTGGTTCAACTAAGCAATCTCTAACTGATTCCTTTGCGGATCTAATGAAATATGAGTTTGAAATGAGTATGATGGGTGAGTTAACATTTTTCCTTGATTTTCAAATCTCTCAAAAACCAGAACGAATATATATATCCCAAAATAAGTATTTTAAATATCTTTCTAAAAAGTATGGATATGAAAAAACTAAAAGTATTAGTACTCCCATTGGTACCTCAAACACACTTGATCTTGATGAAGCTGGGAAACTATTAGATCAAACGTATTTTAGAGGTATGATAGGAAGTTTACTTAACATGACATCTAGTCATCCAGACTTAATGTTTTCAGTATGCTTATGTGCATGATATCAATCCAATCCCAAGTAATATCATTTAAAGGCAGTGAAAAGAATTTTTTTCTACTTAAAGGGAACCATGGATTTGGGACTATTTTATACTTCTGGAAATGATTTTTTTAAAAAAATCTTTTCGAATGCTGACTTTGGTGGATGTATAATGGATAGAAAAAGTTCATCCAGAACTTGTCATTTCTTAGGAGATTAATTAGTTTCTTGGTATTGCAAGAAGCAACACTCAGTAGAACTTTCCACTGCTGAAGCTGAATATATAGTAGCTGGAAATTGTTGTGCTCAAGTGGCGTAGATGCAACACACACTCACAGTCTATGGTATGAGTTTTACCAAAACATAAATTTTGTGTGATAATACAAGTTCCATTGACCTTGGTAAAAACAATGTACATAACTCTCGTAAAAATCACATAGATATTAGGAATCACTTTCTTTGGGATCACACAAAAAAGGAGATATCATTCTTCAATTTATCAGAATGCAAGATCAACTTGTTGATATTCTCACAAAATCTTTACCCTCCAATAGATTTGAAAATATTAAACAGAAGTTAGGAATGATAAGTGTAAGTTAATCCTCCTTATTAACTTCATGTTGAACCAATCTCCTTACAGTAATAAACTCCTTTTCATAGGGGGAGTACATTCGTAATTAAGCTTTTTCATATTTTTTATAATGAGCTTTTTCATATTTTTTGTAATGAAGTTTTTCATATTTTTCATAATGTAGTTTTTCATGTTTTTCATAATGAAGTTTTTCATATTTTTCGTAACGTAGTTTTTCATATTTTTCATAATGTAGTTTTTTATATTTTTTGTAATGAAGTTTTTCATATTTCTCATGATGAAGTTTTTCATATTTTTCGTAATGTAGTTTTTCATGTTTTTCATAATGAAGTCTTTCATATTTTTCGTAATGAATTTTTCGTACTATAGATTTTCATAATGAATATTTTCGTAATGAAAATTTTCTTAATGAAGATCTGAGTACTCAATTCTTTTTTATATTCAAATTTTTTTTTAATCTAAAGTCATTCAAAAAGAATTTTCCTCAATATGAATAATTCTCCTAACAATCCGAAAGGTATGATTCTTTCTTGAGTTTTCGTAATTACCTTTTACTTGCTGGTAGTTTCTTTTGATTTTAAAATTTCTCATATTCTAGTTTCCTTAAATCCAAATTTTTTCTTTTAAAAACCTCAAAAGATCATATTCTACCAAATTCTCCTTGCAGTTATTATTGCAACTATCAGATCAGATCAGAAGAATTATCAGCCATTGGATTCAGATGGGAAGTTCAACTGTTGCTTCAACGCCTATAAAAAGGGGACCCCCGATGGTTGTCCCACATCGGTTTTCAAATAATTTTCATGTAGAAGCTCTGCCCAACTTCAAAATCTCATTCGGGATTTTTAGAGTTTTCATAAGTCTGAATGTCTACTAAAATTTATTCTCAAGAAATGTCTTCTATCAAGCCAATTTTGTAATGGAAAATGTTTAGGGAGAGGTTGGTACATCCAAACTTCTTCAATAAGTATGACTCTATTATCTTGAAGAATATCAGGCTTAATCGGTGGGAGAGTATATCCATTTCAAAGACAGGAGCTCAGGATTCTGTGTATCCGGATCTACTTATAGAATTTTATGAATTAGTTTGCATTTTCAAAGAAGATGGAAGACAAAAAATTCCCTTCAAGAGTTATGGAAAAACTTATGCACTCTCTTACACCAAGTCTGCTAGCTTGGTGGGGCTGTCATATGAAGGGGAAGCTATTTTTTTCTCCCACAAGCTGTCGGATGTTCAATGTAGTTTTGTAAAGGTAAAGTCTATGAAATTCCTTGTACTTACTAATTTCAAGACCATAATGATTGCCCACCTGTCTATCAATAGTCGGATCCTACAGTTATGGGTTCAGGGTCTTATCGTACCGAGAAAGGGTGACAAGGAAACTCTTAATAAAAGTGATATGTATATCTTAGATTTTTTTTTATTAAATCTAAGTAAAATCAATCTGATGAATCATATTCTCATTACAATAGAGAATATCAAGAATGGGAATCTGAGAGCATAGATAATCATGTATCCTGCCCTACTCTCCAAACTGATAGTTCGGTGTCTTGAATCTTTCAAGATCTCCTGCAGTTCCAAGCCGAGGAATTGCAAAGTAATTCTAATCAATGATGACACCCTCAAGAGGATGAATGTAATTTTTTCTAAGGATTCAGGTGAGTTTTATGATCTACCTGAGGATGAGGCAGAAGCCATTCTGAAAAATGTTGAAGAAGTAGAACCATCAAAGAAGGATGGAAAGAAGAGGAAACTAAAGGAAGTGGAAGAAACACAGAAAACCCCTAAGGCTAAAGAAGCTCAATCTGCACATCCAAATCCCAAAAAGAAAAAAGCCTATCCGGATGAAGTGGTTTCCAAATGGAGGGAGGATAAAAAGACTCATAAGGAATGGGAACCCCAATTTGGACTAGACCCTGTAGAGGCCAAAGCACTGAAAGAGAAAGTTGCTAAAGAGCTTGAGAAGCAAGACAAAGAGAAGAAGTAAAAGAAGAAGATGTTAGAGGCTAAATTTTTTTAATATCTTCTAAGGGATACTAAAATTGCATCCAGGAACATTCCTGTACCGAAAACATTCCTAGTTGAACCATTACCTGAAACACCTGGAAAAAAGTGTATGACTCCACAAAAATCTCAAGAGAAGGATGTTGAAAAGGAAGTTATGGAAGAAGTTCAGGAAGCTCAAATCACTGAAGATACAGCTGATCTGATAAAGCAATTAGAAGAATTTTATGAAAAGGAAAGTGCTTCTGAATAGTTTTCAATCTATACTTCTCAAGCCGGATCATCAAAACTTGCTACTCCTACAATATATGAGAAGGGTGAAGAGGAAGTAAACAAGTTATCTGAGGAAGAGAGTCATAATCATGACTTCGTTCTTCCTAAAGACATTGAGGCAGGAGCTAAAAAAGAGAAAATTGATGAGGATAAGATTTTATAGTTATCTGGAAGTGAGCATGAATCTGTCGATGAAGAATCTATTCTGAGAACCAATAAGGGGAAACAAGTGGCTGTTGATACCCCAAACAAAGATATTTTAAGGAAGAAGGAAGATGTAGGATCCTCTAGTGAAGCAATATGACTTACTGAAGGCTTAGGCAGAGGCCCTGAAGGCACAAGATTAGAGGATAACATTCTTAGAAAAGTAAGTAGAGGAGGATCACAAAGAACTAAAGAAGTTGAAAACCATTAGGAAGAATCTGATACCCAAGGAAAAGGAAGCAAAATAGATCCAAATCTGATCTTTTGTTATATCTATTTTTCATTGTATAAATACTTCCAATATCAATGAAATTGTGGATGATTTTTTTGTTTGGATTCTTGTATGAATATTTCAGGTACCATATTTTTTTCCATTCCCTCAAACTCTTTTTGAAAATCACAAAGGGGGAGAAGGAAAAAGAATTCTAAGTAAAAGAAGAAATATCCCTAAGTAAGGGGGAGTTTATCAAAGGGGGAGTTCTGATTACGAATATTTCCTTATTCAAGCCAAATTAAAACTCTCATTCCAGAAATATAGAAGACGATCCTTAGAGTTCCAAATCCTAAGGGGGAGTTAGTCGTATTCATCTTTACCAATGAGAAAAGGGATATAAGATTTATTTCAAAGTCTAGAAATTTTTTTCTAAGTCCTTATATTCTTTTTCTTAAGGATGTTTGTGCTTTCCAAAAAGGGGGATATTGTTGATTCAATAAGGTTTTCCTTATGACTTTTATATTCTTTCATTCAAGGGGGAGATTGTTGAGTCATTAATGTTTCCTTATGACTTTACCATTTCTTCTTGCTTTGAAAATCACAAACACCTTATCTCCAGGAAAAACTCGTTTTACCCTGTGTTTTACTTCTATAAGGAAAAATTTCCTTCCCCAAGGAAATTTATCCTTATCATGTTTTATTGTCCATATCATAATTTTTCTAAGTGTAAAATTTAGATTGAAACCAAAACCTCATAATCCGATAATTACCTAGATATGAAGCATTCTGTTTTAGGATCTGCATTTTCAGAATTCTGATTACGAACTCTTTTGAGTTCTGACCCTGAATTCTGAATCAAAATTCTGGTTACAAAATCTTCTGAGTTATGACTCCGAATTCTGAATCAGAATTATGGATACGAACTTTTCAGAGTTTTGACTCTGAATTCGGAATAAAAATTTTGGTTACGAACACTTCTGAGTTCTGACTCCGAATTCTGAATACGAATTCTGGTTACGAACTCTTCTGAGTTCGGACTTCGAATTCTGAATATAAATTCTGGTTATGAACTCTTCTGAGTTTTGACTCTGAATTCTGAATACAAATTTTGGTTATGAACATTTCTAAGTTCCGACTCCGAGTTCTCTGAATAAAAGACTCATAACTCTTATGAGTTCTAACTCCGAATTCTCATGAACTCCGACTCCGAACTTTGTAATTTCAGGTTCCGAATACATGTGAATCTAGATTCCAAATTTCCTTGAAATTCAAACTCCGGAAATCTATATAATTCAGGTTTTGAATTCCTAGAAAATAGAATCTGAATATCCTTGTATTATAGAATCCGAATTCAATTTTTGGTTAGACTCCTAACTTTAATTTTCTTACATTCCGAATATTGGATTTTAGTTATACTTACACTTGTTTTGTTAAAAAAATATGTTGTGCTTTAATTTATCAACTAACCGTTGTTTGAGTGACATGTGTATAGGTCCCTATGAAATTCAAGGAAAATATGACCATTGGAGGAGGGAGATGACTGTTGGAGTTGTGCCTATAAATAGGAGCTCATTTGAAATAGCTTAAGATTTTTTGGAATTTTTAAAGCTCGAAAATTTCAGAAGTGATTTCTAGAGAGAGAGGCTCTTATAAAATATCAGAGTTCATGCAGAAAGTTTGAACGACTTGTTCAAACTTTTCTTCTTGTAGATTTCCTTTGTGTGACTCTGATTGTTGTTGTGTACAATCGAGGGCTTCTGGGGATAGGAAGACAGAGTTTCTGACTACCTTGATGTTGAGGGCTTACGGGGATAGTAAGACAGACTCTGATCTTTGTATTGAGGGCTTACCCAGGTGTGGTTAAGACAGACTTTCTTGAATGTATAAATCAAGGGACCTTTATCCAAGGTTGTTGGATACCCTTCTCTTTGGGTTAAAATATTTACTACTTGTTACTTGTTTTGTTACAAGTTTTCCGCTGCATTTGTATTGTTGAAGAAAGTATAACTATCTTATACTTTTTTATACCTGTACTCTGATTTAGTTAGATTCTATACACTTTAAGGTAGAATATTTATCTTTGTAAACTTTCATTAAGTTTAATTTCTGGAATCACTTTTCCAGAATTGCTTTCTTGGAATCAAATTTCCTGAATCAAGCTAGTGTTTAGAACTAATAGGTTTTTTGAAGTATCTTGTTTAACCATGTTAAACATAGCCATCTTTAAAAGTTCCAAAGAAATTTTTAAAAGTGTACAATTCACCCCCCCCCCCCTCTTGTATTTGAGCATCTCATGTTTACATATTCGATCTAACATTTGGTATTATAGAGTATATCATACTCACATACCATCTCAACATATGAGCCCCATTTATTAGGGATTACAATGGATATAGAATAAATGTGATTTTAAATTGACTAATCCAAATCCTATATCCAATAAATTAAGCACAAGTGAAACCATTTAAGGAGAAGTTCAAGATCATCGAGATCACATCCCAAACCATATATTTTTAACCACCCCATGAAAGTATCACCATCACACACCTTACCCTTATAGAAATTTTACGGTTTAATAAAGGGAAATGTATCAATACCATTATGATATAAATATGTATATTGTATATAATAAATGAATATATTTTTAACTTATTATTGTTACTTTATAAATGAGTTTTATTTTGATAAAGTAAAACACGAATTATATTTTTGAGTAATATTAAAATTCAATTAATTAATTTATGAATTAATGGACTATTGGAATAAATAATATTTTAATAAAATATTATTATTATATAAGTTTTATTAAACATATATTATCATATAATTTTTCTATGAATTCAAATGAAATTTTTTTAAGGCCTTGAAAACATTTATTGACAAAAAACCCAATATTTCTCAATATATGTCGATTATTATTTTAAAAGTAAAAATTCACATATTTAGAAAATTATTTGGATAAAATAAATGTTATTTTTGGAATTATAATGTTGAAAATATCCAACATATAAATTTTCGTAATTTTTTGACACTTAAATTTTCAGGTAAAATTAAAATATGGTATAAATATATGGTGTGTATTATGACATCATAATGACCCAAAAATGATGTAATAAATATTATAAAATGTATCCATGACCAAATATATTTTTAAAATTTAGAATAATTTTATTTATGTTGGTTTAATTAATTTTATAAAGCCTTTATGAATCCTCTAAAACCTGTATTATATTTAAGGGTTCAAAATAATTATTTTATAAACATAACTCACTTCCACATCATAAAGTGTATTATTTAAATAATCAAGCCCCTTTAAATTATATAATAATGACAATAATCCATCTTTGTCCTAAAAAATGGAAAAAAACATGGTAAGGTTTTTGTTTTTTGTTATTTTATTTTATATAGTCCAAAACATAAGTTTGGGAAATAATAAAGAACTCCTGACTCATTTCCTATAAAAACCCACACAAGATCGAATTTCCATTCTCTAAAAAACCTCATATAATGTCCTTACTCTTACCTCCCCTTTCTATATTCCTCTCATATTTCCACCACACTCTCAATAATTTCTTCCCAAGCATTTGGGATCACCCTATCAAAGTAAGTGATCTCCCACTCTCCTTTTATTAGCACCTATTTTATGTTAGGCCTCTTAATTTCAGTTTTTTCATGTTGGAAAATATTATTAAAAATATATTTTACTGTCCATTTTATTTATAAGTGATGGTATAACCCTTTCACTCTCATTAATCACTCCCTTGAACCCTTATTTCCACCCATTACCATGCCGAAATTTAGTAAGGGATCCTCTCATTCTCCTATTTATTCAAGTATCATTATTATATTATGCCTTTTATCTCCAATTGATAATGTTGAAATATGTTATTCCATATCCCCTTACTATCAATTCTATTTATAAATTATTAGAGACTCATTTCACTCTCATTAATCCCTCCCATGAACATTTATGTGCCTCTGTTATATTGTCGAAATTTCACTGCAATTTTCCACACCAAACAATTGTGTAGTGAATATCCATACCCATTTCCTATCAAGTGTGTTCACCTTTATGCACCTACACTTATTTTATTGAGAACTTACATGTATTTATTCATCACTCCTTTATTTTGGAATAATATTTGATGATATATGATTCCATTTTTTATGATCTATGTTTCACACTTATGCATGTGAATAAAATAAAAGCTATAAGTGCGCCTGGAATTATATAGCACTCTAATACATTGGGTAATGTTTTAGTATCATGAGAAATCATGAAAGGGATTAGGTACTGAACCTAATTCATCATGGGGATTTTTCCATCATGATTTCTTGGCAGTTATCCTTGACCTATGTTTATGATGTCATGTTATTAGTTGTTGCCACATTTCCCATGTTGACTTTATGTTATCATGCTATATCATGCCTCATTGTTCATGTTTATGATTATCACCACTTTTATGTCTCATTTATATTCCTATTATATAACATGTAATTATTTCTTCATGTAATTAAATGTTAACTCCTTCACTAGGCTTTATATCTCACCCCTTTCTTATGTATGTCCCCAAGTTATCCATTTCATTTTTAAGTACGATGGAATAATATGAGCATGTTAAGGAATTTTTTAATAATGGAGATGTATTCCCTATTTTATGTTGGTGTGTAATGTACCTAATTCCCAAATACACTAGACTTATTGATCTTTTGGGTTGTATTATATGTAATATTATGTAATAAATCATGAATTAATGTGTAATAAAGAGTAGAGTTTTCATAATTGTCACACCCCAACCATGATTTATTTTTATTTTTATCATTTCCTGGTAATCAGTCTTTTATTCATCATTTTGGTTGAGTTCCCAGGGATAAATATTTTTTTTCTGAGACTTTGGGTGGTTTTGTCCCTATACACGGTATAAGCATAGTTTTTCTCAAACCATGTGAATTCCAATAGTGATTGTGTGACATTATTTTGGCATCAGGGACAAGGCACATGGATTTTGCATGGTCAGGAAAATCGTGCAACAAGATTGAGAAATGGTTCTATAAAATGAAAAGGCTGAGTTACATGATTATCACATGGTTTCTCAAACTATGTGGCCAGCCCATGAGAGGGTCCCCAAACTTCAATAGGTTTCACATGGTCTGGATGACCGTGCGGCCTTCCTAGAGTTCAAAACAATTAAATGAAAATAAAATAATAAAAAAATATAATTTAAAAGAAAAGTCTTTAATAATAATAATAATAATGATATTATTATTATTATGAATATTATTATTATTATTATTAATTAGAGTTTTAATTAAACCCTCAAATGGGAGGTCTCCCTCCCCCCCCCCCACATTTGAATGAGACTCACCCCCCCCATCCTCTTCGTTATCTCGTGTGACCCCCCTCAGTTGAGGCACCTCAAGAATGCCAACTCCCTCCCTTTTGTGGCCATTTTCCCCCGATCTAGTGTGAAATCCTCTTCAGAATGTCTCCTCTCCCTTTTCTCCTTTTATTTTTTTGGTTTTCTTCTCTTTGGGGTGGTGTGCCTGCCTTGTCCAACCCCAAATTCATTTTAGGGGTTTTTGTTTTGGTTGATTCTTGATGAATAGGGTTCATTGGCCCCGTTGATGATTGTTCTTGCTTCAATTGACAAAGGAAGTGGGTTTTGCTTTGATTTTGGGTAATGGATTTTGATTCCTTTACATTAGTTCAATTTTAAATTAATGTTTTTGTGGTTTTTGAGTTTCTGGTAATTTTTCTAGGGTTTTTTGGGTCTATTTGTTGTGGTTTTGAGCTATGGGAATCAAGAATGATTACATGTGTACCCATGGGTAAGGCATATATATATTCCCTCTTTTTACATATTCCCTAATGGGAAGGGGAATACGTGAAATGTATATATGGGTGTGTATATATATATGTGTTTGTGTGTGTGTGTGTGTAAATTTATGTTCATGTAAGTGTGAAGGGTCGGTTTGAGTGGTTGTCATCAAAAAAATCATGTTTGAGGTAGGTCCCCAATGCTTAGGACTTTAATTTAAATTACATGATATCTTGATTGTTTTTAAAGTGTTTTTAACATTTTTATATGAAATTCATATGATATAAATATAAATATATATATATATAATTGGTCTTGGTTCTTGGAAAATGGCTTCAGACTTGGTTTCTAGACCTTCTCTTGGAATTTTTAAAATGGGTTTCTTGAATAAAGCATGGTTTCAAGGTTGATTTTAAATGTTTGGTGCCTTGGTTATTCAATTTTTCTTTTAAATTGTTTTGTAATTTAAAAGTTTTTGGAAATTGTGTTTTATAATGTCAAAGTGTTCCTTTTAAAATAATGAGGCATGTTTGGAACATTGAGAGTGTTTTATGGGAGTGTAAAACCCCTCTAAAGACACGCCCCCTTATTTTAGAAATATTATTTGTATGTTAAATTTGTGATTTGTGATATGTGACTAGTGAAGAGGCTTGTTCATTGTTGTGTGACATAAAAAGGGGGGTCCTCTCAAGGATGAGGTTTAGTGGTTAGGGGTTGGATGTGTTTTTGAGTAAAACAATGATATTTTCATGTATGTTAGTTTGATAAGAACTCACCACCGATTGAAATAGAGCACATGGAAAAACTGAGGTACCTAGGTGGGCTAACGAGAACTAGTACACTAGTAGACTCAGAAGTGGCATGGACCAGATTCATCTAGTAGGATTTATGATTACAACACTAACTAAATTATTATGATGATTGGAGACCACTAGACCTTGGGATGTGTCCCCCTCTAGTGGCTCATGCATGATGTTGTTGTGGGTTGTAGTTTTTACACCATGTTTCATTGAGATATGATGTTTCTAAGGTCCCACTTGTGCTATTTGACTAGAGTAATTTCCCAAGGTTCTCGCTTGTGACATAATTCTTGTGATGTGATTTTTATTTTAGTTTTTTTTTATAATTATTTTATATTTTATGAAAACCATGTTTTAATCTAAAAATATTTCCTTTCATTTAAAAATGTTTATGCATGCTTGGAAATTATTTTGGAGATGTGATATAAAGAAAATTATTTTTACTGAAAAATGGAAGCTTATTACTTGAATTTGAAAATAATGAGAAAACCTTATATTATATGGTTATATGTTCATATTAGCCTAACTTGGTTTTATTTTTAAAGGTCATGCATATGTAATAGTCTATTCAAGTATGATTACTGAGTTTTAATACTCACACCAAAACTTTATTTTGTTTTTAGATTCTGGTGATGCTTTCCGCTTTGTTTTTCTCATGGAGCGAGTGTGATATCACGGTTGGAGGTGACCTATTAGGTCACATGGAGGTATATGTGTAGTTTTATTTTCTTTCCATTTCTAGAATTTTTTTTATTGTTATATTTATATTTTTTATTTATTTTCTTTTTTATTGTAAAAATAGTTCCTAATTGATTTATTTTGATGCTCGAAACTAGTTTCCAACCCATGAGGATTGCAAATTCCCTTCGTACCTTGTCACGGATCATCTCGGGTGACTGGTTAGGGGTTGACCCCAATTGGTTCATGAAAAAATTGTATTGGAGTAGGCCCTTGTTATTTGGGGTGTTAGGTGGCTTAGAGATTAGGACTGATAGGACTTGAGGGGTAGGTACTGGAAGGACATCATAAAACCTTGCTCGTCCCAATCCTTGAGTTACGAGGAGTAGTTGATGATTTGATTTTTTTCTTTTGTTTGGTTTTTATGGATAAGGGATGAAAATTGGAATTAGTCAGTGTTACACAATAGACCTTCATGGAGTATCAACCCATGTGTATCTTGAGTGCATAGTTCAAGATATTTTTTATAGTTGATGCTCATCCTGAGCATACTCTATTAATCCATGTTTCCAGGCTAGGCATAGCCTCTAGTTCCTTATTCATAAATTTTTGATGTGATTTATGTTTTGGATTAGTTTCGTTTGGCATGAGTTGATTTCAAAAATAAAAATGGTTTTTTTAGGAAAGGGCTTTTCAAAAGGAAAAATGGTCTTTGGAGTAGACAAAAATTGAAATGAAAATGATTTCTTGAAATGGTTCCCTTTTAACAAAATTTGCGCATTCAAAGGGAAAAATAAAAGGTATTTTGGAAATCATTTTTGGGATTTTGGTAACAATTTTTGGAATTTGAAATGAAGGTTTATTGATAATTTATAAATATGTTGTTTTAATGATTAGGGGAAACTTAAAATTGGTTGGGAATTTGGGATTTAGGTTAAAAGAACCATTTTAGAAATGAGAAATGTTTTGAATTGACCATTGGTATTTCTATTAATGATCGCATAAATTGATGTATGTATGTGGAAAGTGGATAATAGGTTGTATATGTGGGTGAATTATTAATATAGCACAACAATGTATATATTTAAGACCTTATGTAATACTAATGGTTTTTATGTATGTTGTTTTGTTTGTTGAAAAATGGTTTTGAAAAAGGGGGATTTTAATGTTCAAAAAAGATAGTGAGAAGTTGTATGGTGTTTTTGTTTTTTGTTTGGAATTATATTTCATGGGATCTTGGTTTTGACATGCTGAAAATGTGGTCGGAATGGTGATTTGAGTCTGGGTTTTGTTTTTGTGATTGAAGTGTGGAATTTTGTTTTAAGATATGTTTTGATTTGGTTTCATGATTCTTGTTTTGATACGATACCCAAAAAAGTCCTATAGTTTTAAAGTGGGTCTCTTATAGTTTTTGGTTCTACCCAGACTCCTAGAGGAGTGTTGGGATTGAGTTCTTCTTGGTTTTTTCCCATATTCCATGGTGATCATGATCCATTGGAGTTAGAGGATAATCTTGATGAAGTCGTTGGTGTTTTCAATTTATTAGGAACTTTCAAATATGTGAGAGTCCATTCAATTTTGGGTTCATTCAAAGGCTCAACTTTGGATTAGTGGAAGGTTCTTTTCCCAGTTTTGTTGCATGATGGGATGTTTTTCAAGGTTTTTAAGACCACTTACTTCCAATGGTTTGAAACTGAGGAGGTTAAGGTAAGGAAAGTGGAAGATCTCATGAGTGTTCAACTAGGCTAATGGACAATGAAGACCTGTGTTGGGTATTTCAAGTATTTGGTTCCTTTTTATTTAGAGGTAGCATTGCATAATTATTTGAAAGCTTATCTTGTGTGGGGTCTCCATCCAAGGTTCAAGGACTAGTCCCTTTCGGTGTTCGGGAAGGTTCCACATCTAATGTGGATAGTGAAATGGATGAACCTATTTTAGAAAATTCTACTTATCAATTATATATTTTCATTAGTCGATCCACTCTCTTTTTTTCATCTAGTATGGTTGTTTTAGGTTCTTTATGTCATCTTATCATCATCCATCGAAGTCTTTCTGTTGGTGTGGTTGTTTGGATCACTTTGAGTAGTTCTGAAAGTGGCGTCGTCAGGAGTCTCGAGTGGAGGATTTCAACTTCTAAATGTGAGGTAGTGGATGATTCAGAAATCAAAGCACCATATATATTCCCTAGAGTAAAGCTTTCACACATTAAAGAATTCTTAGGGGTGTGGGGAACCTTATAGTTATATTAGTTTGAGTTTCTCTTTTGTAGTTTCCTTGATTGTTGTAAGTTCCTCCTTGTTGTTAAAATTTGGTGGAATTTTCTTCTCGGAATTTTAATGGTTGTGCATTTATGAATGAAAGTATTTGATCAGTTGTCCTGGTGTGGTTAGCCTTTGTGGATTGGTTTTAAATTTAAGTTTTCTCATTTTGGATATGCATGAGTCTTGTAGAAATGATGAATCTTGGTTTGGTCCATCGCTTCGGTTGGTTTTCTTCTATCAGAGCCTCCTTATGGTGGGGATCATTTTATGTGGGGAATACTCGGTCACTCTTTAAATTGGTTTGTGTGAAGGGTTTTCAAGTTAATTTGTGTTGGTTTTCTCTTATGGGTGTTGTGGTTCTAGTCAGGTTATTGTGTTTGGGAGAAACCTCCTATTTCCACCATGGTTCTTCTCATTGTGCTTTCACTTAGAGCTATTCGGGTGTGACTGATATAGTGAAAGGTCACATCAAATTTATGGTTTCATTGGCCTTGTTTAGTTTTGGGATCAATTTTGATTCCTCGTTTGGCAATGTGAATTTTTGAGGGTATAAATATCTGATGGTGGAGATAATTGTCACACCCCGGCCATGATTTCTTTTTATTTTTAACCTTTTCTTGGGGTTTGGTTTTTTGGTTGAGGTTCAGGTTGAGTTCCCAATGATAAATTTTTATACTTCTGAGTCTTTAGGTGGTTTTTAGCCCTGTGTATGATCTGATAAGGGTTTGGATCAAACTATGCAATTCTAGTAGTGACAGTGCGACCTTCTTTTGGTGTCAGGTACAAGGCGCACGACTTACACATGGTCCAGAAAACCGTTACACAAGTATCAAAAATTGTTCTATAAAGTGACAAAGCTAAGTTTCATTATTGGCACATGGTTTCTCAAACATTACATCCATGCCATGTGAGTGTCCCTTCTTTCCAGTAGGTTCTTCACGATTGGCACACAGTCTATAATACCATGCGGCCAAACCATTCGGCCTTCCCAATGTTCAAAAAAAAGAAAATAAAATTGGAAAAATAAAATAGAATTTGAAGGAAATATTTTAATAATAATAATAATAATAATAATATTATTATTATTATTATTATTAAGATTATTATTATTTTTATTATTATTATTATTAATTAGGGTTTTAATTAAACCCTCAAAGGATGGGTCTCCCTCTTCCTCCACCCCGTTTGGCCATGACGCACCCCCTCCCCACCCTCCATGTCTTTTGCGACCCCCCTTAGCTGAGGTTCCTTTGGCGCACCACCTCCCTCTCTCCAGCAGCCATTTCTTCCCCCTACTCGATGTGAAATCCTCTTTGATAGGCATTATCTCCCTTTTATCCTTCGATTTTATTGGTTTTCTCATTTTCTAGGTGTTTTTCATGACTTATCCAAACCTTAATTCATTTTAGGGGGGTTAGGTCGGTTCTTGATGAATAGGGTTTTTTCCCCATTGATGATCGATCTTACCATGATTGAAAAAGGCAGGATATTTCTCTTCGATTTTGGGTAATGGATTTCAGTTCCTTTTCATTATTTAAATTTTAAATTAAAGGTTTTATGTTTTTTGAGTTGTCAATAATTTTTATAGAGTGTGTTGAGTCTCTTTGTTGTGATTTTGAGCTGTGAGAATCAAGATGCTTACAAGTGCACGCATGGGTAAGGCATATATATATTCCCACTTTGTACATATTCCCTCATGGATAGGAAAATATGTTCAATTTAGCTAGAGGTATTTATATATATATATATGTGTGTGTGTGTGTGTACAAATTCATGTACATGTAAGTATGAAGGGACGGTTCGAGTGGTTGTCTTCCAAAAGCAGCATGTTTGAGGTAGGTCCCCTATGCTTAGGCTTTTAATTTAAATTCCATGATTTTTTGATTTTTTTAAAGTGTGTTTTGCATTTTTTATATGAAATTATTATGATATAAATTTATATATATAATTGGTCATGGTTCTTGGAAAATATCTTCACACTTGGTTACTAGACCTTCTCAAAAAAAGTAAAAATGTGTTACTTGAATTAAGCATGGTTTCATGATTTATTTTAAATTTGTAGTGCTTTGGTTGTTCAATAGGCATTTTAAATGGTTTTTGAATTTAAAAGTGTTGGTGAACAATTTTTTCTAATGAGAAAGTATTCGTTATAAAATAATGAGTCTCATTTGGCACTTTGAGAGTGTTTTATGGGAGTGGGATACCCCTCTTAAGGAATACCCTATATTCTAGAAGTATAATCTGTATATTAAATGTGTGATTTGTGATATGCACCTAGTGAAGAGGCTTTTTCATTATTGTGTGACGTACATAGGGAGATGTGCTCAAGGAGGTAGATCAGTGGTGAGAGGTTGGATGTGTTTTTGAGTAAATAAAATGATATGTTCATGTATGTTTGTTTGATAAGAACTCGCCACCACTGGAAATAGAGTACATGGGAAACTCGGGGTACCTAGGTGGGATAACTAGAACTAGTACTCTAGTTGAATCAAGTGGAATGACCTAGATTCATCAAGTAAGATTTACGATTACAACACTAAATAATTATGATGATGATTGAAGACCACTAGACCTTGGGATTTGTTACCCTCTAGTAGCTCATGCATGAGGATGATGTGGGTTGTGGATTCTATAGCATGTTTTATTGAGATACAAGGTTTCTAGGGTCCCACTTATGCTAGTTACCTATAGGGATTTTCCATGGTGCTTTCTTGTGACATAATTCTTGTGATATGATTTTTATTTTAGTTGTTTTCATATTTTTTTATCTTTTATAAAAACTATGTTTTAATCTAAACATATTGCCTTTCATTTTAAAATTTCTATGTATGCTTGTAAATTATTTTGGATATGTGATGGAAAGAAAATTATTTTTCCTGAAAGATGGAATCTTGTTACTTTAATTTGAAAAAAATTCAAAAACATCATTTTATATGGTTGTATTTTAAAACTACCATGACTTGATTTTTTTAATGTAAGTCATAGGGAATAATTTATTTGGTAATTCCTACAAAGTTTCAATATTCATGTCTATATATTTTTTTCTTAACCTCTAGTTCTTCTTCCAGCTTTGGTTCTCTGCTAGAGCGAGTGTGATCTCACAGTTAGAGGTGACCCATGAGGTCACATGGAGGTACATGTGTAGTTTTATTTTCTTCCCATTTCTATAGTTATTGATTTTTTGTTATATTTATATTTTTTTATTTCTTTTTCTTTTATTTATAGGCCAAATCATTCTCAATTAATTTATTTTGATACCTAGAAATATTTATTATCCCTTGGGGTCGGGAATTCCCTTCAATCATTGTTGGGGACCGGCTTGGGTGACTTGTTAGTAGTCTACCTAGGTTGGTTTGTGACAATAATCCTTGCTTAAATAAAATAGTATTTCATGTAGATATGGTCAGGAAAGTTTTCAAAAGTAAACAACATAAAATACCCAAGACATATGGATTAGATTTCTACATGTACTTATTGTAAGTAACTAATGAAAATATTGTAATAAAAACATAAGTTTTTCTTAATATAGAGTCCGATCAAAAAAATCAAAGAATTTAAGTCATCTTCTGATGAATATCTTTGGAATAAATCTATAAATAATGAAATATTATCTATAACTAAGATTAATACTTATATATTAATGAAACTTCCACAAATTTTGTAACTAATAGGTTATAAGTGGGTATTTAGAAGCAAACAAAAGGTCGATGGTGAAATGGAAAATTATAATGCCAGATTGGTAGAGAAAGGGTTCACTAAAAGGGAGGGAATTGGTTATTCATATACTTATTGTCCTGTGGCTAGGAATTATTTTATTAGAACTATTCTTCCTTTATCTTCCAAATATAATTTATAAATTCACTAAATATATATTAAAACAAATTATTAAATGGTATATTATAATAGGAAATATATATGGCACAACTTCAAAGATTCATAATATCATAAAAATAAAATAAGGTTTAAAATTGGTATGGTTCCTATATGGTTTAAGAAAAGCTTCAATCTATGGAATAAGGAATTTAAAGAAGTTGTTATATCAAATATATTTATAATTAAATAAATTAATAAATTTATTTATAATAGGTTTCATAATAACTAGGGTGTTTTTAGTTTTTTTATTTTAATGACTTGTCAGTATTTGGAATTGATGTGAATAAAGTAAATGTGCATAATACTATTTTATCTAGAAATTTTGATATTAAAGACTTGGGTAAAGAAAATGTTATATTTGGAATTAAAATTGTTAGAAATAAATATTTCTTTTTTTCTTTCTTAATATCGTTATATTCAAAAGGAATTAAAGAGTTTTGAATAATTTGATTGTTCACTGGTTTCAAACCCACATGCTTCTCGGAGGAAGATGATATAAAATTATAGTGGGAATTTTATTAACTAAAATATAAAAGTTTTATCAGGTGTTGTATATTTTAAATGAAAATAACAAGACTTGATATTTCATATGTTTTTGGAAAGTTTATAAGGTATGAAAATAATCCAGGTTATGCACAATGGTTTTTGGATAAAAGAGTACTTAAGTATATAAAGGATACTGTATATTTTTTATATGTTGTAGTGGAAAACCAGGGGTGTTGGAAATATTTTTGGTTACTGGATAGAAAACTAATATGGAGGATCACTCTTCTATGAGTGGTTGGGTTTTCACACTTGTAAGTGAAGAGATATCTTGGGATTTAATTAATAAACATGAATAAAAAGATTCACTTGGAATCTAAGTATGTTTCTTTATAAGATATTGAAAGAGAAGAAAAATGAAATCAATATAACTTATAAAATACACCATTATGGCCATTACTAAATTCTCTAGTTTCTATACATTTTGATAGTCAATAAATGAGGGCTAGTGTATATATTAATAATTATATTTGAAAATCAGGACACATCAGACTCAGACATGGATATTTGAGATAGTTGATACAAGATGGTATCCTAATTATAGAATTTATTAGATCAAGTTAGAATTTGGATGATCCACTGACAAGGTTACTTTCAAAATATTTGGTATATAAAACTTCTGAAGGTATGGGTTTAAATTCATTTTCAAATATTTACCGATGATAGTACCTCAACATAACATGTGATAACTTCTCATGACTTAGATAAAAGTAATAGATCTTATCATATGGAAAACTAAAACCCCAAAATAAATTACATCATAAGAATAATTATTTTTAGGGCCCATGGGAAAAATAGTATGAGTTTATAACTCTTAATGAACCATGAATATCAAATAAGAGTTGAAGTATGAGAACACTTTTTGGTTCACCAATGTGAATGTTAGAGTGGGATGACTCTAAAGAGTTTATGACTCTGGATCTAAAACATTAAAAAACTATAAGACATATATGTCCATAATTCTCTCTTGATGTAGGATACGAACTAAGGAATTTGAATATACATTTTCAGGGTTAATTTAGATGATAACAAGAGTCAAATGTTCAAGGAAATGTCAAACTGTTTCTCTATTTAATTTTTATTTGTCTCTACTATATAAAGGCTCAAATTAAGATATACTTTTTTATGAGATTGATTTCCAATGGATTATGATATCTGATTTTCAAAAGTTTCTTGTTAAATATTTAAAAAAGTAAAGGGAATGTTGTAGTTTTAATTACATTAAAAATATTTAAAAGTAGTTTTTATTATTAAAGAGTAGGATAAAGTTTTAGAATCAAAAATTAGAAAATGGGATGGAATGGGTTCTCCTTTATCAGGGATTCATATTTATAATTATTTAAAATGATAAATTAAGAGGTAATAATCTAGTGTAAGATGATTAATTACACCATCTAAGATTGTACACACACACATGATCATGCACTGTTGTGCTTTGTTGGCATACTTTTCACATGTAGCATCAGTGTGGGGTGTGCATAGGTGCCTCTATTTTTCTGAAGGGTTTTTTGGTAACACTAGTTTGGGGATATCCCTAAAATGGTACATCCAGTGGGTTTATTAAATTCATTGAATGGGTGTGATCTAAACTATTTATATGATCAACCATTATCTAAAAGACACATCTGTTCACTGAGCAGGTGTGATCTAGGCTAACTATTTAATTGGGTGTGATATGATGGATGATATTATATCTAGAAAATTTATTCCTTTCAAGAATATTATTCTACTTAATTTTAAGGGGTATAATGAATTATCATATTATGTGCTTCAATGACTATAAAATGTAGTTTCCATTAGATAGAAAAATCAATTCTATCAATTCCCAAGAACTTTAATCCCTATCAATGATTGAAATTCCTCTCATTATCTTCCAAAATAATATAAAGTGTCTTTTTTGGTGCATAAAAATAAATAATATTAAAATAATATCTTGATCATAAATCCTCTTCAGAAGTTACTCTCATATATTTACAAGTGTAGAATGATGAGCCACTATAGTATCTTAAAGAGGATTCACTTTAACTCATTTTAATAACAATTTTGTGGAACTAAATATACTCTTGAGAAGAGAGACAATATAATAATAATATATGGTATATATATAATACCATATGAATAAAAATACAACTACCAACTTATTTCCCAAAAAATATTTATAGTGGACTAAGTCAACATGGGCCTAGTGGCACTCAACAACATGGTGAAGGCAGAACAAATCGATGGAAACAATTTCAAGAGCTATCCAAAGATGATGTACTTTCAAATATTAATCCCCCACATAAAAAAAGATGACATTTTATATATATATCTCATGAGGAAAAAATGGGATAAATGTGATCTTATTTGTTAAGGACACATACTCAATGAATTATCTGATGATATGTTCAACACATATCAACATCATCCAACTACAAAGGAGGTATGTAATGATTTGGAGAAAAATATAATTACTAAGGATGAAGAAAAAAATATATTCTTAGTAAGGAATTTTATTTTATAAAAAATGGTAGATAATATGTCTATCATAGAGAAGTTTCATGAAATTCAATGTATATTAAAATATCTAAATAAAAATATGATTCAATGATATTCCCAATAAGGAAGTTGGTTTCTTCTTCCTTTATAGGTTATTTTGATTTATGGTATAGTCATTTATATTACATAAACTATAATAAAATGAAATATATATCAAAAATGGAGTTATTAACTAGCTTAGAGAAAAATGATAATAAATGTGTGACTTTCATGAAAACTAAAATAATTAGGAAAATATTTCCAATTATATAAAGAAAAGGTAATTTATTAGAATTAATAAATAGTGATGTATTTTTTATGATACACCCAACATATGTAATAAAAATAAATTCGTATCTTTCAATGATGATTTTTATATATTTTATCATTTTGATATTTTACATGTTAAATATAAAATTATAGATAATTTTTAATGATTAAGAATTAGATATAATACCAATGTGGGATTATAATTAAATGAATAAAATTAGATAGGGGAGGTAAATATCATAGTCCTTAATTTTTTTAATTCCAAGGTATCATAAATGAATTGAAGGATCCCCATACACCAAAATAGAATGGTGTTTCTAAGAGAAATAAAATAACATTAATGTAAATGGTTAATTCCATGATGTCATTCTCAGGTCTCTCAAGAGGATTTGGGGGAAAGGCATCATAAACTATGTATCATATTAAATAGGGTCCTAAAAATTCAAAGGTTATAAATACATATTATTTAAGGAACCATAGGTAACCAAACCCTAATTATTTAAAGGTTTTGGGTTGTTATGTGATTATAATTGCACCTCAACCTAAAAGGAAATAATTTTGGTAAAATAGATATTAATAGCATATTTCTCAGATATAAAGATCATTAAAAATAATATAGAAACATGGTTATAGAATCTAATGATTTATTAGTTGTTAATATAATTATTAAGTCAAGATTTTTAATCATTGATGAATTTAGGTTTACCTCTTTACCTAGGTAATCCCAAATTGAAGAATCAAGCTCAAATAAAATAGTATCTCAAAAAGATATGGTTGAGGAGTTTTATAAAAGTAAAATACCTTAGTTTCCCAATACATATAGATATGATATATATATATATACTATTTTAAGGTAACTAATGATATTATTATTACACAAACTCCAATTTACCTAATATGGATTTTGATCCAAAATTTTCAAAGAAGTTGTGACTTATTTTGAGGCATCTCTTTGAAAGGAATCAATAAATGATGAATTGAACTATAAAACTAGAAATAATAATTTTATATTAATTAATATTACACAGGGTTCACAATTAATATGTTTTATATGGGTTTTTATAAGGAAACAAAATTTTATAGTATAATTGAAAAATTAAAATCCAGATTGGTGTACCAGGGGTTTACTCAAATAGAAGGAATATGTTATCTCAATAACTCTGCTCCCATTACTATGAATGATTATGTTTTAATTATTATCACATTATATTCCATATATAATTTATAAATTCAAAAAATATATATTAAAATATAATTTTTAAAAGGTTAATTAGATGAATATATATATATATGAAACAATCGAAAGGATTTATAGTAACTTGGAAATAAATGAATGTTTCAAAATTAGTATGGTTCCTCTATGGTTCAAAAAAATCCAAAAATATAGCATGGTAAATTTAAATAAGTAATTTTATCAAATTGATTCATAGATAACAAATATGATAAAATTTTTTATGGAAGGTTCCATTTGAACTTGTGTGTTGTTATTTGTGCCTTATTGAAAACATGTTAATATTTAGAACTATTATGAATCAAGTAAATGGGTCTAAGTTTATTTTATATAGGAATTTTGATATGAAATAATTGGTTTAAGAAAAAGATATATTTATAATTATAATTTTTATGAATTAAAAAAACTTTATCAATACCATTATGTTGAAAATGACCAAAGGAGGCTTCAACATTTTATTTTTCATCAATTTATACCATATATTCTTTTAGGAGTAGGATTCTACCAAATATGAGTAGGTTTGTAGCTATACTAGAATATTCATGGGTTATCTAGTGTCATGTGTTTTTCATGAAAAGAAAAATACCCTATATTGAATATGTTTTTGGAATGTTTAGAATGTATAAAACTAATCTAGGTTATACACAATGGGATGAGTTTAAAATTCAAGTTCCCTTTAAATATGTGAAGCTCAAGTTGTATTTATTGTCAATATTTTATTAATATAATGGAAATTCAATGTGTTATAATGAAGAATTAATTGAATAGTCAGTTTCCAGTATATATGGAAAGTAGATTTTTGTTAGGGCCACAAGGCTACATACTCTGAGAGGGGGTGAATTGGGGTATGACAATTTAAAAAAAATCCCCCTTTTGATCTTGATTTTTTTTAGACAAAACCCTCTTCTCTCTCTCCCTCCCATTGCATAGTATAAAAGAATATTAAATCACACACAGGACACAAAAATTTTACTTGGTTCAGCCTCACTAGGCTACATCCAAGGATCATACACCAGCGGTGTTCCGATGTACCAAATCCACTATAAGCACACTGTTGTTTACAAGTTTAAAGTGGACTCACTATCTGTCCTGGTTTAAAACCACTCACAATTTTAGAACTCACTACTCTCTCAACTGAAGTGAGCTCACTGCTTCTTTAAAAGATCCTCTCACAGTTTATAGACATGTAGCTCTCTTCATTATCACAAATTAATGCATATTTCTCAGAATGTAGATGCTCTATTGACGTCCAACTTTCACCCATAGATGAATCACACTTTTCACCAGAGGTATCGGACAATATTCCAACTTTTGTGCAGTCCTAGAGTGACTGGCATGCTTCTCTATGCTTGGTGCATTTCTCTAATGTATGGTGCACTTCTTCAAGCCTGGAATGCAAGTGCCACCAAAACACTTGTGTGACACTCCCTTTTCCAACTCCAAACTTGGGTGACTCGCACCCTTTTACTCCCAAACCAACATTGGTGTGCAACTATCAATTGGAACGCAACTTCTGAATAACATTATACTTGCGCAATCACACCACCACTTGCGTTCCCAAACCACCTGTGCAAATGGAGCTCTAATTTTCTCTAAGTGTTGAAATCTGTCTGAAATGAGGTGGGTTATCCCTATATTTATATTCATTTTGGGTACCCTGAGTGTCGGCGTGAAAGTATCCTCTCGGTGTGCAAGTCCAGCCACCCTAGTCTCTGTCTCCCTAGTCACCTTGTGCGCCCAAACCAAAACTTGGGCGCCCCTCTTTCATTTTTTATATTTTGTTGTTCTGATATTGAAAAAAATATAGTGCACAAATTTTGAATCCACCAAGACACCAGTGTGAAAGTCCCTTTTCCAAAAATACTTTTCTCTATTTGTTGATTTTGAGGCCCAAAAATTTGGCAAACACTGGAAAATAGTGCCACTTGGTATCTGCTCTTTTTGTACTTCCTCCAGATCATCCATTCCTTTGTCTAGGTTCTTTAATCAAACATGGATTGTTGAAAACATCCCTAGAACTCGACAACTCACTATTTAAACCCCCTTTTTCATCAAATTTGTACATCATGGTCTGCTTTGTCATCAAACTCAACACAGAGGCCCACTTTGTCAATAAACACAATCACCTCAAAAATGCTTCAATGATACCTTGAATATATTGTCCCAAAAATATCCCCCTTTGGGTTTGTTGAAAACTCTTCTCATAAAAATTATTTTCACTTTCATAAATCATTAAAGCTTCTCCCAACTGCTACCACCATTTGCCTCTTGTGATTCAGATAGCGATCAAGGATTTACTCAACAGATACTCTAAGCCCACATTAGCAATGCTTAGCATGAGAAAAAAGAGTAAATGAAAATTTCATCAATGAATCACTTTAATTTTGACATCACATGTTGATACCAAAATGATACCAAATTATGAATTCTAGAAATATTAAGACACCATTCTAATGCCACCACTTCTTCTTTTATCACGATCCTCAACTATCGTGATATCTATTCTTTGATCGATCACTTCTAGCATCATAAGATTTTAATACTCTCACCATATCTCATTGCTTTCCCCTATCTCACTGCTCTCCCCCTATCTCACTGCCCCACCTGTTAGCTTCTCAACATGTCTTTGACTTAGACATTTTCTCCTATCCTTAGCCACATTTTCTCCCCCTTGGGGAGTCACTATTTCTCCCCCTTTTTCAACGAACCCAAAGGTCACTCCTTTGTGGTCAGAGACATGGTAAAGAACACAGATTAGCACATTAGAAAAAAAACACCCCATACCTCAAGGAGATGGGGGTTGTATCCACACTTTTTCAAGTACTGTGAGTCTACTGAACTCCCAGAGCCAGTCGATGCCTCTCAAAAGCTTCCTTCGGTATGACCTTCATCAGAATTTATACAACCTGTTGTTCTATAGGCACATACTCCAAATTTACGATTCCCTACTCAACCTTCTCCTTGATAAAATGATACTTTATATCAATGTGCTTTGTCCTTGAATGGTGTATTGGATTTTCGTTAAGATTTATAACACTGGATTTATTGCACTGGATTCCAATCGAAGACTTCACTTTAACACCCATATCATTAAGTTATTGATTCATTCAAAATAACTGAGTGCATGCTTGAGGGGCCTCCATATACTCAGCTTCTGTAGTGCTCAATGAAATGCAATCTTGTTTCTTTCTTATCCAAGAAATACACAATCCACTAAGATAGAAATCACCTCTTGACATTGATTTCCTGTCATCCGCTGAACCAGCCCAATCTGTATCAGTATATCCCAATAACTATGACTGAGATTTGTCACTATATATCAAGCCAAAATCTATTGTTCCCTTGATATACCAAAGTATTATTTTCCATAGTAATCATGTGGATTTCCTTGGGATTTCTTTGATATCATGCTGCTTGTCATGTGGCGAAAACAATATCCTTTCTTGTCACTATCAGGTACATTAAACTCCCAATAATCTACCTATATTCTGTGATATTAACTTCCTTTCCATTTTCATCTTTTGATAATTTCATTTGGGTAGAAACCTGAGTCTTTATCTCCTTGTAATTTTCTATTCCAAATCTTCTCAAAACCTCCTCGTCATATTTGGATTGAGAAATGAATGTTCCATTACTTCCTTGTTTCACCTGTCAGCCAAAGAAAAATTTCATCTCACCAATCATAGACATTTTAAACTCCTGTTTCATGAAATCAGAAAATTATTTACATTGTGCTTCATCTGATCCGCCAAATATTATGTCATCAACATAAACTAGCACCATCATACTTTGATTATTGTTGTTGTTTAAATAGAGATTGTAATCAACTCCACCACATTGGAAACCAAGCTTCTTCAAATACTGATCAATCCTTGAGTACCATGCTCTCGGTTCTTGTTTTAGACCATATAATGCCTTCTTCAGCCGATAAACCTTGTTCTCATCATCATGAATGAGAAAGCCATATGGATGCTCGATATACACTTCTTCCTCCAGAATCACATTCAAGAATGATGATTTGACATCCATATAGAACACTTTGAACTTCTATTTCACTACAATGGCTAGGAATAATTTGATTGTCTCCAGCCTTGAAATCGGTGAAAATTTCTCATAGACATCAATTCCCTCTATCTGGGAGTATCCTTTTCACACTAGACATTCTTTTTTTCAAATCACTATTCTATCTTCATTCATCTTATTGTGAAAGACCCATTTAGTCCGGATGACATTCTTATCAACTAGCCTCGAAACAATCTCCCACGTTTGATTCTTCTCAATCTGATCTAGCTCTTCATTCATAGCCTGAACCCAATTTTCATCTTCAGCTGCATTAGTAAAGAATTTAGTATCTACTTGAGATAAGAAAGATGTATTCTTCAGTGATATAATTCTTCTATTATGAACTAGATCTGATTGATCACCAATGATATTTTTCCTATCAATTTCAGCTCGACTCCTTGGCTTCTGTGTAGATACAGATTTTTCTTCTTTATGGTCATCATCAGTATCTTCTTCTGAATCAAAATCATCCACTTATGCTCCTCCTACATTACTTTCCTTCTCATAAATTTCGTCAGGAAATTTTTCACTGTGTTATTGAATTTTCTCATCATATTCCACAACAATGACATTATTTATTTCAACTAATTTTCCCAGTCTTTTGTTAAAGAATTTATATGCTTTTGATTTTTTCTGAATAGCCAAGGAATATTCCCTCATATCCATGTGATTCAATTTTACTGTGTTTTTATTTGTTGATTATAAAGAACTTATTCCAAAAGATTCGAAAGTACGTCACCATTGGTTTCTTCCCCTACCACATATCATACGGATTCTTTAATTCCTTCAGACATAATAGATCTCTGTTATAAATGTAGATTGATGTCAATACTTCTTCCTTTCAAAATTTATTTGGTAGGTATTTTTCTATAATCACTGTTCTGGCCATATTATAGATTATCCGATCTCTTTTTTCAACTACTCTATTGTGTTGGGGGGGTTTTACCAAAGAAACTTGATGCCTTATCCCGTGTTTCTCGAGAGAGTCTTCCACCAGACTGTTTGTGAATTCCATACCATTGTCAGTACGAAACTTTATAATTTTCAGTCTAAGCGTCCTTTCACACTCCCTCTGGTAATGTTTTAAGCAGATGAACACAATGATCTTATGGTAAATAACAAATACCCATGCCATTCTGCTACATTCATCAATGAAAAGAACATAGTACCTCTTTTTGTCAATTTTTATTGGTGTGATAGGCCCACAAACATCAGTATGCACCAATTCGAGCACTCTTGTTGACCTATTTTCCTTTTTCTTATACGTCTTTTTGATGATCTTCCCTAGTTGGATTGCATCGCACGTGTGAGTATGATCACATGAAATATTAGGGAGGTCTCTTTCTGCATAAAACTTTACCAGATCTTCCAGGGATGGTTGGAATACATGACCAAGTCGTTTATACCATAGCTTGTTTTCTTCCTCTCTGGATAGAAAGCACATATATTCTTCTCTACTTACCAGGTAGAGATTTCCCTTTGTTATTTTTATATGTAGAACCATTGTCCCTTCTCTTCCATTAACAATACACATCTTCTTAGTAAACCTTAAAGAATTTCCTAAGTCACATAGTTGACTGATGTTGAGAAAATTGTTATTGAGGCCTTCTACTACTAAGACATAACCATGTCTCATCTCTTTGCCCCCAAAACTGGCCTTTCTTGAGCCAATAATCTTCAAGATTTAATCATTTCCAAACTTGAAAACTCCTTCTTTTTCATATTTTATTCCTATAACAAAAACCTTACTACCCGTCATGTGAGATGTGCAAATGATATCAAGGATCAATACACCAGAACGGTGTGATGCTTTAAGGGAAATTTCTTCCACCACTGCCTTCGCGTCCTTTTTCTTCTTGGTCCATATTTTTTCCTTCACACTCAGCATATATTGAGACTTCTAATCTTTCTCAGAGTATGATGGACCGGCTTCCTCTTGAAAAACTGAAAATCTATTTTTCATTTTCAACTCACCTGTTGGTTCATTTATCTACTGCTTGCTAACATTTTGATTATTCTTTGGAACATCCCTATGTATGGTTGGTGTTCAATATCTATCCATGTTCCCAAATCCTCCACACCAAAAATAGTGTCCTTTAAAACATGTTCTAGAGAACCATTCTCTGTTTGGTTGCCACCTCTGTTCTTGTGCCCTTTGATGTCTCTTGGCTATGGAACACACATACTATTAAAGTCTCATATTTCCACAACAATAACACCTGAAATAAGGTTCATTACTTCATTTTAATTCTACACTGCTAATTTCCCCTTGGGATCTCTAAATATTCTGAGTCTGCTTTGTGCCCAAATCAACCTTCAATCTCGGAATGGGTGTTTGCGATCTGACTTCAATTTTCACAGCTATTTGTTTTTTATCAAGTCCCCCCATAGGCCTTAGCATATGAACATAATTTATTCTTCCTTTTTTCTGAACCACTATGCTCCACTTTTAGCTTCTTGATTTTTTGAGTGAACTACCTTCCTGATGTCCCAGTAGAAGTCAAGATTTTTTCTTGAACCTTAACCTTTTTCCACAGACTGAAAACTTCTCCTTCAAGTTCTTCAATACACTTGATTTGATCTTTCCTTTTGTTATTCATTCCATCGATCTCCCTTTCTATTCTTCAACATTGATTTTATATTCATCAACCTTTTTTGAGCTATCTGGCCTAGCAGACTTAAGGTTTTCAATTTCTTTTATCAGCTCAAAATTCTCTTATTTCTGTTGTTGCATGTAGAGTTTGAAATCATGTACCACCTTGCTGGATTTATTTGTTTTTTCTCTCCAAACATCTATCTCTTCAAGAGATACTTCTAATTGATATCCATGTTGAATCTTCCTTAAATTTATTCTTCTTCTTAATTATTGTCATTTTCTTCCTTTTTTGAGAGATACTGACAACTAGCACCATAGAATTCTCTCCCTGATATGTGCAGTTCTCTATCTCTTTAACCTCTTTAGCCTCAGACTCATCTGAACTACAAAATTCTTGTGAGAGAATATTCTTTATCTTAAATAAATTTCTCTTGAATTGTTTCTTGACTTTCACATAGGATGAATTGTTTTTCTTGGGAATTTATATCTCATCCTCCTCATCTTCTTGAAACTTATTGGGGAACCTTACAGAAAGGTGACCAGCTTTTCCACATCTAAAGAAAGAAAGTGGAAGTTTTCCTTTGAAATTTCCTTTTCCTATTTGAATATTTGAGGAAAGGAATGACATCACATAATTTGTCTCTTCTTTTTCCTGAGAATCTTAAATGGTGGGCTTCTTCACGGCATTAAATGTCACCTCTTTGGATTTCCTTTTTTCCACAGCATCATTATCATCATTCCTCATTTCATATACAACAAGGGTGTTGTGTAGATTATCCAATGTCTGCTCTTTCGGGTCTTTATCTTCCAAAGGTGAAACTTTCAGATTGAACGGAGGTGGTTGTTTTCTCAAGAATCACTTCACAATATTTATGTATTCAATAACTTCTTCAAACCCTCACATGTCTTCCAATAAAAAATTTACCCTATCAAAGAACGCATTAATAGACTCATTTGAGTTCATTCTCAGATCTTCATACTTGTTCCACAACACTTCCAGCTTTTCCTCTCTAACCTTTGAATCTCCTTCATATATGTTCAATAGCTTTTCCAACATAGCATGTGATGTTTTTCATGACATAACCTTCTTATATATTTCATTGGATAGGGATTCCCCAAAATCATTGATTCCTTTGGCGTCAGTATCTAATTCTCTTCACTCAGCTTCAGATAATGCATCATTGTTAATACCGCCATTTATTCCATGCATTTCTACTGTGAAAACATTCATTCCCAAATATTGAAAGTAGTGTTTCATATGATCCTTCCATATCTTAAAATTGTTCCTATCGAAGATTGGAATCCCTTTGTGATTGATGACCTCCATTTGAGAGAGAAACATTGATATCAACCTTTATCTTTGATACCAATAGTTAGGTCCACAAGGCTAGATACCCTGAGAGGATGGTGAATCAAGGTATGACAAATTAAAACAATTGCCCCTTTTGATCTTGTTTTATTGTTAGACAAAACCCTCTTATCTATCTCCTTCCCATTACAGAGTATAAAAGAATATTAAAGTGTGCATAGGACACATCAATTTTACTAGGTTTACCCTCACTAGGCTATGTCAAAGGAGCATACACTGACACTGTGCCAATGTACCAAATCCACTATAAGTGCACTGCTGTTTACAAGTTTGGAGTGGACTCACTATCCCTCCTGGTTTACAACCACTCACAATTTAAGAACTCACTTCTCTCTCAACTGAAGTGAGCTCACTGCTTCTTTATAAGATTCACTCATAGTTTATAGACCTGTAAGTCTCTTCATTATCACAAATGAATGCATTTTCCTCTATATGTATATTCTATGTTGACGTCCAACATTCGCCCGTAGATGAATCACACTTTGCACTGGTAGTACCAGGAAATATTCCAACTTTCACGGAGTCTTAGAGTGACTGGTGTGCTTCTCAATTCTTATAATGCTTCTCTAATTCTTGGCGTGCTTCTCCAAGCCTGGAGCGCAAGTGTCACCTAACCACTTCCATGACACTCCCTTTTCCAACTCCAAACTTGGGCGACTCACACCCTTTTATGCCCAAACCAATATTGGTGTGCAACTACCAACTAGCATGCAACTACTAAATAACCATATACTTGTGCGCTCACACCACCACTTGCACGCCCAAACCACCTGTGCAACTGGAGCTCTAATTTTATCTAAGTTTTGAACTCTTTTTAAAATGAAGAGGGGTATCCCTCTATTTATAGCCTTTTTGGGTACCCTGAGCATCAGCGTGCAAGTCTCCTCTCAGCGCGCAAGTCCAGCCACCCTAGTCTCTCTCGCACTAGTCACCTTGCACGCCCAAACCAAACCTTAGGTGACCCTCTTTCCTTTACTATATTTTGATGTTCTGATCTTGAAAAACATATGGCACGCAACTTTCTAAACCTCCAAGATACTGGTGTTCAAGTCCCTTTTCCAAAAACACTTTTCTTCATTTGACGATTTTGAGGCCCAAAAATTTGGCAAACACAGGAAAACGGCGCCACCTTGAATCTACTCTTTTTGTACCACCTCTTGATAATCCATTCCATTGTATAGGTCCTTCAATCTTCCCTGGATATTTGAAAAAACCATTGAACTTGATAAATCACTATGTAAACCCCCTTTTCCAACAAATTTGTAGATCGTGGTATGCTTTTTCATCAAACACAACACAGAGGCCCACTTTGTCAACAAACACAATCACCTCAAAAATGCTTCAATGATACCTTGAGGGATTTTTTACCAACAAGTTCCTATCAGGTTAGTAAAGTAAGTTATAAGGTTTCTCATAGATTTGGGTGAATAATAATGGATTTGTTTCCATGGATAATTCATGTAGAAGGAAAAAATCATATAATTGGAGATCTGGTTTTTATGCAAATTAAAAGTGTTCGGGTTGATTGCATCATCTATAATAAGTTACAACTAAAGTGACCAATTTAAAAAGATTTTGTTGATGTAGATAATGTATAATTTTTACTTAAAATGGTTTAAATGATTTCAATGATTGGGATAATCTAGCTTGAGTTTTAATGAAACCATATTTGAGGTACTCAAAATTTTTATTTATAAAATCCATGATTATATTTCTTAAATGATGGTTTTTAAAGGCTATGGTTTGAGCTAGAATTTTGAGGTAGAATTGATGTATGTAAATTATTATAACTTTAATGTTTATATTTTCTATAATAGACCTTAGAAGAAAGATAAATATGTTAGAAATTAAGCTAATAATTCTTTGAATTATTTCAAATTCATCTATGATAATTTTAAGTGTTTTAAAATTATTGATTTTCTTTAAATTCAAACTAAACTTCTTTAATTAAGTATGAAGTTTTTGGGTATAAAGAAGAAAAATTCTTAAGTACAATACCATATGGTGTATGGTATTCGGAGGCTCTTGTAAGATATTTCAAGCGTCGTATGACTTTGACCTGACAGCCCATATGATATTTCTCAGTGTTTAAGATTTCATAGGTATCCAAATTTTGGATCACATGAGACTTAATTTGCAACAGATGACTTTTGAGTTAGCCAAAAATTGACAAAGTCTGGAAGTCTCATTGTGCATGTATGAATTTCTATAGAATCATGTTTGATTTCTAATAAATGTATGATATTTATGTTCATCCCATAAGATATTTGGTTCCATGTATGATATTCATATTCATGTATGAATTTTTATCCACTTATGATGTTTTTAATCCATGTATGACTTTTCTATATACGTATGATGTTATACATAGAGAAATTTTGGGATTTCTACATACTAAAAATAGAGATTTTATGAATATATATTCTAAAGATGAAATTGTTTAGGATGATTAAAGAGTTATTATATCATGTTATAAGCATCATTATGTTATTTTTATCCATGATTAAAGATTATATTTAAAGAAGATCAATAGGATGAGATTATTTATAATGGAAAATGAACTTCATGAGTTTTTAAGAATAATATAAATGAAGTTGAGTTAATGATCAAGTTGTTCCTAAAAGTTTAAATCCTTGTGATTCAAGTTGAATGAGTTAGTTACTAATCATAATGGCTGAGATAAAATATATCAAGTAGATATATAATTATATAAATTTAATCTATCTTGAAATCAAAGTAATTATATATTTTATAAATTTGGAAATCCAAAAAAAATTGGTGATTCATGTACTGTTATCAAATGTTTTACATATCATAAAATTTATTGTGACATGAGATGAATGAGAAGAAGAAGAGGGTTGAGTACTGTCTAAAAATTATAAAATCAAGTTAGAGTATATATAATGTTTCGTGGATGGCCTAAATCCAAAATGAGGAATCTTACACACTAATAATTATAATTTATTTTTATACAGCTATGAAGATATTTTTTGTGGATGTTGTGGAGTTTATTTTATAAGGAGAAAACAAGCTCGAGGCTGTTAAAGATAAAAATAAGATACAACAAGCTAGATAAAATGTGAATAAGAATAAATAAAGGGTAATTTTATTATTTTATTTGGTAAATACATTGAAAATAGATTATATATGATCATGGGGAGATAAAAATGGTGCATGTGGTTTATATTGACTTACGTGAATTTACATTTATGGGAATTTGAGAAGACCCCACAAAAAGAAAAATATTCATGAAAGCATTACACCAAGAAGATAAAAAAAAATACAATTTGAAGGTGGAATATTGTATCTTGAGGTGTAAGCTAATAAGTTATCTAAAAACTAAATATTTAAAAGAATAAAATATAATATTTTATTTTATTGAGAAAACTTGAAATCTTGAGGAGGAAGTAAGAGCTTCTAGCCAGCATTTTAATAGAAAACCAATTTGGTTTTTAATAAAGGGAATGAAAAAATAAGAGGAAGAAACTGACTAATACCTTTATAGAACTAGTGTGTTGAAGCATTGAAAAACAAGTATAAGAAGAAAAAGAAGAAGATACAACATATAAACAGGGATCTTCATGCAATGAGAAATATGTTGACCCAATATATAGTATGTTCAATCACTAGGAAAGATTTTGAGTGTCAATTTTATTGTATAATTTCTAGGTAATATTTTCTTGGCTTCATTCATGAGATTTTGAGTTGATAAAAAGCTAGAAATCAGTTTCAAGAGGAACTCAGAAGTTGTTCACATAGAAGCAAAGTCCAAGTTACATGAGTAGTTATTAAGGACTTTAAGGAAATCGATGATTTTTTATTGAGAAAGGAGACCATCCTTTATGATTCAGTGACATCTTATAAATACCTAGTGGTCTACTTTAAGAGGAGGAGTATAATCAAGAACATCTAGTGGGATGCAGCTTAAAGGAAAGTTGTGGGATCTATATCAGTGTTCACATGAATAATATTGTAAACACACTAACCTTTATAATATGTCAAGAGTGGGTTAGGATAAAAATAGATCAAAACCACTATAATATTGTTAAAAAATTATATTGGGAAATCTATGGACTCAGATAGGAACTGACTATAACAAAGAGTGGGATCAAATTGAGACCAAACCATATAAAAATACATATGCCAAATTTACTTATTTATATTCATTGCATATAGTTGTATTCTATGTTAAAAAAAGTATCCATTTGTGTTAACCAACATTAGTGGTTCAAAATCAAATGGGGTTTAAATAATTAAAAGAATATTTAATTTTTGGTAAAATAATTTGGAAACACCAGAGTCACCTTTAGGTGTCTACACCAATCTATTGGGACTCTAAATTGGTTTCAAAACAAGGTTCCCTATAATTGGATCTAGTAATATTATATATGATATCAAAAAAAGGGTATATCTAATAGAATATAATTTTTTATGTCATATTTTTATTTATTTGAGTAAATATGAAGTTTATATTTAAATTTATCATAGAAGATAATTTAAAAGTGCCTCAGAAGGAAGAATTATTTCAATCTTTATCATGATTTTTTTAAAGGTCTCAAAAAATACCTACGGAAAAAAATAAAAAAGAGTCTAAAAATTTAATGTAAAATTCTCCAAGAATAATGGTTTAAACCCACTATTTAAAATTATTTTTAGTGGTAAGTTCATTGATAAATCTATTGGTTATGATTCATATAGTGAATCAAGTTCAAGTTATGAGGAAGATGCATTTAATGAATCACTAAGTGATCTATATTCTAAATTTAAATATTACTTTAACAAAGTTATCATTAAATTTTTATTATAACTATTTTCATATATCATGGGACTTTATGATAAAAAAACCATAGATAGAGGGAGTATATGATTCTATGGAAGAAGAATTATCAAAGAAGATGAGTTTTTATAAGTCTCTCACAAAGATAGTGAAAGTCAAGGAATAATTTTTCCAACTTTGAAATAAAAGGATTTATTTAATTAATTAATAATTGAAAATATATTAATATTAGAAATAATTATTTAAAAATTTTATCAAGGAAGTGTTCCATACATTGGAAAAAAATTATCAAGTATATATGGATGTCAAGTCTGCCTAACTGGAATCTAAACTGAAAAAATGAGTGATATTCAAGAATAAATATCTATTTGAGATAAGAAAAATGCATGAGGATAAAAATAAAAAGTTAAATAAATCTTGGTAATATAGTTGGATATTAGTTGAGGATGAAAATAATTCACTCAATATGAAGTGCCTCAATCTAGATGTGAAATTCAAGAATCTAAAAGTGGAGTAGCCTAGAACTTCACAACAAACTGATAAAAAGAATATTTCCAAAAAAGCTTAATAAATGGTTCTTGGTACCAATAAGTCTCAAAATGGTCACTCAAAGAGATTTAAATAAACTATAGAAGTACCCATCTCAAGATAATATAATAATGTAACCAACTATCCAGTTAATTAAGTTTTTACTTAATCTATTTTAATGAAATATATAAAATAAAAATTTAAAAAACTTCCCAAATTTAGATGAGAAAAAATTATTATACAACCAAAAATATTTCAAGTATTAGATTATGAGTTTACAAGAAAAATTTACCCATAATAAATTATTAAAAGGATGGGGTTCCAACCCAAAAATAGTAATCATGTCAATCAGGATAGATTTAATGCATAAGAAAAATGAAGGAATTAATTGATACATATTGGTATTCCTAGAGGTTTTTGAATATGGATATTAAATGTTAGAATAACATATCTAGTATGTATAAGTGTTAAAATCCTTGAATTAAGGGGGAGTATAGATGAATCTAAGAAAACACATACTAGTTTAACGCAAACTTCATATAAGAATATAAATATTTCCTTAAGGAATATATTTGAATTCTTAGAGAACTTTAATGAGTAATGCAACAAAGTTGTCCATTTTTATAAAGAGTGTTGGTACCTCCCAACCCAACACTCCAATAATTACGATAAAAGGATAATTCCACAATATTACCTCAAGAAGAAAATAAAAACTGAAAGTAAGTATGGTATGGGAGGTAAATCCTAAAAGAAGGAAGTGGAAAAAACAACCCATAATAAGGTAGTAAATAAATATGATGAAAATAATGTCACACCAGAAAAAGAAGATTCTTATACTTTGGTAATATAGGAAAAATCATGGATAATTGAAAATTGTCCATGAAACTCAAGAAATAATGGATAAAGATGTGATCTGAAAGAGAATCCATCCAAGAGAGGGATAGTAGGATTAGATTAGTGATTAACAATGATTGTGAATTGGTTGATAGGTTTCCGAAAATGGGTAGATTTTGGGTGGTTAAATAAGTGTGTAGAAGGTGCCAATAGACTGGAAATACTACTAAAAAGTGTATAACAGTTTTTTATGGACAAATAAAGAAAAAAATTAAATCACTAATGACTTCTACCATTAATAAAGTTATTGAGAATAAGTATTATACATGCCAAAAGAAGGTTGGTCAGGTGAAAAAAGAATGTTTAATCATATATCTAGATTAGTCATAAAATTATAAGAAGATATATTAAGATAAAAAGAATAAAAGTTCTATAATTTTAATAATTAAGAAGGAAATTTTATCTAGGTAGGAATTTTAAAAAGAATAGAAAACCATGTTACCCAATGGTGAATATATTTTTAAAATCAAAAGGGAATAAATCCTGAAGAGGTATAGACACTTTAGACCTTCAAATAATAGATTCTGTAGGATGAGAAAGTTGTCTTGAACCTATGGCTCACATTGAAGAGATGATGTAAAACCCACCTTATTCTCATATTAGTTTAGTTGTACTTAAATATTGATAATTGGTGGTGATTAAGTTTATAAATCATATATTGAGGGAGATATCTCCAAATTCATAAAGTTGTAAAAGTCCTAAAATTTCTACTTTAATCAAGAAATATGGATGATCACTTTAAAATTGGAAACATGAGGTATGATTTTCATTATCTCAACACTATTTTTAATTATATTTTTAAATTTATCAAGGGGTGATTAGCTAACCATATGGGAAAGAAATACAATAAACTTCAATGTTTTTATGTGTGCGGTAAAGTGGGTGAATTTTCTTGAAACTTCTTGAAAATCTATGTGAAAAACATCCATTAATTGAAATTTGGTTATTGTATAATGTTGGTAATTTTATATGGACACTTTTTTTGTCTCAATTAGTCACTATTTTTTCGACAAAAGGTTAGCACACATAGACTTAGAGTTTATTAGTTGATAGATAATTTATAATAGAAAATGTAGTGTCTTCCTTCTCTTATAGAATTAATGGAGAATTTATAAATTGGATGAAAACAAAATGGGAGAAGATGTTTTTTCTTAAATTTAGAAGAGTTAGGTGGAGAAGAATTTTCTCTTGTAATACCCTTCTCTATAGTGTTAAAAAGGGGAAATAACATTCCCTCCTTTAAATTTATTATTAATTAAGGGTGAAGGTACATTAACATTAGAAAAATATCTAGAATTGAAAACAAATCAAAAATGGGAGATTGAAGTTCCCTTTGGATGTGTGAATCTTAAGTTGTATTTGTTGTTAATTTATTATCAAGATAATGTAAATCCAATGTGTGATAATGAATAATTAATTGAGTATTCATCTTCTATTGTACATGCAAAGGAAATTTTGTCTCATATTGACAGTGTAAGTGAGAAGGATTCCAATAGATTTTGGTAAATAAAAATGAAGTTTATTCTATAAAAAATCATAGAAAAGGAAAACATCAGATAATTAGAGAGATAATTTGTATAGTAATGACAAGTGTTGAGGTTAAGTGAACTTTCTACAACAAGTTTCTATTGAGTAAAAATTTTACTTTCTACCATTTATATCCTTGGTTTTCAAAATCACAACAAATTCTTTAAAATAAATTTTATTAACCTTCTATTTCATAATTTCTATAATGTTTTTGTAGAAAATGTTTTATTTTACCAGACATAGAAATACTACTTAACTAAATGAATATAAAATTCCCATACAAGTATGATCCATCATACTGAAAAAATTATAATCCATAAAAATAAAAATAAAAGTACAATTAATAATATTAAAATAATTCCAATCCATCAGATTGAAAATATATAGTCTATCAGTATGACTACATCTTATATCGTTGTGATGATATTTGGTCTATCGGTGTGATGATATATAATCAATCGATATGATGATATTTAGTCTATCGGTTTGATGATGTCTAATATATCATTATGAATTATTTAATTTATTAGTGAGATGATTTATATTCTATCAGTATGATAGATTTATTCCATAAAACTGTCATGTTTTATTCCATTGGAATAAGAAGTTTATAATCAGAGCTAGAATTATTACTACTTATCGAAATAGATTGTATTATTATTTTAATGGTGCTACCGAATAACATCAGGTGAAGATATAATTTTTTGAGATTTAAAATCAATAATTTCTAAGGTTATTGCAACCAACTTTGAGATTCATAGAAAATACGATTATTTTTTTTTTGAAGAATTATTATAAATAGATTTGAATCTGAGGATCTGGGATCTGATGCTTCTGCAAACTCAACCCGTCTGAGATTTTTCTCTACTATAACTTCTTGTTACATTATCTTTGTAAAGTTTTTATAGGGTTTTCTTTTATAAGGATTTTGTGTTAGGGACTTTAAAATCCTTAGAACATATTTTTTAATTGAATTATGTGTTTGATTGGGGTTTCGATGACAGAGTTAAATTGATCTTACTGATTGAGGGATTTCTTCTAAATAAAGAAAGACCTGAAAATTTGGTTTAAATTTCGATACCAAATTCAAGGTTTATTGACTTCCTTAAATCATAAGGTTAAAGAGTAGAATATATTTTTATAAAGATTTAATAATTCATTTTTAATTTTACTTTAATATTTACTTTTACTTATTTATAAAAGTTATAATTTCTATTGTGAAATTTTTTTAGAAAGTTTATTTTAGTAAACTAATAAACTCTAATTTACCATACACACTTTGAGTTTGATACAAATTACTGTAATCATAGGATGTATACTCTATCCAATAAACGTAATAATAGGTTTGAGTTTAATTAGTTTAAATTTTTCTAAACTAAAATTCACCCTCAACTTGTATCTATCATATACTTTTATGATCCAATAATTGGTTTCATATTAGGTTCTACATCTATACTTGATGCGCTTTTACTTTTCTGATATATGTAATTTTCTGAATTTTTTATAAAAAAAATTTATAAACTATTATTCCACTAATGTTTAAATTGTAGAAAGAGTTTTGTTTCTATAAGATAAAAGGTTTAAACATTGGTACTCTCAAAAAGTTGAATCTTAGTAGACCACTAATATTTTATAGAGATGAATATGAGTATTAAAGATATAGAATAAAGTAATTTGTTATAAATACTTGTGTTGAAAAAAAAATAGGTTGACTAGTTTCTACAAGATCCATGAGAAAGATATTACTAATTTTAATAATTCAAAATAAGTTGGAATATCAGTTGAATTATAGAGTAATTAATACTCTATTTTTTAATATGATAAGAAATATTTATAGTCATATTTCATCTTGTGAAGCTGAAAAAGTATTTGGAAGAAACTAAAAGTTATGTATTTTGGAACTTCAAAAGTTATTGAAACTAGAAGAACAATGTTACGTGAAAATTATCAATCTTTTTATTTTTTACCTAGTAAAATTGTTATGAAGACGCATCAAATATTTATAACTATTTTAAATAGTTTACAGTCTCTTGGAGAGAAAGATATTACTGATGAAATATTATTTGAAAATATTATTAAGATAATACCCAGAAGATAGGAATCTAAAAGGACTTATTTGGATTATACTATAATAATCACACATCCTATACAATATAAAGGAAGCTTGAAAGAAGATTTTGAGAAGATAAAAAATAATAATATAGTATTTCCTTTTACTGCAACTTCTAATGTTACTAATAAAGTTCACTCAGCTGAAAATATTTAAAATTCTTCTAAAAAAAGAAAGTTATTGTTGAATCAGACAGTTGATCATCAGAACAAACTAGAAATGAAATTTCTAATATTTCAAAAAGTATGAACAAGATATTTGGAAAGAATAATTTCAAAAAAAGATATAAGAATAATAAAAAATTAAGAAGTGACAAGAAGGATTATTTAGAAATTTTATGTTATGAATGTAATAAGTTAGGCCATATAAGACCGAACTATCCAAAGTTAAAAGTAAAAGATAAGAAGAATAAGAATTTTCATAGGAATTATAGGAAGTAATACAAGAAAAAAAATAGTATTAAAGAGTTAGACACATGGATTTATAGTGGTGGGGATAGTTCATCTGAGAATACTTCATATAATGAAAGTTCAGACTAGAAAAATATTGTATTATATCCTAAAATTCTAAAGATTAACAATTAATTCATGGAAAAGGTAACTATTGAATCTCTTAAAAATCTTACCTTGAATACTAACTATCAAAATAGTAATGATTAATGATGATAATAATTATACATCTTCTAATAAAGAATCTACTTCATCTAAAGAAAAAAAATCTTTACTTAGTTTTGAAGAGGTTTATAGATTTTCTAAATTACTAAAAAATAATAATTTTAAGATTTTGAAAAAACTTGATATTGTTCAAGAAAAACATATAAAATAAAAATAAAGAATTTATACTTTAAATATTGAAATATCATATATTTCAAAATAGATATATAAAGCTAATTTTGAGAGAAATTATCTTTTAATGGAAATAAAAAAATATATTTCAAAAAAACTAGTTTAACAAATGGTTTGGAAAAACTTAATTTGAATACAACTATTATTGAGGATAAGAATTTAGCTGTAAATATTAATTCTGAAATTTCTTGTTTGAAAAATATTTTTTCAAAGTTTACCACAGCTAAAGAAAACTTTGGTAAGATGTATAATAAAATTTGACCTCATTAAGATGTATCCAGAATGGGTTTTACTAATAGAAAACCTTCTTTTAATAATAATTACTTTTTTCTTAAAAGCTATCCATTTTTCACTAAATTTCAAATTTGTGGGCATTGGAAGAATAAATATTATTGGAATAAAATTTAGTCCTTATGATTTCATAAAGCTTATTTTTCAAAAGAATTAATATTTTCCCAACCTAGTAAATTTAGACAAATGTATATTCCTAAAATTACACTTTATAATAATACCAGACCCAAGAAGGTTTGGGTTATGTAAATCTAATATATTTTTTTAAGAATGTATGAAATATAAAAACAACAACATTTGGTACATAGATAGTGTTTTCTCTAGAAATATGACTATAAATAATGATTTATTCAAGAAAATTATAAAAATGAAAGGAGGTAAAGTTACCTTTGGTGACAATGATCAAGAATAGATTTTCAAAATAGGTAACAATGATGTTCTTGGAAAATCTTTAGTTTCTAATTTTTTATTTTTTATAGGTCTCAAGAAAAACCTTATCAACATAAGTGAAATATGTGTTGAGAGATATCTTATAAACTTTGGTAATGATAAATATACTATTCATAGTTCTAAATATGAGTTTATTCTTTCTTCTAATTGGCAATAGAATGCTTACACACTAAACTTAAAAGACCTTAGTAGAAATGATATACCTTGACTTTGTGAAATAGAAGATAATTCTTGGTTATGAAATAGAATATTAGGACACTTTCATGTTAAAACTTCAGATAAGTTGTCTAAGAAAGGACTAGTTATAGATCTACCAAAACTTAATCTTGAAACTTCGAAATTTTATGATCCATGTCAATTTAGAAAGAAAAACAGTAATGTTTTAAATCTATTAGTGAAGTCTCAACATATGATGATTTATATTTAGTGGAAATAGATTTGTTTGGTCCTACAAAAACTGGTAGTATTAGTGGAAAATACTATATATATATATATATGTGTGTGTGTGTGTGTGTGTGTGTGTGTGTGTGTGTTTCAGTTAATTATTACACTAGATATACTTGGGTCTATTTTATAGTAAATATATCTAAAGCCTTTTTTGTTTTAAAACTTTTTTAGCCCAATTTTAAAGTGAGAAAAACCACTCCTTGATAATTATTCATAGTGATCATAGCGTATAATTCATTAATTTTGATTATGAAACTTTTTTTAGAGAAAAAAGTAATTATACATAACTTTTTGACACTTAGAACTCCACATTAAAATGGTGTATTTGAATGAAGAAATATAATTCTTCAGGATATTACTAAAACCTTTCTGAGTGAAAACTTAGTTGATAAAAACTTTGGAATGAAGTAGTTAGTAATACCTGTTATATTATAAATTGAGTTTTAATAATACCTTTAACTAATAAAACTCTTTAATAGTTGTGGACTGTAAGGAAACCAAAACTCTCTTACTTAAAATTTTTTGGATACAAATTATTCATTTTGAATACTAAAGATAATTTACATAAGTTTGCAAAAAATATTGATTAAGGGATTTTTTAGGTTATTCTACAACTAGTAAGGCATATAGATTTTTAATAAAAATACAAGTACGGATGAGGAAAGAGTACATGTTAAATTATATGAAACCAATCCTTTTTTTCAAACAACTTCAACCCATATATTTGGATATTATTTCATAAAACTAATTTTCAACCTATGTTGGAAAGTTATTCTCATTAGAAAACAATAGAAGAAAATGTTTTTAAAGTTAAACCTCAAGAATAATTTCAAATTTTTTTTGAATAAAACCATTTTTAAACCTAATAAATCAGTTGTTTCTTAATAATTGTCCTAGTGATAACATCATTGGTAATGTAGATCATATAGCTATAACTAAAAGTTCTTTAAGAAATGAAATTGAACATTTTTAATTTTTATCAAAATTGGAACCTAAAACTATTGATGAGGATTTAGGTGATGAATATTGGATAACATTAATGCAAGATGAACTCAACGAATTCAAAATTAATCAAGTTTGGAATTTTTTTGAATAACATAAAGATACTTTTATTATATGTAGAATTCATTGAATTAAAAACTAATTAAAATGGATGTGAAGTGTGTATTCTTTAACATATACGTTTAGGAGTAAGTTTATGTTGAACAACCCCCTGGTTTTGAAAATAAAAAATATTTGTAACATGTTTTTAAACTTACTAAGGAACATTAGAGAATTAAACAAACCCCTATAGCCTAGTATGAGAGATTAAAAAGATTTTTGTTACAAAAAAATTGTTATGAAAGTTGTGGATCCAAAACTTTTTTTAAAATAATTTTCTAAAAAAATCATCATTGTTCAAATGTTGATGATGCAATATTTAGTTAAAATCAAAAATATTTATCATATTTGTTTCCGGATCTTATAAAGTTTGAGTTTATAATGAGAAATATGGGTGAAATTACATATTTTATAGGCTTTAAAATTTCAAAAAAACTATAAGTTATATCTCAATATAAGTATATAAAATATCTTCTTAAAAATTTATGATACAACAATAATAAAAGTATTAGTACACCTATCGAGACCTCAAATAATTTATATATTCATGAATTTGGGAAACAACTTGATCAAAAAATATTTTGAGGAATGATTGGATGTTTACTATACTTAATAGCTAGTCATCCGGATTTAATGTTTTCTGTTGATTCAATAAGGTTTTACTTATGACTTTTACATTCCTTCTTTTTTTGAAAATCACAAACACCTTATACCTAAGCAAATCTATATTTTACTTCTATAAGGAAAATTTCCTTCTGTAAAGAAATTTACCCTAACCTAGATTTTCTTATACATAGAAATATTTTTCCTATGTATAAATATCAGATTCATACCCAAAAAACCTCAGAATCATATAATGCTAAGGTTTGAAGCGTTCTGTTTTAGGATCCGAATTCTGGATGTGAACTATAATGAAGTTCCGCTCTGAATTCTGGATGAGAACTGTAACAAAGTTCAAAATCTGAATTATGGACTCCTAACTTTTACTAGTTCGACTCTGAACTTTTACTAATTTTGACTCCGAACTTTTACTAGTTTGACTTTGAACTTTTACTAAGTTCAACTTTGAACTTTTACTAGTTCGACTCTGAACTTTTACTAAGTTCAACTCTGAACTTTTACTAAGTTCGACTCCAAACTTTTACCAGTTCGACTCCAAACGTTTACTTGTTCGACTCCAAACTTTTACTAAGTTTGACTCCGAACTTTTACTAGTTCGACTCTGAACTTTTACTATGTTTGACTCCGAACTTTTACTAGTTCGACTCCGAAATTTTACTAAGTTCGACTTCGAACATTTAATAGTTCAACTCTGAAATTTTATTATTTCGACTCCGAACTTTTATTAGTTCAACTCTGAACTTTTATGAGTTTGACTCCAAACTTTTACTATGTTCAACTCCGAACTTTTACTAGTTCGACTTCAAACTTTTACTAAGTTCGACTCTGAACTTTTAATAGTTCCACTCTGAAATTTTATTAGTTCGACTCCGAACTTTTATGAGTTTGACTCTGAACTTCTACTAGTTCAACTCCGAACTCTGAAAGTTCAAATTCTGAACTTTGGTGAAACCAGACTCCAAATTTCCTTAGAAATTCAGACTCCGTATTTCCACAGAATTAAGGTTTTGAATTCTCATAAAAAAGAATCTGAATATCCTTTTTATTATAAACTCCGAATTCCATTTTTTTAGGCTCTGAACTTTTATTTTCTTACATTCTGAATTTTAGTTTTACTTATACTTACACTTGTTTCATTATAAAACGATCTTGTACATTCAGTTACACATGTTTTGTTATAAAATGATGTTGTCCATTCTATTTCTAACTAACTATTGGTTGAGTTACATGTGTACAAGTCCCTACAAATTTTAAGGAAAATATGACTGTTGTAGGAGGGAGCTGACCATTCCAACCAAGCCTATAAATAGGAGCTCATTTGAAAGATCTCAACAACAAGTTGATCAATCTAGAGACCACATGCTGTTAAGGTGATTTATAGAGAGAGAAGCATTTCATGCCTTATTTGTACTGAATAGGTCGCTCAGATTGCTTCGTGCGACTCCGAATGTTGGTGATTACATTTGAGGACTTCTGGGGATAGGAAGACAGAGGTACCGACTACCATGAAGTTCGAGGGCTTCCTTTCTGAGGAAGACAAAGGTTCCAACTACCTTGAAGTTGAGGACTTACGAGGATATCAAGACAGAGACTTCGATCTTCGTATCGAGGGATTAACCTGGTGTGGGTAATATAGACTTTCTTGAAATTATAAATCGAGGGACCTTTATCCATGGTTTTTGGATACCCTTCTCTTTGGGTTAAAAGACTCATATCTTGTTACTTGTAGTTTTACTACTTGTTTTTTCTATTGCATTATGTATTGTAAGGAAATTATATTTTTCTTATATTTCCTTACACTTGTACTCTGATTAATTTAGATTCTATATGCTTTAAGGTAGAATCTCATATTGTAAACTTTAGTTAAGTTTCAATTTCCGGATCCATGTTTCCGGAACCAGTTTTTGGAATCACTTTCCAAATTTAAGCAAGTGCATAGAACTTGAAATTTGAAACTTCATACCTTGTTCCAATTCTCCAATTCGTGTTAGAGGTGTTGTGAATTTTCTTAGTTTAACTTTGTTAAACTTAGATCCTTCCTTGTGTAAGGAAATTTTTTAAAGTGTACAATTCACCCCCCCCCCCCTCTTGTATATTGAGCATCTACAACATTATTTCAATCCTACAATTGGTATCAGAGGATGGACACCTCATACTCTATACCAATCTCACATTTGGTATCAGAGCGAAGGTTCTGAAATATTTATACTCACATATAAGTTTTCCTTGCTCAGTTTTTCTTTGTTCTATATTTTTCCTTGCTTAGGAATATTTTTCCTTGAATCTGAACTTTTGTGTTTAACATGTTTTTGTGTAGAAAAACTTTCTTAAGGATGGCAGGTATGAACATTGGTTCTATCGACAATCTAAATCCTACAAGACCACCAATTTTTTATGGCAATTACTATGAATACTAGAGAGATCGTATGAAGACATTCGCTATCAATACTGAAGTAGATAACTTTGTTATGCTTACTAAAAGTTATAAAATTCATGATAAGGAAGTAAGTGATTTCACCAACCAAGAGAAGCATGATTATCAATTGAACTATAAGGTACGAAACACTTTACTATGTTCCATGACTAGGAATATATATAGCCAAATTTCTTCTTGTGAAACAGCCAACTGTATCTAGAAAAAACTGGAAGTTACTCATTTTGGTACATCTAAAGTGATTGAGACTAGAACAGCTATCCTGAGAGCTGAGTATCATGGTTTTAATTTTCCTTATGGAGAACCCATTTACAAAGTGCAACAAAGATTTATGACTATTTTGAACAGCCTACAATCTATGGGAGAGAAAGGTCTGGATGATGAAGCTCTTGTGGACAAGATCATTGATATTATGCCTAATGAGTGGGAATCAAAGAGAACAGTTATTGATGAGAATAGGAAGGTCACTCAAATTTCCTTAGATGAGCTGTTTGGAACTCTTCTTCGACATAAAACAAGAATGAAGAGAGATGCTGACAACATCAAAAAGAAGAATGGTAATGGTATTGTTGCTTCTACTACAACATCGAATCACATGAAAGTAAAGACTCCTGAGGGAGTAACCAGATCCAAGTCTAAGAAAGTTACTATTCAATTAGAATCTAGTGATAGTGATGTCTCAGAGAATGAGTTAGCTCTTGCTCGAAGGATGAACAAGATAGATGGCCAGAGAAATTTCCAATCCAATTATAAGAAAAAGGAAAGGAAAGATAGGAAAGATGGAGAAGTTACTTGTTATGAATTAAATAGAAGTGGACACATCCGATCTGATTGTCCAATGCTTAAAAAGCAAGAAAGGAAAGAGAGGCATTCTAAAAGGAATAGGAAAAAGTTCTACAAAGTTAAAGCTAAGAAAAGTCAGAAAGCTAATACTACTTGGAGTGCTAGCTATGGAGATTCTTCAAAAATTGAATCTTCATAATATGATTCATCAGCTCAGAAGAATATGGGATTCATTGCTAATACTTATTTTCCACATACATGTCTTATGGCCAAGGTACACTTTTTCGTGGCTTTAACAAATATTTCTCTTGATAAGAATTACTATTCCGAAAATAGTACTTCTAATGAAGATATTTCATCCTCATAAAATGAAGAAACTTAATATGAAGAAGTATATAGATTTTCCAAGTTACTTAAAGTAAAAAATTGTAAAATTTCTAAGAAATTAGACAAGGAAGATACTAGGGAATGAGTTCTTACAAAAGAGATTTCAGATCTATCTTCAGATCTTAATGATAAAGAAGAGTTTTTAGAAAAACTTTCTAAAGACCATGAGAAAGAAAATTCTTATAAGGAAGAACTTTCTAAAGATCTTAAGAATTCTAATTCAAAAATGAAAGTTTTTGAGGAAAAACCTAACACTAAGGAAATGATTCCTGAGGATAGGAATTTAGTCATTAGACTAAAATCTAAAATTTTTTCCCTAAAGAAGCTCGTTTCAAAATTTACCTCTGGGAAGGAAAATTTTGACAAGATGTATTCTCAAATTAAACCTCATGGAAATACTACTGGAGTAGGTTATACTCACCAAAAACCAGTTTTCATAAATAACTATTTTGTTCCTTCTAGAGCCCCTTTTTTCACTAATTGTCAAAGTGGTGGACACTGGAAGAAAAAAATTTCTTTGAATAAAGTTCAATCTCTTGGGTTTCATAGAGCATATTTCTCTAAACAAATGTGGATACCCAAAATTTTGTTAACTGAAAAACTCAGATCCAAACAAGTTTGGATTCCGAAAGTTTAAATCTTTTCTTATTTTTAGGAAGGTAAAGGAAGTACCAACAACAATACATGGTACATGGATAGTGGATGTTCCCAGCACATGACTGGTAACAAAAGCTATTTTGAAAATATTATCAAAACCAAAGGAGTAAGAGTAACTTTCAGAGATAATGCTCAGGGAGAAATTGTTGGTATAGGTAATATTGTTCTTCTTGGTAAAACTTTGATTTCAAATGTTTTGTTTATTAAGGGTCTTAAGAACAACCTCATTAGCATAAGCCAATTATGTGATGAAGGATACCTTGTGAGTTTTAGGAATGATAAGTGCTTAGTTCACAATTACAAGGAAGAGTTTATTCTTTCTTCCCATAGGCAAGAGACTGTTTACACTTTAAACTTAGAAGACCTTAGGAGCCAAGACTTACCTTGCCTAAGTGCAATGGAAGATAATTCTTGGTTATGGCATAAAATACTAGGTCATTGTAACCTTAGGAACTTACGTAAACTCTCTAAGAAGGGTTTAGTTAAGGATCTACCGAAGCTTAGATTTTATTCTTCTAAAGTTTTTAATCCTTTTCAATATGGAAAGCAACATAAATATAGTTTTAAGTCAATTGGTGAAGTCTCAACAACTGATGCATTACAGTTGGTGCACATGGATCTTTTTGGTCCAACACAAACTAGAAGCATGGAGGTAAATACTATGTGTTTGTTCTAGTTGATGATTACACTAGATTTACATGGGTTTATTTTCTACCAAAGAAGTCTGAAGCTTTTTCTTATTTCAAAAGTTTTAGAGACCAAGTTAAAAATGAGAAAAACCTTCCATTGAAAATTATTCATAGTGATCATGGAGGAGAATTTCAAAATTCTTATTTTGAAACTTTTTTGTAGTAGAAAAGGTATTACTCGCAACTTTTCAGCACCTAGAGCTCCTCAACAAAATAGTGTAGTTGAAAGAAGAAATAGAATTATTCAAGAGATAACTATAACCATGTTGAGTGAATATTCTATAGCTGGGCATTTTTGGGATGAAGCTGTAAGTACTACTTGTTATAATATAAATAGAGTTTTGATTAGACCGTTTCTTAATAAAACTCCTTATGAGTTATGGAATTGTAGAAAACCTAGATTTTCTTACTTCAAGGTTTTTGGTTGCAAGATATTCATATTGAATACTAAATATAATCTACACAAATTCAAACCAAAATCTGATGAAGGAATTTTCTTATGATACTCCACAACTTCTAAGGCATGTAGAGTTTTCAATAAAAACACTTGTACTGTTGAGGAAACAGTACATGTAAAATTTTATGAATCTTATCCTTTTATTTTTAAATCATCCCAACCCACATCCTCATATGTGTTTTCAAAAACTGCTTATCAACCTTTGTTAGAAGATTTTTCTGATAAGGAAAATGTTCAAGAAGATACTTCTGAAACATTTACCCCAGAAGACTTTCTACCCTATGTTGATGAACAGGTTTTACAAAACCCAAACCAGGTGTTTCTTAAGAATCATCCCAGTGATAGTATCATTGGTGATGGAAATCAACCTGTAAGGACTAGAAGTTCCTTAAGGAATGAAGTAGAACATCTAGCATTTCTTTCCCAATTTGAACCAAAAAGCACTGATGAAGCTTTAGGTGATGATGATTGGATTAAATCCATGCAAGATGAACTAAATGAATTCTAAAGGAATAAAGTATGGACCTTGGTTGAAAGACCTAAGGAAACTTCTGTTATTGGAGTAAAGTGGGTCTTCAGAAACAAGTGTGATGAAAATAGAGTCATTGTAAGAAATAAATCTAGACTAGTTACTAAAGGATATAATCAGCAAGAGGGAATAGACTATGAAGAAACCTATGCTCTAGTAGCTAGACTTGAATCTATTCGTATCTTACTTTCATTTGAAGAATTCTTCAATTTTAAACTTTTTCAAATGGATGTAAAATGTTCCTTTTTTAACGGTTATGTTCAAGAGGAATTTTTTGTTGAACAACCTCTTGGATTTGAAGATACAAAACATCTTGATCATGTTTTTAGACGTTCCAAAGCTTTGTATGGTCTTAAACAAGCCCCCCGAGCTTGGTATGATATAATTACAGGATTTTTTCTTCAAAATAACTATGTTAAGGGTAATTCATATCCAACCCTTTTTATAAAGAAAGATAAGAAAAATGTTTTGATAGTTCAAATTTATGTTGATGACATTATATTTGGTTCAACTCAGAAATCTTTAATTGATTCTTCTACAAGTCTAATGAAATCTAAGTTTGAAATGAGTATGATGGGTGAGTTAACATTTTTCCTTGGTTTTCAAATTTCTTAAAAACCAGAAGGAACCTATATATCTCAACATAAGTATATTAAAGACCTTCTTAAAAAGTATGGTTATGAAAACACTAAGAGTATAAGTACTTCTATAGGTACCTTAAACACAATTGATCTTGATGAAGCTGGGAAACCAATAGATCAAACATCTTTTGGAGGTATGATAGGTAGTCTACTTTACTTGATAGCAAGTCGACCAGACTTGATGTTTCAATATGCTTATGTGCAAGAAATCAATCCAATCCTAAGGAATCTCATTTAAAGGTAGTGAAAATAATTTTTCGCTACTTAAAGGGAACCATGGATCAAGGATTATTTTATACTTCTGGAAATGATTTTGTTTTAAAAAGCTTTTTGGATGCTGACTTTAGTGGATGTAGAATGGATAGAGAGAGTACATTCAGAACTTTTCATTTATTAGGAGATTCATTAGTTTCTTGGTCCTAAAAAAAGCAACACTCTATAGCACTCTCCACTGCTGAATCTGAATATGTAGTAGCTGGAAGTTATTGTGATCAAGTGTTGTGGATGCAACACACACTCACAGATTATGGCTTGAGTTTTACTAAGACTCAAATTTTGTGTGATAACACAAGTGCTAATTCCCTTATTAAAAACCTTGCACATCACTCTCGTGCAAAACACATTGATATTAGGCATCACTTTCTTAGGGATCACACACTTAAAAGAGATATCGTTCTTCAATTTATCAGAACGCAAGATCAACTTGCTGATATTTTCACAAAATCATTACCCTCTGATAGATTTGAATACACTAAACAGAAGTTATGAATGATAACCGTAAGGTAATACTTCTTCATTAACTTCTTGTTGAATAATTCTCCTTACAGTAATAAACTCCTTCTCATAGGGGGGGTACATTTTCATGTTAGTTTAATCAAAATTGACGATGTCAGTTTTTTTTCAAACTTATGTAACTAAATTTTCCGTAACAAGTTTTTGAAAATTTCAGAATTGAAATTCTCGGGATGGAAATATCGGAATATAAATTTCAGAATGGAAATGCTTGGGATGGAAATTCTCTAAATAGAAATCTTTGGAACTGAAATTCTCAGAATGGAAATTTTCGGAATGGAAGGTTTCAGAACTGAAAATTTCGTAATGAAAATTTCCAGAACCAAATTTTTCGTAATGAGAATTTTCGTAATGAACTTTCTGTAATGGAAATTTCGTAATGAATTTTTGTAATGATAATTTTCTTAATGAGAATTTTCATAATGAGAATTTTTCTTAATGAGTTTTTTTTCTCCCTTCAAGAAGAATATTACCAATTACGAACAATCTTTCTAGCCAATCCAAAAGGTATGATTTCGTTAATTAAATTTTAGTAATCATATTTTTTTTGTAGGTATTTTTCTGAGTTTTAAAATTATTTGGATTCTAGTTTTCCTTAAATACGAATATTTTTCTTAAAACCTCAAAAGATCATATTCAAGTTTTCCTAGAGGGATTTTTCTCAACCGTCAGATCAGATCAAAAGGATTTTCAACCGTTAGATGGTTTTTAGAAGACCAAAGGTCACCACCATCGCCTATATAAAGGGGACCTAAGAGTTGTCCCACATCGATTTTTCCAAGATTTCATGTCTCAAAGCCCTGACTCTCTTCTTAAGGACCGTTCCGATCTTTTTCAAAGTCGTTCTGAATCTTCCAGAACTCTCCACTCCGAATGTCTGTTGAAGCTACATCTCAAGAAATGTCTAGCTCAAAGCCAATTTCAAAGTGGTTAGTCTTTAGGGAAAGGTTAGTGCATATAGATTTCTACAAGTTTGATTCCATTATAACCAAGAATATCAGGTTGAATGGCTGGGAAGATGTTTTCTTGTCCAAGTCAGAGAAATAGGATCCGGTTTATACAGATCTACTTGTTGAATTCTACGAGTCTGTTTCCTTCCAGAAAGAAGATGGCAGAGATTTATTTTCATTCAAGTCTTATGGTAAGACTTACAAATTATCTTACACCAAGGATGCAAGCTTGGTGGTTCTATCCTATGAAGGAGAATCTGAGTTTTGCTCACACAAGCTTCCGAATGAGCAAGGAAGTTTCAACAAGGGGAAGGCTCTAAAATGTCTTGGGCTAAAAGATACAAGAACTGCTAAGATTGCTCATATCACTCTGAATAATCGGATTATAAAACTATGGGTACAAGGTTTTCTCGTACCAAGAAGGGGTGATAAGGATAATTTGAAGAAGAGTGACATTTATATCCTAGATTTCTTGGTAAATCTAAGGAAGATAAATTTGATGAGGCATGTTTTGATTACAATCAAAAATATCAAGGAGGGAAATTTGAGAGCCCAAATCATCATGTACCCTGCCTTACATTTAAAGATGATAGTTTGGTGCTTATGTTCTTTCAAGGTTTCTTGTAAGTCAAAAGTTCGGAATTGTAAGCTTATGCTGGTTAGTGATGATACTTTGAAGAGAATGAAGATGGGTTTTTCTGATGAATCTGGAGAATTCTATTCTTTACCAGAGGGAGAGGCTGAGGCCATTCTGGAAAATGTGGAGAAGGCTGAACCATCAATGAAAGTCACTAAGAAGAGAAAGATTAAGGAAGTGTTTGGTGATGACAAAACCCCCAAATCTAAGGAAACTGAATCAGCACCTCCCAAGCCAAAGAAACAGAAATCTTATATAGATGAAGTGGCATCCAAGTGAAGGGAAGAAAAAGAGAAGAGAAAACAACGGGATACACAATTTGGATTGGACCCTACATAGGCTAAGGCCTTAAGGGAAAAAGTTGTAGATGTGTTAGAAAAAGAGGCTAAAGGGAAAAAGATGAAGAAAAAGGTGAATGAAGCTGATCTTGTTCAATATCTGTTGAGAGATAATGAGATAGCCTCTGAAAATATTCCCATTCTGGAAACCTTTGATGTTCAACCATCTTTACCAAAGACTCCAGGTAAGAATTATGTCACTCCATAAAAATCCAAGGGTAAAAAATTAGTTGAAGAAGTAGAAAAACAAGCTGGTGAAGAAGTAGAAGAAGAGGTTTTTGAAGAAAAAGAAGAAGAAGAAGAAGAAGAAAGTGATTATCTTGATGATTTGATCAAACAAGTAGAATAGTATCAAGAAAAAGTTGAATCCCCAAAATTACCCACTCCGGAGAAGGAAGTTCATAAAGAAAGTGGGAAGGATGATGATAATCAATAGGAAGAGACAGAAAATGTTTTTTATGATGAGGAAGAATCTTATGAAAAGGATTTTCCTGAAGAAGCAACACAGAAGGAAAAAATTGATGAAGATCGGATTGTTCAGTTATCAGAAAGTGAGGATGAATCTCCAGATGATCAACCCATTCTGAAAGCTGACAAGAGGAAGAAAGTTCTAATGGAAACACTAATAAAAGATTTCATCGGGAAGAAAGAGGTTGGTGGTTCATCTAGAAGGAAGCTAGTTCAGGTTGAGGAAGAGAAATCTCCAAGAAAATTATCTGATTCGGAGTCATCTGCTCATGGTCACGATTTTGTTGTTGAATCTCTAAAAAAGTTGGTGGACACCATTCCGATTTTTCCAACTATAGATTCCAGATTCCAAATGCTGCAATAGAGTATGAATCAGAAATCGGAGTCCTTATCCATGGTCATGGATAAGTGTATGAAGATTGAAGCTGACCATATAAGTTTTCTTATCAATTATGATGCACTCATGAAGTCTTGCAGTAAAATAACCTTATGGTCTAAGAAAGTTGATGAAGACATGGATCAGTTTGATAATTTTCAGAATGAGGTGAAAGATGCCTTTGACACCGAGGATAATAAGATCAATAATCTTTGGGAAGGGATGATCATTAACCAAATCACTCGAAATCAACAAGTCAGAGATCTGAATGAGAAGCTTAACTCGGTAGCTCAGAACTGGAAAGGGGAAAGAGACTTCTAGATCGATTTTAAGGAGAATCTGGAAAAGCAAGATGAATTACTAAAGATGCAGGAAGAAGTCATGAAATCCCAGGCAGAAGCTTTGAATTCTCAAGAAGAAAGGATAAAATCCTTGGAGAGGCAAGCTGGGGAAGACCAAATAGATTTTAAGAAGCTTAAAACTTTGTTGAAGAAGCTAATCCCAAAGGAAAAGGAAGAAAAATGAACTCACTCCGATCTTTTGTTGTATTTTTTTTCCTTGTAAAATTTTCTCAACTCTAATGAAAATTTGGTTGGTTGTATCTTGTTATATACTAATTTTTCAGGTACCATTTTTTCATTTCCATTCCCTTCAATTATTTTTAAAAATCACAAAAGGGGAGAAGGAAAAAAGAACTACTCCTAAGGGAGAGAAGGAAAAGTAACCACTAAAAAGAGGAGAAGAAAAATTTAAAATGGAGAAGGAAAAATTTCTAAGTGAAGATATACTTAAAGTAAGGGGGAGTTTCTCACTACGAAGTTTTTCATTCCCATGATAATGAAAACTCCACTCCGGAAATTCAAAATAAAATCCTTAGAGTTTCAATGCCTAAGGGGGAGTTAGTTGTATTCATATTCATCCATGAACAAAGGGAGATAAGTTTTATTTTCAAAGTCTAATGAAATTTTTCAAAGTCCTTATATTCTTTTTCTTAAGGATTTTTGTGATTTCCAAAAAGGGGGAGATTTTTGAGTCAATAAGGTTTTCCATATGACTTTTCCATTCCTTCTTGTTTTGAAAATCACAAACACCTTATACCTAAGAAAATCTATATTTTACTTCTATAAGGAAAAATTCCTTCCTTAAATAAATTTAACCTAACCTATATTTTCTTATACATAGAAATATTTTTCCTAAGTATAAAAATCGGATTCATGCCCAAAAAACCTTGGAATCATATAATGCTAAGGTTTGAAGAATTCTGTTTTAGGATCCAAATTCTGGATGTGAACTGTAATAAAGTTCCACTCCGAATTTTAGATGAGAACTGTAACAAAGTTCAAACTCCGAATTCTGGACTCCGAACTTTTACTAGTTTGACTCTAAAATTTTACTAAGTTTGACTCCAAACTTTTACTAGTTCGACTCTGAACTTGTACTAAGTTCGACTCTGAACTTTTACTAGTTCGACTTCGAACTTTTACTAAGTTCGACTCTAAACTTTTACTAAGTTTGACTCTGAACTTTTACTAGTTCGACTATGAACTTTTACTAAGTTCGACTCCAAACTTTTACTAGTTTGACTTCGAACTTTTACTAAGTTCGACTCCGAACTTTTACTAGTAAGACTCCAAAATTTTACTAAGTTTGACTCTGTACTTTTACTAGTTTGACTCTAAACTTTTATTAGTTTGATTTTGAACTTTTATGATTTCGACTCCGAACTTCTACAAGTTCAACTCTGAACTCCAAAAGTTCAAATTCTGAACTCTGGTGAAACCCGACTCCGAATTTCCTTAGAAATTCAGACTCTGGATTTCCACAAAATTTAGGTTCTAAATTCTCATAAAACAGCATCTAAATATCCTTTTTATTATAGACTCTGAATTCCATTTTGGTTAGACACCGAACTTTTATTTTCTTACATTCTGAATTTTAGTTTTACTTATACTTACACTTGTTTCATTATAAAACGATGTCATGCATTCAGTTACACATGTTTTGTTATAAAACAATGTTGTCCATTCTGTTTCTAACTAACCGTTGGTTGAGTTACATGTGTACAGGTCCCTCCGAATTTTAAGGAAAATATGACTATTGGAGGAGGGAGTCGACCGTTACAACCGAGCCTATAAATAGAAGCTCATTTGAAAGAGCTCAACAAGAAGTTGATCAATCTAGAGGCCACATGCTCTTAAGGTGTTTCTAGAGAGAGAATATTTTCATACCTTGTGCGTACTTAACTTCTCATTCAGATTGCTTCATGCGACTCCGAATGTTGGTGATTACATTCGAGGACTTCCAGAGATAGGAAGACAGAGGTGCCGACTACCTTGAAGTTTGAGGGCTTCCTTGCTGAGGAAGACAGAGGTTCCAACTACCTTGAAGTTGAGGGCTTGCGGGGATAGAAAGACAGAGACTTTGATATTCATATCGAGGGATTACCCTGGTGTGGGTAATACAGACTTTCTTGAAAGTATAAATCAAGGGACCTTTATCCAAGGTTGTTGGATACCCTTCTCTTTGGGTTAAAAGACTCATATCTTGTTACTTGTAGTTTTACTACTTGTTTTTTCCACTGTATTGTGTATTGTAAGGAAAGTATATTTTTCTTATATTTCCTTACACTTTTACTCTGATTAAATTAGATTCTATACGCTTTAAGGTAGAATCTCATATTGTAAACTTTAGTTATGTTTCAATTTCCGGATCCATATTTCCGGAACCGGTTTTCGGAATCACTTTCCAGATTTAAGCAAGTGCATAGAACTTGAAGTTTATAACTTCATAACTTGTTCCAATTATCCAATTGGTGTTAGAGGTGTTGTGAATTTTCTTAATTTAACTTTGTTAAACTTAGATCTTTCCTTGTATAAGGAAATTTTTTAAAGTGTACAATTCACCCCCCCCCCCTCTTATATATTGATCATCTACAACATTATTTCGATCCTACATTTTCTACACTCTTATGTATAGGATATTAAGAAAATAAAAAAGAGTCACATCTTAAAGATATGAAATTAATTATTCATTATTAAAAGGGAACTATAGATTTAGGATTATTTTACTCTTATGGAAATTATTTAGAATTAGAAAAAATATATGTTGACATCGGTGGACATAAAATGGATAGAAAAATTACTTTTAGAACTTTTCAATTCATAGGATAAGTTCTAGTGTCTTGTTTTTGAAAGAAACAACACTCTATAGCACTCTCCAGTACTGAAGATGAATATGTGGAATCTAAAAGTTGTGTACTCAAGTGTTGTGGATCTAATAAACACTCAATTATTATGGCACTAGTTTTAGTAAAAATAAAATTTTGTGTGATAACACAAGTTCCATTTTTTATTTCAAAATCTATATCATCACTCATGAGTAGATAATATAGATATAAGACACCATTTCCTCCAGGATCACACACAAAAGGGAGATATAATTTTACAACTCATCAGAATGCAAGAACAACATACTGATATGTTTATTAAACCCCTTCAATCCAAAAGATTTGAATATATTACATATAAGTTAGGAATGGTAAATATCAAATGATCATTCATATAAACTTATTTATTTCAATCTTCTTACATTAATGAACTATTTTTCAAATGTGGGTACATATGTTTTGTTTTTCTAAAAAAATTATTCTCTAAAAAACTTTAGTTTTTAATATTTTTAGTTTTTTAATTAAATGTTTAGTGTTTCAAAATATTTTGGACTCACTAAATCTTTAGTATTCTAAATTTTTTAAGATTCACTAAAATTTTAGTTCTTAAAAATTTATTTGATTCACTAAAAACTTTTTTTCCAGAAAAATAAAAAATAATCTATTTTCTAAAAAATTTGTTTTACTAATATTAACCAATAATAATAGTTTACTGGAATGAAATTATTATAGAAATTAATATATTTACTATAAAAGGTAATATTTAATATTAAATATTTATTATTACAATTTTATTTGTTTTTTTACATTTTGAACTGTTGTTTATATTTTATAAAAAAACTCAAAATTTTAAGCAATCCTAAATTTTTAACTTCGAGACAAATCCTTAGTTCGATAGAAGTTTATTAAAAATTATTAAAATTAAAAAATATATATTTAAATCTTTTTGGATAAATTTTCAATCTATCAGATCAATTTTTTAGTTTGAATCTGAGACATTGGATCTGAGGGATTTTAATTGTCACCCATGCCTATAAATATATGAGTGGGTCACCATGTCCAACATTGGATTTAAGAATAGTTAACGATCCTTAGCTCTCAAATTCCTGCTCAGTCCATTTATTTGGCATTCACTAGATCACATATTACTTTATCTGGTAAAGTTTCTTCATTCAGTTCAGTTTTCAAGATGTCAACTCCAGAATATATAGAAAAATGAGAAGTGGTTAAATAATGATTAATCAAAAAAAGTGGTACAACAAGACTGATTCATTTCTGAAAGATATTATTTATTTACAAGGTTGGGAAAAGGTGTGTGTAGAAAAGGAAGACTTTGATCTTCATTATCCATCAATTGTTAATAAATTTTATTCAACTGTTGAATTTGGTAAGGAATATTATTTGGAATTAAATACTTTTAATATATTTGATTAGAAGTGTAAATTCAATATTATACATGTTTCGGACTTGGATGATGTCCCTTTGGATGGAGAATCTTGTCCTGTTATACAAAAGATACCAAAAAATATGGTTAATTTTGAAAGATCAAAGGCCAAAACTTATTTATTTCCATATTTTGAGAATGTAAGAAAGTTTTATCATCTTAAACCAGATTCAAGGGTAGTTTCATTATGGATTCAATGATATATTTTACTAAGAAAGTCTGATTGAGATTCCTTAAAAGTTAGTGATATTTTTTTTCTAGATTACTAGATGAGTATGAGGAAAATAAATCTTATCAAGTATGTTTTCCTATCAAATGAGGAAATCAAGTAGATATAAATGAATTTATGGATTATTTAGTTTCCTTATTTCACAAATAAGTTGTTGTTAAACTTTATGTTAGTGATTAAGAATAAATATCAAGCAGTATATATTATGGAATAGGTCTCTTTGATTAGTGAGGAAATGATTTCTAGGATAAAACTTTTTTTAATCCTAAACTCAAGAAGTTTTTGGAAAATTTTAATAGAGTCACAATATAAGATGATGTTAAAATATTGAAATAAAAGAGTTAAGATAAGATTTATGTATTTTTATCTACTCTTAAGTCACGGAAGAAAATGAAAACAATGATTAAAAGGTATATAATAAATTTATTAAGAGAAAATATGAGAATAAAGTAGGCGATTCGGGGTTTATCTAAGACAAGGATGAGGTCTCAACACTAAAATAATTGAATAAGAGTTGAAAGATGATGAAAAGAGGAGAAAACATAAGAAAATACTTCATTATGAATAGTAGTTGAAATTTTAATAAAATGTGTCGAGATGGAACATGAAAATATTAAAACTATTAAAGAGGTCGGCCAAATATTTCTTTCAATTTCACCTATATCAATTTTTCAACCAATTTTTTATTCTATTATGATTTTTATTCCTTAGTCTGTATCATTACAAGAACTTGTTAGAACTTCTCAAGTTCTAATTGTTATTGAGAAAGGTAAAATCAAAGTAGTTGATGTTGAAAAATTAGTTCCAAAAAACGTTTCTAACATGAATAAATCTAAAAAGAAGCATGGAAAATTTGATTTATAAATAAAATAAACATTGGTAGGACAATTAAAATAAACAATGGAAGAATATTAGAGAATAAATTCTTTATAATATTCATCATAGGAATAAGAATAAGAGAAAAATATTTCTAAATAAACATATTCTTTTACAACTAAATCAGAAAAAAGATGTTGTTCTTGAAGTATCTTGGAGAGAAGATAGCTCAGAAATAGAAAATGAAAAATGAGAAATTACATACCATAGTATCACATAGAGAAGAGACTAATAAAATATATATGTGATGGAAGTCTCAAAGGCAGGTAATATCAAAGAAAAAAATAAGAGGTGGAAGTTTCCACTAGATCTTTAAGAATATAGGTGTTTGACATCTCATTGGAATCAAAAAATTCTCTAGAAACTAATTTAGATCAAAAAATGGAATCAAGGTTTACATATTTCAATGAATCATTGAAGAAGTTAGTAAATTTAATTCCTTTTCTACCAAGTACTTATTCCTGGTGCAAATGGATATAGAAGATGTTTAGTTTTTTATAAAAATTGGAATCTCTGAATCAGTTGGCAGAAATGAATGTACAAATTGAAACAAAATTCAAATATTCACAAGTTATTTATAAGACTGAGATAATAAGGGTTATTCATATTATCATGTTGTTAAAATATACTAAAAGGGATCTCATGATTCATGATTATCAGATATAAATTTTTAAGAAGGCTCCTCTGGATATTCCAAACTCTTTTCAAAATTTATCTTTAGATGTTAATGAAAAGATTAATCTGGTTGGTAATTTCAAGAATATATTATACTCTCAACATAAAGATATATTGTAATTGAAGTAGAATAGTTATTTTCATAAATAATATATTAAATAATTGAATTTTTAGAGCTCTGAGAATAAGTATCTGAAAGAAGAAATTGACAGGATTAAGTAAGAAGTTTGAAAAATTCATGGAAGCAAGACTTGTGAGGTTAGAGAAAAAGAAACAAGAAGCAGAAAATAATCGGGAGGAGTTAAAGAAAATTAAATTCATCATGGGGAAACTCTATAAGAAAGAATGATTTATTTTCTAAACTCTTAATCTTGTTTTAAGATTTAAACTTTTTATTAATAAATGAAATCATGAATGTTATTCATTTATATATTTAATTGAATGCTTTCCAAAATTACTTGTATGAATATTATTTCTTTATTATATTTTGGATGAATGTTTATCTTTCATAATTTTTTTTCATAGAACTTTAATTACTGACATTTAAAGTACTTTCTACCTCCATATTTATTTTTTAAAATCACAAATGGGGAGAAGTTTTGAGAGAAGCAATTAAGAGAGAAGTATTTGGAGAAGTGAATATGGGAGAACTCTCTAAAGAGGTTTTTCAAGGATAATATCTTATTCAGGGAGAGATTTTTTTAATAGGATATATTATCTATTTATTCCAAAAAATGTTAGTTTAACTTTAAGAAATTCATAAAGAAAGGGAGAGATAAAAGCTAAAGGGATTTATGTTTCCAAATGACTAAAGGGACTATAAGTGTTTCAAATTTATTAGTTTTTATCTTTATGTGTTAACTTTTATGAATTTCAAAAAGGTGGATATTATTGATTAAAAATTTTACTTTATACCCTTTCTATCCTTGGTTTTTAAAATTATAACACATTCTTTAAAAGATATTTTACTAAAATTATATTTCCCAGGTTTTAGAATGATTTTTTATAAAACATCTTACTTTACCGAACATAGAAATACTTATTAAATAAATGAATATAAACTTTCCACACAAGTCCAATCCATCAAACTAAAATAAGTCTAATCCATTAAATAGATAGATGTATAATTCATTGGATTGACAGAAGTATAGTCCATCAAATTAACTATATACATTCTATCGGTATGACTGCATATTATATTAGTGTGGTGATATTTAGTATATCAATGTGATGATATCTAATCAATAAGTATGATGATATATATTCTATCATTGTGATGATATCTAATCTATCAGTATGATGATAATTATTATATCAGTGTGAAAATTTATAATCTATTAGTATGACGAATTTATTCCATCAAACTGACATGTTTTATTCCATCAGAATAAGATGTTTATAATCATATTTAGAATTATTACTACATTTTGGAATACATTGTAAGGAAAATGTAATGGTTCCACTGAACACCATCGAATGAAAGTATAATTTGTTGAGATTTCAAGTGAATAACATCTGAGGTCATTTAAACTGAATCTAAGATTCAGGTAAAATATGACCATTAGAGAAATACTAATAAATATGAGTGAATTTGATGATATGGGAGCCGATGCTTTTTGAGAACTTAACCCATATGATATGTTTCTTTGTTTTACCTACTTGTTACATTCACTTTGTAAATTTTTTATAGAGTTTTTTGTTCTAAGAATTCTTTCTGAGGAATTATAAAATCCTTAGAACATTTTTGTAATTACATTCTATATTCGATCAATGTTTTGATCGAGGGATTTTGGGGATAGGAATACACTAGGATCTGATCAGGATGGTCGAGGGATTCTGGGGATAGGAAGAAAGAGCTAATTTTGATCTTAGGGATCGAGATCTTTCTACTGAAGAAAGGAAGGCCTAATGAATTAGTTTAAATTGTGGATACTAAATTCAAGGTTTATTGACTTCATTATCTCTTAAGGTTAAATAGTATAATATAGTTTTATAAATATTTAGTAATTCATTCTTAATTTTACTTTAATTTTTACTTTTACTAGTTTATACAAGTTAAAATTTCCACTTTTCAAATTGTTTAGAAACTTTATTTTAGAAAACTTTTAAACTCTGATTTATTGGACACACTCTGAGGTTGATAAAAATTACTCTGATCATAAAATTCACACTCATTCCAATAAATTTAATAAGAGTTTTGGGTTTAATTAGTATAAATTTTGTTAAACTACAATTCACACCCACCCCCTCTTGTAGTCATGATATACTCTTATAATCAAACTATTTCAAGTAAATTGAAGAATTCGTAGAGATCTATATGGTAAAACTATTATGGAAAGATGTTATAAGTTATACTTAAAATGGTTTAAGTAGGTTAAATGATTAAGAAAACCTAGCCTGAGTTTTGGAGATACCATCCATGAGATACTTAGAATTTTGGGTACTAAAATCAGTTGTTGTATTTATTTTTGGATGATGTTTTTTGAAGGATGAGGTTGGATATTTAATTTTGAGTAAAAATTGATGTATGGAAAATATTATAACTTGAGTTTTTATATTTACTACAAAGGACCTTTGAATAAGGCTAAAGAGGGTAGGAATTATACTAATAATTCCTAAAATTATTCACAAGTATTAGAAGTGTTGACCTCACCTGTTTTGATAATCTCAATCATGTATCTATTTGTGTTGAAAATCCCAATTATGTCTTCATTCTCTATGATATTGTTAAGTATTGTTGATCTATACTTTAATTCTTTCCAATCTGTGATCAAACCTATAACACCCTTTTAAAATAGTCTTTGGAATATGTTAATCATCATTTATCCATGTTCATACAAGTCATAAATTGATTCTAACACAATCGGATGTGTTCTGCATAAAACAGATAAGTAATCTGCCTATAGCTACTGATAAAGAGCTACCGGTAACCAGTCTACTGATAGACTTAGTCTACCGACAGACAGCTACCGATAGACTTAACACAGAGTTGCTAATGTACTCATAAATACAGCTACCGATACAAACGTAGAGCTACCGGTGTAAGTATAAAGAGCTACCGATGGAATAAGTCACTGATGGACGAAGCTACCGATAGACTCACAGCCACCGACGCATGGAGCTACCGATGCATGTACCTACCGACGCATGGAGCTACCGATGCATGTACCTACCGACGCATGGAGCTACCGATGCATGTACCTACCGACGCATAGAGCTACCGATGCATGTACCTACCGACGCATGGAGCTACCGATGCATGTACCTACCGACGCATGGAGCTACCGATGCATGTACCTACCGACGCATAGAGCCACCGATGTTCAAGCTACCGATGCTGATTACCTACCGTTCATTCAACTCACTGTTTGAATTTCTTTATTTCCTATATTTAATCTATCTAACGGTCATATCATACATTTTAATGATTTGTCAAATATCTGATAAAGGTTGTCGGATGTCAGGAACCCGTACCTCGTACCTGCTGAAAAGAAATCTCTTCTGTCCCCTGATGGGAGATAAATACGAGAAGACTACATACCAAAAATGAGAACGTGAAAAGAAACAAACAACAAGAAGCGCGAACCAGAAAAGTGCGGTGCATCCAATATACCAAAAACGACACAAGCACAAGAGGAACATAGAGAAGCTCATAGACAATCAAGCATACTCGAGGAGTGTTCTGTGCATACAAGAAGAACTTCCTCGACTACATTCTCACCACCTGTGAACCTGGAGCATACGACACTCTGTTTCTCAACAGAAACAAGAAGAGGACTCAGACTCACTTCTAATCGAATCCAAAGGAGTCCAGAGCCATACTGAAATCACCAGAACCATCTCTAAACTCTACATCTCTTGTTCTGTGATTTATTACCATTCATTTCGAGCAGTGTGTGTTATCTTCTATATCTAACACATACACTGTCTCCTGTACTCAACCGAAGGATCTGTAAATCCTTACAAAACTCTTTCATTCTTTCTTTCCCACGAAGAACTGTGGTAGAGGTCGTGTGTGACCTGGACAGCTGGTTGCTGTTGTACTGTTTCCCACGAAGAATAGTGGTAGAGGTCTTGGACCTGGACAGTTGTAAACTGTTGAACCCCGATCCAGGGTGTGGATCATTTTTATATATACTTTTGAGAGGACTAAGTCTCGGCTTGAGACTGAACCTCTTGGTTACATTGTTGTGCCATCTATTTCAAAGTTTTATTCCGCTGCTAATCACTTTAAAACCAATACTGTTTTTAAAGATTACTTTGATAATTAAATCAGCAAGTGTTTATGTTAAGTGTGGATTAGTAAGTTGGTTTCAAAAGATAATCACACACTCCTGTGTTGATTAACTGGGAATTAATCAATCCCTTGAGAACCTAACAGAATCTCTACATTAATATAAATTCACTACAGTTTAATTTCTTTTATTATTTGGGGGTCTTTAAGACACTGCTTTTAAATATAGAAATTTTAATTGGTACTCAATTCACCCCCCTCTTGAGTAATCCACTCCGACCAACACTTGGTATCAGAGGTTGAAAATACTTTCTAAAAGTACTCTGCTTTTGAACTATGATTTTAGTTGTATTTTAAAGTTCTTAAAATTTCTGTTATTTCTAAATTTTTATCTCTTTAAAATTTTCTCATCATGGACAATAGACTTGAGGGTGCTGCTACTAACCGGCCACCTTTCTTCAATGGAACTAATTATGCTCAGTGGAAGCTGAAAATGAAAATCCATCTAGAGAGCATAGGTTTTGATATTTGGACTGCTATTGAATCAGAATACAAAATGCCTACTACTGCTAGATCTACTTGGGATGAACCTACAAAGACTGCTTACAATAACAACTGTAAAGCTATGAATGCCTTGTACTGTGCTCTAGGAGATGAAGAGTTTAATAGAATTTCTGCATGTAAAACTGCTTTTGAAATCTGGGATACCTTAGCTGTATCTCATGAAGGAACAACCAATGTTAAAGAAATGAGATTGAACACCTATACTATCAAGTATGATAATTTTAAAATGAAGCATGACGAACCCATTTCTGACATGTATCTCAGGTTCAACGAAATTGTCAATACAATGATCTCGCTGGGAAAGGATGTCTCATCGAAGGAACAAATTATGAGAATTTTGAGATGTCTACCTGATAGATGGAGAGGCACATCTGTCTCAATCAGAGAATCATGTGACATAGCTGCTCTACCTGTCAAGGAACTAATTGGCAAGCTGATGATGTATGAAGAAGAGCTTAAAGTGAACAAAGAGGAAGAAAATGAACCTGCAAGAAAGTCTGTTGCTTTCAAATCCTCAACTTCAAAGAATAAGGACAAGGAAAAGCTTCAAGCTATAGTTGAAAGTTCAAGTGGTGAGGACAGTCCGAGTGATTCTGACAGTGATGATGAGATGGCTCACATTGCTAGAAGATTTAAGAAATTTTATAGGAAAAAGAAGTTCTTCAGAAAAACAAATTATAAGGGTAAGTATGATCACCAAGGCAAATGGAAAAAGGACTGGAAGAAGAATGACAAATCAGATGATGTTGTCTGCTATGAGTGAAAGAGAAAAGGACACATTAAAGCCGACTGTCCAAAGCTGAAATATAAAAAGAAATATGAATATAAGGACAATAAGTTTAAGAAAGCTATGAAGGCTACTTGGAGTGCTTCAGAAGACAGCACAAGTGGAGCTGAATCTTCATACTCTGAAAGAAATCGAGCCAACATGTGCTTTATGGCAAACACTTTTGAGGTAACTGCTGAAACTCCTGCTTCAAATTCATATTATTCTGGAGATGATTCTGAAGGTGATAACATGTCTAAATCTGAACTGTTTGAATACTGTGATATGCTGGAAGAGACATGTAATGAACTTAAGGATAAATACAAGTCATTAAAGAAACAGCATGCTCTCACCACTACAGTTATAACCAAACTCACTATTGAAAGAGAGAAAAATGCTCAACTGTTAAAAGAAAATACAGAACTGAAACTGTCAAATGAGCAACTTAGAAAAGACTTAGAGAAGTTCACCAATGGCAAGAATGCTCTGACACAGATGCTAGGAAAGCAAGTAGCACCTAAATATACTACTGGTATAGGATACCAACCTGGAGAAAGGAAAATTGCTAAAACTAGATTCATTTCTAAATCTGGACAGAATGAAGGTAATTTTGGAACTTCATATGTTTCAACCAGTTATATACATAGCTATGGATCTAATAAAGTTTATCTTTCAAAGCATGTCAATTCTACAAATTATATGAGACCCATTAGACAAATATGGGTACCTAAAGTGTTATTGGCTAACCTGTCTGGACCCAAGAAAATCTGGGTACCAAAATCATCTCCCATCTAAATCTGCTTTGTAGGGAACTTGCTTAAAGAGCTCCTGTAAAGAGACGTGGTATTTGGACAGTGGATGTTCAAGACATATGTCAGGAGACTTCTCTTGTTTCAAGAGTTTAATAAAAGTTGATGGAGGCTTTGTCACCTTTGGTGATAACTCAAAAGGGAAAATCATCGGCCTAGGCCAGATTGGTAACACTGATTCAATTTTGATTTCTAAAGTTTTATTTGTTGATGGCCTTAAATACAATTTATTAAGTATTTCTCAGTTATGTGATGATGGTTTTCATGTTAAATTTGAAAATGATTCTTGCAAAGTTTTTGATTCTAAGAATGGTTTGGTATTTTCTGCCTTAAGAAATGAAAATGTTTATGCTGTTAATCTGAATTCTTTAGCTAAGCAGAATATTAATTGTTTGAATGCTTTTCATAAAGAATCTTGGCTATGGCACAGAAGATTAGGACATTGCAACATTCACTCACTTAGAAAACTTTCTAGGAAAAACCTAGTTAGAGACCTACCTAAGTTAGAATTCCCAAATGATAGAGTGTGTAACCCCTGTCAAAAGGGAAAACAACACAAAGTTTCTTTTAAATCAAAGAAAGAAGTTTCAACTTCTCAACCACTTGAATTGGTTCACATGGATTTGTTTGGACCATCAAGAGTTTCTAGTCTAAATGGGAAGCACTATGTTTATGTTCTTGTAGATGACTTTTCTAGATATACTTGGGTATATTTTCTAGCTCACAAAAGTGAAGCTTGTTCTTACTTTGTCAAATACTCCAAGTCTGTAGAAAATCTTAGTGGACTCAAGATTAAGACCCTGAGAAGTGATCATGGTCGTGAGTTTGAAAATCAAGATTTTGAATCTTATTGCTCACACAATGGCTATACTCATAACTTCTCTGCCCCTAGAACACCCCAACAGAATGGTGTAGTAGAAAGAAGAAACCGAACTCTTCAAGAAATTGCTAGAACCATGCTCAATGAATATGACCTGCCTATTTATTTTTGGGCTGAAGCTGTAAATACAGCTTGTTATGTTATTAATAGAGTCTTGATTAGACCAGTTCTTAAGAAAACCCCTTATGAATTGTGGAACAATAGAAAGCCTAAGGTTAATTACTTTAAAGTTTTTGGTTGCAAAGTATTTATTCTGAATACTAAAGATAATCTGGATAAGTTTGCTTCCAAAAGTGATGAAGGAATTTTTCTGGGTTACTCTATTTCAAGTAAAGCCTATAGAGTATTCAATAAGAAAACCAAATGTGTGGAAGAATCTGTTCACATCAAGTTTGATGAAACTGATCCACATGAGCCTAAAACCTCTCTTGAAAACCTTGAAGAAGATTTGTCTATTCTGGACCTTAATGATAAATTTAAAGAACCTGTTATAAAAGTATCCAGTTCTGGACTTTCTCCAGAATCTGCTTCTGTTGAACCCGAACCTATAGATGAACCTGAAATTTCTAGTCCAACCTTTACTAGATCAACGAGGATTCTAAAGAATCATCCTTTAGAAGCTGTTGTTGGTAATCTGGATAGAGGAACACAAACTAGAGCTTCTCTAAGAAACCAGATTGAACATCAAGCCTTTCTTTCACAGCTGGAACCCAAAAATATCAATGATGCTATCAATGATGAATTCTGGGTAATAGCTATGCAGGAAGAATTAAATCAGTTTGAAAGAAACAAAGTCTGGGAATTAGTTGACAGACCCAAGGACACCTTGACAATAGGCACAAAATGGGTTTTTAGAAATAAAGTAGATGAATCTGGAAATATAGTTAGAAATAAAGCTAGACTAGTTGCACAAGGATATAGTCAAGAAGAAGGCATAGACTATGAGGAAACTTTTGCACCTGTAGCTAGACTAGAAGCCATTAGGATCTTACTTGCATATGCTGCACATCTGGATTTCAAGTTATATCAAATGGATGTAAAAAGTGCATTTCTAAATGGTTTTATAATTGAAGATGTTTTTGTAGAACAACCACCTGGATTTGCTAACCCCCATTTTCCAAATCAAGTTTTTAAACTTTCTAAAGCTTTGTATGGTTTAAAACAAGCTCCAAGAGCTTGGTATGATAGACTTAGCAATTTCCTTATTTCAAAAGGTTTTACCAAAGGGATTGCTGATCCAACTCTTTTTATTAAAAGAATTTCTAAAGATGTTTTAGTTGTACAAATATATGTTGATGATATTATTTTTGGATCTTCTAAACACTCTTTATGTACTGATTTTTCAAAAAGTATGCAAAATGAATTTGAAATGAGCTTAATGGGAGAGCTTAATTACTTTCTTGGATTTCAAGTATTTCAAAATGAAAATGGTATTATTTTGAATCAGAGTAAATATACAAAGGATCTTTTAAAACGTTTTGGTCTGAATAGTATCAAGGAAAGTGAAACTCCTATGAGTACTACCTGTAAATTGGATGCAGATGAAACTGGGAAACCGGTTGATCAAACAAATTACAGAGGTATGATTGGTAGTTTACTTTATCTTACTGCTAGTCGACCTGATATTATGTTTAGTGTGTGTATGTGTGCTAGATTTCAAGCTAACCCAAAAGAATCTCATTTGCTTGCTGTTAAAAGAATTTTCAAATATCTCAAACACACGGTTAACTTAGGTTTGTTTTACCCAAAAGGACAATCCTTTGAGTTAATGAGTTATTCAGATGCTGACTTTGCTGGTTGTAAGTTAGATAGAAAAAGCACATCAGGAACATGTCATTTTCTTGGAAAATCCTTAGTTTCTTGGTGTAGTAAGAAACAGAACTCGGTTGCATTATCTACTGCTGAAGCAGAATATATAGCTGCTGGTAGTTGCTGTGCACAAATTCTGTGGATGAAACACACTCTTTTGGACTATGGATATGTTTTTAAACATGTTTCAATCAACTGTGATAACACCAGTGCAATAAACATCTCTAAGAATCCTGTATCTCACTCTAGAACCAAACACATAGATGTAAGACACCATTTCCTAAGAGATCACTATCAAAAAGGTGATATTTCTCTTGAATTTATTGGCACTGAACATCAATTGGCTGATATTTTCACTAAACCTTTAAGTTCGGATAGGCTAAGTTTCATAAGACATGAACTGGGAATGTTTAATCACAACCGACGTGAAAATTCTCACCAATGAGAAATTCTCACCGACGTAGAAATTCTCACCGATGTAAGTTTCTCACCGATGTAGAAATTCTCACCGATGTAAGTTTCTCACCGACGTAGAAATTCTCACCGATGTAAGTTTCTCACCGACGTAGAAATTCTCACCGATGTAAGTTTCTCACCGACGTAGAAATTCTCACCGATTTGTTTTTCTCACCGATGATTAACTCACACCGATGCAAAGTTTAAAACCTCTGTCAGCCGCCAAGAATACGAATCGTTTTATTTTACTTTATTACTCTATTTTAATCGTTTATCTGGAATTCCTAAATGATAAAACTAAGTCTAAGCCACTTCTTACCTCACCGAGCTCAAAATCTCTCACCTTCGAACCTTAGCACCCAAATCGACCAAGAACCCTAAACCCGCGATGGCAAAAACCAAGCTTCCTATCGTCAGAGATGAAAGTGCAGAACCAAATGCTAAGAAGCAAAAGACACAGCATAAAGCCAGTGTTAGTGAAGTAAAAACTAGATCGGGAAGGCGACCAGTGAATTCTCACTTGCAGAATAGAGACATAGTAATCGAGAAGGAACTGTGCGTGGAATGGCTACTGCCTAGCAAATCCTTAGTGCTCGAGATTCTGGAAGACCAGAAATGGGTGGATTGTTTCTCAAATAACAATGGCCCATACTACCCGAAGTTGATAAAGCAGTTCTATGAGTTTGTAACCTTTGAGAAGTCTGAGAATGAGAATCGGGTAAGCTCTTTTGTAAATGGAAAAGAAATGTCTTTTTCTTCAGTAGAGTGGGCTGAGAGTTTAAAAGTACCACATGAAGGTGTCTCTGGGTATGTATCAAGAGCAATGCCACCTAGTAGTGACATTTTTGATTATGAGACCGCCTTACAAGAGCTGACTGGGAATGGAAATCAAAGGCAAGTGGTAGCTGCTGAAATGGATGGAGAGAATCGACTGCTTTTCAAATTTGTTCAGCATGTGTTGATACCGAGGAGAGGAGATTTTGCAAATCTGAGATATCAAGATATCTATCTTCTTCATTTGCTAAGACATGGTGTAAAAGTCAATCTGTGCAGATTGTTGATGCTTCAAATGGAAGACATGATTAGACCAAAGTCAAAGACCAATGCTTTGTTCTTTGCCAAGCTGATTTCAGTGATGATAAAAGTGAAAGAAATAGCTGAGTCTCAGGATGAGACAGTTGTAGTCAAGAACAATTTCTACATCACCTCGACTGTATGTAAGTATATGAAAATTAACTGGAACCCATGGAAGGGAGAATGGGTCAGTGATGATCAGAAAATCTATGATAGGTTTAATCCTGTGGATTATCCCTCAAGACCAAAGGATATGAGAGATCCGAGTCTAAGACCTGATGAAGAGGAACCTGCTTATAGTGATGAGACAGAAGAAGAAGAAGAAGAAGAAACTCCTATGGATGTTGGAGGAGATCCAGACTTGCCCCCAAGTCCTGTTGCAGAACTGGTCTATTCTAGGAAAGGAAAAGTAGAGGAAGTTTTGCCTACTTATGAGGAAGACCAGTCTGTACCTCACCAAGAAGAAGAGGAAAAGGAAAATGCATTTGAATCGCCTGCTTCTGGTAGGTTAAGTATGAGTCCCTTAATTGGAAACTCAGCTATACCTGCTGCTGAAGAAGAAAGAGATAGAGAAGAAGTTGTACCTGTATCAGAAGATCTTCTAGATGCTGCACCTGTAGAACTTGTGGTAGAAGATTCTGATGAAGAACGGCCAGCAGAAAAGGCTTTTGTGATACATGAGAATGCACCCATTGAGGGGGAGCATCAGTCTGTGCTTGGGAATGTTACAGTAGCTGTTGAGATTGGTGACTGGGTAGAAGACCCAGGGTTTATAGTCTGTGGATTGGATTATCCAGATTCTGACAATGAGATGTCTATGGATAGACCAAAGACCAATTATGATCTTGCTGCTGAGTTGTTTCCAGACGATGTGGTCAGATTTCATGATTTGAATAAGCTGAAAGAGGACCTCAAATCCAGTTTTGTTGAAGAAGTGAAGCTAATGGAAACCTCTCTTGCATCCTCAATCAATTCAATAATGACTACTTCTGTAGTTAATTTGGCCTCAGCAAGGGGATCTGCTGCAGTTGTCTCAAGTGATTTTGTCTCCAAATCAGATCTTGAATCCATGAAAAATGAGATAAAAGAATCATTCAGTGCTTCAGTTGCTGAGATGAAGGAAAGCTTTTATGAAGAAATGAAAGTGCTAGAGAGATCCTTCGAGCTATCTCTGGCTTGTAATTTATCTTCCTTTATGTCTGAGCTTATGGAAGAAGTGAAAGAATTCCAGACTCAGTCTTCAAGAATCGAAGCTGATCTGGAAGCTCTCAAGACATCAATGGTTGCTTTGGATTCCTATATGAGCTCCAAGTCTCAAGCTGACAAGGACCTAGCCTATGTGAAGAGTGTAGTCAGCCAGTTTGTCTCAGTGTTTGAAAGTTTCAAAACCTCAATGAAGGATCATGTTCAATTACAAGACTCTCAAGTTCAAAGCCTAATCATTGGTTTGTCAAAGAGTTTTAAAGAAACTGTTTCCTTCTCTCTTGGCCCTCTCACATCCAAACCATCAGTTGATATGAACTCAGTTCGAGCAATATTGAAGGAGGAGATTGGTTCTATTCCTACCAGTGGTTCTGGGGACTCATCAGAGTTAAGCCGAGTGGTGCTTTCTACAAGGGATTCTGCCAGAGAAATCATGAAGATAGTTCAAGATTTTATGAGAGAAGCCTCTGCCTCTCAAGAAGCCATAAAAAGCAAAGTGGACTACTACTTCTCCAAAATTTTCACCAAGCATCAACTCGAACACCACTTCAAGCTAATGTTGGAACACATGAAGCTCCCTCCAGTCACTCAAGCGTTCAAAGAACAAGTGAGCAAGCTGAGAGAACTGACTCCTGCCCTAGAGAAATTCATGGAGAACAAAGATGATTTCATCTCTGCTATGGAAAGAGGAGGAGGAATTATTATGGATTTTAGAAATCTGCTGCTGCCCTTCTTGCATGTTGATGCTAGACCAGTCATCATCCCTCCTGCTTTGCCTGCTTCTGCCTCAGCTACTTCCTCAGTCCAGCTGACTCCTGTTCAAGCCATTCAAAGCCTCAAACCCATGATTACCCAAAAATCTTCAACTTACAAGACTGACTCTGTGTCAGTGGCCCATCCTCCTTTACTCTTTTCTGGCATTCCCAAACCTTCACCTGAACCCTCACCACCCGAGCATCCTTCTGATCCCAAAGGAAAATCTCACGTTGCAGATGCGGAGTGAACCAGTGGCCAAGCTTTTTGATAGGAATTCCTTTGTAATCAGTTTTTGTTGTACTTTTTGACTACTATAATACAGAACACCTTTTACTTCTCTTTGTTTTATTTCTCTCCTATATATCTCTATATATATATGCTTTCCCACTTTTTGATTATCACAAAGGGGGAGAACAATAACAGAGAAGGAGAACCTTTTTATGCGAGAATAAGGAGGAGAACAAAATGAGAAATATTTTCAATGGAGAAAACTAAGGCATAAAGGGAAACACATTATCCTTTGTCTTGTTTCCATTTTTATCTCTGATACCTTATGTCTATATAGTACCTTATTATTTTTACCTCTGATAACTTATGTCTATATCATACTATTTCTATTATCTATGATGCTGTTTTCTCTGAGAAAATTGAATTCCTTATTATACTCTTTACTGTTATATTTTCACTATGTTAAATGCAAATATCATAAATTGTGATTATCAAAAAGGGGGAGATTGTTGACCTCACCTGTTTTGATAATCTCAATCATGTATCTATTTGTGTTGAAAATCCCAATTATGTCTTCATTCTCTATGATATTGTTAAGTATTGTTGATCTATACTTTAATTCTTTCCAATCTGTGATCAAACCTATAACACCCTTTTAAAATAGTCTTTGGAATATGTTAATCATCATTTATCCATGTTCATACAAGTCATAAATTGATTCTAACACAATCGGATGTGTTCTGCATAAAACAGATAAGTAATCTGCCTATAGCTACTGATAAAGAGCTACCGGTAACCAGTCTACCGATAGACTTAGTCTACCGACAGACAGCTACCGATAGACTTAACACAGAGTTGCTAATGTACTCATAAATACAGCTACCGATACAAATGTAGAGCTACCGGTGTAAGTATAAAGAGCTACCGATGGAATAAGTCACTGATGGACGAAGCTACCGATAGACTCACAGCCACCGACGCATGGAGCTACCGATGCATGTACCTACCGACGCATGGAGCTACCGATGCATGTACCTACCGACGCATGGAGCTACCGATGCATGTACCTACCGACGCATGGAGCTACCGATGCATGTACCTACCGACGCATGGAGCTACCGATGCATGTACCTACCGACGCATGGAGCTACCGATGCATGTACCTACCGACGCATAGAGCCACCGATGTTCAAGCTACCGATGCTGATTACCTACCGTTCATTCAACTCACTGTTTGAATTTCTTTATTTCCTATATTTAATCTATCTAACGGTCATATCATACATTTTAATGATTTGTCAAATATCTGATAAAGGTTGTCGGATGTCAGGAACCCGTACCTCGTACCTGCTGAAAAGAAATCTCTTCTGTCCCCTGATGGGAGATAAATACGAGAAGACTACATACCAAAAATGAGAACGTGAAAAGAAACAAACAACAAGAAGCGCGAACCAGAAAAGTGCGGTGCATCCAATATACCAAAAACGACACAAGCACAAGAGGAACATAGAGAAGATCATAGACAATCAAGCATACTCGAGGAGTGTTCTGTGCATACAAGAAGAACTTCCTCGACTACATTCTCACCACCTGTGAACCTGGAGCATACGACACTCTGTTTCTCAACAGAAACAAGAAGAGGACTCAGACTCACTTCTAATCGAATCCAAAGGAGTCCAGAGCCATACTGAAATCACCAGAACCATCTCTAAACTCTACATCTCTTGTTCTGTGATTTATTACCATTCATTTCGAGCAGTGTGTGTTATCTGCTATATCTAACACATACACTGTCTCCTGTACTCAACCGAAGGATCTGTAAATCCTTACAAAACTCTTTCATTCTTTCTTTCCCACGAAGAACTGTGGTAGAGGTCGTGTGTGACCTGGACAGCTGGTTGCTGTTGTACTGTTTCCCACGAAGAACAGTGGTAGAGGTCTTGGACCTGGACAGTTGTAAACTGTTGAACCCCGATCCAGGGTGTGGATCATTTTTATATATACTTTTGAGAGGACTAAGTCTCGGCTTGAGACTGAACCTCTTGGTTACATTGTTGTTCCATCTATTTCAAAGTTTTATTCCGCTGCTAATCACTTTAAAACCAATACTGTTTTTAAAGATTACTTTGATAATTAAATCAGCAAGTGTTTATGTTAAGTGTGGATTAGTAAGTTGGTTTCAAAAGATAATCACACACTCCTGTGTTGATTAACTGGGAATTAATCAATCCCTTGAGAACCTAACAGAATCTCTACATTAATATAAATTCACTACAGTTTAATTTCTTTTATTATTTGGGGGTCTTTAAGACACTGCTTTTAAATATAGAAATTTTAATTGGTACTCAATTCACCCCCCTCTTGAGTAATCCACTCCGACCAACAAGAAGGTAATTTGAGGTGTTTGAATAGGATGGAGCTTCTTTGAGGTCATATTAAAAATATTTTAATATGTATAGAATTTTGGGTTTTAAATAAAACAAATACCTAAGTACAATATCATATTAAAATTATATTTGGAGGGCCAAGTGATATATTTGAATTAGAAAAAGACTTTAGGCCTCTAGCCCATATGATAATGATCAATACAAAATACTTTAGAGTTATCCACATTTAGGATATCATAAGACATTAACTATAGCCTATGAATTTTGAGTTTGCTAAAAATTGAAAAAGTTTGGATAACCCACAATGTGCATACAACTTTCTACAAAACTAGGTATGACTTTTGATCCACATTTTATATTTCAGTCCATACAATAAGATATTTTATTTAATGTATGATATTCAAATCCTCATATGAAGTTTGAGTTTTTATGATATTTTGAATCCATGTATGAGTTTTCTATATGTGTGCGATACTATACTTAGAAAATTTTGGGGATTTTCATTGACTAAAAATAGACATTTCCAAATTTTATATTTTAAAATGGAAATTATTTGGGATAATGAAAGATTTATTCTATCAAATTATAAAAATCATGACGTTATGATTATCCACAAAAAAATATTGAGCTTAAAAAAGATCAATAGGATGAGCTTATTTATAATGGAAAAGAATCTTCATAAATTTTCAAGAATAATGAAAATTAATTTTAGTCAATACTTGAGTTATTAATAAAAAATTAAATCATTTTGAACTAAGCTGAATGAGTGAGTTTCTAATGTAAGTGTATAAGATAATGGAGATCAAGCTTAGTTATAAGGATAGAAATTTACTCAATCCTAAAATGAGAGGGATTCTATATTTTATAAATCTGGTAATGAAAAAACAAAATCTGATTATGTATAGACTATTAAAAAAATTACATATCATAAGATCTTTTATGATTCAAGCTAAGTGATAAGAATAATATATTTGGTTTGTTATCTAAAAATTGTAGACTTGATTTGGAGTATATACAATGTTTCTTGAAAACCCTCAAACTGAAAGGATAAATTCTATACATTCAGGATACTATATTAATTTTATAAAATTTTGAAGATATTTTTATTATATATGTTTTGGATTTTATATTGATAAAGATAAAATAATCTCAAGATTATTGATGAAAAAAATAAGATACAATCTATAAGAGAAAATGAGAACGAAAATAAATGAAGGGTAGTGTTATCATTTCATTTTGGGACAACTGTTAAAAATAAAATATATGTGATCATGGAAAGAGAAAAATGGTGAATATGATTTATATTGACTTAAATATATCTCCATTTATTGGAATTTTATAGGCCCCCGTTAAAAAGAAAAATAATCACATGTACAGTTCATCAAGAAGAGGAACAAAAAATAAAATATAAAGTTGAATTGTTTATATTTGAGGTGTGAGTTATTGTGTTATCTAAAAAACCAAAGATATAAAAAAAATATCTAAGATATTATTATTCTAATAGATATAAAACACTTTAGGAATAATTAGGATTTTACAAACTATATACTTTTAAAAAATAACTGGGTTTTGTGGAAAAATAAGTGAAAGAGAAGATGATAAATAAGTTTTACACTACCTAAGTAAAACTAGTGTGTTTAAATAGTAAGAAAGAAAAAGAATAAGAAAAATAATAAGAATAAGAAATAGTATATCAAAAAGGATCTATATACATTAAGTAAGAATCCAACCTGATATTCAATGTTTTACCACTTTACTACTTTATTTTCAGTGCATATATGACTACAATATGTTAAAAAATAAAAGTATACATCTACCATAACCATAATTAGATGGTAAAAACCAAAAAGGGTTTAAAAACTATAATAATATTTGGTTTTTAGTAAAATAATTTGGAAACGCCAGATTCACCCCCCCCCCCCCACCCTTTAGTATTTGAACTGATTTATTAGGTCTCTAAATAATAGTACTCAAGAATATAAGGTGTACTATGAATTATTGTATATGTTATAGTGGAATCCCAAAGGTGTTGGAAAGATTTTATAATGATATCTATATAACTAATTTATAGGTTCATTGTTCTATAAGTGGTTGGATTTTTACACTTGTAGTTAGATAGGTCTCTTGTAGTCTAATCCACTGGGACTCTAAAAAAAGAGTACTTTATTTCTTCATTTGTTATATATTGTGATAGTCAAGAAATATTTTCTAGGGAATATAGAAATACTTATAAAAGAAAATTGAGACACATTGGACTCAAATATAGAAATATGAGATAATTGATACAAGATTCTATCAAAACTATATAATTTATTTGATCAATTTAGAATTTCAATAATCCATTAACTAACCAACTTTAAATTTATTTTTAAAAAACTTCATTGGGAATGAGTTTAAAGTCCATGATAAATATTCACAAATGATGAGACCCCATCTAAATATGTGATAACTTTATATATCTAAGTTCAATATAATAAATCAAATAATATTTGTGAAGGAAACACATATATAAATTACATCCTAATAAAAATGGTTATTTTCTCATGAGTAAAATTTGGTGGGTATAAAGACTCTTAATGAACAAAGGATATCAAACAAGTTTTGATACATGAAAATGATTTTTTATTCACCTAGGTGGATATAGCAGTGGGTTTACTCTAAATATATTATGAATTTACCACTAAAACATTCATGAAATGGTAATATATATATATGGATATAATGGTGTCTAGGAGTGTGTGAAGAAATGAGTAATTTAAACAAACTTATATAGAATGAATCTGACTGATAACAGTAGTCAAATTTTCAAGTAAATGTCTACCTATTTCTTTATTAAACTTTTCTTTCTCTTGTATATGAAGGTTCAAATTGTGAGATACATTTATTTATTCATGTTATTTACAAAGTAATATTATACTTTATTTTTAAAAGGTTATTTTTAGAAATTTTAAAATGAGGGGATTGTTAGAGTTTTAATTGTGTAAAATATTAAAAATCCATTTTTTTAGGGGAGAATAAGGTGTTGAAATCCCACAATGGAAAATGGGATGAAGTGGGGTCTAATTTATTTGGGGAACACTTTATCACTATTAAAAATGATAAATTAAAAGGAAAACATTTAGTGAGGTGTGGATTAGTGCATCATTCATGTGAATGTGCATGTGCATGCTATTGTGCAATGTGGAACTTTAATGGAACACTATTAGTGGTGCCTTTATTTTTTTATGGATCTTCTAGTAACACTAACTCAATACTAGGGTTGAATGGGTTTTTTTGAATGGATCCTTTTCATTCAAAACATGATTTATCTTTGTTAATTACTTCAACCCATAATTCTATATTTTATAATAAGTTTGTTTAGTGTTTCATATTTAGTATGTAAAATTATTTATTTTATATATGAAGAAATAGTGATTGGATTATTCAGGGGTTTGTTAATTTAGAAATATAAAATTATTATATTAATTTTATAAATTAATGTCAAAATCCAAATTCAGTTGTTTTGATGGTGTAAAAAAATCATTGAATCATTTACAAGCTATTCAAGTGTCATTAAAGTTTTCAGATTAAATTCACCTCTGAATTTTGGTGATATATCAAGAATTAGTGAATGGCCTTACATTCAAATTATACCTTTTTATAGATAAGGGATTTATATTGTAACATCCCAGACTAGGCCAGCCACCCAAACAGTGTCGAACGGGTCGGGTGTCACTACCTTAGGTGCACCTCCCTTGAACGCTAAAGGCTTCCGACTAGCAACGAGGGTCTGAATAGGTATAGTGGGGAGGCTATACCCTCTCAGAGGATCATAGTAAGGGTCCTGGTCCGAGTATAATATTAACGTTGCAGCAGAAAGAAAGACTCAGCACACTCGAACCAGACCCGCATAGCGGAAACACACCCAATAACAATAAATAGTGGAAGCAATAACTATAACAACAGCAGCAGAAATAAACACAACAGCATGCTGATAACATGTAACTACTATTGAACAGTAAAACATGCATCCAAAGCAGGTCAACATACAAAAGGAAGCCAATGGCTAACCAACTGTACCTACATAACAAATAAGCATGCTAATACAGAAAAGTAAACAGAACAAAGTAAACCCAGTTAGGCATGACCTCAAGGTCAATACCATACCATGCAACAACTAACATAATCCAGCTCTTAAAGCTGGCCTCTTTCCTACACGTAAATCCATAAAGTCTGCACGCGTCCTGAAGGGCCCGTGCAGGGTGTGAGACAAATCTCAGTAGGATACCACCCGTCGGTGCGTACCAAATATATGTGTTTAAGCAGTCATGAAATTACCAGGAAAGCAGTAATCAGTACAATGCAAAAATAAATACAAACTCCACTCGTGCTCAACAGCTACCATGGAGTGTCACCTGCTTCGGCCAACACCGGAATATCTGTCGTGTAACCCGGCACCGTGTGCCACCAGACACCTCGTGTCTCAAGTACCGACATCCCGAAGGCATGCCCCAAATAGTAACCTGGCACCATGTGCCTCCTGACACCTCATGTCTCAAGTACCAACGTCCCGAAGGCACACCCACAAATAATAACCTAGCACCATGTGCCTCCTGACACCTCGTGTCTCAAGTACCGACGTCTCGAAGGCACTCCCAATTCCCTGAAGGATCTTCACCTCCCATGTGGATTTCTACGGCAAGCACCCCCAACCAAAATACCTAACCACAACTACAGGGGCCTCTACCCACACGAGTGGTCAAAACCACCTCATCATGGAGTATCTCTGTGTGCACACTATCCAAAGTCCCGGTGAGCGGTAATCACAAAAATATTCCTAATCCACCAACACATCTGACACCTCGTGTCCTTGTGACCATGTCGCTCAAGTCCGACGACATCGCCATCCTAGTATCCCAGGCCATGACCAACCTGACAGTCATACTTCCTCAAGTCGATTTCTATGATGCCTAATCCCGTGGTCAAAACCACCCAAAGTAACCTGGGAAAAGCCCCAACCTATGATCAGCATCACTCAAGCATAACCGGGCCAAGCCCAACAAAACCCAAAAGGTCCAACAGATGCAATTCAACAATCGCATATATAACATAGTAAATAGAAAACATAACCAGGAAAAACCAACTAAACAATCAAATTGCACCATACCTGGTGTTGTCCCATACCATCACAGAGGTCTTAAATGCCTCTAACAAATTATAAGAGGCTTTAACAAATTAAACTAAACATCTTATAACAATAATATTTCAATTAAAACCATTTTGGCATTCCCTGGCCAAAATGCACCGATGAGCAACGGCCCCTCACCCATCCCTGCTCACGAAAACTGGTAACCGGGCATACCCAAAGGCATCCCAGATGTCCCATAAATAATACAGTATGAAAAATCAGATAAAACGGGTCCCACTCAAAAATACCTGAAAACGCGCCAAAGCCGCGTCACCCAAACAACCGCGAAAACACAAAATGAGGTATACACCACCTACCTGAGACTCCCACGATGCTACTCCTCCGGTAACACCCGCCAATTTGGTCTAAAACGCGGTAAAACTACAAAAGATTCAAAACCGCTCAAAGGGATATAACTCGTTCTAGAACAAAAATCAAACAAAATGGCCAAAGAGGAATCGAGGCCTTACCGAGGGGGTTCCAACGCACTAATTTGCGATCGAAACGGGTCTCGAGCAGACGATCGGGAGGAGAAATGGGGTTTGGCCGGCTTGGTTCGCATATCCGGGTGGAGGATAGTGTGTTATGCCTCAAAACGAGGCTACTGCCCAATTTAAGCGAAAAAAAGAAATTACATGGAATGTACTTTTGGACTACACACTGTGTATATTTCATTTAACTGTTCAAAAGACGGCTGATTCTGCCGACTTACTTTCCGAACCTGCCGACATGAGTACACGGTGTGTACCTCTGGGTACACGGCGTGTACCGGGTTCCTCTTCTCTTCCTCGCTGACATACCCACATGCCATGTATATCGCTCATACACGACTAGACAACACGGCGTGTCCAAAGGGAACACGGCGCGTCCCTGGTTCTTACCCGACCAACGACTTACACGCCATGTATGGCCTCACACGATCAGGGGTCTACACGGCATGTTCAAAACAACACGCCGTGTAGTAAGAAAATTCTACACGGTCACCACACGGCCTGTACTCAGCGAGCACACGGTCGTCCACTCGCCTACACATACACGGCGTGTAATTAAAGTACACGGCGTGTAGTCTGGAAATTTTCAGAAACTCTGCATTTTCTCCAGTTTCCTCAGAAACCAGTCAAAAATTCAAACAGGGTCAGGATTTTGACCCGTTTTGAAAACCCGGGTTCTTACAAACTCCCCACCTTAACATAGCTCATCCTCGAGCTACCAAACGAAACCAGGAGATGGAACCGAACACACCCATCCCAGTTAAATAACCCGGACTACCCCGGTCTCAAAGGTTCTGGCTAAATTCCTCAAGGGGGGCTCCCCACCTTAGGAATTTCCTTACCTGGTCTCAACCTAACAAAACTTAAAGCAAACAGGGTTTAATAACCTGTTTTCCAGAAGCAAAATCCTCCTGTGACGCATCGTCACCCCTGCACCTCATTGGTGCTCCTGTGTCGCTTCCGACACCCAAATTATCCCGCACTGCATCGGTGTCCGTCTCCACGAGGTCCTGGTGCCAAGCACCTCAAGTAACCTGCATCCACGATGCCCCGATGCCCACGGCACCTCAAGTAACCCGCATCCATGATGCCCCGATGCCCACGGTACCTCAAGTAACCCACATCCACGATGACACGCATCTCATACATATATATATATATATCACGCACCCGATACAGTTCCAACCCATTGACTAGCTTCTAGTCAGTCCACAAAGATCATGTGCACCGCGTGCACTCAAAATAGACATACCTCTAGAGGTCATGCCAAAAAGGAAACATGGAGATCACGGTCACACTGTGGTGTACCTCTAACTGTCATCGGCTCACCGGCCTGCTCAGCCTCTGGCAGCTCCACGGTGTGCACATGGCCTGAAACACGGCTGCCTAATGCCTGACCTCCCTGCGATGCTTCTCCAGTCACCAGCCACTGACCACTCAGCTGGGTCCCACTGTCTCTGTCACGACCTCCGCGCACAGCTGAACCTCAACTACCCTCTCTGGGTACTGAACCTGAACAAACACCAGACGCTGCAGTCTGTCCTGGTCACTGCCTGCCAGCTATCTGAGAAGGATGCCTGCAAAACCTCTCCAGATGCCCATCCTGTCCACAAGCACGGCACTCCTTTGGAGGCCTGTCGCACTGCACCCGAACATGTCCCGACAGTCCACATTGGAATCAAATCACCAAAGAACTCCCACGAGGTGGTCTAGTTGAATCCCGGACCTGACTGCCCTACTGGAACTCATCCCGTCCTCGCTTCCTGTTGTCCGAACCGTCAACTGAAGTTGTCATCCTGCCCAACCAATATTTATCTCTCTCATTGCCCTCGGCTATGAGTGCCAGATTGACCACCTCGGAGAAAGATCCCAGCCTGAAAATGTTCACCTGCACCCAAATGGCGTGTCGTAATCCATCCTCGAAGAGCCTCACCCAAGCTGTGTCGTCGATCACCATACCAGGTGCAAAACGGGACAACTATGTGAAGGTAGCTGCGTATTCCATGACAGACATATCTCCCGACTGAAGACTCAAGAACTCCCGAGCTCTCTCTTCCCTCAGTGTCTCCAGGTAGAAGTGCTCAAATAACCTGTCTACGAAGTCCTTCCATGCCAGTCCCTCGTGCCTACAATCCTGAACCTGTACGTCCCACCAACGCTTCACCGGTCCTCTCAGCATGTACGTTGCCAGCTTGACCCTCTGCCCTGGAGGTGTCTCTAGCTGCTCAAAAATCATCTACATACTCTCTATCCAGTTCTCAACCGCCTACGGACCACCCCCACCCTGAAAGAGCGACAGGTGCTGTGACTGGAACTCCCGCGTCAGGTACGCCATAGAAGGCTATGAACCCTGAACGCCACTATCAATCCCCTGAAAGACATGTACTAGGCTCGCCCGGAGCTGCTCTTCAAGCCACGGCCCAAACGATGCCAAACCCGACTGTTGTCCTTCCGGCACTGGATCCTGAATTTGATCATGTCCCTGAGCCTGCACCCGCGGCTCGTGCTCTTCCTGTACCGAATTCTGACCCTGATCCTGCGGCACTGTATCCTCCCCTGCTTGACGCTCCATCGAGCCATGAAGGAGTAACCCGCTGAATACCATAAATAGTCAGACAACCCATACATATATTTAACAATATATTCTACGCAGATAATGAAAGCAGTAAAAGGCAGTGCTTAACAACTACCCTTACTCCCCCTCACTGCAACCCATGCCCCATGGCATCCCAGCCTCATGGCCTCCTTACCTGCTCAATAGAGCCAAGTATCAAAATTACCTTTAGCCATGCCCATCCCGACAACTCACGTTGCCTTAAACCAACGACCGAGTCACCCAATCCTGACAGTTACACTGCCTCATTCATAGTACATGTCTACTCTCATAAGATTCAGACCCAAATATCCTGCAACATGCAACTCTACAAAATATAAAGCATGGCATATACATTTGCACAACTATAATTTCTATCAGGAATTTCACCAATTCACATTTAAAGCAGATAAAGCATGGAAATTGATTTGTTTTATTCACATGGTATTATCACTTCACAAAGAATACGTGAAATTATGAAATTGAACTACCCTAAAAATGTGCCTATCAAAGCCAAGCAGAGTAGCCTCGCCATACTAGGCCAAGGTCCAATTCTCCCTTAACACACAGGGTCAAGGGTCACATGTCACAATCAAGAACATCACACACCAAGTGATCCACCAAAGTGGAAATCATATAAACCGCAATCTGAGAAAAAGCAAACAGCAATTCCCACCCATGGCAACTTGGTCCATCCCTCGTACCTAGGGCTACAGGCACCCAAGAACAAGCTAGAAACCCAGTTCTAGTTACAACAACTTATCTCCAGTCTACCATATCCCAAATAGTAAAACCAGTAGAAATAAAAGAGAAGTCTCAATCTCATTCGTATCCAAAAAAACACTGATACTAAATCCTTGTCAAGAACTCATGTGATACCACTTTGTAACATCCCGGACCCGGCCAGCCACCCGAACAGTGCCGAATGGGTCGGGGGTCACTACCTTAGGCGCACCTCCCCTGAACGCCAAAGGCTTCCGACTAGCAGCGAGGGTCTGAATAGGTATAGTGGGGAGTCTATACCCTCTTGGAGGATCATAGTAAGGGTCATGGTCCGAGTATAACAGTAAAGATGCAGTAGAAAGAAAGACTCAGCACACTCGAACCAGACCCGCATAGCGGAAACACATCCAATAACAATAAACAGCAGAAGCAATAACTATAACAACAACAGCGGAAATAAACAAAAAATCATGCTGATAACAGGTAACTACTACTGAACAGTAAAACATGCATCCAAAGCAGGTCAACATACAAAAGAGAGCCAATGGATAACCAACTGCAGCTACATAACAAATAAGCATGCTAATACAGAAAAGTAAATAGAACAAAGTAAACCCAGCTAGGCATGACCTCAAGGTCCATACCATCCCATGCAACAACTAACGTAATCCAACTTCTGAAGCTGGACACTTTACTACACGTAAATCCATAAAGTCTGCATGCGTCCCGAAGGGCCCGTGCAGGGTGTGAGACAAATCTCAGTAGGATACCACCCATCGGTGCATACCAAATATATGTGTTTAATCAGTCATGCAATTACCAGGAAAGCAGTAATCAGTACAATGCAAAAATAAATACAAACTCCACTGGTGCTCAACAGCCACCATGGAGTGTCACCTGCTTCGGCCAACGCTGGAATCTTTGTCGTGTAACCCGGCACTGTGTGCCACATGAAACCTCGTGTCTCAAGTACTGACGTCCCGAAGGCATGCCCCAAATAGTAACCCGGCACCATGTTCCTTCTGACACCTCATGTCTCAAGTACCAACGTCTCGAAGGCATGCCCATAAATAGTAACCCGGCACCATGTGCCTCCTGAAACCTTGTGTCTCAAGTATCGACATCCCGAAGGCACGCCCAATTTCCTGAAGGCTCCTCACCTCCCACGTGGCTTTCTACGGCAAGCACCCCCAAACAGAATACCTAATCGAAACTACGGGGGCCTTTACCCACACGAGTGGTAAAAATCACCTCACCACAGAGTATCTCTGTGTGCACACTACTCAAAGTCCTGGTGAGCGGTAATCACCAAAATAGTCCAAATCCACCAACACATCTGACACCACGTGTCCCTGTGACCATGTCGCTCAAGTCCGACGGCATCGTCATTCTAGTATCTCAGGCCATGCCCAACCTGACAGTCGTACTACCTCAAGCCGACGTCCATGACGCCCAATCCCGTGGTAAAAACCACCCAAAGTAACCCAGGAAAATCCCCAACCTATGATCAGCATCACTCAAGCGTAACTGGGTCAAGCCCAACACAACCCAAAGGGTCCAGCAGATGCAATTCAACAATCGCATATATAACATAGTAAACAGAAAACATAACCACACAAAACCAAATAAACAGTCAAATTGCACTATACCAGGTGTTGTCCCATACCAGCACAGAGGTCTTAAATGCCTCTAAAAATTTATAACAGGATTTAACAAATTAAACTAAATAGTTTATAACAATCATATTTCAATTAAAACCATTTTGGCGTTCCCCGGCCAAAATGCCCCGACGAGCAACGACCCCTCACCCAGCCTCGCTCACACAAACTAGTAACCGGGCATACCCAAAGGCATCCTAGAGGTCCCATAAACAATACAGTATGAAAAAGCAGATAAAACGGGTCCCGCTCAAAAATACCCAAAAACGTGTCGAAGCCGCGTAACCCAAAAAACCACGAAAACACAAAATGAGGTATGCACCACCTACCTGAGACTCCCACGATGCTACTCCTCTGGTAACACCCGCGAATTTGTTCTAAAATGCAGTAAATCTATAAAATATTCAAAACCTCTCAAAGGTATATAACTCATTCTAGAACGAAAATCAAACAAAACGGCCGAAGGGGAATCGAGGCCTTACTGAGGGGGTTCCAACGCACTAATCAGCGATCGAAACGGGCCTCGGACGGATGATCAAGAGGAGAAATGGAGTTCGGTCGGCCTGGTTCGTGTATCTGGGTGGAGGATGGTGTGTTCTCCCTCAAAACGAGGCTACTGCCCGATTTAAGTGAAAAAAAGAAAGTACACGGCATGTACTTTTGGACTACACGCCGTGTATATTTCATTTAATTGTTCAAAAGATGGCTGATTTCGCCGACTTACTCTCTGAACCTGCCGACATGAGTACACGGCGTGTACCTCTGGGTACACGGCGTGTATCGGGTTCCTCTTCTCTTCCTCGCTGACATACCCACACGCCATGTATATCCCCCATACACGGCTAGACTACACGGCGTGTCCAAAGGGAACACGGCATGTCCCTGGTTCTTACCCGGCCAACGGCCTACACGCCATGTATGTCCTCACACGGTCGGGGGTCTACACGGCGTGTTCAAAACTACATGCCGTGTAGTAAGAAAATTCTACATGGTCACCACACGGCATATACTCGGCGAGCACAAGGTCGGCCACTCACCTACACATACACGGTGTGTACTTAAAGTACACAGTGTGTAGTTTGAAAATTTCCAGAAACTCTGTATTTTCTCCAGTTTCTTTAGAAACCAGTCAAAAATTGAAACAGGGTCGGTATTTTATCCCATTCTGAAAACTTGGGTTCTTACATATATAAACCTAATTATTTTATAATTAAGTCTTAAAAGGCTATTTTGGAACTCTAAAAAATCACTGGAGTTACTAAACCAGTTTCACAACTCTATAGTGAATAGATTTAAAAAGATACTATATTTGATTTATTACAATTTCTATAGATATCTGAATCACTTGAAACCTATTGGGATATAAATACAAGAACTTTATATTGATTTCTTTGGTTTACATTGAGTTCCAAAAAGTTCATTTGGATGGTCAATAAATTATCCAAAGTTCTATGATGATATTTTATAACTTCATTTTTTTTTAATTTTATTTCTTCTATTTTAAAAAAATATTGATATCTATAGAAGTCATATTGATTCAATTATGGATCTGTTAAAAATCCTTTGAGATTTCCTAAATATAATCCTAATAGGAAGAAGGTTTAATTTTCTATTAAAGGGATCTGAAAAATCTTTGAAGTCTCTAAATATAAGTTTTTTGGTTTTTCTAAAGGTTTAGTTGAACCCTACTTTCAAAATAGTGCAACCCGAATTTCAGAACAGTGAAACCCTACATTCAAAATAGTGAAAACCTACTTTCAAAAAAGTGAAACCCTAGTTTTAATACAAAATTATGGTTAATATACCATACATTGGATTCAATGAACCATATTCTACTTTTCATTAACCCTACTTTTGATACAAAAGTAAGGTTCATGAACCATATGTTTGAAATGAACCCTACGTTTAGTGAACCCTATGTTCTGGTGATAATGTACCCTACTTTTCTATTACCATTTTGTGTTATTCTATTGGATATTTTTCTATTATTTGAAGCATTAATAAATCTAAAATGTTGGAATACATATTCCTCTCATGTGCAACAAATTATATGCTGAAATGGTGATCTGTTATGTGTAGAAAAATGGTTCTTTAAATCTACTATTTATTGCTAAAATGAATATCCAATATCAGAATGTATGTTGTTCAGTTATTTATAATGTTGCATCCTATTGAGAACACCATTGTTGTTTTTTTCATGAACTAAATCATGAAGAATATGAACAATACCTCAAATCTAGAAAATGATATGTGATGAATTATTCTAAGACACTAAAATATTCATGAGTTGTTTTACATAGGAACTTGATCTACTATATACTTAAATATATAAATTTGTGTTATGAAAAATAGAAAGTTTTTTATGTATACTACTACAGTTCTCTTTGTGAGAATACATCATCGACATCTTTAGTATTATAACTAGAAACTCAAGATAGTAAGCACTACAATATTCAGATTAGTATCATAGTGATGTACCTATATTATTTAAGTTTGAAGAAATATTGCAGAGTAGATATAGGGAGATGATGAGATTATTATTTACCAGAAATATGAGAATATCTAATATTCTGAATATTTCCAAAGGTGGTTACGGTACTCTATTTTATATGTTTCTTGGTATTTCAATTTTATATATTTTTATCTAGAATTATTTAATTGATTTTTCTATGGGATAAATTCTAATAAATCCAAAGGATTGAAGTCAAATATATTGCAAAGATTTTGGTCTATTATTTAGAGAGAGAAATGGATAGTTTATTTTAACATCATCTTTCTAGTAAAGTCAAAGAAAATAACTTTACTCAAATTCAAATATTTAAATTTAGATTTGGATTGTGATTCTAGTTTTTAATAACTATTTTGAATAAGTTTTAAGATGTTTGAATGAATTTAAATGTGAGTTATAAATCATTCAATGTTGCAATTGTTCTGAATATTTTATTGGAAGATTTATTCAAATTATTGAATTATTTTATTATAGATTTATTTTATAGGAAGAATCCAACAATGTTATTATATTCTTGGGATATTTATCAAAGCTAGTGAGTTTATTTATTTTGAATGTCCAAAGGAATAGGAGTTCTACAACTACTGGATATTTATTCTCTATATATATATATCTCTCTTTGATAGGAAAATAAAAATATAAAAAGAAGAAGGGATACTTAAAAACTCTGAAAAAAATAAAGTGATGAAATATTTTCATTCTACTGCTCATCATTTTTAAGAAGAGTGAAATATTATTTATACATCCTTATTCTCTCACAGTGTAAAGGATAAGGAAACTAGAACAACATTACCTAATAAATTTTTTGTAGTATAAAAAATAAGAAGAATATTGTATGAATTTGAAGATTATTTTTCTACTCCTATTGTGCATTATTAAAGATCAAATACATTTATTGATTGCTTTTAAAACTATGAGAAAAAACTACTTCAAAATAAAATTCATCTCATCTATTTTATTTAGATTATCATGTACTTAGACTCAGATGTGGTAGAGTGTCATCTTCTTAGACTAAGATGTGGATGTTTTGGTTACCTATAAAAGAACTATAAGGACTAGTAAAAGCCTTGTAAGGTGTCAACTACCTATACTCGATTGTGTAGGTCTCTAAATAAGAGTAACTACTAGTGGAAATCACTAAGATCATGGAGTATATCATTGGTGGAGTGCACTAGGTTATTTTCATTCCTCGAACCACTATACATCGCTACATTCTTTTCCTTTATTTATTTCTACTACTTATTTAACATTTAGAGAGAAGGAAATTATTGCTTCATTTTAATATGGATGTTTTAATATTGTCAAGTTTTTTAAAAGGACACAATTCACCCCCCTCTTGTGTCATTTTCATATCCATTCCGACATAACAAGTGGTATCAGAGGTTGAACTCTATTGGAGATATTTCTCATTCTAGAAATCTCTTTCTACTAGATCACAACAAGTAATAAAAAAGGTTGGACTCTTTTGAAATATTTAAAATTTAATTTGGATCTAACAAGCTTGAGTAAAATATTCATATGAATAAAAATATTAATGGTTGATCTTAGAGAAGGTATTTCAATGATCTTTGATACTTATTTTAATGGAAATAATTATGGATGATGGAAATCTTGTACGATTATCTATTTGAAGAATACTGGTTTCAAAGTTTAAAACAAGATTTTAAAACCTTATGAAATCCCTAGAGAACAAGAAAAGTTGGATTATGTGAAGAAAGATGAATATGATATTACTTCAAGAGATATGAATGTTATACTATGTGGACTTGATCTGGATGAATTTAATTGTGTTTCTTGATGTGTTACTATCTATGAGATGTGGCAGACAACCACAGTTTCTTATGAAGTAACTGATAAATTGATAAAATTTAACAATAATAATGATTCCTTGGGAACCCCAATTTCATAAAAAAATCATGAATTAGAGGATTTTATTGAGATGTGCGAATCTGAGATGCAATAAGAAATTCAAAATCATGTTTTAATCAAAGAGGAAAATGCTGAACTCAAAGTTTCAATAGATGGATTTTCTGATTATAGTCATTTGGGTTCAAGTGATGAATCTACTACAAACTTAGAAGTTGATCTTGAAATAAAAAAAGGTAAATTTAAGTCTTATGGATTATGTTGATAAGGTACAATCATCTTAATCTAAAAATTATGATTCAGAAAATTTTTCTCATAATGAACATGATAAATATTATTTTATGCTCCAATAAAAATTTCAATCCATAAATAAAGAGCATATAAAACTTAGAAAATATTATGATTTTATTTCAATTGATAATGAGAGATTTTTAAATCAAATTTTATATTTATAAACTAATTCTTACAAAATTTCTTATGATTTTCATAAAACTAGAATCAAAGAATTATTGGATGAAGTAGACACTTTAAAATAATCTTCAAGTATGATTATTAAGGGAGAGAATTATTTGAATCAGATTCTTAGTAAAAACAAAATTCATAAAGGAAAACTTGGTATTGGTGGTAATGGATAAAATCCAAAACTATATAATAATTATTTTATTTTTGGTTCGAACAGAAAAAACATGTCTGCTATTAAATGTTTTTATTATGGTATTAATGGACATTACACTAATGACTGTTATTTTAGAAAACTTAAACTTTGTGGTGTTAATAATTTTCATTATTATAAACCATTATCTAACTTTAATTATAAAAGTTTTGATCAAAATAAACAGATTTTGTTATCTAAATATTTAATTTTTACCACTGACATACCAAAAAGCATATGGGTACTAAAAGGAACTTGTATTTGATATTTTGTAGGATTTCACCACTAAATTTCATTGTTATATCATCAAGTAGTTTCATAAAAAATACATGGAGATTTTTTGTAATTATTTTATAAATTAAAATACTATCTAAAGTCTCTTCGTTATTTGAAAATTTTCAAAGAGATAGAACGATTAATAGAGGAAGTATTTTATTTAAATGCACTAAATTTTTTATACAAGGGAGATAAAAACATTTTAGTGTTTTATATTTTTATTACTCTACATTTAATTATCCTTATATTTAAAGAGTTAAATCATTTTATCGATCTATTATTTAATGAATTAATTCATTGAATTATTTTATTAACCAATGACCATCAATCTTACTCTGAAGATTTTAAATAAATAGTTATATTTCTTGTAAGAATCTGTTTAAAATTTTGACTACTTAAATTAGTTACATGTGCTAAATTAATCTATTACTATATGTGATAAATTTATATATTATTAGATTAAAATTTTCTAGTCATTTATAACATTTTCAAAAAGTTATTTTAAATTCTTTGAAAAGCATGTATCTTAAAATTCCATGAAAATATTTTATTTAATTAATTGAATATCTTTTATAATTATGTTATGTCTGAAGGGGGTATTTTAAATATTTAGCATGTGATTGAATTTTTTGTTATTATGGAATGAATTTAATTGTTTAATATATTCATTAAAAACACTTATTATTCATTGAATATTATTTTATATGTTTTCATGGCTCCTTGATTATATTATTTTATCTTTTTGAAGGAAGCATGAATTTAGGGGGAGTTTATATTACAGTATGTATTAAGATCATATTTTTCATATCATTCCCAATAACTAATATTTTTTTTATTTAAAAATAGTGGAAGAATAAATTTTTTCTCAATTTTTAAATATTTTTTATACTACTACTGAAATTTTAAATTCATATTCTTTATAAAAATGGGTAAATATATTGTATTATTTCATATACTTAAAAACTTGTATTTTTATCCTTATAAAAGGGGGAGAGAAGTTGGTAGAAATTTAGGGTTTTCTAATTATCAAAAAGGGGTATAATTTTGGGTGGGTCCTTATCATTCTCATCTTGACTTAGTTTTTAAAATTACTTCAACTCAGCATTCTTTATTTTCTAATAAATTCATTAAGTGTTTTAGATTTAGTTGTTCAAAGTATTTATTTTATATCTGAAAAAATAATGATCAGATTCATATGGATTTTGTTCATTTATAAAGATAAAAATATTATATTCATTTCATCCAATAATGTCGAAATCTAATTTAGTTATTTTTATGGTTCAAAGATCCACTGAATCAGTTACAAGTTATTCAAGTGACATTATAGTTTTTAGATTAAATTCACCTTTAAATTTTGATGATATATCAAGATTAAGTGAAAATATATGAATGTTCGTTATACCATTAGATATCTAAGGGATTTATCTAAACTTAATAATTGTATAAGGAAGTTGGAAAATTTTGTGCTGGTACTCTAAAAAGTCACGAAAGTTGATGAACCAGTTTCACAACTCTACAGTGAACAGATTTAAAAAGATACTATATTTGATTTACTGCAAGTTATAAAGATATCAAAATCACTCTAAACCTAGTGTGCCAAAAATCCAATAATTTTATATTTATTTCATCATTTTACATTGAATTAAAAAAAGTTCATTTGGATGGTCAATAAATTATCCAAGGTTCTATGGTTATTTTTTAGAACTATAATTTTTTCAAAATGTTATTGCTTCTATTTTTCAAAAATAATGGGAGATGTAGAAGTCAAATAGATTTGATTAAATATTTTTTATAAATCTATTGATATTTCATAAATATAATTCTACTATGACAAAGGATGAATTTTATATTAAAGGGGTCTAAAAAATCATTGAATTCTCTATATATAAGCTATCGAGTTTTCCTAAAGGTTTAGTTAAACCCTACTTTCAGAACAATGAAACCCTACTTTCAAAATAGTGAAACCCTAATTTTAATACAATAGTATGGTTCATCTACCATATATTGGATTCAATTAACCATACACTACTTTTCATCAACCCTACTTTTGATACAATAGTATGGTTCATGAACCATACATTTGAAATGAACCCAACTTTCAACAAACCCTACATTTCAGTGAGAATGTACTCAACTTTTCTATTGAGTTATTGTTTTATTCTATTGGATATTTTGATGCTATTTGAATCTTAAAAAAATCTGAAATTTTGGATGGAATTTTCCTCCCATGTGAAGTAGATTATATACTGAAATGGTGATCTGTTATTTATAGAAAAAATAGATCCTTAAATCTCTTTTATATTGTTACAAGGAATATCCAATATCAGTATGTATGTTGTATAGTTATTTATAATGTTTAATCCTATTGATAACATCATTGGTGATCACTGCATGAATAGAACCATGAAGAAGATGAACAATACCTCAAATTTTTAAAATTTTATGTGTTGAATTATTATGAAATGCTGCAACATTCATGAGATTTTGTATACAAGAACTTGATTTGTTGTATACTAAAATATATAAATTTGTATGATAAAAAATATAAAGTTTGTTGTACACTAATTCAGTTCATTTAATGTGAATACATCATCTATATATTTAGCATTATAACTAGAAACTCAATATAGTAAGCACTATAATATTCAGATCAGTATGAAAGTGATCTCATTATATTATTTAATTTTGAAGAAAGCTTGTAGTGTGGATATAAGAAGATGATGATATTATAAGTTATTATAAATATGAGAATATACAATATTCTGAATATTTTCAAATAAGGTAAGGATACTATATTTTATATGTTTCTTGGTATTTCAATTTTCTATTTTTTTATCTAGAATTCTTTCAGTGATTTATCTATGAAATAAATTCTAATAAATCCAAAAAATTATAGTTGAAGAGATTGCAATGATTTTAATCCAGAATTAGAGATGAAATGGTCTATTTATTTTAATGTCATATTTCCAATAAAGTTATAGGAAATAATGTTATTCAAATTTAAATATTTAAACTTACATTCATATTGTGCGGTTAGTTTTCAGGAAAAATTTTGACAATGTTTAAATAGGTTTGAACGGATTTATATAGGGTTTTAAAATCATTGAACAGTACTATTATTATACAAATTTTATCAGAATATTTATTCAACATATATTGAATTATTTTATTATAGATTTATTCTATAGAAATAATCGAACGGTGCTATACTATTCTTTGGATATTTAAGAAGGATATTGATTTATTTGTTTTAAATATATGAAGGAATGGGAGTTATGCAACTACTGGATATTTATTCTCTCTATCTCTCTTTATATATATATATATATGGTAGAAAATAAAACACATACGAAGAAGATAGGAGACATAAAAACTCTAACAAAAATAAAGTGATGAAATATTTTCATTTTAATACTCGTAATTTTGAAGAAGAGAGAAATATTCTTTGTACAAACTTATTCTCTCATGGTGTAAAGAATAAGGAAACCTAAGCAATATTTCCTAATATATTTTCTTCAATTTAAAGAAGAAGAAGAAGCTTATATGACTTTGAAGATTATTTTTTTGTTGCTACTATTCATTATTGAAGATCAAATACATCTATTAGTTACTATTTCAACTGTAAACTAAACCTATTTCATAAAAAAAACATCAACTCATCTATTTTATTTAGAGTATCGGCTGCTCATACTCAGTCATGGTGGAATTTCAGCTTCTCATACTAAGATATGGATATTCCAGTTCCCTATAAATGAACTATAAGGACCTATAAAATCCTTGTAAGGTGTCAACTGCTTGTACTATATTTTTTAGGTCTCTGGATAAGAGTACCTACTAGTGAAAATCACTAAAATCATGGAGTAGAGAATTGGTGGAGTGGACCAGGGGATTTATGTTCCCTAAACCACTATGCATCATTGTGTTCTTTTCATTTATTTATTTTCAATGCTCTATTGACTTTAAGAGAGAATGAAAGGATTACTTCATTTGAATAGGTACATTTTAATATTTTCAAATTTTTTAAAAGGACACAATCCCTCCCCCCCCCCCCCGCGTCTTCTTCATAGCCATTCTAACACAACATATTTTTTATGACAGCCCTGCTTTTATTACAAACTTAAACATGATTTATTACATAAAAATTCAATTGATACAACAAGAAGATCAAGAGATTTAGTGTCTTTGGGGCTCAGGATCATTACATAGAAACTTGAAACATGGAATACAACTTCTTTATTGAAAACTTCCTTTACATAACCACTACATTCCCTCGTACTTAGCATTGCATGGGATAACCTGAGGACATACATAAGAAAAGGGTGAGCTATAAATCCCAATAAGGGAATACACATGGAATAACATGAGGAGTACAATACATGTTAAACATTAGGCATATCAATAGATAACAAGAGAAACATGAACATAAAGGCATGATAAATTATGATAATCATAACATGGAAATGTGGCAACAACACTTAACATGGAATTAGCATGAGCCAAGGCTCATTGCACATGGAGCATGAGTAAACCCTCATTGAACATGAAGCACAAGTAAACCCTCGTTGCACTTGAATTATCATGAGTCAACACTCATTGAACATGATGTATCATGATACTATACTTTATCCAATTCATTGGAGCGCTATAAGGGTGCACCCTTCTTAAACATTTCATTTCATGCATAAGTGTGCCACATGGATCATAAAACATTGATTCATAAAACATAATCATTTATTAAAAGATAAAGGAATGTGGAATTAATACATGAAACTTTATATTCAATAAATAAATGTTCATAAAGTTGAATACCCTTGATGGAGAAATGGGCATGGTATTCACTACACAAAGGCCTTGGCTTAGAAAATCGGTGCAATTTCGGCAGCGTAACGGTGTGACATAAGAATTCATAAAAATGGTTGATGAGAGAGAAATGGGTGTCTAATAATATTTACATGAAATGGACAGTAAGGGGGTCATATAGATACATGTCCAAAAAAATTTAATGGAATTTATATTCATGATACAAAAGTATTGCTTGAATGTAAAAGAGGAGAGAGAAGTTCCTTTCGGAATTTCCGCATAGTAACGGGTGTACATGGGAGGCATTTAATGAGAGAGAAAGGGGTATCCCATCATTCAAATAATAAGAGGGAAGTATGGGGGAGGTTCAAAACCATACCCCAGAATTTATAATTGAAATTAAAAGGGAATAACAATATGAATAAAATTGGACAAAATGAGAAAGGAAGAAAAAACCCATACTTGGAAGTGTGCTTCCAAAGGCTAGAGAGAGGCTTGTGAGAGGCTTATTAGGAGCTTGGGGCACCTTGTTAGGATTCTAAAGAGAGTAGGGAAGAGTTTGGATGAACTCCAAAGGCTTTGAGTGAGGAGTAAGTGGGATCTTGTGTGGGTTTATATAGGAAAGGTGAGGGAATTATTTATTATTTAGGTTTGGGTCAGCTTACATTAAATTAATCCAAACCACAAACCATACCATGGTTTTTTCCCATGGTTTTTGGAAAAGGGAATAGGAAAAAAAATATTTTATAAGTCCAAATTCCAAACTTCTTAAAATAATAGGGTTTCTTATGTGGAGGTGAGTCACACTCCCATGAAAATTAATTTAAAAAGACAAGGTGTTTAATAAGTCTTGAGGGGTCCATTAATGCTTTGAAAAGTAAGTAAAACAAACCCAAAATCACATTATTTTAATGGTAAAACATATATTGGCCTAACATAAATATTATAGTATTTTATTACATCACTATTGGGTCATTATGATGTCATAAAACACATTATATATTTAAATGGTATTTAATTTTTACCCAAAAATTTGACTGTCTCAGAAAATTATGAAAAATTCACCGTTGGATAATTTCGACGTCCTGATTCCAGAAATAAAATTTATTTTATCTAAATAATTTTCTAAATATGTTAATTTTCACTTTTAAAATAAAAACTGACATTTATCGAAAATTCACAGGTTTTGATAGAAATGGCTTTCAAACCTTAATAAAAATTATAATTGCATTCATAAAATTATAATATCATTTATATTTAATAAAAATTAATTTAATAATAATAATAATAATTTATTAAAATATTATTTAATTCAAAAATACCTTAATTTAAAAAAAATATAATTCTTAATTAAATAATAACTAAAAACACTATTTATACTTTAAAAACTATTTACAATGTATCAAAAAAATGACAAGAAGGTATATTCATTATTATATAAAAAAATAATATACATGAACAGGGTACTAGCGATTTGTTACATAACCCCTTAAAACAGCCGCATAAGACCTAAGGGTAAGGAGTGCGATTGTGACAGACTCTAGCGGTGGCTCGGATAACATCGCTCGAGTGGTAATCTCTATCAACTTCCACTTTTCCCGTAGATGGTCTCGTTCGAGCTGACATGATGAAGCTCAACTTGGGATTGGTCAAGAGCGAAGCCCAAGGATGCCACCTCTTTTCCAAGCTCTGACAAATGGGCTTCGTATGAGGCAATTCTACTGGATGAGGCCATCACTTCCTTTTTCTGAGTAAATTAGATTTGTTAAAGCCCTATATTTATACTAATCATGTGATCACTATTCAACGGATATATTAGCAATGGTTAAAATTCTTAACATAAAACCAAAGAAGTTGACATTTTATATAAACATAAATATCCCTTTAATTAGATCAAGAGGGATTTCTATTAATGAAACTTTGGGTCGTTACAATATTCCCCCCTTAAGAAATTTCACCCTCGAAATTTTCCTTTTCCCACACTAAAACAGATGTAGGTAACTCATATTCATCATTTCCTCCGATTCCCAAGTCGCTTCTTCAAACTTGTGGTTTCGCCAAAACACCTTGACGAGGGGCATTGTCTTATTTCGTAGAACTTTTTCTATACGATCTAAGATCTTCACTGGTTGCTCCTCATAAGAAAGATCATCTTCCAATTGTACCACCTCATAAGAGAGTACATGTGAATGGTTCGGTATTTACTTCCTTAAGAGGGATACATGAAAGACATCATATACTTTGTCCATGGTAGGTGGAAGTGCTAGTCGATAGGCCACAGCCCCGACACGGTCAAGAATCTCAAAGGGGCCAATGTACCTTGGACTTAACTTCCCTTTCTTTCCAAACCTCATGACCTTCTTCCATGAATATATGCATAGAAACACCATGTCTCCAACTTTAAACTCAAGGTATCATCGAAGATTATCTGTATAAATCTTCTATCGACTCTGAGCTGCCTTGATATTATGCTGAATGGTTTTCATCTTCTCCACCATTTCCTTGACCAATTCTGGTCCAAGTAGTTTATGTTCACCAACCTCATCCCAACATACTACTGTTCTACACCTTTTCCCATACAGGGCTTCATATGGTGCCATTTGGATTCTCGAGTGGAAACTATTATTATAAGTGAACTCAACCAGAGGAAGATGTTGATCCCATCCTTCTTTAAAGTCCATTGAGCATGCTCTCAACATGTTCTCAAGTGTTTGGATAGTCCGCTCGAATTGGCCATCAGTTTTAGGATGATAAGACGTACTGAAGTTCAGTTCAGTATTTAGAGCATGTTGAAGACTCTTCCAAAACTTAGAGGTGAATCTTGGACCTCGGTCAGACACAATAGATAGTGGTACTCCATGAAACCTTACAACTTCCCTGATATATATCTTTTCCAGTTGATCCAATGAGAAATCCTCCCGAATAGCAATGAAGTGTGCAGTCTTTGTAAGATGATCCACAACAACCCAGATTGCATTATTTCCTTTGGATGTCCTTGTAAGTCTAGTGACAAAGTCCATGGGGATGTTCTCCCATTTCCATTCTGGTATGGGCAATGGTTTCTTCATCCCCTTATACTTCTTCCTCTCTTCCTTCACTTGCTGGCACACCAGGCACTTTGATGTATATTCAGCAATCTTCTTTTTCATATTGTCCCACCAAAAGTTTTCCCGGAGATCTCGATACATATTTGTGCTCCCTGGGTGAATAGAGAAATTTGAACTATGTGCATTATCCAAAAGTTCCTTCTTCAGCTTCGGACGTGATGGAACACTTAGTCTTTTCCCAAATCTCACAATTCCTTCTTCATTAACATTAAACTGTGAGGATTTCCCCTTTTTAATAGCTTCCACATTTTCTTGAATTCCCACATCATCCTTTTGAGCATCCTTTAACCTTTCCAAAAGAGACGGTTGAGTAATAATTTGTGAAAGGATTGATTATGTTCCCTTCTTTATGATTCTCATGTCTATCTTCATCAAGTCTAAGAAGATTGAATCCCTCTCAATTCTCATCATTGAAAGAATCGTTGGGTCCTTTCTACTTAGGGCATCTTCCACCTTGTTCTCTTTCCCAGGGTGGTAATGTATTGAACATTCATAATCCTTGATGAGCTCTATCCATCTTCTCTGGTGCATATTAAGCTCTTTCTGTGTGAATATATATTTAAGAATCTTGTGGTTAGTATATATCTCACATTTCTCCCCTTAGAGATAATGCCGCCAGATTTTCAAGGAAAAGGTGACCGCCGCCAACTACAAATCATGCGTTGAATAGTTTCGCTCATGGATTTTCAACTACCTTGAGGCATAGGATATCACTTTATCATTCTTCATCAGCACACAGCCTAAGCCCTTCTTCGAAGCATCACTAAATACCACAAAAATTTCCCCACTTGTGGGTAAAGTGAGAACGAGCGTAGTGATAAGCCTACTTTTCAACTCCTTGAAGATTTCTTCGCATTCATCACTCCAAGAAAACTTTACTCCCTTCTGAGTTATCTTGGTAAGAGGGTTGTACAATCATGAGAAATTCCTCACAAATAGTCGATAATATCCAGCTAACCCCAAGAAACTACAGATATCTGTTACCGATGTTGGCCTCAGTCATCCCTCAATTGCATCTGTTTTGGAGGGATCCACAGATATCCCATTTCTTGTGCTGATATGGCCTAAGAATGAGACTTCCTTCAACTAGAACTCACACTTTCTTTACATTTCGTAGAGCTTATCCTTGCGCAAAGTCTCTAGTACAATTCTTAAAAGCTCCTCATGATCCTCCATGGTTTTGGAGTATATTAGAATATCATCTAAAAAGACTACCACAAATTTGTCAAGGTAATCTCTAAAGACTCTATTCATTAATTCCATAAAGATTTCTAGATCATTAATGAGTCTGAAAGGAATTACTATGAATTCATAGTGCCCGTATCTTGTGCGAAAAGCAGTCTTAGGGATATCTTCCTTCTTCACCCTTACTTGATAATATCCTGAATGCAAGTCCACCTTGGAGAAGTATTGTGATCCACACAACTGATCCAACAAGTCATCAATTCGTGGGAGAGGATACTTGTTCTTTATTGTGATTTTGTTGAGCTCACGATAATCGATTCAAATCCACATTGACCCATCCTTCTTGACGAAGAGGACTGGTGCACCCCATGGTGAAGCACTTAGGCGTATAAACCCTTTATCCAGATTCTCATGTAGTTATTTCTTCATCTCTTCAATATCTACAACAGCCATTCTATATGGAGTCTTGGATATTGGTAATGCCCCGGGTATAAGTTCAATTGAAAATTCAACTTCTCTTCTAGGAGGAAGACCAGGCAGTTCCTCGGGAAACACTTCCACAAATTCCCTCACAATAGGCATTTCTTCAAGGATGGTTTCTTCCTTGGACTCAATCATCTGAGCTAGATACGCATTCTCATAGGGTAGTAATATCCATGCTTGGGATGATGGAGCTAAAGGAGATTCATATTCCTCCTTACACTTGTAATGAATCGGGGGTCGATTCTTCATATGGAGTGTGATTTCCCTCTCCCGACAATTTATGTTGGCTCTATATAAGGAAATACAATCCATGCCAATAATTGCATCAAATTCCACTAGAGGGAGTATGACGAGGTTTTCTGGGAAATTAAATCCACATATTATAACATGGGAGGACTTATATTCATGGGATGCAATGATTGCCCCATTTGTCGTACTCACCAACATCTTCACTTCTATTATTTGTGGTGGTGCTGCGATTGTTCTACTAAACTTTTGAGATATAAAAGAATGCATAGAACCTGAATAAAAAAGTACGTTCGTTATTCTTGAATGAATAACTAGCGTACCTATCCCCACTTCATTTTCAGGGTTCACTTTGGCAGAAGTGATGGAAAAATCTCTTCCTTGCTGCCTTGGAGGTTGTTGGTTGCCTCTGAAAACCCTTGGATTAGGGCACTGATTTGAAAAATGCCCCGGTTCTTTGAATTTGAGGCATTGAACAATGCGTTGAGGTTCGAACAGAGAGTTCCTCTCCTCTGTCGCAGCCGCGGGTCATTCTTCCCGACAGTTAACAGTTAGGTGCCCTTCTCTTCCACACCTAAATCATTTCCATATCCCCATAAGGTAATTTCTAGGGTTCTTCTTTCCGCATTATTGGAAAGTGGGGTGCTAGATCTTCTTAGCACCATTGGATTTATCCATCGGACCACCAACATTGAAGTCCACCTTACGCTTCTTATCCCCATGATACCCATGTGATTCTTCCATCTCCATTTCAACCTTGAGGGAACATCGGCAATTTCCTCATAGCTATCAAAGTCACGGCTCGCCAATGCTTTCCGCAGGCTAGGCTTCATCCCACCAAAGAAGTGGTCAACTTTTCATTCAGGGGTAACGACAAAGCCGGAAGCGTATCGTGCAATCCTTTTGAAGTTTTCCTTGTACGCTTCAACATATTCTTCATCTTTTTTCTTGAGTTAAAGGAAGTCCCTTTCCATCTTAAGCCGGAGGGTGCACAGAAAATATTTATTGAAAAACATCTTCCTAAAATCCTTTCATTCCAATGCCTCGATCTCCTCCTCAAGATTCGTATTTTTGATCAACGTCCACCATTGATCAGTTTCACCCTCCATACGATAAGCTGCCAGGAGAACCTTCTCTTGTTCAGAACATTGATGGATGGAGAAGATCTTTTCAATGGAGTTGATCCATTGTTCAGCGATCTTGGGATCGGATGATCCACTAAAAGTAGGAGGCCTTTGTCTCATGAAGCTCTCGATAGAGACTTGTTCTTTCTTAGGGGGGGTTGAATGTTCCTCTTGACCCGTGTTTCTATTCAAAACTAGAGTTAGATGAGAGAGAAGCATGACAAAGTTCGCGATTACCACTCACATTGGATTGGACATCTCATTAGTACAGTCATCACACTGATCTTCACAACGGTTGTTGGCCCGAGTCCTCCTATTACTGGCCATTGGATGGAATAAAAGGAAAGTTAAGGGTAACACATAAAGGGTAATCCAAAGACAAAATTTGATGACTTATAAATAAACTTTTATTTCCTTAACTCATGAGTCTATAGGCTTCAATATAGTATTTTCATGATCTACTTTCTAACATATATTCTTAGGGGAATTTTTTTTAATTCCCTTAATAAGGGTTCATACTAAGCTTTTGAATTTTTCAAAATATATCCCCCGGGAGTGTCGTAACCAAGATTGCAGCAAGGCCCGTTGTCATTCACCAGTTCTCGTTCGAGTCTAGCTCAAAGCGGTGTTTTTGGGTTTTACCCCTAGGATACATCTGTGCCAGAGCCGCCTCTACCTGCTCGTATCCAAACAAGGATGTATTTTCTTGATAAACCACTTACTCAGTACTTACCAAAACTTAGGGATTTTTTTATTATACTTAGTCTTGTCTCCAAGGATTTACTGGGGTTTTCTAATCCTAATCCCAAAAATAACTAAACCTATCATTTGATACCAACTATGACAACCCTACTTTTATTACAAACTAAAACATGATTTATTACATAAAACTTCACTTGATACAATAAGAAGATCGAGAGGTTTAGTATATTTGTGGCTTAGGATCATTACATAAAAACTTAAAACATGGAATACTACTTCTTTATTGAAAACTTCCTTTACATGACCACTACATTCCCTCGTACTTAGCATTGCATGGGATAACCTGAGGACATGCATAAGAAAAGGGTGAGCTATAAAGCCCAGTAAGGGAATACAAATGGAATAACATGAGGAGTACAATACATTTTAGACATTATGCATATCAATAGAGCACAAGAGAAACATGAACATAAAGGCATGATAAATCATGATAATAATAACATGTAAATGTGGCAACAACACTTAACATGGAATTAGCATGAGCCAAGTATCATTGCACATGGAGCATGAGTAAACCCTCATTGCACATGAAGCATGAGTAAACCATTATTGAACTTGAATTGGAATGAGTAAACACTCATTTCACATGATGTATCATGATACTATACTTTACCTAATGCATTGGAGTGCTATAAGGGCACACCCTTCTTAAACATTTCATTTCATGCATAAGTGTGCCACATGGATCATAAAACATTGATTCATAAAAAATAATCATTTATTAAATGATAAAGGAATGTGGAATTCATACATGAAACTTTATAATAAATAAGTAAATGTGAATAAAGGTGAATACCCTTGATGGAGAAATGGGCATGGTATTCACTACACAAAGGCATTGGCTTAGAAAATCGGTGCAATTTCGACAGCGTAACGGCGTGACACAAGAATTCATAAAAATGGTTGATGAGAGAGAAAGGGGTGTCTCATCATATTTACATGAAATTGAAAGTAAGAGGGTCATATAGATACATTTACAAACAATTGTAATGGAATTTAGATTCATGATACAAAAGTATTTCTTGAAGGTAAAAGAGGAGAGAGAAGTTCCTTTCAGAATTTCGGCATAGTAACGGGTGTACATGGAAAGAATTTAATGAGAGAGAAAGGGTTATCCCATAATTAAAACAATAAGAGGGAAGTATGGGGGAGGTTTGAAACCATACCCCAGCATTTATAATTGAAATTAAAAGGGCATAACAATATGAATAAAATTGGACAAAAATGAGAAAGGAAGAAAAAACCCTTACTTGGAAGTGTGCTTCCAATGGCTAGAGAGAGTCTTGTGAGAGACTTATTGGGAGCTTGGGGAACCTTGGGAGGATTCTAGAGAGAGTAGGGAAGAGGTTGGACAAACTCCAAAGGCTTTGAGTTAGGAGGAAGTGGGATCTTGGGTGGGTTTATATAGGAAAGGTGAGGGAATTCTTTATTATTTAGGTTTGGGTCCCCTTACATTAAATTAATCCAAACCACAAACCATCCCATGGTTTTTGCCCATGTTTTTTGGAAAAGTTAAGAGGAAAACAATATTTTATAAGTCCAAAGTCCTAACTTCTTAAAATAATAGGGTTTCTTATGTGGAGGTGAGTCACACTCCCATGAAAATTAATTTAAAAAGACAAGGTGTTTAATAAGTCTTGAGGGGTCCATTAAAGCTTTGAAAAGTAAGTCAAACAAACCCAAAATCACATTATTTTAATGGTAAACCATATATTGGCCGAACATAAAGATTATAGTATTTTATTACATCACTATTGGGTCATTATGATGTCATAAAACACATTATATATTTAAACGATATTTAATTTTTACCCAAAAATTTGACTGTCTCAGAAAATTATGAAAAATTCACTGTTGGATAATTTCAATGTCCTGATTCCAGAAATAAAATTTATTTTATCTAAATAATTTTTTAAATATGTTAATTTTTACTTTTAAAATAAAAACTGACATTTATCGAAAATTCACGGGTTTTGACAGAAATGGCTTTCAAACCTTAATAAAAATTATAATTGCATTCATAAAATTATAAGATCATTTATATTTAATAAAAATTAATTTAATAATAATAATAATATTTTATTAAAATATTATTTAATTCAAAAATCCCTTAATTTAAAAAAATATAATTCTTAATTAAATAATAACTAAAAACACTATTTGTACTTTAGAAACTATTTACAATGTATCAAAAAAATGACAAGAAGGTATATTCATTATTATATACAAAAAATAATATACATGAACATAGTACTAGAAATTTTTTACATAACCCCTTAAAATAGCCGCATAAGACCTAAGGGTAAGGTGTGCGATGGTGACAGACTCTTGGGGTGGCTCGGATAACATCGCTCGAGTGGTAATCTCTATCAACTTTCACTTTTCCTGTAGACGGTCCCGTTAGATCTTGACATGATGAAGCTCAGCTTGGGCTTGGTCAAGAGAGAAGCCCAAGTATGCCACCTCTTTTCCGAGCTCTGATAAATGGGCTTCGTATGGGGCAATTCTACTGGATGAGGCCATCGCTTCCTTTCTCTGAGTAAATTGGATTTGTTAAATCCCTATATTTATACTAATCATGTGATCACTGTTCAACGGCTATATTATCAACGGTCAAAATTCTTAACATAAAACCAAATAAGTTGACATTTTATATAAACATAAAGAGACATTTAATTAGATCAAGAGGGATTTCCATTAATTAAACTTTGTGTCATTGAATTTTTCCCCTGGGTTAACTCATTTCACCAAACATGTAAGATTTGGACCATCAATATGATTAGGCGTGATCCAATTAACACATGTGTTCACTGGGCAGGTGCAATTCAGGCCACATATTTGATCAGGTGTGATAAAATGGATAACATTAAACTTGTATAATTCTTTACTTTCTCTAATAGGTGTCTAACAAATTATAAAGGGTAGGATAAGGTATCTAAATGGGTGTTTCCATGACTATAAAAGGAAATATCTATTGGATGTAAAAATATATTCTATTGATTATAAATCACTATAATACCTAATAAAGATTGATATTCCACTTGTTTTATTCTACAAGAATAAAAATTTCCTTTTTTAGTGCACAAAAATAAATACTATTAAAAAAACTCTTTATTCCAAAGCCTATTCAAGCGTTACTCTACACTAAGTATAATTATAGATTTATTATCCACCATTGTATCCCAATGTGGATTCAATTAAAACACATTATACAATAAATTTTGTGAGGGTAAATCTACTCTTAAGGAAATTAAAATCATAATGTTCCTTGATAGGATTCATATAATACAATCTGAGAAAATTCCATAACATTACCCACCTATATCCCCAAAAATATTATGAGTTTATTCAATCATAATAGACATTTTGGAACTCAAAAACATGATAAACGTGGAAAAAATTGGTGGAAAGTTTTTTAATAGGTGGAAAAAGAGGATGCACCAACTTCTTGAAACACTAACTATGGTGTACATGCTTTAAAATCTAAAACCCCCTATATATGAATAAGAGATGTTCTAAGTCACTTATATGAGGAAAGAATGGGAGAATAAAAATCTTATTTATTTTGGTCACATTCTAAATGCACTGGTTGATGACCTCTTCAACACATTTCATCCTCTTTCAATTATAAAAGATATCTTGTATGTTTTTGAGAAAAAGTGCAATATCAAGGATATGATAAGAGGAAAATTACAAGAACTTTTATTTAATATAAAATGATAATATTAGTCCTATCATAGAGAAATTTTAGGGGATTCAATTTATATTAAAAAATTTAAATAAAAACAATATGAATATGGATGATTTCATCATTTTCACATCTATTATCGATAACCCCCCCCCCCCACACACACACACACACTTCATGGAATAATTTTAATCATTCTCTAAACACAAGAATGAATAAATTTCAATTAATGAGTTTCTAAAATAATTAAAAATTGAAGAGGAATAAAAAATAATAATTGGGTAAATAAACCTAAGGATGATAAATCCAAGGTCCTCATGGATCTTGTTAAAGAAGCATGGGTTTAAGATTTTATTTGAGGCAAAAAAATTACTCTGTCCAAGGGTGGGATATATGCTGGAAAGATTCACTTGTGTGATCGATTATTCAAATTAAATAAAAATGTTATTTCTTATTACTTTTTAAAGTAATATAATTCATGGTATATCCATTTTGGCCATATAAACTATAAAAAAAATAATGACATGTCAAAAATTGAATTATTAACTAGCATGAATAAAAATTGTCATAAATTTATTAATTGAATGAAACCTACACTAGTCATTAATCCATTTCCAATAATAAAAAGAAGAGTAATTTTTTATAATTAATAAATAATAATGTATATAATTTGTATGATACACCCACCATAGGTAATAAAAATTATTATGTAACTTTAATTAATGAGTTCTCTAGATTTTTCCATGTCTATATTTTACATGATAAAGATGAAGTTATAGATAAATTTAGTATCTATAAAAATGAGGTAGAAAACCAATATGGTATTAAAATTAAATGTCTCATATCCAATAGAGGAGGTGAATAATATATTTCTTTATTTTTTGATTCCCATTGGATTATACATGAAGTAATGGCTCCCTCTACACCTCAATAGAATGATGTAGCTAAGAGAAATAATATAACATTATTATAAATAGTTAATTTGATGATGTCTATCCTGATAATCTCAAGAGGATTTTGGGGAGATTAATTATTGATTATGTATCACATCCTAGATAGGGTTCCCAAGAAAGGTCTATATAAATAAAGAGACCATAGGAAACCAAACCTCAATTATTTAATGGTCTTTGGTTTTCACATGATTAAAATAGTTCCTGAACCTAAAAGAAAAAAAATAAGTAAAAAAGTTATTGATAAAATATATCTTGGATATGTAGAATATTTAAAAGATTGTAGATTAATGGTTATAGAATATAATGATTTAACTATTTTTATTATAGTTAATGAATGAATAGATGTTATCTTTTATGAATTTAGTTTTACCTATTTACCTAGTAAAGTCAAAATTGAGGAATATTTCTCAAATAAAATGGTATCTCAATAAGACATGGTCCAAAAGGTATTTAAGAGTAAATGAACTCAGATACCCAAGATATATGTATCTGATTTATATATGCACTTGTTGGGTGGTACTGATGATAGGATTGTTACAAAAACTACACTTTTACTTAATATAAAGTCTGATCTAAAAAAATTCAATGAATTTGTGTCATTTTATGATGAATATATTTGTAAGGAAGCTATAAATGATTAAAAAACTCCATAAATGGGAATAATATAATGATATTAGTTGATCATCCTCAAAGTTCACTACTGATAGTTTCTATGTGGTAATTTAGAAGGAAACAAAAATTTGATAATACAATTGAGAAATATAAATCCATATTATTAGCTAAGTGATTTATTCAAAAGGAAGGAATTGATTATTTTAACACCTATACTCCACTTTCTAGGAATGAATCTATTATAATTCTTCTCAATTTATATTTTGTATATAATTTATAAATTCACGAAATGGATATTAAAATAACATTCATAAATGGTTAATTAGACGAATAAATACATTTTAAACAACTAGAAGGATTCACAGTATCAAGAAAAGAAAAAAAGGTTTAAAAATTAGTATGTTCCCTATATGGTTTAAAATATATTCAAAATAATGGAATAATAAATTTAAAAAATTATTTTTATCAAATGGGTTTTTAGTTAACCAAGCTGATAAATGTGTTTATAATAAGTACCATAATAGCCATGTTTTTGTTATTTTGTTATATATTGATGACATGTAAATAAGTTTACAGATTTTTATTTATGAAATCATGAGATTTTAGTTTATAATTTATTTTAAAAAAAACTATGTTTGATAGTGTATACTACACGAAACACCAAGATTTAAAGAATCATGAAATAATATTCAAACATAAATATTATAATCTAGTCGTTGGGTTACATGTATTAATAATAATAACCACATTATGAAATAAATGTAAGAGATTTTTTCCTTAATAAAAATAAGTAATTAAATCAATAATATTAAGATTCGTCTCATTTTCATGATGAGGAAAAGAATAATAATAAATTCATTTTATGTATTCAAAATAGTTTCCTTCTAAAAATGGTTTTTAAGCATTTTATATGATGGTAATTATAATTAATTTCTATTACTTTTAGAAAAAAACTTTGATCAAATTAAAATTATTTTTGAAATCATCATGTCAAATTATATTATGTTGAATTTTTTTAATTTTTTTGAAAAGGCTGGTTTTTTTTGTGAATAATGAAAAATGCTGATTTTAGCAAAAAATGTCATTTATTTTCATTAAATCAAGTAACTTAAAAGTATCATGATTTTTTTTATTTATTTTTAAAGTAACATAATATCTATTTTATTTGAAATAATCTAATTAATTCCATATAAATCGGTATTATATTTGATTTTAGTATAAGTTCATTTTTATGCTTAAAACGTATTTTTCTAGAAACTATTTTCGATGAATTTCTCATACATATATTAAAATTAATTTATGGAAATTTTAGGAATTTTATATTAAAAAATTTATTTAATAATTATAATTAGGAGGTTAAAATTCGGAAAAATAGGTTAATTTTATTTTTAAGTCATAATAAATAGTAACAATGGTAAATTCTATCACCACGATAATGGATAAAATAGGTTAATTAAGTTTAAAACTATGGGAGAAGGTATCAAAATTAACCCAAAACAAACCTTGTTTTCATTTTATGGGATTAATTCAACCATAACTATCCTAAATTATAAATTTCTTCTTTTTTCACTTTTATTTGATTAGGACCTTTATATTATTTTAAGTTAATAAAAATTACAAAATATCACTCTCCTTTTAATATCTCTAATATATTTTCATATGGATAAAAGGAACATATTAATAGTTTTAAATGGTTATTTTGAATATTAATAAATTATTTTTGTGATAGTAATTTATTTTTAATTTTTAGAGGGTGTATAATTGCATTTAATGGTTATGCAATGTTGACACAGTGCTTGAGAAAGTAGTATAAAATCAAATAAATGGGTTTAAAAATATAGAAAGTAATATATTTTGGATTAATTATGGTTACCCAGGACTTTAATGGATAAATATAATGTATAATTGATATTTTATATATTTATATTCTAATTTATTTATTATCTTTACGCCTTTAATGTCAATATATGTTAATAGACCTGAAGGTGGCCTTAAATGGTATTTTCTGTTTAAATTTTATTTTCAAAACATTATAAAATTATAAAAAAACTAGTATTAAGTCAATTTAATGTTAAATTTTAAATAATATCATTCATGGTTCATGTATGTTCTACTTATAATTTTTTAAAATTATTTTCATGACTCTTAAATATGGAAAAATTTGGTACAATGGTTAAGTTTAAATAGGGTTAACGAAGGGGTTAAATAAAAATATAAGGTTTTAAATGAAACCTAAAATTGTATAAAATTATTTTTTTTTTATTAATGTTTAACATTATACTCATTATATTCAAATATGATATATTTTATATCCATTTTACATTATTTAGATATATATTATATATAAATATTCCAAGTATTTACAAGTTTACCACCCACCTCACTTATCAAAGGGAACCTCCTATCAACTCTTATTCACAATATTTGAGAAACTTAGATTAAAAAATACCTAAAAAAATACCTTCATATATTACTTCCCCAGATCCTATAGCTTCATTTCTTTCCATAATCTCATCCTATGTAGGTTTAAAGTGTAAGACAAAGAAATATTCCAAAGAAGAGGTATAACACTTAACTGAGTTCTTTCATTTTATTTGTTATTTTAAATATTTAAATTATATCCTAATTTATTATGATATAATAACATAATTATATTATATATAATTAAATTTTATTATGTTTATGTAAAAACCATTTTTCATCTAATTTTCTATCATATGGAAATCAAAATCATCGTTTTTGCATACATATGACCTATCATCTCCACTTAGCAGTGTAATTATTTTTCATAACCACATTAATTGGATGGTTATATAGATATAATTAATGAATATATATGATATTTATGAAATAATTATGATTTTGTAAATATAACATATCATCTACCTTCTTACCCTATCATTCATTGAAAAATTATAACGTTGCTCGTGCATATGTGTGGACTACCACCTCTACAAAGTGATGCGATTTGGTTTTATATTGCCACCATGTATGGATGAATATAAAATTGTATATAATGAATAAAAATTATATTAATATCATTATTAAACTTTTTTAGATGATGAAACCTTTTCATAACTCCTTTAAGCATGAATAATATACTGATGTAATTTCGTATAAATTTACCGAATAACATTAAGTGGTCAATGTATGTAATAACTATTAAATGAATGGATTTAAAATGAGTATAAAAGGACCTTAAAATTTTAAATATAGATTACAAATTTTATTAAGAAATTTTTTAATAAATTTAAATTCATTACAAAATATTATCAAACATGTGTGACTAAGTAGACCAAGGTAAGATATTTTTGTAACAATATCAAATTATTTTGGGATTGTTTATATTCAGATTTCCTTTGGAAAAGTTATATTATAATAATATAAAAAACCACAAATATTTTCTTCTCCTATAGTTATGTTTTGGGTTTATATTTTTATTTTCCATTTCTTCTCTCTTTGGATCAATAATCAGAAAGTAACTTACATGTAAGGGATATCAACGTTATTTCTTCTTTACTATTGGGAATATTTATATTTTATATTCAAAAATAAATTATAAGTTTTTAACTATACATGAAATGATTTTTTAAAAGGTAATTTCCATTACCTATGACATATTTACAATGTTTTAAAAAGAAAATTAAAAAAATAATTTTCTTAAATTTTTACAAAAGTTTGGAAAGAATGTTCTCTTTTAATGTATATAGCATGAAATAATTTCCCACCATTATAAATATTCTTTGGTTGGAATCATATTTTAAAAATTACCATATTTATTTTCAAAGAAAATATATTTCTCAATATTCTAGTAATTTTAAATTAAAATTTTATCTAAAGAAAAGGTTATTATTTTCTTAATGGAATGAAAATAATTTTGAATGTGATTTATAAATTCATTATTATATAAAGTTAAAATGGAGTTATTTTTAATTTTTTTCTTCCATTTTATATTTTATTTTTGAAAATATTGGTTTTACTACAAAAATATTCATTTCTAATGAATTGATGGTATCCTTTCATACTTTATTAAAATATGGTTTTTTGTAACATCATGTTACTGTTTTCAGATATTCCTAGACACATATTTTTATAGCACTTTGGTTGGGTTTCATTTGGGGTTATTTGAGGATGAAGTTTTATGAATTTTGAAAATTATGGGCTAGTGCACGGTCGGCGTACAATTTTCCCAAACTATGTGCCCTATCAAAGTAAACCGTGCAACCCAAGGTAGTGGGATTTTCCACGGTTGTCACATGGTTAGTAAATTCATGCATCCTATTAGTAGAAATTGTGGGGGGCCACTTAAAATGGGTGCATGGATAGGTTGTTGATGGACCCCAAAAGATCCTGAGAGGGGAGGGGTGAATTAGGGTGTCAAATTTTTCTGATAAACTTTATGGATCTTGTACCCACATTGGTAGGAACCTGTTAAACCTTTATAAAGAGGAAGTGAAAAAAATAATCAATCACATGCAAAGCAACGACACAGCAATTTTAATTGGTTCACCACTAAGGGCTATATCCAAGGAGTATACATCGACTGTGTGTTAGTCATATCAAAAACCAATAATCTTCTCAAATTGTGGATTACAAGAGTTTAGGCATAGTCAATATTTCCCAGGCACACTGCCTTTATAATGTTTTAGGGATAGCACACTTCATCCATCAGATCACTTCTGCTGACTCCCCCTAGAACACTGCCTTAGAGAGTTATTCACTCAGTTTATCAACTTGAAGGTCACTTCAATGGTTTAGCATTAAATCATGCATCCTAAAATGTAAATGGATGATTTTTTGAAGTCTCGTAGTCACCCACATATGTAATTTAGTTTTCCTGTACAATGATAGTTTATGGAAATTAATGTCGCAAACTAGTTTACTCAATTTTCAGGATTTCTTGGGTGTTTTGGGTATGGTTCGAGGACCACCCCCTCCATGTAGCACTACTGTTTCCACATACCATACAACTCCTATGAACAATTCTCTACTCTAAGTACTACCTTACTCTGAGTACTTCTCAACTTCTCCACATATCGCCCTGCTCTATGTGCTGCCTCGCTCTATCGCGTACTATGAGATCCTCCTCCACGAACAACACTTTCTTTCATGGACTGTTTTCCTTACACTAATGGTTCTATCCGCATATTGTCTTCTCTTCCGTGAATCACTTCGAACTTTACTAGATTTCTTCCTAAAATTTTAATCGGTAATCTAACTCTTTAATGAATGGGATTACTGCTCCTTATATAGGCACGTAACTCCGCAAATTTTTCTAATCTGATTTACCCAAATTTTCAATATGCGACAACCTTCACTGTATACTGAACTCCATACATGTACTGTTATCCTCCACTAAGTACTAATCCTATTTCGTGAACTACAGCAATTCTGCGTACCTTCAGCATTCTGTGTACCGCACGCCTTCACCACAAACCATCGCTGCAAACCGTTTTCGGTTCTACGCACCACTCCGCATACCGTTCCTGCTGTCAGGTACGTGGCCACGAACCATTCACAAAACATGGTTTGTTTTCCATGTTCTGAGGTATGCGGTTCCCTTATTTTTTTGATTTTATTCATCTTTTCTCATACCATTCACTATTAAGTGAAAAAACCATTGTTTTCAAACACCAAACTCTCAATTTTGAGGCCCAAAAATTTGGCAAACACTGGGAAACTATGCCACCTTCAATAATACTTACAGCTTGAAATGTATGATCCTTTTCGTTGAAATCTCCATAATTATCCATGTGTAGATTAACAAAAAACAAAAACCATAATCCATTATTATAAATGAGCATACTTGGTTCCAATAGCTGAATGTTTTATTCTAACTGTTTGGGTTTTCCTATGAAACCATGCATATGGGATTTTAAGCGATCCGATTTTTATAAAAAAATTCGTGATCCCCTCTTTTAGGTCCCTAACAGACCGGTATAACCCAAAACAGATTCTTCCTATCCTTAAAGCTCCCAATAAGGATTCTTGGCCCCTCAGATCCCTCCTAGAAGCGATTCAAAGCTAGAGGAATGCCCTTCGATCTTCTCATGGATAGTTTCATCATCCTGGTCTCATTCTCCCATTATCTCTCTTATTCTCTCTAGGTTTCCATGGATCCCCGTATTTATTTATGGATCTAATACCCCTTATTTCTGGATCTTAAATATAGGTTTTATTCTCATTTGTGTGACCATCGTCCATCATGGAAAAATCCCAATTAGGATTTGGCATTACGAGATCCACTGATTCTCATAGGTGGTTCTGTTATAATGCCCAATTTACATTAACCCTAAATTTATTTATTTAATTTCAATTTTTTTAATTAAATGAAATTTATTTGATTTGATTAAACAGATTTCAATTTTATTTTTGGGAAAACCCAATTCCGTTGAATTTGGGTTTTTAAGAAGAATGGGTTTTTAGCATGAAATTGGAGAACCCCCATTTCCATTGAATTCGGGGACATTTATTGAAATTTTTTAAATTTAAATTGTTTAATTTAAATTGTGTATTTTAAGTAAATTAATTTGATTAAATTATTTAATTTTATTATGGAAATGGTTTTGATGGAAAATTGTGAAAACCCCCTAATTCGATTGAATTTGGGGTTTATTATGAAATTGATGGAATTTTTTTGAAAATTAAATTGTTGAATTTAATTGGTGAAAGTGGATTTTGAAATTACATAAATTGGTTTCCAATCCTTATTTGTGAAAAATGGCTTAAATGGTTTGATTGAAACCTTATAGTTTCATCTTTATGAAACGGCGTGCTTTTTATTAAAACCCCATTATGGTTTTTAAAAGGGAAATTTGGAATTTTTGAAATGAAGAATAGGATTTAATTTTATTTTTAAGTAGTATTAAATTATATTTCTCATATTTGTTTTTTATTATATCACATGCAAGACTTAGGTTGTTTGTGAGTTATTTTGGGCAGCAATTTATGATTTACAATGTTCTAAAACTTCATATCAGCACATCATATCCCTTAGGAAATGGTGAAGATTCCCCTTTTCCTTAGGCCCAAAGGGGCATATGTGTATATTTTCCATTTCACATTGTTGGGTCCTTATAGCCTGGAACTACAGTACCTTTTTAGAATATGACCATGTTTCTTTCTTTTTTGTATTTCAAATTTATATATGCCATTTTTGTAAACTATTTTAAATGCTTTGTGAATTTATATAAAATATTTTAAATAAAAGTGTTTATTTAAGCCATTTTTGAAAAGTTCCATTTGTGTAGAGCACCCCTTTGATTAAAGGAAAATTCCGTCATTTGAGGTGTTTTTTCATCATTTGAAATGCGAAGTAAGAATTGCTAAATTATTTCTTTATTTTGAAATCTAAATCATTATTTTTTTTAAATATATTTTTGAAATACCAAACCTCCTTATTTAAAAATTAAAAGCTCTTTATTGGTTAATTTGATATTGAAATATTGTTATATAACCTTTGGATGAGATCCTACTAGGCTTTGGCCCACACCCTAATTGTGACTTTGGGTGTTTGTAGATTATATCCTTCTAGGTTTCAGTAGGGGAAAGACATATCTTGGAGGTGTTTCTGGTTGTTGACCCATGGATTTGGTGAGTTGTGTCCTTTAGGAATTTGGTAGTTTGTAAACCAGTGTTTTTCTGGTTTTCTAGTACATGGTTGTAGTACTTTGGGTTGTTATGCATGCTTGGTTTCTGGTATAGTTCTCCCAATGGAGTTACTTTTGTATGCATTACTGACTTTTCTTTTTTACTTCCACATTGTTAGTGGAAAAATCATTTCCACTTTCATTTTGTATGATGTCAGGTCCTAGTCACCTACCCATGGAGATCGGGAATGCCCTTTAGGCTATGTTAGTACTAGATCAGTTATCGGGTTACCAGGGTACCCAAAATATTTCATGACAAAGTGGTATCAGAGGTCCAAGTTGAGATTTTTTCTTGAATTCAGTATGAATTTGATAAAACTTATTAGGAATTAGGAGGAAGTTTTGATTGAGTTCCTAGAATACCCTCACTGTAATTAACCTTAAGTCACCTAGGGTGGTTAGGGATATAAGTATTATGGATTATTTCTAGTCTTTTTCCTATTTTTTAGATGTATTTAAATCTACATCATGTTAATATATATGTTGAAATTAATTTTCCATGTTTCTCTATTGAGTGTTAATCTGATGTCTTCTTTGTTGTTTGTTGATGTTGTGTAACATCATGACTCTGAGAATATGTGCACATCAGATCTAGGAGGATGATGTTAATGAATCTTGGTAAGTCAATCCCCTTGTGGATATGAATCTAGTTGAGGTGATTATGCACACTGTCCAAGATCTAGGATAGGCACCACCTCCAGTTCCCATTCAGGCTCTAGTGGTAGAACCTCATAGGGATATTCACAAGATTTGTTCTCAAGAGTTCCTTCTCCAAAATCCAGAACTGTTCAAAGACTCAAATGATCCTCAAGAGGATGAGGAATGGTTGATTACTATGGAGCATTAGTTTGGTTTTTCGGACACACTCGAAGAAATCAAATTAAATTGTTCTGCCTTCGTACTAGAAGGATCGAGTAGGAGATAGTGGGAAATGATGGTGATGGTGAAGAAACATGAGGTCTTAAAGTGGAAGGACTTAATGGTTCTTTTCACTGACCAGTTATATCCAGAGTCGATGATGTTACTCAATTCCACTAAGTTATTCAAAATTAATCAAGTTGACAGAACCGTGATAGAGTTTGCAAACCATTTTATTGATATAGTGCATTTCACACCATATATAGTATCAAATGAGAATATTAAGGCTCCAAGGTTTGAGTTGGGACTTCATAGGGATATTTGTTCTTGTGTTTTCATTCTAAAACTTCCTTCTTATGCTGATGTGATGGATAGAGTGATGATTCTCGAGATAGACCTGACTGGAAAGTCATGGTTATCGGGTGTTTCCTTATCTCCCAATGGTAGTGTGAATTACTCTAAGGGAAATAGGAAGTGTGATGATTACCATGGTGTTTCTCGATGGAAGGGTTTTTCTAAGACTCCTATAGTTCCAGGAATAGGACCTTTAGTTTGTTACCAATTTGGAAACCTGGGGCATTCAAAGAATTCTTACACTAAGTAACCTAAGAACTATGTCTCCTATGAATTCTCAGGACAGTTTTAAAGGTTCTAACATATTTATTCCACTCTCAATAGTGTAACAAGATCATATAAACCTTCTAAAATTGTTCTTCAATAATATACTTGACATGAAAAAGGGTTCCATCCATAGGCATCTGGAATTAATCTCCTTCACGCAATGGAAGAGTCTCTAGATGAAGTGGATACAGTTCCAGTGACTATGGGAGATGCCATTACTATATATTCATCATTAGTTACTACTCTATTTGATATTGGTGAATCTCATTCATTTATTTCAACCCGTATTATTGATCTGTTTAATCTTCTTATAGATATTTTATCTTGTGCAATGGATATTACTACACCCCTTGTTACGAAGAGAGAGCAGGGTATTTGTAGTCCTGGTTGTATATTCTCTCTATCATATGTTGATCTTTCTTAGAGATATCTTCTTCTTGACATATAATATCTTAACATCATTTTTTGGATGGATTATCTCATTACCAATAAATCTCAGATTGATTTTTATCTTATATGGGTCTCTTTTACTACACCCAGTGGTATGTCTCATGTATTTCAAGGAGAATGGGACCCAAGGTCAAGCAAGGTCAGACCTTCTTATTAATAATTGGGAAAATTAGTATTAGTGTTTGATTTATATCAAGATTGATAATATTTGAGTAGTGATCTCCCTCCAATTTTCATTGAGTTTTCCAATGTGTTTCCTTCTAACTTCTCTGGTTTTCCATCAGTAAGGGAGGTTGAGTTTTCTATTGACTTATGGCCTATAACTCAACCAGTTTTAACACTTATTATCGTATGTAACAAACTGAAATGAAGGAGTTTAAGTCCCAGTTGGGCAATCTTTTAGAGAAAGGATTTATACAGTTGAGTGTGTCACCTTGGGTGGTGCCGATTCTCTTTACTAAGAAGGATGATTGTTCACTTTACCTATGAGTATATTACTGAAATCTCAATCGATTTATGGTAAAGAAAAAAATATCCATTTCCACGGATTGATGATCTATTTGATCAGCTGAAAGGGGAAAAGTGGTTCTCAAATATTGATCTTCTCTCTGGTTACCATCAGTTGAGAATAAAAGAATCGGATATTTAGAAAACCTATTTTCATACTAGGTAAAGTCATTATGAGTACCATGTTATGACATTTGGTATAACCAATGATCCTAAAGTATTTATGGATTTAATTAAAAGGGTTTTCCATGAGTATTTATATACTTTCACGGTAGTCATTTTTGATGACATCCTCATTTACTCTATGTCTAAGGAGGATCATGTGCATCATCTGAGAAAAGTTCTGAGGTTGTTGAGAAATCATAGACTTTTTACCAAGATATCAAAATGTGATTTCTAGATTTGGGAAGTGAAACTCTTGGGACACATGGTTTCGAAAGATGGTATTTCAATTGACCCTCAAAAGGTAAAAGTTGTTATGACATGGGAGCAACCACATAATGTTTTCAAGATTCAAAGCTTCTTGGGTTTAGTTGGATATTATAGCCAGTTTTTTAAGGACTTATAAAATTTGGCTTCTCCAATGACTGAACTAACTCTAAAGGGAGTAAATTTTTCTTTGAATAATAAATGTCAGATTTATTTTGTTGAACTAAAGAATATTTTTTCTACTGGTCTAGTGTTGACTCTTTGAAAGGCCATGTAGGGATATGTGGTCATCTGTGATGCATCAAGTTCAGTATTTGGTTTTGTTATTATGAAAGGTGATTATTTCATTGATTAGGGTCTCATCATCTTAGTCCACATGATAATAATTATCTGACCCATGACCTTGAACTTGTAGTTGTAATTAACGTACTTAAGAGTTGGTGATATTAACTTTATGGAGAAAGGTTTACCATGTTTTCTGACTACAAGAGCTTGAGTTATATCTTCTCTCAAAAATATTTGAATCTCCAATAGAGGCATTGGGTGGAATACCTGCAGTATTTCAATTTAGATATCACCTACACCCTAGAGAAAGGGAATGTCATTGAAGATGCTTTGAGTAGGAAACTTCCGATTCGGGGAGTGAAATAATCATCATAAGAGTGGAAATTAATGGATCTCTTTGAATAGTTTCATATTGGAGTCTAGTAATCATGGGTCAAGGTTTCTTTTTCTAATGTTCATTTGATATCCACTTTTATCGAGATGATTTTTTAGGAACAGTAGCTTGATGATGAGTTTTTTAGCATTAGAGACTCTCTAAATGGTGAGGATGCCATAATTTATTGGTCATTCTCCTAAGAGGGAATTCTATGTTTTTGAAGTTGTTTTGTGGTACCATATTTGGTAAAGAAATATGTGATGGGGGATTTCCATAGTTCCTAGTGGGCAGTGCACTGAGGAACCACAGAGATATTCTATAATATATAGTGATAGTTTTGGTATATAGGTATGATATGGGGAATTTCTGAGTTTGTTTCTCATTATTATGCATGCCAATAGGTTAAGGATGAGAACTATAAGCCTTAGGGTTTTTGTTAGCCACTTACAGTCCCAAGTTAGAAGTGGGATGATATCTCTATGGAATTTTTGGTTGGGTTTCCATATACCCAGAGAAAGAATAATGTGATATGGTTCATGATAAATAGGCTAATGAAATTAGATCACTTTTTACCCATTCATGATACAGAAAAAGATGGAGAGTTGGGAAATCTCTATGTGAAAGATATTATTTGTTTTCATGGAGTTCTATATTCAATCGTCTCTAATAGGGATCCTTGGTTAACTTATGATTTTTGGATAGGCCTTTAGAAGTAACTAGGATCTCATGACCATTTGAGTATGGCGTGCCATTCGCAGTCAGATGTCCAGATAGAAAGATCTATAAAAATTGTTGAGGATATGATTCATGCTTGTGTTCTCAACTTTGGTGGGGCTTGGGATAATCACTTGAGGATATTTGAGTTTTCTTATAATAATAGTTATCATTTATTCATTATGAGGGATAATTTTGAGTCCTTGTATGGTCAGACTTGTAAATCTCTTTTGTGTTGGTCAGAGATTAGAAAAAGTTATTTGGTTAGACCAAGTATGGTGCAAGAGATAATAAAAAATATTCAGTTGATTCATCAAAGAATGTTGATGGCGCATAGCTCATATAAATCCTATGCTAATATTAATCATAGATCGTTGGAGTTTTCAATTGGTTTCCAGGTGTTTTTTAAAGTTTCACCTTGGTTGGGTCATTGATGGCTTGGGAGGAAAGGGAAGATTCCTCCTCATTTTGTGGGACCTTTTGAGTTTGTTGAAAAGGTGGTAAAAGATTAATATCATTTAGAACTTCCACCATAGCTAACATCGATACATAACGTGTTTTGTGTATCTCATATATGAAATTATTTATCTGATCCATCTCATAATCTGAGTTGGTGTGATCTTGAAGTTGAACCTAATTTATCAGTGACTAAACAGCCAATTAGGATAGCTGATTCTAAAACTAAGGTACTTTGTGGGAGGATGGTACCTTTGGTTTGTTTTCTATGGAATCATGGTTCTAATATTCATGAGATTTGGGAGATTTTGGCACTTATGAGAGGGTAGTGGCCTCTTATTTTTAGCATGGAAGCTTCTTCATAGGCTTTTTGGGGATAGAAAGTTTCTACGGTGGGGAGTTTGAAACATCATGTTAATATTTTCAAGTATTCCTAGACCCATATTTTTACAGTTCTTTGGTTGTGTTTCATTTGGACTTATTTCAGGATGAAGTTTTATGAATTTTGAAAATTTTGGGGTAGTGCACGATTGGCTCACGGTTTTCCCAAACTGTGCGCCCTATCAGAAAAAAAAACTATGCAACCCAAGGCAGTGGGATTTTTCACGGTTGGTGTAAGGATAGTCACTCCATGTGTCCCCATAGTATACACTTTGTGTCCCATCTAAAATAGGATCATGTCCAGGACACATGGTTTGGCCTAATCATGTGGTCTTTCCTAAGAAACCATGCATACGAGATTTTAAGTGATCTGATTTTTATAAAATATTTTCTGAACCCCTCTTATAGGTCCTCAATGGACCAGTACAGTCCCAAAATATTTTCTCCTATACTTGTAGATTCAAATAAGGATTCTTGTCCCCTAGTATCCCTCCCAAAAGTGATTCAAATATAGATGAACTCCCTTCGATCTTCTCATAGTTAGTTTCCTTATCCCGATATCATTATCCTATAGTCTCTCTTATTCTATCTAGGGTTTAATGGATCCCTGTATCGATTTATGGATCTAATACCCTAATTTTTTTATCATAAATCTAGTTTTGATTCCCATTTGTGTGATCATCCTTCTTCATGGACAAATCTTGATTCGGGTTTGGCGTTACAAGATCTGTTGATTTTGGTAATTGGTTCTTTTATGATGCATAATTTACATTAACCATAAATTGATTTGATTAATTTAAATTGTTTGATTTAAATTAAATTTCATTGTTTTTATTAAATGGATTTCAATTGTTTTATTAGAAAAATATAATTCTATTGAATTGGGTTTTTTAAGAAAAATGGGTTTTTGGAATGAAATTGGAAAACCCCTAATTCCATTGAATTGGGTGTGTTTATTGAAATTTGTAAAATTTAAAGTTTTTAATTTAATTTTTTTATTTTATGGAAATTTATTCAATTAAATTATTTAATTTAATTGTGGAAATGGTTTTGATGTAAAATTCTAAAAAACCCTAATTCCATTGAATTGGGAGTTTGTTATGAAATTGATGGAATTTTTTTGAAAATTAAATTGTTGAATTTAATTTGTGAAATAATATTGTTAAATAATATGAATTGGTTTCAAATCCTTATTTGTGAAAAAAAGGATTAAAAATGGTTTGATGGAAACATTAGGGTTTCATATTTATTAAAAGGTGTGTTTTTTATTAAAAACCCATTATGGATTTTAAAGGAAAAATTAGTATATTTGAAATGGATAATGGGATTTAATTGTATTTTAAGTATTATTAAAATAAATTGCCCATCATTATTTTTTACAAGAGAACATGAAAACCTTAGGTAGTTAGTGAGTTATTTTGGGAGGTAATTTACAGTTTAAAACATTCTAAAACTTTATATCAGCATATCAAATCCCTTAAGCGATGGTGACGAGTCCCCTTTTCCTTAATCCCAAAGTGGAATATGTACATATTTTCCATTTCATGCTGTCAGGTCCTTATATCCTTGAACAATTGTACCAAATTCTCATATGACCATGTTTCTCGCTTGTTTGTATTTCAAATATATACATTCCATTGTTTTAAACTATTTTACATGACTTTTGAATTTATATAAACTATTTTATATAAAAGTGTTTATTTAATTCATTTGTGAAAAGTTCCATTTGTGTAGATCACCCCTATCATTTGAAATGTATTTCCATCATTTGAAATGTGAATCATAAATTTCTAAAGTATTTCCATATTTTGAAATGTAAAGAATGATTTTTTTAAATATTATTTTAAAATACCAAACCTTTTTATTTAAAAATTGAAAGAATATTCTGGGTTAATTTGATTTTTCAATCTAGTTATGGAACCTTTGGGTGAAATCCTACTAGGATTTACCTCACACCATACTTGTAGCTTTTGGTTTTTGTAAATTATATCCTTCTAGGTTTGAGAAGGGGCAAGGCATCTTTTGGAGGTGGCTCTGGATGTTGACCCATGGACTTGGTGATTTGTTCCCTTTGGGACTGGGCTATTTGTAAACCAATTTTATTTTGGTTTTCTAGTACTTGGTTGTAGTTATTTTGTTTGTTATGCTTGTTTAGATTCTGGTACACTTCTCCTAGTGGAGTTAATATTGTATACATTACTAACTTTTCTATTTTACTTCTTTATTATTAGTGGAAAAATCATTCCAATTTTCATTTTGTATGATTCTAGGTTCAAGTCACCGACCCTTGGGGATTGGAAACACCCCTCGGACTATGTTGGGACTGACTCGGTTATCAGGTTACCAGGGTATTTGAGCTAATTTGTGACATTTATGGTCATTAAAATTTCTCTTGATCTCATTCCCTATCACTCTCCATTATTTCACTAAACATTATTTTCTCCTCTATGACCATATTTTAAGTATCATGGATTTATACAACATAATTTCTACCACTTTTATTGTGTCTTAACCATAAACCATTTCTATGTATGGTATCAATTGAAGGAATTTTATTTATAATTTATTTCATTGACTAGGGAAATATTTTGTATTCTTGATTCAATAGGGATAAATATTGATTTATACAGCATTTTGAGAATTAATTTTATTTATTATTCAATATAAAAGGAATTAATAGTTTGTAAAAGTTATGGTTGGGGATTGGTTATATATATACCCTTGATACATCTATGAATCTCCTAAGAAAAATAGGCAGTGTCATTAGTTAGTTAATTGGTTTATACCTACCCATACAATGAATTTCTCTTGGATAAGGCCTTGATGGTAATATCATTGATATCTTGGTTGAGGCCTTGACGATAAAATCATGAATGTTCAGATTTATGCATTTACTTTATTAAGAATTCATTTTTCATTATCCATGTGCTTACTATGTTGATTTTATCTATGTATGTACTTTGAACTCAAGTAATTGATTGAATGGAATGTTTTTTGATTATCCACTCTTCCATATTACTTTTTCCCAATTTACTCATGATATATTCTATTATATGTAACCCTTATAGGGCATCTAAGCTCACATTTTATTTTTTCATTTCCCCATGATATGAATAAGGAATATTTTAATGATCCTTAAGGATGAATCAAAGTTTTTCATCCTATGTTGTATTTTTCTAATGTAAAATAGAAATCATGTATGTATTTAGTTTTATAAGAATACTAAATTGATCAATATTTCATGGTCTTGTATCTTGTACTAATTTAATAAGTAAGCATTGTTTCTGGGTTAATTCAGTTGGGGCTGCTATAGTTGGTATCAAAGCAAGTTTAGTATGCCCCTTCAGGACTCGGTTTTAGAAGAACATAGCCAACAAAAGAATTGTGATAATCCATTAGAATATTTGAGAACTTTTAACTTCATATGGATTTTAATTCCATGTATTAATATTCATGAGGAATTTTGTCCAAAAAAAATGACTTCCCTAGGGGAAGGAATTGAATCAACACCCATGGTCAATGTGGGTATGACCATGCTAATCATTCCAATACAATGTGTGTTGGAACTGAACAATTCATGGTTAGGGAAAATGACTTGAATTTTGTTTAATATCCTTTCCCATATAGATAAACCAAACATTAGATAATATCGAGTGAAGGATTTTATAATTATTCCTAAAAAACTATCTCACGTTATGACAAATAATCTAAACCTAAATTAAATTTCTAACAATAAGAGAAAAGTGGAGTTTCATGGATTTTCATGTGATAAAAACCATTGAAGAAAATATATTCAACATCAAATGTGTAAATAATGTTTGAAGAAGCACTTGGGTAAATTCTTAAATGGAATTGGAGTTTTTTACACATGTGGAGAAAAATACCATCATGATCATAATTTCAAAAGCAAAAAATAATCTATTAATGTCTGGTGATTTAACTGTAAGTGAATGGGGAATTAAGCAAACCAATTCCCCAAGTATCAAGGATAAGCCTAATAATTTTATTGTGGTGTTTATTAATGGTATATTTAAATACTCTAAGGATTATGAAGTTCATGAAAAATACATGATAATTATTCTTAAAGGTTTTAGAGTAAAAGTAGTTATATGAGAAATTTAGTAATTGTCAATATTGATTTCAGGAAGTCTCTTTTCTTGGTAATATTTTCTCCATAAATGGAATATATATTGGTATTTGTAATATAAAAGGAAATCAAATAATACCCCTCATTTATGAATGTAACATTTAAGGATTTGAATTCAGGGTAATTATGGTTAAATTAGATAATGTATGATTATGAAGTGGTGGAATTTATCAATGGTAGTTTGGTATGAGTATTAAGAGAAAACATCCAAGGATTGTTCTAATAATATCCAGTTGTGTGGAAAATTTAGAAAATGTCAATTTTTGAAACATATATTGAATGGTATCAATCACACTAAAAAGATGTTTTTATGAAAATGTGATATTTTTTGATATATTTATTGAAGAATGTATAGAGGAACATTATGGTTATTATGTGATATGATAGGGTTATAATTAGTGATGTTTACTTCATTTTTATATATTTTATTTGGGAAAAAAATATTTTGTAATATGTAATTATCGAGTATACATATTTTAGTGATAAAGGTTGTTTGGAAATAAAAAAAGAGATCATTTAGAAGAATAAATTAGCAAACCTTTATGATTTTTTTGGGATAAAATTCAATCAATCATATTTGAGGAGTTTTAAATTGATATTTGGTTACTATTGAGATTTTGGATATTAATTATTATAATTCTTTATGCATATTGGTTATTATTTTAACTTGTTCTAACTATTTCAGTTTTAAACAATAGGAATAACATTTTATCATTTTGTATATATTATGGTCAAATAAAAGTTAATTTTAGTGCTTTGGGAATGCAAAATCCATCATGATCATGATGATACGTATAAAAGGATGAAATAATTATTATAGAATGGGAAGAAATCAATTAAGTAAATTTTATCATATTTTCTATCCCAATGGTAAATTAATTTCTTAAACTCAAGAAAACTGAAGATAAATCTATCGAGTAGTATGTGGAAAGTAACACTCATCTACCAAGGTAACTTTTCAAAAAATCATTTGTAAGTATGAGTCATATTGAATTACATGCATAATAAATTTCAATGTCATAATCTAGAAATTAATGTTCATAATGAAATCTATATAATATTTTATTAATATGTTATAATATATTCATCTTAGAAAAGAAGAATTAAAATTGTGATGATTCAATTTTTATAAGGAGGGTAGAATGTGATACCCCTCTATTTTAGTTTATATTTTCTCTTAAAATAATAGTATCCTTGATATCATATATCACATGCAACAATTAGCCTAAACAAACCAAGAAATAATAATTAAATATGACTATTATAACCTAGTCATTAGGTTGGTGGGTATGAATATTAACAGCCACATTATAAAATATATGTAAAATGGGTTTTCCATAATAATAAAACTTAATTCAATCAATAATTTTAATATTTATCTAATTATTTTAACTAAGAAAATAATAATAATAAATTCATTTTATACTTTAAAAATACTTTTCATCTAAAAATGGTTTTTATGCATTTTATACATGGGTAATTAGAATTAATTTATGTTGATTTTAGAAATTTTATTTAAATAAATGGAAATATTTTCTAAAATAATCACATAAAAAATTATGTTATGGTTAATTTTTTTAATTTTTTGGAAAAGATTGATTTTTTGGTGAATAGTGAAAATATCAATTTTGGCGAAACTTTTCATTTCTCTTCATTAAATTAAATAATTTAAAATTACCATGATATTTTAGATTTTATAATAAATTAAAATAATATATATTTTATTAAAAATAATCTAATTAATTATATAGTAATCATCATTATATTTTATTTTGAAATAAGTTCATTTTTATGCTTAAAACGCATTTTTCTGGAAACTTTTTTCAACACTTTCTTCATACTTATATTAAAATAAATTTCATCCAATTATTAGAATTAATTATTTAAAATAGATTCAAAAATATAATTACAAGGTTCAAATTTTTTAAATATTTTGATTTCATTTTTATTCATAATTAATAGTGAACATAGTAAAATTTTATCACCATGGTAATGGTTAAAACAAGTTAATTAAGGTTATAAAAATGGGATGAGGTCTCAAAATCAACTGAACACTTGCATTTATTTAATTTTATGAGATTAATTCTACCATAAAATCCTAAATTTAAACATATAGAATTTTGTTTCTAATTTCCTTTTATTTTAAACCTTATATTATTTTAAGTTAAGAAAAATTAAAAAATGTCATTATTTTTTTTAAAATATATAATGTGTTTTAATAGGAATAAAATGAATATATGAATTGTTATAAATTTTTCTTTTTAATTATAAAAAAAATTATGATATTAATTTGTTTTTATATTTTAGAGATAGTATATTTTTCTTAAACGCTTACGCAACGCCAATACAGTGCTTGTGCAAGTTGTAGAAAAATCAAATAAATGATTTTAAAAACATTAAGAGTAATATATTTTGGATGAATTATGGTTACCCACGAGTTTTGTGGATAATTATAATGTATATATGATAGTTAAAGATTTTATATTCTAATTTCATTGTAATATTTATTCCTTTAAAGTCAAGATATGTGAATAGTCTCAAAAATGACCTTAAATTGTAGTTAATGTTTTAAAATTATTTTGAAATCATTAAAAAATTATAAAAAATAATATATTGACTCACATGAATGGGAAATCTTATATACTATCATTCATGGTTTATTTATTTTTCACACGTCATTTTTAATGTTGGTTTCATAAATATTAAGTCGTGAGAAATTTGTTACAACGGTTATGGTTAAAAAGGGTTAATAAAGTAGTAAAACCGAAATATAAGGTTTAAAAGGATAACTAAATTTTTAAAAAAATGGATTATTATGGCATGCTTCCTTTTTATTACATAACTTTTCATTACATTTAACAAACAGAGGATCTTTAAAGTCTAGTGTCTTGGAAATAAGGAACATAATACATGAAAAAAACAAAAAAAACATTCTTCTAAACCACTCGTAAGGCTTAATCATTGGTTCATACTATCTACAATTACTACATCTTATATCCTAGAGACATACATCAAAGAAAAGGGTGAGCAGAAGGCCCAGTAAGGGTAAACAAGGGAATCAGTTTACTTGTGACATCAATAAAAACTTGAATAAAAACATAAGGACATGAGCAATGGAAGTATAGGAATATAATAATAAAAATAACTTTAATAATAACTTGAATATGTGGATACAACATTTCATTTTGACATTCATGAACATATCACCAAGGTTTATCCCCGAGGTGTCATAAAAATTACCAAGGTATCGTGAAACTTGTCATCTCTAGAAATTAATTCTTTACCCAATGCATTGGAGCACTATTAGGGAGCACCCTTAATATGTCTTTAATTTCATGTGATCCACATAGATCATAAACAAAAATTTCATAAATAACCCAGAGAGAATAATCGAAATGGGTTTCATTTAAAAATCATGACGTTTTAAATTTTCTTAAAAATAAGATCATTATATCATTTATAACCCATGGAAAGGGAGTGAGGGTTATATGTATGTCAATTCGAGAATCAAATATATAATCTTTATATATTTATGAACACCTATAGAAATGAAATAGGTTTGGGTATTCACATAAATAAACAAGGTAATTTCTTGAGAGAAATAGATAGAAATTTTGATACGAAATTTCTGCAGCATAACGGCTATATAACATGGTTTTAGAAAATAATAAAAAGAGAGGGTACAAGGGTAACCCACTCATAAATAACTCATATTACAATATAAATATAGAATAATATGGAGATAATGTCATGACCTGTCCTCGGGGCCCATGCCGTGACTACCCCAAGCCCACCTTCCATAGGCCAGCAGCTGGCGACTAGCACCAAAGGCGTAAATCCCGATAAAAGGGACGGAATTGCCTTTATAAAGTAAAAAAACACCATAGAGTATGCAATTTGAAGTAAAAACTAAGTTAACTGAGTACAAAAGTAAGTGATAGAAAGTAAATGAGCCAGAATACAAAACCAACTGAAAGTAAAGTACAACTGAAATGAAAGTACAACAACTGGAAAGTAAAGCAGCAAGTCCGAGTTGTCCTCTGGAAATCACACCTGAAGTGTGGGTACAGATAGTCTCCTCTGCTCCTCGGCTCTATCTGTCCGCTCCGAGCACGTCCCGTCCAGTGATCCACCTCCAGGTATCATCCAGCTCCATGAGATCCCACCTCAATCAGCGTTGTCCGTCGTCTGCATCCCACACAACGTAGTGCGGGCATATCCCGTGCAGGGGTGAGTATACTCTACTCAGTATGGACACTGAGACCCCCGAAGGTCTCCCAGAATCCACGAAAGATAAACAACAAAGGAAAGATACAATCATGAAGTAAAAACCAAATCTACTTAGGTATATTCCCATATATATACCTAAGTCATAAAATTCCAGCTCGGCTCAAGCAAACGAGCCCAAGTACAATCTAGTCCACACAGGATAGTACAACCCAATCCACACAGGAAATCACAACCCAATCCACACAGGAAATCAAGTCAATCATATCGAAGATGATGATTGAAAGTCAAGACTCAACTCACATAGGTATACATCTTCGTAAGATGATAGAGATGATCATATGTAGCCACTGACTCATCTAAGCTATCGGACCCACATAGGATACAAGACCAGCTAAGCTGTCGAACCCACAAAGGATACAAGACTGGCTACTCTGCCGGACCCACATAGGATACAAGTACAGAGTCAAATACTGCAGAACCCACATAGAATACAAGAACAGTATTCAAGTACTACCGGACCCACATAGGATACAAGAACATTAGTCTTCGCCATCGAACCCACGGAGGATTCATGTACGATCGTCGTCGTTGCCAAACCCACGAAGGATTCCAGTACAGTCGTCATCGTCGTCGCAGTCAAAGCCATCTCTAGGGTTCCCGCACACAGCATGCTCGATTCCGGGAGGGTCCGCTCCACAAGCCAAGGGGTTCGATACATCAACTGACACGATGTCCAAATTTGATGTTTCCCAAAGCTATGTCTCGTCAACAGGAACTCAACGCAACCGACGGCGTGTCAATCGGATGCTCGGTCTGAGAGTTATTGGCTTTTTCGTCCCAGGGGCCCGGTTGGTTTTTAATCCAAAACCAACTCGACCGTACTCTAACTGCAACCAAACCTCAAGCGGAGTAATCCAAAAAAACCGTCTCACTAATAGGAATCCAAAAAAGTCGACGACACGTCAATCGGATGTCCGGAGCTCAAGTTATAAGTGTTTCTGCTCCGAGGGACCGGTTAATTTCATGTTCGAACCAACCTGGCCATACCCAAATTTCTACAAAACCTTGAGTGTAATATACCGAAACTACTGCCTCAATCCAAGGATCGCTACGCAACTAATGGTGCGTCGATCGGAGGTCTATATCCCAAGTTATGGGCATTTGAACAGATTTGTCTGGAAATTGGGGGTTTGGGCCCGGTCCGACCCGGCCCAATACCCCCCCTGGGTAAGCCGAACCGGGTCGACCCGACCTGAGTCCGGGTCCGGTCTATTAGGGTGCAGCCCGGCCCGGTGCGGCGGTCCGGCCTGGCGCGGCGACCCGGACCAGGGTGGGCCGCGGCTCGGCTCGAGGCCGAGCTAGACGCAAAAGGCGGGGTGCGCTGCCCCCCTCATTTTGAAACAGCATCCCCAACATAGAGGGGGCCCCGCCCCTGTCTTCCGTCGGGGGTTACAACCCTCGGACTTCCGAACGGCTAGCCGTGTTGGCCAGCCGGTGTGCCGCCAAGGGACCCCTGCGGGTCCTGCCTTCTTGGAGCATCGACGTCCGGCGGATCCGGCCAAAATAATCACGAACGTAAAACAATCCCCTACCTTAAAGAAGTTGTCGAATGATGATCATCACGGGAAATGGCATCGTGAGGTTAAGCTCCGTATATTTTTACGGAGAACGTCTGAGGAGGAGCGGCGTCTCCCTTCCTTTGATGCGGGAAGAAGATCGAAAGAGAGTGTGTCGTTATTCTTCGAAAAAGGAATCACACACCGGCTGCGGAGAGAAGAAAAGACGACACGTCGATCTCTCCTTGCGGTGACGGCGTTCTTCGTCGAAGTTTTGGCGTTATTCGCGAAGAAGAATAAGATCTCCAAGGCTTAGAGTATTCTCTTCAGAAACTTAACACAACAAGCTTCCAACAAAATAAAATAATACTCCCCTTATTTTATTTCTCAAGCCATCCATTTCAAAATTCAAAAGTTGAATTCATTTCATTAATTAAAACTAGAGTTGTCAAAAATTAAAATGAGGGTTAAGTTGTTATCATAAATGTGGAAGAGTTACATAACTCATGTGGAGGGGCTTAGAGAATTTGAAGGGGTGGGGCTCATGTGGGCCCCACCTCACTAAATCCTATCAAGAGGAGTTATAATTTTAGTGGGTCTCACCCCAACTTCCACACATGGGGTTCAACCACTTAAGTGAAATAAAATTTGTTGCACAATTTTCTTTCTCTTTATACTTAATCCACAATTTTTAACAACTCTTCCCGAGAAAACACAACTCCAATAAAGGTCATCTTAAGCAATTATCAGCACTGTGGTTTCATCGGTGCCCTCGGATTTCAATTCCGAGCACCGGTTCAAAAGTTAGAAAAACTCGCTCGTCCGTTCACTGAACGTACCCGAGCAAAACATTGGAAATTGATTCCGGGCACACCGGGCCTCAGAATCAGGTCCCGTCAGAAATTGCGTACTCGTAATATCCCAAAGAAATTAAGAAAAAAAATTCATTGAAATTTAAGGGTCTTTACATTACTCCCACCTCAGGGCTTTATGTCCCCATAACGATACATCACAAACTAGGGAAACAAATGAGGGTACTGAGCATGCATTTGAGCCTCTCACTCCCATGTGCTCTCCTGGAGGTTCCCATGCTGCCACCTAATGCGCACAAGAGGAATTGACTGCCCATGTGGGACCCGCTCCTGTCGATCCCCGATCTCCATCGGGACCTCCACAAAAGTCGCCCCGTCATCGATGTCCAACTCCCTATGGTCGATGATATGCGTCGGGTCATGCACGTATCTCCTCAGCTGAGATACGTGGAAGATGTTGTGCACTCGATGCAACTGAGGTGGTAGAGCCATGCGATAATCCACCTCACCTATCCTGTTGAGAACCTGGAATGGTCCGATGAAGCGTGGAGATAACTTTCCGCCCTGACCAAATCTCTATAATCCACGCTGAGGTGAGACCCGTAAGAAAATGTGGTCACCATCCTCGAACTCCAGTGGTCTCCGCCTCCTGTCAGCATAAGACTTATTTCGGCTCTGAGCTGTCCTCATCCACTCCTGGGTGAACTGGACCTTCTCTGTCGTGGCCTGGACCATTTCTGGTCCCACAAGTGCTGACTTCCCAGGGTGTGTCTAGCACAGAGGTGACCTGCAAGGTCGGCCGTACAATGCCTCGTATGGTGCCATCCTGATGGTGGAGTGGTAGCTATTGTTGTACGCAAACTCAACCAAAGGTAGGTGATCCTCCCAACTGCAACCAAAGTCGAGGACACATACACGGAGCATATTCTCGAGAGTCTGAATGGTCCTCTCTGTCTGACCATCCGTCTGAGGGTGAAATGTGGTGCTCAGGCATAGCTGCGTCTTGAATGCCTCTTGAAACCTCTTCCAAATCCGGGAAGTAAAGAGAGAATCTCGATCAGAGACGATAGATGATGGCACACCATGAAGTTGTATGATCTCCTCAATGTAGAGACGCCCCAAGCTCTCCACTGATCTCTTCTCTCTGATGGGTAAGAAGTGGGCTGACTTGGTAAGTCGGTCGACAATCACCCAAATGGAGTCGTGACCTCTAGAAGTACGTGGAAATCCAGTCAAAAAATCCATAGATAGCCCATCCCACTTCCACTCCAGGACCTCCAAGGGATGTACCAAGCCTGCTGGTACCTGGTGCTCCGCCTTCACCTTCTGGAAAGTGAGGCATTGAGAAATGAACTCCACCACAACCTTATTCATACCAAGCCACCAGTGCTGTCGTTTGAGATCCTAGTACATCTTTACGACTCCTGTATGTACTGCTAATGGGGAAGTGTGAAACTCTCTCATCACCTCCTCCTATAAAGTAGCTGGTACCATGGTACGTTCTCTGAAAAAAACGACATTCTCTCCTCCTATATAAAAAACCATCAGATGGTTGTCCTGTGGAAATCTGTGTATGTCGCGTCTCACAGTCAACGTCCCCACGTTGTGCCTCTCTGAATCGCTGAAGAAGTGGAGGAGTGACTGTGAGTAACTGAAGAAAGGCTGCTCCATCTCTATCCTCGAAGGATATCTGCAAAGCGGCTAGCTGCTCTGTCATCTCTCCAAGTAGTTCAATGCGCGTCCTCCAACTGAGAGCATCAGCTACTACGTTCCCCTTCCCAGGAGTATAGACTATCTCAAAGTCATAGTCCTGGAGGAACTCGAGCCATCGCCGCTATCTCAGGTTCAGTTCCTTCTGCGAGAAGATGTACTTGAGACTCTGGTGGTCAGAGTAGACCGTAAAGCACTCGCCCATCAGATAGTGTCGCCACATCTTCAGAGCGAAGACCACTGCTGATAACTCCAGGTCATGGGTAGCGTAGTTCTACTCATGCTACCTCAACTATCATGATCCATAGGCAATCACTTCCCACTCCTGCATGAGGACACACCTGAGTCTGGTCCCTGATGCATCACAGTAGACTATGTACCCTACTCCCTCCTCCGGTAGCCTCAAGATAGGTGCGCTGGTCAATCTCTATCTCAGCTTTTGGAAGCTCTGATGAAATCTATCTAACCACACGAAGGGTCTCCCCTTCTTCGTCAAAGCTGTAAGCAGTGCTGCAACTCTAGAGAAGTCTGGCACAAATCTCCGATAGTACCCAGCTAGACCTAAGAAACTCCGCACCTCCGTCACGCTCGGGGGTGCTTCCCAAGCTAACACTGCCTCGATCTTTGCAGGATCCAATGAAACTCCATCCTCAGAGATGATGTATCCCAAGAATTGGACCTCACGTATCCATAACTGATACTTTGAGAGCTTACCATAAATTTGGTGCTCTCGGAGTGTGTCCAGTACAACCCGCAAGTGGTAGGCATGCTCCTCCTCAGTAGTCGAGTATATCAATATGTCGTCGATGAAGACTACCAAAAATATATCGAGATAAGGCTGGAAGATCCTATTCATGAGACTCATGAACACTACTGGAGTGCTGGTTATGCCGAAAGGCATAACCAAGAACTCATAGTGTCCATACCAACACCTGAAAGTCGTCTTCTGCACATCCTCGTCTCGAACTCTGAGCTGATGATAGCCTGACCTGAGGTCTATCTTCAAGAACCACTGTGCTCCCATGAGCTGATCGAAGAGGTCGTCAATCCTCGGAAGCGGATACTTGTTCTTCACAGTCACCTGGTTTAGGCGACGGTAATCTACACATAGTCACAAGCTCTCGTCCGCCTTCTTAGCGAACAAAATCGAGGAAGCCCAGGGTGAAACACTGGGTCAAATGAATCCCTTACCCTGCAAGTCCTTCATCTATACTCGTAGCTCTTGAAGATCAGCGGGAGCCATCTGATATGCTGGAGTAGATATCGGGGTTGTCCTGGGGTACAGGTCAATATAGAAGTCTACCTCTCTGCGAGGAGGTAGTCTGGGAACGTCGTCAAGAAAAATGTCCGCATACTGATCCACCACTACAGGAAAACTCAGAATATGCACGTCCACTGCTCCTAGTATGAGGCTTGCCAACTGATGAGTGATCAGTTTTCCTCTCCTCTGCGTGAGTCCATCCTGCACTGCAAATCCTCCCTTCTCACCGGTGAAGGTGAACCTGCTCCCATCGGTGAGAACACACCACACCTTGCACCTAATACAGTCAATCTGAGCATGGACTGTAGATAACCAATTCATGCCCAAGATGACGTTGTAAGGCCTCGACGCCACTATGAGAAGATACCATCTGAAGATCTCGCCTCCTATAGTAAGCTCACACTACCATCACCAGTGCGTAATCGTCGAGTCTGCTCCCGTAGGAGTCTCTAGTCGTAAGGATCGAGCCAACAGCTCCGTCGGAATCTCCGAGCTCCGAACAAGGGCAGCAGCAATGAAAGAATGGCTCGCTCCTGTGTCTATAAGTACTGCAGAAAGGGTGGAGTAGACACAGATAGTACCTCGAATCATCTAAGGTGCATCGTGGTAGTAGGCCTCCGCTTCCTAAAGCTGAGCCTACCTCAATCCGCCAGCTCCCTGTGGTCGGGGTGGACCTCCTAGTGGTGGTGGTGTTAGAGCCTCAAAGCATCGGCCACCACCTGCTACTCGGCCAGATCCTCTGCCTCGTCCACCTACTCCCTACAGACCTCCATGGTCGAACCTTTTCCTCTTCCTGGGTGGTCCCTCAACTGTCTGTTTCTCCTCTACATGGCGGGTCGGGCAGTCACGAGCCATGTGGCCCTGCCCGCCACATGCATAGCACTGTCTGCTCCTCGTAAGACTGGCTCTGCACCGTGTGCCCCGCACCTCTGAGCCAGTGTCTTGAAGTCATCCGCCTGATGGTATGGTCTTCTTGGACCCCTATGACATCCGTAGACTGCCAGCTTCAGAAGACTCAGCTACATGCCACCCTGCGGTAGGTCTCGCTGCTGGTGTAGGCTCAGCAAGAAAGCTCTCTATGAGAAGGGATGGCTCCAGTACTCCTGCCTATGTCAGAATGCTGAGGGAGATCATCAATGCCCTAATCTCATGCCTCAGTCCCTACTCGAAGGTCTGGGCCTGGAAGAATGGGTCTAGTACCATGTCTATGGAATAGTGCGAGAGATCGGTAAATCTCGCCGAGTACTGGGCTACCATCATGCTGCCCTGCCGCAGCTGTAGTAGCTCCTGAATGCACACCGCATGGAGGGTGGTTGGTACGAACTCCGAGCAGAAGAGGATCTCGAAGTCTGAACAAAGAATAGATGCCTCGTCATGCACCTAGAGCATCAGGCTCCACCATATACCTGTTGCCGCGTGCAGGAGACTCACTGCAAGGATCACCATGAGGTCAGCTGGTGTCCCCACTAACCTGAAAACTCGTAAAATAGCCTCCAGCAAATCCTCAGCTTCCTAAGGGTCTGTCTCCCCATGGAACCTGGGCGGTCTCTGATACTGAAACTCACGCAGTGCACTAAGGCGACGTGCACTCTCAGCGACTGGGGATGGTTGCATCGGTGGCTCGGCGGGTAGAGGTATCGCCAGTCCCTCCACTGTAATAGGGCCATGCACCGAGGCCCCATCGCTTTGTGGGCTGTCGTCTTGCTCAAAGCTCGGAACCCTAGATGACTGCCATCGTGGGGACATCCTGAAAAGTGACAGGTGCACCACGATCAATACAGTATACCTGGTGAGCTGAAACAATGTAATCGCAAAGAAAACATTGAAACACACATGCAATCAATGTTTTCGTGTACTAAGTAGGAAATCAGAAGTCAGGGTCCTGGTGTATGGATACGTCGGTCGCCGCACCAACACTGGAATCCCTGGACTGATAACCACACTCAATACCCTTAACATTATTACTTCATAAAGAAGAAAGATTAGATTCCTTAGTTTTGCGGTAGAACCGAACTCCTTTTATACCAATTTGTCACGACCCGTCCTCAGGGCCCATGCCGTGACTACCCCAAGCCCGTCTTCCATAGGCCAGAGGCTGGTGATTAGAACCAAAGGCGTAAATCCCGATAAAAGGGAAGGAATTTCCTTTATAAAGTAAACAAACACCATATAGTACGCAAGCTGAAGTAAACACTAAGTTAACTGAGTACAAAAGTATGTTCTGGAAAGTAAATGAGCTAGAATACAAACCCAACTGAAATTAAAGTACAACTGAAATGAAAGTACAAAAACTGGAAAGTAAAGCAGTGAGTCCGAGCCGTCCTTTGGAAATCCCACCTGAAGGGTGGGTACAGGTAGTCTCCTCTGCTCCTTGACTCTAGCCATCCGCTCCGAGCACGTCCCATATAGTGATCCACCTCCAGGTACTATCTAGATCCATGAGCTCCCACCTCAATCAGCATTGTATGTCGTCTGCATCCAACACAACGTAGTGCAGGCATAGCCCGTGCAGGGGTGAGTATACGCTACTCAGTATGGACCCAGAGACCCCCGAAGGTCTCCCAGAATCCACGAAGGATAAACCAAAAAGGAAAGATACAATCAAGAAGTAACAACCAACTCTACTTAGGTATATGCCCATGCATATACCTAAGTCATCAAATTCCAGCTCGGCTCAAGCACACAAGCCCAAGTACAATCTAGTCCACACAGGATAGTACAACCCAATACACACAGCAAATCACAACCCAATACACACAGGAAAGCAAGTCAATCATATAGAAGATGATGATTGAAAGTCAAGACTCAGCTCACGCAGGTATACTTCTTTGTAAGATAATAGAGATGATCAGATGTAGCCACTGAATCATCTAAGTTGTCGGACCCACATAGGATACAAGAACAGCTAAGCTGTCGGACCCACAAAGGATACAAGACCAGCTACTCTGCCGGACCCACGTAGGATACAAGTACATAGTCAAATACTGTCAGACCCACATAGGATACAAGAACAGTAGTCAAGTACTGCCGGACCCACATAGGATAAAAGAATAGTAGTCTTCGCTATCGAACCCATGGAGGATTCATGTACGGTCGTCGTCGCTGCCGAACCCACGGAGGATTCCAGTACAGTCGTCATCGTCGTCGCAGTCGCAGCCAGCTCTAGGGTTCCCACACACAGCATGCTCGATTCCGGGAGGGTCTGCTCCATGATCCAAGGGGTTCGATACATCAACTGACATGATGTCCGAAGTTGATGTATCCCAAAGATCTGTCTCGTCAACAGAAACTCAACGCGACCGATGGTGCATCAATCGGACGCCCGGTCTGAGAGTTATTGGTTTTTTCGTCCCAGGGGCCAGGTTGGTTTTTAAGCCAAAACCCACCCAAACGTACTCCAGCTGCGACCAAACCTCGATCAGAGTAATCCAAAAGAATCTTCTCACTAAGAGGAATCCAATGAAGTCAACGGTACGTCAATCGGACGTCTGGAGCTCAAGTTATATGTGTTTCTGCTCCGAGGGCCTGGTTAGTTTTGTGTTCGAACCAACCCGGTCATACCCAAAGTTCACCTAAACCTTGATTGTAATATACCGAACGACCGTATCGGTCCAAGTCTTGCTACGAAACTAACAGTGCATCAATCGGAGGTCCGTAGGCCAAGTTATGGGCATTTGAACAGATCTGTCTGGAAACAGGGGGTTTGGGCCCGGTCCGACCCGGCCCAATACCCCCCCCCTGGGTCGGCCGAACCGGGTGGACCCGACCCGGGTCCGGGTCTGGACCATTAGGGCACTGCCCAGCCAGGCTGGCGCTTCCCGGCCCAGTGCGGTGGCCTGGCCCGGCACGGGCGTTCCGGCCCGGTGCGGGTGGTCCAGCCCGGCGCGGGCGATCCGGCCAGGCACGGGCGGTCCGGCTCAGTGCGGGCGGTCCGGCCCAGTGTGGGTTGTCCGTCCCAGCGTGGGCGGTCCGTCCCAGCGCGGTTCGTGGCTCCGATCGAGGCCGAGCTGGATGCGAAAGGTGTGGCGCACTTCCCCCCTCGTTTTGAAACGGCAGCCCCCACGTGGAGGGGGGCTCACCCCTGTCTGCCGCCGGGGTTTACAACCCCCAGATTTCCAAACAGCCGGCCGGTATGCCGTCGCGGGACCCCCATGGGTCCCTCCTTCCTGGAGCATCGGCGGCCGGCAGATCTGGCCGCCCTCTTCTGCACCGTCGTGGCCTTAGGCAACGGCCCTTGTCCGACCGGCGCGGCGTGACGGCGCCGCGCCCCTCTGCCGTGGCCCGATTTCGATCGTGGCCTCTTTCGGCCTCAACGGTGCTGCGCGATGGCATCACGCTCTTTCACCGTGATTTTCCTCATTCCCGCGTGGTGCGACGGCACCGCGTCGCCTCCATTCCAATCCACAACGAAATACAACAACAATGGGGAGGAGGGTCTACCGTGTTTGTGCGGTTAGGCCTCCTCCCATTAACTCTATAACAAGCGGATAATATTTAACGATGAATGCCAAAATAATCACGAACATAAAACAATCCCCTACCTCAAAGAAGCTGTCGAACGATGATCGTCGCGGGAAATGGCGTCACGAGGTGAAGCTTCATATATGTTGACGGAGAACGTCCGAGTAGGAGCGGCGTCTCCCTTCCTTTGACGCGGGAAGAATATCTAAAGAGGGTGCGTCGTCGTTCTTCGAAAAATGCATCACACACCGACTACAGAGAGGAGAAGAGATGACATGTCTATCTCTCCTTGCGGTGATAGCGTTCTTCATCAAAGTCTTGGCGTTCTTCGCGAAGAAGAAGAAGATCTCCAAGTCTTAGAGTATTCTCTCCAGAAACATAACACAAAAAGCTTTCAACAAAATAAAATAAGACTCCCCTTATTTTATTTCTCAATCCATGCATTTCAAAATTCAAAAGTTGAATTCATTTCATCAATTAAAACTAGAGTTGTCAAAAATTAAAAGGAGGGTTAAGTTGTTATCATAAATGTGGAAGAGTTACATAACTCATGTGGAGGGGGTTAGAGAATTTGAAGGGGTGGGGCTCATGTGGGCCCCACCTCACTAAATCCAATCAAGAGGAGTTATAATTTTACTGGGTCCCACCCCAACTCCCACACATGGGGTTCAACTACTTAAGTGAAATAAAATTTGTTGCACAATTTTATTTCTCTTTATACTTAATCCACAACTTTTAACAACACTTCCTGAGCAAACGCAACACCAGTAAAGGTCATCTTAAGCAATTACCAGCGTTGCGGTTTCATCGGTGCCCTCGGATTTTGATTCCAAGCACCAGTTCAAAAGTTAGAAAACCCTGCTTGTCCGTTTACTGAATGTACCCAAGCTAAACATCAGAAATTGATTTTGGGCACACTGGGCCTCGGAATCAGGCGCCGTTAGAAACTGCGTACTCATAAAATCCCAAAGAAATTAAGAAAAAAAAATCCTTGAAATTTACGGGTCTTTAATGATAAGAACATGGTATGGATATTTTAATGACATACCACAAGAAAAGGAAACTTGAAAGGAAAGAGAAGATGCGATTTCTTTTACGTGAAATTCGGTAGCCTAACAGCATCACTTAAAAATTAAGAAAACAAATTGATGAGAGAAGAACGGGTCTCTCATCATTTGGACATGAAAAGGATAGTAATAAGAACATATAAGAACATACCCTAAACATAAAGATATGGAAACTAGAAGACACAACATAAAGGAATTTATGACTTAAAAGAGGAGGGTGAAAGATTCCCTTACCTTGAAGAGTGACTTCTAAAGCATGAAGGTCGGGACCTTGGGAGGATTGAGAGAACCTTGGGAGGACTCCTTGGGAGGTAAGGAGACCATAAATTATTTGAGAATGATTTTTGAATGAAATGAATGAGGTAAATGGCTTAGTATTTATAGGGAAAGTGAGTGAATAAATTATTAATTTCCAAGGGACACCTCATCGGTGGTATTCGCAAAACCATGGGCTTTCCCAGGGTATTTTTCCATGGTATTGGCCACTTGGGACACCTCATAGCATATCTCACTATTCATAAGTCTACCAGAAAGTTTACAACATTTTTACATCCTTAATGATGCCATTAAACACCTGAACTCAAAACTGCATTTTTACTATCCACCGAAAATTCAATTGTTTCAGAAAAAACCCAAAAATTCACCCTAACCTAATATAAATGCTCTGAATTTAAAAATGAAGTCCATTTTATGAAAATAATTTTCTAAATATTTGTAATTTAATTTTTAAAAAATATCCTTATTTATTCCAAAAATACAACTTTAAAATTATAACTCATTTTGTAACACTTTAAAAAATTAATCAAGGTCCCATAAAAATATCGTATTCCCATAAGACAATAAAGTAAAAATTTATGATTAAATTTTATGAAAATACATTTCCATTTTAAATTATTAAATTAATTATAAAATTTTATATAAAATATTTATGGCGTACAAAAATACCAAAACTTAAACTATGATCATTTTTTCACTTTTAAGATGTCTAAAATGTATTTATAAATTCATGGGTGAATTTTCTATTTTTTGGTCAAATTACTATTCATTACTATTCATAGGGGTATGTTACTATTCCTACTTTACTATTCACTAAAAACCAATTTGATCTTATTAGACTCTAAATTTCTCACTAATCACAACTGTAAAAGACCTTTTTTTTAAAATCATTTCACATTATTAATTATTTAATGAATACAAAAACAATTTAAAATGCCCCTTTTTCCTAAATTCATCAATAATAAACATCCTATATTTATTCAAATATTTGAAATTCATAAATTTTTTCCATAAGAATAAATAATAATTTTATTTATATAAAAGGGTTACACCAAGCAGCTAAGGTCTCATTACATAGCCCATTATTACACCAGCATAGGACCTAAGTATTAGGTGTGCTATGGTGATAGAATCTTGGGGTGGCTTTGACAACATTTCACGAGTAGTGATTTCTTTCAGCTTGAACTTCTCCCTTAGGCAATTCCATTCAAGATTCATACATTGAAGTTCAGCTTGAGCTTGGTCCAGAGCAAAGCCCAGTGATGTTACCTCCTTCCCAAGCTCCGACAGATGGGCTTCATATGGATCGAGTATACTGGATGAGGCCATTCAATCTTATTTCTATATTAATTGACCAAGATAACTGTATTTATAAAAACACAATGTTAAGATTATAGTTTCCAACAATCATATTGACCAATGGTCATATAACAGTCGAAACCCAACGGTCTCATTTTAATTATACCCACTTAATTAATTAAAGGATATAGTTTTATTGAGTATAAAATAAAATAACACAAAAAATTAGGAAACAAAAATAATTGAAAAGTTTGGGTTGTTACAATTATTTTTAGAAATTACCCTCATTATATTTTAATATAAGTAATTTTGGATCCATTTTACATGATTTAGACACATATAATCTATTAATATTTCAAGTATTTACAAGTTTTCCATCCACCTAACTTATAAAAGGGAACCTACTCTCAACTATTATTCAAAAATGTTGAGACACTTAGCTACAAAAATACTGTAAAAAATCTTCCTATATTATTTAACCACATTCTAGAGCTTCTGTTCTTTCTCTATCACTATCCTAATAAGTCTTAAGGTGTAATCTAAAGGAGGACTCCAAAGAAGACGTATAACTCTTAACCAGGTAACTTCATTTTATTTATTCTTATATATACTTCAATTTCATCTTAACCATGCTGATATAATAACATAATTATCTTAAATATACTAAAATTTTATTATGTTTATGTCACAACCCTTTTTCATCTCTTTTTCCATCCTATGGAAAATGAAAATAGTGGTCGTGTGTATGTACGGCCTACTGTCTCCACGTAGTGGTGTAATTCATTTTTCATCACTGTATTATTTGGATGGTTATAAATATAGAATTAATGAATATATATAATATTTATGAAATAATTATGGTTCTTTAAATCTAATATATCATCTATATTATTACACTTTTATCTATTGGAAAATGATAATGACGCTCATGCGTATGTTTAGACTACCGCCTCCATGAAGCGATGTGATTTTTTTTGTATTACAACCATTCATGTATGATTAAAAAAATTTATAAAATGAATAAAAATTATATTCATGAAATTATTAACATTATGGATATGGATAAACCAGTTCATAACTCCTTTATATATGGACAACATACCTAAGTGATTTTTAGAGAAATTGATAGAAAAACCTTAAGTGGTTGACGTAAGAAATAAATATTCATTGGATAGATTTTGAATGATTATAAAAGGTCCCTAAAAATGTAATGTATATTTAAAATTCTATTAAGAAATTATTTAATAAATTTAAATTAATTATACAATAGGATTAAACATGTATAACTAAGAAGAGACCCAAGGTAAGGGATTTCTATTATAGTCCCATTTTATTTCAGGATTGTTTATGCTCAGATTTACATTGGGAAAATTATATGATAATAAACTCTTAAAATAGATATATATTTTATTCAAATAAAATTATATTTGGGTTTTACATGTTTATTTTTCATTTATTCTCTTTCTGTATCAATAATCATCAAGTAAATATCATGTAATGGAAACTAACCTTATTTCTTCTTTTTGGCTAGGAATCATTGTCTACTATATCCATGTTCAACAAAATTGTTTTTTATAAGTTTTAAACTATACATGAAGTGTTTTTTTAAAAATTTAATTTTCAATACCTTTTACTTTTTTATAATTTTTTTATAGGAATATTTTTAATGGTTTTTTGAACAAGTCATTTTCTTTAATTTTTACAAAAGTGTGAAAAGAATGTTTTATTTTAACATATATGGCATGAATGAATTTTCCCACAATCATGATTATTGTTTTTTTTTTAATATTACTTTACAATTTTCTATGTTTATTATTAAATAAAATATATTTCTAAATATTCTAGTAATTTTTATTTAAAATTTTATCAAAAAAGTGTATTATTTTTTAAAGGAATGAAAATAATTTTGAAATTGATCTGTAAATTTTTTCAGACATGAAGTTACAAGTTATTTTTAATGTTTTGATTCCATTTTATTCTCTTTATAAAATGATTATTTTTACTATAAAACACTTAATTGATTATGAATTGGTTTTATTGTTTTATCCTTTATAGATTTATGGTATCATGGTTATTAACTTTCTCATGATCACATTCTCTATCATTTTCCATCATTTCATTGAACATTATTTTCCCCTCCGTGTCCATATTTTAAGTATAATGGATTTATATGACATCATTTACAACAATTTGTTATTGTATTAACCATATACCATTTCTGTATAAGATATCATTTGAAGTGATTTTAATAAGAAATTTATTTCATTAAATGGGTAAATATTTTGTATTCTTGTTTCAATACTGATAAATATTGATTTATAAATAATTTTGAGAATGAATTATATTGATTATTAAATATATAATGAATTCATATAATTTGAAAGTGAGGGTTGGGTCCTAGTTATAGATATCCCCTCAATGCATCAATTGTCCTCATGAAGCAAAACAGGTGGCCACATTTGTTGAGTAATTGGTTTATACCTACCCATACAATCAAAGTGTCTTATACAAGGCCTTGATGATAAGATTCATGATATATTGGATCATTAATTTATGTTAATATCATGAATTCATATATTTATGCATTTACTTTATTAAGAATTCGGTTTTCAATATCCATGTGATTGATATGTTGATATTATCAATGGATGTACTTTGAACTCAAGTAGTTGATTGAATGGAATGTGTTTTGGTTATCCACTCTACCATATTAATTATGACTTATTTACTCATGATATATTTCATTGAACGTAACTCTTACTGATAATCTAAGTTCACCCTTTATTTTTTTTTGTTTCCCCAATATATGAATAATGAATCTTTAAATTATTTTCAAGGATCCAAAAAAAATTTGTGTCCTATGTTTAATTTTTCTAACGTAAAATAGAAATAATGTATGTATATAGTTTTCTAAAACTGATAAACTAATAAATACTATGGGGTGTGATCCATTGTATCTTGTACCAATGTAATAATTAAGCATCAACTCTGGTTTATTAGAGTTAGGGATGTTATATGATTATTCATCATTTTCTACCTCATATCCTTTTGAGAGTATGATGCTACCAAATCTTAGTAGGGTGTTTTATCAACTATAATATATAATGGATATAAGGTATATCATTTTTTCCTTGACATTAAAAAGACCTTTTATTGTACATTATTTTAGAAATTTGAGCAGGTATATAAGTAATCTAGGTTTTTGACAATGGGATACAGTTAAAAGTGTACTAAAATATCTATATTGTATGATGGAATATTATATATGTTTTAGTGGAAACCCAAGTGTGATGGAATAATTTTTTGATGAGAGTTTATTAACTAATATAGATTATCACTCTTCTACAAGTGGTTGGGTTTCTATACATGGAGATGGATTGATCTCTTGGGGATTGATAAAACACACCTATATAATAGACTCCACTATAACTTCTGAGTTTGCTGCTTTAGAAACTACTATAAAATAAAAAAATAATTATATCTATATTATCAAATCTAATATTATAGTCTATGTTTATGTATCCATTTTTTACATATTATGATAGTCAATAAAAGCTATATTGGGAATACAAATGTAATTATAATGAAAAATTGAGACACATGGGTCACAGATATAACTATGTGAGATAGTTGATATAGGATGGTATCATAGCTATGAAATTTGTGTAATCAAGTTAGAATTTGACTAATCTTCAAACAAAGGGACTTTCAAAAGAGTTAGTATAAAAAAATTCTTTAGGTATGGGTTTAAATTCCTTTTCAAAGATTCAATAATGATGGGACCTCATATTAATATCTGATAACTTCATATGTATAAGTTTAATGTAGTGAATACAATAATATGTGATAAGAAAACACCAAGGTAAATTTCATCCTGTAAAGAATGTATTTCCATTCCCATGAATAAAAGTTGGTGAGTTTAAAACTCTAAATGAACCAAGGACATTGAACAAGTGTTGAAATATGAGAACACTTTTTGGTTCGGCTATGTGGATATAGGATTAGGGCCACACCAAAGAGAATATGAATTTGGATCTCAAGAATTTATAAAATGATAATAGTCACATGGACATGATGTTATCTAATAGTAGGTGAAGAACTTAGGAATATGAACACACTTGTGTAGGATGGATCTAGGAGATAATAAGATTCACATTCTCAAGTAAATGTTCACTTGTTTCTCTATTCTGATTAAATTTTTTCCTATTATATAAAGGATCAAATTTAGATGCACCTTTATTTATGAATTTTCTTTCTAAGAGAGTATGATTCTTGATTTTAAAAAGGTTTTTTTTATAATCTGAAATTGTGGGGGATTTTATAGTTTTAATTGTTTTTAAAATATAAAATCTATTTTTATTTTCAAAGGGGAGGTTAAAGTGTTAGAATTTCACATTGTAAAATGGGTTGGAGTGGGGTATCCTTTATTAATAGAAACACTTTTATTATTATTTAAGGTGATAAAATAAAATAGAATAGTTCATTAAGATTGGTTCACTTTACCATATTCATGCACACATGATCATACATTTTGGTTCTTTGATGGTTTACTTTTCACTTCGCATGTTGTGTCGATGTGAGGAGCATAGAGTTAAATTTATTTTAATAATGAATTAGTTGGTCACACTGGTCCAGTCCTAGTCCTAAATACATATGTCTAGTGGGTCAACCAAATTTATTAAAAAGGTATAATCTGGACTATCACCCTGAACATTTATGGTCTAATGGACACATTCATTCACTGGGTGGGTGTGATCTGGGCCACACATTTGGTTGGGTATTATCCAAATAATGAGATTAAATATAGTAAAGTCTCTAATTTAAAAAATTGGATTCTACCTAATTCTAAGGAATTGGATGACTTATCCAAATAGGTTCTTTAATTCCTATAAAATAGTGTCTCAATTGGATGAAAAAATAAATTCTATCAATTCCAAAGAACTCCAATCCATTATAAATAATGGGATTCCTCTTATTATCTTCTATAAGAATCAAAATTTCCTTTACTAGTTCACAAAAATAAAGCATCTTCCAGCAATCTCTTGATTCCAAATCCTCTACAAGGGATTATCTCTACAAATTACAAGTGTAGAGTGATGATCTATCTTTGTATCCTAAAGAGTATTTTATTGAAACCCATTGTGTTTTCGATTTGGTGGGTATAAATCTAATGTTAAGGAGTGAAACATCATAATGTGTCTTAGTGGGATCTTTTTACTACCATCCCATAAAATTCTATATCATTACCCACCAATATCACCAACAGAAATTGAGGAAGCAGAAACCATCTCATGTTATAGAAATTGAAACGGGAAGTATAAAAACATTTAAAGAATATGAATTAGGTTGCATGAATATGATTCAGCATGTCATCAGTTATGATATGTGTAATCATAAGCAGCAAAGTATCTGACCCCTACCATATACAGTTATTTTAAATAATCCATGAAACTCAATTTTCAAAACTGAGATACTATTCACATGGAATCTTATCTCAATTTATAACTCCTTTTCATTAATAATATGTGACTTGTGCTTGATTTTTGGTTGAAAAAACCCCAATTTCACTACCATTAATATGCTCATGTGATTAAATATGAACCAAATACTGATAACAACACTCATTTACCATTACCCATGAAGAAAATGCTCCATGCGGCATATCTATTTTCATGCATATGAGTCACTTGGGAAGAATCAATCATCATTTCCATGATATATGATATAGCTTATCATTAAATATGATTATATCATATTTCATGATTTATCACATCACAACTACTTATTAATGTTATAAAAAGCACACCATTATGAATATATGATCCACTTTCACATCATAATAATTCTATAATATTGAGGAGGGGAATCATTAATGAGAGTTTGACATAATCCAATTCCACATGGGTAAAATGAACAAACTTTTGTTTTATTATACACATTTTTTTACTAAATTAGGTAAATAAAATAAAATAATCTTAATCGGGCATGATCATGGCCTAAGGAACATGGGGGATCTATGAATTTGTTATCTTAAGTTGGAAGGAATTTGGGGGGAGTCTCAACATGGTAGTGATCTTTAAAACAAATCTACACATTGGTTGATCATGCACAAGTGATTTTTGGGATAACTTTTTATAAATTTTATAAAACAATAAGTGGAAAATATAGAAGGAGGGTGTTGATCTAGAGAAGAAGTGAAATATATAGGTTGAACCTTGAGATTTTTTTATTTATTAATAGACATTTAGGGGAGGATCCAAAGTTAGGTGATAATTTAAATATTACATAGAAGGAGTGATTAAATATTTCTTTAGAATTATTTAAACATTATTTTCCCATATTTTAATTATTATGTCAATTTGTGATATGTACTTAATCTATTCTTAACATTTAAATTATATGATTAGGTTTTGATTTATTACACTTTCTTATCTACTATTGGAGTTATTTCCTATGATTTTATCCCTTGATCATAATGATATACTCATAGTGATAGTGGGAAAATAATCTTAGAGTGGTGGTGTGGTAATGGTAGTTGAAGCTTGAAAACAAACAAAAACATATTAAGGGGGTGAGGATACCTTTGTACTTGCCCGACTCTCAACTCTGGGCACTCCTGATGCCTCTCCTAGAGTTTCGTGGGTCTGATCGATGGTGATTGAGCTCCTAACTTCACCTAGTTTTTCTTCTATTCCTTCTATTTCTTTCTCTTTCCCCCATACTCGATTGATTCATCTTGTTGGTGGGATATCACATGTTGATGACCGACCCTCTTTCTATCTAACCAGATGCATCAAACCTCTACTCTAGGTCTGTGTGCTGGTGTTTTAGATGGTTTGGGTTGGAACTAGTGGCGGCATCTGGTGTCTCTCTTCTCCACTACCCTTATTGGCCAACCCATCCTATTTCAAATCCATTTGGTCGGGCTCGATGCGTGATCTGGACATACTTGGGATTGTGCTAGAGGGGTCTGGTAGCGCTCTCAGCTCGTTTTTTTCATCGTTATTTTGGCCTTTTTGGGTTTGGTTGTTTTGAGTTTTGGTATGAGGTCATATTGGAGTTTTGTTGGGATAGTTCTTTCTCTGGGATCATGTTTTATGATGTTGGTTATTCTTGATAGTATGCTTTTGTTTTGATGGTTGTTGGAGATTTTTCATTGTCTCTTCCCTAATGATGATGATGTTATCTCTGGCATGGTCCCCAACCAAGGCATCCTCCTCTCAACTCTGCTTTGGCATCCCGGTCCAGTGCTCTCTTCCCAGTCGGTCGGGTGTGATGGTCTTGATAGAGGTTCTGGGAGGTGTTGTTTAAGCATCCTTTGGTCTTCAGTCGGGCCACTGGAATTTGATGTTCTCTCCTCACCAAAGGTTCTGAAGTCTAGTTTTGTTATGATACTTTTTACAGTGGAAGGGTGTTCAAATGGCAGGGATGCTGGTTTTTTTTGGGTGATGTCAAGGGTGTTTTTTGGCGTGTTGATGGTTGTTTTTTTATTTGGTGTTGATGATGGTGTTGAATTGTTTTTCTCGATGTTCTGATGTTGACTGGAATTTACTTTGGCAAAAGATGGTGCTGGAGACAATGACGCCACTCGGAGTGGAGGATAATGGTGATGTGGATGATGGTGATGAGACGATGGTGATGGTGACGGGATGTGATGATGGCGTCAGGATGTGATGATGGAGCGATGATGCTTTCATGCCATGACCTGACATGTCAGGCCTCGTTCCACACGGTGGAGTGGCCTGATTTGGTGTTACCAGAATTGAGGAGTCCTCAAAGCATGGTTTTAATTTCAAAAGTTTTCTCTGGCACGCAAATGCAGTGATCCTCGGGCTACTCACAGGATTTGTGGTGATCTTGTTTAATTGATATTCCAACGACTTGCATTTTGAATTTTTGGTTGGATTTTGAATTTTGAATTTTCTCATTGTGTTATGTTGAATTTTGTGTGATGATGTGCAGGTTCCCACTAACCCTAGAAGTGGCTTTATGGAAATTTAAAAAAAATGGAGGATAGTTGAATCTTGAAATTAATCACCAGGGAGTGGACACTATAATTAGATGTAGAGTAGTGTGTCTTGACAACCAACACTTATGTGGCTTGACAACCCAGATGGTGAGACAAATCTCTTGGAATAGTGAAAACACATACATAACTATATTGAGTGAGAAATTTTTTAATCTTAAATAAAATTTAATATAAAATATTAATGGGGAATTCGACCTCTATAAGAAGTCCTTTGGGTGTCTTGAGAGAGCATTCATAGGAAATTAGTAGTGATTTATCTTTAGTATTTCATAACTATTAGATAATATTTGGTGATTTAGTTGGAATCTGTATCCTAAATAAGTGTCACCGCTCTAGTAAAGGTGAGACTCTTTCTCACCAATTTTAGGTGAGGTGAACTTCAAACTCTATACTTGTCTGTCCCGCACACATTTTACTTCAATTTTACCATTTTCATTTAATTATTAATTATAAATTAATGTTATCCAACTCTTATCCCTAATGATATGACCTAGTACTAAATCAGTAGAGTATTATATGGAACTTGTGCACTTGTGGGGAGTGTGTAGTTTGTAACAATAAATTAACATCAAGCACAGTTGGTACTATTTCTAGGGATATGACCTGTGTTTTTTGGAAAAAAATAATTAAATAAAAAAAATCAGATAATTTAAAAATATAAACAAAATATCATAAAATCTTCAATGTTTACATATTTCATTGAATTCATTATCATATCTTGTTGATAGTATTATTTGTGTATTATTATCCATTTCAAAAAAAATCACTTACATTGTGAATTTCAGTGTGTGATATTTATGTTTACATGATATGGAAATTCTTGAGTGTAGGGATCAATTAGATAACATTTTCCAAAAATTTGTTAATTTTTTATATCTATCTTATCATTTTGATGAATCCAAACTGAGGAAACTAATGGGAGATCATGTCTAGAGAATATAAGTAAAAGAAAGAAAGGTTTCACTTAAGATAGTTTGAGGTTGTGAGGATCAAATAATACCCATGGAATCAACCACCATTATTGTTATACCCTCCTTGTACATGAACTAAACAACTTTCATAAAAGATGAGGTCAACATACTTCTATATTTCACTTGATATGGTAAATTCCAAGGGAATTTTGCTACAATTGATATTTTTGGATGCTATTAAAGGACCTTACAGGATAAAAAAAGAATTTTTCATACTAAGGTATAGAGAAGCATCTGGTATACAATGGTTCTAGTTAATGAATCTACATCCCCCTTCTAATTAGGGATTTATTTCCAATGAATCCTAGTTGAAGGGCTTTAAATTCACACACTAGTTAGGTGGAAACCCAACATTTTGGGGATTTTCTCTTTATTTTATTCATTTTAATTTATTTTATTTTTATTAAGTTTGTTTACTTTTCCTTTTAATATATACCTACTTGTTTTGAATCCCCTAAATTTCATTTACAGGACCATGTAGTCTTAATAAGGCTTAAGAAGAGATGAACACCCACACCCACTACCAAAGAAGGAGTTTTATACATATTTAGTGGGCCTTATTCTTTCCCATTTTCTTTTATACTCCGTTATATCATGTCCTTTAATTGTATGCATTAATATTGGATACATATATTATTTAAATTCATTAGATATATATTTTATATTAAGTATGGGGGGATTGGCAGCATGTGTACCCGCAAAAAACATGTTATTTTTTTGTTCTAGGAGACATGTTTCTTAGGATCGGCATTAATAATTTGGTTTAAATATCATATTGATTTTTAATCTATAAATGAAATGGGAATTTATGAATTATTAAATTAGCATAATGTGTTGGATTATGAAATCACAACTTCAGCGAGTTGATAAGTTTTTAAATTGAATAAATCTTAAACATTCGGTTTAAAACTTTAATTGATATGAAAATTTCTTAAAGTGGTATACAGAATGTAAAAAAATCAGTTTTATATTTTAAAATATGGTTTGGGATAGAGTGTGTCTAATAAATGTGTATAAAAAAGTACACAAATAAATCCATGAATAATAGTAAAAATCTATCTGATAGTGGACTATCCACATTACTTCCACACCTTAGTTATCATAAATAGTCTCAAAGGGGTTTCGGTTATTGGAATTTCTTATTTTAGGATTAGCTAAACTCAAATTTGAATAATAATATTTTTAAAATATAAAGGTCCAATGTTACTTCCAAGCCCTGGTTATGACACCTAACCTCTAAATATTCTTTCTGATTATAATATTTTAGTTCTAAACTTACATAATTCATGCTTAAATAAGTTTTTTTATATAATGGATTTATAAAAAAATGAAAAAACAAATATGGTGTATGTATGCCCAACCATAGGAGAGAATGGAGGATGAGGATGTGAATAAAAAGATTCATTGTTTTTAATCATAAAAATTCATGTAAATTCATTATTCTCTATATCAAAAAGAGGATGATGATAAATCTTATTATATATTGATATACTTTGTGATAATTTTGAGGTTGATGTTGGAGGAAACAAATCTTTTAAGTATGGGGGTATGTGATTAGCTAATAATTATTGTAATTTTTCCTTTCTTTTTTAGGAATAATTTATTTTATTTAATTTCAAAACCTCTAGTATTTAATTAAGTTACAGTATTTTTGGGTTTTATAAACACATTTTAGAAAACATATTTGAATAATCAACTTTCAACATATATTTTTACACAGAAACACATATATGTTTGATGATGAGGTACCCTATAAATTATGTTATAACAATAAATTTATATTTTTGTACATATTTAAAAATCAATTTTTTTGTTGTGTTTAATTATTAGTTCAATGTATATAAGTTACATAATTAAATATATTTTTTTATTAAATTTTTTATTTTAATAATAATTTTTTTATTTATTTTATTATGTGTTAATGTATATTAACTTAAATGTATATCCAAAAATTATATTATTTATGTATATAATTATTTAATGTGTAAATTATTTTACTATAACTTAGTTTTATTCTTTATTTTAAATTAAATTATATTTTGGTTACTTTTAAAATTAGACTTAAATTTAGTTTATAAGTTATCAATTCATTAATTAATATTTATGATATCCATATTGTGTAAATAATTTTTTAGGTATATATTTTATTAACAAATTAAATTATTTATAAATTAATCTAATTAAATAATATTTAATTATTAAAACAATAACTTATATTTAAAAACTATATAATCTAACATTTATTTTTAATGTATTAGGAGTATTGGTTTTATTTTATTTAATTTTATCATAAAAGTTGTATTATTTTCAAGGAATGTGAATGATGTACAAGAGGGAGATGAAAGCAACACTATCTGTATCACTATAAAGGAGTATGATGGAGGAATATCACCAACTATGATACAAGACACACCTTATGGATGATTGATATCAGTTGTAAAATGTTACTAAAATCTAAGGAAGAGGTTAAGCTAGCCTCGAAGAAATAAGAAAATGCATTATGAAGGATAAAGTATATATTGAAATAAATTGGTATCAAACTACATCTGTTATCCATCCAAATTTTCATCTAGAAGAAATGCACATCATGTTTATATAATCAAGTATAGTAAACTAATGCCAAGATACCTAAAATACCATTACAACAGACACCACATAAAAACAACACCACCACCTTAGATCCCAACTCAACCTATCCAAGTGAAGTAGCTAGTTGTACCAGTTCCTTAAAGATCTCCTAATCAAGATGTCATTTTTTTTGTCACACCGGATCACCGAATCAACTGATGAGCTGAGACAAACTAGCTACACCATCCTATGTCTGATGTGCAAATTGCATGTCCCTGTAGTTGATCTTTTAGTAATAGTTGATATACATGTTGTACACACCCTACTATTATAGATTGTGTGATATTCAGCATTACCCTTTATTAGAACTAGCTAAAAGTGATGATAAATGGGGGTCTTCATCAACATTAAAAACAACATTGATTAAGGTACCCACTTTCTCAATGCTAAAAAAGAATTGAAAAAAGTTGTATTTTATAAAAAATATATATATATCCTTAAAAATCACATATTAATATATAAATATATTTATATTGATATAAATATAATATATTTTATTATTTATTATTTATATAATACTAAATATACATTTACACTTAATATATGAGATATTTAGTGAAAATGGATTATAAGATAATTAGGAAAAATTACATATTATTAAAAATCATATTTAATATAAAAAATACTTATATTAATATATATATATATATATAATTTTTTAAAATTTAACTTATATAATACTAAATATGTATTTATAAGTCATATTTAATATAAAAATATATTTATATTAATATATCATATATTTAGTGAAAATGGTTTATAAGTTAATTAAAAAATAATATTAATTACAAAATTTAATGATTAATATTAATAGACATTTAATAACATTTTTTATATCAATTTCATTTGTTTTTTAAATTTTACATAAATATAAAATAATAAATATTGAACTATTAATTAAAAATATTAACTAAATATGTATTTTCACTTAATATGTCATACAATAATTTCACACATATATATACAAAATTAATTCAATTTTATAGAGATAAACATACAAAGAGAATAAGTTGTTAATATTATCATTTTATATTTTTATTTATTAATATTTAATATTTAATATATTATGTTTTTAATTATTAAATTTTATTTATTTTTTAAATTTAAATTTAATATTTAATATTTATTAATTTTTAATATATATATATATATTTATATATATTATTTTTATTATTAGTAATTTCATTAATAAAGTTTTTAAATTTTGTGTAATTTAGTCTTTTTTAATTTTTAATTGCTTAATATTTTTTGTAATTTTACTCATTTTAAATATTTATTTATACATATTTATTGATTAAAATTTAATTTTTTTAATGCAGTTATAATTTCCATAATTAATATATGTATTCATTTTTATTTTAACATATATTCATTTTAAATTTTTTTAAATTTATATAATTAATAACTCTTATTAAATTTTTTTGTATTTTTTAAATCTATTCATCTTTTAGTAAAATTTTTATCATTTTTAACATTCAATAATTTAATATTATTTATTCATTAATAATGGTAAGTATTTTTTATTTTTTTATAATTTATTCTTTTTAAATATTTTTTCATTTAATATTTTTTGTAATTTATTCATTTTTATAGTTTTATACATAATTTTTTCATTAATATTTTTAATATTTTTAATATAGAAATATATTCATATTAATATATATATATATATATATATCAATATATAATATTCCCTTAAATATGATTTATCAAACTTGTGTTATATATATATGTATGTATGTATGTGTGTATATGTATATACATTAATTTCACACACACATATACATAAATATATTATGTTTTTAATCAGTACATTTTATTTTTTATATATTTTTTTATTTAACATATATTATTTATTATTTTTTATTATTTTTTCTAGTTTATTCATTTTTAATATTATTAATTCATTTATTGTTGAATTTTTCTTGTTTCTCGTGGCATTGTATGTGCCCCTTTTTATCATTGTAATCCCCTCTCTCTTCTTTTCTTTTGTACTTTCTTTTTAATAATAAATTGTTTGAGACCATGGATTTAATCCATGGTTGGCACCATTCTAAGTAATAATGTTAATTATTTTTTAATATTTTTTAAAATTATTTTGTATTAATTTTTACTTGTTTAATATCTTTGTGATTTTATACTTTTTAAATATTTATTTATACATGTTTATATTCTTAATATTTAATTTTATTAATATGGTTGTAATTTATATAATTAATATTTATTCATTTTCATTTTAACATATATTCATTTTTAATTATTTTCAATAATATATATAATTAAGAACACTTTCTTAGTTTTTAATAATTTTTTAATCTATTGATTTTTTTAATTATTAAATTTTACTCTTTTTTAACATTCATTCATTTAATTTTATTTAATATTATTTATTCACTAATAATGTTAATTATTTTTTACTTTTTTTAATTCATTCATATTTAATATTTATTCCTTTAATATTTTTATAATTTATTCATTTAAAAAATTTATTTATATATATTTATTCATTAACATTTAATGATTTTAATATGTTTTTGATGTATATATTTATTTTGTATTTATATTTATTTTAATATATATTCATTTTTAATTTTTTAAATAATTTATATGATTAATAAAACTTATTTGTTTTATAATATTTTTGAACTCTATTAATTTTTTGCTATTAAATTCCACTCATTTAAAACATTCATGCAATTAAGATTATTTATTCATTAATAATGTTAATTATTTTTTACTTTTTTATAATTTATTCATTTTTAATATATATTCACTTAATATTTTTGTAATTTATTTTTATATGTTTTTATCACCTCTTAAAAAATATTAATAAATATAGGTTCTAGTAGTGTTAAAATAAAAAATATTGATATAAACAACATTTATCAACGCTAAATTTTTTGCATTGATAAAGATATTTTTTAACAGTGCTAACTTTTAACACTAATAAATGTAGGTTTTATCAATGATTTTTATTTTAGCATTGATAAAATGTGTCTTTATCAATGATTTTTGGAAAGTGATCTAGTCTTTTAAAATAAACCCTAACATAACCTCACTCACACGCGTCATTCAACCTCTCATGAAACTCAAACTCTGTCATCGCTCCCCCTCGAACTTCTCAAACAAATTGGCCCTCTCAAAAACAAATGTATGTGATTCTTTATACTCCTTCATAGTTGATCTTTCATTGTTTCACAATTTTTAGTTCTTCTTTTCACTTGTACCATACCACCCCCATTCCCCTTTGTCTATCGGTATCATGGTGTCCTGACCTAGTGGAACGATCAAGACCATCAAGTTTTCGATTACCCAGGTTTGATTTAGCAAATTCCTTCATGGTTCTTTGTTGGTCGATGATCTACAAAGGGTTTGGATACTCAAGTTTGGGTGTTTAAAATTTTTCAAGTCTCTAAGTGGATGTTTCATGTTTATCTTCAAAAATTTCAGCATTAAAATAATCTTCTAAAATCTTAGAATCTCTCCCCCTCCCATATTTTTTGACTATTATGAAAATTCCTATTTATTTTTAGGGTTAAAATACTCTAAATTAGTGTGTGGGTGTTTTGGAATCTGATTTTAAATATAAAATAAAATTTTTTCAATTGTAAATTTAAAGTAACAAGATTTATTTTCAAAAAATATTTGAATCAAAATATGAAAAATAGTGAGCTTCTTGGTAACCCCCACCCAACAATGATGCCAATTTATCAGTGGAAATTTTATCACTAATTCATAATCGAAATACTTTTTACTTACAAATACAATATTTTTATCCTCAGTTGTCTCTCAAAAAGGTTTATAATTGAGTTATTTTTTACTTAAATGGTTAATTGATCTAAAATTAATAAAATTGGATTTATTGAAAATAGATTTATGGTGTAATTCAAAATGGTAATTTTTATTGTAAATGAGTCTAAAAACAATGATTTTAGAATAATTAAAAATAATTGAAAGAGTGATAGAAGTTTGAAAAGGAAAGAATTGATCTTTTGATGAAAGAAAGAACAAGATTTAGAGTGGAGACCTTTAACATGTTTAAGCTATAAAGTTCCTCTTCTGAATTATTCAAAATATTTCTTTCAATAATTGATTTTCAGTACTTAATCCATAATTATGAAATAGGCACTGATATGGTTAAAATTGAAGAGATTATTTACCATAATCACAATGAGAATTATATTTCTTTTAGTAATATTGATTAAGTAATCAACAATCACCGATAATAATAGTTCGATGGAATCTTAACTATTTTCACAACCTCAATTGAGTGTGAAGATATTTAAATAGTTTGTAAATAATTTAAACCATTCTTATTCAATTTTGGATTCTCAAAATAAAATTCAACTTTAAATAACATTTCAATCAAACATATTCAAACAAATGGTGTAACATGAAACATAAATTAAATTATTTGGGAAGAAAAAAACAAAAAAAAAATTTCAACTAATTGTAAACATTCCCAAAATAAAGAATATGAGAGTATATAAAAGAAAGTTGAATATTTCACTCTATCTCTCCCAAGTTTATGTCATCGGAGGGTTATCCAAACATGTACACACAACAACTTTTATCCTTTTTTCATTATAACATTTTTTTTCATTTCTTCTTTGATTTTCCAAAGTGGGTATAGATTTTCTCTTAGAAATTAATCAAATTTATTATAAGTATCAATAAATTTATCCTTTGGTTATGAAGATTTCGTACTTATTTAATACAAAGGATTTATATATTTACACACAAATATGTTTATACACATAAATATACACAATTATATATTTACACTAAAATTATGATACTTTGTTTACATATCAATGTATATATACATTATATGCTTTCCATAGGTGTATGTATTTATTTTTTGTACAAAATGAATATTTTTGAACCAAATAGGATGGATATGAATCATAAATGGATGGATGTTAATCATATGACATAGGAGTATAAGAATGGAGTTAAAGATTTTATCATGTTTTCAACAGAGAATACATACGGCCCTTCTCAAATCCTTTGTTTATATTTAGGTTGTTTTTATTCAATAAGAATTCATCCAGAAGAGTTGGTAGAACATTTGATTTATCATGGAATAGATTGAAACTATAAATGTTGGACTAAACATAAGGAAAAATTGAATCTACATATAAATAGGGATGATAGTATTATTTATAGATCATTGGATATGAATACTAGTGTAAAGGATGTTGGAGATCATATGTAAGAAAATATAGTGGAAATTAATGATGAACTTTGTGAGGGTATAAATTTGTTTGAGTAGTTAAATAGTTGTGAAAAAGAGACCATTATATATTGGTTTCACTAAATATATAAAATATTCAGTTATATTAAAGTTATATAATTTGAAATCTAGTAGCAAATAGAGTGACACTATTGTTACAAAATTACTTGGTATCCTGAATGATATGCTACAAGAAGAAAATGAGATTCCTTTTTTGAACATATGATGAAAAATGAATGCTCTGTTCAATGGTTCTCATCTCTAAAAAATAAATTCCTCAAAAAATGATTGTATGTTGTTTCTTAAGGACCATGAATCTCTTGTAAAATCCCCTAAGAGTGAAATGGATTGATACAAGAAAGATAAATCAAGTCCTTCGAAAGTTGTATGGTAATTTACTATCATTGTAAGGTTTAGAAAACAATATAGACGTTAGAAAACAATTATAAAATTAACATGGCACACAAATATAAAAATTGAATATGGGAAACTACATCACCCAGTGGACTTTGCTCAGTGGAAGGAAATTTATTATGATCATCTTAAATTGGAAAACGAGTCAAGAAACCTCCATCTTTCATCCAATGTAACTTTTTTATTTTAAAACACTTTTAAGGGAAAAGTGAGAACCCTCAAAACTTACCAGTTTAAGCACCAAAAGATACGGCAGATTTGTTGAAGAATAGTTTGAGTTGGTTGGAACCAATCTCCCAAAACAATATCCAAGGAATAGAATTTACCTGAGTGTTTGGGTAGTCCTTTAATATTCCTTCATACATATGCACCATGTTTTCCAAAGATTTCCTATATTCCTCCTCGTTAATCTTCCCCATGTTGAAGCCTATAAGAAGAATGTATACATGCTTATCAATCCACTCGCCTTACTCTTTTTTAGTGGTCACGCGAAGCGATATCAGCTTCTTTGGTGCCTTAATATCCAGAGCTTCCTCTACCATTTCTTCATCTGAGTGCATTAGTAGATCCATGTGTTCCAGAATTGAGGATATCTTCCGCTGAGGGTCTTTATTAGATCATGTCTCACACTACTACTCAGGGTCCATCATCTCCTTATCACCTATGGGAATGATAGGGTCAGTATCCTCACATCCTTTAGACACAAGGTCATTGGAGATGTCAACCACCTCATGCTTGTCATAACCTTTGCACCTGTTCAAGGGGGTGATGCATCCACTTGTAGGATCCTTTAGGGGAAACTTACCCTTGTTTTCGGATCTAGTAATAGGAGGAATATGAAGTTTGGAGTAATCATTCCTACTTCACGCCCTCCATTTTTTCATAATGAAGCCGTCAGAATCCATAATCATGTTCTTTCCCTTCTGCAAAGAATATCTAAGATAGTTCTCCATAATGACCAATTCCTTGGACTCAACAGATTCTGAAGTCTCATCCATTTCCACTTGAGAAGATTCTACATTCACCAAGGGGCCCTCTCCATGATCCACCCCTTTTAATTCCTCACTATCATGGAATTCCTCTTCTCTTTACACTATAAACCATTTTTGATGAGTCAAAATTCATCCCCCATATTTAACCTTCTCAACATAAGAAATTCTAGACTGCGTGACCTACTTTGATTTGTCTGAAACTCATGTTTGTTCATAGCCTCAACCTATAAATTGGAATTTCACTATTGTTTCCTCCAGTACCAAATAATGGGAATTATCACCAATGTCTTGGTCCTCATAGACAACCCCAGTCACCGCATATTAATTGGTTATAATTAGTGGAGCTATTTGCATTACCTAGGAAGCATCCAGGTGGACCTCCCTTTCCTCATGCCCAATCCCTTACTAGTCCAGTCCCACATTCTTGTTTACCCCATCATTCTCAAAATTTCACACCCCGCTATCACATAGAGGTTAAGAAACTACCTTATACGATCATGACATACTCAAATCACATTTCAACCGATGAAAAATTTTAGTGACCCTAAGGTTAACCTGAGAAAATAGAGATGTCTTCCGATGAACAGTGACTTCTTCACATATGGGCCTAGAAATAGGAGAAATAGTGAAATCATCCCCTAACCATTGTCCACCATTTTCAGCTTCTTCCCTGACTACAATCCCATCAAAGCCTGGGGGAGGGCCACTGGCCTCGGAAGTCGACCCCATAGAGCCTGCCTTCCTCATTGGAAATAAGAAGACATATGCCCAAGATGAAAGCATTATGAATAGAAGTGCATCAAGGACTCAAACACAACAAGTTACTTCTGCCGAAACTCCTCTATAACTAAAATCCAAATCCATATAACTAGAGGTTTAGATACATTGACTTCAACACATATACGGGGAGAAATTGCATGACAAACAACACTGGTTCTCGAGTCCTAACAGAGATATCTACTAAACCAGTTCCCCAGTATGCGGATAACAGAGGGGGTCTGAAAGGGGAGTGGGATCTCAAGAAATCTTACCCACATAGTAGTTTTCGGAGTGTCCCAATTCATATTAAGATCAAAATACCATCTAATCATATGAAAGTTGAAGCCGTAACAAGATGAGGATCCCCATACCATGCAAAGATCATGTCTTCCGATGATGAGAAACGAATCATGATATGTTGCTTCTCGAGGAGACCAATCATCACCCATTCCTTAGTCCCCCAATAAGCAAAAAAAAATCTATCTAAAACATCAATCAATGGGTGCCATAAGCTGAAATGAGTGACCAAGGTCTGGATATGGAGAGTTGAAGCATCATTAAATTTGGAGATTGAAATCTCGAGCTAAGGTAAGTCGTCGTGAAGATCCCAGACCTTAGGTAAAATCACAATTTTGGGGAATATAGGTATGCATTTGGGATTAGATAATGGGATGAAAGAGTTCACAATGAGAGCCATGTTTTTCAGGATGAAAATTGACTTCCCTACTTATGGAAAATTTTTAGGCTATGTCATTAAAGTAATGTTGAGATGTCCAATTTTTTAAATAATGTACAACTTAATTGGGTTAAAACATTCCTCAAAGACAGTGTTTTTAGAACATCACATATTTTTTCCCAAAAACATAAATACCAATCCTAAATGACATCATTAAGTGGAAATATAGAACAATTTGTAGCACCATCTCTACTAACTGGTGATTAACTATTTGATAAAGTAAAAGATATTTACATTTTTTTCAAAAAATGTTTATTGAAAAACCTTACAAAATTTTATTATAAAAAGATATCAGTTTTCTTAGAATTAATGTACTAGAATTATTTGTACTCCATACACTTTATTGATTTCATGAACATGGAAAAATATATATTTGATAGTGTTGTTGGAATGTTACTAACAAAAGAGAAAATTAAACCTAGTTTGGACATGGTTGAAATAAGGATAAGGGAAGAGTTGGCATTGGTGAAGGGTGATAGATGAACTTTTCTTCCTCTAGTAGCTTACACTCTATCCAAAAAAGAAAATTTTCAATTTTTAGACTTCATTAATGGTGTCAAAATTCAAGAGGGGTATTCATTAAATATCAATAATGTTGTTCCAATGACTAATTTGAAGTTACATGGTATAAACTCACATGATTTTCATGTTTTGATGCAATATTTAATGTTTGTAGCTATATATTGCATTCTGCCAAAAAATTTCTAACATGCATTAACTATAATTTACTTATTTTTCAAATCCATGTGTAGTAATGTTATAAACCTAGTGAAGTTTCCAATCATGAATAAGGAAGTTGAAATCATATTATGTGAAGAGATGTTTTTCCCACCTCCATTCTTTGATATGATGGCCCGCCTAATGGTTTACTGGTTAGAGAGATTCAACTATGTAGTACTATACATTACAAATGGATGTACCCCATTGAATGGTATATAAAGATTTTAAATGGGTATATTTGGAATCTAAGTCATCTAGAAGTTTGTATTATACAGTGGTATATTGTTGAAGAATCTGTTGAATTCTATACTGATTACCTATCAGATGTTGATAGAATTTCTCTCCCAAAATCTCATTATAGTGGATACCTTATGGGTGAAGAGATTTCCAAAATAGAAATTGTTACAATTACCATTGAAGAGTGGGAACAAGATTGCCTTTAAATTTTATATAATAGTGAAGAGGTTTATCCATATATTGAAGACCAAAAAGTAATTTTTAGACATTTAAACCCATAAAGGGCTAAAGTATGGATACCAAATACACATAATAAATAGTTTAGAGGATGGTTTTGTGATCATATTTCTAATTATTTATTTAAAAATACAAATTCAATTGTTGAAAAACTTTGATTTCTAGCCAGATGACTAAATGTAAATATATTTTCTTATAATAGTTATGTAATTGATGGTTATATGTTCTATATGAAGTAATAATATTGATGAAGTGTGATGAAAAATATAAGAGTCAAGCTTGGGGTAGAAGCAATGTACATATCCAATTACATGGATAGAAACCCAATTTATTTGAATATTTCATACTTTAGTATCATTGAACAAATATATGAGTTGTATTATGCAATATTTCAAGTGATTATTTTCTTTTACAAATGGTTTGACAACATGAGTGTAATTAAATCTAATTAATTATGCTTTGTGAAGGTGAATATTATTTTAAAAAGGTATAAGAATGAACTGGTCATAATTTCATCACAAGTAGTGAAATTATTTTATATCCTAGGTCCAACAAATAGAAATTGGTCAATTTTTATGTTGGAAACTAAGAAAACTACAGGGTCAGATAAAAAATCAATTTAGGATGAACCTTGAATTGAGAGATCATAATCATTCCAAATCCACTTCCATCCCACTTTAGGTTTTATGGAAGGAATCTCGTGTAAATAAGGGGGGAAACTAGTTGATTAAAACACACAAGCGATATGGGAATCATGTGTAAGTATGACATAATAGTAACTTTTTATGATTTATAATAGTATTACATAAAAATATCTATTTGTTTTTTTATGTTTTTATATGATTTAGACATAAGAATAATCATCAAAAATATCTAAAGAACAACTAATTTTAGTATCTTTAATTCAGATAGAACAATATAGACACAAAATAGGTGAATGTTTTTTGGGTCACCTCAAACATATTTAAAGAAGAATAAGTTTCAAGGAGATATATATGATATAATTAAAGGAATTTTGGAACAAGTAGATGCTTTAAAAGATATTATTTTTTAGTCTAGTTTGGTGGAAAAATATATGTGAAATGGTCAAATTGAACCAATAGTAGAAAAATGATCAATACATGAAAATCCACATGACCCCACTAGCTTTGAGACTATCCATTACCCTAGACCACCTGCATTACCTGAGGTAATAAATTTTTCATAAAACTTTCTATAAAATTTGAATCAAAAAAATACCAATAACTTTATATTACTAAAATTATACAAAGTGAAATTTTATATGATTTATATCTATTAGTACCCACCCATCCCCTTGTTGTAAGGGGTATGGTGAAAAATATAAAATGAGAAATGATACATAATAAACAACTCCCAAAATATCATGTGAGAATGTGTATTGAAGTGGATAAAATAGTTGGTAGTAGAGATGCATGTTCCTTTTGATGACCTATATGTCACTATGGTCAATAATTCTATTGTAAATTTCATAGGATGGATGTTTAATCTTATAAAGATAAATGGTGATAACGAGGTGTGTCCATTATAAGTTTTTTCAAATGAAAAACCTTTAACATATGATGAAAAAAGTTTTAAATCAGGTATGGTATTATAGATGGAAAAAAATTAATGGGAAACAAAAGGTTGGATAAAGACAATCCAGTGGATCAATCGAGAAATCAAAAGGACCTTCTGAGAGTACCTTCATTCCACCAATTCCAATACCACATATATTAACATTGAAATTCCCTGAATATACAACATTAAAATATGGAAATGTGTCCTACATTTAATATGAATAAGAAATATTTGGAGAGTGAATTACATATGTGATTGGTATTGAGTGTATAAATGAAATTATCAAGTTTGAATGGCTATGATATTTAGTTGTGAATGCATAAATTAGTTATATTTTTATCATCTTTTTTTCCAAAAATTGATCTATTATATTCATTATAGTTAATAACTACTCATATTTTCTACAAATGTGTATATTAAAACTATATAAATTGAAAACCCTAAGAAATACATTTTGTAATCATTAATCCTGTTATCATTTATATGCTGGAATTTAATTTGAATATGGAAGAAATTGATAAAAAAAGGATTAACCAAGTGTGTCACTTGAAAATAAAATAATAGATGATAAACTCTTCTATATTCCTGAAATGTAGGGGTAAAACTCTATAATATAATCATATAAAATATATTTTTATTTTTCATTAATTATTTTTTTTATTTTTTCAAGAATTATTAGATGCTCATCACAATCAATTCAAATACCCTAAATGTTTAGTTTTTATATCCAAAGAATGGATTTAAAATAAATCTACCACACATGATGTCCATTGTGAAATTTTAATGCACTAAAATCAACATTTTATAGATACACTTCAAATTATATGTTTTAGTTTATTTTTTAATAAGAAATTTGTTATGATAGGTTGATATATAAATATAATCTAAATCGTGGTATGTGTACAGTGACTGAACACAAGAAACATATGAATTTCTTAAAATGGAGAAATATTAAGGTATATATGGTAATATCTACCGATCATAATATATTTCATTACAATTTACTAATTTTATCCAATGTTTATATAGTGTCTGAAACAAAATAATGACAATTATTGTGAATATTAAGTTTATAAATTTATGAAAGATATCATATACCATCAACAAACTAGCATCCTCAAATAGGTATTTATAAAGGTAATTATAATTTCATTTAAAATATTTTTTAATTGTTTGTCTGCTTATATTTTCTCAGTACTAATGGGACTAAAAATAGTCAATGTACTCAAAAAAAGAAATATATTTGTTTAGATATGAGTGGTCAGATTACAAGACATCAAAATGTTTTCTAATATTAAGTTGAGTTGATTACCTATTATGTTTGTGATATAGTGCATAATATGGCCTTAGAGATATATTTGGGATGTGGATAATTTTTTCCATAATGATTAGATATTATTTTTCCAAAAATAAATTCATATAGTACTGGAAATCTATTGTTCGTACTTTTATTCTAATCCTACATTTGCAATTTCCATACAAAATTTTTTCTAAATTTTATACTCCTATCATTCTAAAGTAATTTGAACCCCAACATAGTTTTTATTACCCTCTTGAGTAAGGATATAGAGTTTATGATCCTCCCCCACTTGTGGTTTCTCCACCTAATGAAAATTGTATGAAATTTTTGATTAAGGGTGTTGAAAATTTAGCATCCCATTTTGTTAAAATATTTGGGGACCTATCCAGTAAAAACACTAATCAAACCCTCTATTTTATTTTCTTTATAGTGGAGATGTACATGATTATTATGAAAGGAAGCTACGGGAGTATCAAAAAAATCATCTTGATAAAAATACAAATCTTTATGGTAAATAATTTTAAAATATGTTGAACATTTAAATCCACTCTCTTATTCTACAGATATAGTCCAGCTATAATTCAACCTTTCATATATGTTTACTAAACCTGCATAATATATGAGTACTTCAATCTTCCTATTGTTACTATAATTTTTAAATTCTTATAAAGGGTACATTCTCATTCCCCAATTGACCATGCATTTCTTTTCAACTGTTCAATAATTTCTTTCCTCTAGGGGTTGTGGTGAGTTTTTAGAAACTAAAAAGCCTTTTGGTGATGACCATAAAAAGAAATAAATATTTAAGCTATTTCTAAAGGAAAATTATCACAGAGGGTTCATATGATATGATGGAAAGAGGTAAATGGTTCAATGGTCCTTCTACCTATAAATATGAAGACATGTTTCCAACTCCTGGGATGAATTTCGCCCTTGTAGGTGTAGCGGTGTGTGACTTAGTACGGTTTTTATTTATTTTAATAAATATTTGTGCCTTTTATTTATTTATTTCTAGTAATTTATTCAGGATGGTGTTCCTTATGGTCCAAAAACTCTAGGTTAACAAGGATTAAGATTTATAAATAAAGAAACCTTTCCCAAAATGAGAGGATTTTTTATGGTATCCTTCTCCTATTCTATACAAGCTATTTGATATCAGTGACCTTTTTCTAGGGAAGGTACTTCCAAGATCCTAAATTCATCATTTTCATTTTTTGTCTTGGTTTATTTTTATTTTTTTGTAAAAATGTTCTTGATACTTTAAGAAAAATATTTATAATTCATTTTTTATGTGTATAAATCAACCCCACATAAATTAGATACACAATGTGTTCGATGTGACTCAAAGTGTATTTTTTCACATTAAAAAAGTGTCATTTTACTCAAAACATGTGTCACATGGTCAAAATAGAGGATACGGGATTATATTGTCTTTATACCTTAGTAAAATGATCCATAATTCATTTATGACATATAGTAACTGGTTGCATATAAATCTAACACATGCTTTCCCTGGTTGGTCTCCAAGTGTATCTTCGTAATAAAAAATTTCATTTTAGTCTAAAAGGAGATTTACATAGCCAAAACTGAGCAAATGAGATTTTATTATCTTGATAATTTAAAAAAAGATCCAAAATTCATTTTTGACATATAGAAATTTAATACATGTCAACCTGGCACATGATGTGATTTGTATGAATCAAAGTATGTGTTTTCGCATTAAGTGTATAATTTTACACTAAAACACATGGCATGTGGCCAAAACTAAGTAAAAAATATCAGGTAGTATTTAATTTTAATTAAAATGATATATAATTCATCTTTGATTTGTAGTAATTGACCATACATAAATATGACACACAATGTTGCTGGTATGACTCAAAGTGCGTGTTTTCAATATAAAAGTATCATTTTAGTTTAAAACTTGCATCACATTGTGAAAACCAAGGAGGTGAGCTCATATTTTTTTCAAAATTTATTAAAATGGTCTATAATAAATTTTTGACATGTAATAATCAATTTTACATCAATTTAACACACGATGCATCCAATATGACTTAAAGTGTGTGTTTTCACATTAAAGAAGTGACATTTTACTCTAAAGCATGCACCACATAGATAAAACTAAGAAAAAGATATCATATTATCATGATACTTTAGTAAAAAATACATAACTCGTTTTTGACATTTTGAACTTGATTTAATGTCGGTCTGAAACATAATGTGTCTGACAAGACTCCAAGTGTGTGTTCATAATAAAAATGTCATTTTAGTCTAAAACACGATTCATATATATATAACTGAGAAAATGAGATATGATTTTTATGATAATTTAGGATAATCATAAATAATTCATTGTGACTTTTATGAATCATCCACACATCAGTCTTACTTATGATGTGGTCGGTATGACTCAAAGTGTGTGTTTTTACATTAAAAGTTTCATTTTACTCTAAAACATGTGTCACATATCCAAAACTGAGTAAATGAGATTATAATATATTAAATATTTTGGAAAATGATACATAATTCATTTATGAAATGTAAGAATTGAATTCACATCAATCTGACACACGATGTGTCTAATATGACTCAAAATGCGTGTTTTTAATATAAAAATTTCATTTTAGTTTAAAACGTGTGTCTCATTGTCAAAACTGAGAAAATGATCTTTTATTATTTTAAAAAAAATATTAAAATGATTCATAATTTATTTTTGATGTGTAGGAATCAACCACACATCAATTTGACACACAATGTGTCCAATATGACTCAAAGTGCATGCTTTCGCAAAAAAAATATCATTTTACTCTAAAACATGCATAGCATGGACAAAACTGAACAAATGATCTCATATTGTCTTGATACTTTAGTACAATGACAAATAATTAAATTTTTATGTGTAATAATTGATTGAATATTAATCAAACACATGATGTTCCTAGTAGGACTCTAAGTGTGTGTTCAAAATAAAAAATGTCATTTTAGTTTAAAATATGTTTTACATAGACAAAACTAAGTAAAAGAGCTCATATTGCCTTGATAATTTAGTAAAATGATTCATGATTAATTTTTTATGTTTTTGAATCAACCACACATAAATTCAATTAACGATGTGGCTGGGATGACTCAAAGTGTGTGTTTTCACATTAAAAAGTTTCACTTTTCTCTAAAACAATTTTCACAAATCCAAAAGCAAGAAAATGAGCTCATATCATCTTCATACTTTAGAAAAATGGTCCATAATTTATTTATTTTGTGTAGGAATCAAATTCACATCAATCTAACACATGATGTTCCTGGTATGACTCCAACTGCATGTTCACAATAAAAAATGTCATTTTAGTCTAAAATGCAATTCACAAAGACAAAATTGAGAAAACAAGATTTGATTGTCTTGAAACTTTATAAAAACAATCCATAATTCATTTATTATGTGTAGTAATTTAATTCATGTTAATTGGACACATGATGTTTTCATTATGACTCAAAGTTCATGTTTTCACATTAAAAGTGTCATTTTAGTCTAAAACATGCATCGCATAACCAAAACTGAGAAAACAACCTCAAATTGTCTTGATAATTTAAAAAAAGATCCATAATTTATTTTTGACGTTTAATAATTGACTACACATCAATCTAACACATTATGGGTTTGGTATGACTCAAATGGTGTGTTCTCACATTAAAATTTTCATTTTACTCTAAAACAAACATCATGTATCCAAAACCAAGAAAAAACTTGGATTGTCTTGATAATTTAGTAAAATAATATGTAATTCATTTTTTATGTGTATGAATTGATCTCATGTCAATATGGCACACAATGTGGCTGGTATGACTCAAAGTACATGTTTTCATATTAAAAGTGGCATTTTAGTATAAAACACATGTCACGTGGACAAAAATGATTAAATAATCTTGGATTATCTTGATACTTTAGGAAAACTGATAATATCATTAATAATATAATTAATAGTGTAACTAATAATATCATTAATATATTTTGTAATTAATAATATAATTCATCATATGTGTATTGTATATAACATTACAATTATAAGTTTTTTATTTTTTATAAAGTGTTACTAAAATAAACATTAGTTTTATTGGAGGGAAATTATTTTGTATAGAGGTTGGTTGATCATTGGAAAAAGCCTGATATAAGAGTATGGTTATTATTGGGTTGTAATATTTTGATTAATTATAAATATTACATCAATATAAATATATTGTATGAAATTATTTAATGTAAATTTTGAATTCAAATGATAGCGCAATGTAATATTTGTTTTGAAATTGTGTTTAATTGTAATATTTAAACTCTTTTCTATATACTTTGATAATTTATGGGTTTGTTTTAGGGATGATAAAGGGATTCATGTCTGCAGTAGCTGGTATAGCCTTTATCAGTGCTAACAGAAGTGCTGATAAAGGTCGTGCACATTTTAGGGCGCTTAGGTTGCCAGTGCTTTCTAGCACTGAAAATTCCTATTTCTAGAACTAACATTGGCCTTATCTAAATTAGTGACCTCTCATGAGGATAAATCTAATTTCATCATCAAAAATCACATAATGGGATTTTTTAATTTCTTTTTACTTTTTTGGTTGGGTACAAAATTATTTAAGGATATATGCATTATGAGTGTCAAATGGGCATCAAATGATTTGACACCCGTATTTTGTTTATTTTAATAATTTTAATTTTAATTTTTTTTTTTGTTCTTTTATATATATATAAAAAAATTTAAATAGTATTAAAAATATTATTGTTTTATACCAAATTACTGTCATTAAAGTAAAACCAAAATATAACTAAAAACTCCACACATGACTCTCTTTTATAGAGGAAAGCCCCTTATTATCTCTTAATGAATTTTCATATGGGATTCAGCTTTCACTTTGGAACTATTATTATAATAATAATCCATAAATAATAAAATATAATTAAAAATATAATAAATTAAAAGTAAATATGATTAATATAAATAATCATTAATAATATAAATAATAAAAAGTAATAATACATTTCATATAATTTATAATAAGTAATAATATAATTATTTATTAATAATATGATTAAATAATAATAATAATATAATTAATTATTAATAATATAACTAATAATTAACAATTAATAATTAATTATATATTTATTTAGATAATTAATAACTAATAATAATATGATTGAATATTAATAATAAAATTAATTACTATTAATATAATTAATAATTAACAATATAATTAATAATCAAAAATTAATAATTAATAATTAACACTTAAGTGGGATTTTGAGCCATGTAATTAGGACTTAGAGCCATGGGGCCTCTATTCCATGCATTCCAAAAAATAGCAGGGTCCTGAAAGTAGTATAATGAGGACACTGTGCGATGGAGGATGGTGTAAGGAATTTGGTGATGGATAATCGATAGCTGGCAGTCGACTGGCGGTAATGTAATGCCTGGTGGTTGATGATGGAAGTTATTTGTGGGCTAATTTATTAGGAGTTAGAGGTCACTCTCAAGTGATACAACTCACACCCACCCACTCAGATTCCCAATGTGGGATGGTGAGTGTCCTGGTTAAATGCAATGCCATGTGGATTTCCTAAGCATTGTGGGGACCTCCACAAGAATCTCCATAGACCAGGAAAGATGTGCCATGAGGAACCCCATGAGAAGCCTCGGTTATAGGCATGCGACTTGGTTCATCATTAAGCGTTCCACGGGGAGCCCTGTGGGTGTCTGCAGTTCAACACACAAAGCATCACAGTGTAACCATGGGTGTGGTGGCGCCCCTTTGGGATTTCCATGGGGAGATCCTTAGTGCAGTCCATGCAGACCCGCAACACATTGTGGTGTGGTGTAGATCATGACGATGATAGGAGGGACGTCATGTTATATTGCCTAAATTCATGGAAGTAGACCATGGTGCAGTCAAGTTGGACATGGAACATGTGGATGCAATAATATCATGGCGCTTAGACGCATCATGTCATAGGTCCTTCGAGTCTTCAATATTCTGGGATTACAAGGGCCATTAATATATAATAAAATAGGTCTAGTGGGAGTCTATCAATCTTTGTGCAGATGGATAAGGCTTGGCCCAATGAGCGTAGGTGTGTGTTAATAATATGATTAATAATAAGTAATGATATAAATAATATTATTTGATAATATAATTAATAATTAGTAATATTTTATAATTAATAATTAGTAATATAATTCATAATATTCTTACTTATATTATCAATTATATTAATTAATTTTAAGTATATTATTAAGTATATTATTAATTATATTGATTAATAATTAATAATATAAATTACAATTAATAATTAATAATATAATTAATATCTTACTTATTAACGTCCTGGAGGTTACAAGAAAAGGAAACAACACATACACCTCTAGGCTAGAAAGGATAGATCACACCCCCTCCAAGTGTTGACCCACACCATAACTAACCCACTATAATTTTATGGCATGAATGTCCTATGGCTTGAAGACATTACAAGTCCCAAAGGCCCCTATTTACATCCTACACTAAGCCAACATATATTAATTCTTAATTATTTTATTAATAATTAATTTTAATATTCTTATTATTAGTTATTAATTATACTAATCATATTTCATTTTAATTCATTATATTTTATTATTTATGTATTATTAATATTTTAATACTGGGAAAGTGAAAGACAGATCTCACATGGAAAATCCTTAAGATATTCCAATGGTTTTTCCCCTATAAATGGATGTCATGGGTGGTAGTTTTAGTTATATTTTTGAATTACTTTAATGCATGTAATTTCAAATAAAAAATATTATTTTAAATACTATTTAAAAAAAATATTTAGGTATATATAACAAAATAAAAAAAAGAAAATTTTTAAAAAAACACAACATGGTTGACAAATCTTTTGACGCCCTTTTTGTGGGGTATAAAGGCATCAAATCTTTTGATGCTATATAGACCCATATCCATAAATAAAATAAACCTATACTCGAGAAAATAAATAAAAGCCATTTATGAAAATTTTCCTCTAAGCCTCGTATTAGTGAGTGTGGATACAAATCACTACTAGTTAGTGCCACCAATTAGAATTTGATACCAGTGTTGTAGTATTGTTATCGTTGTAGTTGATCATATCAGTGACACTAAACATATCATACCCGATGATTCGAGTATCTCACCAAAACAATGCACTACTCTATTTTGAGTTCACCTTGGTGCCAAATTCTTAAGGAGATATCAAGTGGGGTTGTTCATATTGAAAGAATATGCGTTCATGCTTGAATTATTTTTTTGATATGCAAGAATATTGCAAGGTAATGAATGTGTATATAGAGGAGAGAATACATAACCTAGAAACATCTATTATGAGCAAGAAGATTTCATGCAGAATAGTAATTGGAAAAGCTGAAAGTTGTTCATGTTATAGAGATTTAAATGGGAAATGGATGAAAGTTTTAAAGAATATGAAGAAAGTTTCATACATAGGAGCTGATATTTAATCGATTATCATATGAGTAATAAGATGTTGTAAGGAATTGATAGAAAAATCAGAAGAATGTGTTTTATATTTAATTATAATTGTAATAGATCTTAGACATAGAATTATTTTATGTTAATAAAAAAAATATGTACCAGATTCTCATGACCCCCTCCCTCCAAAGGTACCCCTCCTGGTCCAAAAAGAATAAATAGATATATTGACCTATGAATCCTACCTATAGTAGGTCATGTGTTGGAAACTATCATTGAATGTATATAATTACCGACATGGGAGGAATTTTCCTCATGTACATTTAATGAGTAAGAGATAAGATGATATAGACACCAACAAAAACTATACATAGATAAATAAGAAACCTTGATATAATAAATTTCATATAGAAACTGATATAACTAGAAAGAAAATAGTAAGTACCAAAAGTAAATCCTCAGTAGTGACCTTAAAGATCCAATAGATCCTGAATAACTCTTCAAGCTAGTACTACCTTGATTAATCACCAACCAGCTTCTATGGATCTAAAGAATAGTTTATATATATGTATGGTGATAACAATAGGTATACTCAGTAGGATCCTCCCTGAAACCTCTTTTTAAAAAATGTGAAAGAATCATACTAAAGGCCAGTGAATAAACAAATGAAACTCACTCATCACCTAAGTTGGTTATACTATTATTCTCACCCTCACTATGGATCACTCACCAATTAATGCATAGGAGTATAGCATTCTATATCAAAATAATATAAAGAGAGAGAGAGAAATAAATAGGTACATTTCTTCCACTTCCCCACTAGCCTGTTGTTGTCATGCCTTAATTACATACATCATGTTCTCATCCCTTCCATAAGTAAATTCATCCCTGGTATGATTTAGGCCTCAAACCTACCTACCTCATTTCTATATAGGGACCAACATCTCATGTTAGAATCATTATGTATATCCATCTCATCATCCCATCATGCACCTCATATAACCATATCAATAGTAACCAGATAATATTTCACAAGCCATCATAGCCTATATAAATTCATTATACCTTAAGCCATCATATCCCTATAAGTACAACAATGGGAATTCATGACTACCATGTATGGATACAAGTATGTGTTACACCTCAAACCATTATATCCCGCTCATAAATGTATAATTAAAATGAGATCAGTCACAGCCTCAGTAGGAATTCACTCTATATTTCATGCCATTATAGCCTGGGATATGCCTACTAATACTACATCTAAAGGGAGAGTGAGGGAGAGGTAAAATTAATCCATTTATTTTATCTTTATCTTTAATGTTAGAAACCCCCCCCCCCAACATTTGGGTCTCATTTTCTATAACGAACCGACCTAGGATACCCTCACAAAATGTAACCCAATCTAATCCACTATATACTCGAAGGGAGTTCCAGATCCCCATGAGTTGGAAAATAACACCCAGAAATAAAAAATAAAATGTGAGGGGATAATTTCTCCCAACCTAAACAAGTTACATCGAATATATACATAGCAGAAGATAAAAAAAATATACGCCATAACTAAAAGAAAACAGGGGAAGTAATACAACTTAAAAACCAAAGAAAATGAAAAAGTTCTAACAGTCCAACAAAACTAGAGGATAACCCAAATTGGAATAAAATTACTCTTGTGATGTGTAGGAAATCTGCCACCATATCACCACCAGATACCCAAAACCCATCTGACAGAAACCCCACCACCTCACTGCGATACCTTGACTCTCCCTCCATCAAATGACATAACCAGATCAATACACCATTGAAAGGGTGCGTAGGGTGTGCGATAATCAAGCTCAATATCATCCCACCCAGGTGCTCCATATAAATTCTATATACAAATAATCCAAGTATTCTCATTTAAATAAAAACATAGCATGATAAGCAGTAAATTAGTTTTATATCAAAATCATGTTAATATTTTCCTTTTTCCACAATTCTAAAACAAGATGTGAAAAATAGTTTCAAAGAACATTTCAAATAACTAGTTTATCAATCAAATCATATATATCAAATAAAAAATACTAAAATTTTAAGTAAAATGGTAAACAAACCAATGATTATAACCGTTCGGGTTAGCATACTACTCATGCCACAATCAAATACTAGTGCACACCCAATTCCTTAGAACACAAGCCTAAAGAGCATAGGAACACATCATGAGTGAACCCGCCCCCCCAAATAATTTCAACAGAAATTCCCTAGAACAATTGGAATATGGAGTAATGGAACACCCCATAAGTGAACCTACTAACAATAAAATGGGTGTTGTCCCTAAGCTACAGCTTCCACCTAAGTACCCAAGGCTTCCCACATGTTGCATTTCTGAAATCAATTCAAAGGGTTTCACATTTCATAAACCAAACAACACTTTATTCCATTAAAATATGATTTATAAATCATTTCAAAATCCATTTAATAATTCTTTTAAAACACCATTTTTCCTTTACTCAAAACTAAGGGAAAATCCATATTTTATCAAAAATCCATTTACACACACAAATCAATCATGCTGTAATGTCTCGGAATTTCTGTATAATTTTTTTTAATTATCTGGAATTATTTCGAGACCGTGAAATCTGACGGCACATGATTCCGATGCCCGGAGTGCCCAGAATGATTCGTCGAAGTTTTGTTAAACTTTAAATAGTGTGCATAAGCAGTTTTCTTGAAAAAGTGGAATAACTCTTAAACGGTTTCTCATATAAAAAATCTGACGGCATTGTTTCACTCAGGATGGCGGGTTTACCCTAGGCGCGACTTAAGTTTAGTCGGTGCATGCCTCCTCTGGAAAAACCCAAAAATGGCATAACCATAAATAAAATAATTAAATAAAGTTGTTTTATTTTTCAAATGCTTATAACTCACAAATGGTAACTCAGATTAAAAATCTGATACCACTATTGAACTTTTGAGGGTATGCTTTCTTTAGGTAGATACTAACATTGGCTGGAACGGGCCACTAGTGAAAGTTAGTTTTTGTCCGTAAATAAAATAATTAAGTGACAATTATTTTATTGTAAAAATCCATAACTTTTAAATGGTAACTCATATTAGAAATCTGAGAGTACCGTTAAGTTTTTTGGAGCGTGTTTCACTTAGGCAGAGCCTAGCCTCGACGGGCGTGGGTCGAGGGTGACTGTTAATAATTTACTGAACTTTTTTTTGGGTACATTCAGTAAATGTGTGAGCAGCGTTTTCTAACTTTTGAATCGTTGCTCGGATTAAAAATATGAGGGCACCGTTGAATTCGCATCACCGGAATTTTCTTAAGGGAGGCTTCACTTTGACTGCAGTAGGTTTGTAGAAAAAGTTAGTTTTTGGAACTTTTAATAAAATAAATAAAATATATTTATTATTTTATTTTTATTATATTCCTCCAACGGACAAGCGGTAAGATGAGACTGACGACGTGTCAAGCCAATAAATGGATTCACCCTCCAATTTAAGTGACAACAACATTGGTGGAAATTAGTAAGTTTCTTAATTAATGAGACACCATTAAGTTCCAATGTCGTTACTTACCCTCCCCCTCTCCTATATATATGGATCTTGGGGGGAGGTACCGGCACAGCTTCTCCTAGAAACGAAGTGCTGAAGGAGCGCCACGATGTCGGACCCTTAAAAGACGATGTTGACCTAGCGGGAGGTGAAGGGTGACACCAAACCACGAACCGGAAGGCGACGTATGAGTGGCGTCATTGGAAACCGGTTGCGCGGACGAAGAACATCGACCCACCTTCAAGCGCGGACATTCTCCAATGGGTTTTCTAGGTAGGGTTTATTTTTCATTTGTTCATTTTTTTATTCCCTCTTCCCCATTCTTAAAATTATATGAAGAATGCAGGTCAATCGACTAATGGGTTGACCCACGATTCATTCATCTTTGTAGGAGGTTGATACAGGGTATATTTGCGGGGTTAATCTAGTGTTCAATTCAATTGTTTAATGAACTCCCTTAACATCCTTCATATTTAAAAGCTAACACGGAGGTCGCGGGACTAACGAACCCAACCCAAACCCCCCACTATCTTTCTTTCCTTGTGCCACCTCGGAAGACCACGAAAACGTCGACGCGGGCCGTAAGAGGAGGGTCGCGGCTCGTCAGCCGCGGCGAATGCAGGAGGCGGCTGGCATGAAGTCCAGTCACGGGATGGGAGGAGGCGTGATCGTCGCGCCGCGATTGAACGGAAGCCACGACCGAAGCCACGGCAGAAGCCGAACCCACCTTCGGCAGGTGCCGCAGCGACCGAGCGGTGCCCTTGTGGTGTCAACGCTTCGCCAACCAAACGGCCTCTGGGCCGTTCGAGAATCTAGGAGATCGGGGGGTTACACCCCCCCCCCCCCCCGCATTGGACCAAACCGGGCCACCGCCCTCAACCGGGTCGTATCCCTCAGCCAGGTCGTCATCCTCAACCGGGCCGCAGCCCTCATCCAGGTCGCCGCCCTTGTCTGAGTGGCCTCCCTCACACGAGCTGCCGCCCTCGCCCGGGTCGCCGCCCTCGCCTAGGTCGCCGCCCTCGCCCGGGCCACCTCCCTCGCCCGGGCCGCCGCCCTCACCTGGGCCGCCTCCCTCGCCCGGGCCACCCCCCTCGCTCGAGCTGCCGCCCTCGACCGGGCCACCCCCCTCGGAGTGGGCTGCCACCCTCGAACTGGGTCGCCGCCCATGGACCGGGTCACCGCCCTAGTGATTCGACGCCCCACGTGGGTCGGGCCACCCCCCATGTGGGTTGGGCCAGACCTTGACCTAGTGGGTTGAGTCTACCTTGGCCCAGCCCAGACCAGGTCGGGCCGGGTGAGTCTGACCGGGTCGGACCGGACCCGGGCCTAACCGGGCATAGAATCACAAAAAGGGCCATATCCTGAGAATCAGATGTCTGTTTGACAATCCGTCTATGGCTTTGGGATTCTTGGATCGATATGGTCCTTTTGGTATACTCCACTTGAGTTTTTGATAAAGTTGGAGTACGGTCGGGTTGGATCGAACTCGAATCCAACCAGGCCCCCGGAACTAAAACGCTTATACCTCAAAGATCGGACGTCCAATTGAAGCGCCATCTGTCGCGTTGGAACTCTTATGACACAGTGGTCCTTTGGGTTAATCCTTTTTGGATATTAGTGATGGTCGAGGTATGACCGATATCTCGAGGGAAGATTCTATAGAACTCGAGTGCACCAAGTGCGAGGAATCCAATGGCTGGCAGTGAGGTAGAGGTTGGAGACAGATGATGCGGAGTTCAATGCTCAGTAATTCTATGTGGGTCAGTGCATACCAATCCTGTGTGGGTCAGATCCTGTGTGGGTCAGTGCATACCGATCATGTGTGGGTCAGATCCAGTGTGGGTCAGTGCCCAGCGATACCGTGTGGGTCAGCGCATACCGATCCTATGTGGGTCAGATCCTGTGTGGGTCAGCGGGGGTTAGTTACCTATCGACTGTGGGTGGGTCAGATCCTGTTTGGATCATTGTGGGGGTTATTTTCTATTAATCTTGCATGGGTAAAACTCTGTATGGTCAGAAGCAGTGTCTCTTGACAGAATAAGACGATCTAGCTTCGCAACTAATCATTTGTACTTCTATACATCACTGAAAACTTGGTTTGAGTTGAGACACTTTGTGAGTTGTCTTTACTTTGTGCTTGTGATTGAGGTTATGCTACATGGTACTATACCTATGTGGTAAACTACCTTCGTGGTGTTACCATGTGGTTTTTCTTAGTGTAACTTTAGGAGACCTTCGGGGTCTCGGGGTCCCTATTGAGTATCATTATACTCACCCCTGAACAGGCTTTGCCCGCACCTTGTTATGTCTTGTACAGGCGACGTACAACATTGATCAAGGCTGAGGGAGCCTGGACTGGACGGTGCCCGGAGGTGGACAATTCGGCGTGATGTGACACGGAGGATACAGACAAACGTGGAGTGATGAGGAGGTGATTTGTACCTACCCTTAAGGTAGGATCCTCATAGGATGACCCAGTAACTATTTTTTCTCTTTTTCAGTTGTATTGTTCTTTCAGTTTTACTTTTACTCATATAGTTGGGCTTGTATTCTGGCCCCTTTTACTTTCAGCACTCTTTTACTACAGCAGTTTACTTTACAGTTGCTTCTTTTTGTGTTCTTGGACCATGTGTTTGTACAGGTTAAATTCAATGCCTTCCTGTTTTGGGGAATACACCTTTCGGTGCTAGTCTCCAACCCCTAGCCTATGGAAGGTGGGATTCAGGTAGTCATGGCATGGGCCCCGGGGGACATGTCGTGATAAAGTGGAATCAGAGGTGGTCGGTTCTATTGAAGAACTAGGAATCTGATCTTTTCAATGAAGCAATAGTGTTAAGTGTTATGAGTGTGATTTTCAGTTCGGGGAGTCTAGTATTGGTGCAGTGGCCAACGTATCCATACACCTAGACCCTGAATTCTTATTTCTGACTCAGTGCATGGAAACACTAATTGCGTGTGTTTTTGAAGAGTTTTTCTTTTGAATCTTTAGATTCATCTCACCAGGTATAATTTAATTACTATGGCGCACCTATTCCTTATCAGGATGTTGTCGCATAGACAACCAGCTAGGATTCCCGAGAGAGTACGTGATGAAGTCCCACTGAGTGATGATGCCTCGGTGTAGGGCCCTCTTACGATGTTAGCACCTTCGGGTGGTGCACCAGTAGCACCACCACCCATTGGGTAGTAGATGCCACCAGTCCCACTAGTAGAGGGTGCACGCTGACTGAGTGTGTTGCACGAGTTCCAGCGACAGAGGCCTCTGAGGTTTCGAGGTGAGACAGATTCCCAAGTAGCTGAGGACTGGCTAGAGGCTTTGTCTAGAGTTTCCTCCTAGTTGAGACACCAATAGAGTAGATAGTGATGAGGCTTCGGTATGTGGATTTTTTCCCGATATGGTAACTTCGGGTAGTGTGTCAGCTATATCATTTCCCGTTGGTCAGTAGTTATGACCGGAAGTACTGGTAGAGGAAACTTGTAGGCTTAGTTCCTTACACGTGTTTCAGCATCAGATACCCCTCAGGTTCTGATGCGATCCCGACTCACATGAAACTAAGGATTGGCTTGAGGAGGTGGCTGAGATTCCATCTAGTCAGGGCACCATTCGATCATATGGAAGTCCTGGTAGAGAGCCTTCTATGTGGCTCAGTAGGATGATGATAGGGTTTAGGTTACCCTGATCTTGCAAAGAGGTGACCTTTCTATGGATAAGATTGAGAACCTTCCTCAGAGAAGGGGGTCTCTTTCCATAAAGAGCTAAGGGATTAGAGTTCCCTAGAGCTTCTATAGCTTCGGCGGGACGACATGTTGGTAGCTGAGTATTCATCGAGGTGTACTCACCATTCCTGGTACTCAATGAATATGGTATAGTCAGTGCTTCGGGGGTCGGACCACTGAGCGAGGTGTGTTTAGGTTCATCTGTTCTATCACTATTCTTCTATGCATTCCAACTTATGTTAGGGTTCTAGAGAGAACCTTTTTGGTTGAATGTTCTTTGGCTGAGCAAATACAGCCAGTGAATGTTAGCAGTATGAAAGCAAGAAACTAACACCAGTCACAAAGACTTGGGCGTGTAAAATGTTTTGGGAAGAGGAAGTGATAGGGATGGATGAATCTGCAGGTCTGCAGACGTGGAAGCAGAGCTTGGAGAGCAGCATGAGGTGGTCTACATTTCGACATGTTATAACCACCACCCCAATGTGGTCCCCACCAGGCTCAGGGAGCCAGAGGATAGGACATGGGAGTACCTGCATGCAGTTAAGGAGTGCGACCCAAGGGCTCTAGGAATGATTTGAGGTATGGTCTGTTTCTACTACTCACTTCTGTATCAATAGACATGGGTACCAATCATTCCTACCTTCCACAAATCTTATTCAAGACCTAGAGTTTCCGGTCAAACCATTGACTTGACCCTTACATCTGGAGATACCTTTGGGAGGATACTCGATAATCACACTTACATCGATGGGGTGATCTGACCCTTGAGGAGAGAGATTCGGTTGAAACATCTTGGTGGCAGCATCGAGGCCTTGCGACATTAGTTTGGGTATGGATTGGACATCCATAGTTCATACTCATATTGACTATATTAGTCAAAAGGGTTGTGGTTTTTAACAACGTTGGAATGGGGTTTTCTTTGTTCAGAAAAAAAAAAATAAACCCAGGTAGCACATGATAGACTCATACATAGGAGGGTGAAACTAGTCACTCTTAAGTTGGCCAGCCTTACCCTCGTTGCAGCAGGAGTTTTGAGTTTTCATATCCCAATAGTAGTGGCAGAGTGTGGGGACATCTTTTCAAAAGATTTTTCCAGGATTACCTCCCCAAGGGGAGAGGGACTTCTACTTTGGTTGGGTACTACCGAAGATTTATACCTGACTTATCTAGGGTAGTGGCACCCTTTTAAGCTTTGATGAAGAAGGGGGAGCCTTTCCTATGGACAGAGAAGTGTTAGGAAAGTTTTCAGGAGCTGAGACAGAGACTGATGAGTGTCCCCATCTTGAAGATACCAGAAGAGGGATTTGGGTATGTAGTCTATTGCGACACATCAGATACCATGCTAGGTTGTTTCTTGATGTAGGAGGGGGTAGTTATCACCTATGACTCATGTAATTTGAGACATCATCATAATAATTATGCTACCCATGACCTGGAGTTAGCAGTTGTGGTCTTTACGTTGAAGATGTGGCGGCACTACTTGATGGGTGAACAGTTTCCTGTTTACTCTGATCACAACAGTCTCTGGTAGATCTTCTCATAGAAGGATCTGAACCTGAGACATCAATGATGGATAGAGTTCATCTAGGACTATGACCTTGATATAGTCTATACTCCTAGGAAGGGGAACGTGGTAGCAGACACACTCGGCAGGAGGTCTGGTCTACAACTTCAAAGTAAGGCATCAGAGCAGCTAGTCACATTACGGATATCCTTCGTGGATAAAGATGGAGAATCTTACCTCCAGTCTAGGAAAGTCACTCCCCCACTCCTTCAGCGAGTTAGGGAGGCACAGCTTGGGGACATTGACTACAAGGCCCGACATGCTCAGATATCCTCTCGACGGTCTCCTGAAGCATTTTCTAAAGATGGGGAGCACGTTATCCTCTTCAGAGGACGCACCATAGTACTAGTGACAGGGAGGTGTTGAGCGAGTTCCATACATCCCCTTTAACGGTACATCATGGAGTGGAGAATATGTACCTGGACCTTCGGCGTTAGTACTGATGTCCCGGGATGAAGGAAGCGTTGGTAGAGTTTGTATCATGATGACTCACTTGCTAGCAAGTGAAAAATGCATAGAGCCGGCAGAAGTCTTATGACGACAGGAGGAGGGAGACCATGTCTTCCCATAGGTCTCTCCTCGATGGGGACTATGGAGATTTTTCCGAGGCAGCAAGTTATCTCTGAGGTTCATCAGACCTTTCTAGATTCTCAGCATAGTGGGTAAGGTGGTGTACCGCTTATCTCTTTCCCCACATATGTATCGGGTGCATAATGTTTTCCATGTGTCACAACTGAGGAGATGTGGGCATGATCCATTGCACGTTATCAACTAGGGAGATTTGTTCATTGATGATGGGGTGACTTTTACAGAGTTCCCGGTGGAGTTTGAGGATCAACAGGAGCGGGTCCTCCGTGGGCAGTCGATACCTCTAGTGCGCGTTCACTTGTAGCCTGAGAACCTCTAAGAGAGCACATGGGTGTGGGAGGCTCCAATTCTTTCTCAGTACCCCCATTTGTTTCCTTAGTCAATGTTTTGGATTTCGTGGATGTAAAGTCCTAAGGTGGGGAGAATATAATGTCCCAAAATTTCTGTATAATTTTTTTTAATTATCTGGAATTATTTTGAGACTGTGAAATCTAATAGCGCGTGATTATGAGGCCCGGAGTACCTATAATGATCCATTGAAGTAATGTTAAACATTGAATAGCGTGTGTAAGAATTTTTCCTGAAAAGGTGGAATAACTCTTAAATGGTTTCCTGGATCAGAAATCTAAGGGCCCCGTTGTGCTCAGGATGGCGGGTTTACCCTACGTGTGACTTAAGTTTAGTCGGTGCAGACCTCCTGTGAGAAAACCTAAAAATGGAATAATAGTAAATAAAATAATTAAATAAAGTGATTTTATTTTTGAAATGATTATAACTCACGAACAGTAACTCGGATTAAAAATCTAAGACCACCGCTGAACTCATGAGGGTATAATTTTTTTAGGAAGATACTAACATTGGCCAGCACGGGCCACCAGTGAAAGTTAGTTTTTGGCTGTAAATAAAATAATTAAGTGAAAATTATTTTATTGTAAAAATACATAACTTTTAAACGGTAACTCGAATTGGAAATCCGAGAGTACCGTTGGGTTCGTTGATTCATGTTTCACTTAGGCAGAGCCTATCCTTGACTGGCGCGGGTCGAGGGTGACTATTAATAATTTAATGAACTTTTTTTCGGGTATGTTCAACAAATGAGAGAGCGGTGTTTTCTAACTTTTGAACCATTGCTCAGATTAAAAATCTGAGGGCACCGTTGAATCTGCAGAACTGAGATTCTCTTAAGGGAGACTTCACTTCAACCACAGTAGGTTCGGAGAAAAATTTAGTTTTTGGAACTTTTAATAGAATAAATAAAATAACTTTATTATTTTATTTTTATTCTATTCCTCCAATGGGCAATCGGTAAGGTGGGACCGATGACGTGTCAATCCAATAAATGGATTGACTATCCAATTTAAGTAATAGAAACATTGGGGGAAATTAGGAAGCTTCCTAATTAATGAGAAACCATTAAATTTCAACGTCGTTACTTACCCTCCCCCTCTCCTATATATATGGAGCTTGGGGGGAGGTATCAGCATAGCTTCGCCAAGAAACGAAGTGCTGAAGGAGTTCCATGATGCCAGACCCTTAGTAGACAGAGTTAACCTAGCAGGAGGTGATGGAAAACATCGAACCACGAACCAGAAGGCGACGTACGAATGGAATCATTGGGAACTGGTTGTGCGGATGAAGAATGTCGACCCACCTTCAAGTGTGGACGCTCTCCAATGGGTTTTCGAGGTAGGGGTTATTTTTCATTTGTGCATTTTTTTTGATTCCCTCTTCCCCATTCTTGAAATTATACGAAAACATGGGTCAACCGACTAACAGGTTGACCTACCATTTATTCGTCTTTGCGCGAGGTTGATGCGGGGTATCTTTGCGGGGTTAATCTTGTGTTCAATTCAATTGTTTATTGAACTCCCTTAACATCCTCCATATTAAGAGCTAAGGCGGAGGGTGCAGGCCTAACGAACCTGGCCCGAACCATCCACTATCTTTCTTTCCTTGTGCCGCCTTGGAAGACCGCGAGCACGTCGACGTAGGCCCCAAGAGGAGGGTTGTGGATCGTCAACTGCGGAGAACAGAGGAGGTGGCCGGCACGACGGTCGGTCGTGGGAAGGGAGGCGGTGCGATCATCACGCCGCTGGTGAATGTAAGTCACGTCTGAAGCCATGGCGGAAGTCAAACCCACCTATGGCTGGTGCCGCAGCGATCGAGCAGTGCCCTTGCGGCACCGCCTCTTCGCCAACCGAATGGCCTCTGGGCTGTTCGGGAATTCGGGAGACTAGGGGGCTTACACCCCCCCCCCCCCCCCCCCGCGTTGGACCAAACTGGGCCGCCACCTTTGGTCGGGCCACCACCCTCGACTGGGTCACAGCCCTCTACCGGGCCACCGCCCTCGACCGGGTCGCCGCCCTCGACTGGGCTGCTGCCCTCGACCGTGCCACCGCCCTCGATCGAGCCACCGCCATCACTGGGCCGCCACCCTCGGCCGGGCTGCCGCCCTCAACCGGGTCGCCACCCTCATCTGGGTCACTGCCCTCGCCAGGTCACCGCCCTTGACCGGGCCGATGGCCTCGTCTGAGTCACCACCCTCGACTAGGCCGCCTCCCTCGACTGATCTGTCGGCATCGACCGGGCCGCCGCCCTCGACCGGGTCGCCACCCTTGACCGGACCACCACCCTCGGAGTGGGCTGCCGCCCTCGAACCGGGTCGCCGCCCCAACGAGCTGCCGCCCCACATAGTTCGGGTCGCCCCTTTGCGGGCCACCCTATTCTGGTCGGGTCACCCTTGTGGTCGCCCTCCTTGTGGGCCAGGTCAGTCCGACCGGGTCGGACCGGACCCAGGCCCCACCGGGCCTAGAATCACATAAAGAGCCATATCTAGAGAACCGGACGTCCATTTGAGGAACCATATGCAGCGTTGGGATCCTTGGAGCAAGACGGTCCTTTTGATATACTCCACTTGAATTTTGGATACAATTGGAGTATGGTTGGGTTGGATCGAACCTGAATCCAATCGGGCCCCTGGAACTAAAATAATTATAACTCACATACTGGGCGTCTAATTGACGCGCTATATGTCGCGTTGGAACCCTTACGACATAGAGGTCCTTTGGGTTACTCCTTTGTGAAGCTTAGTGATGGTCGAGGTACAACCGATATCTCAAGGGTAGATTCTACGAAACTCGAGCGCAGCAGGTGTGAGGAATCCAGTGGCTGGCAGTGAGGCGGAGGTTGGAGACAGATCATGCGGAGTTCAGCACTTAGCGATCCTGTGTGGGTCAGCGCATACCGATCCTATGTGGGTCAGCGCATACTGATCCTTTGTGGGTCAGATCCTGTGTGGGTTAGTGTTTAGCAATCCTATGTGGGTCAGATCCTGTGTGGGTCATCAGGGGTTACTTACCTATCGACTCTAGGTGGGTCGGATCATGTGTGGATCATTGCGAGGGTTAGTATCTATCGATCTTGTGTGGGTCAAACTCTGTATGGTCAGAAGCAGTGCCTCTTGACAGAATAAGATGATCTAGCTTCGTGACTAATCATCTGTACTTCTATACTTCACTGAAAACCTATTTTGAGCTGACACTCTTTGTGAGTTGTCTTTACTTTGTTCTTGGGATTGAGGTTATGCTACGTGGTACTATACCTATGTGGTAAACTACCTTCGTGGTGCTACCCTGTGGTTTTTCTTTGTGGAACTTTAGGAGACCTCCGGGGTCTCAAGGTCCCTACTGAGTATCGTTATATTCACCCTTGCACGGGCTTCACCCGCACCTTGTTGTGTCTTGTGAAGATGACGTACAACATTGATCGAGGATGAGGGAGTCAGGATTGGATGGTGCCCGGAGGTATACCATTTGGCGTGACGTGATGCGGAGGATATAGATGGACGTGGAGTGCTAAGGAGGCGATCTGTACCTACTCTTTAGGTAGGATCCTCGGAGGATGACCCAATAGTTTTTTTTCCTTTTTCAATTGTATTGTTCTTTCAGTTGTACTTGTACTCTTATATTTGGGCTTGTATTCTAGCCCCTTTTACTTTCAGCACTATTTTACTACAGCATTTTACTTCACAGTTGCTTCTTGTTGTTTTCTCAGACCGTGTGTTTGTACAGGTTAAATTCAATGCCTTCCTATTTTAGGGAATACACCTTTCGGTGCTAGTCTTCAGCCCCTGGCCTATATAAGGTGGTCTTGGGGTAGTCAGCACACGGCCCCCGAGGGATGGGTCGTGACACATGCCAAATTATTTATAAAACAATTTAAAAAGCCAAGAGAAAATATGGTTCATCCAATGTAGGCTAGAGATAGAACCACCTACCTCAAACTCAGGTCAAACATTACCCATAACAAGATCCATCAACATTTTAAGGAAATCAAATACAAAAATAGAGTCCCTAACAATGATTCACAGATCACATATTCATGATCCATAGAAAACAAGAATCAGTAGAGAGGTTAGTTCACACATACCTCGATAAACACACCCAACACAACCCAAACAACTTGAGAGTCAACCTTTGAGAAAAGATCTCACAATAGATCTAGAAAGGATCAAACAATGTTATCACATAGTCAATGTATCTACCAAAATAGTGAAACACCACTGTCATGACCAATAGAAAAGAAGAAGGAGAAAGGTCGCTTACCAAAGAGAAGCGACGCAAACACCATGGAGATCGAGCATTAAAAGAAGTGATCTAGGAGGAGTGGAGACACCCAAAATAACTTGGAAGATACTAGGGTTCGATACCTACAACTTTAGAACAATATATGAGGAGTTACATGTGAGAATAATATAAAACCTATTGGGTCGAAGGGATTTATGTTGTAAACTAGGGATTTACGGCATAATATATCTATAATCCACATACAATGAAAAATACACATCCTTGGGTTAATTTATCCCTAGAAAACATATTTACAACCTAGAAAATATATTTACACCATAAAATAGTTTTACATCCTAAAGGGTTTTATGATCTATGCCTCGCAACATTTAAGTTGTAAACTATAATCTTATGATGTAAAAAGGTGTCATGCAGGAAGTACCCAGCCCATGATCCTATAGAAACTCTTAAAATATCTATTAATATGAAAAACACACTCTTAAATATTATAAAGAAAATACCTTAATATCCAAGATATTAAAAAACCCCACTATAGGGCTTTCCATCCCTAGGAAGTCATGGAGAAAAAGTGTGCTCTAGAAAGAGGTGAGGTCATTGCTCCCTCACTGATGATTCATACTACCAAGTGTCATACGAATCTAATATGTGTCACTATAACACTCTAACTAATGGGATAGAATTTGAATCCAACTTGATCTCTTCCTAACTCATAGCATCAGAGGGATCCATATAATATTTCCTAAGCTGAGATATGTGGAAAACATCATGTATACCCATAAACTAAGTCAACAAAACTGACAGATAAGTAACCTTACCTTACCTCTCAGTAACCTAAAATGGTCTAACATATCTTGGAGATAACTTTACCTATTTCCCATTCCAATAGTGACCCAGCCGAGGATAAACTTTAAAAAATACCTGGTCACCAATGGAAAACTTCAAAGGATGACATCGATTATCCACATATGATTTCTGTTGACTCAGTTCTATAATCGGACATCGAAATATATTCTGAATCCTCATCAATGTATAATAAATGATACTCAGTACCACAAGAGAGGCCTCTCCCACCTCTTCCCAATAAAGAGGTGATCTTCATGAGAGATTATACAAAGCCTCAAAAGGTGTCATTATAATCAATTTTTGGTAACTATTGTTATATGAAAACTCAACTAGTCCCATATGGGTATCGCAAGATCCACTAAAATGAAAGATATGGGAATAGACTATATCCTCTAAGATCTAAATTGTATGCTCTATTTAATTATCTATCTATGGATGGTAAGTTTTACTCAACCTAGCCTAAGTCCCCATCTCCTCTTAGAGACTCTTCCAAAATATGGAGGTGAACTTTGGTATCTCTATCTGAAATAATGGCATAGGTTAACCCATGTAACCTCACAATCTCATGCACATACAGTTTACCTAGATCTTTAACCTTAGTGGTTTTCCTTATTGGAATGAAATGGGCTGATTTTGTCAATCAATCAACCACCTCCTCGATATAATTCTTCCCTTGTGGAGTATGTGGAAATCCAACAAAAAAGTCCATGTACACCTCATCTCATTTCTAAAGTAGCACTGAAAGAGTCTAGATAAATCTAGAAGGTTTCAGATGCTCTACCTTTATCTATTGGCAGGTGTAATAGTGGGACACATAACCAGCAATGTCACACTTCATACCTGGTCACTAGAATTGTCATCTCATATCACAATACATCTTCATAACGCCCAGATGGATGTCTCGCAAAGAACTATGATATTAAAAAAATTGATCTCCTTACAGATGCTGAGTTGATAAATTGATACCCAAAATAGTGAATACCATATTAAGGGAGATACCAACTAGAAACGGTATCCTCATCATGAAGGGTTTCTCTAATTCCTATGAAATCAACATCCTATTGTTGGATCTGTAGAATAGACTCAATAAGAGATGATGATAGTAGAATGAAAGTTAGAACCATACCTAGAACATACTACTAAGTGTTCAGATGCAATTGAGTGAAGATCCCCATAAGGTCCCACTCTTACTTTGATTCCCAGATAGCCTATAATGGTACTTTCTTATTGATAGCATCTATGATGACATTACCCTTCCTCGAGTTGTAAGAAATGTCAAAATAAAATTTATTAAGGTTCTCCACCCATCACATCTATCTGAGATTCAATTACTTTTGAGAAAATATATAACTCATACTCTTATGGTTAAAAAATACTATCAATATCTCCCTACTGACTGAAAGTTTCTTTTTTATTATAGAAAAAAACAGTGTTCACAAAACACCACCCAACCAAGAGCCTTCAAGGAGGGAGAAAATGATGTAAAACAAGGGCATCCCCTTGGAAAAAATACATACACTCGAAGGGAAGGGAACCTAATTTATTATAAATAACATGATCATCCTCCTATATTCCAATCTATAAAATCGCATCATCCAAAAAGTTATCCTCCCTCCAAAAATGCTTAACAATCCACCCAAAATCAGTTGTGATTGCACATATACAGATCACATACACCAGGTCCCAGGACGGCTCATAAACACCTATCACCAATCTAACCAGGATTTCATAATCTGATTCCACCTCATCCTCTTGGAAATCAGCCCTCTGAAAAACCATGATTCCTATGGAAAGCACCTGAGCCTCCACACCCAAAGAACTTCCTGGACCAAATAACGCGATGAATTCCTCCAACACCAAGCCACATGAATCTCGCAGCACCCCACCACTTCTCATTATCCCATTCATGAGAGAATCGTCCACATTAATTTTAACACCTCTAAGGGGTGGGTACCATCTGATCCATTGGCCTCCCTGACTTCCATACATGATCAGAAAATTTAGACAGAAATGACCCAGGAGTTGCTGACCCCCTTTCAGTATAGATCCCAACTCAAAGATAAGGGCCTTTAATCGTATCCAGAGATAATAGAGAGAACTCCAGTTGCCCAGTTCATATTGGTTCCACACCTCCAAAATGACCCAACAAATGAAAGAAAGAATAACACACCTCACCTTGCATTCCATGGATCTTCCCTCCGACCCTTGAAACCAATCCACTAAAAAATCATGAAAGGAAATATGCTCGTGATAGAGGCATGGTTGGGGGATGAAGTGCGACCAAAGAAACACCTCCCACTCACTCTGGTAGAAAATATGCACCATAGACTCACCCCAAGGGTTCATACAGCAAAAGAATTGTGAATCCAAATGAACACCATTTTTTGAATGTTTTCCTACATCGATAATGCTCTGTTTTTAATGTTCCAAACTAGAAGAATAATTTTCATTGGAATTTACTTGTAAGAACTCCTCTCATCTCACTCATAAATTGTAGACTCCCCCTGTATCAACTTCCTATATTTTTGGGCAGAGAACTTTCCTGATCTCGACCCCATGAAACAACACCTTTCCTCGTCATTGTTCATAATAATCTCCTCATATAAATTCTTTTACTCCTGGTCAAGAATAGCTTGAAGTAGGGTAGGATGATCACTTTCTTCCTTAAAGGTAATATCTGGTGTGGGACAGCCTAATAAGAACAGTTGCTCGCCTGACCAGTTGTCTTTCTAGAAGCCTATATCACCTTTCCCAATAATCCATCAAGTCGATCCCTGCAACTCTTCCAGAAATGAGAGCATATGAATTGCAAGCCCAATCATATGTGGCTTGCGGGAGCCAAGGGACACCCATTGCACCCCATAGAGGGCTCTGAAGAAAGATGCCCAAAGAGAGTCCCCAACAATAATGTCCCACATAAGCCTCGCTTGCATTCCCTACATGATATCATTAATATCATGTAACCCAACTCCACCCTCCTCAGCCAGTTTAGCCAAACAAGACCAAGCATCCCAATGGAAACTACCTATGTGATTGGAATCCCAAAGAAATGCATTAAGAACTTTTTTCATCCTCTCAATGGTCCCTTTAGGAGGTCTGAGTACTGAGAAGACTTGCATAGGGATGGCGGATAGCATGCTATTTATCAAGGTCACCCTCCCTTCAAATGATAACAACTTGTTTTTTTCAGTTAAAAATGTTCCCCATCACTTGATTAATAGCATCATAAAAGAAGCACTTTTTAATGTGGCCACATGAAAGTGGGACTCCAAGATAAAGCATAGGAAGTTGTTTCTTTTGACAACCCAATATGTCTTTAATATTCCTACATCGATTATCCAGACAATTATTTGAGATAAAGACATGACTCTTCCTAGAATTAATACATTTCCCACTCAAGCGACCATACATGGTAAAAATCTCCATGAGGCCCCTCAACGATCGTCGCCTTCCATTAATGAAGATTAGAATATCATCAGAAAACATCAAATGAGACACACCTTCCCTGTCGTTCCTAATGACATAAGGAAATGATATTCTACTCTCCATAGATCTATGTAGATTCCTTGATAAGGCCTCTTGTGCCAAGATAAAAAGGATTGGAGAAAGGGGATCGCCCCGCCCGACTCCACGGATAGATTTAAAGAAACCAAAGCATTTTCCTTTGAGAGAGATAGTGAGCCATGGAGAAGAATAGCATCTAAAACACAGGTTACAAAACCATTCATGAAACCCAAAGTGTCTCATCACAAATATAAGAAAAATACATTCCACCTTTTCATAATCCTTGTTCATATCAACCTGGAAAATAACATTTGAGCCAATAGCTCTCCTAGTAAGATTATAAACCAGCTCACTAGAAATCGCTAGCGCACCTTGAATGCTATGGCCTTTGACAAATCCATGTTTCTCCCTATACACCAACCTTGGAATAATCCTGTTCAATCTTCCCACAATCAGACTCACTAGTATTTTATAGGACACATTAAAAAGGAAAATGGGTCTATATTGGTTGATGTTAGTAGGCTCTTTGACCTTCAAGATCAGCACCACCCTAGAAACAGAAACTCCCTAATTGAGAGAACCACCATGAAAAAATTCTTGAACCGCCATCACCACCTGATAACCAATGATATCCCATGTAGCCACATAGAAAGCACCAATAAAACCATCTGAACCTAGAGCACTGTCAGGTGACATCGCAAGGATCATCCTCTTAATCTCTCCCTCCCCTGGAATAGCCACCAAAAGAGCATTCTCAGGACTCTCCACCATGCAGGGTATGCACCCCCAGAAAGCCAAGTCTGCTGAATCGCCCTCAACATCCTCATATCTAGAAGTAACCCCTCCCAGCAAGAGGTCTTCAAAATGTTCCAATGCCATTTTCCCCACCACATCCACATCATAAGTGAAGACTCCATTACCCAGGTTAATATGGAGCTGCAAGTTACTCTTTTCTCTCAAACACGAATGGAAAAAGGTACTGTTGTGATCCCCCTCCTTCAACCATCTCACCTGGGACCTCTGCTTGTAATATCTCTCAATTTCCAAGAGCTTATATGCAAGAAAAATGTATTTATCACATAGGATAGTGAATCTATTATCATCCCAATTAACCTTAAGCTCATCCTCCAAGTTCTTGGCGCCCTCCTGGATGACGTTCAAACCCAAAAATTCATTTTTCCTATTATCCAACCAGCCTTGGATATCCCTCTTAAGACGTTCCAAAAAGTTAGTAAGGCCACGCCATGCACCCTCATTCTCCTCACGCTCCCAAGAATTTTTCACCATCGGCATGAAACCTTCTGTCTGATGCTAGTTACTAGAGTAATGAAAGGCCTGCCTCCCAGCACTATTGCCTCTAACCTCCACAAGTGGTGGAGCATGATCCGAAAGTGAGTGAGCTAAATGAGTAATTTTCGACCTAGAAAATGAATCAAGGACTTGAATATCAGTAAGGAATCTGTTAATCCTTCTCCATATGCGGTTAGATCCCCTACAATTATTACACCAAGTGAATCGATTACCCTTGAACCCCAAGTCCATTAGCCCAGCCTCGTTGATGAAGTCACGAAAGTCCTTCATGGCATTGTTAGAAGTGAAAGAACCACCCCTTTTCTCTTTTGCATCCACAATCATGTTAAAATATCCACCCACAAACCAAGGTAGGGTGACTGATTGGAAAGATCCCAGGAACCACGAAAGATCTGCCCTCCTCTATGCATCATTGCTGGCACACACAAAGGAAAATAGGATCTCTTCCCGTCACAAGAAATCTTCATGTTAATACATTGAGATGTAAGTCTAACCACCTCCACCTAGACGTTCTTCTTCCAGCAAATCCAAATATGCAAGTTCACTGGAGGTCCATGAAAAAACAATGGGAATCCCATCTTCTTTTCCATGGAGGGAAGATAAAGAGAGACATAGTACACCACATGATCAACTTACATAAGCATTCAACCTAGACTAGCACTAGAATCATCATAGTATACCACATACCACTTACTAGACTTAGGTAAGATCAAAATAGGTGTCGATGTCAAAATAATTTTCATCTCATATAAAGAAGTCTGAAACTCAGCATCCCATATTAATGTCACCCCTTTCCTAGTAAGATCATTCAATGGTGGCGTAAACTTTGATAAATCCTTGATAAACCACCAATAGTATCTTGCAATACTAAGGAAGCTCCATATCTCAAAGGTATTTCATGGATTCTCCCATAAAAATATTTTCTTCACCTTCTCAGGATCAGCTGATAAGCCATGCTCAAAAATCACATGCCTCGAGAAATTCACTTATTGAATCCAAAAATTGAATTTTGAAAGCCTCCCATATAGACAGTGACTCCTTAGGATTTCCAAAACCAGTTTCAAATGGTTCTTTTTATCACGTTCATATCTAGAAAAAACCAAAATATTATCTGAGAACACTATAATAAAGGTTTTGAGATACTAATGGAATATATGGTTCTTCAAAGCTATAAAAATTGTAGGAAAATTAGTCAGACAAAATGGAATCACAATATATTCATAATGTCCATACATACTCTTGAACTCCATCTTCAAAATATCATACTCTTAAACCCTAAGATGATGATATATTGACCGAAGGTTGGTCTTCAAAAACCACTTCATCCTCATTAACAGATCAAGCAAATCATCCACATTTGGAAAAGGATACTTATTATTAACCATCACTTATTTCAAATTTCTATAGTCCACACATAAATGAAGTGAACCATATAACTTCTTGGAAAAGAGCACTAGGGCTATCCACAGTGAAACACTAGGGTGAAAAAATCCCTTCTCCATTAGATCATGCAACTAGATCTTGATCTCTTTTAGCTCTACTGGTTTCATATGATAAGAGGGAGAGGTCATTTTCAAACCTAGCACTAGATCAATCATAAACTCTACCTACCTCTCTGAAGGAAGACCGAAGAAGTTATCTAGGAAATGCTAGAAAAGTATCTAACAACCGCAGGAAGATCAATAAGAGAGGAAACTACATCGATATAAAATAAAAAAGTAGATGAAAAACTCCCAAACTCTGGGTGGGAAGGTCCTGCACGACCAGACCTCAGACCTCGCTCCCCTTGAAACGCCCAAGGGATCTCAATGGTAGAAAAGGATGAAACATGAAGATGATAACAATCAATCTCAACATAGTGAGAAACTATACAATCCATTATGATGATAATGGAAAACATATCCAAATCATAAACCAAGAAATACCAGAACAACTCCACATCAGCTATCGATAGAGAACAAGGACACTAAAACCCCTTTTATTTCCTCTTTCTAAGAGGTATCACTAACTCCTAGGCTAAGAACATGACCTCCATTGGAAGTTTCAAAATATCAACAAAAAAGGTAGATATAAATGAATGGGAGGCACCTTTATCAAATAAAGAAGTCACTATAGAAGATTCAACAAAGATGGTACCTCTCACTATCATTAGATCCACGTCAACCTCGGCCAGAGACTCATTCATTATGTGAAGCTGCTTCGCTCCTAAGGCCTATGGCTGGATCCCTGTGGACTTTGAAGCTTTTGACTGTGTTATAGTAGAATTTGTAGCTAATAATCCCTGACCATAGTGAGGTGTAGACATAGCCTAACATAATTGTTATAAATTTATATAGTCACTACAAAAAATTGAGATTTACCAACAGAAAATTACTGATAGATAATATATCTATTGGTAAAAATGATTACGTCCAACATATATTAAATCGTGTTAATATTAACTATAGGTACCGACAAATATTTTTACCAACAGATATATCTGTTTATATTAGTAGTTCAATACCAACAAATATTTTAATAACACTTAAATCTATTACTTTATTATATCAATACCAACAATTTTTTTACCAACACATGAATCTATTATTAATAACCATCGTTACCAATAGATATTTTAACATTAGAAAATATGTTCCAATAAACCATTGAAGAAAAAAATACTTTATCATGAACGGATTTAGAAAATCTAATTTATTATTATATCATTTTTAAGACCAACATATTCGATTTATCATTTTTGGGTGTTTTCTTAAAATATCATGTTTTATATAGCAATTTAATTTTTATATTTAAATTTATTAAACATAAAAAAATCAACATAAATCTAATAAATTATTAAAATAAATTTTGGAAATAAAAAAAACAAAAAAATCAATGAATTAATATAATTTTTTAAAAAAAAATTATATATTGATTTTTTTAAAATTATAGAAAAAAACTAATAAATAGTATAAAAATTTATACAATTTATAATTATATTTGAAATCTGTATAAATAACTTAATGTATTGACTAATAATTTTTATTTCATTTATTTAAAATTTCTAAAATAAAAAATCAATATCTAACATAGTTATTAATTCATTTTTCAATTAATATATTTCTATTTAACATTTATTAATAATTTTGTTAATTTTTTCCTTGAAAAAAAAAACAATTTTTTGATTCGGTACCGCACGCTACCCTAATCAAAATTCCCCACCGAAATCCCGTTGCGCCATGGAAATCTCCTTCCTGCATGAATCTCTATCACACCACTGAAACCCTTGCCACCTTATTTTCCACCAGAAAGTTTTGTGAATGACGCCTCCTCCGTCGATGGGAAAATCGAAGTGCCGAATGTAGACTGGGAACTCCCTTCATTCATCTCAACATTGATACCCGACCTACAAAGGTGGCCATTTTGTTCCAAATTACAAGGCCTCGATACCCTTTCGGGACTCCGTAGCTTATTTCACCGCCGATTTTCCGTGAAGGGTTTAATTGAATTTTCTTAGTTCAATATTAATTTTATATCGGTTTATTTCCTGGAATTTGTCTCTGTCATATTCTGAGTGTTAGGTTCAAGGAGTTTCTGGCTGGTGATTTCTTTGGGCGTATCGGGTTTTTCAGGAGGAATAAGTTGGCTTCACATGGAATTTTACAGCAGATTTGCTGTAATTTTACTATTTTACGTGAAGTTTTCAACGATTTACCTCACAGTGGTTCTTGGATTGAGTTTTTGTAACCTTTCCAGTGGTTAGGGGAGCGTTATGAACGTAGATCAAAACTCAACAATCTTATAATGTGGCAGTGGAATGCATTATATGGATGATGGCAGGATAGAGTTTGGGCAGTGTAGAAGACGGTTTCAGAAGGACCGGCCCAAAAAACCCTTAGAAATTGTGTTGCCCTTTCCAAGCTCCTACAGTGTATGTGCAGTTCATGTACAGTGGAAATATCCTTGGTTGCCCTAGCCCAGGGACTTGCTGGGCTTGCCCTTGGGCCGGCTCTAGGTGTTTCTAACATGGTTGAATTGCGCGGAAAAAATACTATGGTTAATATTGGATCGTTATTTCATTCTATTATTTATTTAGTTGACGATCGCTAGTTGCTACCTATTCGAATCGATGTTTTTCGTCGCTACCTGGGATTTCCTTCAGTGTCTGCCCCTGCCCCTACCCCTGCAGTTCGTTGTCATCTCCCTTCCTCCATATCAGCTCATCTTCAACCCGTACAACCCTTGTGTACCCAGTCTTCTACCGTATGAGAGGTAAAATCCATTTCAGTGATAAGTTTCTTCCACTGTCCCATGAAATTGATGAAACTGCTACAAAATTAAATTTTAGGTAATAATTAAATAGATTAGGTTATGAATAATGTGCTCGAAGAAGAAAAAATATGAGAATCGTATCATAGTTTCCTGGTCCATTTTAAATTTATTCACTCACATATAAAAATATTTTGTCAAACTTTTCTGCTTGAATCATTATTTCACAATAATGTATGATTTTAAGAATTTTCTACACTTAGTAGTAGAAATTAAGTGGTAAATTTAACATTTTTTTACGAATATATTGCTCACTTTGAAAATAAATCGATTCATTACCCTTTAAAAATATTTTTTACACCATCTTTTTTTTTTTGAAAAAGAGTAAGAGGGACATGCCAATGTACGAGTACAAATATTGAATTCATAATTGACTATATACTTTTTATGTATTAATCTAGGTATGAATTCCATTTTAATGGAACTAAACTATTTTCATTCTATATGATGTAATAAAATATGCATTCCACTTAGAAATTATACACCTTTAATTTGTGGGGATTGAGAGTTTTACACATGAATGCATCCCTGGTCATCCAATTAGAGAGGGATTCATTATTACTTTTTTAAATTGTGTTTGGCCATTTTGTATTTTCTTACGATTCATTATTTGATTTGACGTGTGGAATGTTGTGTTCTCTCTTCATTAATTTATAATTCACATTATGTGAGGTTTCAAAATGCTTAATCATGTAGTGCACAATTGAATTTGATATCGATACTTTTTACTTCTATGAGTTTTTACAATGTATGATTTGTGCTCAAAGAATTACTTAGTTGAACTATGAATAGAAGTTGACATCTATATTGAATTTCATTAATATTTTGAACATCAGAATGATACATTTACATCATTATAAATTATTTGGGTTTCATGTTAATGATTAATATTTTACTATAGTATTTAAAATTAATTTTTGAATGTATTATATTTAAGTTTATTGTTAATACATAGTTAATATTCATTTTTAGTTTATTTTCATTATTAATTGGTAATTGTTGACTTTAATTTTCATGCTAATCAATTGTATAATTTATATTAAATAATAACAACATTTAGTCATAATTTTTTTATTAATTGTTCTTAATCACTTGAAAATTTATTAATATATATGAACTTCTTTGATGAATATATTTAATGATAAGAGTTTATTGAGTTTAAAGAGAATAAGGCAAGATTATTTAATAGATTTAGATATATTATTTTATCATTATTTTGCAACCTCGGTAGGGGATGACATGATTACATGTCCGTGTTGAAATTGTGTTAATCATCATTATTTATATCAAGATGTTGTTAGAGCCCACCTCATTATGAAAGAAATGGAAATTGATTATCAAAAAGTGTATTTGGAATTTTCATTGGGAACTGAAGTTCATTGATGATAATAACCTTTTTAGCATTGAACATGAAAATTATTTTAAAGATGATATGCTTAAGATGTTGGGGGGTACCTTTGGATTTGAGAAACCAAATAACACCTCACTAGGTATTAGAGATGAAGAGAAAATGTTTTTTTAAGTTTTTTGAAGATATTATGTGTTTTAAAAAATACATTGAATTTAAATTTTTTTTTTCAAACATTCATTTTTGTCATTGATTTTTCAGGTCTCAACTCATTTACCACGTGAAATTTATATAGAAAATGATTTGACATATTTAGGTCAGTTTCCTTACTTTTGAATTAAAGTGATAACCAAGGTCGCTTGTAATGGTGACAGATGGATGGTGTGTGAAATCTATTGGTAAGAAGAGTGACTAAAAATTTTGTTGTTCTTTTGAACACAACAAAAAATACTAGTATTGTATCATGTTATGGTGTTTTGACTAAAATTATTGAGTTGAGTTAATTAGTTGGAAGAAGTGTTATTTTATTTTGGTGTGATTTGGGTAAATCCTATCAAGTGTGTCAAAGAAGATATGTTTGGATTCACTCTTTTTAGTATTAAGAGGATTATGAAAACAAATGAGTTCTTTGTTCTTACATCTGAATCTTTACAAGTGTTTTATATAAAAAAATATAAAGAGAAAAATTGGCATGTTGTTGTCATTACTATACCAATAGATTTATTTTAAATGGAAGGAGATATCATACCAGAAGTGTATGACTTACCAACTAACATTGCAACTAATGCCAATGAGACATATCTTTCCTTGAGTATATGGAAGATGTTACAACTGACTATCCTACAATTAATTTTGTTGAAATCCATTGATGTGTTTTGAGAAGAACTCTTATGTTGTGGTGAGTTATATTTTCTATTTATAGCTTTCTATCTCAAGTATTTTATGTGTCTGTGTTTTTGTTGATGTGTCCATTGTGCATGATTATTATTTTTTAAACGGCTCACTATTTTTATATTTTTATGAATTAGAAAATGGTAAATAAAACATCATTTATTGGGTCCTTTATTAAGCCTTTTCTTTCACGTTTCTAAATGAATTTAATATAATGAATGCATGTGAAAGGCTACACTTTTAATAGGGTGATTTTTTAGGTGACTGTTTATTTTATATCATGAATGAAAATTTCTTATATTGAGATCTTGGAATCTATAAATTGGACATAGGATTCCATCATTTTTTTCATCATTTTTTTTATATTTCTATTTATTATCAATGGAGTACATCATGGATTTGAATATATGAATCACTGAGTATCATGACACTAAAAACACCCCCCACCATCACCCATGCCTCAATCAAATCTGATAGCGACAAGTGGAGGTTCCTCGCCAATTAAATATCCTGAATCGGGAAAGGCCAAATCCCTTCCCATGAATTTTCATTCCAAGAGATATATGTTGTGATACAGAACTTTGATCCCAATTTCTTGTTGTAAGAATGGGTTTTTGGAAGGGTGTAGAAAGGGTACCTCGAGAGCAACAAAAATGTGCACTTTCTCCTAGTTATTTTAGTTTCATTTCTCACTACTATAAATATAGCTTTTATCAGCACTAAAAATGGCCTTTAACAGCGTTAGAAAAGCGCTATAAATGCCAGCAAAGATAAAGGGGGGGTCCCCTTTATTAGCGCTCCAAAAAGCGCTGATAAAGACCCCTTTTATCAGCGCTCAAAAAAAGTGCTGATAAAAGGGGTCTTTTATCAGCGCTAAAACAAAGCATTGATAAAGGGGTCTTTTATCAGTGCTTTCTTTTTAGTGCTGATAAAAGACCCATTTTATGAGCACTTTTTTAAAAGCGCTGATAAAAGTTAAAAAAATAAAAAAAAATCTTTCCAATAGGGGGGGATTTTATAGCACTTGAGCCCCCATTTTACAACGCTTTTTCGCCCCCCTCCAGCGCCCCGCACGCACCCCTCCACCCTTTATCAGCGCTAGCCCCAGAATCACCCATGCACGTGCTTCCCTACCTCCACCTAGATTTGATCTCGAGACCTCCCCCCTGCACGCCTAAAGCCTTTGTCACTCCCCTATATTGATTTGTTCTCCTATTAGTGATATATCTATTTATTTATATATATATATTTAGTTATATTTAGTTATATTTATTCTTATAGTAGTATATAGTTATATGAATATAAATATATAGTTATATTAATATAAATATATAGTATTATTAATATATATATATAGTGATATTAATATATATATTTATAGTTATATCAATATATATATGTAGTTATATTAATATATATATATATATATATATTTAGATTAATATATAGGTATATAAATATTCATATATTTTTATTTTAAATAAAATTGATATTATTTATTATTTAGATAAAGCTGATATATTTTATATGTAAATATATTTTATTATTTATATTTATAATTAAATTTTTAGGTGTGAATATATAAAAAATATGTACATATAGTTATATATTTGATTATAAATAACAGTGCAATATAAAAAATGATAAAATTTAAAAGACATAATATCAATATGAATGTAATACCTTGAAATAAATTCAGTCCCCACCAAAAAAAGCCAATAATACTCCCTTAAACGAGGCTGAAAATCCACAAAATGTTAAAAAGTTGGGGTACCCCGACTAAAAACTCAGTTTTGGAGGCCTTCTGGGCCTCTTTTGGCCTAAAAAAACCTTGACCAAGGTCTCCCCAAGATACAATGATGTAGATATCGTCACAGGCTTCAATTTGATATGTGGTAGATCTCAAACGGACACCCGGATCAAAAGTTATGGTTGTTTGAAGTTCAAGTTGCGTTTTAACATATTTTGGATCTTTTTTTAAAAAAAAATTATTTTTTTTAGTCTTCAAATTGTTATTAAATGAATATTACTCCATAATAATTATCAAATTATTAATTAAAAATGTTTTTTTAATTTTTTTATAAGCCATTTTCACTGAATATTTTATATATTAAGTGAAACTGTATATTTATACTTATCTAAAATATATTTAAAATTATATTTAAAAAATATAATTTATATTTATATCAATATAAATATATCTATATATTTAAAAATTAATATATATTTTTTAATGATTTTTTTATAAATCGACCCTTTATCAGTGCTTTTTTTAAAAGTGCTGATAAAGACCCCCCTTTATCAGCGCTACTAAAAAAAGCACTGATAAAGGGGTATCCTTTAACAGTGTTAAAAAAAGTGTTGTTAAAGGGGGTACCTTTATCAGTGCTAAAAAAAGCGCTGATAAAGGGGTACTTTTATCAGCGCTTTTTCGTTAGCATTGATAAAGAGTGGCGCCGAGAATGCCCAGTTTTGTGGTAGTGTCTATTTTGATTATGATTATTTTGTTAATTGTTCCATAGTATTTAATTATTAAGCTACTTGACAATATTGGATTGCAAGGTAATAGAAAATTCACAGTCGAGGTTTTCATGCTGAACCTTCTTCACCATCCGAGCCTCATGAGCTTGGTAGGTTTTTTTATTGATGGAGATATGAGGATTCTTTTCTATGAATAAATGGTTCTCTGTAGGGTCATCTTCTTGGTATGTATCTTCATTTTTTATTCATAAATCACATAAAAATGAATCATCAAAAAATTCCAGATTGAAAAAACTTTTTTTTAGAGATTTACCACCAAATATGAATCCCTTGGATTAGAATACTAGGATAAAAATTGCTTAAGGGGGTAAAAATCTTGCTTGAATACTTGCATGAGAAGGAAAACCTCGAAGTAATATATTGTGATTTCAAATCATTGAACATATTTTTAGATGATGAATTCAATCTAAATATCTTATTTTAGGCTTCCCAATCTTGGTCCAACTGGGGATAAGACCCATGTTTCCATAATGTCGATGGGGACCTTTGGATACTATACTCTTGAGTATGCACTTGCTGGCCAGTTGACTACCAAATATAATGTGTACAACTTTAGTGTCATTTTCTTGGAGATGTTTGGTGGAAGGAAGGTTATTGACAATGTTGGTCCCATTGATGAGAAAAATATGATCCTATAAGTTATTATTTCAAACCTAATGTGAAGTCTACATTTTTATAAATCAAAGGATGTCTTTGACTATTAATTTCCCTATTGTTCTCATAGGAACCCCTTCAATGTTCCCAACCGACGTTCATCATTGACATATTTTCAAGAACGCCCCCTCCTTATTCCTGGCCAACGTCACCCTCAGACATCATTGTTCAAACCCTCTCCCTTTCCTTGACTAATATCCTTGCGTGAAATCCTCTTGTCAGAATCACCCTCTAGTAGGATACCCAATATCCCCATGTCGACATCGGTTGTTCATCGGTTTTCTCTCGCATCTCTCTTCTCTAATTTGGTTCCCCAATCACCATCTAGTAGCATTTTTAGTATCGAATTTCATTTTGGTTCTTCATGTTTATATATTTACATCATGTTCATGTTGGGAATACATTCTATATTGATCTGGTATTTTTTATCTTTTCCATTTTTTTCTCTCCATTTTGATACTCTGTGATGGGAATGGTTGCTTAGGTTTATTTATTTTGATGCTTCGATTTTGCATAGATTCACTTTAGGTGTTGTTTGTATTGCCTTAGGTAGAGTTATCATCATTCTATCAACTCCCATTGGTGAAATGTTTGGGGTGGTTTTATAGTTAAATAGTTAAAATCTATCTTAGATACTTAAAAATGTTTTACATGGAATCTAGGGGGACCATGGTTTAGTCACCATAGTAAGTGTATATGAAACTATTGATTTAGTAATGCCTATTTTGTTCGACTTATACATTAAATGTATACACTTCACATATTAAATGATTGATTGGTTTAATAGCAGGGATATATGTAATACTTGTTTGTAATTTCAAGTTATTTTGTATTAATATGATTCAAATGAGGTTTATCACACCAAAGTCATAATTTTATAGTGACTAAAAATCCAGGTTAACATTTAATAATATAATCTTACTTAGCCCTTGATGCATTCAATTATGGTGAAAAGTGAGTTTTTGTGTTTTAATCTTATTTTTTATGAACATCCACTTGTTTTGTTTTTTGTTTTATTGAACAACATGAATTGTTTCATTTTTTATACTTCCATTTATTTCTATTTTGGTTTCAATTCATGCAGATATTTTTCACTGATTTGTGGGTATGTTTTTTGGCTATTTGTGATGTAGATATTGGATCTGAAGGGTGTGACATACCAGAGACTTGAAGTTTCTTGCTGTTATTGGAGCTGGATCAATTTTTTTCTCATCGGTACCAGAGCTGATTCGTTTTTTGGTATGCTTTTTGGTTGTTTTTGGTAGAGATATTGGAGCCGAAGATTGTGGTACAACAACTAATTGATGTTTCTCGTTGGTGTTGGAGCTGGCTCGCTGGACCAGGGGTATGGATGGTTCACTAGTGCTGGTGCGCTGAAGGTTATGGTATAGGTGGAGTTGCATCGCTGGTCCTGGGGCATGGATGGGTTGGTGGTGATGGAGCTGGCTAGATGGTACTGGGGCATGTATTGGTCGTTGGTACTTGGGGGTCAGGATGTGATAGATCCTGTTAGGGGATGCATCCTAAATTTTTGTATTGATTAATTTTGCATTAACTTTCATTATTAATATTTTTTTTCAAATTTTGATCATTTGTGTAAATTTTCTTTAGTTTAATAATTAAAATAAATGAATTATATGTGATAAATTAATAAATATAATATGAAATTTTTCTAGTAATAATTTTTTTAAAATATATATTATATGCTGGTAATATTATTACCAACATAAAAACTTGTCATAAGAATCTGTTACTAAAAACATTAACCAACATATATATTATATGTTGGTATTATTATAATTGTAAAAAAACAATTTTATCTATCACAAAAACATTTAGCGATAGAGTTTTTATCGATAGTTTAGTGACAGGGACATATGTCTTGGTAAAACGTTTTACCAACAGAAAATGCACTTTTACCAAAAGATATGTCCCTGTTGGAAAAAGATAAATATTTTGTAGTGATTCTATAACTATTTTACATCATTATAAGGGGGGAATAAGAACGTCGGGTGTGTCCGACCTTACTGCACCGGTAGAAAGTTAGGGGAACACTTCTAGCTACAACCAATAGTGCGGAGGAGGCATACTGTTGAGAACCACCTCCACTAACCCTATAATGATCATGCCATTTCATTTTCTTCCCATGTATGCCAATGAAGCTTCCATTGGGTGGAAGGGAAGGGGAATAATATCCAATCATTCCTTCCATGTCCATATCTATCATCATTTCTTTATTTACTATCTTTTCATGGATACAAAGTTTCAGCATAAATACCAATGATCTAATATCTGGTTAAAAACCGTGTAGGTACTTTTGATCTTTAAACTGATCATTTTTTACCACCTTCAGAGAAAAATGAACCATCTTTGCAAATTGATTGGTGTACTCTGACATTGAATGCTCTCTCTACTGCAAAGAGAGGAACTCCATAGAATTCACTATTATCAAAGACTCTTAGAAGAAATTCTGAAAGAAGAGTGTCTTGAAACCATTCAGATCCAAATCCAAATTTCCATCCACCTATACCATAGAATTACACCATCGCTTTCTAGGACCTTCGAATCAGAACACTACGTACTTCACCTTAATAGCATTGGGTATAACCAGGAAGATGAAGATATTTTCTAGATTTTCTAGCTAGTCCCCCACCTCTTGGGGTTCCTTCATACCCTTAAAGGATGGGGGATTCTCTCATAATTACTCTCAAGATATATCCATGTCTCCACCATCTCCTATTTGTACCTAAACAACCCGATCTTGAACATATGGTACATTCTAGTCCATAAAATGTACTTCCCACATAATATCCTCTATAATATTTTGATTTAAAGCTTGATTCCCTTGAGGAGAATCCCTTGTACCCTCCTTTGGAACCCAAAGGATATTTCTTGGAGACGTATCATGGTACACCAAAAATAAAAGAAATGATTCGACAATATGATAATCTCAATTAAAACTAGAAAACTAATAAGAAGAAACTGAGATTAAGGTCAAAACTCAACTCATGAGACACACATTCCAACATCCCATGGTAACTTGAGTCTTTTCATGGCATTATATGGATAGGAACTCACCACAACCTACCTATCAAGTTATTAAAATCCAATATCATATCTAGAAACTTATTAATAATGATCATGACTATTCTCTGATACTAAATTGTAACAAACCAACCCAAGAGACCCTCACAAATTGGAACTCAACCCGATCTGCTACATACCCAAAGGTTGTTCCCAATCCTTAGGGGTTGGAAAATGCACCTGGGCATAAAACATACAACTAGAGAGAATGATTTTTCCCTAACTGAAAAAAATGCATGGAATATATACATAATGAAAATATATATCAAAAGATAATATATAATTAATATATTCCATAACTAAAATAAAATAGCGGTAGCGATACAACTTGAAAATCAAATAAAATTAAAAAAGGGGTAATGGTCCAACAAAACCAAAGGACAACCCAAAAAAGAAGACAACTACTCATGTTATTTTTGGTTAATATACCACCATCTTACCACCAGTTACCTAAAACCTAGTAGACAGAAACCTCATCACCCCACTACGATGCTTTTTCTTTCCTTACATCAAAAGAAAAAACCAGGTCTACACACCTTCGAAGGGTTGTGTGTGGTGAGAGCTAAACAAACTCAGTAGGATCTCACTCAGGTGTTCCATATCAAGTCTCTATAATAATAATCCTATTATTCCCATTTAAATAAAAATATGGAATGATGAGTATTAAAGTAGTTTATATCAAAATCATGGAAATATTTCCTTTTTTCCACAATTATAAAACATACTATGAAAAATGGTTTCAAAGCACATTTAAAATAACCAGTTCATCAATCAAGACATCTATATCAAATCCAAAATAATAAAAATCTGGGAATAATGGTAAACATGCCAAGAATCATAATAGGTTAGGTTTAAATACTACTCATTCTATAATTAAATACTAGTGTGCACCAAATTCCTTAGAAAACGTGTCTAAAGATCAGAGTAATACTCCATGAGTGACCCCCCAACAATGTTAATAGAAAGTCCCTAGAACAACAGGCCTAGGTAGCTAAGGAACACCCAATGAGTGAACTTCTCAATAATAAAATGGATAATGGACCTAAGATAACCCTTTCACATAAGTACCCAATGCTTCACACATGTTTCATTTCTCAAATAATTTCAAAGGGTTTCACATTTCACAAAATAAAAACCCTTTATTCTGTTAAATCGTGTTTTATAAACCATTTCACAATCCATTTTATAATGCTTTTAAAACACCCTTTTTCCTTTACTAAAAAACAAGGGAAAACCATCTTTTATTATAAATCTATTTACACACACAAATCAATCATGCCAAATTATTCATAAAATAATTTATAAAACTAAGAGAAGCTATGGTTAATCCAACATGGGATAGAGACGGAACCACCTACCTCAAACTCGAGTTGAACACTACCCACAACGGGATCCACTAACACAATAAGGAAATCAGATAGAACAAATGAGGCCTTAACAACAATTACCAAACCTAAAAATCATGATCTATAGAAAACAATAACCAGTAGAGAGGTTAGGTCACACATACCTCAATAAACACACCCGCCACAACACAACCAACTTGAGGGTTGGCCTCTGAGAGAAGATCACACAATAGATCTTGAAAGGATCGATCAACATCACCATAAGGTTGATGTATCCACAAAAATAGGGTAATTTTGTTGCCACAACAAATGGAAATGAAGAAATAGAAAGGTCGTTTACCAAAGCAAAGTGATGCAGCCAACATGGAGATCTAGTGATGAAAGAAGTGATCCAACATGAGAGGAGACACCCAAAATCACCTAGAAGAGCCTATGGTTTGAGACCTGTGATTATATAATAAGATAAGAGGATTTACACATGAGTAGAAGATAAAAACTATTAGGCCAAAGGGATTTACATCATAAACCATGTATTTATGACATAAGATCCCCATAATCCACATACGTTGAAAAATACATCACCTTGGGTTCATTTATCCCAGGTTAACATATTTACACCATAAAAAATATATTTATTTTGTAAAATAGTTTTATGGCCTAAAGAGTTTTATGTTCTGTGACATATGACATTTACACCACAAGATACAATCTTATGATGCAAAAAAAATGACATGTAGGTAGTGCCCAACCAAGGATCCTACAAAAACTCAAAAAATCTCTCCAAATCTGAAAAAACACTCTTAAAAATCAGAAAGAGTGTACCGTAATATCCAAGATGTTACAGTTTCCCTACTGACGTGGTTGGGATAGCGTATGAAATCTGAAAATATTAATAATATCACACGCAACCACTCTAAGATAAACTAACTATCCTTAGACTCATTTTTCATTATCATCACAGAGGACACCCAACTACTAAAACTAAAGACTAGGTCTCAAGAAATCATACATGCATCAAGTTCCATAATAATTAATTAATTATCCATTATTTAATATTATTCCATGTTAAATTTCAAAATTAACATTTAAGATTCTAAGACCAGTTCCTTAGACACCATAAACATTATTTATATTCTCAAGTATATAATCATCAAATGAAAACACCATATACCAACCCTATTCATTTATTAGTTCACTTATCATTTCTTAATCATTCGGGCACTCTAGGACTCATCCTAATCTACCACTTTAAAAATTCACCTGTAGTGGATAGTATCAAATTGCATTAATTAGTTGGAAACCAATGGAAAAAATTGCATTAAACCATTTTTCCATCAAGAAATATTAAATATATCAATTATAAATTCCTACTTTAAACTCATCATGATTTCCCCGATGTCAATCCCACACCATTCATCATAAGTATAGTCATTCATTACATCACTGGCATCGACCATCACTGCAACCTAGGATCCTAGCCCTTTGCACAAAAAAGTTTCCCAACCATATCAAATTTATTATCATCACATCAAATTTCAATAAGTCTCTAATCACCCTAGAGCACATATACATATAATTTATATATTTTTTGAACAAATTAAAAGAAACTAAGTCCATAAAATCAAGGAATTCAAGGCCCCCAAAATAAAAAATGGGCTCATTCATCCCAAAACATAAATATTTATTAAAATATCATTTTATTTACGTATGGAATTAACCAGTTTATTATGCATAGGTTTTCCACAATAAGGAAACCTAAGGCAGTAGTTATTCGCAGCTAGAAAAAAATGAAAACATTCTTCAAGAATTATTTACATTTTTAATAAATTTAAAGAGGAATATAGTTATTATACTCATGCCTCTTCTATTTAATTATAACATCAAACCATATTTACATTATTTAACATTTTCAAGCAATTATGCATGCTAAACAGTCAACAAAAAATCCTTCCAAACATATATATATATATATATTGTAATAGATTGTATATTCTTGGTCCGTTACTTTGCTGGTTTTGGTGGTCGGAGGTGTTCAAGGGAAGTTCCAAGAGTTTTCAATGGAGGCTAGAGGTGTAAAAAAGCTACTTCAGGGAATACATATTGTGTATTGTTTAAATGACATGAAATGGTGGTTCTTGGATTGTGAATCTTACTGGTTCACATCACACAAATCATCAAAGGGAGAAGTCATGAGATGGATTACATGTCATGTAAGTAAGATTCATGATTTATATTAAATAAAGGAATATGTGATTTATTTTTTGGTGAAATATATAAATTTTTAGAAACCCAAGGATTACACACTATATAATAGTTACACGACGTGAAACCAGTGGGATTCTAAGTTTTATGTTCTTTTACTAGCCTAATTTCCATTCATTTAGCCTCTCCCTCCCTCTCTTGTTTTTTCCAAACCCTAGGTGCCCTGAGGATACCTCCAAACCCTCTTCACCCCTCTTTGTTCTAATGGTTATGGTGGTTGTTCATTGTAGATTAGTGGTAATCCCTTCTCTCCCTTTTGGTTTGTTTCTTTCATTCTTCCCAAAGGGATCCACTGTGGTGATTTTTTTTTCTGTGAGTTGGGATGCATTTTCATGATCCTTTGGTTTGGTGTAGGTTGATCCACAGTTTTCCTTATTCATTTGTGTTTTTTGGGTGTTTATTTTTCTCCATGTGGTGTGTATTGAGTTGTAAAAGCTTCTTTAAGGTAGGTAATTCCTCATTTCACTTTATTGTGTATCATGTGGGAGGGGTTTTGTAACAGCCCAAGATTTTATGAAAAATATTCTTTTTAATTTCACTAATGTCTTGTGTTGTACGCAACACAAAAAGGAGCTTGCACAACACGCATCCTTGACTTGCCTTGCATTACACGCAATCGCAACCTTCCTCGATAGCGTGTGTAGTACGTAATACTGAGTTTCACTAAACAACGATATGCTATTAAAATATTATTATAACTAGCCGTTATGAATAGTAATAACCACCTTTTAAATTTTTAGAAATTTTAGCTCTCAAAATGGACTTCATTTTTGGATTCGGAGTATCGAATTTAGCCTAAGGTGAAATTTTGGTACTTTTCGGATAACTTTCATATTCTGATGAATAGTGAAAATTACTAAATTATAATTAAAAACAACTTTTTTAATAGAAATAATTAATAATGATAAATTATTAATTTGAGTGGTTTTAAATTATATTTAGAATATATTTTTACAATTTAATACAATGTTGGTCATTTAATGTAATTTCACATTTAAAACAGACATAATCAAGTGTCAATCTTTTGATAGATATTGTTTCTTAAAAACACGCTATTTGTTTTAACAACGGGATTTAATTATAAAATTAATTAATGCAACTTATATGTTATGAATTTGGTAAAATAGATTTTATTTTTGAATTCGGAATATAAAATATAGCTTAGGATGAAATTTTGGCATTTTTCTGAGAAACATCAATTTTTGATGAATAGTGAAACTACTAAGTGGTAGTTAAAAAACTGAATTTTTCATAAAACTTAATTTTACCGCTTCTGTGAATGGAATTTCAAAAATCCGAGAGACACAGTTGATGTCAGTAAGTAAAATGTGGTTCAATGAGATGAAAATAATTTTTGGTGAATAATAACTTTTTACTTTTATTTACCACGGTTAAAAGTAAATAGGGTAATTAAGGGTAAAAATGATATTATTATTACCCTAACACATGTCCTAATTCTATTGGACAAGTGTAATTAGACCAAAAACAATCTTAGGAATAAAATATGACCATATAGGCCCACTTGGATTAGATTAGGACATTTATTATTATTTAATTCAAAGAAGAGTTAAAAGAGTCAAAATCAAAGTTTATTTACTAAAACATTTTTAATATAGGGTTGTACATAAGATAAATTCGATTGTAAATATTCATTAGAAATCTAAAAAGATTTCCTACATGATGGTATTTTATTTGTAATTTTTAGATATCAAATAATATAATTTATTTATGACACAAAGATGATACAGTAATTATCTTATTAATGAAATATTGACATAATTGATATTATAAATACCCAAATAAATGTAATTTGAGACTTTTTATGAATTCAACTAATTTTATAGGTTACTATGATATATTATTGTTGATTTAATCAACTTGTTTCGAACATATAATTCTGTTATGACATTCAAAAAAATCATGTATCAAATAGTGTCAAAATTGACACAAAATAGTTTTTAAATCAAATATTATATTATTAATTGTTATTTTATTCCTAAAAATCTAAGGTTCGGCCAAATGACATTGATAAGGATATATTTATTAATAATATACAATTTGGGGTTCGTTTGGCATGTTATAGTAAGAGTATTAACCATATAGTGAAAGAAAACAAAAAGACACGGTAAAAGTTAAATTATTTAACTTAGAGTTAAATCTAATTGATAAGGTTAAAATAATACCCTAAACTTGTCTAAATCCTATTGGATTATAGGATTTAGACCCATCCCCACTTTAGATTCGAAATAAGACCCTTTGGAACCATTATAAACCGATTTTTACTTTAATATAAAATAGTATTTTGAGATATTCCTAAGGTGCCCCTCTCCTCCCTTATAAAAGGACACCTCCTCCCCCTCCTCCTCACACCAATTTGAGCACTCAAACTCGGCCAAACCCTGCCAAAATCTCTTCTCCACTTACCTAGAAACATCCTAGAGGTTCTGGTCTTCCTCAAAGACCAATTTTAGTGCCCTAAGAGGAGGTCTCAAAGGGGCGCTTCAAAGAAGAGGTAATTACCGTTACCAATTCTTTCATCTTTATTTCTTCTTCCACTTCTTCTTCTTAGGTTGTTTCATTATGAAGTAATAACATCAGTATCACTCATATACTGATATTTTATTATGAAACAACCCTATTTCACCATCTATCCATCCTACGGAAAAAGAAATCACCGCGCGTGCGTACGTACGGAATACCGTCTCCACGCCGTGGTGTAATCTATTTTCCACCATCACTTTACAAGGATGGGTATAATGGTGTAATGAGTAACTATTTATCATTATTATAAAGTAATATTGATACTGAAATAATATATATATACTCCAATACAATTTCACGATCATAGGAACGATATCATCACTCGTGCGTACGTACGGAATACCGTCTCCACGATGTGATGCGACTCGTTCTACATGATCATCATTACATAGTAATTATATAAATGAATTGAATGAATAAATATGATATATGTTACACTAATACAATTCTGGATAAGGTATCTATAACCTTAAAAGAAGAATAAGAATTTATTCGGCAAAACACGCATAAGAACAAAAGGCAATAAAGACCCGAGTAACAAGTAACAATGAAATATTACTAACAAGAAGCTAAGAATATGACCATATATGATATCATATAAATATGTATGATTCTGGAATAAGTCAATAACATTATTTAAACCATTATACAGGAGCTTCGGACACATACAAAGCTAATTGGACCTAAGGTAAGGGAAATATCACAATCTCATTTTTATCCGAGATTGTTTATACTTTAGTATTTACTGGGGTGTATTTTATCATCCACATCCATATTTCCTCAATATGTAATATTATTTCCATCCACCTACAATTGTTTAAATCCAATTTTACCCTTCGGTGAGTTTTTAGTAAAAGATATGAAAGGAATCTTTTGTCGTTTTTCGTACGAGGTACTTTTTTGACTTTTCCGACAAAAGTAGGAGAAGAATGTTTTTTTAACTTATACGGTATGAATGAATTTTTAAAACATTATTTCCAAGAAGCTTCCTTTACAAGTTTTCAAGTTTATTTTTAATCAACTTCTTTTATTTAAAAGTTGTATGACATGTTATGAAAGGAAAAATGTTTTTGAAGAAGAAAGGATATTTTCCTCAAGAATGGAGTTCAAGTGTTTTATCAAAATTATTTTCCATCTAAGATAATAAAGGGTTCTGTTTTTATCCCTATTATTACATTGATTTGATCATGTTGTTATGGAATTATTTTTATGAATTCCTTTATCTTATATGAATTGATTTATGATGTCATGATGTTTCAAGAATCCCATTTTTGTTACATGTGTTATGCGATGATGTATGATTATGTGGCACACATAAGAAAGGATTCATTATAAGATGGGTGGGACCTATATCTCCCTCCAATGCATTGGGTAAAGATTTTATATCTCATGAGATAGACAGGGCTGGAACGGTAGGTTATACCGGTTCAGTGAAACAGGACTGAAACGAGGGTTACTCGATTCAGAAAGGGACTTTGTCCACTAAGATAGTCTTGGCAATGAGTCTTGACTAACAAGAAATGATTCTCTATGATTATGTGTGTATGACACAAAGTTTCAAGTTTTATGTTATGATTATGGGGATCTCATCCTCACTTCTATGATTTATTCCATGTTAAGATATTATGATCTCTTTTGCAGGTTATGATTTTCAAAAAGATATGATATGATTTTTAGTTCCTTTATTTTCCTTGCTGAGCATTTGAGCTCACCCTTTTATGTTTTCTTTTCCCCAGGATATAAAGAAAGGTTTTAGGTAAAAAAAGGGAAGATCTTTATGGGAGATATTGAATATCTTTCACCACGATTAGAAGATTACGTTCCGAGTTTCCAAAGACACTAAACTATTACGATCCTTGTGTGTGTGTTTTTGTTATGTACTAAGTATTCCGCAAAAGTAATGTAATGTCCATGTAAGTCAGGCTTCGGGTCTCTACAGTTGGTATCAGAGGAAAGGTTTAGTCAACCTTTGGAAACTAGGATGCGAAAACGTTAGTGAGATCCCTAGAGATATTTCTAAGGTATGTCTAGGGATGTCCCTAAGGTTAAGTATACGTATAGGTTATAGTTATAGAACTACTCTAATGATCATAGAATTAAACCTAAGATGTTAGATATTGAAGGTACTCCCCCTTTATTATGTTGTTTTCCCTAGCATGATTTTTGCCTCTCACACTATTCTTTTTGGGTTTTAGAAAATGGCTGGAAACAAGGTGATTCACGATAATGGAGGATATGATGGACAGTGGAATGATATTTTTCATGAGCAACAAAATGAAATGGGATTTGGAAGTCCAAACATCATTATTATGCCGAATCAGCAATCTCATAATATGATCAATAAATTAAAATTTGGTAAGTTTCCTGACTCGTCTAATAAGAGAAAGATAGAGTTTCGTGATGATCATAGAGGAAAGAAAGTTCAATTTCCCCTATGTAAATCATGTGGGAAGAGGCATCAAGGAGAATGTTTCAAAGGAACTGGAAGATGCTTTGGGTGTGGAAAAGAAGGACACAAAGCCAGTAAGTGCAAAGGAAAAGGTTCAGTTAACACCAGGGATGAGGATAATGGTATTGCTACGACATCAACAATGGTAAAATGTTTTAAATGTGGAATGTACGGGCATTATGCAAACCAATGCCCTAAGGGAAAGTCTCATGAAGAGAATCAGTATGGTCGTATGGGTAGTATTTATGTGGATGATGATGAAGAGACTACAAATGATATGTGAGATGAAAGAATTGTTGAAGCTCGGTCAATGGTTTAAGAATGTAGTGGAATGATTACATGTTTATCATGTGTAATGTTGTATAAGTAATCTCATGGTACTATGGAATAAAGAGACATCTAAGGATTGTTACACTGTTATCTTTCATTGAGTTTTGAAAGTGTATGATACTTTTGTAATGTAGATGATATGCGCATAATGAAGGGATAAAGAGAATCTAATATGTTTGATAGTATTCATGAGCTCATGATTGATATAAGGACTAAGTGATATCATGGTTTGAGGATATAGAATTTTGAGGATTTTGGTATGTGGAAAGTGTTAACTTTTAACTACATTCAAGTTTTCACTATGGTTCAATGGGTATTCAAGAGAATACATGATTAAGGCCTTTGAATGTTTGGAATGTGACCAACAAGACATATCTTATGATATGTGGGGATCAACGACAGTATTAAATCTCTGACAATCGTTGTCACTATATTATGAGAGTGGACTGCAGTATTATGTATAAGCCTAAAGATTAGAATATATTATGTTGGACATAAGTTAGTATTGTTTAAGGATAGAAGATTTTCGATATTATTGATGGGATGTTATAGTAACGTAGTTTTAGAAAAAGGACAACCTGCAGGACAGGCGACAGCCCATCGCTTCGGACAAGGCTGTGGGAATCGAACCCACAACCGAAGTGCGACTGGCCTTTATCGCCTACCACTGGCCTACAGGAAGTCCCTATTTAGTAGAAACTAGTTTTATTATATTAAGCAGTATGATATATGAAGTATAAGTCCATTTTAGGAACCATATGTGATTAATCTCACTATAGATCGACTTATGTATATAATTTTTGCTAACCTTTTGTTTGAGACAGATGGAATGACCCGTCATTCTATCACATGATCTGCTAACACTTCACGAATAACAAATTCAACTTCATTTATTTAAGAGATGAAGTGGAAATTGTTCAAGGCATGAACAAAAGTGAGATTGTACCAAAATAAAGAAAGTATTTATTCTAATTCAAATTTTCAACTTTAGGGAAATGATCTTGAAAACTAAAAATGTTGTCCTAGTGATCTTATACCTGATGAATCGGATGGTACCTTAGATCGTCACAAATTTATGGATTTGTGATTGTTGGCTTTCCATAGCCATGTTCTCTACCACTCTCCATCAGAACATGATGGTTAGATTTTTCTTCCATCCATATTTTCACCTATGTGGAAACCCAGTGATTAGTTTATTTGGGTAACCGTTACATTTCATACTTTCATTTTTAAAGATTGGTTTTGGTATTCCTTTTTACGATGTGGGTTTCTATTAAAGAAACTTTCGAATAGTAAACCATTTATAACCCTGACGAATTTCGAGGGCGAAATTCATTTTAAGGGGGGTAGAATGTAACAGCCCAAGATTTTATGAAAAATATTCTTTTTAATTTCACTAATGTCTTGTGTTGTACGCAACACAAAAAGGAGCTTGCACAACACTCATCCTTGACTTGCCTTGCATTACACGCAATCGCAACCTTCCTCGATAGCGTGTGTAGTACGTAATACTGAGTTTCACTAAACAACGATATGCTATTAAAATATTATTATAACTAGCCATTATGAATAGTAATAACCACCTTTTAAATTTCTAGAAATTTTAGCTCTCAAAATGGACTTCATTTTTGGATTCGGAGTATCGAATTTAGCCTAAGGTGAAATTTTGGTACTTTTCGGATAACTTTCATATTCTGATGAATAGTGAAAATTACTAAATTATAATTAAAAACAAATTTTTTAATAGAAATAATTAATAGTGATAAATTATTAATTTGAGTGGTTTTAAATTATATTTAGAATATATTTTTACAATTTAATACAATGTTGTTCATTTAATGTAATTTCACATTTAAAACAGACATAATCAAGTGTCAATCTTTTGATAGATATTGTTTCTTAAAAACACGCTATTTGTTTTAACAGCGGGATTTAATTATAAAATTAATTAATGAAACTTATATGTTATGAATTTGGTAAAATAGACTTTATTTTTGAATTCGGAATATAAAATATAGCTTAGGATGAAATTTTGGCATTTTTCTGAGAAACATCAATTTTTGATGAATAGTGAAACTACTAAGTGGTAGTTAAAAAACTGAATTTTTCATAAAACTTAATTTTACCGCTTCTGTGAATGGAATTTCAAAAATCCGAGAGATACAGTCGATGTCAGTAAGTAAAATTTGGTTCAATGAGATGAAAATAATTTTTGGTGAATAGTAACTTTTTACTTTTATTTACCACGGTTAAAAGTAAATGGGGTAATTAAGGGTAAAAATGATATTATTATTACCCTAACACATGTCCTAATTCTATTGTACAAGTGTAATTCGACCAAAAACAAGCTTAGGAATAAAATATGACCATATAGGCCCACTTGGATTAGATTAGGACATTCATTATTATTTAATTCAAAGAAGAGTTAAAAGAGTCAAAATCAAAGTTTATTTACTAAAACATTTTTAATATAGGGTTGTACATAAGATAAATTCGATTGTAAATATTCATTAGAAATCTAAAAAGATTTCCTACATGATGGTATTTTATTTGTAATTTTTAGATATCAAATAATATAATTTATTTATGACACAAAGATGATACAGTAATTATCTTATTAATGAAATATTGACATAATGGATATTATAAATACCAAAATAAATGTAATTTGAGACTTTTTATGAATTCCACTAATTTTCTAGGTTACTATGATATATTATTGTTGATTTAATCAACTTGGTTTGAACATATAATTCTGTTATGACATTCACAAAAATCATGTATCAAATAGTGTCAAAATTGACACAAAATAGTTTTTAAATCAAATATTATATTATTAATTGTTATTTTATTCCTAAAAATCTAAGGTTCGGCCAAATGACATTGATAAGGATATATTTATTAATAATATACAATTTGGGGTTCGTTTGGCATGTTATATTAAGAGTATTAACCATATAGTGAAAGAAAACAAAAAGACACGGTAAAAGTTAAATTATTTAACTTAGAGTTAAATCTAATTGATAAGGTTAAAATAATACCCTAAACTTGTCTAAATCCTATTGGATGATAGGATTTCGACCCATACCCACTTTAGCTTCGAAATAAGACCCTTTGGAACCATTATAAACCGATTTTGACTTTAATATAAAATAGTATTTTGAGATATTCCTAAGGTGCCCCTCTCCTCCCTTATAAAAGGACACCTCCTCCCCCTCCTCCTCACACCAATTTGAGCACTCAAGCTCGGCCAAACCCTGCCAAAATCTCTTATCCACTTCCCTAGAAACATCCTAGAGGTTCTGGTCTTCCTCAAAGACCAATTTTAGTGCCCTAAGAGGAGGTCTCAAAGGGGCGCTTCAAAGAAGAGGTAATTACCGTTACCAATTCTTTCATCTTTATTTCTTCTTCCACTTCTTCTTCTTAGGTTGTTTCATTATGAAGTAATAACATCAGTATCACTCATATACTGATATGTTATTATGAAACAACCCTATTTCACCATCTATCCATCCTACAGAAAAAGAAATCACCGCGCGTGCGTACGTACGGAATACCGTCTCCACGCCGTGGTGTAATCTATTTTCCACCATCACTTTACAAGGATGGGTATAATGGTGTAATGAGTAACTATTTATCATTATTATAAAGTAATATTGATACTGAAATAATATATATATACTCCAATACAATTTCACGATCATAGGAATGATATCATCACTCGTGCGTACGTACGGAATACCGTCTCCACGATGTGATGCGACTCGTTTTACATGATCATCATTACATAGTAATTATATAAATGAATTGAATGAATAAATATGATATATGTTACACTAATACCATTCTGGATAAGGTATCTATAACCTTAAAAGAAGAATAAGAATTTATTCGGCAAAACACGCATAAGAACAAAAGGCAATAAAGACCCGAGTAACAAGTAACAATGAAATATTACTAACAAGAAGCTAAGAATATGACCATATATGATATCATATCAATATGTATGATTCTGGAATAAGTCAATAACATTATTTAAACCATTATACAGGAGCTTCGGACACATACAAAGCTAATCGGACCTAAGGTAAGAGAAATATCACAATCTCATTTTTATGCGAGATTGTTTATACTTTAGTATTTACTGGGGTGTATTTTATCATCCACATCCATATTTCCTCAATATGTAATATTATTTTCATCCACCTACAATTGTTTAAATCCAATTTTACCCTTCGGTGAGTTTTTAGTAAAATATATGAAAGGAATCTTTTGTCGTTTTTCGTACGAGGTACTTTTTTGACTTTTCCGACAAAAGTACGAGAAGAATGTTTTTTTAACTTATACGGCATGAATGGATTTTTAAAACATTATTTCCAAGAAGCTTACTTTACAAGTTTTCAAGTTTATTTTTAATCAAATTCTTTTATTTTAAAGTTGTATGACATGTTATGAAAGGAAAAATGTTTTTGAAGAAGAAAGGATATTTTCCTCAAGAATGGAGTTCAAGTGTTTTATCAAAATTATTTTCCATCTAAGATAATAAAGGGTTCTATTTTTATCCCTATTATTACATTTATTTGATCATGTTGTGATGGAATTATTTTTATGAATTCCTTTATCTTATATGAATTGATTTATGATGTCATGATGTTTCAAGAATCCCATTTTTGTTACATGTGTTATGCGATGATGTATGATTATGTGGCACACATAAGAAAGGATTCATTATAAGATGGGTGGGACCTATATCTCCCTCCAATGCATTGGGTAAAGATTTTATATCTCATGAGATAGACAGGGATGGAATGGTAGGTTATACCGGTTCAGTGAAACAGGACTGAAACATGGGTTACTCGATTCAGAAAGGGACTTTGTCCACTAAGATAGTCTTGGCAATGAGTCTTGACTAACAAGAAATGATTCTCTATGATTATGTGTGTATGCCACAAAGTTTCAAGTTTTATGTTATGATTACGGGGATCTCATCCTCACTTCTATGATTTATTCCATGTTAAGATATTATGATCTCTTTTGCAGGTTATGATTTTCAAAAAGATATGATATGATTTTTAGTTCCTTTATTTGCCTTGCTGAGCATTTGAGCTCACCCTTTTATGTTTTCTTTTCCCCAGGATATAAAGAAAGGTTTTAGGTAAAAAAAGGGAATATATTTATGGGAGATATTGAAGATCTTTCACCACGATTAGAAGATTACGTTCCGAGTTTCCAAAGACACTAAACTATTATGATCCTTGTGTGTGTGTTTTTGTTATGTACTAAGTATTCCGCAAAAGTAATGTAATGTCCATGTAAGTCAGGCTTCGGGTCTCTACAGGTTTACTCTTGTTCATATAAGGGTTATGGTTGTGTTGGATTAATCAAAGATAAATAATTGGTTAATTAAAATCGAAGGGGGTAAATGGGGATGATTTTTATGCATTTATATATTTGTTATTTTTTGTGATATTGTGAATTGTATGGGCTTGATTCCCCACTAAAAATTGTGGTTGTTTGGGGCTTTGTTTGCACTTATTGACATGTGTTGTGGAACCCTTATTGTGTGGTTTTTGTGATATCACCCTAAAATAGAAAATTGACTAACTAATTATATTTTTTAATTGAAATGGTTGCCATACAATTATGTATTGTGTGATAAATCCCCTAAAATAAAGTGGAATGTTATAAAATCTTCTTTTAAAAATATATAAAATGATATATATTTGTTGTGATGTGTGGTCATTCTTTTGGGATGCTGATTTATGTTTGTGATGCAATGTGGGGATGATGGTTTTTTTCATTCTTTTGGGGTGATGATTTGGTGGTTTTTTTGTCATGATTTTGGGGTGTAAAGGTGGTGGTTGTTTGTCCTGCTTTTGGGGTGGCGAGGTGGTGGTTTTTTGGATATGTTTTTGGTACAGAGAGGTGGTGATTGTTTGGACATGATTTTGGGGTGGTGAAGCCATGGTGTGATTGGGATCATAAGTTGATTGTGATGTATGGTTTTTTTGTGTTAGATTCCTATGTAGTGATGGAATAATTGTTTAATAATGATTGAAATATATAGGGTTTGGTTTGGTTAATGAGATGGAAATGATAAATGAATAAATAAATTATGGGTTGTGAGGTTAAATTTGGATGATTCTTAATAATTAAACAAATTGGATGGATAATTGGAATCAGTTAGAAATGTGAAATATGTCTTTTGTGGTATTATGCATTTAGAGGTGCAAAAGTGATGTTGTGAATTGTTCAATGTTTGTTTGTGAACCCATAGTTTGGGATTGTGTGTGGATATATGTATATACTTGTATATTCCTTGTGATTTCTATATGGACCCCACCCACACCAAGCACTATGTGATGACACTCACATAGTCACACAGGGGTGTTTTTCCTAACATTTGGTGTAGAGGAAGGATGGATGGGTACCCTCTCTTTCTCATTCTCTCTTTTAGATGGTATAGCTATTGCATAGTTTGTGATGGTTGGAGATATATTAGTTCACTAGATAGTGGTTTTGATATCCTAGGTTTCTTTGGGAGAGTTGTGATGTGGTTGTGCTTGTGGGGCGGCGAGCCTGAGTGTCTTCGGGTGAGATGTGACATAGCTTAGGTGTCTATGAGAAGTATGATATGGGATTAGGTGGCATACGATGAGTGTTGTTCATGGTAGTAGGAGGTCACAAGGTTTATTTCCTTCATGTTCATGATACCCTACTACTCTGGTTATGGTTTTGGATGTGTGATGGCCCATGTGTTTTTAGGTAAGGTGTGATGTGGTCGTACTTGTGGGGAGGTGAGCCCAGGTGTCTTTAGGAGTGATATAATGTGACTGTGTTTGCGGGGTGGTGTGATATACAAAAGATATGGGAGCTCCAAGACATATGACATTCTGGTGTGAGAGAAGCATACCGGAAGGAAAGCGATGCAGGGTTCCCTTTATCGATATCCTTTTCATCATGTTATTAAACTTGGATTTCATTATTTGGTGAGAATGTCTTGGTGAGGTTGGGTTTGGTTAGTATACCTGTATAGGTAATTTTTGTTTTTTTTTTGTTTTCTCACAAGTGTATTAGTATGCTTCTTTCACATGTGTATGAGAGACTTTGGTTTTCCTACCGAGTATACTTGTATGCTTACCCTACATATATAAACTGTTTCTCAAGTTTCTTGTAGGATTATGTGGACCATAGTGGACATTACTAGCGCTGACTTTAGATAGATACTATGTCACTACTTTAGCTTTTCTTTTGGTTATTTACTTTAAGAGACTTTTATATGTATCAGTTTTATTTATACATGCATTTTGGGAAAGTTTTGGTTTCTTTTAATATTATTTTATGGATTTGTTTGTGGATGACTCATCTTATCGCCTAATCCTATATTATTATAGATGGTAATGCCTCCCTTTTCATGAGATTTTTATGACCTCGATTCTATTCACAAACTCAAGGCCTACAAGAGGTGGGACTTAGGGGGTTCATTATCTCTCTCCCCTCATTGTAGTATCTTTGGAGGGAGGGGGTAAGACATATATAACACTACCAAATAAATATAAAGGGGTGGAATCAAGAAAACATAAACCACATGAAATCAAAAACCCAACCATATATTTAATTTTCAACATGAAATATTAATTATCTTTAACATGTGATAATCCCCATTTTAATACTTTATTTCCCAGAATTATACAAATAATTATCATCATAAATTATTAATCAGTTTAACACTACAGTAAGAAATTATCCTTTTTTATCTCATGGATAATTCCATAATTATAAAATCTAACACTTAATTTATAACATGTTATATCTTAGAATTTTACTATTGAAATTATTATCAATAATATAAATAACACATTTCAACATGTGATTTAAAAATTCTAAAGATAGTCATATTTATCTACAATATATGATATTTCTATGAAATAAATATTTCTAAGTAGCATGCATTTTATATATTATCAAATATTATTTATACTGCACAAAATAATATTTCAATTTATTGAATAGTAATATTATTCTTATGCAGGAAGCATAATTTTCTTCTCCTTTTTAATTATTTCTAGATTATTATATAGTTGTTTTTCGTATATATAGTATGTGAAATAGTTTCCTTATTTTATCAAAATAACTATTCTTCATGATATATTACCATATTATTATCTTTATAGGCTAATCACGCCCATTTTGACAAATGAAATTTAGGTATGACTCGATCACACTTGTACTTAAAATAATAGAGAAGTAATATATCCCCTACTTAGAAAGAAATAGCTTCATGAAACTATTTCTCAAGAACATGGGAGAGAAAGTGGTGCATGTAGGCTGGAAATGTAAGGAAGGGATTCATGTTGATCATATAGGGCTTGAAAAACCTAAACAGAGAATCCTTGGTCACCAAGATTCATAGGAGGAAGGAAAATCAAATGAGGAAATGAGGTTCTATGGTTTTATAAAGGAACATAGAATTTCCTTAATATCTTCTTGGAAACTCAGCTATAAATTCCTATTTAATTTTCATTTACTTTTGTTTCAATTTTAATTCCTCCACACACCCCATTATAAGACTCATATGATTTAGAAATATTAAAGGGAGTGAAATAAAAAAAATCTCATCATAATAGATCTTAAAACCACTAATTTCCATTTATTTTCCTTATTTTCATTAAAAACACCCTGCAAGTTAAATTTTGGGAAAATTATTAAATTTTATAAAAAAAATTATACCCTTACACATGAGTAGTGTGATGCATGGGGGTAATATGGTTTTACCCTTCTGTAGCTAGTTATCCTATTGTGGGGATTTGAAAACTCGCCTGACCTTTATGTGGAGAAGGACCAACCTTTATGAAATATAAAGAAACTTGAAAACACCTTTACATAATGGTGAATCTACCATTACATGAGCTATAAAAAAACAGGCGGTTTGAGTTTGTAATTTTTCGAAAGCCTTTTGACCTTTTCACGGTGCCTGCACAGATGCTCAAGTGGGTCCGAGTTAAGGTTCTTGAATTGCACATGGTTTATAAAACTGTGCAATGAGCATGTAGCTCGACCTTATAGTGGGTAGCATCAGGTGGTTTGGTTTGAGTGTGGTTCACTAAGTTGTGTGTCTGTACGCAGGCGAACTGTGTGGTTGCCTAAAATTTTAAATAAATAAATTTAATGGTGATAAAATGTGAAATAATATAAAATAAGGTAAATATTTAAAACCTCATAATAATAATAATAATTTTTTCATATAGAAAATAATATTATTATTAATTATGTTATGATGATTATATGATTATTAATATTATTAAAAATGTGGTCATTAATTGTTTTTGTTATTATTATTATTATTATTAAAATGGTTATTATTATTATTATTATAATCATAATTATTATTATTATTATTATAAAAAAAGTGAAAGTGGGGGTGAAACCATAGGGTTGCGTCCCCCCCCCCCCTCTTTCTTCCCCTTGGTGTGGTGTGGTACCTACTTCCCAGTCGGCCATCCTACAGTGAGCCAGCGACCCAGCGCCGCCCACCTTGTCCCGCCCAGCCACCCTCCGGCGTGCTCCCCAGCTCCGGTTAGAGCCCCTACCCGGCTCCCTTCTTCTGTATCACACAATAAAGGCCTCGTCCTGGCCCTCTTCTTCTCCCTCATGGCGCAAAGAACCCCCTCTCCTACTCCCTGGTGTGCGTACGAACCAGCCAAGTCGGTCAGACCTCCCCCTTCCCAGTCAGACCTTCCCTTCTCACCACGACCTGACCCCAATAGTCCCATATTCCTGCTGCTTGAACCCTCTTTGCACACCTGTCCGGTCAGCCTACTTTATGGCGCACCTCCGACATCCCTCCCTCTTACTTTGTTATCCTCCACACCCTCGTCGCAGGGTCTAGTTGAGTCGATTGAGGTGTGATTGACATGCAATGGGGTTTCCACACTGATTTTATGAAATTTTTCTACACTGAGGTAGGTGGTTCCATCTTTAAACATTATTTGATGAGTTATTTTTCTTGATTTATTTATTTACCATGTCCTTCGATTCATATGTTGGGTGCGGAAGCTATTTTTTCAAGAGATTAACTGGTGTTTGATTATTATATGGCATGCTCAAGTGAAATGGGATGTGTTTTGGATATAAATCCTTTTGGTAATGTTTGTTTGTGTTTTATGACTTTTTTATTTGGTTTATGTGAGTCTCTGGTACTTTTTTGGTTGTGCGTTGGTCTTTACCGCCTTAATTTTGGGTACCTTTTGATGTTATAGTGAATTTTTGGTCAACGGTAGAGGGTGGCACACATATAATTAAGGTATGTATATATATATATATATGTCCTCCATATATGTATTCCCTCATGGTCTGGGGAATATATTCATTGGTTTATAGATATATGTATATATATATATAGGTATGTGTGTGCGAGTGCAAGTCGGTTACGAGTGGTTGCTGCCTATTTCGTCAAGTGCCAAAGTGTTTGGAATGACCCAGTTCCTCTTTGAGGTAGGTGTTTCTATCCTTTCCCTCTTTCCGGAGCATTCCATAGGCACTTTTATGATTTCATTTAATTTATAAATTTTATTCTCACCTTTATAAGTATGATAATTAATTCATTGTAGTATTTTTATGATGGTTAGAATTGTTAAAAATAGATTTGAAATAGTTCCTTGATTATGTGTAGGTGTTTCCATGCCCTTTCTACCATTTTTAATCAATTTAATTCTTGTGTTTTCTTAATTAAATCTTAGATTATGTTTCGCACCTCTATTATGTTTATATTTAACTTATGGTAGTGTTTTCTTGTTGAAAGATTTTATTAAAAATGGATTTTAGGATGCTCCTCTATTTATGCATAGTTTTATGCCATTACAACTTGGTTCGAACTAAATTCCTTTATCTTCAAATGGTATTGTTATATGTCTTGAGTGTTGTTTGCTTTTAGAACCATTTTATAGAACTTTTTTGTCCTACGTTGGTTGGTTTTATGGAATATAGTGTTTGTCCTGCGTTGGTTGGTTTTATGGAACATAGTGTTTTTCTAAGCGGTTCTTGTTTTCTAAATTTTGTTGGTCTATTTGTGCGATTATTAAAATTAGTTTCAAAAGAAATCCATGAGTATATACTCGTTTGGATTTATAAATACAAAATTTGTGTTTAGAGTTGTTTTAAAAGAGCTTGTGCAACATTTTCGTAAATGCATTTGATTATGTAAAACTAAAGGTCCGGTTGACAACTCCAAGTGTTTTATGAAGTGTTTTTTATAATAAAATTATGTGATGGCCCGATTGTAACTTTGTATGTTTTAAATGTATTCATATGTATATATATATATATAAGTATATCGGGCGCTCCTATCAAGGGTAACCCTTTAGGGGTGAATGCATAGGGATCATCCATGTTTGGGGTAGGCAAGTGTGGTAACAACTTGTGAGTTGAGTCACCCGTGCAAGGGTCTCCTACTTACACAGTTATATAACCACCATGGATTATTGGGAGTCTTTTAGATGATCGAGTGATGGTTGTTGATCAACCCCAATTAGACAGGTTGGTACCCCCTAGATTTTTTATTAGGACAAGCGGGCTTTGCCGCTGAATTTGGTCAGTTTTGGGTGGCCAGTTGGTTATAGACTTAGATGCTTCACCATACGCCGATAGGTGGTTCCAAACTGAGTACATCCAAGGTTATTCTAGGGATTTTTATGATCCCCCATGATTAATTAATTATTTACATTTCTTGTTTACTTTCAGTTATACGTGTTAGTTTATTTCTAGTTTATACTATTGGTTAATTTTTTTAGCATAGCCTTGGTCTTCCTGTCTTGGTTTTGTTTATAAAATGAAAAATGGTTTTGGAAATGGTATGTAGTGTGTGTTGAATTTTTATTTTAAATAAGAAAAACATGTTGCTTATATTAAAATGTGAAAACCCTATTTTATAGATGTATTTCAAACTGGTGTTTATGAACTACTTCAGAAAATAGAACTTTTGGATTCAGTGGTTTATTCTTGGAATCCCTACTGAGCATCCCAGTGATCATGCCTATTATATCTTTTCAGATGTAGGTTCATTTTCTTGTTCGGGTTCCTGGTTAAGATGCACAATGTTGGAGCAGGCTTGGTTCTGAGTTGGGTGGTCACCTAGAAGGTCACAAGGAGGTATGTGTAGTTTATTTTCTTTCCGCTCATAGTTTTATTTGTACTTTAAGTTTTTATTTATCTTTTTATCTTTTTTTCATGGTTCAAATCATTCCCAATAGTTAAATTTTGATTCCAGGCACTAGTTTCCATCTCAGAGAGATCGGAAATGCCCTTCAAGCCTTACCGCGGTCCGGCTCAGGTGACCGGTTCAGGGTCGACCTGGGTTGGTTCGTGAAAAAATAGTATCAGTGGAGGCCCTTGTTATTTAGGGTGTCTGGTAGATAAATATTAGGATTATCGGGACTCGTAAGGTAGGTTCGTGAAGAGCATTGCGAACTCTTGCTCTCACTGGTCCTCGATTCACCAGGGGTAGTCTGAGGTTTTTGATTCTTTTGTCTTGGTTTGTTTTGGATTGAGGGATTACAATGGAGGTGAATCAAGTTATTTTTTGGCCTCACATGGGGTGGAGAACCATGTAGAGTCCAAGTTCCTGGTTTAAGGTCCTCTTGGTGTTATGACTTACTTGGGGCATGGCTCACCACCATGTCACCGGGTTAGGCATAGGCATTAGTTCCCCATTCTGGAGGCTTGTTGTTGGTTGTGTTCGTCTTGATTTCAGTTAATGTTAGTGTTTGTTGAAAGTTTAGTGGGATTTTGAAATGAAATTAGATTGTCAAATTGAAAGTGGAATTTTAAAATGAAAGTGGTTTTGAAAAGTAAAATGGTTTCTTTCAAATTGGTTTTAAATGGGAAAATGGGTTTTTAAAGAAGAAGTGTTTTGATTTGGAAAGTTTGGTATTTATTTGGATTTGATGAGGGAAAGAGATGTTTAGACCTTTTTATTTTTTATGGAGGGTCACATGTGCGTTGTTATGTACGGAGGGTGCGTGGGGGCACTTTTCTAAGGATTATTTATGCAGGATTGTATGAATTCACATGTGATGGTTCATAAGGTTCTATAGGTGAGTTTTAAAATTTAAAAAACTGGAATTTTTTTGGAAAAGTAATTTTTTTATTGTGTTTGTATATGTTTGGATTATGAGCTTGTTTCCCTTGGTTTGGGTTGTTTCTTTGATTGCTTTTTGGCTTGATGTCGATTTTAATTGTGTTTTTCATGTTGTTCTGATTATGCCACCTAGAAATGTCCTCAGAAGTCATTAATGAGTCATGCCCAATTCTAGTTTCTATCAAGTGTTGCTTTTCCTTCTAGTTGTTTGGGGTTTGTTAGGGGAAGTAAAGTGGTTTGAGGAGAGTAGATAATGTATTTGGGTGGTTGAGGACTCCCGAGTTTTTTAGAGTTCATATTGTTTTGGGTTTAGTAGAGGGTCCAGCCTTGGACCAACAGAGGTGGATGTCTCATCATAGTTGGATTTGGGATGATGTGGGTGGTGTTTAAGTCCTTATTTATCTAGTAGATCATACTTGGGAAGGTGAAGAATAAAATAGGTAAGATCTCATCCTTACATAACAAGGATAGTGGTTGGTGAAGGCCTGTGTTGACCTCTTTATGGAGTTTTCATCTGAAGCACAAGTGTTTGGAAAATCTGGTGCCTCCTGTCATTCATGAGGGTAACCCATCTAGATAGTTGGGTGTAACAGAGGAACCTGATTCTGAAGAATCTCTTTCATCAGTGTCGGCTTCTAGTTCGTCAACCACTTTCTGATGTGCCATCGGTATGGATGGTTCAAGCATTCCAGGCCACCTTGTCTCATCCCTCTGAAGCCTTACAATCATTGTGTCCATTCAAGTCACTGGGAAAAGTTTTGTAAGAAGTTTCGTTAGAGACATGAGTTATTATTGGGGGATGCTAGTGTCTGACTGTGAGGCATAAGATTCTTCATCCATCAGAGCCTCAGCCTAAAGTTTCAGGGTAAAGCTCACACACAGTTATGGTGTCAGAGGAATGTGAGACCTTTTCTTGGTTCTTTATCTTTTTTCTTGGAATAGAGACATTCATATTTTCCTTTTTCTTGTTTTCCTACTGTTTTAAGTTCATATTTTGTGTTGATATTGCTATGAAATTATTCTTTCATGATCATAGTAGTTGAGTTCTTCTATATGTGGCCTCTAGAATCATTTTTTTTCTTAAAAGTGTATTTGTCCCTTGTGTGGGTTGGTCCTGGTTTTATTAGTGATCGTTTGGAGATGTGAGTGTTGGGGGTTTTTGTCTTTGGTTGAGAGTTCTAGGTTTTAGTGGAGGCATTGTCTCACTCGTACTAAGGGAGTTGGATGTTTTGGGAGTTTTAGATTAGTTTGGGGAATTATTAGTTCTGGCAGTGTTGTTATAGGGAGTTCCTTGTTCTGGTGCCCCGGTATGTCGGGTGTCCTTGTAGTTATTTCCGTTTAAGTCTCATTGGTTCTGTTCAACTCATGTGGAGAAGTCGGTAAGTTCGGGTTGGGAGTCCCCGCGTTATCCCCTACTCAGGGTGGTATGTGTGTGTTTTAAAGTTTTCATGTTAGTTGAGTTCTTGTGGTAGGGAGAACCCTCCAATGTTCTCCTCTATTTTTATGTCATGGTTTCTTCATGATCGGTCGGGTGTGACTTGGGTAGTGAATCTTCAACCTGAGGTTATTGATTTTTCTTTTGGTTCTGTTTGGGAACAGACTCAAGTATTGGTTATCTTATGACTTGGTGACTTTATGGGGGCAAAAAGTTTTGTAGTGGGGATAATTATCACACCATGGCACTGTTGGATAATTATTTTAAATTATTTTAAATTATTCTGATTGTTATTTTTAGTTTCGGTAGCAGGCAAGTCAATTTTGTAATTTTTCAAAAGCCTTTTCACCTTTTTTCAGTGCCCGAGTAGATGCCCAAGTGAGCCTGAGTTAAGGTGCTCTACTTGTGCATGGTTTATAAAACTGTTCAATGAGCATGCAACTTGACCATTTAGTAGGAATCGTTGAGTGGTTTAGTTTGAGTGCAGTTCACTAAGCTGTGTGTCTATCCGTAGGCACACCGTAAGGTTGCCTATAATTTTAAATAAATAAATTTAATGGTGATAAAATTTGAAATAATATAAAAAAATTGGGTACAACCGCGAAAACGGAACACGATGCAAGGAAGAAAATTACATTAAATTGCAAGCCCGGGGACTTGACCCCACGACCTGCCCCTCACCCCCCCAAACCCTTACATTAAAATGAGGTAAATGTTTAAAACCTAATAATAATAATAATAATATTGTATAGATAATAATATTATTATTAATGATGTTATTATGATTATATGATTATTAATATTATTATAAATTTGGTCATTAAAATTTTGTTGTTATTATTATTATTATTATTATTAAAATGGTTGTTATTATTATCATCATCATTATCATCATCATCATCATCATCATCATCATTATTATTATAAAAAAAAGTGAAAGGGGTGTGAAACCCTAGGGGCGTCCCCCCCCCCCTCTTGCTTCCCCTTGGTGCAGCACGACACCTTCTGCCCATCCGGCCAGCCTGCAGTGAGCCGGCGACCCAGTGCCTCCCTCCTCATCTTGCCCAGCCACCCTCTGATGCACTCCCTAGCTCCAATCAGATCCCCTATCCGGATCCCTTCTCCTATAGCGCAAAACTAAGGCCCCGCCCCAGCCTTCTTCTTCTCCCTCAAGGTGCACAGAACCCCCTCCCCTACTCTTGGGTGTGTGCATGAACCGACCAAGCCGGCCAGACCTCCCCCTTTATGGCCATAACTTCCCTTCTTGGTGTGACACAACCCCAATAGCCCCTATTTTGGTGGCTTGAACCCCTTGTGCACTCCTGTCCGGTCATCCTGTTTTATGGTGCACCTCTGACAGCCCTCCCTCTTACTCTGTTATCCTCCCACACACTCGTCGTAGGGTTTAGTTGATTCGGTTGAGGTGTGATTGATGTGCAGTGGGGTTTGCACACCGAGTTTATGAAATTTTACTACATCGAGGTAGGTGGTTCCATATTTAAACATTATTTGGTGATTTATTTCACTTTATTGGTTTATTTACCATATCCTTTGATTCGTATGTTGGGTGAGGAAGCTATTTTTGTAATATATTAACATGTGTTTGATTTTTATATGGCATTCTCATGTGAAACGAGATGTGGTTTGGATATAAATCCAGTTGGTAACATTTGGTTGTGTTTTATGACTTTTGGATTTTCTTTATGTGAGTCACTGGTACTTTTTTGGTTGTGAGTTGGTCTTTTCTGCCTTAATTTTGGGTACCTTTTGATGTTATAGTGAATTTTTTGTCAACGACAGAGGGTGCACACGCATATACTTAAGGTATATATAATATATATATATATATATATATATTTCCTCCATGTATGTATTTCATCATGGCACGGAGAATACATGAATTGTATTATGGATATATGTATATATATATATATAGGTATGTGCATGCAAGTGCAGGCCAGTTACGGGTGGTTGCTGCCTATTTTTTCAAGTTCCAAAGTGTTCATCATGACCCAGTTCCTCTTTGAGGTAGGTGTTTCCATCCTTTCCCTCTTTCCAAAGCTTTCCATAAGCACTTGCATGATTTCATTTAATTTATAAATTTTATTCATACCTTTATAAGCATGATAGTTAATTCATTATAGTGTTTTTATTATGGTTAGAATTGTTAAAAACATCTTTGAAATAGTTCCTTGATTATATGAAGGTGTTTCCATGCCCTTGATCGCATTTTTAATCCATTTGATGCTTGTTTTTTCATAATTAAATCTTATATTATCTTTCTCACCTCTATTATGTTTATATTTAACTCATGGTAGTGTTTTCTTGTTGAAAGATTTGATTAAAATGGATTTTAGGATGATCCTCTATTTATGCACATGTTTATGCCTTTCCAACTTGGTTGGAACTAAATTCATTTATCTTCAAATGGTACTTTTGGATGTCTTGAATGTTTTTTTCTTATATAAACATTTTATGGAACTTGTTTGTCCTACGTTGGTTGGTTTTATGGAACTTAGTGTTTTTGTGGAAATGATTTTGCGTGTCTATTTGGAGGATCGGTGCACCATTAGATGTTGGCACATCCATGGGTGCACTAGGTACACACATGAATGTGCCCTCAAAAGAAGATGGTGCTTTGAATTGGTATTTTTCTCGAAATCTCAGTTTTCTAAGTGGTTCTTGTTTTCTAAATGTTGTTGGTCTCTTCATGCGGCTCGTTAAATTAGTTGGAAAAGAAATCCATGAGTATATGCCTATTGGTATTTTTAAATACAAAAGTGGTGTTTAGAGTTGTTTTAAAAGAGCTTGTTAAACATTTTCGTAAAGGCATTTGATTATGTAAAACTAATGGCCTGGTTTACAACTCCAAGTATTTTATGAAGTGGTTTTGATAATCAAATGATGTGACAGCCCATTTGGCACTTTGTATGTTTGAAATGTATGCATATATATATAAGTATATGGGGTGCTCTTATCTAGGGTAACCCTTTGTGGGTGAATGCGTAGGAAACATTCTTGTTTGGGGTAGGCAAGTGTGGTAACGAGTTGTGAGTTGACTCACACATGTGAGGGCCTCCTACTTACACGGTGATATAACCACTATGGGTTCCTAAGAATCTTTTAGATGATCGAGTGTTGGTTACTGATCAACCACGATTAGATGGGTTGGTACCCCTATAATTTTTGTTAGTCCAGGTGGGCTTTGCCATTGGATTTGGTCAGTTTTGGGCAGCCAATTGGTTATAGACTTAGGAGCTTCACCATACGCCGACAGGTGGTTCCAAAATGAGTACATCCAGGGGTCTTCTAGGGATGTTTAGGATCACCCATGGTTACTTAATTATTTACATTTCTTGTTTACTTTCGGCTATACCTATTAGTTTATTTCTAGTTTGTACTGTTTGTTTATTTCTTTTAGCATGGCCTTGGTCTTCCTATCTTGGTTTTTTTTTTATAAAATGGAAAATGGTTTAAAAAATTGTATGTGGTGTGTGTTGTATTTTTTCTATTAAATAAGAAAAACATGTTGCTTATATTAAAATTTGAAAGCCCTATTTTATAGCTGTATTTAAAACTGGTGTTTATGGACTGCTTTAGAAAAGAGAACTTTTGGATTTAGTGGTTTATTCTTAGCATCCCTGATGAGCATATTAGTGCTCATGCCTGTTATATATTTCCAGTTATAGTTTCAGTTTCTTTTTTAGGTTCCTGGTTCAGTTTCTCAATGTTGGAGCAGGCTTGGTTCTGAGTTGGGTGGTGACCCAGAAGGTCACAAGGAGGTATGTGCAGTTTATTTTCTTTCCGCTGCTAGTTTTATTTTTATCTTTAATTTTTATTTATATATTTATCTTTTTTTCATGGGACAAATAATTCATAATGATTAAATTTTGATTACTGACACTATTTTCCATCCCTAAGGGATCGGGAACGCCCTTCAGGCCTTGTCGCAGACCAGATTGATTGACCGGTTCATGGTCGACCCGAGTTGGTTCATGACACACATAAATGGGGGTATTTATAATCAATACACTACATCTCCAACATGCATGAAAACCTTGAAATAACCAAAAAACATAGGATAAATCTTACAGCACTGACCAAACCTTCACTACCTACGATGAGGATACGCCTTCAAGAACATGTGATCTTCAACATCAAACTCTATAGGCATCCTCCTATGATCACAATATGAATTTTGATGATAATTCACTACCTTCATTTACTCAGGGATCACCTATACCTTCTCTATCATACTTTGCACCAATTCTATCCCAAGAATAGCTAACTCTTTTTCCTCGCATTAGCACGGTGAAGATCAACAAGGTTTTCCGTACAATTATTTGAACAGATCCACACCCTAAAGGTAAAACAAGGATCATGATCAGAGATGATCATCTTTGGAACCTTATGGAGCCTCACTATCTCCTCCAGGTACTACCTCAACAAAACCACTACTGAACTTGACTCCTTAATCACTAAGAAGTGATATGAATTCTACAAATGGTCCATGATTATAATGCCCCGACCCTAGAAGCTTGAAGTTGATGCATTATTTTAATACATTAGTATGATAACAAGGAATCATGTCTCGAATGACCGGTCAGTTTAGCAGTCTTAGAAAATATATTACATACATAAACTTTACATCACAATTTCTAACATAAAACACAATATAGATAATCCTTTGAGAACACCATTATTCCCTTATCTTAACCCTACATATCAATTATAAAACACTTATTGGCATCCTAGAAAAATAAAACATAAAAAATGGGTGAGCTCATATGATCAGTAAGGATAAACAATATAGTGGAAGCTATCAAAAATAAACATAAAATTTTAAGAAAAGGTACAAAAATAAAACACAATCCTTTTAAAACATTATATTCAGTATAATATGTCAAGAATAAATCAAATAATTCCATTTAAACATTCACATGGATGTTCTACTAGTCAAATAATCGCATGTAAAATCACTAACTAATCTCATAACGATGGAATGCATAATGTGGGACATCTTAAACATACCTTCAAGGATTTGGCCAAGACACCATACCTAATTGGGTAAAATATTATCCAAAACCCAAACATAATTGTATCATGAGACAAAAGATGCATCGAGGGGATGTAGCGGGGCCCGCCTGGAACTTTCAAATTCAAATGAATTCCTCTAATTAAAGGGGTAAAACATAACCAACATAATCATTCGTATTAAAAATAGTATAATAAATATCAATACTTTAACCATAAATCATAAATTGTATCAAAATACCACATCCATAGTCAAACATATCTTAAACCTTATATAAAATATGGAATGTTGTATCATAATATATTAACCATAATTAAGTATAAAATCCAACAAAGGATGTTGACATAGATGAAAGTGATCTAACAAAATCATTAAAAACTCTTTTATTAGTATCCCTTTTTACATTGAAATCATTTGAAAGCCTGCATAATTATAAAAGAAGACATTTCCTTTGAAAATAACTTAATAATATTGTAAGGGAATCTTAAAAATGTTAAGGAGTCATAATGGTGGAAAATATCCACTCGCGCCATATAAATTAAAAAAAATATTCCTTCCTTAATTTGTCGAATAGGTCATATAGTACCTCATTTGGAAAACAACAGAAATATCCCTTTCAAAACATTTTATAAAAAGTAAAACATGGGTATAAATGACTTTCAATAATATTCTAGGAATAGAAATATTATTTTGAAATATATGTATAAGAAACATGGATGTGGATGATAAATATGTCCCAATAGATAGTTATGTATATACAATCTCAGATAATAATGAGATTGTGAAATTAACTCTTACCTTAGGTCTGATACTCTCAGTATGTGTCTGAAACTACTATATAGTGTTTTTAAACATATTATTAACTTATATAATAATCATAATAATATTTATGATATCATATATGATTCTTTTATAACTTTATATTACCCATTTATTAAAAATTCCAAGTTAATGCAACATTTTGGGTAATAATCGCTTTGTTTATCGTACCTATTTTGACTTTTTATTCTTAATCGTATTATTTAGATCATGATTTACTTACTTAAAGAATATATAATATGATTTATATATCATATATATTTATAATTTAAATAAATATTATAGATATATATATATGAAATAGAAAACACCGTTCATGGAGACGGTAGGTCGTACGTATGCATGAACGTCGTTTCCATTTTCTTAACATATGAAAGTAAGTGAATGACATATATGTACATATATATATATATATATTATTCCAATAGAATTATTATTTCATATATTTCATAATTATTCATAACATATATATATATATATATAATGATTCTTGGATGGTGGACATGGAAGATGAGTCTTATTGCATCGTGAAGACGGTAAGCCATATGTGTGCATGATCAACGGTATCATTTAATTAATGGTTAAATAATATGAAATAAGATGGTATATTAATTATAAATAATAATAATAATTTAATATTCATTATTTATTTCTATTATACTCATCATTATACTCATCCAAATAAATTAATGTGGAATAACAAATTACACCACGGCGTGGAGACGGTAAGTCGTACGTACGCAAGCATGGTGATATTATTATTAGTAGGATGGAAAAAATGATGAATATAGTTTTTTCATGATTATAATAACATCTAAGTATATGGATTATACTATATTTATTACTTTGGTATGGAAACAACATAGAAAGAGAAAGTAGAAGAAGAAAAGAACTTCGAAAGAAGGGATAAAATGATTACCTCTTCTTCGAGTGTGTCCTTTTGATTTGCACAAAAGGACTCCTTAAGTTGGTTTTATTCCAAAAGGGTGGCCTCTAAGATGAATTTAGGTAATCTAGTAGGATAGTTGGGCAGGTTTTGGTAGATCCAAATGGCTTTGGAGGTGTGAATAAAAGAGAAGGAGAAGTGCCCTTTTATAAGAGAGGTGAGGGGAACTTTAGGAAAATATTGAAATATTAATTTATTATAAATTTATTTTCGGTTTATAATGGATTAAAAGTGAATTATTTATAGGTTAAGATGCTTATGGGTATAAATCCTCCCAAACAATAGGTTTCAGACAAGTTTAGGTCATTAATTTGACCTTATCTTTTTGCTTTAACCCTTAGTTAAAAAACATTAACTCTTACCATGTCTTCTTATATTTTCATAATATATGGTTACAATAGTTACTATAAAATGAAAAGAGAAAAAAAAGTAGATCTTTAATAAAAAATTTAAAATTATATAAGTAATTTTGTTGAATATTATATTTTTATGACTATTATATCATTTAATAAAATAGTTTTCTTTTAAACTCATTTATGACAATTTTGAAACTATTTAGTAATTGATTTTTTTAAGGCATAATAACTTTATTCCATAGAAAAAAAGGAACTAAATCAAACATAATATGTCATAATAATCCATAAAATTATTTTATGTCATAATAACTTTAAAATTACATTTATTTTAATATTTATAATATTATTTATTTGATTCCTTCATTAATAAGGAAAACACTGCATCATTATTGTGTCATAAATAAATTTAATTATTTAATGTCTAAAATTTAAAAATAAAATACAATGATATAGGAAATATTTTTATCTTTATAATTACTATTTATATTCTAAGAGATAATTTATATAAACCAAATTAAAAAAATATATTTAAGAGATACATATTTATGTTATATTTCCCTTTTCTTTAAATTAAACATTATAAAAGGTCATTACACTCCCAAGTGGATACATGGGGTCCTAAAATCGACCTAAGTATGCTCAGGGTCGTCTATATATCATCCAATAGGATTATTACACGTGTAAGGGTAGTTTTATATTATTATAATATTATTTTTTACTCTTATTTACCTAATTACTCTTTAACCATGGTAAATAAAAATAATTACTGAAGTTACTATTCATAATGTCCAAAAATGAAAGGTACCTAGTTAAATAATTTGGACCTTCTCATTCCAAATATGGAATACATTTTTCCAAATTCAAATCATAGAATTTCTAGAAATTAATTAAAAATTAATTTCTCTTGTCAAAACCAAAAAGCTGGTTTTTAAGTAAAAACTATCAAAAGATTGACATTTGTTTATGTCCAATTTAAATTTGATATTACTTCCCATGAACAAAGTTGTATTAAATTATTAAAACATAATCCCATTATACTTTAAAACCAATTAAAAAGATAACCTAACTATATAAATAATTTAGATGAAAAATCGGTTTTGAATTAAAATGCAGTACTTTTCAGTATTCAATAAAATATGAAAGTTATTAGAAAAAACACCAAAAATGTATACAAAACAAAAATTTTGTGTCCCAATTACAAATATTAATTTTATTTCTTCAAATATAATATAAAAGTTTCAAATATTTGATTTAAAAATGGTTCGCCATTAAAAGGCGGAAAAACTACATTTTTTGAAAAATACTTCTTTTATCCAAAAATTGAATTTTTCCTTATAATATGTATAAGAAAGACATGAGATGAATGTTTAAATTATATTTAATATATAAAATTCAAAATATGGTTAATACTATTCATAACCTCTTTTTAAACGGCTAGTTTGATAGGTCATGGTGCGCTCTAACTCGGTGTTCTGTGTAGTTTAAGCTATTGAATTATTAAGAAGAAGCATATTGTGGATGCTTGGGATGTTACATTATACCCTCCTTAAATAAATTTATTCCTTGATATTTAAACTTGGAATAAAAAACTATGGGTTGGACTTTTGAAAATATATTTATTGAAATCCCACATCGAAAATTGATTAATGAGACCTCCATTTTAAAATAAAGAAAGTGAAGTATGAAAGTCATCGAAGATAACATATACTAGTATTAAATATAGAAAAATACAAATATGGAAGAAAAAACTAACTATCATGTTCTGATAGAGAGCGATAGAGAACATGATTAGAAAAAGGTTAATAACCATAAAGTTATAAATATGTGATGATCCAAGGGGCCATTTGATTCATCACAAAATAATATACTAGGAAAAAAAATTGTTTTATGATATTTTCCCTAGAGTTGAAGAATTACTTAACAGAATAATAACACAAGGAAACATACTTAATTTACATGTAGAATTTCACTTGTTAACTAATTTCTACCACAAACTCATCTTTCTCTTCAAAATATAATAAAACTCAAAAAAAACTATTTATCTTAATCGTATAAGGTTCCAAATATAAACTTATAACATTGAAATAAATAAAACTATGTTATAATAACCACATACTTACTTTAGGATAATAGTAGGTGATAAAGCCTTGCCTCACTTTGGTTGTGGGTTCAATTCCTGCAGCCTTGTCTGACGCGATGGGTTGTTTGCCAGCCTACGGGTTGTCCTTTCTCTAAAACTATATTATTATAAAATTCCAGAAATAACCTTAAGAAATGTTTTAACCTTAAAAAACACTATCCAATGTTCAACTTAATCCATTACAACCTTTAGACTTACCCAAAATACTTTTGTCCAAACTCTGTCTAAAATGTCTCTAAATTTCCAAAATCAATTGTAGCATCAGATTCCACAAACAACGTAATGTTGCTCTTATTGTCACATATTGAATATATGATTACCTTCATCATATTAAAACCTTAATGAAAAAAAAATTACTAAAGTACAATCCCTATATATATCACATTTTTCTTATAACCAGAATATAATTCTTGAATCCAAAAACACAAATACATTAATTATTCCACTTCGATCGTAGTAACAACATAAGATTCACCTTTATCTATTTTCTTCTTCTGAGCTATATTTTTTTGACGATTTGGAAAATAATTTGCATAATGTCCCATATCGTTGCAATTATAGTATTACACAGCTTCTTTCTTTCCCTTACAATCATGAGACTGGTGACCTTTTTCTCCACATTTGTAAGAAACTATCATTCCTTTTAGGCAAGTACTAGGGTGTTTCTTCCCACAATAATCACATAAGGGAAAATCCTACTTACCCTTTTTTAATTTACCTGTCTCTTTCTCCACCTTTCACTACTTATCTTGATTTACTTTAATGTCGTAAGACTTAGAGAATTTTTTCTCCATCTTGATAGCACATGAGACCATATCTTCGTATGATGAGAAATATTGTGAGACAAGTGCTCATCATAGGAGTGGTTTTAACCCATAAAAGAATCTATCAATCTTACTTCTTGGGTTTCGTATGTAGTTTTTAGCATGTATTTTTAATCTTGTGAAGTTATCCTCATACTTTGCAACATTCTCATCCTCCTTCTGCCTCAGACTTAGAAATTTCCTTTCCATATCAGCTCACTGTTCACGAGGAAAGTATTTATCTAGTAAAATATCTTTAAACTCCATGCCTTCCATATTTTCTACTTATTAATCCTCCTTTATATTTTGAATTAATGAAAACCATTGATCAGAATATCTTGAGAGACGGTAAACTGCCATAACAAATTTCTCCCTTTTGTTACTTCCCAAACCAAGAAATATTTTATCTAAGAAACTTATCCACTGCTTAGCCAAAAATGGATTTGTAGTCCCATTTATTTTTTGAGGTTGTTTTCTCATGAAGTGGTCTAACATTGATCATCTACGTTTTGGATCAGCGTGCTCTATACGGGTAAGGTTGTTATTCATAACCTAAGTCATTTGTCCTAGTATGGTTATAAGCCTTTCAGCACCAGTTTCATTTCCATCTCCACTATAATTATCTTTCATATAAGGAAAATTCCCACATGGATTGCATGTATTGATACGGTTTCCATTACTCCCACTAGGATCCATTTCTAAACAATGGAATACACTAGATTAGGTTAGGAATCAAAATTCATAATTCCAAACTATTAAAATACTTAACATAAATTGAAAATTTTCTTCATAACTAATCCTTAATCATAAATATGGTTCCTTTGAGGAAATATTTAATCATAAATCCTTCATAATGGTTTGTAAATAAAATATGAATTATCCTAAGAATATCCCCCATGAGTGTCAAACCAAGTGCATAGTAAGGCCCATTGTCGTGTACCAGGTTACCTCTGCTCAAGCCTGAAACACCTTGTCATAGTTTTCACCCCTAGGTACATCTATTCTAGAACCATTTCCACTTTTAGTATCCAGACAGGGATGTATTTCTTGGAATATCCATGTAATCCCTACTTTACCAAAATTTTAAGGGGTTCTTTTATACTAATCCCAAAATTCTATCTTAGGGTTATGATCCCTAATCTGAGTTTTCTAAATCTATTTCCAAGGTTATTGCTAAACTTCCTATGATATCAATTATAATGCTCTGACCTCAAAAGCTCGGATCCAGTGCATTGTTTTAATACATTGGCATGATAATAAGAAATAATTTCTCTAAGTACCAATTAGTTTAGTGGTCTTGTAAAATAGATTACATACATGAGCTTTACATCACAATTTCTAACATAAAACACAACATAGATAATAATTTGATAACGCCATTATTCCCCTAGCTTAACCCTACATATCAATCATAAAACACTTCTTGTCATCCTGGGAAAATAAAACATAATAAAGAGGTGATATCAGATTCTTAGTAAGGATAAACAATATAGAAAAATCTATCACAAATAAACATAAACTTTTAAGGCAAGGTACAAAACTAAAACACAAGCCTTTTAAAACATTATATTATGCATAATATGGAAAGAATAAATAAAATAATTCCATTTAAACATTCACATGGATATTCTCCTAGTCGAATAATCACATTTAAAATCAATAACTATTCTCATAATGATGGAATACAAAATGCGAGACATCTTAAACATACCGTCAAGGCTTTGGCCAAGACACCATACCTAATTGGGAAAGACATTTGCCAAAACCCAAACATAATTGTCTCATGAGACTACCGATGCATTGAGGGGCTATAGTGGGCCCCACCTAACACTTACAATTTCCAATGCATTCCTCTTATAAAAGGGGTAAAACATAACCAACATAAGTATTCGTATTAAAACCAGTATACGAAATATCAATACTTTAACCATAAACCATGATTGGTATCAAAATAGAACATCTGTAGTCAAACATATCTTAAACCTTCAATAAAATATGAAATATTTTATCATAATATATTAACCTTAATTAAGTATAAAATCCAACAAAGAATGTTGACATAGATGAAATTGATCTAACAAAATCATTAAAAACTCTTTTAGTAATATCCCTTTTTACTTTAAAATCATTTGAAATCCTGCATAATTATAAAATCAAAAATTTCCTTTGAAAATAAAATAGTAATATTTTAAGGGAAGCTTCAAAATTTTAATGCATCCTAACAGTGGAAAATATCCACTCATGACGTATAAGTTAAACAAACATTCTTTCATTAATTTGTTGAAAAGGTCATATAGTACCTCGTTTGGAAAACGACAGAAAGATTATTTTCAAAATATTTTATAAAAATTAAAACATGAGTATAAATGACTTTCAATAATAGTCTTGGAATAGAAATATTATTTTCAAATACATGTATAAGAAACATGTATGTGGATGATAAATATTTCCCAGTAAATACTTACGTATAAACAATCTCAGATAATAATGAGATTTTGAAATTAACCCTTACCTTAGGTATGATACTCTCTGTATGTGTCTGAAACTACTGTATAATGTTTTTAAACATATTATTAACTTATATATGAATATTAATAATATTTATGATATCATATATGATTCTTTTATGACTTTATATTACCCATTTATTAACAATTCCAAGTTAATGCAAAAAAAATTGTAATAATCGTTTTGTTTATCGTACGTGTTTTAACATGTTATTCCTGATCATATTATTTAGATCATGATTTAATTACTTCCATAATGTAAAATATGATTTATATATCATATATATTAATATTATAAATATATATTATAGATAAATATATGAAATGGAATACACCATTCATTGAGACGGTAGGTTGTACGTACGCATGAACGTTGTTTCCATTTTCTTATCATATGGAAGTAAGTGAATGACATATATGTACATATATATATATATATAATATTATAGTATACTTATTATTTCATGTGTTTCATAATTATTCATAATATTTTTTTTTATTTAGTCATTCTTGGATGGTGGATGTGGAAGATGAGTCTCATCGCATCGTGGATACGGTAAGTCGTACATACGCACGAGCGACGGTATCATTTCCTTAATGGTTAAATTAGTTAGAAATGGATGGTATATTAATTATAAAGAATCATAATCATGTCATATTTATTATTTTTGTCTATTATACTCATCATTATACCCATCCAAATAAAGTAATGTGGAATAAAAAATTACACCACGGTGTGGAGACGGTAAGTCATACGTAGGTACACATGGTGATATTATTATTCATAGGATGGATAAAATTATTAATATAGTTGTACCATGATTATGATAACATCTATGTATATGTATTATACTGTATTTATTACTTTGGTATGGAAACAACATAGAAATAGGAAGTAGAATAAGAAAAGAACTTTGAAATAATGGATAAAACGATTACCTCTTTTTCGGGTGTCTCATTTTGATTTGCACAAAAGGACTCCTTAAGTTTGTTTTATTCCCAAAGGGTGGCCTCTAGGAAAAATTTATGGGTGTTGGGAGGATATTTGGGCATGGTTTGGATGAGACAAAGGGATTTTGATGTGTGAATAAAATAGAAGGAGAAGTGCCCTTTTATAAGAGATGTGAGGGGCACTTTAGAAAAAGATTGAAATATTAATTTATTATAAATTTATTTTTGGTTTATAATGGCTCTAAAGTAAATTATTTCTAGGTTAAGATGAGTATGGTTCTAAATACTCTCAACCAATAGGTTTTATACAAGTTTAGGTCATGAATTTAACCTTATCTTTTGGCTTTAACCCTTAGTTAAAAACATTAACTATTACCATGTCTTCTTGTATTTTCATAATATATGGTTACTACAGTTACTATAAAATGTCAATAGAACCAAAAGTGTATAATTAATGAAATTTTTAACATTATATAAGTCATTTGGTTTAATCTTATATTTTTAGGACTATTATATCATTTAATAAAATATTATTTATTTTAAAAACTCATTTATGTCAATTTTGACACTATTTAGTAATTGATTTTTGTTAAAGTTGTAACAACTTGATTCCTTCGAAAAAAAGGCATTAAATAAAATATAATATGTCATAATCATCTAAAAAATCCATGGATGGCATAAAAACTTTCAAATTACATTTATTTTAATATTTATAATATCATTTATTTTATTCCTTCATTAATAAGGCAAACACTGCGTCATTATTGTGTCATAAATAAATTTAATTATTTAATTTATAAAAATTACAGATAAATTAACATTATGTAGGAAATATTTTTAGATTTAAAATTACTATTTATAGTCTAGGATATCATTTATATAAACCAAATTAAAATTATTTTAGTTTAGAGATACATATTTATGTTATATTTCCCTTTTCTTTAAATTAAACATTATAAAAGGTCATTATCACACCCAAGTGGCTCCATAGGGTCCTAAAATAGAACTTAGGATGATAATTTTCATTCATATATAATCCAATAGTATTAGGACATGTGTTATGGTAGTTTTATATTATTATAATATTATTTTTTACCCTTATTTACCTGATTTACCCCTTAACTATGGTAAATAGACATAATTACTGAAGTTATTATTCTTAATGTACAAAAATTAAAGGTATATATTTACACAATTTGTAAATTATGATTCAAAATATAGAATCCATTTTTCCAAATTTTCAAGCACATAATTTCCAGAAATTATCTTTAAATTAATTCCTCTTGTCAAAACTAGAAAGTGGGTTTTTAAGAGGTAAAAACTATGAAAAGATTGACATGTGTTTATATCAAATTTCAATGTGAAATTACTTACAATGAAAAAACTTGGATTGAATTATTAAAACATAATCCAATTATACTTTAAAATAAATTAAAAATATAATCTAACTATATAAATAATTTATATGAAAAAGCAGTTTTGAATTAAAATGTAATATTTTTCACTATTCATTAAAATATGAAAGTTATCAGAAAAAACAAAAAAAATTTATACAAACTAAATTTTTATGTCCCAATTCCAAAGAATAATTTCATTTCTTAAAATTGAATATAAAATTTTCAAATATTGTATTTAAAAATGGTTCATCATTAAAAGGCTTAAAAACTACATTTTTTGATAAATAGTTCTTTTATCCAAAAAAATGAATTTGTCCTTATACTATGTATAAGAAACACATAATATGAATGTTAAAATTATATTGAATATATATAATTCAAAATATGGTTCATACTATTCATAACTACTTTTTTAAACGGCTAGTTTAATAGGTCATGGTGCGCTCAAACTCGGTGTTGCGTGTAGCGCAAGCTATTGAATTATTAAGAAGAAGAATATCGTGGAGGCTTGGGGTGTTAAATTATCCCCTCCTTAAATAAATTGTTTCGTTTCTATTTAAACTCAGAATCCAAAACTATGGGTTGGACTTTTGAAAATATATTTATTGAAATCCCACTTCAAAAATTGATTAATGAGACCTCCATTTTAAAATAAATAAAGGAAAGTATGAAGGTCACCAGAGATACCATATACTAGTATTCCATGTAGAAAAATATGGATATAGAATAAAAAATAAAGGATCTTGTTCTGATGGAGAGTAATAGAGAACATGATTAGGAAAAGGTTAATAACCATAAAGGTATAAATCTGTGATGATCCAAGGGTCCATTTGATTCATCACAAAAGAATGTACTAGGAAAACATTTATGGTTTTATGAAATTTTCCCTAGAGGTAAATAATTACTTCATAGACTAAGAACACAAGGAATCATACTTAATTTACATGTAGATTTTCATCTGTTAACTAATTCCTATCACAAACTCATCTTTCTCTTCAAAAGATAATAAAACTCAAAAAAAACTATTTATCTTAATCGTATAAGGTTCCAAATATAAACCTTTACCATTTAAATAAATAAAACTATTTTATACTAACCGGGGACTTCCTTTAAGCCAATGGTAGGTGATAAAGCCTTGTCATACTTTGGTTGTGGGTTCGATTCTTGTAGCCTTGTCCAACACGATGGGTTGTTTCACAGCCTACGGGTTGTCCTTTTTCTCAAAATATATTATTATAGCTTTCTAGAAATAACCTTAAGAAATGTTTTAACCTTAAACAACACTATCCAAAGTTAAACTTATTTCATTATAACCTTTATAGTTATCCAAAATACCTTTGTCCAATTATTGTCTAAAAGGTCTCTAAATTTCCAAAATCAATTGTAACATCATATTCCCCAATAAACATAATGTTTATCTTATTGTCACATATTGAATATATGATTACCTTCATCATATTATAACCTTAATGAAAAAAAATACTACAGTACAATCCCTATATATATCATGTACTTCTTATAACTAGAATATAATTCTTGAATCTAACAACACCAATACATTAATTATTCCACTTAGACTATAGTAACATCATAAGCTTGACCTTGATCCATTTGCTTCTCATGAGATATATTTCCTTAATGCTTTGGACAATCATTTTCATAATGTCCCATATATTTACAATTATAGCATTTCACATCTTATTTATTTCCCTTACAATCACGAGGTTGGTGACCTTTGTCTTCACATTTTTAATAAACTCTCATTCCTTTCAGGCAAGTACCAGGGTGTTTCTTCCCACAATTATCACATAAGAGAAAATCCTTCTTTCCCTTTTTCACTTTATCTATCTCTTACTCTACTATTATCTTATTCTCTTTCATTATTTAATATCGTAAGACTTAAAGAATTCATTTTTCATCTTAATATCACATGAGACCATATCTTCGTACGATAAGAAAGATTATGAGACTAGTGCTCATCGGAGGATTGGTTTTAACCCATAAAATAATCTATCAATATCACTTCTTGGGTTACTTATGTAGTCTTCAACATGTCTTGCTAACCTTCTGAAGTTAGCCTCATACTTTACAACATTCTCATCCTCCTTTTTCCTCGGACTCAGAAATTGCCTTTCCATATCATCTCACTATTCACGATGAAAGTATTTATCTAGGAAAATTTCTTTAAACACCCTCCATTCCATATTTTATACTTCTTTATCATCCTTCATGTTTTGAATTAATGAATACCATTAATCTTCATCTCTTGAGAGACAGTAAACTTCCATGACAACTTTCTCCCTTTTGTTACTTCCCAAAGCAAGAAATATTTTCTCTAAGAAACGTATCCATTGCTCAGCCAAAAATGGATTTGTAGTCCCATTTAATTTTGGAGTTTGTTGTCTCATGAAGCGGTATAAAATTGATCCTATCCATTTTGGATCAGGGTAATCCATATGGGTAAGGTTGTTATTCATAACCCAAGTTAGATTTCCCAGTACGGTTATAAGCTATTTAGCACAAGTTACATCACCATCTCCACTATAATTATCTTTCAAAGGAGGGCAATCCCTACATGTATTAATTGCATTGATACTATTTCCATTCCTTACACTAGGAACCATTTCTAAACAATGGCATACACTAGATTAGGTTATGAATCATAATTCATAATTACAAACTAGTAAAATACTTAACATAAATTGAAAATTTTATGCATATCTAATCCTTATTCATAAATATGGTTCCTTTTAGGATATATTTACTCATAAATCCTTGATAATGGTTAATAAATAAAATATGAATTATCCTAAGCATATCCCCAGGAAGTGTCAAACCAAGTGCGCAATAAGGCCCATCATCATGTATCAGGTTACCCTGAGTCAAGATCGAAACACCCTGTTGGATTTTTCACCCCTAGGTACATATGTTCCAAAACCGCATCCACTTGTATTATCCAGACAGGGATGTATTTATTGAAATATACACATAATCCCTACTTTACCAAAATTCTAGGGGGTCCTTCTATAATTATCCTCAAAATCTATCTTAGGGTTATGATCCCAAATATAAGTTTTCCAAATATATTTCCATGGTTGTTGCTAAACTTCCTATGATACCAACTACAATGCCCCAACCTCAGAAGCTCAGAGTCAGTGCATTATTTTAATACATTGGCATGATAACAAGGAATCATGTCCCAAAGGACCGATCAGTTTAGCAGTCTTGGAAAATAGATTACATACATGAACATTACATCAGAATTTCTAACATAAAACACACCATAGATAATCCTTCGAGAATGACATTATTCCCCTAGCTTAACCCTATATATCAATCATAAAATAATTCTTGGCATCCTGGGAAAATAAAACATAAGAAAGGGGTGAGCTCAGATGCTCAGTAAGGATAAAAAATATATCAAAAGCTATCACAAATAAACATAAAATTTTAAGGTAAGGTACAAAACTAAAACAAAAGACTTTTAAAACATTATATTCAGTATAATATGAAAATAATAAATAAAATAATTCCATTTAAACATTCACATGGATATTCTACTAGTCGAATAATCACATGTAAAATCAATAACTAATCTCATAATGAGGGAATGCATAATGCGGGACATCTTAAACATACCATTAAGGCTTCAGCCAAGACACCATACCTAATTGGGTAAGACATTAGCCAAAACCCAAACATAATTGTCTCATGAGACTACAGATGCATCGAGGGGATATAGTAGGCCCCGCCAGACACTTACAAAGTCCAATTCACTCCTCTTATAAAAGTGGTAAAACATAACCAACATAAGTATTCCAATTAAAACTAGTATATTAAATATCAATACTTTAACCATAAACCATGAATGGTATCAAAATAGAACATCCATAGTCAAACATATCTTAAAACTTAAATACAATATGGAATATTGTATCATAATATATTAACCTTAATTAAGTATAAAATCCAACAAATGAGTTTGACATAGATGAAAGTGATCTAACAAAATCATTAAAAACTCTTTTAGTAATATCCCTTTTTACTTTGAAATCATTTGAAAGCCTGCATAATTATAAAAGAAAACATTTACTTTGAGAATAACCTAGTAATATTTTAAGGTAAACTTCAAAATTTTAAGGAATAATCATGGAGGAAAATATCCACTCGCGCCGTATAAGTTAAAAAACATTATTTCTTTAATTTTTTGAAAAGGTCATACAGTACCTCGTTTGGAAAACGACAGAAAGACTTCTTTCAAAACATTTTATATAAAGTCAAACATGGGTATAAATGACTTTCAATAATAGTATAGGAATAGAAATATTATTTTGAAATACATGTATAAGAAACACGTATGTGGGTGATAAATTTTTCCCAATAGATACTTACGTATAAACAATCTCAGATAATAATGAGATTGTGAAATTAACCCTTACCTTAGGTCTGATACTCTCCATATGTGTCTGAAACTCCTGTATAATATTTTTAACCATATTATTAACTTATACCAGAATCATAATAATATTTATTATATCATATATGATTATTTTATGACTTTATATTACCAGTTATTAAGAATTCCAAGTTAATGCAATATTTCGTGTAATAACCGCTTTGTTTATCGTACGTGTTTTGACATGTTATTTATGATTATATTACTTAGATCATGGTTTAATTACTTCAAGAATGTATAATATGATTTATATATCATATATATTCATAATATAAATATATATGATAGATAGATATATGAAATAGAATACATCGTTTATGGAGATGGTAGGTCTTACGTACGCATGAACGTTGTTTTTGTTTTCTTATCATATGGAAGTAAGTAAATGAAATATATGTAAATATATATATATATATATTATTCAATAGACTTATTATGTCATATATTTCATAATTATTCATAATATATATATATATATTCATTCTTGGATGGTGGATGTGGAAGATGAGTCACATCGCATCGTGGAGACGGTAAGTCGTACATACGAACGAGTGACGGTATCATTTACTTAATAGTTAAATGATATAGAACTGGATGGTATATTAATTATATATAATCATAATAATGTAATATTAAATATTTATATATATTATACTCATAATTATACCCATCTAAATAATGTAATGTGGAAGAACAAATTACACCATAGCGTGGAGACGGTAAGTCGTATGTACGCATGCATGGTGATATTATTATTCATGGGATGGATAAAATGATTAATATAGTTTTCCCATGATTATAATAACATCTCATTATGTGTATAATACTATATTTATTACTTTGTTATGGAAAAAATATAGAATGAGGATGTATAAGAAGAAAAGAACTTTGAAAGAAGGGATAAAACGATTACCTCTTCTTCGGGTGTCTCCTTTTAATTTTCACAAAAGGACTCCTAAAGTTAGTTTTTTTACAAAAATGGTTACCTCTAAGATGAATTTAGGGAAGTTGGGATGGGATTTGGGTAGGTTTTTTCTGAGACAAAGGATTTTGGAGGTGTGAATAAAAGAGAATGAGAAGTTCCCTTTTATAAGAGAGGTGAGGGGAACTTTTGGAAAAGCATGAAATATTAATTTATTATAAGTTTATTTTCGGTTTCTAATGGTTCAAAAGTAAATTATTTCAAGTTTAATATTATTATGGGTCTAAATCCTCTCAAAAAATAAGTTTTAGATAAGTTTAGTTCATGAATTTAACAATATCATTTGGCTTTAACCCTTAGTTAAAAACATTAACTCTTACCATGTCTTCTTGTATTTTCATAATATATGGTTACTATAGTTACTATAGCATGCCAAGCTAACCAAAAGTGGATCATTAATCACATTTTTAACATTTTTTAAGTTATTTGGTCGAATCTTAGATTTTTAGGACTATTATATCATTTAATAAAATATTATTTTTTTTAAAACTCATTTATGTCAATTTAGACACTATTTAGTAATTGATTTTTGTTAAAGTCATAAGAACTCCATTCCTTAAAAAAAGGAATTAAATAAGATCTAATATATCATAATCATCCAAAAAATTATTTATGGAATAAAAACTTTCAAATTACATTTATTTTAATATTTATAATATCATTTATTTGATTCCTTCATTAATAAGACAAACACTGCATCATCATTGTGTCATAAATAAATTTAATTATTTAAGGTCCAAAAATTACAAATAAAATACCATTATGTAGGAAATATTTTTATCTTTCCAATTAATATTTATAGTTGAAGATTAAATTTATATAAAACAAATTAAAAATTTTTTAGTTAAGAGATACATATTTATGTTATATTTCCCTTTTCTATAAATTAAACATTATAAAAGGTCATTATCACACTCAAGTGACTCCATGGGGTCCTAAAATAGACCTAAGGATGATCATGGTTGTAAATATATCATCCAATAGGATTATGACACATTTTATGGTGGTTTTATATTATTATAATATTATTTTTTACCCTTATTTACCCAATTTACCCTTTAACCGTGGTAAATAAAAATAATTACTGAAGTTACTATTCACAATATCTAAAAATGAAAGGTATGTATTTAAATAATTTGGACATTATTATTGAAAATATGGAATCCATTTTTTCCAAATTCAAAGAACATAATTTCACAATATTAATTTAAAATCAATTCCCGTTGTCAAAACCAGAAAGCGGGTTTTTAAGAATTAAAAACTATCAAAATATTGACATGTGTTTATATCCAATTTCAATGTGAATTTACTTCCAATGAAAAAAATTGGATTAAATGATTAAAACATAATCCAATTATACTTTTAAACCAATTAAAAATATAATCTAACTATATAAATAGTTTAGATGAAAAAGAAGTTTGGAATTAAAATGTAGTATTTTTCAGTATTCATTCTAACGCAGTTAGGCCTCTACATGATGGACGGTGGATTTTTGGTTCACGTTGGGTACGCGTTTCATGGTTCGTGGCTCGATATTGATAAGGTAATTTGGTTTGAATTTTTAATTTTTAATTTTTAATTTTTAATTTTTAATTTTTAATTTTTAATTTTTAATTTTTAATTTGAAGGTGGAATGTTGTTGGGTGATGTTTTTGAATATTTTAATGGTTATCGGTAACCCATAAACCGGATTTTAGAAAATGAAAAAAATGGATTACAGGCATTGAAATATGAAAGTTATCAGAAAAAACACAAAAAATTTATAGAAACTAAATTTTTATGTACCACTTCCAAATAATAATTTCATTTCTCCAAATTGAATATAAAATTGTCAAATATTGGATTTAAAAATAGTTCTGCATTAAAAGGAGGAAAAACTGCATTTTTTAAAAAATACTTCTTTTATCCAAAAAATTGAATTTGTCTATATACTATGTATAAGAAACACATAAGATGATTTTTAAAATTATTTGGAATATATAAAATTCAAAATGTGGTTAAAACTAATCATAACCGCTTTTTAAACGGCTAGTTTGATAGGTCATGGTGCACTCAAACTTGGTGTTGCGTGTAGCGCAAGCTATTAAATTATTAAGAAGAAACATATTGTAGAAGCATAGGGAGTTAAATTTTCCCCTCATTCAAAAAATTGTGTCCTCTCTATTTAAACTTGGAATCAAAAACTATGGGTTGGACTTTTGAAAATATATTTATTGAAATCCCACATCTAAAATTGATTAATGAGACCTCCATTTTAAAATAAATAAATGGAAGTATGAAGGTCACCGGAGATAGCATATAATAGTATTCCATGTAGAAAAATATTTATATAGAAGAAAAAACTAACAATCATTTTCTGATGGAGAGCGATAGATAACATGATTAGGAAAAGGTTAATAACCATAAAGGTATAAATCTGTGATGATCCAAGGGGCCATTTGATTCATCACAAAATAATGTACTAGGAATTTTTTTTTGGTTTTATGATATTTTCCCTAGAGTTAAATAATTAATTCATAGACTAAGAACACAAGTAAGCATGCTTAATTTACATGTAGAGTTTCATCCGTTAACCAATTACTACCACAAACTCATCTTTCTCTTCAAAAGATAATAAAACTCAAAAAAAAATCTATTTATCTTAATCATATAAGGTTACAAATAAAAAATTATACCATTTAAATAAATAAAACTATGTTATAATAACCAGGGACTTCCTTTAGGCCAATGGTAGGTGATAAAGCCTTGTCGCACTTTGGTTGTGGGTTCGATTCCCACAGCCTTTTCTGACGCGATGGGTTGTTGTCTGGCCTGTGGGTTTTCCTTTCTCTCAAACTATATTATTATAAAATTATTGAAATAAAATTAAGAAATGTTTTAATATTAAAAAATAATATCCAACGTTCAACTTAATCGATTCCAACCTTTATAGTTATCCAAAATACTTTTGTCCAAACTCTGTCTAAAAGGTCTCTAAATTTCCAAAATCAATTATAACTTCATATTCCCCAAACAACATAATGTTTCTCTTATTGTCACATATTTAATATATGATTACCTTTATCATATTAAAACCTTAATGAAAAAAAAGTACTACAGTACAATCCATATATATATCACATTCTTCTTATAACCAGAATATAATTCTTGAATCCAAAAACACAAATACATTAATTATTCCACTTTTACTATAGTAACAAAATAAGCTTGACCTTGATCCATTTTCTTCTTCTAAGCTATATTTCCTTGAATCTTTAGAAAATAATTTTCATAATTTCCCATATATTTACAATTATAGCATTGCACATCTTCTTTCTTTCCCTTAAAATCATGAGCCTAGTGACATTTTTTTCCACATTTGTAACAAAATCTCATTCCTTTCAGGCAAGTACTAGGGTGTTTCTTCCCACAATTATCATATAAGGGAAAATAATTCTTTCCCTTTTTCCCTTTATATGTATATTTTTCCACCGTTCTCTTCTTCTCTTTCTTTACTTTAATGTCGTATGACCTAGAGGATTCATTTTCTATCTTGATAGCACCTGAGACCATATCTTCGTACGATGAGAAATATTATGTGACTAGTGCTCATTAGAGGAATGGTTTTAACCCATCAAAGAGTCTATAAATCTTACTTATTGGGTAACATATGTATTCTTCAGCATGCATTTATAACCTCTGTGAAGTTAGCCTCATACTTTTCAACATTCTTATCATCCTTCTCCCTAAGACTTAGAAATTCTCTTTCCATATTAGCTCATTGTTCACAAGGAAATTATTTATCTAAGAAATTTTCTTTAAACTCCCCCATTCCATATTTTCAACTTATTCATCCTATTTTATGTTTTAAATTAATTACCACCATTGATCTGCATCTCTTGAGAGACGGTAAACTTCCATGATAACTTTCTCCCTTTTGTTACTTCCCAAAGTAAGAAATATTTTCTCTAAGGAACTTATCCATTGATCAGCCAAAAATAGATTTGTAGTACCATTGAATTTTGTAGGTTTTTGTCTCATGAAGAGGTCTAACATTGATCCTATGATTTGTGGATGAGGGTGCTCCATATGTGTAAGGTTTTTATTCATAACCTAAGTGATTTTTCCCAGTACAGTTATAATATGTTCAACACCAGTTTCATCACCATCTCTACTATAATTATCTTGTATAGGAGAAAAATCCCCACATGGATTATGTGATTGATACAGTTTCCATTCCTTCCACTAGGCATCATTTCTAAATAATGGCATACACTAGATTTGGCTATGAATCATAATGCATAATTCCAAACTAGTAAAATACTTAACATAAATTGAAAATTTTATGCATATCTAATACTTAATCATAAATATGCTTCCTTTGAGGACATATTTACTCATTAATACTTCATAATTTTTTGTAAATAAAATATGAATTATCCTAAACATATCCCTCAAGAGTGTCAAACTAAGTGCGTAGTAAGGCCTGTTGTCATGTACCAGGTTACCCCGAGTCAAGCCTAAAGCACCTTTTCAGATTTTTCACCCCTAGGTACATATGTTCTAGATCCATTTCACTTGTAGTATTCAAACAGGGATGTATTTCTTATAATATACATATAATTCCTACTTTACCAAAATTCTAGGGGGTATTTCTATACTTTTCCTCAAAGTCTATCTTAGGTTTATGATCCCTAATCTAAGTTTTCTAAGTCTATTTCCAAAGTTTTTGCTAAACTTACTCTGATACCAACTGCAATGCCCATACCTCAGAAGCTCAAAGCTGGTGCATTATGTTAATACACTAGCATGATAACAAGGAATCATGTCCCGAAGGACCGATCAGTTTAGCAGTCTTGGAAGATATATTGCATACATGAACTTTACATCACAATTTCTAACATAAAACATAGCATAGATAATCCTTTTAGAATTATATTATTCCCCTAGGTTAACTCTGCATATCAATCATAAAACACTTCATGGAATCCTGGGAAAATAAAACATAATAAATGGGTGATATCAGATTCACAGTAAGGATAAACAATATAGCGGAAGCTACCACAAATAAACATAAACTTTTAAGGCAAGGTACAAAACTAAAACACAAGCCTTTTAAAACATTATCTTTATCATAATATGGCAATAATAAATAAAATAATTCCATTTAAACATTAACATGGATATTCTACTAGTCGAATAATCACATGTAAAATCAATATCTAATCTCATAATGAGGGAATGCATAATGTGAGACATCTTAAAAATACCATTAAGGCTTCATCCAAGACACCATACCTAATTGGGAAAGACATTAGCCAAAACCCAAAAATAATTGTCTCATGAGACTAATGATTCATCATGGGTCTATAGAAGGTCGATCCATACACTTAAAAAGTCTAATGTATTCCTATTATTATAGGGGTAAAACATAACCAACATAGCATTCGTATTAAAACTAATATACAAAATATCAATACTTTATCCATAAACCATAAATGGTATCAAAATAGAACATCCATATTCAAACATATCTTAAATCTTCAATACAATGTGGAATATTATATCACAATATATTATCCTTAATTAAGTATAAAATCCAATAAAGGATGTCGACATAGATGAAAGTGATCAAACAAAATCATTTAAAACTCTTTTATTAATATCCCTTTTTACTTTGAAATCATTTGAAAGCCTGCATAATTATAAAAGAAAACATTTCCTTTGAAAATAATATAGTAGGTATATAAGAGAAGCTTCAAAATGTTAAGCCATATTAATGGCAGAAAATATCCACTTGTTCCATATAAGTTAAAAAACTTATTTTCCTTAATTTGTTGAAAAGGTCATATAGTACCTCGTTTGGAAAATGACAGAAAGATTCCTTTTAAAAAAATTATAAAAATTCAAACATGGGTATAAATGAATTTCAATAATAGTCTAGGAATAGAAATATTATTTTGAAATACATGTATAAGAAACATCAATGTGGAGGATAAATATGTCCCAGTAGATATTTACGTATAAACAATATCGGATAATAATGAGATTGTGCAATTAACCCTTACCTTAGGTTTGATACTCTTCATATGTGTCTGAAACTCTTGTATAAAGTTTTTAAACATATTATTAACTTATATAATAATCATAATAATATTTATTATATCATATATGATTATTTTATGACTTTATATTCCCCGTTTATTAATAATTCCAAGTTAATGCAATATTTCGCGTAATAATTGCTTTGTTTATCATACGTGTTTTGACTTGTTATTCTTGATCATATTACTTAGATAATGATTTAATTACTTAAATAATGTATAATATGATTTATATATCATATATATTCATAATATAAATATATATGATAGATAGATATATGAATTGGAATACACCGTTCATAGAGATGATAGGTCGTACGTACGCATGAACATTGTCTCCGTTTTCTTATCATATGGAAGTAAGTGAATGACATATATTTACATATATATATATATATATATATATTATTTCCATAGCCTTATTATGTCATATATTTCATAATTATTCATAATATATATATTTTTATATAATCATTCTTGGATGGTAGACGTGGAGGATGAGTCTCATCGCAATGTGGAGATGGTAAGTCGTACATACGCATGAGCGATGATATCATTTCCTTAATGGTTAAATGATACAGAATTAGATGGAATATTAATTATAGAGAATCATAATCATGTAATATTCATTATTTATTTCTATTATACTCATCATTATACCCATCCAAATAAAGTAATGTGGAATCACAAATTACACCACGGTATGGAGATGGTAAGTCGTACGTATGCACGCATGGTGATATTATTATTAGTAGGATGGATAAAATGATTAATACAATTGTACCATTATTATAATAACATCTCATTATATGTATTATACTGTATTTATTACTTTTTTATGGAAACAACATAGAAAGAGGAAGTAGAAGAAGAAAAGAACTTTGAAAGAAGGGATAAAACTATTACCTCTTCTTCGGGTGTCCCCTTTTGATTTGCAAAAAAGGACTCCTTGAGTTAGTTTTCTGCACAAAGGGTGTCCTCTAGGATGAATTTATGGAATTTTGTATGAGATTTGGGTAGGTTTTTGCTGATCCAAAGGGATTTTTAGGTGTGAATAAAAGAGAAGGAGAATTTCCCTTTTATAAGAGAGGTGAGAGGCACATTAGAAAAAGCTTGAAATATTAATTTATTATAATTTTATTTTCGATTTATAATGGATAAAATGTAAATTATTTCAATTTTAATATTATTATGGGTATAAATACTCTCAAAAAATAGGTTTTAGACATGTTTAGGTCATTAATTTGACCTTATCGTTTGGATTTAACACTTATTTAAAAACATTAACTCTTACCATGTCTTCTTGTATTTTCATAATATATGGTTACTATAGTTACTATAAAATTACAATAAAACAAAAAGAGGATCATTAATGAAATTTTTAACATTATATAAGTCATTTTATCTAATATTATATTTTTAGGACTATTATATCATTTAATAAAATAGTATTTGTTTTGAAAACTCGTTTATGTCAATTTTGACACTATTTACTAATTGATTTGTGTTAAAGTCATAACAACTTTATTCCTTCAAAACAAAGGAATTAAATCAAATATAATATGTCATAATCATCCATAAAATTCGTTTATGGAATAAAAAATTTCAAATTACATTTATTTTAATATTTATAATATCATGTATTTGATTCCTTCAATAATAAAGCAAACACTGCATTATTATTGTGTCATAAATAAATTTAATTATTTAATATATAAAAATTAAAAATAAAATAAAATGATGTAGGAAATATTTTTATATTTCCAATTAATATTTATAGTCTTATATATCATTTATATAAACCAAATTAAAATTATTTTAGTTAAGAGATACATATTTATGTTATATTTTCCTTTTCTTTAAATTAAACATTATAAAAGGTCATTAACACACCCAAGTGGCTCCATGGGGTCCTAAAATCGACCTAAGGATGATCATGGTAGGAAATATATCATCCAATAGAATTATTATACATTTTAGGGTATTTTTATATTATTATAATATTATTTTTTACCCTTATTTTCTTGATTTTCCATTTAACCATGGTAAATAAAAATATTTACTGAAGTTACTATTCATAGTGTCCAAAAATGAAAGGTACATATTTAAAAATTTTGGACCTTATGATTGAAAATATGGAATACATTTTTCTAAATTTAAAGCACATAATTTCTAGAAATTAATTTAAAATCAATTCTCGTTGTCAAAACCAGAAAGCGAGTTTTTAAGAAGTAAAAACTGTCAAAAGATTGACATATGTTTATGTCCAATTTCAATGTTAATTTACTTAAAATGACCAAAATTGGATTAAATGATTAAAAAATAATCCAATTATACTTTAAAACCAATTAAAAAGATAATATAGCTGTATAAATAATTTAGATGAAAAAGAAGTTTGGAATTAAAATGCAGTATTTTTCAGTATTCATTGAAATATGAAAGTTATCATAAAAAACACCAAAAATTTATACAAAAAAAAATATTTCACGATTCCAAAGAATAATTTTATTTCTCAAAATTAAATATAAAATTATCAAATATTGGATTTAAAAATGGTTCTCCATTAAAAGGAGAAAACTGCATTTTTTGAAAAATACTTCTTTTATCCAAAAAATTGAATTTGTTCTTATACTATTTATAAGAAACACATAAGATTATTGTTAAAATTATATATAATATATAAAATTCAAAAAAAATACTATTCATAACCGCTTTTTAAACAGCTAGTTTGATAAGTCATCGTGCACTCGAACTTGGTGTTGCGTGTAGCGCAAGATATTGAATTATTAAGAAGAAGCATATCATGGAAGATTGGGGTGTTACATTATCCCATCCTTCAATAAATTTTGTCCTCTCTATTTAAACTCGGAATCAAAAACTATGGGTTAGACTTTTTAAAATATATTTATTGAAATCCCACATCAAAAATTGATTAATGAGACCACCATTTTAAAATAAAGAAATGGAACTATGAAGGTCATCGGAGATAACATATAATAGTATTCCATGTAGAAAAATATGGATATGGAAGAAAAAACTAACGATCATGTTCTGATGGAGAGTGATAGAGAATATGATTAAGAGAAGGTTAATAACCATAAAGGTATAAATCTGTGATGATCCAAGGGGCTATTTGATTCATCACAAAATAATGTACTAGGAAAACATTTTTGGTTTTATGACGTTTTCCCTAGAGTTAAAGAATTACTTCATAGACTAAGAACACAAGTAAGCATACTTAATTTACATGTAGAGTTTCATCTGATAACTAATTCCTACCACAAACTTGTCTTTCTCTTAAAAGGATAATAAAACTCAAAAAAATCCATGTATCTTAATCGTATAAGGTTCCAAATATAAACTTATACCATTTAAATAAATAAAACTATGTTATACTAACCAGGGAATTCCTTTAGGCCAATGGTAGGAGATAAAGCCTTGTCGCACTTCGGTTGTGGGTTCGATTCCTACAGCCTTGTCCGATACGACGGGTTATGGCACGGCCTGCGGGTTGTCCTTTCTCTCAAACTATATTATTATAACATTATATAAATAACATTAAGAAATTTTTTAACCTTAAACAATAATATCCAAATTAAAAATTAATCCATTCCACACTTTAGAGTTATCCAAAATACTTTTGTCCAAACTCTGTCTAAAAAGTCTCTAAATTTCCAAAATCAATTGTAACATCATATTCCCCAAACAACATAATGTTTCACTTATTGTCACATATTGAATATATTATTACCTTCATCATATTAAAACCTTAATGAAAAAAATGTACTAAAGTGCAATCCCTATATATATATCACATTCTTCTTATAACCATAATATAATTCTTAAATCCAAAAACACAAATACATTAATTATTCCACTTCGACCGTAGTAACAACATAAGATTCACCTTTATCCATTTTCTTCTTCTAAGCTATATTTTTTTGACGATTTGGACAATCATTTTTATAATGTTCCATATCTTTACAATTATATCATTGCACAGCTTCTTTCTTTCCCTTATAATCATGATCCTGGTGACCTGTTTCTCCACATTTGTAACAAACTCTCATTCCTTTAAGGAAAATACTAGGGTTCTTCTTCCCACAATTATCACATAAGAAAAAATCATTCTTTCCCTTTTTCCCTTTATCTATCTCTTGATCCACCATTCTCTTCTTCTCTTGCTTTACTTTAATGTCGTATGACTTAGAGGATTAATTTTCTATCTTGATAGCATCTGAGACCATATCTTTATACGATGAGAAAGATTCTGAGACCAGTGCTCATTAGAGGAATGGTTTTATCAAATAAAAGAATCTATCAATATTACTTCTTGGGTTACATATGTAGTCTCCAGCATGCATTTCTAACCTTTTGAAGTTATCCTCATACTTTGAAACATTCTCATCATCCTTCTCTCTCAGACTTAGAAATTTACTTTCCATATCAGCTCGTTGTTCAAGAGAAAAGTATTTATCTAGGAAATTTTCTTTAAACTCCCTCCATTCCATATTTTCTACTTCTTCATCCTTCTTTATGTTTTGAATTAATGACCACCATTGATCTACATCTCCTGAGAGATGATAAACTTCCATGATAACTTTCTACCTTTTGTTACTTTCCAAACTAAGAAATATATTCTCTAAGGAACTTATCCATTGCTCAGCCAAAAATGGATTTGTAGTCCCATTAAATATTTGAGGATGTTGTCTCGTGAAAAGGTCTAACATTGATCCTCTGTGTTGGGGATTAGGGTGCTCCATACGGGTAAGGTTGTTATTCATAACCTGAGTCAGTTATCCCGGTATGGTTATAATATATTCATCACTAGTTTTATCACCATCTCCACTATAATTATCTTGTATAGGAGGGAAATCCCCACATGGATTATGTGTGTTGATATAGTTTCCATTCCTTCCACTATACGACATTTCTAAATAATGGCATACACATGATTTGGTTATGAATCATAATGCATAATTCCAAACTAGTAAAATACTTAACATAAATTGAAAATTTTATGCATATCTAATCCTTAATCATAAATATGGTTCCTTTGAGGACATATTTACTCATAAATACTTCATAATGGTTTATAAAAAAAATATGAATTATCCTAAACATATCCCCCAGGAGTGTCAAACCAAGTGCGCAGTAAGGTATGTTGTCATGTACCAGGTTACCCCAAGTCAATCCCGAAACTCCTTGTCAAAGTTTTCACCCCTAGGTACATCTTTTCTAGAAACATTTCCAATTGTAGTATTCAAACAGGTATCTATTTCTTGGAATATCAACATAATTCTGACTTTACCAAAATTCTAGGGGGTCCTTCTATACTTATCCTCAAAGTCTATCTTAGGGTTATGATCCAAAATCTAAGTTTTCTGAATCTATTTCTAAAGTTTTTTCTAAACTTCCTCTAATACCAAATGCAATGCCCTGACCTCAGAAGCTCGGAGCTGATGCATTATTTTAATACACTAGCATGATAACAAAGAATCATGTCCCGAAGGACCGATCAGTTTAGCATTATGGGAAAATAGATTACATGCATGAACTTTACATTAGAATTTCTAACATAAAACACAACATAGATAATCCTTTTAGAATTATATTATTCTCCAAGGTTGACACTTCATATCAATCATAAAACACTTCTTGGAATCCTTGGAAAATAAAACATAATAAAGGGGTGAGCTCAAATGCTCAATAAGGATAAACAATATATCAGAATCTATCACAAATAAACATAAACTTTTAAGGCAGGGTACAAAACTAAAACACAAACCTTTTAAAACATTATCTTTAGCATAATATGGAAATAATAAATAAAATAATTCCATTTAAACATTAACATGGATATTATACTAGTAGAATAATCACATGTAAAATCAATAACTAATGTCATAACGAGGGAATGCATAATGTGGGGCATCTTAAACATACCACGAAGGATTTTTCCAAGACACCATACCTAATTGGGAAAGATATTATCCAAAACCCAAACATAATTTTCTCATGAGACTACCGATTCATCATGGGTCTACAGTGGGCCCATCCCTACACTTACAAAGTCCAATGTATTTCTATTATGATAGGGATAAAACATAACCAACACAAGCATTCCTATTAAAACTAGTATACGAAATATCAATTCGTTAACCATAAACCATAAATGGTATCAAAATAGAGCATCCACAGCCAAAAATATATTAAAACTTCAATAAAATATATAATATTATATCATAATATATTATCATTAATTAAGCATAAAATACAACAAAGGATGTCGACATAGATGAAAGTGATCTAACAAAATCATTAAAAACTCTTTTAGTAATATCCCTTTTTACTTTGAAATCATTTGAAAGCCTACATAATTATAAAAGAAATAATTTCCTTTGAAAAATGGCATAGTAAGTTTGTAAGAGAAGATTCAAAATGTTAAGGTGTAATAGTAGTATAAAATATCCACTTTCACTATATAAGGTAAAAAACATTATTTCCTTAATTTATTGAAAAGGTCATATAGTACCTCGTTTGGAAAATGACAGAAATATTCCTTTCAAAAAAAATTATAAAAAATCAAATATGGGTATAAATGACTTTAAAAAATAGTCTAGGAATAGAAATATTATTTTGAAATACATTTATAAGAAACATGTATGTGGATGATAAATATTTCTCAATAGATATTTATGTATAAACAATCTCGGATAATAATGAGATTGTGAAATTAACCCTTACCTTAGGTATGATACTCTTCATATGTGTCTGAAACTCCTGTATAATGTTTTTAAACATATTATTAACATATATAATAATCATAATAATATTTATGATATCATATATGATTCTTTTATGACTTTATATTACTCATTTATTAACAATTCCAAGTTAATGCAATATTTCGGGTAATAATCACTTTGTTTATCGTATGTGTTTTGACTTGTTATTCTTGATCATATTACTTAGATCATGATTAAATTAATTCCAGAATGTATATATATGATTTATATATCATATGTATTCATAATATAAATATATATGATAGATAGATATATGAAATGGAATACACCATTCATGGAGACGGTAGGCTGTATGTACGCATGAACGTTGTTTCCGTTTTCTTATTCTATAGAAGTAAGTGAATGACATATATTTATATATATGTATATGTATATATTAATATAGTAGCCTTATTATGTAATATATTTCTTAATTATTCATAATATATATATATATAATCATTCTTGGATGGTAGACGTGGAAGATGAGTCTCATCGCAATGTGGAGACAGTAAGTCGTACGTACGCATGAGCGACGGTATCATTTCCTTAATGGTTAAATGATATGGAACTAGATGGTATATTAATTATACAGAATCATAATCATTTCATATTCATTATTTATTTCTATTATACTCATCATTATACCCATCCAAATAAAGTAATATGGAATCACAAATTACACCACGGCGTGGAGACGGTAAGTCGTACGTATGCACGCATGGTGATATTATTATTAGTATGATGGATAAAATTATGAATATAGTTGTACCATGATTATAATAACATATAATTATTTTTATGATACTTTATTAATTACTTTGGTATGGAAACAACATAGAAATAGGAAGTATAAGAAGAAAAGAACTTTGAAGGAAGGTATAAAACGATTACCTCTTCTTCGGGTGTCTCCTATTGATTTGCACAAAAGGACTCCTTGAGTTAGTTTTCTGCACAAAGGGTGGCCTCTAGGATGAATTGAGATAATTTTGGAGGATATTTCGGTAGGTTTTGGCTGAACCAAATGTCTTTGGAGGTGTGAATAAAAGATAAGGAGAAGTGCCCTTTTATAAGAGAGGTGAGGGGCACTTTAGGAAAATCTTAAATATTAATTTATTATAAATTTATTTTCGGTTTTTCATTGCTCAAAAGTGAATTATTTAAATTTTAATATGATTATGGTTATAAATAATCTCAAAAAATAGGTTTTAGACAATTTTAGGTCATTAATTTAACCTTATCTTTTGGATTTAACCCTTAGTTAAAAACATTAACTCTTACCGTGTCTTCTTGTATTTTCATAATATATGGTTACTATAGTTACTATAAAATGACAAGAAAACCAAAATTGGATCATTAATGAAATTTTTAACATTATATAAGTCATTTGGTCTAATATTATATTTTTAGGACTATTATATCATTTAATAAAATAGTATTTTTTTTAAAACTCATTTATGTCAACTTTGACACTATTTAGTAATTGATTTTTTTTTAAAGTCATAACAAAATTATTCCTACAAACCAAAGGCATTAAATCAAATATAATATGTCATAATTATCCATAAAATTATTTTATGGCATAAATACTTTCAAATTACATTTATTTTAATATTTATAATATCATTTATTTGATTCCTTCATTAATAAGGCAAATACTCCATCATTATTGTGTCATAAATAAATTTAATTATTTAATTTATAAAAATTAAAAATAAAATACCATGATTTAGGAAATATTTTTATATTTCCAATTACTATTTATAGTCTAAGTGATAATTTATATAAACCAAATTAAAATTATTTTAGTTAAGAGATACATATTTATGTTATATTTTCCTTTTCTTTAAATTAAACATTATAAAAGGTCATTATCACACCCAAGTGGCTTCATGGGGTACTAAAATAGAACTAAGGATGATAATGGTCGTTCATATATCATAAAATAGTATTAGGAAACTTGTTATGGTAGTTTTATATTATTATAATATTATTTTTTTACCCTTATTTACCTTATTTACCCTTTGACCATGGTAAATAAAAATAATTACTGAAGTTGTTATTCATAATGTCCAAAAATGAAAGTTAACTATTTAAACAATTTGAAACTTATTATTCCAAATATGGAATCCATTTTTCCAAATTCAAAACACATAATTGGCAGAAATTATTTTAAAATTAATTCTCGTTGTCAAAACCACAAAGCGGGTTTTTAAGAAGTAAAAACTATCAAAAGATTGACATGCGTTTGTGTCCAATTTCAATGTAAAATTACTTCCAATGACCAAAATTGGATTAAATTATAAAATAATAATCAAATTATACTTTAAAACCAATTAAAAAGATAATCTAACTATATAAATAATTTAGATGAAAAAGTAGTTTTGAATTAAAATGCATTATTTTTCATTATTCATTAAAATATGAAAGTTATCAAAAAAACACCAAAAATTTATCCAAACTAAATTTTTATGTCCCTATTACAAATAATAATTTAATTTCATTAAATTTAATATAAAATTGTCAAATATTGGATTTAAAAATGGTTCTCCATTAAAAGGTGAAAAATCTGCATTTTTTGGAAAAAACTTCTTTTATCCAAAAAATTGAATCCATCCTTATAATTTGTATAAGAAACAAATAATATGAATGTTAAAATTATATTTAATATATAAAATTCAAAATTTGGTTAATACTTTTCATAACTACTTTTTAAACAGCTAGTTTGATAGATTATGGTGCACTCGAACTTGGTGTTGTGTATAGCGCAAGTTATTGAATTATTAAGAAGAAGCATACTGTGGAAGATTAGGGTATTACAATTATCACACATATAGAATAATAACTAACCTAATACTTGGGTAAATTGGTGATAAATTCCAACTAGATTTCCTCCCACTTCCACTGGGAAACATCAAGCAATTGAAGCAAACTACCAAGAATACGACGCTCAACCTTTACCTTATGGGAGACTAAACATTGATAAACAAAATTTGTGACTGAATTATTAATAAAAAACACTAAAAATAGTATCTTATAGCATGATACGTATTCATTACACCCATATGTATCACTAAGGTAGAATTATGGAACTCGTGGAGAACCACCTCATGCATCACCAAAGGAACAAAAAGTGTTCCCTTAAACAGCACCTGACGATGTCCATCCTTAGATCATCCTTCATAATAATCACCATAAATTACTTGATCATGCTAAAATTATACCTTAGAATCCATTATATGGTACTCCTCTATTTGTTTCACTAAGTATAATTGCACCGTCATCTGATAAAGACAACATCTTTCATCAACAGCTCCCGTATCAAGGTGCATCACTGAAAACTCTTTTATCACTCTCCAATATTATCTAAATTCACACACAAAACCACATCATGACTTTATATTCAATTAATCATCCAAAAAATTTCCTTTACTAAGTGTAAAATAAATATTGAAGTCATAGTCCAGCAAGAACTCAATCCACCATCACTACCATAAAAAGGATAATCACATGTTGTAGCTTGATATAATTGATAATAATTTCAATAATGTTATTTAAATTTATCATGTGTTATATCTTAAGTTTTTTATTTTATAATTAGGTAATTATCTATGAGATAAAAAAAAGGATTATCACATGTTATAATGTTAAACTGCTAAATAATTTATGATGAGAATTATTTTATATAATTTTAGGAATTAAAGTATTGAAATAGGGATAATCTCCTATTAAAGATAATTAATATTTCATATTGGAAATTAAATACATTTTTGGGTTTTTTATTTCATTTAGTTTATGTTTTCTTGATATTTCCCCTTTCTATTTATTAGGTAGTGTGATGTGTGTGTGTGTGTGTTTGTAAATATTTATTATTAATTTATTAGCATGGATAATTGGTTTAAATTTTTAAACAACATAAATCCAATATGATGTTGTAATTAAATGGAATAGTCTAAAGAATAATAACTATTTCTCATATTGGAATTGATTAAACATGTAAATAATGCTTGAAGTTTTTTTGTGTTGTTTGTTAACTATGGATAGTTATTGACTTAGGTTTTCTTATTGATGAAAACCTGTGAATAATAAACAAGTTAATTCAATATGTAATTAAAATGGTTTTTTGATAAATATTCATGTTTGGGGTTGAACAAGCTAGTTTCTTATTACATGAGGCTTTAATTCCTTAATTCCATGGACTTAGTGTCTTTTACTATGTGAAAAAAAACATACAATTAGTATATATGTTTCCAATAAGGTGATTAGGGCCGTTTTGTGATTTGATGTGTTAATTATAACTTTGATATGGTTGAGAAACTTTTAAGAGAAATGGGTTGGGATCCTATGTTTTAGTGATAGTTAATGTTTGTGATAGCAAGATATATTGTACTTATGTGAGATGGTGTGGGAATGACACTGGGGTGGTTAGGATGAGTTCAGAGTGGGTATTAATCATAAATATATTTAAAGTTTTTTGATGGTTTCTTGATGACTAGATGGATGAGTTTTATTTATGCTATTAGCTTCCAACTTCTTGATGTATTTTGATGATTTTCACTGAAAATTAATTCTTGAAGTGGTACCTTAGGATGAGTCCTATAGTACCTAGATGATTAAAAAATGATAATTGAACTAATAAATGAATGGGGTTGGTTCATGGTGTTCACAGTTAATGATGAGTTACTTATGAATATAAAGAATGTTTATGGTGTTTAAGTCATAAGGCTTAAGAGATTAAGTATTAATATTGGAAATTTAATATGGAGTAATATTAAATAATGGGCAATAAATTAATTAATATGTAACTTGATTCTTGTACTATTGATTGAGGCCTAGTCCTTAGTGGTGGTAGAAGAGTGTCATGTGATATGATAGAGGCAGATGATTCTAAGGCCAGGTAGTTTCCCTTAGTATGGTTATACATGATATTATTTATAATTTATGATTTCATACACTTAATTTCCCATTTCAATAGGGAAACCGATTTCAAAATTCTTTAGGGGATGTTTTCACCAACATTAATGGTGGTGAGGGAATAGATAGATGTCTTATTCCACTCCCCCTCTCTCCCTTCAGATATAGTATGAGTAGGCATATCCTGAGCTATGATGTCTTACGGTATAAGGTGAATTCTAACTTAGATTGTGATGGATCATGGTTTTACTATATATTTATGTGTGGGATGTAATGGATTGAGTTATACCACATACTTGTATCCATACATGGTGTTTATGGCTTCCCATGGGTGTACTTGGGTTGCGATGGATTGAGGAATAATGAATTTACACGGGCTATAGTGGCTTCCAGGCTACTACTTAATTACTATTGATAAGGTTGTGTGAGTGTCAGGATAGGATAGTGATATGGATATATGGACTAATGCCAACATGACATATTGGGACTTACACAAGACTGAGTTAGGTAGGGTCAAGGCCTGACTCACATCAGGGATAACTTTACTTATGGAAGGGATGAGCACAAGATGTGTGGCATTTGGGAGTGAGAGTGAAAAACCAGTAGGGATATTGAAGTAGCATACATATATATATATATATATTCTAATATATACTGATTTACTTCTATTTGTTACTTGGTGAGTGGGATTTGGTGAGGATGTGAACATTAGTATAACCAGTTTAGGTGATGAGTTAGTTTCATTTGTTTATTCACTGGGCTTTATTATGCTTCTTTCACATTTTTCATGAGATGTTTTAGGGAGGATCTTACTGAGTATACATGTAATGCTCTTCCTATGTATATATAAACTATTTTTTAGGCCCACAAGAGCTGGTTGGTGATTGATTTTGGTGGTACTAGCTTGAGAAGTTTTTCAAGAGTTGTTGGAGATTCAATGTCAATGTCGGGGATTTTCTTTTGGTACTTGCATATTTATTTCTAGTTGTATCAATTTCTATATAACATTACATGTATTGGTATTGATTTTTTATTTATGTGTGGTGTTGGTTGGTGTCTTTATCATTATATCTCTTACGCCTTAAATCTATATGAAGGTAATGTCTCCCATGTGTGTGATTATATACCCTTGGTGATAGTCACAAACCCGTGGCTTATTGGAGGTAGGCTTCAGGGGTCATTATCTCTATTTCTTCATTGTCAACCTCAAGGGGGTGCCTTTGGAGAGAGGGGTTCATGAAACTAATGTTTTTATCGAATCTACAATGCTAATTGGTTCAAGTGGTTGCAAAAGAATTCAAAATGAGAGGGGTAAGAAAATGAAGGCAGATTAGTCTCTTACTAGTGAGTCATAAAGAATTATATCACACACCCACAATCGATATATGGATCATATATTTATATAGACTTTACCATATGATAATAAATACCTTTTATTATCCAAATAAATTAACTTATCCATCACGTGCCATTCAATTAAGTGTTAATATTTAATATCCATAAATGTGTGATATAGAAATCATCAATGTATTATTCTATGATTATGCCAAAGATGAATCATCAATGAATTCATATTTAATCGATGCACTAAATTAAATTTATTTAAATTATTAATTCAATTCAATTCATAACTTAAAATTCTCCCACTTGTATTGCATTAATTAAAAAATATCCAAGTGTATCAACTAGAATATAGCACATTACAATGAAAAATATAGTATATTAAAACTACAAAAAAATATGATATAGGGAAACTATTTAAAGAAAGTATTAATACTCATATAACCAAAAAAGGATAAAGAATTATATAATTAAAATAAACCAAATATACAATTCAAGAAACTATCTAAGCATCAAAAAATGAATTTATAGATATATAAAGTTCAAAAAGATGTCATTAAAAAAATATCACTTTAATGAAAAATTAATTTATAGATATTTCAAACTCCCACTAACCCAAAACATCAAAATATTTATCCAAAACTATATTGAAAACATTACTCTAAAATACTCCAATGGATAATCATTTGGTTAGAGGATCTACTAACATATTATTCATATAAATGTTCTTAATTTGAGTCTCAGACTCTAGAATTTTCTCTCTAATAAACAAGTATTTGATATCAAAATGTTTCAAAAGAGAAGAACTTCTATTGTTTTGAGTGAACTAAATAGCAGTGGTATTGTTTTAATATATCACAAGTGGCCTTGATATGATTTCAAAAATGTTAAATCCAAAAATCAAGGTTTTAAACCACATAACCTGAAAATTTGCTTCATGATAAGAAACATACTCTACTTTCATGCTGTAAATATCTATATAAGTGTTTTTTTACACTTTTCAAAGATATAGCCCCTCCATCGATCATAAAAACCGATCCAAAAGTAAATTTTTGGTCTCCAAAGAACTCAGAAAAATCAGAGTCAGAGTAACCAATGACCTAAATATGATCAGACTTCTTATAGGTCAACATATAGTCTTCAGTGCCCTATAAATATCTGAATACCTTCTTGAAAATTTTCCAATGAATGAATCCATAATTTCTCAAGTATCACCCCAAAATATTAACAATAAAAGCAACATCAGGGAAAGTAAAAAACTTGAGCATACATTAAGCTTCCAAAAATAGAATAATATGGGGTATTTTTCATTTTTCTTCTTTCTTGGTGATTTTGAGGACACTGATTTTTTAAAATTTAGTCTTGTTTTAAAATAGATACAGCACAAGTGAAGTGAGAACTCATATTAAACCTCTTAACTCTTTATTCAATATATACTCTTTGAGATAACTTGTGAATACCACATGACTTGTCACAATGAATTTGGATGACTAAAATAATATAAGCATCCCCAAGGTATTTTATATCAAAGTGGTATCTTAACATTGATTTTGTCTCAGTAAAAAGTTTAGCACAATTACCAACCATAAGTATGTTTTTAATATACAAAACAATAATTGAAAAATTTCCCCCATTTTTTTAAGATAAATACATTGATCAGATGAATTTTATTCAAACACAGAGAAATTTATTACTTTTTTAGGCTTCAAATACCATTTTCTTGAAGCCTATTTTAACCCATAAATGGATTTATTCAATTTGAAAATGAGGTGATCCTGATATTTTTTAACAAGACCATTAATTTGGATCATATAAACTGTCACGAACCAAGTTGGGTTGCCATCTAAACTGGCGCATGACCCAGTCCATGGCAAGGCCCAAAGGGCGTTCCTTATCCCAATGGGCTTGTACAAGTTCTTGGGTATCATAAATAAAATGTTTGGGAACAATTTATCCGAGTTTAGAAACATACAACAACTAATAAAAATAAATAAACAGAATTTGAAAATTTACACCAAACAAGTCTTAAAAAAATCAAAATTGAATTACATAGTTCTAAAAAACCCAAGAGGTATACAACTAAAAAGTAGCAGCAAGAATAACTCAAAAACCACCACATCGAAAGGGGTAATCTCCCTCAATCCATCTCCACAACACCACACCAAGGAAGGAAGCTAACAACCCGAACTGTTGTCTCCAAATACCTTGCCCTTGCATGTGTCAAACATTACCAAATCTACTTACACCCAAAGGTGTAAGTAGGGTGTGATCATAAGCCTAATAGGATTCCACCAAAGAAAATATTCCATTCTATAAACATTATAAGATAAAAATATTGCATGTTTTTATAAACAGGAAATGCTAGTAACAATTTTAATAGGATGCAACTTTAAATAAAAACAATTTTCAAGAGGGAAACTTTAAAGAATGAAAAATTTTAAAGAAAACACATATAAAGCTAAAATTTACAACCAAAAACATCGTATGCCGATGGTAAGTACAATATAACCAATGAGCACTAGTCACGGGAAACACCCCTAGGCACTAGCTAACAATGGGACACTAGTTACATCATATCTCGGTGAAATGTGGCATAGGAACCACAATAAACTATGTTCTCATACACAATCCACTAGTAGGTATCACACCTATAACCTAGTGTTATAAAATAAATTATAATTATTTATTTATTTTTTTCATCGTCAATATTTCTAAGTAAAACTGGGATAAGGCCACTTCTGAATCGCTAGCATACTAGTCCTAGTCCGCCCACCTAGATACCTGGACTTCCCATTTGTTCTCAATAAAGTTCCATATGTTATAAAATACCATTTTCACATCAAAAATCCATTTATAAATCATACATACACAAAACAATACCCCAAACATGTTCTTCACCCTCAATATAGTTCATTAAACCCAATAAAAATTTTATAAAATAACTTTAAGAGGTGTTACAAGGCTTTGCACACAAAATTCATTTAAAACCCCTCTTTTAAGGCCAAATTCCCAAAAATACCATACCAAACCATAATTTTAAGCCCTAAAACCATTTAATAAATCAATTTCATGAATCATAAAATAACCCCAAATGATACCACATGGAATACACATGAAAACACCAAATTCCATGTCAAAATGAAACTTTAAAATTAAAAACTTTATCAAAGATACCAAAAATGGTTTTTTCACCACACACAATAGATGAGAAACATGATAAATAGGTTAATAAAGAAAGATAAATTCATCAAAGAATGTTTACACATGGAACCACCTACCTTGAATGTCAAAAACCCCAAAACATTGTGCAAAACTTCACCCGCACCACAATTACACCATAAGAGAGTGGAAAAAAACCCTAATCAAGAAGATTGAACCAAGATAATCAATATTAAACCCTAGTAACTTAAACCTAGATTCTTTAATTTCATAACTTCAAGGAGTTAAGAAACCCTAGATAGAAGGAATAAAAACAAAGAAATTCTCACTTGAAGAATCTTGAAGTTTCCCCACCAAATCCCCCTTCAAAAATGAGTTCCAAGGGAGCTTGAGGGATATTGGGAGATTTCTATGCCTAAAATGGTTGAATGGGGGAATAAAGGGGCACATTAGGTTTAATTTTGGTAGGGAAAATAGGAATAATAATTTTTTTATGCCTTGGACATTGTTCATGGTTTATCCGCACGGTTTAGTAAAATATGTGGCCTAACCATGATCCCAATTCTGTCCACCCAAAAAATGTCATTTCTCTCCAAAATTCAAGGGGGTTATAGGGGGAAAATATAGGCCAAGAATATAAGAGAAAATACTTGAAAATAAGGACATGGGTGTGACAATTCTCCCCACCATGAAAACTTTCCACCCCGAAAAGTCAACTCGAAGCTTGATCGTAAAACAAGAATGGGTACTCTTGCTCAACCCATGACTTCCGCTCCAAAGTCTCATGCACATCATTCCCAGGATTCCAAAGGACATGAATGAGTGGAATAGACTTTCCCCAAATCACCTTCTCTTGGGAATCCACAATTCTTACTTATCGTTCAAACACTGATAAATCGGGCTCTATTTCCAACTCTTCCCAATTCAACATGTGGGATGGATTTGGGTTATACTTCTTCAATTGGGAGATATGGAATACATCTTGAATATATGTCAACTGAAGGAAAATCTAGACTGTATTCCACCTTTCCAATCCGCTCGGTGATCTCAAAAGGTTCAACATACCTTAGTGTTAGTTTTCCCTGCTTTCCCAAATGACGATGGCCCAAACGAGGGGCCACCTTCAAGAATACATGATCACCCACAGAGAAATCAATATCTCAATGCCTCTAATCAGCATAAGATTTTTGGTGAATATGTTCTATCAATAATCGATGTCTGATCAACTTGACCTTCTTATATGTCTCTTGCACAAGGCTCGACCCCAACGGTGAGGTCTCACCTACCTCATCCCAACACAGGGTGGACCGATAAGGCCAACCATAGAGCACCTCAAAAGGATCCATTTTAATAGAGGATTGATAACTATTATTATATGAAAATTCAACCAATCCCAAATGGCTATCCCAAGATCCTCCAAAATCCAAAACACATGCACGAAGCATGTCCTCCAGAATCTGATTTTCCTACTCTGTCTGACCATCCATTTGAGGATGATATGCCAGGATTATCTTAATCTGTGACCCCAAGTCCTTCTGAAGGCCTTCCAAAAATTGAGAGGTAAAGAAGGGCTCTCTATATGAGACAACTTTCTATGGCACTTCATGAATCCTTACCACCTCCGTAATATACAATCGGCCCAGCTCATCCACTTTAGTTGTATCTCTAATCGAAATGAAGTGGGATGATTTGGTAAAATGATCAATCACTACCCAAATAGTGTTCTTACCCCAAGGTGTATGAGGTAATCCAACAATTAAATACATGGAGACTTTATCCCACTTCTAGGTAGGAATGGGTAACGGCTGAAGCAAACCATAGGGCCTTTGATGCTCTGCTTTTACCTACTAACATGTATAGCATCTCAACACAAAATCAGTTATGTCTCATCTCATACCTAGCCATCAAAACTACTGATGTACGTTATAATACATTTTGGTATCTCCAGGATGAATGACCCGCTGAGATTGGTGGTATCCCGCATCACCACCTTTCTCATAGACAACGACACCACCGAACGGACCTTGAAGCATAAGATGCCCTAGGGAGATGAAGAACAATCAGAATATGTGTCCCCATCATAAATAAACTGCATATATCACTGACACATCTCGTCACTGGGCTTCTCCCACTGAATCAACTCTAAAAGAGAGGGGGTCAACTGAATGCTCACCAAGAACACACCTCCACTATGCTCCTTGGTCTCCATGTGCATCTAAGCAAAGAGCCCCATTAGATTCCACTCATCACTGGAATTCCTCAATGCTGGAATTGGTACTTTTCTACTCAAGGAATCATCCACCACATTACCCTTTCCTGGGGTATAGACGATATCAAAGTAGAACCCCTGAAAATACTCAATCCAACAGTGTTTCCTCATATTAAGATCCTTTTGTGAGAAGATGTAGGCTAAGATATTATGGTTAGTGTAGACCACATACTTCTCCCCAAATAGGTAGTGATGCCAAGTCTTCAAAGCATGAATCACCGTTTCTAACTCCAATTCATGGTTCAGGTAATTCTTCTTATGTGGTTGGAGTTGGAGAGAGACATACGCCACCACATGATCACCCTACATAAGCACACACCTGAGACCCATACCTGAAGAATCATAATAAACCACAAAGCCCTTTACAGATTATGGTAAGATCAATATGGGGGTGTTAGTTCTCAGGAAGAGATAAAAGAAACAGAATCCTGGTCTCTGGTCCACATCATGAAGATGTTTGGTCTCTACCTGAGAACAACCACTTGCCTGCGGCTCAGCCCTGAACTGGCTCTGCCCCGAAGATGATATGGTTCAACAACCACGACCACCAAACCGAGATCTCTCTGTCCTAGTGGGCTTCGACTGAACTGACACTCCCCTAGAAGCCACAGATCTTTCCCCACTCTGGTATGGGCGCGTCACTCTGCAAAAGTGTTGCACGTTCCCCATAACTCTACATCGATAACAAGGCCTAGGAGGGGAGGTACATGCAGGTTGGATGTACCCTTCCTTCCCGTTCTGATGGCACACCACAGACCCTACATCAGAAGCTACAGATGAAGACTGCCTGGAAGGATGGCCTGAACTACCACCTTCCTTCTTCCCATACTCGTCCCATTTCCTCTTTTTCTCTAAGGAGTTGCCACTGCCCACAGCAGACACCACTCCATAAAACTCGGTCTTTCCTTTCTGATAAATTTAGACCATTCAAGCATAATCAAAAACCTCAACATAGATTCCCATCTTGAACAAGAAGACCTGGGAGAAAATTTCTGGTTGCAGCCCCTTCTCAAATTTCTGAGATTTCATAGATTCATTAGAAACAATATCAGGCACGTGGAGCACTAGCTCAGTAAAACGGTTAGCATATTTCATCACTGACCGATCTCCCTAGGAAAGATCCATGAACTTCCAAGATTTTTCATAGGCCAGGACATCGGGACAATACTTCACATTGAAGATGGTCTTGAAATCCTTCCATCTCATCTTCTTGTGCTTCCCAGTTTGAAACACTGATTTCCACCACCTACGACTAGGACCCTCTAGCAGAAATGAGGCACATTTCACCCTGACCTCCTTAGGTGTGTCAAGGAACTCAAACATGCACTTAATCTTCTCAAACCACTCCTCTACTTCTTGCGGTTCCACATTTCCCTGAAAACTAGGAGGCTTGTTCTTGAGAAACTACTAAGCTTTTTCATTCCTAGGACCAGACTCATCTTCTATAGTTAGAGTAGGAGTAGGACCCACTCCCTACCCTAGATCCTAGATATCCCAGACCACAAATTCTACCAACCTTTGATCAAGTAGTGAGGGAGAACTCTCTTCGGCTTCCTCTCGTGTGTGCATGTGAGCTTTCTGGGGAGGCATGTTGTTACAAAAAGCAACAATCGTAATAGAAATCATTAGTACAACAGCTCTGAAAAATTTCAGAAACAACATCAAATATAAATAAATCAAACTCATCACAAAAATGAAATAAACAACTAATTCACCCCCACCCAATGTCCATGTGTAGTTTTAAGCTTGCACGTCCCACCTAGAAGAGAAGTAAAACAAGAATGTCACAACCCGTCCTCAGGGCCCATGTCGTGACTACCCCAAGCCCGCCTTCTATAGGCCAGGGGCTGGCGACTAGCACCAAAATCATAAATACCTATATTGGGAAGGCATTGCCTTTATAGAAGTAAACAAACACAATAGAGTATGCAACTGAAGTAAGCGCAAAGTAAAACTGTATACAAAAGTAAGTGCTGAAAAGAAAGGGGCCGGAAATACAAGCCCAACAGTAAGTACAGTACAACTGAAAGACTAGTACAACAATAGTAAATTAATGAAGCAACCACTGATTCGTCCTCCAGGAATCCCACCTGAAGGGTGGGTACAGATGGTCTCCTCAGTACCTCGGATCCATCTGTCCACTCCGTGTACGTCTCACCAAGTGGTCCACCTTCGGGTATCGTCCAACTCCACAAGTCTCTACCATGATCAGTGATGTCTGTCGTCTGCATCCAACACAACGTAGTGAGGGCATAGCCCGTGCAGGGGTGAGTATAAAAATACTCACTAGGGACCCCGAGACCCCCGAAGGTCTCCCAGAATCCACGAAGGATAAACCACAAAGGAAAGATACAATCACAAATTATCAACCAACTCTACTTAGGTATATGACCATACATATACCTAAGTCATCAATCCCAGTTTGGCTCCAACTCTCGATCCCAAGCACAACCCAGTCCATACAGGAAATAAGTCAATCACATCAATGATAATGATTGAAATTCAAGACTCAACTCACACATGTATACATCTTTCGTAAAGTGATAAAGATGATCAGATGTAGTCACTGATTCATCTAAGCTGCCGGACCCACGTAGGATACTAGACCAGCTAAGCTGTCGGACCCACGTAGGATACAAGAACAGTAGTCATCGCCATCGAACCCACGGATGATTCCAGTATGGTAGTTGTTGTCACCGAACCCACGGAGGATTCCAGTATGGTAGTCGTCGTCGTTGAACCCACGAAGGATCCCAATACGGTAGACGTCGCAGTCGCGGCCAACTCTAGGGTTCCCGCACACAGCACGCTCGATTCCGGGAGAGTCCGCTCCTCGAGCAAAGGGGTCGATGCATCAACTATCACGAAGTTTAGAGTTGATGTATCATGAAGTTATTTCTCATAAAAAGGAACCCAACGCGACAGACGGCGCGTCAATCGGACGCCCGGTCTGAGATATATTGGCTTTTCCGTTCCAGGGGCCCGGTTGGAAAAATGCTCGTTCCAAAACCTGGTCATTTTCCAAAGTTGTCCAAAACTCACTTAGAGTATCTCAAAAGTACTGCTTTGTTGCGAGGGTCCCAATGCCACAGACGGTGCATCGATCAGACGCGCGGTCTTTAAGTTATTCGCATTTAAGCGTAACGGCCCCGGGCCGTCAAGCCCAGTGGGCTGGCGGGTCGGCCCGACCTGGTTCGGCGGGTCCGACCCGGTAGAGGGTCGGACCGGCAAGGTGAAGTGCACGGCCAGGCCCGGTGGGGTGCGGCCCGGCCTGAGGGGGCGCGGCCCGGCCCGGCCCGGCTGGCCGAGTGCTGCGGGGGGGCGCGGCCCCCCGGTCTCCCGAATCGGCGGCGCCAAGCGGCGCCGCCCTCCTGTCCAGCCGGCCGAAGTCGGCCGGTCTTCCTGGCGCGAGCAGCCCACACAGGCGGGCCACGGTCCTTCAGCGCACCACCTGCAGGTGTCGCGACCCCTTCATCACGGCCGGCTGACAAGCCGGCCGGTTCGCCACCAAAGCGGCCCGCGGAGCGCGGGACGCGGTACTCCACAGCGCGACACCCCTTGTGGCGCTGCGGCCTCCTTTCAGCTCGGCCGACTTTATCTGGTCGGTTCTCCTTCGGCCGAGGATCCCACAGTTGCGGGTTGCGGTTCTTCCGCACGCGGCCGGAGCGCGACCGCCGCCTCCGCTCGTTGCCACCTTCCCAACATGGTCTCCTTCACAAATAAAAGAAACTACGGAGGGTCGTCGGGCCGTGTGCGTTCATCCCGCGCCCTCCGCGTTGGGTGGTATCAATTGGATGATGACAATTCATAAAAATTCAACAAAGAACGGGGTACAAATTATTCACTTAAAATTGTACAAACCCCTACCTCGAAATAAGGTTCGCGGTAGTCGGGCATCGCGGAAGACAACGTCACGGGGAGACGGTGTCAACTCGTTGACGTTGGGGAAGAAGGAGCCAAGGATGGTGGGTCATCGGCATTCCTTGCTTTTGGCTCCTTCTTCTTTGGCTTGGCTGAAGATCGAAGGAGACGATTGTCGTTCTTCGGTGGTTCTTCGTTGGAAGGACGGTGTTCCTCGTTGAAGAGAGGAACTCCTTCTTCAAATTCTCAAGATCTCTCCCAAAAAATCCTCTCAACACAACAAGTGCCCAAACTAAAATAATAGATAAGGATATTATTTTATTTACACATGAATTTTTAAAATTCAAACACTTTAATTAATTAATTGGAGGATTCAACTCATTAATTAAAAGTGTTGGCAAAAATTAATGGGAGAGAGGGAGGTGGAAAGTTCACATAATTAAGGGGAGAGTTGTCAAATTAATTAAGGGGGGGTTAATGGGGGTTTAAGGGAGTTTAAAGGTTAGGGGATCGTGTGGTCCCCACCTCACAAATATCCTCTCATGGGAGGTTATGTGGGTGTGGGCCCCACCTATAACTCCCCTTGGGAGGAAATAACCACCAAACATAAATAAAATTGTGTATTACAAATTTTATTTATTTTATTCTAAATCCCCAAAAATTAACTCTCAACCCGCATAAAACGCAACTACGGTAAAGGTCCCCTTAAGAGAATACCGGTGTTGCGAGTTCATCAGTGCCCTTGGATTTCGATTCCGAGCACCGGTTCAAAAGATAGAAAAACTTGCAGGTACGTTTACTGAACGTACCTGAACAAAACTTCAGAAATTGATTCTAGGCACACCGGGCCTTGGAATCAGGTGCCGTCAGAAACCGTAGACTCGTAAAATTCCAAAGTATTTATGAAAAAAAAATCCTTGAAATTTCTAGGTCTTTACATTACTCCCACCTCAGGGATTTACGCCCCGTAAAGCTACAACACACACTAGGGAAACAAATGGGGGTACTGAGCTTGCATCTGAGCCTCCTGCTCCCAAGTGCTCTCCTGGAGGTTCTCATGCTGCCAGTGAATGTGCACTAGAGGAATCGACCGCCCACGTAGGACCCGCTCCTATCGATCCTCGATCTCCACCGGGACCTCCGAGAATGTCGCCCCATCATCGAGGTCCAGCTCTCTATGATCGATGTTGTGGGATGGGTCATCCACGTATCTCCTCAGTTGAGATACGTGGAAGATGTCATGCACCCGGTGAAACTGAGGTGGAAAGGCCAGGAGGTAAGCCACATTGCCTACTCTATTGAGGACCTGGAAAGGTCTGATGAAACGTGGAGATAACTTGCCACCCCGACCAAATCTCCGAAGACCTTGTCGAGGAGAGACCCGTAGGAAGACGTGGTCTCCATCCTCAAACTTCAGTGGTCTTCGTCTCCTATCAGCATAGGAATTCTGTTTGCTCTGTGCAGTCTTCATCCACTCCTGGATGATCTGCACCTTCTTCGTCATAGCCTGAACCATCTCTGGTCCTACAAGTGATGACTCCCCAGGGTCAGTCCAGCACATAGGTGATCTGCAAGGTCGGTCGTACAGTGCCTCGTAAGGTGCCATCCCGATGGTGGAGTGATAGTTGTTGTTGTACGCAAACTCCACCAAGGGTAGGTGATCCTCCCAACTATGACCAAAGTCAAGTACACATGCACAGAGCATGTCCTTGAGAGTCTGAATGGTCCTCTCAGTTTGGGCATCCGTCTAAGGATGGAAGGCGGTGCTCAGACATAGTTGCGTCCCAAAAGCCTCCTGTAACCCCTTCCATAGCCAGGAAGTGAAACGAGCATCACGATCGGAAATGATAGACAATGGCACACCATGAAGCCGTATGATCTCCTGAATATAGAGGCGTCCCAGGATTTTTACTGAGCCCTACTCTCATATCGGTAGGAAGTGGGCCGACTTGGTGAGTCGGTCTGCGATCACCCAAATAGAGTCGTGTCCTCTGGATGTACGTAGAAGCTCTATCACTAAATCCATGGATATCCCATCCCACTTCCACTCTGGGACCTCTAAGGGTTGTACCAAGACTGCTGGTACCTAGTGCTCCACCTTTACTTGCTAACAAGTGAGGCATTGTGAAACGAACTCTGCTACAGCCTTCTTCATACCCGGCCACCAGTGCTGTCATCTGAGGTCTTGGTACATCTTCACCACTCCTGGATGTACCACTAGAGGGGAAGTGTGAAACTCCCTTATCACTTCCTCCTACAGTGAAAATAGTACCATAGTACGTCCCCTGAAGAGGATGACGTGCTCCCCTCCTTCAGAAAATCCATCAGGCGCCTGCCCTGTGGATATCTGAGCATGTTGCGTCTCACAGTCAACATCCCCATGTTGTGCCTCTCTGACTTGCTAAAGGAGTTGAGGAGTGACTGTGAGTGACTGTAGAAAGGTTTCTCCATATCTATCCATAAAGGATATATGCAACGCGGCTAGTTACTCTGTCACCTCACCTAGTAGCTGAATGCCCGATCTCCTGCTGAGAGCATCAGCTACAACGTTCCCCTTCCCAGGAGTATAGACTATCTCAAAGTCATAGTCCTGGAGGAACTCGAGCCATCTCCGTTGTCTCAGGTTCTGGTCCTTCTGCGAGAAGATGTACCTGAGACTCTGGTGGTCAGAGTAGAGTGTAAAGCGCTCGCCCATCAGATAGTACCACCACATCTTCAAGGCGAAGACCACTACTGCTAACTTCAGGTCATGGGTAGCGTAGTTCTGCTCGTGTTGTATCAATTATCGCAAACCATATGCGATTACCACTCGATCCTGCATCAAGACACACCCGAGTCCGGTCCCTGATGCGTCGCAGTACACTACGTACCCAACGTCCACCTCCAGTAGCCTCAAGATGGTCACACTGGTCAACCTATGCCTCAGCTCCTGAAATCTATGTTGACATCTATCTGACCACACGAAGGGTTTCCCCTTCTTAGTCAAGGCTGAAAGTGGTGCTGTAACTCTGGAGAAGTTTGGCACAAATATATAATAGTACCCAGCCAGACCCAGGAAACTCTGCACCTCCATCACGCTCCTGGGTGGCTCCCAAGCAAGTACTGCCTCGATCTTTGCTGGATCCACTACAACTCCAGCCTCCGAGATGACGTGTCCCAGAAAGTGAACCTCTTGAATCCAGAACTGGCACTTTGAGAGCTTACCATAAAGCTGGTGTTCTTTGAGTGTATCCAGTACAACCCGCAAGTGGTAGGCGTGCTCCTCCTCAGTAGTCGAGTAAATTAGTATGTCGTCGATGAAGACTACGACAAAATGATTGAGGTAACGCTGGAAGATCCTATTCATGAGACTCATGAACACTGCTGGTGCGTTGGTTACACCGAAGGGCATAACCAAGAACTCGTAGTGGCCATACCGACACCTGAAGGTCATCTTATGCACATCCTCATCTTGAACTCTGAGTTGGTGATAGCCTGACCTGAGGTCTATCTTTGATAACCATCGTGCTCCCTTGAGCTGATCAAAGAGGTCTTCAATCCTCGGGAGTGAGTACTTGTTCTTCATGGTCACCTGATTCAGGAGATGGTAGTTGACACACAGTCGCAAGCTCCCATCAGCCTTCTTGGCAAACAAAATCGGAGAAGCCCAGGGTGAAACACTAGGTCGGATAAATCCCTTCCCCTGCAAGTCCTCTAGCTGTACACGCAGCTCACGGAGCTCGGTGGGAGCCATCCGATATGCTGAAGTAGATATTGGTGTTGTCCCGGGGTACATGTCTATGTAGAAGTCTACCTCTCTACGAGGAGGTAGTCCTGGAACATCGTCTGGAAAAACGTCCGCATACTGATCCACCATAACAGGAAAACTCGGACTCCACACATCAACCACTCCAAGGATGAGACTAGCCAACTGATGTGTGATCGGCTGCCCTCTTCTATGCGTATGTCCATCCTACGCTGCAAAGGCTCCCTTCTCGCCAGTGAAGGTGAACCTGGTCTCATCCATGCGGACACACCGCACCTTGCACCTAATACAGTCGATCTGAGCATGAACTGTAGATAACCAGTCCGTACCCAAGATGACGTCGTACGGCCTCGACGCCGCAACAAGAAGATCCCAGTCGAAGCTCTCGCTTACTAGAGTAATCTCACACTGTCGAAACCAGTACATAATCGTCGAGTCTGCTCCCGTAGGAGTCTCTAGCCGTAAGGATCGAGCCAACGGCTCTGTCGGAATCTCCGAGCTCCGAACAAGGACAGAGGTAATAAAAGAATGACTCGCACATGTGTCTATAAGAACTGTAGCAATGGTGGAGTAGACACAGATAGTACCTCAAATCATCTCAGGTGCACCGTGGTCGTAGGCCTCGAATGCCTGGAGATGAGCCCGCCTCTGTCCGCCAGCTCCCTGTGGTCGGGGTGGACCTCCTGGTGGTGGTGGTGGTAAAGCCTCAAAATGTCGTCCACCACCCATTGCTCGGCCAGCTCCTCTGCCTCGTCCGCCTGCTCCCGGTGGACCACCACTACGGGAAAAAAGGGCATTTGTGACGGGTTATTTGCGACGGGAATAAATCCCGTCGCAAATAGTCCCGTGAAAAACTTATTTGCGACGGGGTTATTTGCCCGTCGCAAATAAGTAGCCTTTTGCGACGGGGAAAGCTGTCCCGTCGCAAAAGGACTGGCGCGGTTTGCGCGCCAAATCGCGGGAAACTTATTTGCGACGGGGGAATATTCCCGTCGCAAATAACCGGCGGCGGTAAAAGGTATTTGCGACGGGAATATTCCCTCGTCGCAAATAGTATGTCGGCAGGTGGTTATTTGCGACGGGTCCCGTCGCAAATAACTATTTACCCGTTGACCGTAATAAATGTTGGCTAAGGTATTTGCGACGGGTACCGTCGCAAATAGTATTATTTGCGACGGGATACCCGTCACAAATGGGCCCGTCGCAAATAATCTAACCTATAAATACCCCCATCCGTTTTTTTTTCATTTCATTTTCATTCCTTATCTTCTCCTTCTCTCAAAATTATATTTCTAGAGTTCAGTTTTTCTCCAGTTTAATTTTTTTCTCTGGAGCTGATATTAAAGTTTTGAAGAACGATCAGAGCAGATCAATTTTCAAGGTATTTATGTTCATTTTAATTTTTTATTTATTTTTTATTTTTTATTAGTTTCAATTATTCTTAATTAGTTGTAATTTAATTATGTTTACATTGTTTTCTTACTTAATAAATTTAAATTATTAGTATTGTTTATAGTTAATGGTAATTAGGAATAATTAGTAATAATTTTTAACAATTAAGAATAAATATTAATAATTAGTAATAAATACCAATAATTAGGAATAATAACATTATTACATTATTAGTCTATTTTATTATTAATATTAAAATAATATAATTTTTTATATATATACAATTCTCTTTTCATCTGTGTGTTTGCTGTCTTCACATGTATTATTTGTATGTGGAGAGAGAAAACGCACAGATGAAAGGAGAATTGTATATAAATTAGAAAATTATATTATTTTAATATTAATAATAAAATATATTAATAATGTTATTATTTGTAATTATTGGTAATTATTTCTAATTATTAATAATTATTTATTTAATTACTAATAATTAGGAACAATTATCAATAATTATCAATAATTAAGAATAATTAGTAATAATTAGTAATAATTACCAATAATTAGTAATAATTAGTAATAATTATCAATAATTAGTAATAATTAGTAATAATTATCAATAATTAGTAATAATTACCAGTAATTAGTAATAATTACCAATAATTAGTAATAATTACCAATAAGTAGTAATAATTACCAATAATTAGTAACAATTACCAATAATTAGTAACAATTACCAATAATTTGGAATAATTACCAATAATTAACAATAATTAGTAATAATTAGTAATAATTACCAATAATTACCAATAATTAGGAATAATTAGTAATAATTACCAATAATTACCAATAATTACCAATAATTACCAATAATTAGTAATAATTAGGAATAATTAGTAATAATTAGGAATAATTAGTAATAATTAGGAATAATTAGTAATAATTAGTAATAATTGGTAATAATTAGAAATAATTAGAAATAATTAGTAATAATTCGTAATAATTGGTAATAATTAGTAATAATTAGGAATAATTAGGAATAATTATCAATAATTACCAATAATTACCAATAATTAGGAATAATTACCAATAATTACCAATAATTACCAATAATTACACCAATAATTAGTAATAATTAGTAATAATTAGGAATAATTAGTAATAATTAGTAATAATTAGAAATAATTAGAAATAATTAGTAATAATTGGTAATAATTGGTAATAATTGGTAATAATTAGTAATAATTAGGAATAATTAGGAATAATTAGGAATAATTAGGAATAATTACCAATAATTACGAATAATTACTAATAATTAGGAATAATTACCAATAATTACCAATAATTACCAATAATTACCAATAATTACCAATAATTACCAATAATTACCAATAATTACCAATAATTACCAATAATTACCAATAATTACCAATAATTACCAATAATTACCAATAATTACCAATAATTACCAATAATTACCAATAATTACCAATAATTAAAAATAATTACCAATAATTACCAATAATTACCAATAATTACCAATAATTAGCAATAATTAGCAATAATTAGCAATAATTAGCAATAATTAGCAATAATTAGCAATAATTAGCAATAATTAGCAATAATTAGCAATAATTAGTAATAAATACCAAAAATTAGGAAAAATTAGGAAAAATTAGGAAAAATTAGGAATAATTACCAATAATTAGTAATAATTACCAATAATTAGTAATAATTACCAATAATTAGTAATAATTACCAATAATTAGTAATAATTACCAATAATTAGTATTAATTACCAATAATTAGTATTAATTACCAATAATTAGTATTAATTACCAATAATTAGTATTAATTACCAATAATTAGTATTAATTACCAATAATTACCAATAATTAGTAATAATTAGCAATAATTAACAATAATTAGCAATAATTAACAATAATTAGCAATAATTGGTAATAATTACCAATAATTGCCAATAATTGCCAATAATTGCCAATAATTGCCAATAATTGCCAATAATTGCCAATAATTGCCAATAATTGCCAATAATTGCCAATAATTGCCAATAATTGCCAATAATTGCCAATAATTAGCAATAATTAGCAATAATTAGCAATAATTACCAATAATTAGCAATAATTAGCAATAATTAGGAATAATTAGCAATAATTAGGAATAATTAGCAATAATTAGGAATAATTAGCAATAATTAGGAATAATTAGTAATAATTACCAATAATTAGTAATAATTAGCAATAATTAGTAATAATTAGCAATAGTTACTAATAATTAGCAATAGTTAGTAATAATTAGCAATAGTTAGTAATAATTAGCAATAATTAGTAATAATTAGCAATAATTAGTAATAATTAGCAATAATTAGGAATAATTAGTAATAATTACCAATAATTAGTAATAATTACCAATAATTAGTAATAATTACCAATAATTACCAATAATTACTAATAATTAGTAATAATTAGTAATAATTAGGAATAATTAGTATTAATTAGGAATAATTAGTATTAATTAGGAATAATTAGTAATAATTACCAATAATTAGTAATAATTATTATTAATTACCAATAATTAGTATTAATTACCAATAATTAGTATTAATTACCAATAATTAGTATTAATTACCAATAATTAGTATTAATTACCAATAATTAGTATTAATTACCAATAATTACCAATAATTACCAATAATTACCAATAATTAGTAATAATTAGTAATAATTAGTAATAATTACCAATAATTACCAATATTTAGTAATAATTAACAATACTTACCAATAATTACCAACAATTGCCAATAATTACCAATAATTGCCAATAATTAGCAATAATTAGCAATAATTAGCAATAATTAGCAATAATTAGCAATAATTAGCAATAATTACTAATAATTAGCAATAATTAGTAATAATTAGCAATAATTACTAATAATTAGGAATAATTAGTAATAATTAGTAATAATTAGTAGTAATTAGTAATAATTGCCAATAATTGCCAATAATTGCCAATAATTGCCAATAATTAGCAATAATTAGCAATAATTAGCAATAATTAGCAATAATTAGCAATAATTAGTAATAATTAGCAATAATTAGTAATAATTAGCAATAATTAGCAATAATTACCAATAATTAGCAATAATTAGGAATAATTAGCAATAATTACAAATAATTAGCAATAATTAGGAATAATTAGTAATAATTACCAATAATTAGTAATAATTACCAATAATTAGTAATAATTAGCAATAATTAGTAATAATTACCAATAATTACTAATAATTAGCAATAATTAGTAATAATTAGCAATAATTAGTAATAATTAGCAATAATTAGTAATAATTAGCAATAATTAGGAATAATTAGTAATAATTACCAATAATTAGTAATAATTACCAATAATTAGTAATAATTACCAATAATTACCAATAATTACTAATAATTAGTAATAATTAGTAATAATTAGGAATAATTAGTATTAATTAGGAATAATTAGTAATAATTACCAATAATTAGTAATAATTACCAATAATTACCAATAATTAGTAATAATTACCAATAATTAGTAATAATTAGGAATAATTAACAATAATTAGGAATAATTACCAATAATTTAGAATAATTACCAATAATTTGGAATAATTACCAATAATTTGGAATAATTACCAATAATTTGGAATAATTACCAATAATTAAGAATAATTACCAATAATTAGGAATAATTACCTTATTACATTATTTGTATATTTTATTATTAATATTAAAATAATATAATTTTCTATATTATATACAATTCTCTTTTTTTCTGTGTGTTTTCTGTCTCCACATGTAATATTGGCATTCTTTTTCAAAATTATCAACCTACTCGCCAATGGAGAGGTGAAAGTGAATGTCAATATTACATGTGGAGACAGAATGTTAAACACACAGATGAAAGGAGAATTGTATATAATATAGAAAATTATATTATTTTAATATTAATAATAAAATATACTAATAATGTAATAATGTTATTATTATATAATTAATATTTATGAAAAAATTATATTAGTATTATTAAAAAAAATAAAAAATCAATATAATATTAAAATTATCAATATCTGTAACATGTTTTGCTTTATTCTCAATATATTCAATCCTTGCTTGAGTGTTTTTTCTAACAAATTATTCAAAATCAGTAATGCTTTTATATTTTATAGAAAAATATGGAACAACGAGGTCGTCAACAGTCATTATTAGATGACCGCATATGGATAAATCAACGTAGAAATCCAAATGGTTCTGGTTTAAATCCAGTATATATAGAGGGTGTGGAGATTTTTTTATCATTTGCGGCATCAAATCCAGAATTTGTTTCAGAAGGAAAAATAAAATGCCCTTGTAGAAAATGTGCATTGAGAACGTTTGACACGTTTGAAAAAGTGGGGGAACATCTCTTGCATTTTGGTTTTCAAGCAGATTATGTTTTTTGGTATCAACACGGTGAACGTAATTCCAGAGCAGGTGATACCAACTTGATTCCGGATCCATCCCAGTTTCAAGATTTAGTACATGATGTTGCAGGTTCATCTGTTCAACATACAGAAACTTCGGCTGATATAGCTTCAAATCCTGAGTTGGTACCGTCTGAATTTTATGAGTTGTTGAAGTCTGCTGAGGATGCATTATATCTTGGCTGCAAGATGAGCAAATTAGAAGCAGTTGCAAAATTTATGGCTATCAAATCAGATAACGGAATGTCAAACACCTGTTTTGACCAGATATTTTCTTTGCTGAAAACACTGTTACCCGAAGGAAATGTTTTACCTGCAAATTACTATGAAAGTAAGAGGCTGGTTCGAAATTTGGGACTTACTTGTCAGAAGATTCATGCATGTTCAAATGACTGCATTTTATATTCTGGGGAAAATGAGTCGTTGGATAGTTTTCCCACATGTGGGAAACTGAGATATAAAGAAGGACAACACGGGAAGTCTGGTTTGATTCCTGTAAAACAGTTGAGATATTTTCCGCTTACATCCAGACTTCAGCGTTTATTCATATCTAAGAATACAGCGACAATGATGTCATGGCATAAAGAGAATATTTCAACCGATAAAAGCTTGAATCATCCAGCCGATGGTGATTCATGGAAACATTTTGATAGAGTGCATCCATCCTTTGCTTTAGAAGCTAGAAATGTTCGACTGGGCCTTTCCACTGATGGTTTCTGTCCGTTTGGATCTTATGGTAGTCAATATTCATGTTGGCCTGTTTTTTTTAACTCCGTACAATTTACCTCCATGGATGTTGATGAAGGAGCCATATATCTTTTTGACTTTACTAATTCCAGGACATCCGAAGAAAAATATTGATGTTTATTTGAAGCCATTGATTGATGAATTAAATTTATTGTGGAGTACTGGTGTCAGTACATATGATGTTGCAACGAAACAGAATTTCATACTGAGAGCAGCATTGATGTGGACAATAAGTGACTTCCCGGCTTATGGGATGTTATCTGGCTGGAGTACACATGGTCAGAAATCATGTCCTTACTGTATGGGAGAGAACAAATCATTTATGCTCATTCATGGAAAGAAACCTTGTTATTTTGACTGTCATCGCAGATTTCTTCCAGCTGATCATCCTTTTCGCAGAAACAGATCTCATTTCAGAAAAGGAACAGTTGAAATGGATGGACCTCCAAAAATTCTATCAGGTTCGGAGTTAAAATCAGTTGTATTTTCATTACCTCCCATCACTTTTGGTCCCACAATAAACCAACAGAAAATTTCTGGATTTGGGAAAGAACACAATTGGATTAAACGTAGCATATTTTGGGATTTTCCATATTGGTCTGATTTGTTGGTCCGCCACATGTTGGATGTCATGCATATTGAGAAGAACTGTTTTGATAATTTGTTTTATACAGTTTTGGATACGCCAGGAAAGAGCAAAGACAATGTAAATGCACGTTTAGATCTTGCCCAAATTTGCAGGCATCCAGAATTGGAACTCTTTGAGAATGTCAGAACAGAAAGGTTACTGAAACCAAAAGCATCTTATACATTGTCTAAAGAAAACCGTTTATTATTTTGTCAGTGGATTGCATATTTGAGACTTCCAGATGGCTGTGCTTCCAATTTGGGTAGATGTGTAAAGAATGGTCATATTACTGGATTAAAAAGTCATGATTGTCATGTTATAATGGAGAGACTTCTACCCATTGTATTAAGAGGTCTGTTGAATTCTGTGATTTGGGATTCCATAACTGACATGTCTCTTTTTTTTCGGGAAATTTGTGCGGCTACGGCAGATTATGATGCTTTAGGCAAACTTGAAAAAGATGTTGTTGTAATTATATGTAAACTGGAAAAAATATTTCCGCCGTCTTTCTTCGACTCAATGGAACATTTGATGTTACATTTTCCATATGAAGCCAAATGTGGAGGTCCGGTACAGTTTCGATGGATGTACCCATTTGAAAGATGCATGCAAAAATTGAAAAGAAAAGTACGTAACAAAGCATCTGTTGAAGGATCTATTGCAGAAGCTTATTTGCAAGAGGAAATATCTTTTTTCTGCTCCCATTATTTTGAATCTGAGTATCCTTCAAAACACAACCGAATGGGACGAAACGAGAGGAATATTGATGAAATCGACAATCAATTATCTGTTTTCAACCAGTCAGAGCTTGGTTTTGGTGGAGTTTATGAACGCTGGCTTTCAGATGATGAACATCAGAGAGCTCATACGTATGTTCTTCTCAACTGTGAAGAGATGAAATCAGTTGTATTGTAAGTGTTTATATCACTTATTCTATCATTTATGTTACAGTAAATAACTTTGGTTTTTATAGGTTGTATGATAATCATATCAAGAAACAAATTCCACAAATTACAGCAGCTGCTCTCGAAGAACGTCGACTGAAAAATTTCTCTCAGTGGTTTCAAAAACTGGTAACATAAATTCTTTATCTTTTAGCAACTCATTCAATGTATAGTTTACTATATTGATAATTATTTCACAAATTTTCAGGTGTCTCGACATGCTGATAAAATTGAAAAACGACTGTGTGTATTGAGTAACCCACCTTCCAAACTTGTTAAAACTTATAATGCATATGTGGTGAATGGATTTCGATTCCACACACATGCATATGGGGAATCGAAAAAAACAATGAACAGTGGAGTTAGCTTGAGAGGATCTCATCATCGAGAAAATGAAGTTGACTTTTATGGCATACTTGATGAAATCATTGAACTCTGTTATCTTGGACAACATTACATAACCATGTTCAAATGTCGGTGGTTGGATACAGAGAGAGGCGTGCGTGTTCATCCGACTCATGGAATCATCGATATTAAATGTAAAAGTGTTCTCGCAGTAAATGAACCATTCTTATTGGCTCAACAGGCATATCAAGTTTATTACGCGAAGTACTGTGCAACATCAAGAGAATTGACTGATTGGTGGAGTGTAATAAAAATCAAAATTCGAGACAATCAGTTTAGTCAAAGTGAATGTGCTTTCACTGATGTGCAAAGAATTGAAGTTTTTCAAGAGAGTACTCAAAATCAATATTTTTTACAAAGAGACATGAGTATCGATGACGACACCCCACATTTAAGAGTCGGTGATAACGATGATGCTAATGATGTCACATATGAATTTGAAATGGTAAGAGATGAAGCAACTGTAACTCGAATGGATATCGATGATGTTGAGGAGGAATATGAAGATGACATTGACATATATGAAGATGATGATGAAGATGAACACTGATAGCATTCCATGGTATTTATATACAATCATAATATGTATATATGTATATATAATAGTAATTATCAATTATTTGCTAACATTAATATTTTCTGTTTCAGATGGACGACGCCACATTTCGTGAGTTGGCGGATGCTGACCTGACTTTCGATGCGGATGAGTTGCTGACAGATGACCCTCAGCCTGCAGGCGCTCCAGGGAGTACGCGGAGGGGGCGCGGTCTTGCACGATTGATGATTCCTGACCCCGTCCCCGAGCGACGTCCACGTCTTGGGTTTGATCCACGCACACGGAGGTGTGATAACCTGTGTGATAACCTGTGAATTTGACTAAGATTTCATTAATCTATTCACATAATAAATGTTTATTATTTTTTCAGTTTTCCGCATATAGCAGTCGGACAGGGCAGCGCTATTTTGCGCAACTATTTCTCTCAGCCGTGGACCACATGGGAGCAGATTCCCATTGATGTGCAGCAGGCCATGTTCGGCCATTGGTTGGTACGTACGTAAATAAATAATTTTTATTTTGAAAATTATTTCATTTCTAACTTGATATTTTGATTTATTTGTAGGGTTTATGGTATCCGATCGAGGATACCATGCGTGACGTCATCCACGAGGCATGGGAGGTGGCCATGCGTGATCGCCTTCGTCAGTTTTTGCACAATTTAAGAAAAACTGCGATGAAGAAAGCAGGAGTGTTAGATTTTGACGAGTCATGTAGAGCACACCGACCAGAGTATATTTCATCCCATGTATGGGATGGATTATGTGCGCACTGGTTGAGTGGTGCCTTTCAGAGGACATCATCGGTGGGGAGGCAGAATCGGGGGAGACAGGAGGTGACTCATCGAGCTGGGAGTCGTTCTTTCAGTACTCATAGACAGCATCTGGTATGTACATTATTTATAAATATTTTATATAATTGTAAATATTAACAGTTTATTTTTTATTCTTATAGGCTGTCGAGCACCCCGATATTACAGAGTACGACGTATATCGGAGGATGTATAGTGATCCTGCTACTGGGGAGCTCAGAGGTGATCGTCAGCATCACATCGTGGTCAGTATTATTTGTTTTCAAGATTAAAAATTAACGGCATATAATACATTCACAATTTTAATTTTAAATTGCAACTATAGGAGTCATATGAGGCCGCAGCGTCACAGGCCCGACCTGAGATTCAGGCCGAGTCATCAGATCAGACCACTGCCCGTCAGTTTGATGAAGCGGCATGGATGCAGGCCACCCAGTATGCCTTCGAGAAGGGCTGGGTAGTTGGTATCGGCTCTCGACTGACTCCCGGAGATTATTATGGCAGTGCTGCGATGTCGGCGTTCAGCTCGAGAGGAGCTCGTGCATCTTCTTCTACTACACAGTATGAGGATCAGTTGCGATCTCAGACTGCACAGATAGAGAGTCTCCGACAGGAGCAGGAGCAGATGCGTCAGCAGCATGAGGAGGAGCGTCGACGCCAGCAGCAGCTGTACGAGGAGCAGACGAGTCGGTGGCAGCAGCAGCATCAGGAGCAGATGGAGTACATGCGCCGACTCACTCATGTTTTAGGGATGGAGTTTCCTCCACCACCATCTGCAGATCCCCCACCTCCCCCCCCCCTCCTTCAGATTAGAGATTGTATTTATGTTATAAAATTTGTGAAATCAAAATATTTTTTTTTCTATTCGTAGTTTCTGTCTCATTATAAAATATTAATAATATTATATTTTTAAATAACAATATTAATATGAATAATAATATTATTTATATTTTATAATATTAAATTATATATATATATTAAAATTTTATAATATTATAATTTAATTATATTTTTTGTAATACTTGAATTATTTTAATATTTGAATGTAAAATAATTCTATTATTTTTATATTAATTAAAATAACTTATTAATATTTTTTTATTTATGAATTATAATTCTAATATTATTATATTAATTAAATCATTTATTAATATTCTATTATTTTTTATTTTTGAATTATAATTCTATTATTATCATATTAATTAAAATAATTTATTAATAATTTATTATTTTTATTTGTCAATTATAATTCTATTATTATATTAATTAAAATAATTTATTAATAATTTATTTTTTTTTATTTTTTTTATAGTATTTGCGACGAGATACTATGCCCGTCGCAAATACTAGTATTATTAATAGTTTTTTATTTTTTTTTAAAAAATAGTTTTTGCGACAGGATACTATGCCCATCGCAAAAACTAGTATTATTAATAGTTTTTTATTTTTAAAAAAAAATAGTTTTTGCGACGGTACCGTCGCAAAAGGTATTTGCGACGGGTCCCGTCGCAAAAGGTCTTTTAAAAGTTTTTTACAAAAATACGGAATACTATTTGCGACGGGGAGAATGACCGTCGCAAAAAAAGGCTTTAGCGACGGGCCCGTCGCAAATAAGTGTAGTTGCGACGGCGTTTTCAGCAACGGGCTATTTGCGACGGGGACCCGTCGCAAAAAGCCATTTGTGACGGGATCCCGTCGCAAATGCCCCGTCGCAAATACCTATTTTTCTAGTAGTGCACCACGGTCGAACCTCTGCCTCTTCCTGGGAGGTCCCTCCACTGTCTGCTGCTCATCTGCATGGCGGTTCAGGCAGTCTCGAGCCATGTGACCCTGCCTGCCGCATGCATAGCACTGTCTACTCCTCGTATAGCTGGCTCTGTTCCGTGTGCCCCACACAACCGAACCTGTATCCTGTGGTCGCTCGCCTGATGGCCTAGTTTGCTTAGACCTCTACATCAACTGTCTACTGCCGGATGCAGAAGACTCCGCTACGTGTCGCCCTGCGGTGGGTCTCGCTGCTGGTGTCGGATCAGCGAGAAATCTCTCCACAAGAAGGGCTCTCTCCAACACTCCCGCCTGTGTCGGAATGCTGAGGGAGATCATCGAAGCCCTGATCTCAAGTCTGAGTCCCTACTCAAAGGTTCAGGCCCTGAAGAATGGGTCATGTACCATGTCCGTGGAGTAGAGCGAGAGGTTGGTAAACCTCACTGAGTACTGAGCTACTTTCATGTTGCCCTTCCGCAGATGAAGTAACTCATGAATCCACACCACACAAAGGGTGGCTGGGACAAACTCCGAGCAGAAGAAACTCTCGAAGTCTGTCCAGAGTAAATATGCCTCGTCATGCACCTAGAGCATCAAGCTTCACCATCTACCTGCTGCTGCGTGCAGGAGACTCACGACAAAGATCACCATAAGGTTGGCTGGTGTCCCTACCAATCTAAAGACTCTAACGATAGCCTCCAGCCAATACTCGGCTGCCTAAGGGTCTGTCTCTCCACGGAACCTAGGCAGACTCTGTCACTGGAACTCATGCAACGCACTCAAGTGGCGTGCACTCTCTACCACTGGGGCTGGTGGTATCGGTGGCCCAACGGGTAGTGGTACCGCTGGTGCCTCCGTTGTGATGGGGCCTTGCACCGAGGCTTCGTCGCTCGGTGGGGTGCCATCTCGTACGCGACTCGAAACACTAGTTGGATGCCTTTGTGGGGTCATTCTGAAAAGAAACAGCTGCGCCACGGTCAAAATAGTGTACCTGATGAGCTGACACAAAGTAATCATAAAGAAAACTTTTGAAACATACATGCAATCAGTGTTTTCGTGCACTGAGTCAGAAATCAGAGGTTAGGGTCCTGGTGTATGGATACGTCGGCCGCCGCACCAACACTAGACTCCCTGGATTGAAAACCACACTCAATACTCTTAACACTATTGCTCCACAGAAAGAATTATCAGAGTCCTGAGTTCTGTGGTAGAACCGACTCCTCTGATACCAATTTGTCATGACCCGTCCTCAGGGCCCGTGTCATGACTACCCCATGCCCGCCTTCCATAGGCCAGGGGCTGGCGACTAGCACAAAAGGCGTAAATCCCTATACTGGGAAGGCATTTCCTTAATAGAAGTAAACAAACACAATAAAGTATGCAACTGAAGTAAGAACAAAGTAAAATTGTATACAAAAGTAAGTGCTGAAAAGAAAGGGGCTGAAAATACAAGCCCAACAGTAAGTACAGTACAATTGAAAGACTAGTACAACAACAGTAAAGTAAAGCAGCAATCACTGAGTCATCCTCCGGGAATCCCACTTGAAGGGTGGGTACATATGGTCTCCTCAGCACCTCGGGTCCGTCCATCCGCTCCGTGTACGTCTCGCCAAGTGGTCCACCTCCGAGTACCGTCCAGCTCCACAAGTCTCTACCACGATCAGTGTTGTCTGTCGTCTGCATCCAACACAACGTAGTGCGGGCATAGCCCATGCAGAGGTGTGTATAGCAATACTCAGTAGGGACCTTGAGACCCCCAAAGGTCTCCTAGAATCCACGAAGGATAAACCACAAAGGAAAGATACAATCACAAAGTATCAACCAACTCTACTTAGGTATATTCCGATACATATACCTAAGTCATCAATCCCAGTTCGGCTCCAACTCTCAAGTCCAAGCACAACCCAGTCCACACAGAAAAGAAGTCAATCACATCGATGATAATGATTGAAAGTCAAGACTCAGATCACACAAGTATACATCTTTCATAAAGTGATAAAGATGATCAGATGTAGTCACTGATTCATCTAAGCTGTCGGACTCATGTAGGATACTAGACCAGCTAAGCTGTCGGACCCACATAAGATACTAGACCAGCTACTCTGTCAGACCCACATAGGATACTAGACCAGAAGTCAAACTGTCGGACCCACATAGGATACAAGAACAGTAGTTATTGTCATCGAACCCACGGGGGATTCCAGTACGGTAGTCATTGTCGCCGAACCCACAGAGGATTCCAGTATGGTAGTTGTCATCGCAGAACCCACGACGGATTCCAATATAGTAAACGTCACAGTCACAGTCATCTCTAGGGTTCTCTCACACAGCACGCTCGATTCCGAGAGGGTCTGCTCTCGAGAAAAGGGTTCGATACATCAACTATCACAAACTTCAGATTTTATGTATCCCAAAGTTCCGTCTCGTAAAAAGGAACCCAACGCGACAAACAACGCATCAATCAGACACCCGGTCTGAGAGATATTGGTTTTTCCATTCCAGGGGCCTGGTTGGAAAAACACTTGTTCCAAAACCCGTCCATTTTCCAAAGTTTTAAAAAACTCACTTAGAGTATCGCAAAAGGACCACTTTGTCACGAGGGTCCCAATGCCGCAGATGGCGCGTCGATCGGACGCGCGGTCTTTAAGTTATTCGCATTTAAGCGTAACGGGCCCGACCCGTCAAGCCCAGTGGGCTGGCGGGTCGGCCCGACCTGGTTTGGCGGGTCCGACCCGACAGAGGGTTGGACTGGCCCAGTGAAGCGCGCGGCTCGGCCCGGTGGGGTGCGGCTCGGCCCAAGGGGGTGCTGCCCGGCCCGACCCAGCGGGGCGCGACGCGGCTGGGCGGCTCGACCCGGGTGGTTGAGCGCTGCGGGGGGGGGGGGGGTCTCCCGAACCGGCGGCGCCAAGCGGCGCCGCCCTCCTATTTGTCCAGTCTTCCTGGCGCAATCGGGCCGCACGAGTGGGTCGCGGTCCTTCGGCGCGGCACCTTCGGGTGCCACGACCCCTTCATCCCGGCCGGCTGACGAGTCGGCCGGTTCGCCACCGAAGCAGACCGTGGAGCGCGGGCCGCGGTTCTCCGCGGCACGGCGCCCCTTGTGGCGCCGCGGTCTCCCTTCGGCCCGGCCGGTTCTCCTTCGGCCGAGCGGCCCGCGGTTGCAGGCCGCGTTTCTTCCGCACGCAGCCGGCGCGCAGCCACCGCCTTCGCTCGTCGTCACCTTCCCAACATGGTCTCCTTTGCAAATAAAAGAAACTACGGAGGGTCATCGGGCCATGTGCGTTCAGCCCGCGCCCTCCGCGTTAGGCGGTATCAATTGGACGATGACAATTCAGAAAAATTCAACAAAGAACGGGGTACAAATTATTCACTTAAAATTGTACAAAGCCCTACCTCGAAATAAGGTTCGCGATAGTCGGATGTCGCGGAAGACGGCGTCGCAGGGAGACGACGTCAACTCGTTGATATCGGGGAAGAAGGGGCCGAGGATGGCGCGTTTTCGGCGTTCCTTGAGGTTGGCTCCTTCTCCTTTGGCTTGGCCGAAGATTGAAGGAGACGATCGTCATTCTTCGGTGGTTCTTCATTGGAAGGACAGTGTTCTTTGTTGAAGAGAGGAACTCCTTCTTCAAATTCTCAAGAGTTCTCCCCAAAAATCCTCTCAACACAACAAGTGCCCAAACTAAAATAATAGATAAGACTATTATTTTATTCACACGTGAATTTTTAAAATTCAAACACTTTAATTAATTAATTGGAGGATTAAACTCATTAATTAAAAGTGTTGGCAAAAATTAATGGGAGAGAGGGAGGTGGAAAGTTCACATAATTAAGGGGAGAGTTGTCAAATTAATTAAGGGGGGTTTAATGGGGGTTTAAGGGAGTTGAAAGGTTAGGGGATCGTGTGGTACCCACCTCACAAATATCCTCTCGTGGGAGGTTATGTGGGCGTGGGCCCCACCTCTAACTCCCTTTGGGAGGAAATATCCACCAAACATAAATAAAATTTTGTATTACAAATTTTATTTATTTTATTCTAAATCCCCAAAAATTAACTCTCAACCCGCATAAAACACAACTGCGGTAAAGGTCCCCTTAAGCGAGTACCGGCGCTACGAGTTCATCGGTGCCCTCGGATTTCTATTCCGATCACCGGTTCAAAAGATAGAAAAACTCGCACATACGTTTACTGAACGTACCCAAACAAAACTTCAGAAATTTATTTCGAGCACACCGGGTCTCGGAATCAAGTGCTTTCAGAAACCGCAGACTCGTAAAATTCCAAAGTATTTAAGAAAAAAAAATCCTGGAAATTTTTGGGTCTTTACAAAGAATCCCAACGTCTCATGGAGACTTGAGGTCTGTCACGAGAGGTGTTGGTCATGCACCCTACTCGCAACCAAAAATCTGAACCCCAACAGTCCTAGCTCTTATATAACCATACCCATCCCAAATAATATGACCCAAAGAGCTTAACCATGATCTTATACCATTTTGTCGCAAACCAAGCTGGGCCTCCATCGAAATTGGAGCCCGACCCAGTCCATGGCATGGCCCGAAGGGAATTCCCTATCTCCATGGGCTAACACAGGTGTCTGGGTATCATAAATAAAGGTTTTGGAATGCTTTACTTGAGTATAGAAACATAAAACAACCAACAATAATAAATAAACCGAATCTGAAAATTTACACTAAACATGTCTTAACAAAAATTCAGATTTGAATCACATAGTTTTAAATAAAACCCAAGAGGGATACAACTAAAAAGAAGCAGAAATTCTAACTCAAAAATCACCACACTGCAAGGGGGAATCACCCTCAAGACATCTCCACAACACCACACCAAGGAAGGAATCTAACAACTTGAACTGTCGTCTCCAAAGACCTTGCCCTTACCCGTGTCAAACATTACCAAATCAACTTACACCCAAAGGTGTAAGTAGGGTGTGAGCCTAATCCTAATAGGATGCCACCCAAGAAAAAGATTACATTCTATAAACATTATAATACAAAAATCTTACAAGTTTTTATAAATTGGAAATGCTAGTAACAATTTTAAAGGGATGAAATTTTAAATAAAAACAATTTTCAAGAGGGAAACTTTAAAGAATGAACAATTTTAAAGAAAACACATATTATGCTGAAATTTACAACCAAACACATTGTATGCCTATGGTAAGTACAATATAACCTATGAGCACTAGTCACAGGAAACACCCATAGCCACTAGTTAACAATGGGACACTAGGTACATTGTATCTCGGTGAAATGTGGCATAGGAACCGCAACGAACAACGTTCTCATGCTCGAGCCACTAGTATGGAGCACACCCATAACCAAGTGGTATCCAATCAATCATCATTATTTAGTTAGTGTTTTCATTGTCAATCTTGCTAAGTGAAACCAGGACAAGGCCACTTCTGAATCACTAGCATACTAGTCCTAGTCCACCCACCAAGATACTCAGGCTTCCCATTTGTGCTCAATCAAGTTCCACGTGTTATAAAATACCATTTTCACATCAAAAGTCCATTTCTAAATCATATGCACACAAAACAATACCCCAAACATGTTCTTCACCCTCAATGTAGTTCATTAAACCCAATAAAAAAATTATAAAATAACTTTAAGTGGTGTTACAAGGCTTTGCACACAAAAATCATTTAAAAAATACTCTTTTAAGGACAAACGTCCAACAATACCATACCAAACCAGAATTTTTATCCCTAACACCATTTAATAAATCAATTTCATGAATCATAAAATAACCCCAAATGATACCACATGGAATACACATGAAAAACACCCAATTCCATGTCAAAATAAAACTTTAAAATTAAACACTTAATCAAAGCTACCAAAAATGGTTTTCACACCACGCACAATAGATGAGAAACATGCTAAATAGGTTAATCAAGCGAGATAAATTCATCAAAGAATGTTTACACATGGAACCACCTACCTTGAATGTCAAAAACCTCAAAACTTTATGTGAAACTTCACCCGCACCACAACTGCACCACAAACGAGTGGAAACGAACCCTAATCAAGAATATTGAACCAAGAAACTCAATATTAAACCCTAGGGATGAAACCCTAGCTGCAGGAATTTTAGAACTTTAAGGAGGGAAGAAAACCTAGAGAGAAGGAAGAAAAACAAATAAAGACTCACTTACTTGAAGAATCTTGAAGTTTCCCCACCAAAAACCCCTTCAAAAATGGGTTCCAAGGGAGCATGAGGGAGATTGGGAGCCTTCTATGGCCGAAATGGTCGAATGGGGGAAGAAAGGGGTGCATTAGGTTTAATTTTGGAAGAGAAAATGGTAATAACAATTTTTTTTAATGACCTGGACACTGTGTACGGTTTGTCCGTACGGTTTAGTAAACTGTGCAGCCTAACCGTGCACCCAGTTCTGTCCACCCCAAAAAATGTCATTTCTCTCCAAAATTCAAGGGGGAGACTAGGGGGGAAAGATAGACCAAGAATGGAAGAGAAAATACCTAAAAAGAATGATATGGATGTGACATAAATATTTTCAATCAAATTACCTTTTAAAAAATCCATTTTGACATACATTTGATGAATCACTAAATCAAAATGATCTACCAATGCCATAAGCACTTGAAATGCATCTTTAATAGAAACTAGTGAAAAAACTCTTTGTAATTAATACCCTCTCATTGATTATATCCCTCTGCAACTAATCTATCTTTTTATCTTCCAACATTTTCATATAGATCTTGTTTTGTTTTAAATACTCATTTGCATCCAATAGGTTTTCAATTATCTGGTAATTCAATAAGATCCCAAACACCATTACAAGCCATAGAATCCATCTCATCATTCATTTCACTTAACTATTCTGAAGCATTAGAACTAGAAATTGTATCTTTGAAAGTGATAGGATCATCCACATCGTTTAATTCGAACTTATGCTCTTGAAGATACACAATACAATCATTAGATATAGAAAATCTATAAACCCTTTGAGATCTCTTTAATGGAACTTCTTCACCAATGTCATCAAGATCATGTCCACCTAATAATGGTGAAATAGTTATATCTTATTCAGGATCTATAATTTTATAATTATCTTGATTAATAGGATTCAAAAGATCATTTTAAAATGAAGTAGGTGGTATAGGAACTATAATATGATCCTCTCTAAAATTCACTGAATGTAGAGAATGATCAGTATTGTTAATTTCATCCTAAAAAAATATAGCACGAGCAGATTCAATGACTCACATAGAGTGAGGAGTGCAATAACATCTACTACATATGGAGCCCACACAAAATCTAATAAAGAAACAACTTATAGTTTTAGGATCAAGTTTCTTCAACTGAGGATTATATGCCCTCACATCCACTTTACAACCCCATATATGAAAATGTTTTAGATTAGGTTTATGTCCAGTCATCAACACATAATGAGTTTTGTGTATGGATTTTCTTGGTATTGGATTCAGAATATAAATAGTTATCTTCAAAGCAACTCCCCATAGATTATATAGTAAAGTGGAATGACTCAACATGCACCTTACCATATCAAGGAGTGTACGAATTCATCTTTTAGAAACTCTTATGTTCAGGAGTACCCGACATAGTATATTGGGCTTTAATTCCACATTCATCAAGAAACCAAACAAAAGGTCTTGGGTTTTGATGAGATTCGTCATATCTTCTATAATATTCTCCCCCTATATCCGACCTTATGCATTTGATCCTTTTCCCTGTCTTCAATTCTATAGAAACTTTAAATGATTTAAAAGCATCCAAGGAAATAGATTTATCATGAAAAAGATCCACCCTACCAAATCTAAAACAAACATATATGAAAATGATAAAATACCAATATCCGCCCATACAAGGTGTAATGGGTTTGCACATATCAGTATGGATTAAATCCAAAACATCATCACATCTTCCCACTCTTTTGTTTCTTACTTTGGAAGTAAACTTCCCTTGGATGTTGCCAACACATGTATTAAAATATGAAAATTTTATGTCAGGAAGACTTTCATCTTTAACTAATCTTTCAATTCTAGGTTTAGTGATATGCCTCAAATGCCTATGGCACAACATAGATGATCTTTCATCAATTCTACAATGCTTATTTCCAATAACACTATTCACACAATTTTTACCTAGATCTAATATATACAAATCGTTGTATAATATACCACAACTGAAAATTATGGAATTAAACGTTATTTCAAGTTTCTTATCGCCAAAATTAAATCCATAGCCCCAATAATCCAAAACCAAAACCGAGTTCAAATTCCTTCTCATTGATGGTACCTAAACAACATCTTTTAACAGAAGAATATGTTCAGAAGGCGGGTTCAAAGATATGACCCCTATCTTCACCACAAAATATTTAGCTCCATCACCCATCATATTTGGTTTCCTCGTTCTTGTGAACCCCTAAACAACATGAATAGTTTAACCTAAGTCTATCCACTAGGTATTGGGAGGAATATCAATCATATTTGATTCAAAATAAGTAAAATCCAAGAGTGTACCTTGATTATCATTCGTCTTTTTAAGAATATAACAATCATTCAGTTTGTGACCATACTTTTTACAGTACGTGCAATTTACTTGGAAAAAAATTATTCTTTGATCTCATGTTATGATCATTATTTCTATGTGATTTTTCTTTGTGACCCTTTTCCCTATCCTTAGACCAGAATATGTACCTGAAAGTTGAATATGATGAGACATTCATGTCTTCATAGATGTCTCTTCCTAAGTGACTTGTAATCATTTTATCAATACTCCACTCATCTGTTTTAATATTATATGAGGTTCTTAGAACATCAAATTGAGGGGGAAGAGACTCAAAAACTTTACAGATCAAGTGATTATCCCCAAGAACAACCTTAAGAGACTTCATCTTATTAAAATAATGCACCATTCTTATTATGTGTTCTCCCACACCATTAATTCCATTATACCTGGTCTTTTCAATCAAAGAGAGATACTAAGATTTTTGTCCCTTATCAACCGTTTTAAAATTTTCACCAATAGAATTTAAAAACTCTTGCATTAGTGTGCTTTGGGATATTTTGTCAGATGGACTCCTTCCTCTAGTGTATCACCTCACCATTAAACACACACTGACAAAGTGCTCCCCCTGTCCATAAGAAGTCCTTCGAGTTATAGTAGATTCATTAGTAATGACAAGAGGTTGTTCTTCCCTTCAATCCAATTCCATATTTGTGATGGACAAACAAATATCTAGGGATTCTATCAAATCATCATAATTAGTCCCATTTAACGTTTTGACTGAAGTAGGCAACGATGTTGTTATTTCCATTCCATCTTATTTTATTTTATTTTATTTTTTGAATAAAAACCACTTTTTTGTATAAGTGGGAACCGAACATACAACTTACCAGAAAACACACCAACAAAGCTTTAGAAACACAAGCACAAGAATAGTGCCTGAGACAAACTGTAATAACTCTCATACAAAGCCCGTAGGATCAAATAGACCCGCCATAATGAAAAAATGGATCACAACTGAAATCCCAAAATTCCATACACCTCGCTATTGTAGTGTCCAATTCACCCTGAACAATCCACACTTTGACCATCCTGTAATACCTTGCATGCATATTAAAAGAAAATAGGTTGTTCCATCTCCATCCATTAACATATACATCGTTCGTCAACCAGCTCAAGCCATCCACTCCAGCATCCAACTATAAAGAACCATACATCAGTTGAAGATTGAAACAACATAGACTTCTCAGTTGAAGATGTGGCATCCAGCAAATGAGAATGAAAAAACAATGAAAATGCTCAAGTAGACACTCAGAAACCTGTAGGGAAGCTTGGAGACAGTCCCTGTAACCAACATCTTTATCGTAGAGACAATGGACTGCTCACCCTAAAACTAGATTTCTTCTCTGTCAGACCTGAAGAAATGGAACTCATCTGCCCACGCTGGTGATCAGACCCGGGATAGACCGGTATTTTCAGGACAAGTCTTTGACATCGAGGGTTGGGTGCATGCGGAGATAGCCTTCTATGGATCTAAAAATAAAGTTCGCAAACATCACCAAAACATCAAAGGTAAAAGACATACCATCCACTTTTAGAAAAAGCTCATCCAAAAGGTAAGATGGCCATAGAATGTTGTCTTGGTCGAGGCCCTGAGGCTTCTTCATCCCCTTCATCATGGCCTTCTCTTCTGGGGACCCCTCAAAGCTCTGAAGCTTTGCCGCATTAATTTCCTTCTCTGACGCTTTACCAAAGCTCTTATACATGGATTTCAATTTCTTCGAGAAAATATGGGGGAGGAATTCCCCATGCAGATGACCCTCCAATGACCCTCCGGTCATTTTGGGGGAGATTGCTTTCTCAGGTCCCTCTAACTCTGAAGTCCCTTTCTCCTTCAGCACAGATGCCTTCCGGGCAGACCTAGTCGTCACAGGTTTCAGAAGTGAGGAGTAGTCTTTCAGAAGCCTCATTTTCTTCCCCTTGAAGGTAAGAGGGACCCCCTTGATTTCCTTAGTAGGAGTGACTGGAAAATCACCCAAAGCAATGGCTTCTTTTTCCCTTTTTCTCCCGCCTAGACCCTACTGATAAGCTATTTCAGCAGACATCTCCTCTTCATAATCAGATGAGTCCAAAGACCCACTTTCAGCAGACATCTCCTCTTCATAATCAGATGAAATGTTCTCAGCCTTTGGAGCTTCCTCCATGCAGTTCTGATTTGACTTTGAGGTAGAAGATCAATCCTGATACTTCTTTCTAGACTCCACTTTCTGCCAACCCTCAATCTCGTTGACCAGCACATCCTCATACAGAATCTCAAATTGGTTGGAAAGGGTGAAATTAGATGGAACTCCCTGCTTGGGATGGGGAAGCATGGCAAGACCTTTCACTTTCTATGAAACTGGTCTATTGAAACCTCAGATTCACCGTTAGCGCATTCAACGGGATTGATCATCATTATACCCAAATCAGCACGCAGACCTACAAAGATCTGAGAGACCGAAGGCTCAGGGGGATGCTTAAAAGAAGTCTTGGATCCAGTGAAAATTGGAGACAACACCAGATTACCGGACTCTTCCCTCCCCTGGTGGAGCAGGTCGAACAGGACCAACAACAACTGTTGAGACAGCAGACGCATAAGAACGAAGTTCGTTCCCCGGTGATGCATCGAGAGGCATCCCATCTTCAAGAACCAAACCAGCATAGCGGCAGCCTTCAAAAGAAGGCCCTTGCCAATGGAACTTAGAGCAAAGATCCATCCAAGATTCATACCGAATCGCTTGACAATGCCTGTATTCACACTTAACCACAATCCACACAAACTTCGGAGGGGGCCGAGATAACTCCATCTCGACACAGGAACGCGCCACAATAGGATGTTTCAAATAAGAGGTACTACGGTCAGCGCATAAGAAACAGCCAAAGGAATTACCTATAGACCAGAGGAGCACCGGATTCTGGGAGGGAACTGGCAGACCTCGAAGCTGAACCCAAAACGCCGAGGATGATGGGTCTCTATTCATGTGAAAGTCAAAAGACCGCCGAAGGAGGTGGAATCTAAAGCCGTGAGCAACTCTGCCAGATCTAGATCATGCTTGTGCCAGATCATCCTCATCAGTGAAGCGGATGAGCATCTGACGAAGACCCGGAAGACCGACAATCGCACGATGCCCTAACCCCAATCTTCATTCACGATCGAGTCAAAAAACTCAACAGACAGTTTGTGATGGACAAACCTAACCACCAGAGCCGAGGAAAGGAGAGAAGCTGCCTCTTGGAACTCTTGAGGCGTGACAGGAACCACCGGTTGGCCATGTAGGATACCAGGGACCTTCGGCGAAACGTGTATGCTCGGAAAGATCGTGCGACGTTCGTCCAGAAAACGTGCAGAGCTAAGCCGAGAAGCTGCCCTTGGATCCGGAAAGACAACGCGATCAGGGTGGAGAGGCCCCTCCACCGGAATGGGAGGATCCATCACAAACGCCATCCAACTAACATGTTGTTATTAAAACTAGTACTTCCTCGGTAGAAATGCATGAGACTATTCAATTTTATTTCAAATCATTTGATTTTGCACCGTTCAAAAAAATTTGTAATATTGTTTTATTCAATATAAAAATTTGGGTACAACCGTGAAAGCGGCACACACACAAGGAAAAAAATTACATGAAAATTACAAGTCCAAGGACTTGACCCCGCGGCCTGCCTCTCATTTCCCCAAACCAGTACCACCCCACCACCAACGGTGGGGCTTTTATTCAATATAATGTTTAAAATAAAACGATTATAATGAAGTGAGTGGTATACCCATGATACAAGGAAATGGAGTGAAGACTAATGGTGGTGGATATGAAACATGATGGAATGAGAGAGGCGGAGAAAGAAAAAACACGAAGTAACCTAGATTTAGGGTAAGAAAAAAGTATTACACAACACTTTTCTTCATAAAACGAGGTAATGCAATCATAAGAAGATGGTGAGATCAAATGTTGAGTAAGGATTGACATAATTAATAGCCATGAAAGATCATAAGTGGACATACAATGAGAAAATATGTCCATTCACGATACATAAGAATGTTATACCCAAAAAGAGCGGAGCACAATTCATTTATTAATGCATGGAATAGCATAAAAGTGTAGAATAACATTGAAGAGAGTTATAATCGTGGAATGTAACAAATACAAAAAAGATAGACAACATAAAAATGAGGCATAACACGAAAATAAGCAGTGAGTTATTTCCAACATAAAACAGATGTGTATCCAATGATATTTAATAACATTAGAGGTAAATACACTCCAATAAAAGATAATATAGCATATATTATTTTCACTCTAAATAATTAAAAGGCAATTTGAGAATAACATAAGCAATGAGTTATTTCTAGTACATGGAAATTACATCTCAAAAAATCAGACAATTTTTTCAGTCTTGCCCTTTAGGTATTCCTTCACAGAGGGATGCACTTCATTGGGCATGGCTTGATGTTTCCGCAGAGTATCGAGAGATTGTACCTTATCGCTGGACTCCATCGTCAGCATCAAAGTCACTCAATAGGCTTTTCTACAAAAAAATATTTACTTTAATGAGTGGGTATAAATTGTTAGTGACAAATGAAATTATTGAACCAAGAATCTGATATATAACAGTTGTCAATTTAGAAGAAGTTTAACTACAGTGGATGTTATAATCATAGAAATAATACAAATTTCATGAAAAGTTCCAGTAATGTAATGTTCCAATAATGTCATAAAAAGAGTACTCTGAGTTTGACATGGCTACTGAAGACCCACTATGGCGGGTGCTTGCTGGTAAACATCTTGCACATCACCAGCTGAACCCGTTCGACAAAGCTCGATGTCACTCCAATTCATAGCCACACAGAACCACCACCACCATGATAGCAAAACACCAAAGTTGAAGCCATGCAAACCTACACAAATAAGAACATCACCATGAGCAGTGGAATGTGAGAAACCAAAACATCATACCACCACTGAATCTCACCCATACCACCATAAGCACAAAAACCACTATCGAAGAACACCTTCACAGACTATCAAAGAATCATTTTTCATAATGAAACTCCTTGGAAGGTTGTTAAAACAGTGAATAATGCTCAAAACCCTGTAGAGGAACGTCGTCAGCTGAACTTTCCAAGCAGCTAACCTGATATTCTTTTAATCAAAATTGACTTATCCATTACCAATTCATGGACATCCATGTTGTTTGTTGTCTTGATGAATCTATGTTACACCTCATCTAATATTTTGGCCACCATAATTCTAAAAAGGTGATACTCAGTTTGAAGAATTGTCATCTTAGTTATTTAACTTTTTCAGATCCTTGATGATGATCTGCTAGATTTTCTTAATATCATATATAGCAGTACAACCAGAAACATGGATAATGATATTTAATTATAAAAATAAAAGTATGGTACTTATCAAAGAATTCGTCAATTCATATCTAATAGTATTAAAATCGTTCAATATATCAGGATCATAATAATGAATTTAATAAGGTTTAACCATAACAGCATATTTTTATATTCGAAGGTTATTGAAGTAAGCTTACATTCAAATTATATGGTAAGAATCCAAACCATCAAAGAATGGAGGTTGAAAAGGGTAATAATTTATTGGTTATCCTATGTCTAGTCATCATGTGTCATATTTACCTTAGATTCTTCAAGGTCTATGAAAAGTTATTAAAACTAATCTCTAATACAAATATTTTTCTCAGTGTATATAATGAATAATGATAATAATAATACACAAAGGATATAAAAGATTAAATGAAAACTACTGCACAAAAAAATAAAATAGGGTTTCATAAATCATTAAAGTTATAGTAAAAATTAAATGTTCCCTTTTTTCCTCTGAAATACCATCATTGAAACATGACTACACAACTAAACTGATGGTTCCTGTTCACTTGAAATCACAAAAACTATGGATAATCAATGAACTGCGATGATAGAATAATGGATGGCAGTAATCATTTGATTGGAAAAACTGATGGAAGTGAAAAACTATTGATCATACAACATATAATATAAATTGTAATAGCCCCCCGTGCTCGGCTGGTGTGGTAAGGGTGGGGAGGGGTTTGGGGCGTGGTTGTGGGGTCAAGTCCTCAAGCCAACGATTTATGCGTATTTCCTTTGTTGCGTTGTGTGCCGCTTTCATGGTTGTACCCAATTTTTTTTTATAAATTGTAATGGTGGGAAGAAATTACATTATGCATGTAATGCAACAACTTTATACAAATCAGTATTCAAGAGTACATATAATCTGCAGGAGAGAAAAAGAAATATATTGTCCAGTGAATAATGTAAGTTATGCATACCTAAACTGCAACTCGTTTTGAAGTGGTGGAAGAAATTATGAACCCTGAAAAAACGAATAGGTGAATAAATACCATCTTAATGAATGAAATAGTTGTTTCAGGTGATGAATTGGAAGAAAATATGTATTGTATTGACATAAGAAAAAATCTCAATCATATAGTAATACAAAAAAATTTATAGAAGAGATAAAATAATTAAATATCTGAGACAAATATTTTTCTCAGTGTATATAATGAAGAATGATTATGATAATACAGAGCGCATCTTAAAGATTGAATGAAAACTACTGCACAAAAAAATATAAGTGGTTTTCATAAATCATTAAAGCAATAATAAAAATTAAATGAACCCTTTTATCCACTGAAATACCATCATTTAAACATGATACCATTAAATTCAAAAATAGGAGATGGTGATAATGAAACTTGAATAAAAGAAGACATCTAAGGTCATTCAACACCATTTTAATAATCATGAAATGTAGAGTCAAATCAGAGATCAAGAATAACATTGCATTTGGCAAGACGTGTATAAAATAAAGAAAAGGTGAATAAATACCAGAGAATAGAATGAAATAGATGCCCTAATTTTTGAATCTAAAAAAATTATTGTAATAACATATGGAAAAGTTTTAAGTGAAGGGAAATACTAAAAATTGAAGAGGAGATTATTTCCACGGTATTATGATAACATACCTGTTGTGGAGATTTGAATCTGTGGATAGATAGGTGAATAAATATTGTCTAAAAATTTGAAATAGATATTTTAATTCGTTAATGGGGAAAACATATGTATTGTGATGATATAAGAAAATTTATTAAGCAATGAGAAATACTAAAAAATGAAGAGTAGAGATAAACTAAATATAGTTGGTTTGCAGTAGATAATATCAAATATAGACGAATTGATGGGTTACGAGAGGTAAAACAAAGAAAAATGTTGTAGAATGCATCAAGAGACTAAGGTATATCGCCAATGAATAAATTGAAACATAATAATCTGGCTTGGGAATTAATGTGGTGGTGTTGAGAAATGGATAATATTAATAGATTGAGTCCAAATAGTAAAATGACTATGAAACATAAATTAAAAATACATAAAAAGTATCTAACTAACCAAAAGGTGATGTGCAGGAGGTCAACACCTAAACAACAATGGTGAACATGGGCAACGACTTGGTTTGGAAGCCATGTACAGAGGTGACCACCTGAAAGCAAGTGAAATTGCCAGTTTATAACCATAAATATGTATAGAAAACTAATAGAATCACATTAAAGGATGGTTTTGATACCTTATCTTCAAAAAAAGTATAATAATCATATTACCATAAATAAAATAAAATGATATTTGAAGAAAACATATAAAGGAATATATGTATAATAAATTTCAACATTACCTCACATCAACAGTTGTAGAAAAAAGTTCAATCTCTTTGATAATATGAATAATCTTGTGGCAATGAAGATAATATATCAGAAATATGGTTACAAAAATTGAAACATATTACACATATTTGAGGCTGTTAAAACATAGGTAAAAATTAATTTAAGCAGATTTAGTGTCACAAAACAATAAAAAAATGGTAGGTTTTGGTCTTTAGAAAGAAAAATAGTTATGTGAAAAACATTAATCAAATATGAATCAACTTGAATAGAGGAAAAATATATAATCATACTCATATGTGTTAAAAAACACATCAAGATGGAAATTATGGAAAGGGTGATAATCAGGAAAAAAACACATGGGAAGAGGCATAGATATGATGCATTCTTAGATGAAAAAACAATTCCGCTACACAATTTTGGGAATTCACCACTGGTTCACTACAATGATCAATGAAACATCTTATTTCTTCCTACCTCCTCCTCCTATCAAAACACTCAAAAGCACACTTAATGTAAGCTTACTGAAACCATATCATCATTAGAATGAGAAGTGGTGGAAAACTATAGTTTGAAATGTTAGATATTGAGCATCCTAAAAATACACCGACCATCAAAGAACATTTAATGAAACAGGGAATAGGGAATACCTGAAGATTAAAATTGACATGGTATCAAACGTTTGAGAGTTGGGTTTGAGCAGCAACATTCACTTTGTTTAGATTTCGCCTCATTTTTTTTATAACAATGTGACCATGCAATGATTCCAGGTGATCCATCTTTGAGATGTTTTTCATTAGGGTTTATTCTATTAAAAATGTACCCTATTATGGTGTTATTTCAGGTAGGAGGTATAGATATTGGATTGAGGGAGAGCGATGGTAGATGGAGGAAGAGTACCTGATTGACAATGAAGTAAAAATCAGAGGCGCTGAAGGTAGATGCTGGAGGAGATGAATTTCTCATGGAACTGTAGGAGATGGAGGAGGAGCCAGAGGTAGAGAAGCTAGAGGTGGAGGAGCCAGAGGCAGAGGAACCGAAGGTGGAGGAATCAAAGATAGAGCATGCTGAGTAGGATATGTTGACTGCGAGGCAGGAAGATTGGAGAAGCAGCAGATACCGAAGATTAAGAAGAGGGGAATCACAACAGGGAGCCTGTTTGAGGGGTAGGAAAATCGGAGGAAGGAAATAGGATAGTGATGGTAGACGTTGAGGAGGTGACATGTGTCAAGAAACATGCAAACTTTAGTATATATATAGATAACAAAATAATTATTTAAAAAAATGCATAAATACTTATGCAATAAAAAAAATAAATGATTCTATATACCAATAATAAAATTACATTAATAATAATATATCAATAAGATAAATTAATTATTAATGCAATATAAATATGTATAGTATAAAAAAAATTCCACAATTAAGCCCAAGATAGGTGAGTCTACAATTACATAAAATATTTTAAAATTATGCCCATGTTGTGACAGTTGAACAAAATAAAAGAGAGGATAATTTTTTTAAAACTGGGTTGTAATATACAAATAATCATAAAAAACAATCATAACTTATATTTAATTTTTTGGTACTGATTTCAATTGGAAGAAAAATTAGAATAAAATGTTTTAGATTTAATTCCAATTATAATAAATCATAGACAAAGAATTATGATATGTCAATAATAATAATAATAATAATAATATAATTACATATATCTAATGCTTGTGTTGAATCTATAATACTACTTACATCTAGTGGTTGTGAAATAATTCAAAAGGAGAGGGAAGAAACAAATGAAGGTGAGTAATTCTATTACTTGTAAGTTATCAAGAATTATATCTTACACACACAATTGATAGATGGAGAATCAGTTTATATAGAAATTACCAGATGAGAATAAGGAATTTTCATTGGAAAAATGAATTAACCCATTCATCATATACCATTCAATTAAGTTCCAATATTTAATATCCATAAATGTGTGATATATGAAGCATAGATGCATTATTCTATGATTATGCAAAATTAAAAGAATCAATGCATTCATATTTAATTGATACACTAAATAAAATTCATGTAAATTATTAATTAACTCCAATCCATAATTTAATATGCTCCCCACTATGTGATGTCTCAGACCCGGATGACACTTAATAGGTGCCCCGAGCCCGGTGGGCCACATGACCTCAAGAGCATCTCCCCAAACACCAGAGGGTGCTTACTAGCAGCGAGGGCCTAGAGTGAGTTTGTGGGAAGACTATTCCCTCATTACCAAAGTGTATCACATTAGATAAATATAAACATAGCTAAATAGCAGAAGCAAATTAAGTAAACAGAAGGCACAGTGGAAAATAGAGACAACAATAACAATAACTGAAATAACTGTAATAATTGATGATGATATGTCACTTCACTAGAAAAATGGAAAACATGGATACAATAAAGTTGTCATAACATGTTCCATACAAGTATAAAGGAAATAAAAAGACTATCCCAAGAATCTTGAGCTCCGTCTTAATCATCTGCTATCAAGATCTATCCTAAATAGAAAGCAATCAAGTGTTTGAAGCCATATGTTTACCTTTATCAACAAATGCATTCATGTAATCTTCCTTGGGTACCTAACGAAACTCAAAGAGGGTGTGAGATAAATCTCAATGGGTCACCACCAATGATGTCTATAACATCTAGTCCATGTAATGAAAATGAAACAGTGTGCAAGCATGCATATATAAAGTAAAGAGGTACAATATAACTAAATACCCAAGTACCTACTTTAGGCCTCGATTGGTGTTTGAACATGTAACCATCATTATTTGATTGTTATCAGTTTATTAATAAGTCACATGTTAGCAATAATAAAGGTTTCAAGATGTAAATAGGCAACCCGTCACTACTGGAAAACTAAACTATACCAACGGTTTAGAACCATTGGTATAGGCCTAAAAACTGTTGGTATAGCCTATACCAACGGTTTGGAGAACCGTTTCCAAGTAAGCCGTTGGGATAGGTCTATACCAATGGTTTTCCCAAAACCGTTGGTATAAGTAATATGAAAATCTATACCAATGGTTATGGAACCGTTGGTATATGTATTTCAAAAAAAATATCACTGGGATTTGATCCCAAGACCCCCTAGTTTATCATTGAACAACTTAACCACTAACCTAACATGACTTTTGTGAACATAATTACATAAATATATATATGTATTGTCATAATTATTTTAAATTTTGATTTATATAATGTTCTCGGTAAGAAGATCTGATAAAAATTCAAAGAACCTATACCAACAGTTTTGACAACCGTTGGTATAGGTCCCAATTCTGGATTCAATTTTAGGATGAAGGTTGATATATGAGGGACCTTTCCCAACGGTTTTGGCAAACCATTGGGAAAGGTGGCCTCAAAGTGGGATTTCCCAACGGTTTGGCCAAACCGTTGGGAAAGGGGACCTATACCAATGTTTTTTACAAACTGTTGGTATAAAAGCATTGGGAAATGTCATATTTCCAGTAGTGTGTAATGATATTTAATAGTGAAGTCCCAAGGTAATAACCAAGGAAATGTAGAGCTCAAGGGTCGCCAAATTAGTAATGGATATCGCCTGGTTATGGGTAATAGTATAATACAAGGATCATAGTCTAATAAATTTTACAATAATACACCTACCAAGTCCAAGGAGTTCGTCCAAGGTAAAATGGGACTAAGCAATGACTGGGCCCGATGGGCTTTAACCATGACACCTACTTGCCAGAGATGGATCCAAGGAGTGTATCCAAGGGATCCTATAGTAATATTGAAGGGATACTACAATGTCATACTAGGCATCCAAGGTTAGAAAAGGATCGGGATCCAGGTGGGTCTCAACCAAAGCAAGCTGCATCCTTGAATCAGAATGAGGTTTCTGAGTGCTCAAGGCATTCCCTATGGAATCCAAGGTGAGATCGAGTCAGGCCACTACTATTTGATAATGATGTCATATAATATTTCATAATGTTCAATAAATTACCTTTCATTAGTTTGATAAGGATAATTGAGAATGAAACCATTTAATCATGTCTTAATTAATCAATCAGTCCATTTGGCCCAAGCCTTGCCTTTCATTAGTGTTACAAGGCCAAGTACCATGCAACCATTCATTTAATCCATTTAAGAAATTTTCAATAATCAAGGTTAAATATGATACCTTTCATTAACATGGTAAGGGGTGCTATAAACATGCAACCTATTATCCAATTACATTTAATAAGGTCAAGTCATATACTTAGTATACTTGTCAATTTCCATTTCACATTTAATTATCAATTTGAAGCACTTAGCTTAGGTGGGTCAAGTGGTGAGCATAAATGGTACTTACCATTATGAAATTCACAATTTAAATTAATCCATTTAATATAGAAAATATTACCCTTATAGGGGTTAATCTAAGGCACACCCGAATAACGACTCAAATGTGTCAAACCACTAAAATGAAAATTATGGCAAAACATCCTACATGGAATGGAAGGAGTTGTGGGAATAATCACAAACAACTAATCACATATTTGGAAAGAGTATAATTATACAGTTCTAATAATTATAAACATGACATATAAATTCAACAAACAGAACCCAATGAAATTGGTGGGCCCTACACAACAAATTCCAAAATCAATGAACTTGAGAGATGAGTAATAGAACACCCACCTTAGGCTTGTATGACTCTCCTCTTCCATTATTAGCCTCTAATTTGGATTGGAATGGAGTAGATATTAGAAAAAGGTAAAAACAATCACACCTCGATAACTAGGTAGAGAGCAAGAGAGAAGAACAACTCAAACTAACTCGAGTACTTACCATTGCACATCCAACATGACGAACGAAAACTCGATCGGATCCAGGATGAAGGAGATCTCTTGATCCCTATATTGGGCCTTTAAAAAGCTCCAAAATGAGAGAAAATGGAGTTCATTCCATTGGAAAATCATATAGGGGGAAGGAGGAGGTTAAATTAGATCTTTAAGGGTAAAATGGTAAAATTGCCCAAAATTTAGCATGTGCATGGTTTGTCTGCATAGTTTTCCAAAATGTGCACCAACCATGAATGGGTACCTAGAGGAAGGGGAGTACTGCATGGTTAGGCCACACGGTTATGGAAACCATGTGCCAACCATGCGAGATGGCTCTGCCCGAAAATGCAACCATCCATATGGTTATATCTAACTATGTGCCCTACCCGCACAGTTTAGTCTAACCATACGAGAGGGCCATTTTTTCCAAAAAGATGGGTTTTGGGCTCCGAACAAGCCTTGAAAACCCTTGGGACCTTTTCTAACTCACTAGGTAATCCATATTATGTCCAAAATAAATAATTAGACTGAAATTTAAAGGATCCACACCTGAGTGAAAAACCGAGTTCATACAGTCTTCCCCCCTTAAAAGTACTCATCCTCAAAGAGCCTTCATGCTCAGGTCAATGATGCATACTGGATACTCCTCAAAGGTAGAATTGACATCTAACTCAACTTTATCAGGATCAAAGGTATGAGATGGGTTGGCATGATATTGGTGAAGCTGTGAAACCTGGAAGACATTGTGCATGGCACAATACCTCTAAGGTAATAACAACCAACATGCTACTAACCCAAATCGATCAAAAATATCAAATGGTCCTACATAACGAGGTGAAAACTTCCCTTGATTATATAACTATCTATGACCTGTCTTGGGTGATACTTGAAGGAAAACATGATCCCAGACCTTGAACTCTAAAGGTCATCGATAGTGATCGACATAAGATTTCTGTTGAGACTGAGCAATAGTCATACGCTTTTTGATCAGCTAGACCAGCTCTAAAGTCTCCTAAACAAGATGATGACCTAGTAGGGATACCTCACCCACCTCTATCCAGCATAGAGGTAAACAGCACAACCTACCATATAAGGCCTCAAAAGGATCCATATGAATTGTCTCCTAGAAGCTGTTATTATAGGGAAACTCAATGAGAGGGATATTCTTTAACCAAGAACCACAAAAATCAAGGACACATGCTTAGATCATGTCCTCTAGGACCTGTATCGTCCGTTCTGATTGTCCATTGGTCTGAGGGTGAGAAGATATGCTTAGAAGCACTAGTTTTCTCATATCTTTCTACAATCCTTGCCAAAACTGTGATGTGAAACAAGTGTCCCTATTTGAAATGATAGTACGAGGGACCCCATGTAGTCATATGATTTCATAGACATATAGTCTTTCTAGTTTATCAACTGATAAAGTCTCTGAAATTGGAATGAAGTGAGCCACTTTTTTTATTCTGTCAATGACAACCCATAAGACGTCACTACCTCTAGGTAACCTAGGAAAACTGACTACAAAGTCCATGGAAACATCTTCCCATTTCTATTCCGGTACTGGAAGAAGCTATAACAAGCCTATATGTCCCTAGTACTATGCCTTCACTTGATGACAGGTGGGACACCTAGCGATAAATCTTGTTATCTAATGCTTGATTCCAGTCCATCAATATTAGCATCACATATCTCAATACATCTTAGAGATACCTGGATGAACTACCCACTGAGAAGCGTGGGACCCACACATCAACTACTCTCTCATATATATAGGAACCCAGACACGTCCATGAATATGAAGGATGTCATCTCTATCTATAGACCAATCTGGAGGTGGGTCAGCTCCTGATATACTCAGATAGAGAACCAAGCCCTAAGGATCTAAAAATTGTATACCCTTTACCTTCTCAAGGAGGGAATAGGTAAATGTCAAAGATTAGAGGTAATAATGCTCATGAAAATCATGGAACTCTATATATAGCTCATAAAAGAGGGATATTAACTTTCATCCATCACTGGATTCCCATACGTTATGTGCCTGAGTTTTCCGACTCAGCGCATCTACAATTACATCGACCTTCCCAAATGTATAAGAAAGCTCAAAATCAAAGTATTGTAGATATTAGACCCATCTCTGCTTTCTAAGGTTTAAGTCATGCCGTGTAAAGATATTTTTGAGGCTCTTGTGGTTAGTTTAAACTGAAAAGTGATCACCTAATAGATAGTGTCTCCAGTAATGTAATCCATAGACAACTGTTGCTAGATCAAAGTTATGAATTAGGTAGTTTCTCTCAAGAGGCCTCAACTACCGAGATCTGTATGCAATGACTATATCCTCCTATATTAGAAATACTCCAAGGTCGATTCTTAATGCATCATAGAATATGATATAACCTCTGACTGGATCTGGTTGAATTAGAATAGGTGCCGAGATAAGCCTCCCTTTCAGCTCCTAAAAGGATTCCTTGCACACTTCTGACCATAAGAACTTAACACCATTCTTTATAATGCCAATAATAGGTGAATAAAGGTAGGAAAAGTCCTATATGAAATGCATGTGATATCCATCTATCCCCAAGAAACTCCATATATCAAACCCATTCTTAGGATGCTCCCAATAAACTACAACACTAACCCTTTATGGGTCAATAGCTACTCCTGATTCCGATATGATGTGACCTAAGAAGTGAACTTTTCCGATCCAGAAGTGGAACTTAGCAAGCATAGAATAAAGCTGATTCTCTCTCAGTGTACTCATAATGATCTCAATGTGTTTGTCATAGTCGTTACGAGTATGAGAATACACCAAGATGTAATCCACAAAGACCATGAAAAAGTAATCAAATTAGGGGTGAAAAACCCTATTCATTAGATCCATGAAAATAGTGGGAAAATTCGTAAGACTGAATGGAATAACTAGGTACCCATACAGACCATATCTGCTATGGAAAGTTGTATGAAGTATGTATGATGGCCTGACTCGCACCTGATGATAACTCGATCTCAGGCTGATCATAGAGAAGATCTTATCTCCTCAAAGTTGGTCTAAGTGATCATTTATTCAGGGTAGTGGATACCAGTTCTTGACCATAAGCTAGTTCAACCATATATAATCCACACATAGACATAACGTTCCATATGCCTTCTTAGCAAAAAGCATGGGCAAACCCCAAGAGGATGTACTGGGCCATATAAATCCTTTGGCCTCTAAATACTCTAACTATCGTTTGAGATCTTTAAGCTCTGTCGGTTCCATCCTATACGGAGGAATGGACACTAGAGATGCTCTTGGAAAAAGCTAAAATGTAAACTCTACCTCTCTATGGGGAGGTAATACAGAAAATTAATTGTGAAAAACATACCTAAAATGATCTAATACTGGAGGAAATTCATCCTAGCATAATCCTTGATCCTCCATGAAGAAATTTGTAATTCGTGTGATCAATCCACCTAGCCCATGATGCTCTGGTCTAACTCTACCAGCCTGGACATCCCACTCACTCTTATGTAGATAATTGTTGTCCTATGGTGATGTAAAAGATACTCTATGGTGATATTAGTCTACAAAATCATGATATTGAACCAAACAATCCATATCATGAATGAAATAGAATACTATAGTCTTGAGAAAAAAGAGGTTCCATAGGAAAGGGTAACTACCTACCTTAAGGGGAAAGTCCCTACAATGGTGTATTCCTTTTAACTGCACTCCTAACGATGTATGTAGGGTCATTACAACATAGAAATACTATATCTCTTGTTTGAGAATCTCCACAATAGATACAGAGATAAAAGAGTTCAAATCACCTATATCAAATAAAGCAGATATTATAGTAGATTCCACTAGAATAGTACCTCGTACCGTATGTGGGTCTTGTGGCATAATCCTCAGGTATCGGTTGTAGTGTGTGTAACTGGCATGATCTATGGCCCTGTGTAACAGTTGAACTACCATGACAAAAAATGCTCTATTAGCACTGCTGGTAATCAGGAGTCTGACTACTTTGGCTATGAATTCGTCCTCGTCCAATTCTGTCGGTGCTATTTCAACTCCCCACCTGACGCGACACAAATGAACTCGCTCTTGAAGGTGGAGCTGGCGCATATCCTTTTCCACTTTAAGCTGGTGGAAATGTCCTGCAAAAATGATAAAGATACCCCATACGACTACAAGACCAACACTTTAGTGGGTCTCTATCACACTAAGGCTTTAAATTCCCCCATCGTACACACTAATGACACACCATAGAGTTATCAAAATGGGTACTCTAGTTGTCACTTCCCTGACGAGAAACCTCAAGGGGACGTTTCCTACTACTGGGAGAACTACTAGCCTATGATGACACTGAACCACTATGACCAGTACTACTTTAATCCCTTAGGTTGTGCTCAGTGATAAGATTCTAATTGACTATTTCAGAAAAGGTAGGCAGGTGAAATACATTCACTTTCATATAGATGGTGTACACAAGCCCATCCTCAAAGCATCTAGCATGAAAATGCTCATCACTAGATAGAAGTGGTGCAAAGTGCCGCAACACAGTGAAACATGCTGAATATTCCATAACTGATATAGAACCCTATTCTAGATGCATGAACTCTCTGGATCTATCAGCTGTCAGCACCTGAGGAAAGAACTAATCATAGAAGGCAGTCTGGAAATCAACCCATAACATGCCCTGATGGAAACCGGCCTGGGTAATCACATCCCACCAGTGCTTGGCTGAATCTCACAACATGTAAGTATCAAGTTTGACCCTCCACTCGGGAGGCATCTCTAGATGATCAAATATAGATCGGGTGGTCTCTATCCAAGACTTAACAGCCTATGGACCATCATCCCCAAGAAAGTAGGAGGATACTACTGCTGGAACTCATGAGTCAGATCAGCCATCATAGGTAAAACTCATGGAGCACCATGCATGGACTGCATCAGACATAGGAAACTATCACAAACATTGGAATTAGTGCCCAGTTCAGGCACATTAGGAGGTTCCTTAAGTAGAACTTTTGGAGGTAAGACTGAAATCTTAGGGCCCACCATGTTTGGAGAATGATCATCACCACCTTCCTAGCATATGATATGAGGAATTCGTGGCAGAATTGATCTAAAAATTCCAAGAACACGCCTCAGAACAATCATTAGGTAAGTAGATAACATCACTAGAGGAAGCTGAATGCATGAATACTCACAACTCAAGTAATACTACCCCAACTACCTGCTTATATGGCTAGGTACTGGTAAGTGCTCAAGTATAAGTTTCATCTCATTTTACATTAAATTACAAGGTTCACTCCTTTAACTTTCATAAAAATGAAAAGTTGAGATAATGATGTGAAACCATTTAATTTTAGATATAATGTTTCATTTTATAAGGGATATCCATTCCCATTGAATTAGTTCCCATACACCTTATCATCAGAAACAACACCTATTTATTTATAGCATAATGGCTCGACTCGATAAATTACTCATCCCAACCCACGAGGGCCTATACACCTCATGAATTGAGATAGGAAATCACTCAATAGAAACCAAGTAATATCACAAGCATAAGTTAACTATCACAACATCACTCAACAATCATAGGAATATCAAGAAATGCAAGTAGTGAAATGCACCTATATGGCATGACAATATGCATGACATGCGAATTCTAGGTCCCTATATGATGCATGTAACAATAGTCCTTGACCTCATCTCATTGGTCCAAGAATAAAATAGAATATCAATCAGAACAATAATAAAAAACACCACACAATATGTGCATCACCCAATAGTGAAATAATATCAACTTTAATAGGAAAAATAGAATAAAAATTATATTTCAGGTAACTTGGATTTTACCCTAAACCTGGGTTCATGACGCCCAAGCACGACTTATTACCAAGTTAGAATCATTCCTAATCTTCTAAATATTGTATCCAAATAGTAAATCAAGAAAGAAAAAACCCCTATGATACCACTTTGTGACATCCCAGACTCATATTCCACTTAATAGGTGCCCCGAGCTCAGTGGTCCACATGGCCTCAAGCGCATCTCGCCAAACACCAGAGGTTACCGACTAGCAGAGAGGGCCTAGGGAGTGTCCATGGGGAGACTATTCCCTCATTACTAAAGTGTAACACAATGGATAAATATATATAGAGGTAAATAGTAGAAGAAAATTAAGTAAATAGAAGGCACATCAGAAAATAGAGACAACAATAACAATAACTAAAATAACTATAATAATTGATGATGATATTTCATGTAACTAGAAAACTAAAAAACATGGATAAAAGACAATAGAAATAACATGTTACACAAAAGTATAAAGGAAATAAAAAGACTACCCCAAGCATCACGAGCTCCAGCCCAATCATCTTCTATCATGCTCCATCCTAAACAACAAGAAATCAAGTGTTCAAAGCCATATACTTCCCTTTATCCACACATTCATTAATTTAATCATCCTCAGGTACCAAATGGTGCCTAAATAGGGTGTGAGATAAATCTTAGTGGGCCACCACTAATAGTTTATATAACATTCAGACCATGTAATGGAAATGTAACAGTGTGCAAGCATGAATATATAAAGTAAAACAGTGAAATGTAACTAAATACCCAAGTACCTACTTTAGCCCTCGGATGGTGTATGAACATGTAACCATCGTTATTTTATTATTACCAGTTTATGAATAAGTCACATGTTATCAATAGTGAAGGTTCCAATATGTAACTTGGAAACCGATAATGATATTTAATAGTAAAGTTCCATGGTAATAACCAAGGCAACGTAAACCTCAAGGGTCGCCAAATTAATAATGACTATATCCTGAATATGGGTAAGAGTGTAATCCAAGGAGAATAGTCTAAGGAATTCCATAATAAGACACCTACCAAGTCCAAGGAGTTCATCCATGGTAAAACAGGGCTAAACAATGACTAGGCCTAATGGGATTTAACCATGGTACCTACTTGTCAGAGTTGGATCTAAGGAGTTTATCCAATGCATCCTATAGTAATATTGAAGGGATCATACGATTTCATATTGGGCATCCAAGTTTAGACAAGTATTGATATCTAGGTGGGTCTCAACCAAAACAAGCTGCATTCTTGAATTGGAATGGGGTTCCCGAGTGGTCAAGCCATTCTCTATGGAATCCAAGCCGAGATTGAGTTAGGACATTCCTATTTAATAATGATGTCATATAATATTTAATAAGGTTCAGCCATTACCTTTCATTAGTGTGATTAGGCTAATTGAGCATGCAACCATTTAATCAACTCATAATTAATCAATAAGTCCATTTGGTTCAACCCTTGCCTTTCATTAGTGTGACAAGGAAAAGTATCATGCAACCATTCATTTAATCCATTTACGGAATTTTCAATAATCAAGGTTCACTCTTCTACCTTACATTAACATGCTAAGGGGTTCTACAAACATGCAACCTATTATTTAATTACATTTAATAAATCCAAGTCATATACTTAGTATACTTTTCCAATTTTCATTTCAGATTTAATTATCAATTTGAAGAACTTACCTTAGGTGGGTCAAGTGGTTAGAATACATGGTACTTTCTATTATGAAATTCAAAATTTAAATTAATCCGTTTAATATAGAAAATATTTCCCTTAGAGGGGTCAAGATAAGGCACACCCACAACTTAAACGTGTCAAAAAACTAAAATAAAAATTATGGAAAAACATCCTACATGGAATGGGAGGAGTTTTGGGTGTAACCAATAAAAAATAATTACATATTTGGAAATATAATAATCATATAGTTCTAATGATTATAATCACAAAATATAAATTCAATAAACGACACATGATGAAATCGGTCGGTTCCAAAATCAATAAACTTGAGGGATAAGTTATAGACCACCCACCTTAGTCTTGTATGACTCTCCTCCTATAGTACCAGCCTATAATTTGGATTGGAATGGAGTAGATCTGAGAAAAAGGTAAAAACACTCACATCTCAATAACTAGGTCAAGAGAAGGAGAGAAAAATAATGGATTAAACAGACTCGAGTACTTACTATTGTGCATCCAACATGATGAACGAAAGCTCGATCAGATCCCATATAAAATAGATATCTTGATCCCTATATTAAGCCTTAAAAAATCTCCAAAATGAGAGAAAATGGAGTTCAAATTGCTGGAAAATTGTATAGTAGGAAGGAGGAGGTTAAATTAGATCATTAAGGGGTAAATGGAAAAATTACCCAAAATTTAGCATGTGCACGGTTTGTCCGCACATCTTGCCAAGCTGTGCATCAATCATGCACGAGTACTTAGAAGAAGGGAAGTACCGCATGGTTAGGCCGCACAGTTAGAGAAAATGTGTGCCAACCGTGTGAAATGGCTCTTTCTGAAAATGAAACCATCCACACAGTTAGATTTAACCATGCTCCCTACCTATACAGTTTACTCTAACCATGAGACAAAGCCATTTCCCAAAAAATATGGGTTCCAGACTCCGAACAATCCTTGGACACCCTTGGGACCTTTTATAACTCACTAGGAATCCATATTCGGTCCAAAATAAAGAATTATACTAAAATGTAAAGGATTCATACCTAAGTGAAAAAATTGGGTTCTTACATGCTATGATGACCCGCTATCCTAAATAATCCATGACACATTGTTATTAGAACTCGAAAATAGTTCACATATAGTCTTATTAGAATTTATTACTCCTTGTAGTTAATAGGACATGATGAGTGTTAAAGTTTAATTTAAAGAAAACCCAATGTTTTTGCATAATACATTCTCAAATCTTAGAGAGTAGAGAAAAACCAAAAAAATAAAAAAACAACCTAACCTAAATAAACCACCCATAAAAATGCAAAACTATAAAACCAATTCAAAAAAGGTGGGTGATTTTTTTTCATTAAATTAGGTCAGGTTGGGTGGTAAGGTCAATTTTTTAGTTGGGTTGACCCGACCCAACCACCCTAAGTATAAAAGTATATTATACTCACAATTTTAACCATTTTTACAAAATTTAATTCAATATAACTAATTTTAGGCATGAAAAATAATATTTTATGGAATTATAAGAGTTAAATTTAGGGATATAAAAGATGATTACTCTTGTAATATGATATTTAAAAAAATTTCAAAGTTGAAACATTATTTATTTTTATGAATTACAAATGTTATATATTTTGATGAATTATTATAGCCTTTTCCAACTTAAATTGACCCAACCTTTAAAATAACTCAAACTATTATGTTGAGTTTTATAGAAAACCAAATGTTGGGATATTGAATGTGGGTTGAAAATTTCTTCACCAACCTAATATGGGTCGGGTGATATTCATGCTTAAACTAAACCAAGCCACCCATTTGCACACCCTTACTCGTATTTTCAAATATGAACCAAACTCAGACAACAACACTCACTTACCATTTCCTAAGAAGAAATCACCCAGTAAAACATCTCTAATTCAATGTATACGAATCACATGGGATGATTTCATCACTATTTCCATGTTATATGATATAACATATCATTAAATATGATTATATCATATTTAGTGATTCATCATACTATAGATACTTCCCAAAATTTTCCATAAACACCATTTCACACACATGCTTCATTATCAAATCATAAACATTATAGAATATTGAGAAAGGGGAAGAATCCTTAATAGGGTCTATTGAGATCATCATATTCTAGGTTGGTGACATGCATAATCATGAGTTTCACCGTACACAATATTTTACAAAATCAAGAAAATGAAAAAGAATATATATGTGAAATGGTCATGAACTAAGGATCATGAAATATTTACAAAGATGTTAGCAAAAAATGGAAGGAATAATTAGAGGGTGTCATGAACCCTCCCTCCTAAGGTACCACTCTTGAAATTACAATGACGAAATAGAGATAATAATGCCTAAAACCCACCTTCAATAGGTTGTGAGTTTGATATTAGCACTGAGGGTATATCAGTCACACATACATGAGGCATTACACTCTATAGACTTAATGAGTAAGAGATAATAAGGATAAAATTCCAAAGAAAACCACATATAAACCAGAAAAAATCCAAATACATGTAACATCATACATAAAATAAACAACAAAGAGACAAAATGGAATGTACAAAAGTAAATCCTTTTTAGTGACCACAGACCCCAATAGCTCTTGAACAACACCTCGAACTAGTACCACCAAAATCAATCACTAAACAGATCCTAATGACCTGAAAAAAAGATTATAAATATGTAGGGTGAGAAAAAAAGTATACTCATTAGGATCCTCCCTAAAACCTCTCATAAAAAAAGTGATAGAATTAATCTAAAAGTTAGGGAATAAAAAAATGAAACTAACTCCTCACCTAAACAAGTAATTCTATATTCTCATCCTAAATATGGACCACTCACAAAATAATACATAGAAATAAATCATTCCTTATCAATAGAATATATATAGTGAAGGTACCATAATCTCATTTACCTACCGATTTTTCACTTTCATACCATAATGCCACACATCATGTGCTAATCCCTTCGATAAGTAAGTCATACCTAATGTGGGTTAGGCCTTGGTACTACCTACCTTAGTCCCACATAAGTCATAACATATCATGTTGTCATTAGTCCATATATCCATCTCATCATCAATGTCTTCCCATATATAACCAAGTACTTTTTTGGAAGCCACTACAGCCTGTGTAAATGCATTATACCCTAATCCATCATAGACCATGAATGTACACCCATGGAAATTTGAATCCACCATGATCGGATACAAATATTCACTATATGTTAAGCTATTACAACCTACACATAAATGTATAGTAAAACCAAGCATCATCACAACCTAGGTAGGAATACACCCTATACCATAAGACATTATAACCTGATATATTCCTACTCATATCTATGACCAAAGGATGACTAGAGAAGATGGAGAAGTCAACCATCCATTTCTTTTACATCCTATATGTTAGTGAAAACACCCCCCAAAAAACATTTTTCTGTTAATTTCCCCACCGATGCGGGTGGGGTATTATATAAAATCATAAAATATATATAAATAATATAAAAAACAGACCATAATAAGTAAAAATATCTAGCCTTTTAATAATCTTCTACTATTTCCACACAAGACCTATGGATTCCACTGCTAATGACTAGTCATCAAATAAGTATACAAGCATCAAAGTTACCTATTAATTAATTAATTAAACATTAATCAATTCACATTAACATTTTACAAGATCAACATTTTAAATCTTATTAATCCAAGTGCTACAACACTATTAATTATCTTTATTATATTCTCAAGTGTGTCATCACCATTAACCACTTAACGGATTCCAAATTTAAAACCATACTCCTTAGAGCATCCTGCTCAACCATCATATGGTTTCCATTAATATGATATAAATCATTTAACATTACTACCATCAACAACACCTCATACCATGGGTTAATTATTTTACTCATTTATCATTCATAAATTATCTGGATGCTCCCAAACTATTCCTAAGATACCATGTCAAAGATGAAATCATAGTGCATATGGTTTGAATGTGATTAGAAATGGGAACCCAACATCAAGGAACATCTGACCACCCAACCATATAGCGAACATTAAGAAATGAACATGAGCCTTAGCCCGGTTGGTAAGGACTCTATAAGTGCATCCAAGAGACCAAGGATCAAATCCAAGCAGAGGCAGAATTTCTGAGGTACTGTAGCGGGAACTGTGCAGTACTGTAGCAGGTACTGTAGAGGGATCTGTAGTAGGAATTTTTTTGGCACTGTAGTAGTTGGGAATATGCCCCTATTTGGGCCTTCGGGTCACTGATTTGGTCCCTGAGTCCTGTAAGGCCTTCGGGCCACCCAGGAATTTGGGTCAGTAAGGCCTTTGGGCCACCTCAAGGCCTTTGGACCACCTTAAGTGAAGATGCAAACCAGAAAACCTACAAGGAACAAGATCTACAAGGAGGATGAGCAAGGAGATTTAACCATAGCAGAAGCTAAAATGGATTGCAAGAATGAGAGGGTATGGCACCTGCCATCGGGAAAAGCCTATGCATACACGAGATTGCCTAGCTGAACAACCATGTGAAGGTGGAGAGCTGATTTCACGATGAAGATTCTGGGGAGAAGCAGTTCCAAGTAGTTAGTCTGGGTTGTATGTAATGTTTGAAGCCTATAGGCAATGAATTCCTCTAAGGCCTATGGTCCATGTAATACTTATGCCTACGGGCCTTATAAGGGTTCCACCTCACCCCTTGAAAGGTGGATTATCAAAATCAATAAAAAATGAAGGCCTTCGGGCCATTGGAGGAGGAGCATTAAGAAATAATCAAGAAAAAATAAACACATTGTTGTGAAATCCCAACTTTGAACTCATCAACACCACCCTTGTGTCCCATACCATTGAGAATAACATAAATATATCATTCCATCACTACAACCCAAGCTTCTATCCCATTTCCCATTCATTAAAACGATCTCCAGTCAAACAACCCCAATCCTCAAATCCATTATTCATCAAGAAAACTAACCATATGTGGTTATCAAACAATCACATCAAGGTTATAATAGTTTATAGAGTAAATATACATTTCAAATGTATTTTTCACACACACATAATGAAACTAAATCCATAAAACTAGAGAATACAATACTTCTATAAAAATAATGGACCTTCTCAACCTCAAAGAATTTTTCTTTATAAAAAAACCATTTTAATTTTCATCTTGAATTAACTGATTTATTATGAACAAGTTTTTAGTAATAAGAAACCTATAACTTATCAACCATCAATAACTATGAATCAACATAAACATGTGTTTAGAATTACTTTTATAATCCATCAAATTTAAGTAATAATAATTATTAGTTTACATGCCTCTTTATTTAATAACATCACTGTGATTTTGGATTTACATTTTTTATAATATTTCCAAAAAATAACCATTTTAAGCTCAAAAATAGCCACAATATAAAGATATCACACAATCTTAGTAAAACATGAGGCATCAATAAGCACAAAACAAGAAGAGATCACAAACTAGAACCAAAAATTCATTCTTCCTTTAAATTCTAAAGTTATTATATTTATTAGGTTAATTAAACCATTATCTAAAGGATTAAATCTTGATAATCTCACACTTTTACTTTAAATCAATAGATAGGTAATAGATATCCTTCCTTAAGATAGGCTTTAATAATTGATGTGAAAAATAACATGGGAATAGGGAACTCTAAAGCAGAACATGAAAAGGAAATGCAGTGATCTAGATTAGGATAAAACCATTAGAAACCTAAGAGAAATAAGGGAGAAATGCTTCCATAACATAGTGAGAGATAAAAAAAGATAAATAAGGGTTGATGGAAGGTGAAAACTCACCTAAGATCACCATATACCAATCTCTAGAATATGGGGGTTGAATCCAACCAAAGGGACTTTTAAGGCCTTAAAAAAATCTCTCTTAGTCTCATAGGGGTTGAGATAGGATAAGTGAAATAAGAGAAATTTGATGGGTATCCCCAATATATAACCTATCTAGAAAAATCCCCATTAATAGTGTGAAATTATAGTTCACACCGTGAATTACATGGGTTAATCATCTACTAAAATTTAAGTCACCTCATCCCTAAAACCTAAAAAAACATTCACGTAATGAATCACTAATTCAAGTAGTGAATTTATTCTATAAAAAACCACTAAATTCTACCTCAAAATCCTTTAATCCATGAACCATAATTCAATACATGAATCATAATTCATGTTTTGAATTTTTAGTTCACACCATGAATTCCCCCTACAACCAAATTTCTATATTTCAACCACTTGATCCCCCATCTCCTACACCCAAAATCACAAAAGAATGTATTAGAAAAAAACTAGGCCCTTACATCAGATACCAATCAAACAATTCTTGTCCCTAAGAATTTAAAACAATACCAGGAAATAAAACAGGTCTAAACAACCACCGCACGAGATACCTCTCAAGGGTGTCTCTATATCAAGAGAACTTCCATACCACCAAATGAACAATGTGTGTAAACATGAAAAAACAACAAACAACCTCAAAGCACACTCTTGAGGGAGATACCTCTCAAGGGAAAGTCCAAAACAAGAACAACACCAAGGAAGAGAAACAATATCATGAAATAGAATAAATTTTACAAAGAATCCCAATATGGATCAAACAAAGCATCAAAACAACTTGGGATATTGAGTGTGAATCTATAATTACTTCTCCCAAGTATACTCCTCCAAGAAATCATGATGCTATATGACATGAACCAAAGGAATAACACACTTTCATAGTACATTCTCTTAATGGTCTTGAATATTAACTGGTCGTTCCTCGAAGGCCGCACTACCCTCAACATCCAACTCACCCTAATCGATAATGTGAGAGTTTTCACAAAGATACTGGTGAAGATGTGACATGCGGAATATTTCATGAATCTGAATAATTTTTGGGGGTAGTGAAAACTGATAAACCATGGCTCCAACCCAATCTAACAACTCAAAATTCTCAATAAACTTAGGAGAAATATTTCTCCCATGAACAAACCTCCATTTTCTATGATGAGTAGACACATTTAAAAACATGTGATCTCTAACTTTGAACTCCATAGTCATCCTCCAATGATCATCATGGGACTTATAATGATCCTACACCACTATCATTCACTCATGGATAACCTATACCTTCTTAGTCATACACTACAACAATTATGGTCTAAGAACATCTGACTCTCCAACCTCAGTTTAGAATAATGGAGATAAAAAATTTCAGCCATAAAATTATTTTAAAGGTGATATTACAATAACAGAGTGATAATTTTTTTTGTATGAAAACTCTACCAAGGGTGGGTTCCACACCCATGTACCTCTAAAATAAATAATACATGCACACAACATGTCCTCTAGAGTCTGGATAGTCCACTATATTTGACCATCTTTTTTCAGATTAAAAATTGTATTGAGGTATAAATAAGAGAAAAAATCACAAAATTGACCACTCTACACCCTAGAGGTAAAATGGAGATCATGATTAATGATGATCATATTATATAACTAATGAATCCTCACTACCTTCTCTAGGTATAAATTTAACAAAACTTTCAGTGAACTCAATTACTTAACCTCTAATAATTAAGATCACTTCATCAAGTAGTCCAAAACCACCCATATATCATCATAAGCACCCTAATATACAAGTAAACTAATGAATAAGTCTATAAAAATTTCCTTCCACTTACACTGTGGAACATAAAGTGGATAAATAAAACCACTATGAGCACAATACTTAGCCTTAACCTTCTGAAAGACCAAACACTAATAGACAAAAGCTACAACTGTGGGCTTAAAACCAAGTCACCAAAATATATTTCTTGAAGAAGAATACATATTTGTCACACCAGTATGTACCCATAAGTTTGAATTGTGTAACTCAAAAAGAACCACCTCATGCATCTCTGAAGTAATGAAAATATTCACTTGAAATAGATCTTGATGTTATACATCCTTATACCAACCCTTAAGAGCATTGCTAAAAACCACTCAATCATGCCAAAACCTCTACCATGGAATCCCCAACCTCGGACCCCTTTAATTGTTGCACCAAATATGGTTGATATATCATTTGGTAAAGAAAACATCTTCCATTAACTATTATCATATCAAGGTGAATCACAACCAACTCTTCCCTCACTCTCTAAGAGTCTCTAGACTCATGTATAACACCACCTCGTGACTTTATGCTCAAGGAATCCAAAAAAATCTCATTTAATAGGTGTATAAGAAATATACAAGTCTTATTCCTTTAAAAACTTCATCCACCATCTATGATACATATTCAAGTCATTTTGGGAGAAGTTGTACTTCAAATTATTTTAATATATGAAGACAAAAAAAATAACTAATAAGATATTGTCTCCAAAAATTTAGAGAAAACACTACCGTAATAAGATTAAGATCATGAGTGGAATTTTTATATTCATGAGGTCATAAATATCAAGATCCATAATAAATAATTACCCTATGATACATCAACACACAACCCAAACCAAGACGTGAAGCATCATAGTAAACCTCAAACATAATTCACTCCTCTAGTAGACCTAGAATCAGAGCATTGACCAGATTCTCCTTTAAATACTTAAAAGGATCCTGTAATTGGTTATTATACATGAATTCCTAGTTCTTTCTAGTTAACATTGTCATAGGAGTCACAATCTGGGAAAAGTAGGGTGTAAACCTCCTATAATACCCAACTAGACCAAGGAAACTCCACACCTCTAAAATATTCTTTGGGGCCACCTAATAAACCACCACCACAATATTCAAATTATTTATAGATAATCCATGATGTGATATTACATTACCTAAGAAAAGGTCCTCATAATCCTAGAACTCACACTTGAACATCTTCCCGAACAACTGATGAAATAGAAAATGTAACGCCCGACCTCAGTTACCCAGAGTCGGTGCATTATTACGTAACATTGTCATGATCAAAAAAGATCAAGTCTCGAAAGACCGATTAGTTTAGTAGCCTTGAAAACACTAGATACATTCATAAATGTTACATTATATCATAAAGTGAAAAACTACAATAACATAGTCTCCATTTTCCACACTCATATCCCCTTCAGACTATCCCTGTAGGTCATTCCTAAAATACTTTTTCACATCTTGGAAAAATTAAAACATTGAAAGGGGTGAGCTCAGATGCTCAGTAAGGATAACAATATAGAGGAAGCTTTCATAAATAAACATTAACATTTAAGGCAATGTATAACTAAAACAAAAGCCTTTTAAACTTGAAATTCAACATAATATGGAAAAAATAAAATGAAATAATGCAATTTACTTATTCACATGGATATTCTACTGGTCTAATAATTACATTCAATATCAATAACCACTTTAATAATGATGGAATGCATAATGCCAGACTATCATAACCACGTAGCCAAGGCCTCGTGCCAAGACTACAAATAAGATTTTGTCAAGGCCTCGTGCCAAGACACTAGTTTGTCTCATGAGACCTGCCGATGCATCGAGGAGCTATAGTGGGCTCCACCCGTCACTTATTAAGTCCAATGCATTCCTCATATGAATATATTTAAACATATCATAAACCATAACATAATCGTATAACATAAAACATGCATAAAGGAAACATAACATTTCCACATTTCAATAACAAGATATCAATACAACACATTGATATAATAAAAACACTTTCAAAACCATTTTCAATACCAAAATAAAGGAAAATTAAAACTTTGTATTTATTTTTCGTTTAAAAAAGAGTTATGGATTGTAGAGGAAGCTGAAACTCAAATAATGGTCATGGCGGCGGAGAAGTCGTTGTCGCCGCATACGTACGACAAGAAAAACATTCCTTTTTGTTGTTTAGTAAAATGCTTCATATAAAAATATTCCTTTTGAATAAACGTAAAAGTCAAAGGGGTTTATACACTGTATAAAAAAAGTTGTGTATAAAATAAAATATGCCTCAATGAAAGGACATTGAGACGAAGTCCTTACCAAGATCATTTTTTTAATAAAATAGATCTATTATGTGTATTCACTATAAGTACACATAAAGAAAGTACAAATACAAGATTGGACATAATAATATCATGACATAATTTGAAAGTAGGATATTAACCCAAAGAATGGAAATTGGGTTAAGAAGTTCTCTTTCCTCGTGTCCGACTTGACTCGATCATTCTTTAACCTCCTGAATAATAAACTAGAGTTAATTTATACCTTCTTAAGAAACTTTTTCAAGTTCATTATTCCTTTTATATCACTTATTACCATGTTATGAACATTATGTAATTATTTAAGTTAATAACGGTCGTTTTGTCGATCTTTGGTGCTTGAGTAAAAAATAAACTTCTTATAATTACAAGTTGTTTATGTGGTAGAATATCCATTATCTCTAGAATTATATTCATGATGAAGATTTCATATATATAATATATATCCAGTATATACATTCATTCATAATATTATGTAACATTTAGAGGTAAGAAATGAAATGCACCGTTCATGGAGACGGTAAGCCGTACGTACGCATGAATGCTACTTTCATTTCTATTTCATATTTAATGGAATGAAATAATAATGATATAAAGGTATATTATAATTACATTATAATATCTTATATAATATTATTTAATCCATCCTTTATACATCCCACATATGGCATTAACAATTCAAATCACTTTGAGGGGGCGGTAGTCCGCACTTCTTAAAATGAAATTATCGCGTTTACCCATAATGGAAATCATAAAGTATGACATAAATAAAAAATAAAGAAGTATAAGGAAAACATAAACATAATATATATATCATATATTAAAATAGTGTCATCAAAATGGCCACCATTAGAGGAGTTAAAAGAATATTGAACAATCATCATTTTGTGAGGCAGTATTTCGCCACCCACAGAAACAATATGTTCTTTAACCATTATACGAAGGTGTGTGTAAGTGTAAATCAAATAATTATCATAAAAACATCCTAATATATTGAGGATACTGGTTTTGCTACAAAATAAAATAATAAAAAGATTTTAGGGGGTTGGAGAAGCAAAAGAAAATAAAACAACATTAGAGAAGATATTATCTTAAAATCAGGTAACTCTTTTTGATTTGAGCCAAAGGCTTCCTTGGGAAGAATTCTGCCCAAAGTGAGGCTTCTAGGAGTAAGAGAGGGAAGTTTATAGAGTATTTGGGAAGAGTTTGGCCGATCCAAAAGGCTTTAAAGGTGTGAATAAGGTGGTAGTGGTGGGGGCCTTTTATAAGAGGAGAGGAGGGGCACTCTTGGAAAGTCATGAAATGTTACTTAATTATATAACGAGTTTCGGATTTTAAAGGTCACAAACTTATATATTTCTAGGATAAGGTGATAAGGGTTTGAAATATTCCCATCCAATAGGTTTTAGACAAGTGTAAGCCTTATATTTTACATTATCTTTCCATTTTATTTAAATCGTTAATTAATGAGGTAATCGCTGCATCATCATGGTGTCATAAAAAATTTAATTTATTTAATGTCAAAAAATTATAAAACAAATATCATGATGTAGGAAATATTTTTATATTTCCAATTAATATTTATAGTCTAAAAGTTAACTTATATAACCCCATGTAATAATTGTTTTTGTAAAACAACACATGTTTGTGACAATTTTACTTTTACTTTAAATAAAAAGTTATTAATGTCATTTTCTTACCCAAGTGGCTCCATGGGGTCCCCAAGTTGACCCATGGATTGTCTTGGTCGGACATGACTCATCCAATAAGGGTAGGACAAGTGTAAAGGTATTTTCATATTTTTATAATATCATTTTTACCTTAAATTTCACTAATTACCTTTAATCGCGATTAATTAAACTTAAAAGTTACTATTCACCAAAAAATTATTTTAATCCCATTGAACCACATTTTACTTACTAATGATAACCACGTATGTCAGATTTTTGAAAATCAAATCACAGAAGTGGTAATGCTTCATTTAAATGAAAAATCAGTTTTTTAACTACCACTTAGTGGTTTCACTATTCATCAAAAATTGATGTTTTTCAGAACAATGCCAAAATTTCACCCTAAGATATAATTGATATTCCGAATTCAAAAATGATTTCTATTTTAAAAAATTCCAAGAATATAATTTGCATTAATTAATTTTATAATTAATTCCCGTTGTCACAACAAATAGCGTGTTTTTTAGAAACAATATATATCAAAAGATTGACAATTGTTTATGTCCAATTTCAAAGTGAAATTAATTCTAATGAATACCATTGGATAAAATTGTAAAAATATATTCCAATTATACTTTAAAACCACTCAATATTATGATTTATCACTATAAATTATTTTTATTAAAAAAGTTGTTTTTAAGTATTTTTCACTATTCATAAAAAAATTGGAAGTTCTCAGAAAAATACCAAAAATTCAACTTAGGATAATTTCGATATTCTGAATCCAAAAATGAAGTCCATTTTGAAATATAAAATATATATAATTTCAAAAAGTGGGTATTACTATTCATAATGGCTATTTTAATTTGTCGCGGTGTGTTAGAATCTTGTACTTGCGTACAATGCAAGCTATTGCATTATTGAAAGAGAAGCGTATCGTGGAAGCTCAGGGTGTTACATTCTCCCCTCCTTCAATAAATTGCATCCTCACAATTTGAAATTTTTCTTTGAAAATAAAAGGTTGAAAATAGAAAATATCTTTGTAGAAAACCCACATCGGAAATAGGGTTAATAAAAATATAACATTAAAAGAAAGAAAGAGAGGTACAAAGGTCACCCGAGATAGCCCATAATAGGATTATATGAAAATATGGATATGGAGGAAAAACAAACCATTAAGGTCTGATGGAGAGTTGTAGAAAACAGGATTAGGAGAAAGTTAACCACAAGAAAATCACAAACTTGTGATTGGTTAAACGGTCATTGAATCCCCAGTTGGAAAAGTTAACCAACAAAGTTTTTGTTTTAAGTTACCTTTCATAAAGTTGAGGAGTTTATTTAAGATATTTACTAAGAACGTAAGGAAATATACTTACTTGTCATGTAGACTTTCATTCTTTAATAAATTTTACCACAACCCATATTTCACTCAAAAAGATAATAGAACTCAAAAATATTATATTTATCCTAATCTTATAAGGTTTCAAATATTAACACATACCATTTAGATTAGGAAAACTATTTTGTAATAACCAGGGACTTCCTGTAGGCTAGTGGTAGGTAATAAAGGCCTGTCGCACTATGGTTGTGGGTTCGATTCCTGCAGCTTTGTCCGACGCGACGGGTTATCCCCCGACCTACAGGTTGTCCTTTTGCTAAAACTATAGTATTATAATATTCCAAAAATAATCTTCAGAAATGTTTTAACCCTAAACAATACTATACAAAGTTCAATTTAATCCATTCCAACCTTTATAGTTATCCAAAATACCTCTGTCCAGACTTTTTCTAAAATGTCTTTAAATTCCAAAATCAATTGTATCATCAGATTCCTCAAACAAAGTAAAGTTTCTCTTATTGTCACATACAAAAATATTATTACCTTCATCATATTAAAACCTTAATGAAAACAACAAGTACTGCAGTACAATTCTTATATATATCACATTATTCTTATAACCAGAATATAATCCTTGAGTCCAAAAGCACCAATACATTAATTATTCCACTTCAACTGTAGTAACGACATAAGATTGTCCTTGATCCCTTGTCCTTTTCTAAGGTAATTTTCCCTGACGCATAGGACATTCATTTGCATAATTCCCCATTTCCCTACTATTGTATCATTCAACATTGATAGCCTCTTTATTTCCCTTACAATAACGAGCCTGGTGACCTTTTTCTCCACATTTATAACAAACTCCCCCTCCTTTTAGGCAAGTACCAGGGTGATTCCTCCCACAATTATCGCATAATGGAAAATCCTTATTTTCCTTTTTCCCTTTATTTGTCTCTTGTTCCACCATTATCTTCTTCTCTTGCTTTACTTTATTTTCATAAGATTTAGAGAATTCATTTTCCGTCTTGATAGCACATGAGACAATATCTTCGTATGATGAGAAGGATTGTGAGACTAAGGCTCGACGGAGAAACAGTTTTAACCCATCAAAGAAACGATCAATATTACTTCTTGGGTTACGTATATAATCTGCTGCATGCCTTACTAACCTTGTAAAGTTAGCCTCATACTTTGCGACATTCTTATCCTCCTTTTTTCTCAGACTCAGAAATTGCCTTTACATATCTGCTTGATGGTCACGAGGAAAGTATTTTTCTAAGAAAAGATCTTTGAACTCCCTCCATTCCATACTTGATACTTCTTCATATTCCTTTGTGTTTTGAATTAGCAACCACCATTGATCAGCATCTCTAGTGAGGCGGTAAACTGCCATGACAACCTTCTCCCTTTCGCTACTCCCCAAGGCATGAAATATTTTCTCTAAGGAGTTTATCCATTGCTCAGCTACTAATGGATTTGTACCCCCATTAAATTTTGGAAGTTGTTGCCTCATGAAGCGGTCTAACATTGATCCTCCACATTGCGGATCAGGGTACTCCATACGAGTAAGGTTATTATTCATAACCTGAGTGAGTTGTCCCAGTATGGTAATAAGTTGATCAACACCAGTTGTATCTTCAGATCCACAATAATTATCTTGAGCAGGAGGGAAATCCCTACACGGAGTGCATGCATTTATACGGTTTCCATTCCTTCCACTAGGCACCATTTCTAAATAATGGCATAAACTATATTAGTTTATGAATCAAAATACGTAATTCCATACTTGTAAAACACTTAACATAAATTTTACAGTTTATGGATACAATCCATAATTATAAAATTTTTTTATTTGAGAAGTATATACTCATAAACCCTTCATAATGGTTGGTAAAGAAAATGAGAATTATCCTAAGCATATCCCTCGGGAGTGTCGTAACCAAGAGTGCAGCAAGGCCCGTTGTCGTGCACCAGTTCCCATTCGAGTCTAGCTCAAAGCAGTGTTTTTGGGTTTTACCCCTAGGTACATCTGTGCCAGAGCCACCTCTACCTGCTCATATCCATACAGGGATGTATTGCTCGGAAAACTCACAAAATCTCTATAATACCAAAATTCTAGGAAGTTCTTCTATACTAATCCTCAATGTCTATCTTAGGGATATGTGCTCTAATCAGAGTTTATCTAAATCTAGCTTCCAAGGTTAGTACTAAATTGCCTCTGATACCAACTGTAACGCCCCGACCCCAGTTACCCAGAGTCTGTGCATTATTACGTAACATTGGCATGATAAAAAAAGATCAAGTCTCAAAAGACCGATTAGTTTATTATCCTTGAAAACACTAGATACATTCATAAATGTTACATTATATCATAAAGTGTAAAACTACAATAACATAGTCTCCATTTTCCACAATCATATCCCCTTTAGACTATCCCTGCAGGTCATTCCTAAAATACTTTTTCACATCCTGGAAAAATTAAAACATTGAAAGGGGTGAGATCAGATGCTCAGTAAGGATAACAATATAGCGGAAGCTTTCATAAATAAACATTAACATTTAAGGCAAAGTATAACTAAAACAAAAGCCTTTTAAACTTGAACTTCAGCATAATATGGGAAAAATAAAATGAAATAATTCCATTTACTTATTCACATGAATATTCTACTAGTCGAATAATCACATGCAATATCAATAACCACTTTAATAATGATGGAATGCATAATGCCAGACTATCATAACAATGTAGCCAAGGACTCGTTCCAAGACTACAAATAAGATTTTGTCAAGGCCTCATGCCAAGACACTAGTTTGTCTCATAAGACCTGCCGATGCATCGAGGAGCTATAGCGGGCTCCACCCATCACTTATTAAGTCCAATGCATTCCTCATATGAATAGGTTTAAACATATCATAAACCATAACATAATCATATCACATAAAACATGCATAAAGGAAACATAACATTTCCACATTTCAATCACAAGATATCAATACAACACATTGATATAATAAAAACACTTTCAAAACCATTTTCAATACCAAAATAAAGAAAAATTAAAACTTTGTATTTATTTTTCATTTAAAAAAAAGTTATGACTTGTAGAGGAAGCCGAAACTCAAATAATGGTCACGGCGGCAGAGAAGTTGTTGTCGCCGCATACGTACGACAAGAAAAACATTCCTTTTTGTAATTTAGTAAAACTCTTCGTATAAAAATATTCCTTTTGAATAAACGTAAAAGTCAAAGGGGTTTATACACCGTATAAAAAAAGTTGTGTATAAAATAAAATATGCCTCAGTGAAAGGAGATTGAGACGAAGTCCTTACCAAGATCATTTTTTTAATAAAATTGATCTATTATGTGTATTCACTATAAGTACACATAATGAAAGTACAAATACAAGATAGGACATAATAATATCATCACATAATTTGAAATTAGGAGATTAACCCAAAGAATGGAAATTGGGTTAAGAAGCTCCCTTACCTCGTGTCCAACTTGACTCGATCATTTTTTAACCTCCTGAATAATAAACTAGAGTTAATTTATACTTGATTAAGAAACTTTTTCAAGTTCATTATTCCTTTTATATCACTTATTACCATGTTATGAACATTATGTAATTATTTAAGTTAATAACGGTCATTTTGTCGATCTTTGGTACTTGAGTAAAAAATAAACTTCTTATAATTACAAGTTGTTTATGTGGTAGAATATCCATTATATACAGAATTATATTCATGATTAAGATGTCATATATATCATATATATCCAGTATATACATTCATTCATAATATTACGTAACATTTAGAGGTAAGAAATGAAATGCACCGTTCATAGAGACGGTAAGCCGTACGTACGCATGAACGCTACTTTCATTTATATTTCATATTTAATGGAATGAAATCATAATGATATAAAGGTATATTATAATTACAGTATAATATCATATATAATATCATTTACTCCATCCTTTATACATCCCACATATGGCATTAATGATTCAAATCACTTTGAGGGGGTGGTAGTCCGCACTTCCTAAAATGAAATTATCGCCTTTACCCATAATGGAAATCATAAAGTATGACATAAATGAGAAATAAATAAGCATAAGGAAAACATAAAAATAATATATATATCATATATGAAAATAGTTTCATCAAAATGGCCACCATTAGAGGTGTTAAAAGAATATTGAACAATCATCGTTTCGTGAGGCAGTATTTCGCCACCCATAGAAACAATATGTTATTTAACCATTAGATGAAGGTGTGTGTAAGTGTAAATAAAATACTTATCATAAAAACATCCTAGTATATTTAGTATACTGGTTTTGTTACAAAAGAAAAGAATAAAAATAGTTTAGGGGGTTTGAGAAGCAAAATAAAATAAAACAACATTAGAGAAGACATTACCTTAAAATCGGGTAACTCTTTTTGATTTGAGCCAAAGCCTTCCTTGGGAAGGCTTATGCCCAAATTGAGGCTTCTAGGAGTAAGAGAGGGAAGTTGAGAGAGTATTTGGGCAGAGTTTGGCCGATCCAAAAGGCTTTGAAGGTGTGAATAAGGTGGTAGTGGTGGGGGCCTTTTATAAGAGGAGAGGAGGGGCACTCTTGGAAAGTCATGAAATGTTACTTTATTCTATAATGGGTTTCGGATTTTAAAGGTCCCACACTTATATATTTCAAAGATAAGGTGATAAGGGTTATAAATATTCCCATCCAATAGGTTTTAGACAAGTGTAAGCCTTAGACTTTACATTATCTTTCCATTTTATTTAAATCGTTAATTAATGAGGTAATCGCTGCATCATCATGGTGTCATAAAAAATTTAATTTATTTAATGTCTAAAAATTATAAAACAAATATCATGATGTAGGAAATATTTTTATATTTCCAATAAATATTTATAGTCTAAAAGTTAACTTATATAACCCCATGTAATAATTGTTTTTGTAAAACAACACATGTTTGTGACAATTTTACTTTTACTTTAAATAAAAAGTTATTAATGTCATTTTCTTACCCAAGTGGCTCCATGAGGTCCCCAAGTTGACCCATGGATTGTCTTGGTCGGCCACGACTCATACAATAAGGGTAGGACAAGTGTAAAGGTATTTTTATATTTTTATAATATCATTTTTACCTTAAATTTCACTAATTACCTTTAATCGCGATTAATTAAACTTAAAAGTTACTATTCACCCAAAAAAATTATTTTAATCCCATTTAACCACATTTTAATTCCTAATGATAACCATATATGTTGGATTTTTGAAAATAAAATCACAGAAGTGGTAATGTTTTATTTAAACGAAAAATCAGTTTTTTAACTACCACTTAGTGGTTTCACTATTCATAAAAAATTGATGTTTTTCAGAACAATGCCAAAATTTAACACTAAGCTATAATTGATATTTCTAATTAAAAAATGATTTATATTTTAAAAAATTCCAAGCATATAAGTTTCATTAATTAATTTTATAATTAATTCCCGCTGTCACAACAAACAACGTGTTTTTTAGAAATAATATATATCAAAAGATTGACAATTGTTTATGTCCAATTTCAAAGTGAAATCAATTATAATGAACACCATTGGATAAAATGGTAAAAATATATTCCAATTATACTTTAAAGCCACCCAATATTATAATTTATCACTATAAATTATTTTTATTAAAAAAGTTGTTTTTAAGTATTTTTCACTATTCATAAAAAAATTGAAAGTTCTCAGAAAAATACCAAAAATTCAACTTAGGATAATTTCGATATTCCGAATCCAAAAATGAAGTCCATTTTGAGATATAAAATATATATAATTTCAAAAAGTGGGTATTACTATTCATAATGGCTATTTTGATTTGTCGCGGTGTGTTAGAATCTCGTACTTGCGTACAATGCAAGCTATTGTATTATTGAAAGAGAAGCATATCGTGGAAGCTCGGGGTGTTACAGAAAAAATCCCAACATTGACCACATGTGATCTACATTCTACTCCTATGATGATAAAAAAAATAAGGATATTTTTGATAAATACCACTAAAAACTGGTCTATAAACTCATATAAAACTACATTTATCAACCCTAAAAACAAAATTGAAGTTTTCATAAAGCTGATTGACATCATAATAAACTCATAATGTCCATAACGATAGTTGAAGGAAGTCTTTAGGATATACCCATACTTTAATAACATATAATGATATTCATACCATATGTTTATCTTTAATAACCAACTATACCCTTCAACTAATTGAATAAATTTCCAATCTTTGGGAGAGGATATAGGTTCTTCACCGTTACCCGATTCAAAAGGAGATAATCGATATAAAATCACAAACTGTCATATTATTTTGATGCAAACAGAACTGGAGCTCCCCAAGGTGACACACTAGGTTGAATGAATCCTCTCTAAAAGAGAAGATAAACTTGAATTTTCAGCTACCACAACTAAAAAGGGACCATATTATATGGATACATCTATATTAAAAAAACACTTAGTTGCATATCTATCCCAAACTCAATCTTTATTTGAGTGGTAGTTTCATAACCTCTTTAATAAATACATCAAGGTACTCATCTAAAAACCTAGTAATAACCACTATCTAAACCTCTACATAACTTAGAATAAAATTAACCATAAAAAAAGATAGGTCCTCAACATAATTTCGTCCCATCTGAGCATCTCTCTCTCCAATGAACACTGCTTGGTATCCATCAACGTCGTAAAATATGAAATGTCCATAGAAGAAATCTAGTATAACCTATATATAATATAAATAATCCAAATCAAGGATAATTTTATATGTAATAATATGTAAACATAGGAAGCATACCCAAGAGTGGTGCTTCCCTATCTCCAGCTCATAGTCTCTCCAAACATCAAATAGGATAACTCAATCTCCAACTGGCGTAGTCAATGCCAAGGTCTTCAGAAACCTCTCCACCTCAATTCCCAAAGCATGAAATATGGTGGGTAAAGCAAAGGAGTGTGTACATAAAAAATCAAACAAGGTATAAAACCAAGTATAAAACTGGTATATAGTACCTTGTACAACATCCGGCTCACCCATGCGTTGGAAATGCTAAAGTATACATATAAGAACATTCTGTTACATTTCCTATCTGGCCTTGATGGAAACCACATCCAAAATCATGCTCTTCACACTCTCCCTTGGGATGAGGGATATCAAGGGGTTGTACTCTACCTACCTTATCCACTATCTATTTCTCAAAATCCAAAACTCCCTAATTTTGTTTTTTTCTTGTCTAAAATTGCCGTAAAGGCTAGGATTGAAACAAACAACCAGCTACACACTAAATGCTGAGGAAGGTTGATCACTCTCTTTTTTTCCATGACCTTTGTAGGAAATAAAAAACATGCCCAACCACTGTAAAGGGATCAATAACCACTATATCTAGTGAATTGTGTTTAAGAGGTCTAAAACTTGGTCCCACTAACTCAAAATTATTCTTACCAGGCAATTGAAAACCCCTAATCATGGATATGATCTATGAATAGTCCTGATGAATCTCATCCTGTGAAAATATAGACCTAGAAAATATCTTCTAAAGGACCTCCCCCTTCACCAGTACCTCAAGATATGACTTCAACATAAATGAGGTGATTTGAAACTAAATCTCAAGGTGCAAATCCTCCTTAAAATATCCTACTCATTTAGAAAAAGGTCTGAATAATAACATAGGGGGTTCTTGTAGAATACACTAAACTATCGAACACTAGAGCTCCCTTGATGAAGGGTGAGGATCTCTTACCAACAATATAACTTAATGGAAAGATATAAAAAATCATCCTGGGACTAATACCTAAACTTTTCCCATAAAAAAACTAACTTCTCAAAATCCATATGGAACAAAATCCACCACTACCATGCTGACCCATGAGACATCATCACAGCTAAAGAAACTCAATGCTCCTACCGAGAACATATCAAAATAAAGGCTATCTCTACCTCATTCAATAATTCTTATGTCTCCCAATAAAAAATGATTCCCTAATGCTTCTACAAACCATATCATTGGAACTCATGGAGTTTACTCTTCTAAGTTTGGTTGTAGTCAACCTCCGCTCTATGAAAATCCACTAGAACATCCTGTTGGATGTATTATACAAAAAACTATTTGGGACATTGACCTAGTTCCATATTTGTAAAAGAAAAAGCATCATTAACTTCTAAAAAATATAAAAAATAAAATTTTAAGGTTAATTAATTATGTTACACCCCAACTCGATTCACCAGGTCTAGGTCAGAATTCCATACAACCTCATGCGCACCTCCCTATATGCAAGAGGTTTCCAACTAGAGGAAACTTCCAAGAGGGAAATCATGGGTATAATATACCCTTGGAATTATATAATTAGAGTATACAATGGAAGTTATGAAAATATAAATCAACAAGTAAATAATGAATTGTAATCATTAGGGTAACAACATACACATAAAGTACCAATCCATTTAATAGTAGTATGGAATGTTAGTCACATAACCCAAAATAAAGAAATGGATCCCCATAGGTGGTGGATCAATATACGAGATAAAATTAACTAGGAAAAAATATTATAAAAAATCAAATCCTAAATTCCATCCTACACCACCCCATACCCTCTTACTATTCCTGCTCAACTACCCAATGCTTGGACATTGCACTTCACTGGATCCCTAGTCATGAAATCTACATGTACACCGAGATGCCCACATAGGGTGTGAGTAAGAAACCCTGTAAGACACCAAAAATGGGTTATTAACATAAGTGAATAAGATATACCAGTTCATTCCATAAGAATAAAAAAAGCACGTATAATAAACAATTATATCACACAAGCATCACTTATACACCAACTCGTTAGAGATCGACTTTACCTACTTTATCTCTATGTTAGAAGGAATGTCAACCAGCCACCTGACACATCCCCTTGATGGGATAGTATATAATTTTTTTTGAAACATCTTCTCTTAAAGGGATCATCCATGTACATGTTGATTGAACATCTAACATATCCCCCTTGGTAAGGATAATCTATATGGATAAACCTGCATGATCAACTATGGAAGATAGAAGAACATCACATACAATACATAAATACAAGATGATAGATCAATATAACATTATATCAATCAAGATTCATAACCATAAAAAATATAGATATGATCAAACATAAATCATAGGTCTCATAAGCTACACACACATTCCAAAACAATCATGCCAAGAACCTGTATAATCATGCACTAATGATAAAGACCACCTACCTTAGGTGAAATGACATTTTGATGAAAAAGGTCACATTATAAGTCTAATTTCACCACTTATAATTCTAAAACCATCAAAAATACACCAAAATTATAGTTCTATGATCAAGCTTGAATATAATACACACCCAAAAGTTAGGATAATATCACACATACCCGAGAGGATCTATTGTCGATAATGGTCTAGGTCCAAATGACATGCAGATGCTAATTCTATGAATCTAGGTTCCAGTTCTATCAATGACCAATGGTTCCCTTATTATACCATGATTAACCCATTATACTTAATCAACACTTCTTAAATATAATTTGGTTTGACCAATTAAAAGATGAGATAATTGATCAAGATCAAGATAGAACTCACCAGATTTGAAAATGCAGGATCAAACTGATGTTGGGGCATTAAAAATAGGATACAAAAAGAAATGAGAGAACCAAAAATCATCAAAATAGAGATCTTAGGGTGATAAGGGTTGAGGGAGTCCTGAATAGTTAGGGAAAAAGATAGATTTTGGGTTAAAGAAACTCAATATAAACTTATTGGGCTTACCGGGACTCGAGTGGCACCACTGGCTGGTTAACGACCACCACCAATTGGCCAGTGGCTTCCCACTAGCCAGATTATGGGATATTTAGTTATACTATATATTCCATAGACTCCATCGATTGGTTGATGGAGTCTATGTATCTTTTTAAGTTACAACATCACCCACCTGCCCTCCCCTTTCCAATTCTGGCCTCTCGAACACCTCTAACATACCTAAAAACACTTTAAAAAATATTTCAAAATATATGTAAAAGATAAAAAAGTGAAATTTATTAAATAGAGGGTGTAAAAATTTACCCCCTTTAATGACTTATCATCTTCAAGAAGTGTATCCAGATGCCTTCTCGAATAACTCGAGCAATTACACCTGAATGTTTGTTTCTTACTCCCATATATTTTCTTGAATATGTTTATGATGCCATTGAACCTGAACAAGAGGAACGGTCCTCCCTCATAAAACCTCATCACTATAGTCAATAAAATGAATGGTCTTCTTCATAGAAGATTCATCTAGTTCCAAATCAATGTCCTCACAATCGATCACATGCGCAAGATTAGGCTCATAAATATGAAGATAAGAGTTGTGGAACACATTATGCATACCTTGATATCATGGTGGGAGATCCAATTGATATTCCACTATCCTGATGAGTTTTATTATCTCAAATGAATCAATGTATCATGTTTCCAATTTCCCTTATTTCCTCAATCCCCTATTCCCCAATCGAGGGGACACCATCAAGAAAACTCTATCACCCACAATGAACTTCAAGGGTCATCTCCTTTAGTCGACATATGATTTTTTTCTTTGTTGATACAAAACCAACCACTTCTAAATCAATCATACTTGTTCTGAGACATCTAACACCATATTAGGCCAAAAAACTAAATATTCACCTACCTCTTTCCAATAGAGTGGTGAAGGACATAGCCATATATAGAGAACCTTAAACAGATCCATCCAAATCAAAGAATAGAAATTATAATTGTAAGTGAACTCTATCATATCCAAGTGATCATACTAATATCCTCCAAAATATTTAACATGAACTTGAAGAATATCCTCCAATGTATGGATTGTTCTCTCTAGCTTCTCATTAGTCTGAGGGTGATAAGTTATACTCAGTTTTAACTAAGCTGCCATCGACTTTTGTAAGCCTTTCCAAAACCACAATGTGAATCGAGACTCTATATATGATACCATTATCTAAATCACTCACTATAGCTACACAACATCCTAAATATAGAGGTTTCCAATATCATCCACTGAGTTAGTCTCTCGGATCAGTAAGAAATGGGATGCCTTGGTCAACCGATCCACTACCATCCACATGGTGTCTCGAACTCTTGGAGTATTGGGAAACCTTTTCCCAAAGTCAATCTTCACCCCATACCACTTCTACACAAGCATCAAAAGTGGCTGGTGAAACCCTCAACATTTCTATTGCTCGGCCTAATCCTATGAAAAGTCATACAATAGAAGACATATACTATAATGTCTCTTTTCATGTCAGGCCACTAGAATTACTATCTGACATCATGATACATTTTAGTTGATCCTAGTTTCACTATACACTATGAATCATGAGATTATTTCATCTTTTATTACCTTATGAAATAAAAAACCATTACCCTATCATGAAACAAAAACACACCATGCCCATATAAGGTATATCTTAGAATGGAATCATCTGTCACCAACCTCTCACACATCATGATACACTCTAGATCATACTCATAAATTTACTTCACTCATTCCAACAATAATTACATGATCACTAAGTGTTCATAAGTTTCTACCCTTATATCCTTAGTTACACCCACCTTCTAGTCTACTATAAAAGATATTAAATTCCTTCCCTCTTCTAAAGTCTTCTCTACAACTTCCTACATCTTCCTACTAAGAGAATCTATAACTACATTATATTTTATATAAGAATACACCATATAAGAGTCAAAAATATATAAGTATTATACCCAATTCCTATGATGTATATTCAAGTCTCACTAGGAGAAAATATACTATAGACTATTGTGGTCCATGCATACAAAAATCTCTCACTAAAGAGGTAGTGTCTCCAAAATTTCAATGCATGAGATAATAATACCAAATCTATGTCATGGATTGGGTATTTCTACTCATGGGGTCATAGTGGATGAGACCTGTAAGCAACTACCTTATCAATCTACATAAAAATAGCTCCCAAGGCAACACTATATGCATCACAAAATACCGCATACCCAACTCCATGATTAGGAAGAATTAGAATCGAATCCAATGTTAATCTTCTATTTAGCTCTAATAATTCCTCTTAAATATAGTACATACATTAAAACATGACTCCATTTTTAGTAAGTGTGGTCATAGGTTCTTCCAAGAGGGAAAATTCCTAAATGAACCTTATGTAGTATCCAATAAAACCAAGTAAATTCTGAATCTCAAACACTTTCTTTTGTGATGTGCAAGATATAACTGAATCTACCTTCCATGGATCAATAGATATTTCTACTTGAGAAACCACATACCTAATAAAATTTACCTATTGGATCTAAAAGTTCCATTTTGATAACTTTGTGTAAATATGATGTACTTGAAGATAACTCAATACGATCTCAAATAGTTTAGCAGGTCATTCTAACATCTTAGAATATATCAAGATGTCATCAACAAACACAATGATGAAGGAGACCAAGTATGGGTGAAAAATATTATTTATGTGTGACATTAACACCACTATAGAATTTTTTAGTCCAAAAGGCATAGAGAGATACTCATACAACCCATATATGATCTTAAAAACTATCTTCAGTATGTATTCCTCTCAGAACCAAAGATAATGGTAGTTAGAACACTGGTCAATATTTGAAAACCACTAGGATTACCTTAATTGATCTAATAGGCCATTAATCCTTTGAAATGGATAATTATTTTTTTACAGTGATCTTATTCAAATTATGGTAGTCCACACAAAGATAAAGACAATCATTTAACTTCTTATCAAACAACACTGAATTACTCCAAGGGAAAGTTCTCAGTCTGATGATGCCTTTATCTTCAAGATCTTCAAGTTGTACCTTGATCTATTTCAATTCATCAGGTTCCATGTGATGTGGTAGAATCGATGTAGGTTATGAATTGGAAAAGAGTTTGATCTCGAACTTGAATCCACTATCATGAGGAAACCCTATGAAATATTCTATAAATAAATCTTGGAACTAGCCCACCACAGGAGGAAAAAAAGAGGGAGTCACTATCTGATCCACTACAAGGATCATTCTAGACAACTTACCTAAAAATGATTCTCTGTGATGATTATCTGGTCACACTCAGCCTAATTCGATGTTGCATTCACCGGTCAACAAAAACTTCTCACCTTTAGGTGATGTAAAAGTCACCCATCTCTGATAATAATTGATTTTTTCATGGTATATAGTCAACACGTATGTTCCAAGGATCACATCAAAACTTGATATCTCTATAATTTTGAATCTCCACACATTCTTAAACCAGCAATTACTATAATTTTTTTTGGATAAAAGTGAATATGATACAATTTCTATTCCAAGGGTGTATTGATAGATAACAACTCAAAAGAGAACTTAACTGGTAAGTCCAACCAAAAAACCACTTGAGAAGAAATGAATGAATGAAATATTCTTGTATCAAACAAGGAAATGGAGAGTGTAAAAGAAAATAGGATCATTCCTTAAAGTGTTGAAGGTCTCTCTCAACCATCATACATAGCCCGATCAAACACATATACCCTTCCAACAACAAATCCATGACACCCTATAGGCTCATGAGTCACTTGATTCATTGACCCTAGTCGACTTTACACCTACTTATAAGGTCCTATACCCACATCACAACCCGACCTTATTATGTACATCTATGAAGCCTTAGCATAGAACTACTTCATATGATTGGTTTTTCCACACTGGTGATAAATTTTGAGTGAAACATGAAATCCCTTGAGATAGTGTCCCTTATTCCCATAGTTATAGCACATATTAGAGTCCTCTCCCAAAGAGGGATTAAAAGAACCTCAACCCTTCCCTGATTGTATACCACTACTCTGTCGTCTATCCTATGACTTCCTTTTCTAATTCCAAGAATAAAAATCTAAAAATATGCTGGAAAAACACAATTTAATCCATTAACAGTTGGAAGAAGACCAGCAACTCTATCTTCCTCGATTCCCCTTTCTATCATCAGATCCTTATGAAGTACTATAGTATAGGTCATCAAATAAAAGTTTCTATCCTAGAATGTTATCCCTAGATAAAGACCAGTATTTAACTTCTTGGATTTTTGAAACTTGTTCCTAGCCAGAAGAAGAGAAAAGTGAATCAACTCAGTTAACTGCACTGAATATGTAGATAGTGACATCATATCTTACTAAAGCTCCATGAATTCTTATGCATGGTCCAAATTCAATAATCATGAAATAAATCTTCAAAAAATAGATCATTGAAGGTTTCCCAAATCATCCCTTCATGTCTACTAGCTTGAAGAATAATGTTATACCATCATTCAGCATCACCCTGAAGCATAAAGGTCACGATATTTACCTTCAAATCCTCCAGGGTCTTCACTAGATCAAATATCCTCTCAATGATTCATATCCATTCCTATGTATCTTGGGGCCTCATATGCCTTGGAAATCTAGGGGATGCTGAATTTGGAAGTCATGAGCATAGTTGACCATCGCCAGTCTATCCCTATGGGATCCTCTACCCTAAACAGGTATTAGCTGGAAGAGTCCTAGATAGATCAGTTCTATATCTTAAGATATTGGAGAAACCATGGGAGCATGCTCAGCTACATCCTCCTGCACAACAGGTGGTGCAACTGGTACTTCCTACCCCATGGAAGCATTATGATTAGATTCTCTCACCAAATACACAAGACATATATGAAGAATAATTTCCTGAAATTTTAGACAAAACCTTAGAGAAATCCAATAGGTAAACTAAGAATATTGATAACTAATCACAAGAACACACAGGGGGGGTCCAATAAAGTTCAACCTAAGAATTTACCCACAAAATCATGGCATAACCCCCTAAGAACTACCCATGGACCAAGCTAAGCCTCTAGTACATGAACATTAGTCACAACCATATATATACAATAAAGAATATGATACTTAGGCTCAAATAAAAAAAATGAAAGAAATAATTCACCAAAATCACATATCATAAATTTCAATAATCATTTTAATTATTTTGGATCCATCTCATGTAAGGAACATACATATGGAATGTGATCCTACATGCCTAGTCATGTTGCATGAATGCACAAAAAATCCCACAAATCAATATGGTAACATCACATGCATCACAAAAAGTGAATTAAATCAAAGGTATCATCAAACAACAAGAGCATCGATTCTTACTTTTATAGAAACTTGTAGTTCCACTATACAGTGATAGTGAGGCACTACCATAGTTCCCCTTCATGAGTCCCAACCATTCTATCTTCTGTCTACCCTATCTCAAATCAAGTCAAGGAAAGGAAACAAGTTAGTGAACATCATGATCTAATACCATTTTGTAACACCCCAACCTGAATCACTGGGTCCATTCCAGAATGTCACATGACCTCATATACACCTCCCCACACATAAGAGGTTACTGAGTAGTACTGATACCCAATAAGGACATTTGGACATACTATGCCTTTGATATCAAATAATAAGTTTATATGATGAAAGTTATAATAAAATAAATAAAAAAAGTAAATGATAAATAATAAATCATCAGAGTAGTAGTATACACATAACATACCAATCCATGTAATAACAACAAGGAATGTCAATCACACAACCCAAAATAAAGAAAAGGATCCCCACAAGTGGTGAATCAATATACAAGATTAAAGAAAATAAGAATAAATAGAAATATAAATTCAAGACTAAATTACATCCTATGATACCTCTCACCCTTCTACTATCCCTGCTCAATTTCCTACCATGGGCCCCTTGCCTTTCACTTGATCGTTGGTCTTAAAATATACACATGCACCAAGATTTCCATATGGAGTGTGAGTATGAAACCTAGTAGGAAACCACAAATGGGTCCATGACATAAGTGAATAAGATATACTATTTCATTCCATGAAAATAAAAAAAATCATAGATAAGTAAAAGGTATATCACACAAGCATAACATACACACCAAGTCCTTGTAGACTGGATCTACCTACTTCTTCTCCATGCTAGAAATAATTCCAATCTTTCACATGACAGATCCCCCTTGATGGGATAGTCCATAAAAATGTATCATACACCCCCTTGAATTTATAGAACATGTATATATCAAATAAACATCTAAAAACACCCCCTTGGGGAGGATAGTTCATACGGATCAATTTTCACACTCAACTACAGAAGATAGAGGAGAAACACATACAATACATAGATACAAGATTAAAAATCAATATCACATTTTATCAAGTAAGGTTTATAACCATCATAAATTCACATGTGATAAAACATCAAACATAGGTCTCACAAGCTATGCACGTACACCAAACAATCATGCCAAGAACACATAAAAACATGCACTAATGATAAGGAACACCTACCTTAGGTGAAATGATGTTTCGATGACAAAGGTCTTAGTCCAAGTCTAATTTCATCACTCCAAATTCTAAAACCATACCTGATCTACCATAATTATAATTCTAGGATAAATTTTGAAGATAATACACACCCAAAAGGGTACGAAAATATTTCACATACCTGAGAAGATCAGCCGCTAAAAAAGGTCTAGGTCCAAATGATGTGCATATTAAAATTCTCTAAATTGAGGTTCTAATTATATCAACAGCCAAAATTACTTTATTATAACATGAAAATCACTTATATTTGATCAATATATTAAGAATATAATTTGTTTCGACTAATAAAATGAGGATATAATTGATCTAGATCAACATAGAACTTTCCATATTTGGAAACACATGACTAAACCGATGTCTAGGCATTTAAGGGAGGAGACATAAAGAGTTGAGAGAACCCAAAATCAATGAAAGAGAGACACTAGAGTTATAGGGTTGAGGAAGGCCTAAGCGAGTGATAAATAGGATAGGGGTTGAGTTTTTAAAAACTCGATATAACCCAAATGGGCTTACTAGACCCCGAGCGACCCCACCAACTGGTCGTTGAATTATTGGATAGATAACTTCTACCCAGGAAAATTTTCGACTAGTTAGTGGATTTTCACTAGCTTTTTGGTGGGATATATAGTTATTATGCATATTCTATAGACTCTACTAGCTTTCCACTGGAGCTACTGTAGCTTTTTAAGTTATAACATCACCCACCAGCCTAGCCTTTTTTAATTATAGCCTACCAAACACATCTAACCCTCCTCAAAACCCTTTAAAACATACAAATAAATATATTTAAAAGATGAAAAAAGAGATGTACCTTAAATAGAGGGGGTTGAAATTAATTAAATAATATATTTTAACATATTTCCCATTGTCAACCCAAATTCAAACACATGTGTAGAACATCATGATGCATGATCCTTACTAATATCTCTACCCTAAAAGTAGCATTAATTAACTTAGAATGTTCATTAAACTTAAATATACTTATTCCAGATCACATGTGGCCATAAAATCTTATGTCTAGGATGGTTTCCCTTGTTTATAGTACACACTAAGATTGGATGATACTATTTCCCAACCAACACATGTATATTCACCAGTACCTAACTCCAAACTCCATCTTATCTCTCAAACATCACCTTTGATGCCACTATATCATGACCCCTCCCTCTAAAGGTACTCTTCATGGCCTGTAAATGAATAAATAGAGAAAATGATGCCCAAATCCCACCTCCATAGGCCACATGATGATGACTATTACAGAGGGTGTATCAGTCACACACATGGGAGGAATTTACCTATATAAATTTAAGGAGTAAGAGATAAGAAAGATAAACCACCAACCAAAACCAAGAATAAACCATAAAAAATTCCAATACATGTAATTTTATACATAAAATGAATAATTAAAAGTACTAAAAGTAAATCCGTGGCAGCAACCATAAATCCCCAACAGCTCTTAAACAATACTTAGAACCAGTACCACCTAGATTGATCACCAACCAAATCCTATTGACCTGTAAAACAGTTTATCAATATATAGGGTGAGTACAACAAGTATACTCAGTAGGATCCTACCAGAAATCTATCATTAAAAATGTGAAAGAATCACACTAAATCTCAGTGAATAAACAATGAATCTTACTCATAATCTAAATAGGTATTACTAGTTTCTCATCCCCACCATGGCTCACTCACCAAATAATTCATAGAAATAAATCATTAATTATAAAAAGTATATATATATATAATTAAGTTAACCTACTTACACTTCCCCACTAGTTTTTCTCTCTCACATCCCAATGCCACACACCACATACTTATCTATTTTATAATTAAGTCATCTCTGATATGATTTGGGCCTCAAACCTACCTACTTCAATCCCATGTAGGGCCCAACATCTCATGTTGGTATCATTAATATATCCATCTCATAATCAATGTCATATCATATATAAAAAATTACATGTACAGAATCCACTACAGTTTATGTAAATGTATTATACCTCAACCCATCATAGCCCAAGAATGTACACCTATGGGAAGTTAGATCCACCATGATCAAATACAAGTATGCATTATACCTCGATCCATTACAATCTGCATATAAATGCATATAAAAATTTAGACACACACAACCAAAGTGGGAACTCACCATATACCACAAGCCATTATAGACTAGGATAAAACTACCCATATCTATATCCAAAGGGAGAGTAGGGGAGAGGGGGGATTCATTCATTCATTTCCTTACCATCTTGGATGTTGGATAAAACACCCCCAAAACATTTGGGGGTTGATTTCCCTACTAACATGGGTGGGGTAGTGTATGAAATCAAAAATTATAATATAAATAATCTCACACACAAACCACACTAAGGGTAACTACATAACTTTATAATCATCTACTATTATCATCACACTGGACCCCGGGTTGCCACTGATAAGGACTATATATCATACAATCACACAATCATCAAAGTTATTTATTAATTAATTAATTTTCCATTAATTAATTCATATAAACATTTTCCAATATTAACATTTTAAATCTTATTAATACAACCACAATGAAACTATTATTTCTCTTTCTTATATTATCAAATGTGTCATTATCATTAACTACTTGATAAATTCCAAATTTAAACCCATGAACCTTGGAGCATCACACTTAACCATCCAATGGATTCTATGAATATGATATAAATAATTTAACATTACTTACATCAACAATACCCATACCATGGGTTAATTTGTATATTCATTTATCATTCATAAATTATTTGGGTACTCTAGAACTTTTTCTAAGATACCACATCAAATATGTGCTCATAATTCTTATAGTCTAAATACATTGAGTAGTGGGAACTCCAAAAATATGAACATCTAGATGCCCAACCATATAAAAAAACTTCAGAAAGAATCAAGAAAGTATCAAGAAATATTAAACATATAGAAGAAAAAGCTCTAATTTAAACTCATCTCAACCACCCTAGTGTCCCATGCCATTGTGCATAGCATAAATCTATATTACCATAATCGATATCTACTATCACTATACCCCAGGATCCTGGCACGTTTCTCATCCATAAAAACAATCTCCAATCCAATAGCCCTGACCTTAAAAACCATTACTCATCAAGAAAACCAACCACACATGGTTATCATACAATCACATAGAAGATATAAAAGTTCCTAGAGAATATATACATTTCAAATGTATTTCCAACACATAAGAAAATTAACTAAGGCCATAAAACCAAGGCATAAAATCCTTCCACAATAAGAATAATCTACCTCATACCCAAATAAATTGTCTTTAGAAAAAATCATTTTTATTATTATCTTAAATTAATTGGTTTATTATTCATAGGTTTTTAGTAACAAGAAACTGATGACTTATCATATATCAATGGATATGAATCAATATAAACATATGTTTAGTATTACATTCATATTCTATCAAATTCATGGAATAGCAGTTATTAATTTACATGACTATTTATTTAATCACATCAATTTGATTCTAGATTTATGTTGTTTATCATATTTCCAAAAAAATTAATTATATTAATCTAAAAAAACATAATATAAATACAACACACTATATTAGAAAAAGATGAGGCATCAATAAGAATAAAACTAAAAGTGATCACAAACCCAAACCACAAATTCATTATTCATTTAGATTCCTAAGTTCTTATCTTTATTAGGTTAATTACATTATTACCTAAAGGTTTAAAACATGATAATATCACACTTACACTTTAAATAAAGTTATAGGTAACAGATCCCCTACCTTAAGGAGAGAATTCGGTAATCGCTGAATAAAATGACACAGAAGGGGGGAACTATAAAGATGATCATGGAAATAAATCACAACTATCTAGATTAGGATAAACCCATTATAAAAAAAATATAAACAAGGTAATAATATTTACATAACAAGGAGAGAGTGAACATAAGATAAAAATGTGTTTTTTCAAGGGGAAAAATCACTTCATATCACCATGGATTGATCTATAGAAGATGGGGGTTGAATTAAATAAAAGTGGATTGAAAGGCTATTTAAAAATATCTCCTAGTACCTAGGGTTTAAGATTAGAGTGGTGAAATAAGAGAAATATGAGGGTTCCACAACTTATAACCTATTTAGAAAAATATCAATTTAGGGCATGAAAGTCTAGTTCCTCATATGAATTTCACAGATTAAACATCCATTGAAATTTAAGTCACCTCATCCCTAAAACCCAAAAAACCATTCATTTCATCAATAACTAATTCACACTATTAATTAATTATATGTAGAAACACCAAATTTCACCTCAAAATCCTTCAAGATAAAACTTAAAATTCAATTCATGAATCCCAATTCATGCTATCAATATTGATTTCACACCATAAATTCCTTCTACAACCAGATTTTAAACTTACGACCACCCACACCATTATATCCTATACCAACATTTTCATAGGAAATACCTAGAAAAAATTAATCCCTTACATAGTGAATCTATATGGAAGTGACATGTTTTAACCGTGTACACATGGGATGATCCCGAGAAAATAAAGCTTGGGTGAACTTTTAAAATTTTGTATAAAATAAATAGTTGTAAATAAAGAAGGATACTAGTGATATTGATAATTGGAGAAGAATACGGGTTGATGATGGTGATTTTCAAAGTCAAGAAGAGGATTTTAGTTGAGGAGTTTATATAGGGGGAAAACATACACAATCAAGAGGAGTGATAAAATATTTTTATAATATTCTTATAACTTTGTGTTCCCTTATTTTTATTGTTTTATCTTATTGTGATTTTGACTTAGAAACTTCCTAAGTTTTAAAGTATGGTATGATTTTTTGATTAATTTTAAATTATTTATATTCTGTTAGAGTTATTATTTATGATTCTATTTCTTGATCATATTTTTATACTCATAGTGAAAGTAATAAAATGATATTAGTGTTTGATAAAGGAAATAAAAGTTGAATATAAGGCCCCAGCCTTAAACCTTACTTAATATTGAATTAAATGAATAATTCACGTTGAGGATCTTTTCAGGTTTAGAGTTTTAGAGAATTAGAACATAACTATTACATCTCAAAAGATTACAAAGTAGTCACTTCTACTAAGTTTCCACTATAAAAAAAACTCTTAAAAAGAAACGTGTCTAGTTCCATGTTTTATATAGCATGACATTCCCTTGATCCCATCCTTGACCTTATTCCACATTAAGTCCTGTGAAAAACATTTCGAAAAACTTGGGGTGAGCATAAAAAGCTCAGTAAGGGATACAAAAAGAATGAAAACTGTTAGTTTTTCAAACGTCAAGTAAACCATGTATACTATATCAAAGTAATACCTTCACCTTCATGAAGTAGTAAAAAAAATCTTCACTGAATAAAGTATCATTACTTACCTTTTTGTAACCAAAGGATTACCATAAAACCCATATAAAGAACACATAGAATATATAAAGGTAACTTGGGACATAAACATACTTACGTGGAATAACCATACGGTTGACTTCCACACATATCACTTAATGGAATAGCCATACGGCCAATTTCCATACATACTTAATGGAATAGCCATACGGTCGACTTCCATACCCAATGCATTGGAGGTTATAACGTAACCAACCATCCTGGTATTCACGGCACCACCCGTCATATGGTTTATAACGTAACCACCCATTAAAATGTCCAAGTACCAGTATAAAATCATAAAGCATAAATCCAATATAAAGGAATGATAACATTTCCAAATTTCAATCACAATATATCATAAATATATTGACATAATAGAATCCTTTTTTCAAAACTATTTTCAATACCAAAATACATAAAAGAGTATATGGTATTTATTTTATTCTAAAAACATTACGGCTTGTTGAGAAAGCCAAAGATCAAATAATACTCGCGGCGGCGGAAAAGGTCGTTGTCACCGCGTACGTTAAAAAAAACATTCCTTTTTGTCGTTTAGTAAAATACTTCGTAGAAAAAGATTCCTTTTGTATAAAAGTAAAAGTCAAAGGAGTTTATACACTGTGTAAAAGAAAGTTGTGTATAAAACGAAATATGCCTCAATGAAAGGAGATTGAGACGAAGTCCCTTACCTTGGGTCCGACTTGACTCGATCGTTCTTTAACGTCCTGAATAATAAACTTGAGTTAATTTATACTTGATTAAGAACCTTTTTAAACTTCATTATTCCTTTTATATCACTTATTTCCATGTTATAAACATTATGTAACCATTTAAGTTAATAATGTTTGTTTTGTCAATATTTGGTTCTTAAGTCGAAAGTTGACTTCTTACAATTGTATGTTGTTCATGTGGTCAAAAGTTCTTTATATCCAGAATGAAATTCCTGATTTGGATATCATATATATCATATATATCCAGCATATACATTTATTTATAATATTACATAATCATTTAGAGGTAAGAAATGAAATGCACCGTTCATGGAGACGGTAAGCCGTACGTACGCATAAACGCTACTTTCATTTCTTTGTCATATTAGTGGAATTAAAACTAAATGAGAGGTATGTATATTTTAATTCCAGAATTATATTCATCATTTAGATATATCATTAATTATATATATACATTATATACATGTAATTTTAATAGTACATTACATTTGGGGATAAGAAATGAAATGCATCGTTCATGGAGACGGTAAGCCGTACGTACGCATGAACGCTACTTTCATTTCTATCTCATACTTTAATGGAAAGAAATAATAATGATATAGAGGTATATTATAATTCCAGTATAACATCATATATAATAACTTTAAATCCATCCTTTACACATCCCACATATGGCATTAACGAATCACATCACTTTTAGGGGGCGGTAGTCCGCGCTTCCTTAAATGAAGATATCGTGTTTACCCATAATGGAAACCATAAAGGTATGCCAAAAATTAAAAATACAGAAGCTTAAAGAAAACATAAACATATTATATATCATATATAAAAATAGTGACATCATAATGGCCACCCTTGAAGGTGTTAAATGAGTATTGAACAATCATCGTTTCGGGAGGCAGAATTTCTCCATCCACGGAAACCGTATGTTCTTTAACCATTTGATGTAGTTGTGTGAGAGTGTAGCTAAAATAAATATTATAACAACATCCTAGTATATTGAAGATACTGGTGTTGTTACAAAAGAAGTAAATAAAAAGAGTTTAGAGGGTTGGAGAAGCAAAATAAAACAAATGAACAAGAGAGAATGAATTACCTTTAAAAGTGTAACTCCTTTTGATTTGAGCCTAAAGGCTTCCTTTGAAAGGATTCTTCCCAAAGGGAATCCTCTAGGATGAGGAGAGGGATGTGAAGAGAGTAATTGGGCAGGGGTTGGCCGAGCCAAAGGCTTGAGAAGTGTGTGAAATGGGGTAGATGTGGGGGCCTTTTATAAGAGGAGAGGAGGGGCACTTTTGGAAAGTAAAGAAATATTACTTTATTTGAAAATGTGTTTCGTTTTTAAAAGGTCCCACATTGATATAATTCTTGTATAAGGTGATAAGGGTTCAAAATACACTCATCCAATTGGTTTTGGACATGTGTAGGTTTTAGATTTTTCATTATCTTTCCATTTTATTTAAATCGTCAAATAATGATGTCATCGCTGCATCATTATTATATCATATATAATTTAATTTATTTAATGTATAAAAATTATAAAAAAAATACTATGATGTATGAAATCTTTTTATCTTTCCAATGACTATTTATAATCAAAATTTGTACTTGTATAACCCCACTCAAAAATTATTTTAGTAAAACAATTTATGTTAGTGTCATTTTCACTTTAACATTAAATAAAAATATATTAATGTCATTTTCCAACTAAAGTGTCTCCATGGGGTCCCCAAGTTGGCCCATGGCTTGTCTTGGTCGGCCATGACTCACCCAATAGGTGTAGGACAAGTGTCATGGTGTTTTCACTTTCTTATAATACCATTTTTACCTTAAACTACACTAATTACCTCTAATCGCGATTAACGAAAAAAAGTTACTATTCACCAAAAAATTATTTTAATCTCATTGAACCACATTTTACTTCTTAATGAAAACCATGTATGTCGGATTTTCAAAATTCAATACACATTAGTGGTAAACTTTCATTTAACTGAAAAATCAGTTTGCTTGATTACCACTTAGTTGTTTCACTATTCATCAAAAATTGAAGTTTTTCTGAAAATTACCAAAAATTCACCCTAAGCTATATTTGATATTCCGAATTCAAAAATGAAGTCCATTTTACAAAATTCAAAACATATAAGTCACATTAATTAATTTAATAATTAATTCCCGCTGTCAGAGCAAATAGCGTGTTTTTATGAAACAATAAGTATCAAAAGATTGACACCAGTTTAAGTCCAATTTCAAAGTGAAATTGATTCCAATGACCACTATTGGATTTAATGGTAAAAATATTTTCTAATTTCACTTTAAAACCAATTCAAAAGATAATCTGATCATATAAATAAATTAGATTAAAAATAGGTTTTGAATTAAAATACAACATTTTACACTATTCATAAAAAAAATGAACTTTATCAGAAAGGTACCAAAAATTTACACAAAGTAAATTTTGATGTCCCGATTCTAAAGAAGAGTTATATTTGGTCCAAAATAAAGTATAAGAGTGATCAAAACTATATTTAATGACGGTTCGCCATCAAAAGGTGATAAGTGAACCTTTAGTGAAAATTAGAGTATATATGCCCGTAAAATTGAACTCTTTCCGTATTTTAAGCTTTTATCTTTTATTGGGTAAATGTATAAACATTTAAAAACATATATAATCATATTTTAGTTATTTCTATCTATTCCCGCCAGTACAACGGCTACTCGTTAACTAAAATTTAAAATAATATTATTTTATTACTTGTGTGCAACGTAAGTTTTCAAAGAAACTCATCATTGCGTATCGGGTACGCTATCGAACATAGCAACCCCTTTAAAATAAAATTAATATTTAATTCGTAAATATTAATAAATATGAAAATTATTTATTCTTTAATTACCTGGGATGTTACATTGAATCTCACACTTAAGCATTAGAGATTATACATTATAATTTTAGGGAGAGTTGTAAAGATTAGAAAACCACACTTATGTTTCTTTATAACTCAAATAGTGTGATTAACATCTTTTTACAATGGAAAAAAAATGAAACACTACAGAGAGTGGGAACTTAATGCTCCAGAATATGGTTTTATAGGCATCCTTATAGGGAACTTCAATGACTTCAATAAGTCCTATGGTTTTCTTGAGATATAATTCATATATAATGAGTAGTGATTGATAATTATAACTTTATAACTAGTTGGTAATATTTGGTTATTTAATTTTATTTCTCATCCCATGTAAGTCCCATTAATCTAGTAAATGTGAGTCAATTAGTTTTCAGTTCTTAGTTAGGTAAAATTCATACTATATGTATATCTATCCCACACACATTTCAATTCTATTTTAGTATTTTTCATTTAAATTTTAACTAAAAACACTTATGATATATCTCTTATACCTATGTAAAAGATTAAACACTCAACTGATCTATGAATATCCTATTCAATTGTAGAGAGTGTGTATTTTTCAACTACAAATTTATATGAAAGAATAATACTTTGTCATTTATACTCATAATTTATCATTATTCCTTGTATTTATTTGTCATGCTTGTTTTGAAATTTATAGCCATATTATTTATCCAAATCCTTTGTTCCTCATGTAAGGACTTCAACCCCAGTATAGCACAACCAATACCTTATTTTATCACATAAGCATTGATACAGGACTCGAATCCCAAAGGATTAGTCAGTTTAATAGTCTTAGAAGCCATATTACGTACATTGACCTTACATTACAATTTAAAATGTAATATAAAACATATAAAATCTTTTGATAACGTTATTATTCTTTTAGATTAACCCTGCGTATAATTCATAATACACTTCTTGGCATCTTAGAAAAAATAAAACATAAGAAAGGGGTGAGATCAAATGCTAAGAAAGGGTAAGCATACAACAGAAGATATCTTGAATAAATAAGCATAAACAACATGGAAAGGTGTATAACTGAAACACAATCCATTTAAACATAATCTTGAGCATAATATAGAAAGAATAAATAAAATAATACCATATAAATAATCACATGGATATTCTAAAAATTGAATAATCATATGGAATATTAATAACTAATTTCATAATGAGGGAATACATAATGTCAGAAATCATAAACATACTGTCAAGGCTTTGACCAAGACACCATACATAAACTAGAAAGACATCAGCCAATAACCAAACTAGTTTGTCTCATGAGACATACTAATTCATCAAGGGGCTATATCAGGCCTCTCCCATCACTTACTAAGTCCAATGAATTCATTATATGAAAGGGGTGATGAAACATAATCAACATAAACATTCATATTAAAACTACCATATGAAATGTTAATACTTAAACCATAAACCATGAATGGTATCAAAATATCACATCCATAGTCAAACTAAATCATAAACCATTCAATGCAATATGGTAAATGATATCATAAGATATCAAACTAAATTAATCATAAGATCCAACAAATGATGTTGTCATAGATGAAAAATACTCCAATAAAATCATTAAAAATCTCTTGAGAGAAATACCCCTTTTTAAATTTGAAATCATTTATTTAAAAGCTATTTAGTTACAAAAGAAAAAATTTACATTGAAAATAACCTTATAATATCGTAAGGGATGATTAAAAATGTTAAGGCACCATGAAAAAAGAAAAAATTTCTCATTCCACATAATTTAAAAAAACATTCCCTCTGTCAAAAAAAATCCATAAAGCACCTCGTTTGGAAAATGAAAAAAAGATTCCTTTTAAATATTTTATAAAAAGTAAAACTTTAGTAAAATAATTTAAATTTTTTTTAGACAATAGTAAAATTATTTTGTATTTTTTTTAAGAAACGTGTACATGGATGATAAATATTCCCCAGTAGATACTTATGTATAAATAATCCCGAATAATAAAGAGATTGTGAAATAACCCTTACCTTGTACTTTCCTTAATTTGAATGTGATTTAACATCTTATATAATGGTTGAAATCATGTAATTAAATTATACCCGAATCATATACAAATTTATGATATCATATATAGTCTTCTTAAATTGTTTTTTTAATAATGTTTCATTATTACCCTTGTTTCGAGTGTTAAATGCTTCATTTTCCTATGCATGTTTTGTTGTGTAAGTCCTGTTTCTTATGCATAGGATATATATATATATATTTCATTTAAATAATTATATTAAGTTCACATATATTATATTTACTCATTATATACATTTTTATAATCATTCTTAAATGGTTAATGTGGAAAATGAATTTCATCACGTCATGGAGATGGTATGTCGTACATACGGACGAGCGACAATATCATTCACTTAATGGTGAAAAGGGAAAATAATTGGATGGTATAATAATTATATAGAAATAATATCATGTCATAATTACTATTTATATCCATTATTTCCATCATTATACCCATCCAAGTAAAGTGGTGATGAAAAACAAATTACACCACGTCGTGGAGATGATAAGCCATACATACGCACGCGTGGTGATTTCATTTTTCGTAGGATCGATAAAAGGTGGGATATGGTTTTAACATAATCATAATAACATCTAAAAATATATATGATACTATATTTATTACTTTATAATGGAAACAACACATAAAGAGGAAGAATAAGAAGAAATAATCTTAAAGGAGTCTGTAAAGACAATTACCTCTTATTTAGCGAACCTCCTTTGGATCTCCTCTTAGGGACACTAGGGTTGGTCTTTTGAGAATACCATCACCTATAGGACGTGTCTAGAGAAGTTTATAAGATAAATGGTTATATTTTTGTTAATATATAATGCTCAAAGTGATGAAATGAGATGAGGGAGGAGATACCTTTTTATAATTGAGGTGAGGGTCTCTTTTGGAATTTCTAAAAATATTAATTTGTAATAAATTCAATCTCAATAAAAATGACACAAAAATGTAATTTATTAAAATATAAGATAATATTAGGTTGTAATATTATAAACCAATATATTTTAGACAAGTTTTGGTATTTTTTTAAACTTTATCATTTTGATTAACCCTTAGCTGACCTATTTTAATCTTAACTAAGGTAACAACTTTTTCAAAATTAAAATGTTGTAATTTTTACTTATTTGATGTTAATTAGATAATAAATAAACAATTTATAAAATTTTATACCATATAATAATTATTTTTTATTTTTAAATATGTTTTATTATTTGTAAATAATTTAATATATTATTATTTTGATAAAATATCATTAGTGTCAATTTTGACACTATTCATTATTGTCTTTTTTTAAAATATAAAAACAACATGATATATTCTAACCAAATCTCTTAACTCATCCATAATATGTAAAATTCAACCATAAAATTATTGGATGACATTAATTATATAAAATTATATTTATTTTAATATTTTGAATATCATTTTTTGACATTTCTATTAATTAAACAATTATTACATCATAATTGTATAAGAATTTAAGGTAATTATTTATTTAATAAAATTTATAGATAAATTTAAATGATAAATAAAAAATTTTTATCTTTCAAACGAATATTTATAGTTAAATTTATCTTCTGTATAACCTTATATTAAAATTGGTATAGTTATTAAATTATGAGTATGACATATTTAACTCCTCTTTAAATAAAATATAATAAATGTCATATTTTAACAAAATTGTATTAAAAGGGTTATAATTTCAGTCAAATTATTCTTTTGGTCAAAAAAAATTCATCCAATGAAATTAGATCAAGTGTTAGGGTAATTTTATAGTTTATATAATATTATTTTTACCCATAATCATCTGATTTACCCTTAACTGTGGCAATTAAAATATTACTAAATTTTACTATTCATATGCCCAAAAATAAAATAAAACTATTTAATTTAGACCCGCTGATTCAAAATATGGAATCAATTTTTCAAAATTCAAAACGCATAAGTTACAGTAATTAATTTAAAATTGATCCCATTGATGGGGTGAGAAAACGAGTTATTAAAGTTTAAACATGTAAAATATTAAAACAATTTTATATCTAAATTCAATGTAAAATTGATTAAAATGGACTAAATTGAATTAAATGATAAAAAGTAATCTATTTATACTTTAAAACCATTTAATAATATAATTTAATGCTATAAATTATTTTGATGAAAAAATTTGTTTTTAATAAAAAATTTAGTATTTTCACTGTTCATCAAAACATAAAACTTATCAGAAAAATAATTTTTTTTTAACCAAAGTAAATTTTGATATCTTGATTTAAAAGAAGATTTTTATTTTTTTGTATAAAAATTCTAAAATTATCAAAAATTATATTTAAAATAGGTTTTCTATTAAAAGGCGATAAAACCACCTTTAGAAAAATATATGTTTTTATACATAAAATTGGGTTTGTTCATATCTTATGCCTATAAAATCTATTGAATGAATATAAAAAATATTTGATTTAATATATAACATATATATATTATTAATATCATTCAATAATTTTAAATAATTTAATTTATTAAGAAAAATATTCTTTGAGAGCATAAAATAAAAATATTTCCTTTATATTCAATTCATTTATATTTTTTGTTTCTAATTAATTATAAACCAATGAATTTATATTATATTTTTGTAAAACATATATTTTCATAAGTTAGTTAATAATATTCATAACCAATAATTTAATATCTAGTTTATATCTTATTATATTAAATAAAAATATTCTAATAACAACGTGTTGTTCGGTTAAATTTGTTATTGTAAAAGATATCAAACAAAGTTACACTTGTGTGTAACACAAGATAACTTAGTGTTGCATACATTAAAAGATATAAAATATATGAAATTAATTTAAAAATAAAAATATTGTAAATTCTTGGGGTGTTACATTCTCTCCACCTTAATTAAATTGCGTCCTCATAATTTAAAATTGATCTCTGTAATCAAGAGCTTGATATTTGAAAATAATTTTGTTTAAGGACTTAGATCATAAATAGGGTTAATAACACATATTTTTAATAAGTATGAAATGGAAATGTGAATATAACCACAAAATAAGGCTTTCAAATAGGATAAAATTAGTGGAAATTAGAGATACCTACATGGAGGAAAAACTTAAATATTTATAAGGAGTGATTAAGGTCATCAATCACAAACAAGTGAATGATCAATAGAAAATTGAGGGCCTAAAATCCATAAATATATGATGATTTAAAATACCATTGTCTCAAAAAAAATTAACATAATTTTTTAGATCCTTTTCTTAGGTTCGAGGAATTCTTTAACTCTATAAGAATATCATAAAATATAATTACTTAATATGTTTCTATAAACACAATATTATACTTTGGTTGTTCCTTGAACTATTTATACTTCATTTCATAGCACAAGTTACATCATAGGGTGAAGTAATACATTAACCTGTAAAACCTTTTATAAATATAAACTTAAACCATTTCATAAATGGTTAACTTTTCTAAAATGAACTTATCATTAATATTTCCACAACATGATGCATATCTTATTTGTTACCTTCTAAACATGTGAATACCTTCACCATGTATTCCCTTGAAACATAAAAATTTATTAAAAATATTTATTCTTACTTATTTATTAAATAGAACATATATTATTGGATATACTCCCTAAACCCAAAAATGTTGTAAAATCCATCAATGATGGCATAAAGAACTTTTTCAACAAACCATTAATCAGTTCCAAGGTAGTTAGTACTATCCAATTTCCTTTATCCAAATAAATTATATCTTTATTCCAACATCATTATCTCAGTATCAAGAACTTATTAAGGGATATATTTCCCTAAAACATATATTTTCCAAAAAGTTTGACTTGCTATTGAGTCACTTTTCTTGGTACCATTCAACATACATTCTCAAATACTTAATGAAATAGTAATCCAGTACAATCCTTATATATTACATAATTCTTATAACCAGTAAATCATTGATAAAATACTAAAATGACATAATACATGAATCCTAACATAATCACATTAATCATTCCTCTTCATCTGTGGTAGTAGCATAATCTTAACCATGATTCATTATCCTCTTTTAGGGTATACTCCTTTAAATCATGAGACATTTATTTTCATAGTATCCCACATCATTACATTTGAAGCATTTTGCATTAGAACCCTTTTTCTTATCCTTGAAATCCCAATCATGGTGACCTTTCTCTCCACACTTGTAGAAAACTACCATTCCTTTTAAGCAAGTACCAGGGTGATTATTTCCATAATTATTACATGTGAGAAAATAATTTTTTATCTTCTTCCCTTTATCTATATTTTCCCCAGATGTACACTTATTCTTGTACTTCCCTCCAAATCCATAATACCTAGAGTTCTCTTTTCTAGTCCTGCTATCACATTATATCATGTCATCATATGATTAGAATACTTGGGAGAGTATTTCCCTTTGAAATATTGGATTAAGACTATGAAATATATGGCCCTTCTTACTATTTGGATCATGTGCATTGTTGAGGTTCACATTCCTTCTATTATTCACCATTTTTAAAAATAATTTCATACACTAAATTAGGTTATTAATAATTTAAAACTAGAAAAACACTTAACAAAAATTGAAAACTTATGCATAGCTAATCTAATAATCATTAAAATGGGTTTTTAGAGACATATTTATTTTTAAATACTTCATAATGGTTTGTAAATAAAATGTGAATTATACAAATCATATCCCATAGGAGTTTCAAACCAGGTGCGCAATAAGACCTATGGTCATGTACCAGGTTACATTGAGTTAGGCTTAATGCACCATGTCAAAGTTGTTACCCCTAGGTACAAATATTCCAGAACCACATCCAATTGTAGTATCCATAAAATGATATATTACTAGGAAGACCCACATAATCTATACCTTACCAAAATTCTAGAATTTTCTTCGATACTTATCCTCAATGTCTATCTTAGGATTATGTTCCCTAATCTATGTTTTCTAAATCTATTTTCCAAGGTTGTCATTAAACTTGCTCTAATACCAACTATAATTACCCTGAACCTAGTAGCCCAGAGCTGGTGCCTTATTTTATTATATTAGAATAGATATAAGACTTGAATCCTAAAGGACTGATTAATTTAGAAGTATTAGAAGCTAGATTATATAAATTAACCTTATATTAAAATTTAAAATGTAAAATAAAAAATAGAAAATCCATTATGAATTTCATTATTATCTTATCTTAACCCTGTATATCAGTTATAATACATTTCTTGGAATCTTGGGAAAAATAAAACGTAAGAAAGGGGTGATCTTAGATTCTCAGTAAGAGAAACCATACCCTGGAATATATTATACATAAATAATCACAAACATTATGGTAAGGTGTATAACTAAAATAGAAGTCATTTAAACATAATCTTGATCATAATATAGAAATAATAAATTAAATAATTTTATATAAATAATCACATGGATATTATACTAATCGAATAATCACAGGGAAAATAAACAACTAATTTCATAACGAGGGAATGCATAATTCCAGATATCATAAACATACCATCAAGACTTTGGCCAAGACACCATACATAAACAGACAAGACATTTGCCAATACCCAAACTAGCTTGCTTCATGAGACATCCCGATGCATTAAGGGACTATAGAGGGACCCTACCATCACTTAGTAAGTCTAATTCATTCCTCATGTTAAAGGGGTGAGGAAACATAATCAACATAAACATTTTTCTTAAAACTAGCATTCAAAATGTGAATACTTAAACCATAAAACATTAATAGTATAAAAATAGAACATCCATAGTAAAACTAAATCATAAAACATTCAATGAAATATGGTAAATTATATCATAAGATATCAACCTCAATCAAGAATAAAATCAAACAAATTATGTTGACATAAATTAAGATTCTCTAATGAAATCATTAAAAATCACTTGAGAGAAATACCCCTTTTTACTTTGAAATCATTTATTTAAAATCCATTCAATTATAAAAGAAAACATTTCCTTTGAAAATAAACTTTTAATCTTGTAATTTAATCTTCAAAATGTTAAGGCGTTATGAAGGGAGAAAATCCGCTCATGCCGTATAAGTTAAAAAAACATTCCTTTCATAAAAAAAATCCATAAATTTACTACCTCATTTGGAAAATGAAAAAAAGATTCCTTTTAATCCATTTTATAAAAATTAAAAACTGGGTAAAAGAATTTAAAAATTTGTAGGATGATAGTAAAAATATTTTGGAAAATATTTTTAAAAATCATGGACATGGATGGAAAATATTTCCCAGTAGATACTTACAAATAAACAATCATCAATAACAATGAGATTGTGAAATAATCCTTACCTTGTACTTTACATAAGATGAATATGATTTAAACTAATGTATAATGGTTGAAATAATGCTATTAAATTATACCAAAATCATATACAAATTTATGATATCATATATTATCTTCTTATATCATTTTGTTAATAATATTTCGTTATTTCCAGTGTTTCAGGTGTTAACTGCTTCATTTTCTTATGCATGTTTTGTCATTTAAGTCCTATTTATTATGTATAGGATATATATATCTTTCATTTACATAATTATATTAAGTTCATAAATATTATATTTACTCATTATATACATTTTTATAATCATTCTTAAATGGTTAACGTGGAAAATTAATCTCATCATGTTGTGGAGATGGTAGGTCGTACGTACGCACGAGCGATAATATCATTCCCTTAATGGTGAAAGGGGTAAATAATTGGATGGTATGTTAATTATAATTGGATGGTATATTAATTATAAATAAACAATATCATGTCATAATTACTATATATATTCATTATTTCCATCATTATACCCATCTAAGTAAAGTGGTGATTAAAGAAAATTACACAATATCGTAGAGACGGTAAGCCTTATGTACATACACGTGGTGATTTCATTTTTCATAGGATGGATAAAAGGTAGGATATGGTTGTAACATAATCATAATAACATCTAATAATATATATGATACTATATTTATTACTTTATAATGTAAACAACACATTAATAGGAAGTAGAAGAAGAAATAATCTTAAAAGGTGTCAGTAAAGATGATTACCTCTTCTTTAGAAAACCTCCTTTTGATCTCCTCTTAGGGACACTAGGGTTGGTATTTTGAGAATTCCATTACCTCTATTATGTGTATAGGGAATTCTATTATAGAAATGGACAGGTTTTGGTAGAGATATAATTCTAAAAGTGATGAAATGAGATGAGGAAGGAGGTGCCTTTTTATAATTGATGTGAGAGGCTCTTTTAGAATTTTTTAAAATATTAATTTATAATAAATTCAATATCAATCCAAATACCACCAAAATTTCATTTATTAGAATATAATATTATATAAGGTTGTAATATTATAAACCAATATATTTTATAAAAGCTTTGGTATTTTTTTAAACATTATCATTTTGATTAACCCTTAGTTAACCTATTTTAATTTAACTAAGGTAATAAACTTTTAAATATTAAAATGTTTTATTTTTTATTTATTTGATTTAAATTATACCATAAATTATCAATTTATAAAATTTTATACCATATAATAATAATTTTTTATTTTTAAATATGTTTTATAATTTTAAAATAATTTAATAAAAAATTATTTTGATAAAATGACATTAGTGTCAATTTTTACACTATTCAGTATTTTTTTTAAAAAATATAAAAAAACATGATATATTATAAAAAAAACTATTAAATAATCCCTAACATGTCAAATTCATCCATAAAATTCATTTATGACATTAATTATATCAAATTATATTTATTTTAATATTTTTGATATCATTTGTTTGATATTTCCATTAATTAGACAATTATTACATCATAATTGTATTAGCTTTTATGGTAATCATTTATTTCCTAAAAATTATAAATAAATTAACATGATAAATAAAAACATTTTATCTTTAAAATTACTATTTATAGTTGAATTTATCTTCTGTATAAACCTATATTAAAATTGGTATAGTTATTAAATTATGAGTGTCACATCCTTAACTCTTCTTTAAATAAAATATAATAAATGTCATATTCTCACACAAGTGTATTAAAAAGGGTTATAATTTCGTCCAAAAGATCCTTTTGGTAAAATTAAAAAAATAAAATGAAATTAGGACAAGTTTTAGGATAATTTTATAGTCTTTATAATATTATTTTTACCCATAATTACATGATTTACCCTTAATCGTAGTAATTAAAATATTACTAAATTTTACTATTCATATGCCCAAAAATAAAACAAACCTATTTACATAATTTGGACCCACTGATTAAAAATATGGAATCTATTTTTCAAAATTAAAAACATAGAATTTATAGTAATTAATTGAAAATTAATCCTATTGATGGGGTGAGAAAAGATGTTATTAAAGTTTAAACATGAAAAATATTGAAAAGTTTTTATATTTAAATTCAATGTATAATTGATTCCAATGATCTAAATTGGATTAAATGATAAAAAATAATCTAGTTATACTTTAAAACCATTCAATAATATAATTTAACAATATAAATTATTTTGATGAATTTTTTTTCCAATTAAAATTTATTATTTTTCACTATTCATCAAAACATGAAACATATCAGAAAAATATCAAAAATTTAACCAAAGTAAATTTTTATATCCTATTTTAAAATAATAATTTTATTTTTTTATATAAAAATTGTAAAAGTGTCAAAAAAATTGATTCAAAATTGGTTCACTATTAAAAGTGGGTAAAATTACCTTTAGAAAAATATAGGTTTTTATATATAAAATTGGGTTTGTTCATATCTTATGCCTATAAAATCTATTGAATTAATATAAAAAATATTTGATTGAATATATAACAGATATTTTTTTTATATCATTCAATAATTTTAATTAATTTAATTTATTAGGAAAAAGCGTCTTTGGGAGCATAAAATAAAAATATTTCTTTTTATATTCAATTGGTTTATATTTTTGTTTCTAATTAATTAAAAACTAATGAATTCATATTATATTTTTGTAAAACATATATTTTAATAATTTATTTAATAATATTCATAACCAATAATTTAACAACTTGGTTATATCTTATTATATTAAATAATAACATTTTAATAATACTGTGTTGTTCGGTAAAGCTTGGTATTGCGTAAGCTATCAAAGAAAGGTTCTCTTATATGTAATGCAAGATAACTCAGTGTTGTGTGCATTAAAATCTATAAAATAAATTAAATTAATTTAAAAATAAAAATATTGTAAATTCTTGGGGTGTTGCACCTCATTTATAATAAAGTGAAGGCATGTGAAGTGGGATTGTAACCTCTAAGAAGAAAATACATTACCAATAAATAAAAAGAGTTGACGAACCTTGTAAAAAATGTCATGTCATGTGATTTTATTTTTCACTCTCCATGTCTTGTATAGGTGAGGATTATTTGATATATTGTAATTTTTTTTAAATGGTGTATTTGGGTGCTTATTGATTGTGTTTTATTTTAAAATGATTCTTAGGAATTTGATGATAAAAAATATATTTGAGAAGGGAATTAATATGATGTAAAATATTTTATAATTACTATGAATAATGTTTAAGATTTCTAAAGCTGATTAAACTAATGATATTATTTTGTATCATTGTTTAACAAATGGGATGTGGAAAGTTTTGTTTAGTTACATAAAAAAGGGATGGTTCTTGTAAATTTTATTCATAATTAGGTGGTTATGGTTTGAATTATTATTATATGAGATTGAAATGACACTAATGTTTATTTCACAAATGAATGGGGAAGTTGATATATATTTATATAATAAAATTGGATAAAATGATCTCTAATAAGGGTTGTTAATAATATCATGATTTTGATATATAATGAGACAATTCAATCATGATATGGGGTAAATAAATAAGGATTTAATAATATTATGTGTGCTATAATTTCATAGAAATTAATGGGAAAGTGGGATTTGTGAATAAAAAATGTTTTTTATTGTTAAAGGGATTAAATAGATATTATGTCACTATGAAATACATTTTTTGGAATTATTTAATGATAAAATAATTAATATATTAATGAGTATTGTCCTGGGATTAATATATTGATTTTAAAAGGTTTTTAAATGATCAAATTGTTTTGAAAAGTTATATATTTATTTTTTAAGGGAAATACTGGAGTCTAAGTTATGATATAACCATGGGTTTGGTTATTATTGGAGATAAGACTTATTTTATGCTATGTTGAGAGTATCCATGGGTTTGAAAATGTAATGATTTCAATAACATGAATATTATGATATTTTTTAGATGGTTTACTACTTGATCCATTTTTTGGATATAAAATATCTTAATTGACATTTTGAGCTTCTACTAGCATTTTCTAAAGTAGTTAAACTATAATCCATAAAATTTTGGGAAGTATTTTTTGTTATTTGATGAAATATTATTTCCTATGTTATATTCCTAGCATGAATATCACTATACACACATGTTTCTATTAGTAATCAAGATAAATTTAGGGTCTTTGGTGGTATCCTATTGAAAAATATTTCTTACTCCTATCATATTCATATCATGTGAATGTTCAGTTATAATTTTTTTATGAAGGCATGAGAAAGGAATCTAAATAGTTGAAATTTGTAGTTTAAGATCAATATAATGTTACCATGGAGGATTGTAGAAGTTTATGGGGATTTATTTTAATTTTATTGTTTTTAAATACATGTTTTGGTATATGATTATTTTTTGTCAGATTGTATTACATGTATGATGTCATTGAGAATTACCTTTTAGATTTATTGATGTTTTATTATATCAAATTATTTTGTGCTTATTTCTATATGATTATATATATTTTATTGTGATAAAACATTATAGGGTTAACCACTCCCTAAGTAATACTTATGGATACTTGGTTCCAGTCACCAACCTATAGTGACCAGGGAGTGAACTTGAGGCCATGTTCCATTTTGTCTTAAAATAAAATTTGTATTGAGAGAAATGTTTTATAAAGGGTAGAGAAGTTTTATTTTATATAATTTCAGTATATAGTAAAATTGGAATACATAAGACTATAAATCAGAACATGTTGTAACATCTCGACACCTACTTCTATGTACAATCATTATTTTGATTTTCTCCTCTTGTTTTTATGGCTATTCTTAGTTTTTTTTCTTGTTTGGTACTTTTGATGGGTTGGGGTGTGTTTTTTTTCTTACTTAATAATTTATAAGTATCTTTAGAGTTTCAATCAAGAGTGGACTTAGACCTATATATGGAAAAGCTACAAGTAGTCTGCTGGCTATCTGGTCAGGGCCACTATCTATAAAGTAAAAAGATGACAGTAAGGGATTCATACAAGAATACCATCGGCCAACTAGTGGGATAACTAGTGGTACAAGAATTCATACTAGAATATATTTCCAGCTGATGGTGTCTCCATAATCCCATGAATTCTTGTTGGCACTACTGGCCAGCCAGTGGTGTCTATAGAATCCCAGAAATTTTACCAAGTACCACCGGCTAGCTGGTGAAATCTAGTGGCTAGCAAGTGACACCGATCTGAGTGAGTAATAGTTGGGAAGTACCGTAATTATTTTTTTAGAAAACACAATTTTATTTCCTTAATATCCTCCCTCAAACCCCATTCTAACCATATAACTTTGGAGACTATCTTGAGGTGATTTTGGACTTTTCAACCTTAAATCTTTATAGTTTAAAGTACTAATTAAATCATTTAATCTCTTTTAGTAAGTGCTGTATTGTTTGGATTATGAATTCTCCTTTACTCAATTCTCTCCTTCTTCAAGATAAGTGGATACTTGTGTAGTTTATGTATCTAGATCTTGATTTATAAATTGTATTTCTAGGATTTTCTCTTGGTTGATTCTATCCCTTTATATCCCTCTAATAATGGATTCCTTTTTGGGTGTTGACAACATTATGATTGAGATGGGTGGTTTTATAATGTAATTAAAATCAATTTAAATAGTTTCTTCTTTATTTTTTTCCAATAAAGTGTTGATTTTCATAAAATGGATTTTAAATTAATGAATGGTTTGATTAAATACTTTGATGATGTTTATTTAGAAATAAATGCATTTTTTTTATTATTTTGAAATTAAATAAATCATTTTGAAAGGCATAAGTTTTGATTAAAACTATCGGATGGTGTTTTTTGAAATTAAATTTCATGTTTGAAAAATGATTTGGGGATTCTTGAATGATGATTGATGAAACTTATTTGAGACAAGAAATTTTATAATTGATTGATTTACTTGAATCACATGGGATCCTAGGTAGTTAGGTGGGAAATACAAGAAAATAACTCTAAACATGTATTATCTCAACCTATCCATGTATTTATTATGAAAACGATACTAAAATTGACGAGGTAAGGGAGTTCATTCATTTGGGTGGACTTATATTCTCCTTAGGCCTGAGATTTAGAGATGTGTGTACACCTAGATTCATATTCCATTGAGATGTGTGAGGATCCTAGATCTTGGATATAACTAATACAAGGCCATATAACTATTGTTCCATGATTGAAATTTATTTATAAATTCCAGTGTTTATTAATGATTTATTCATGACTATTTGATAGAAATTCATATTCATGATAGTTTATTCTTTACATTGAAATGAATTTAAAATCATGCTTTATTTTAAACTATGTAAAGATTACCATGCCATGTTTTATTTAAAATTAAGTATTTTTGGATTATTTGATATGGTTTTATTATGGAATACTTGGTTAAGATCCTATTGGGATAGTGTTGCTCACACCCTAGATGTGCCTTTGGGCATATGTAAAAAATCTTTTTCCTAGACCAAGAAATGGTAAATCACCATTTGAAGGTAGTGGGTGTTCTTGATAGAAGAACATTAGAAGTTGATGGTGATAGGTGGGATATGTGATCCACCTATTGTGATGGGATCTTGATGTTGATGTCATATTATATTTATATACCTGTCTACCTTGTAGATTTTTTCACTTGATGAATCTATAGAAATACCAACTATTTATGCATTATTATACATTGATTTCAGTTTTTTTGTAATTATTATGGTGAATTAATTCCTTCTTGATCATTTCATAGTTTTCAAGAACTTGTCACCAACCCGTGGGGATTGGGAACTCCCTTCGGGCCATTTTAGAATTGATTTGGGTTCCGGTTTGCTGAGTTACCTAGGATGGTTCATGAAAAATTGGCATCAAAGGGAGGTGTGGTCTCTTATTGGCTATCAGTATTCAATTGGTATGTCTTAGTAGATTGGAGAAAAGTTTTTTTGGAATTGATGGGAATATTATGATGTAGTTCATGGCTATCTCTCATCATAAAAAGCCTCATGTTACAGGGGTTGTTGGGAAAAAGTGCTTTGGATGAATTTTATTGATCTAATTCTATACTTTTTCTAAACTTTGATTTGAAATTTGTGTTCCTAAGTTGAATTATGACTGGTATAGTTGATGTTACCATTTATCTTAACTAGTGTTTCCTTATTATATATTGATATTGTGTAGTATCATTCCCCCAAGAATACGCCTGATTAGGCTTCAAGAGGGATCTAATAATGAACCACAATAAGTGAACCCTCCATTTGACTAGAATCCTGTATAGGTAGTGGTGTGTGTATTAAAATCTTTGGGATAAAGAGCCATACCTATTCTCATTTAGTCTACATAGGTGGAACCATGAAGGGATGAAAACAAATATCGTTCCCTTCATTAGAAACCAAAATATTTGTAAGGAACGAATGATCCTCAATATCCAAAGGATTGGTTGGGAAGGATTGAGTGACTATTTGAGTTCTTGGAGACACTAAACTCCATTAAGTTAAAATGTTCCATCTTTAAACTTGAAGGACCTATTAGGATATAATGGGATGATATAGTTCCAGAAAAGAAAAGCGAGGGCTTGGATTTTAAATACTTTTAAGTATATTTTTATAGAGTAATTCTATCCAGAGTTGATGTTTTTGGATAATTTAGTGAAATTTCTTATCCTTCACCAAGATTATTGGATAGTGACTTAGTATGAAAATAATTTTTCTAAACTTCCTTAGTTTTCACCTAAGGTGGGTTTTGAATGAGAAACTAAAGGCTCAGAGGTTTTAGATGGTTCTTTGATTTGATATTAGATCTCAGGTATTTATATTGAAGATTAAATCTTATGTTGATGTTATGAATTGAAATCTGATGGATAAAATTGACTTAGATAATAATTTAGGGTTGATTAAAGTTCTTATAACTCTTAGTGGCATCTTTAGTGTTTCTTTAAAGGGAAGAGAAAGCGGAATGATTCATGTGGTGCAAACAATAGTGGTGGTCCTCAACACCAGACTTCCTCAATATCTATCATAGTGTCTGGTAAGGGCCCACTAATTTTTTTCAATAAGGAAATGTGGGGTATTAAAATAATGATGACATGGTGGCATTGAATATTTTTAAATCATGTGTATGATTAGTTCACTTGAAGAGGGTTTTCCATGTTTTTACTATTCTATGTAGTGGTATGGGATCATCACCACTAAGAGGATCTATAGTACAGTCAAATATTCAAGAACTATGTGGTTATTTTTACATGCATAAAGAATAAAGAAACTTTATATAGTAGATAAGTCTTCAGTGGGAACTGATGTGGGTCCTATAATAGTGAGAGGTACCATTACTGTCACTTCATATTTTGTTACTACTTTGCTTGATACTAATTCTTCTCATTCTTTTGTATCAACCCACACTTTATATCTACTGAATCTTCCAACTGAGCTCATACCTTATGTGAGAAATTGTGACACCTATTAGGACAAATAGAGAGTAGGATTTTTAATTCCCCTTTTGTAATTTCTCTTTATCATAGATTGAACTCATATGGAACCTTTTTCTTCTTGAAATAAAAAATCTATATGTTATTCTCAGAATGGACTGGTTGGTTTCTCATAAAGCTTGGATTGAATGTTATCATAAGTAGGTGTCCTTTACTTCCCTCAATGAAGTTTACAATGTTTTTTAGGGAGAACGATACCCTAGGGATAGCTGTTTCAGACCTCCTATTTCAGATCTGAAAATGATTATATCTTTGTGTGCTGTTGAATATGGGTAGGAAGACTCCTATAGTGAACTTCCTCTAATAACAGATGAATTTATAGAAGTTTTTCTTTCATAATTTTCTGGTTTTCCACCAGAGAGAGGTGGGGTTTTATATTTACTTTGTGATAGGTACCCATCCTATCTTTACTACCACTTACCACATGATACCCATTGAACTAAAGAAATTAAAGAATCAGTTGAATGGCTTAATTTATAAAGGATTTATTCGACCAAGTGTGTCAAATTGAGAAACACCAGTGTTCTTCCCCAAGAAGGTTGATGGAACCCTTCACTTGCGTATTTATTACCAAAATCTTAATTATATTACAATCAAGAACAATTATCTATTTACCTTTATTGATGATTTTTTTGATTAGCTAAAAGTATAAAGGTTGTTCTCTAAGATAGATCTTTGGTCTGGTTATTACCATCTTAGGATCAAGGAATCTAATATCCTAAATAATGATTTCAAGAGAAGTTATGGCCACTATGAGTATCTTCTTATGTCATTTGGTATAACCAATGCTCCTTATATGTTTATAACACTGATGAATAGGATTTTCTACTATTATGTCAACTCTTTAATAGTGTTATTTGTGGATGAAATATTAGTTTATTATAAAACCAAGGAGGATCATGTTCTATTTGTGAAAAGTTTTGTATATCTTGAGAAATCACTAAATTTATTCCAATCTATCAAAGTGTTGATTCAAGATTTGGTAAGTGATGTTATTGGGGTATGTAGTCTCAGAACATGGTATCTTAGTTGATCCTAAAAAGTGAAAGTTATAATGTATTGGGAAGAACTGTGAAATGTATTTATGATTCAGAGCTTCTTGGTCTTATCAAGGTATTATCACTGGTTCATTAAATATTTTTCCAAGATATATTCTCTATTTTTTTCTCTAACTTGAAAATAAGTGAAGTTCATTAGGTATTTGAAATACCAAACATCCTTTTATGAGTTGAATCAATATTTTAATTCTACTCTAGTGGTGACTCATCTAGATGTTGGTTAGGTATATGTGATCTTTTGTGATGCTTCAAGTTTGATTTTGGGATGTGTTATCATGCAAGGTGATCATGTGGTGGCCTATGGTTCTTGACAAGTTTTTACTCATGAGAAGAACTATCCCACACATGATCCTGAAATCATAGATATGATGCATGCTATTAAGAGTTGGTGACATTACCTTTTTGTATAAATATTTACCGTTTACTTCAATCACACGATATTGAGTTATATGTTATCACAATATATTTTAATCTCCATCAGAGGTGATGGGTGGAGTACCTATAATCTTTTGAATTTTACATTTTCTACACCCATGGAAAGTGGATTATTGTTACTGATGCACTGAACAGGAATTTTATATCTCAAGATATGAAGGATTCATCATAGGAGTGGTATATCATATTATTCTTTTCTCACATGAATTTGAGAGTTTGAGAGGATAAGATCGAGGTTTTTTTTAGAAAGTGTTTAGTACAAATACTCTCTTCTTGAGTTGATCCCCTATAAATAGAATCTTTATGAAGAGTTCTAAGTCATTGGGAATTCTTTATATTGTGTGGATACCATTGGTGAATGGTCACTATCTTCACAGGGCATCATTTTATTTAGGTAATGTTTTTTCATTTCTTTTCCTATGAGGAAGGATGTAATGGGGTATTTTAATTTTTCCTAGTGGAAGGTACTACCAATCATAATGAAGATGTTTTATGATAAGAGGCAATGATTTTGGTGGAAATATATGAAATAGAATGTTATAGATTTTATTTCCTGTTGTTATACCTATTATCATATTGAGGGAGAGCATCAGAATCCTTCAGATTTTCTTCAACCCCTTCCAATACCAACTTAGAAGTGGGATGAGATATTGATGGACATTGTGGTTGGGTTTCCATGTAATCCTCAAGGGAATAATGTTATTTGGGTGGTGATTGAATGATTGAACAAATCAACTAACTTTATTCCTATTGGTGATACCACTAATGTTTAGGATCTAGGAAATCTATATTTGTGAGAGATTATCATATCTTATAGAGTTCTATAGTCCGTTGTTTCCCATAGGGATCCCTGATTCATATTTTTTTTGGCGAGGTCTCCCAGAAGTGATGGAATCCCAATTAAAGTAGATCATGGAATACCATTATTATATAGATAGTCAGATAAAACAGGCTATACATATTCTATAATATATGATTCGTTCTTGTGTTTTTTAATTTAAAGGGGCAAGGTATTAGCATTTGGGTATAGTTTATTTTTGCATTAAAAATATCTACCAATAATTCATTAAAATGGAACCATTTTAGTGATTATATGTCAGGACTTGTAAATATATTATTTGTTTGTTGGAGGTTGGTGAAGCTTCCCTAGTGAGACATAACTTAGTCTAAGAGACAATGGTAAAGATACAAATGATTCAAATGAGGTTGGTGATGTTGAAGATCCAATATAAATCATATGTGGATCATTTTTTATATCCTTTTTAGTTCTTAGTTGATGAATAGGTTTTATTGAAAGTCTCACCATGACTAGGTCACCGATGGCTTGAAAAATAATGGAATATGGCACCGAGATACATGGTACCATTTGAGGTTGTCGAACGGATTGGGAAGGTAGAATACCATTTGGACTTGGCATCTCAATTGACTTCCATCTATAATATGGTTCATGTATCAGAACTTAAGAAATATCTTTCAGACCCATCTCATGTTTTTTAATTAGAGGGAACTTTATATGAAACCTCATATGAAAATGAATGAGAATATGGTTCAATTTTTTTTCTCAAATGAAGGTTCATTATGGGAAGTCTATCCCTTTAGTTTTAGTGTTATTTTAGTATGGTTCTAATTTTCATAAGATGTGGGAATGTGTAGTGATGATGAGATAGAAGTGGCCTCATATTTTTGTGGACCAGTCTTCTCAGTAAGGATTTCTTAGGGAATAACACATTTATAGTTGAGTGAATTTTAACATCTAGACACCTACATTCATGTATGATCTTTTTTTCTTTTATTATCTTGTTTTTCATGGTGATTATTGGTTATTTCTTCTTGTTTCAGTTTTTCAAGTTGTTGGGGGTGTGTTTTGATTCTTATTTGAGAGGTCAAGGGATATCCCTAAAGTTTGAATTGAGAGTGGACTTAGACATATTGCTATAAAATCTATAGTTAGTTTACTATATCATTGGTAAGGACCATATGTTAACAAGTATAAAGTTGGCAGTAGGGTATTTATACATGAATCCCATTGTCTAGCCGATGGAATCCCACTAGTCAGCCGGTAGGATGTCCAGTGGTGTTAGAATCCTACCTAGAATCACCGGCCAATTGTTGGTGTCTCCAGAAGACCATGAATTTTTCCTAGAACCATCGACTAGCTGTTGATATCGATCAGGGTGAGTAATGATTGGGAAATATAATAATTTTCCCCCAAAGCATCCATTTTTTATTTAATATCTTCTATCAAACCCCATTTGACCCATATGAATTTGGAGACTCTCTTGAGGTGATTTTTCCCTTATAAGCTTGAATCTTAATGGATCAATGTGTGGATTTAATCATTGAATCTTTTTCAGTAAGTTATGTCTTGATTGGATTATGAATTCTCCTTTCCACATCGCTTTCCTTCTTTAAGAGTGGTGGATCCTTGTGTCATTTCTGAATCTAGATCTTGATTAGTGGATTTTGTTTCTATGATTCTATCTTGGTTAATTCTATTCATTTATCTCTCTTTGATTATGGATTCCTTGTTGGGTGTTGATGATACCGTGATTGAGGTGGGTGGTTTCATAATGTAATTACAATCACTATAAACTATTGTTTCTTGCTTGATTTTAAATGAATTTCTAATTTATTCCAAAATAATGAATTGAGGTATTTTATAAATTTTTTAAAATATAATGGTGTGTGTTGAACCTCTTTGATTATGGATTTTCAAATAAAGTGTTGATTTCTAGAAAATTTATTTGAAATGAATAAATGATTTTATGAAAGGCTTTGATGACATTTCTTGATAAATGAAGGCATGGAATGTTTTATGATTTTGAAATGAAATGAATTTTTTTTAAGGCATGAGTTTTGATGAAACCCATATGATGTTGGTTTTTTAATGAAATAACATGTTTGAAACTTTATTTGGGGCTTCTTGAATATTGATTGATGAAATTGATTTGAGATGAACAATTTTATCCTTGATTGATTTACTTGAAGTACATGGGAGTCTGGTTAGTTAGGTGGGTATTAAAGGAAAAGCATGCTGGGAATGTATTAGCTCTTCTTTGACATGTATTGATGATGAAAATGATGATAAAATTAATGAGCACAAGGAGTTAATTCATTAGGGTGGACTCTTATTCCCTCTAGGTCTGAGATCTAGGGATTTGTGTATACTTGGATCCATATTTAACTGAGATGTGTAAGGATACTTGAGCCTATATCTAACTAATCCCAAGTCATATAACCATGGTTCTATTATTGAAAATGGTTTATACATGTTGGTGTTTATGAAATGATTTATTAATGCCTATTTGATAGAAATTTTTATTCATGCTTGTTTATTCTTTCCATTGAAAATCATTTTTTATTATGAACTATAGAAATATTATCATTCCATGTTTTATTTAAAATTAATATTTTTTGTATTATTTAGTATGGACTGCTTATGTAATACTTGGGTGAGATCCCACTAGGCTAGTGTTTCTCATACCCAACACATACCTTTGGGTGTATGAAAAATTTCTTTTGCTAGGACTTGGAAAAGGGAATGCACACTTGAAGGTAGTGTATGTTCTTAATAGTGTAACCTTAGAAGTTGGTGGTGACAGGTGGGGTATGTGATTCACTTGTTGCATGAATATATTGATTTTTATTTCATCTTTAGTTTATGTAATTATATACCTTTTTGAGTTTTCACTTGATGACTGTATTGGTATACATATTGTTTATGGATTATTATCCACTACTTTTATTTTTTTGGTAATTCCTATGGTGAATTTTTTTCTTCTCAATCATTTCTTGATGCCCAGGAACTTGTTAATAGCCTGTGGAGGCTGAGAACACCATTTGGTCCATGTCAAACTAATTTGGGTTCTAGTTTACTGGGTTACCTAGGTTAGTTCATGAAACATGTTGTGAAATTTATGTGTTTATGCCAAGCCAAAAAACCATAGTAGAAATCCAAGTCAACATTAAAGTGTAGGATTGAGTTTATTAAATTTAATGAGTTATTATTTGGTGATTTAAAAATAAATTATTTTTCAAGGGTTATTAAATTCATCTATATTGAGGGTGAATAATGGAGTTCTCATGCATTATTTTGGTACTGAGAGATATTACATATGTGTGTAAAATTGTGAATATGATTGATTTGAAATTGGTTTTGAGAAATATATTTGTTGTTAAATGACTTAATTTTTAATGAACTAGTCAGTGTTCACATGAAGTTGTTATAAATAATTAATTTATTTAACTATAATTAGTGTGCTTTTTTGGCGATATAGTGTGATTATTTTGTGATGATTAATTACTATGTATTAACAAGTTAAGAGTTAATTATTAAAATTTAATTGATATGTGTTGAATTAGTCATAAGATATGATGATAATAGAAAATTAATAAAATGGTTTAAAGAAGGATTTTAATGTGGTTTCCTTATGCCCTTATTTCTTTCAATAAATAGGGATGATAATGATGGTAAACTTTTGACATGTGATGTATTGAATAAGAAATCAAGGAATATTTTGATACAAGCATGATATTGGAAATTGGAAAGGTATTTTATTTATGATTTTTTCTTGATTGATTGATCGATTCATTGATTTTGTTAATTATAATGGTAATGTTTAAAATAGGTAGAAACATGATAATGTTTGGGTTCATATAGTGAAAATGAATAAAATATTCATTGGTCATTAAAATTATTATTGTTTGATTTGTGATTTAAATTTTAAAAAATGATAAATAGAAAATGATAAAAAAATAAAAGTGAAACTAAAATAATTTTAGTATGAATTAATGGAAAATATTTCTTAAATGATTCAGGATTAATTGGTTGAAAGCATTTTTATGGTATGATTTTAAATTAAAGTAGTTTTTTTAAATCATTTTGGAACTATTTGGTTCTTTTAATTGAGTTTATATTTTAAAATTTTTATTCACTACTCCAAAATTATAGTTTAGAGGTGATTTTTTAGTGGAGTTTTAGGAAACCATATTCATATAAAATTTAAATATTTTAGCCACAGTTTTTTAAAAACTTCCGCAAAATATTTGCAGATTTTTTTTAAAGCTAGTTTTCCCTCCCTAGAATTAATTTCACCTAATTCCATACTTATCCCCACTTTTAACCACCCCCAATACATATCTTATGTCCTCACCTCCCCTAATCCCTCAATATTAAGACCTCACCACTGAGTCATTGAGTCCACACTGCTGAACCGCCAAGCCCCCACCACCAAGCCATTAAGCCCTCATAGTTGAGTCGTTAAGCCCTTATCCTGGAGCTGCCTAACCCTCTCCATCGCTACTATCTCCCTTACCCTTGACCTCATGGTGTCCCTTTCTCCCCTTTCCTTCTTCGTTTCCCTATCCCCTACCATTTTTCCACTTCATTAACCCACCTTACCCCTATCATCTCATCAGTCAGGGTTGATTTTTATAATATCTCTATTTGAGTTTTATATTGTTACTTTCAAGGCACTTTTTTTATTTATTATACAATTTCAATTACTTATTGAAAAACTATAATGATGTTTTATTCCATTAATTGTTGATATCATAGAATAATGTATAAAAATTAAAGGTAGTTTTTATCAAAAACTAGCTTGATTTTATAATTACACTATATTGGGGATTTGTTATTATTTTATATGAAAATTGTTTTATTTCATAATAAAAAATATAGTCTTAGAACATTAAAAAAATATAGTCTTAGATAATTCAAAATCATATTAACCCATACTAATCTCAATAGGTATTATACAAACCACACAAAATAGAGGCTCAAAAAATTCAAAAAATAGCCCAAAAAAACACTTGAGTATAGATAGTAAGGCTATTGAATTATTGAGTAATTTTTTAATGTAATACTTTCATGTAAATGTGTAATTTTATCATTCAACATGATTATATAAAAGTTTTAATTTTGTGATGGATCATATAAAACCAAATTAAAATATATGAAAAATGATGTTGTTCAAAAACAAAATCAAATTAATCAGCATCAAGGATTAAATTTTAAAAATATAAAACACAAAATAATGACTTAAAATTTATAAAATAGTAATAAATTATTATAAAGATAATTTAAAATAAAATAAAATAATTTTATATGATTTTATTCATATAAACAGGGTGGCTATGCCATATATGTCAACATTTATTTTCATCTTCAACAGTAAACAAACAATAATTTTTTATATTGTTGATTTCGAATAAATTAGAAATTTCTCTTTAAATGGAATAATATTTTTTATGAGTTTTAATTTTATTTAACTAAGTGTATGCACTTGTGATATTTGGATAAAAGATGGATCACATTACTGAGGAACACACCCTAGTATGCTAAGGGTTTAGAGGAGTTTTTAGATTTTATAATTTCCAAATGATCCATTGATGGGACAATAAGATGTCCATGCCCTAAATGTAAATTTAGAAGATGGTTAAAGATATGTAAATTTTATGAACACTTGATATTGAAGAAATTACCTACTCAATATTTGTGTTAGATTTGCCATGGATAATCAAATGTTACATAAAGTTTGAGCACTGATGTTGGTCAATAGAATGAGCTCCCAACTTCATCAACAATGGAAAATGAAATTCATAACCTTGTAAATGATTATTTTTGAATTTTAGGGCAACATCATAAGCATCAAAACATATCAGTACAACTAGTTGAGGGTGATACAAATAGTAACTTGAAAAATGATGTTTTTAGGACTATAGGTCAACCAAATCAAGATTGTAACATATCACTGGATCCTCTTATTTATGTTATGGAGACTAATGTAATTGATAACTTCACTGATAATACAAATGAATTTCATGATTTTGTTGATGATGGTAATCAAGTTTTGTATAGTGGATGTCAAAAATATTCAAAAATTTATTTTCTACCTAAGTTTTACTATATCAAATTCCTATGAGGAATTAAAAATAAGGTGATGTCCATGATATTATAATTATTGTGTGATGAATTTCCTAAAGTTAATACCCCTAAGTTTTTTGTGATGTCAAAAAAAGTTGTTAACAATCATGGTCTGAATTATAAAAATGTATGTTTGTCCCAATGATTATATACTTTATTGGGGAGAGGATTAAAGTATACAAGAAAAAAAATGTTCATCTTCTAGATGGAAGTTAATGGGTAATGTTGGAAGTCTAAATCAACATACTAATATGAAGAATAAGAAAAAAAAAAATAACACACATGTAAAGGTTTTGCGTTACTTACCTTTAAAACCTTGATTTCAAATATTATTTATGACATCGAAAATCATTGATTACATGAAGTGGAATTCTATAGATAATGACAATGATGGATTAATGTGACATCCAAGAGATTCAAAATCAGGGAATACATTTTATTCATTAAATTTATATTTCTCATCTAATCCTAGAAATGTGCGATTGGGATTATTTGTTGAAGGATTCAACCCATTCAGGACTTTGAGTATCAGTTATAGTATTTCGATGATTATTTTGATCCCTTATAATCCACCTATATGGATGTGTATGCAAAAAATGTCCTTTATCTTTTTGATGATTATTTATGGGAAAAAAATTCTTGAAAATGACATTGATGTATACTTTCAGGATCTAATTGAAGAATTGCAGGAGTTATAGAGCAATGATGTTGAGACGTATGATGCATCTTCTAGTACAATGTTCAAAATGCACAATTCTCTAATGTGGACCATTAGTGAATTCCTTGGACTTGGGAATTTATCTGGTTGAAACACTTACAAAATTTTGGATTGTCTTATTTGTAACTTTGATTTTTAGCTTGAATAAATACATTTCACTAAAAATGGTGCTTCTTATTTCATCGTATATTTCTCAATGCATCTCATAGATATTGGATGAACAAGTCAAAATTAAATGGATCTATCACAACTGAAAAAATATTATTTATCAAAATTTATTTATGATAGGACCCTGTTGTAAGTAGATATTTGTGATGAGGTCCCATCGCAAATAACCCGTCGTTGAAAACGGCGTCGCAAAATATAATTTTTTGCGACCATCACAAAAACTATCTTTTGTGATGGGTAGCCTTCCCATCATAAATAGTTTTTTCAACCAGTAACTATTTTTAATGGGTCACTAGTCTCTTCACAAATGATTATTTATGATGGGTCATAGAACCATCACAAATAAGTTTAAAATAAATAAATAATAATAAAAATAAAATATCAAAATAATTTTTAAAATTTTAAACATCTAAAATAATAAAAATATTACATAAAATATTTTCATTTAAATTTTAACATAATAAATATTTTCATAATGTATCCATCAATGTGGAGGGGGAGGGGGAGGGTCATCTGGAAGAGGAGGGGGGAGGGAACTCCATCCTTAAACCCTTAATTAGCCACCTCATGTACTCATTCTGCTACTCCTACCATCATCGTATCTCCTCCTTTTGCTTCCAGTGCTATAGACAGAGCTCATCCTACTCCCTAAGCATGGCCTAAATAACCTCACTTTGAGCTTGTATCTACTCCTCATACTATGATATCAGTGATGATGACTCTCCACGAGCTCCCCTCAAGCAGTACATCAACCATGTAGCAATACCATAAAAGCTTCCACACATCAGTCGAGAACCGATACCAACCACTCAGCCCTTCTCAAAATCACACTATGTCACCCACATCTATGCTACATCATCGAATCCTGCCACACCAGTTGTATGACTCTTTGCCTCAGCCTAAATCTCATCATGTTTCTGAGAAGTTGCAGGCTCACATGACTCCTTCAATTGAAATTTGAAATTAAAATAATTAAAATATTATTTTCAGTTAATTTTTAAACTCAAAAACATTATACTGAACACAATATGACGCTGGAGACCACCTACAATCTATCCATTGAAAGGATCATTGTACATCCTATTATAAATGTAGAACTCCATAATATCAGGATGTTTAACGTATTATATGAATATAAAATAAATAATTTTCTTTTAAATTTATATAAATTATTTAAAAAAGTACTTATATATGTCGTCGATGTATACTAAATGTATGACTACCTGTACAATACATCACCTCATGCCTCTCCTAGTTCTTCTAACCCAATTTATCACTAATTTTTACTAATTTATAATAACTATCAAACGTACTCTATCATCTTCTCATGCTCATTCCATTGATGCATCTCCTCCTTCTATCATTGTTCCTACCTTCAATGCATCACATCCTGCCTGCCCTGGTTCTAGTGATCTAATGATAAATTTGGACATGGTTGGAATTAATTGATCATTTATAGTCACATGAATATTTTAAATTCCATGATTTAAAAAAATGCATAAATTATAGATTTTACAATATTCAGGTGATGAATCCAATTTATGCCAATCATGTCCAAATTTTTTCATTGCACAAATTTATGCCAACCATGTCCCATCATCGACGTATCTCCTTCCACTGTTGTTACTGATATCATTGACATGCCACATTCTACCTGCCCTGGTTTTGATGACCTAATGACAAATTTTGACATGGTTGGCAAAAATTGGTCATTTCTAATCACCGGAAGATTTAAAATTCTATGATTTATTAAAAAGGTGTAAATCATAGATTTTACAATATTCAGGTGATGAAACCAATTTATTCTAACCATTTACAATTTTTTTCATTACACCAATTTATGCCAACCATGTCATGTCATTGAAACATCTCCTCCTCCTACTACTACTGCTAAAACCAACGTGTCATATCATTCCTACCCTAGTTCTCGTGACCTAATAACAAATTCAGACATAGTTGGCACAAATTGGTCATTTCTAATCACCTGAAGGTTGGAAATTCTATGATTTACTAAAAAGATGTAAATAATAGATTTTATAATATTCAGGTGATGAAACCAATTTATTCCAACCATGTACAAATTTTTCATTGCACCAATTTATGCCAACCATTTCCAAAATTTTTATTTCTCATCACCTATAAATTAACACCCTATTTCATTTTTATTTTTTTATTAATTTATACTAAAATCCTATATATTACTAAGTGCCACTAATTACCACTAATTATTACTAAGTACCACTAATTACCTCTTTTTATTAATAATTATTACCAATAACTAGTAATTATTACTAATTACTAATAATTTTTACTTAATTATAGTGATTTACAAATAATTATACCCACTTTTTATTAATTAACATTAATTTTTAATAATTATAGTGATTAATCATTAATTTTTAATAATTGCAGATATTTTTTACTAATTAACATTAATTATTACTAATTATAGCGACTTAATGTTCATTTTTACCAAATTTTACTAATTACAGATAATTTTTACTAATTTTTAATAATTAATGATAATTTGTAATAATTAAAGTGATTTAACAATATTTTTTAATAATTAGCGCCAATATTTAATAATTATAGTGATTTACCATAAATTTTTACTAATTATTGCTAATTATTACTAATTATACTGGTTTTGCCACTACTTTTAACTAATTTTTACTAATTTTTAGTTATTACTAATAATTTTTTCTAATTGTCGCCTTTTTTTACTAATTTTGAGTCATTACCACTAATTTACAATTAGCACTGTAATTTATCCCTATTTTTTACTAATTACCGTTAATTTTTACTATTTATAGTGATTTATTAATAATTATTACTAATTATTCATAATTATTACTAATTTTTACTAATTATTAAAAATTATTACTAATTTTTGTTAGTTTATAACAATTTATGATTATTTTTTACTAATTACCACTAATTTTTACTAATTACCACTAATCTTTACTAGTTACCAATATTTTTTAAAAATTACCACTAATTATTACCATTTTTCAGTTTATAACAATTTATTACTAATTTTTTCTAATTACCACTAATTATTACTAATTACCACTAATTATTACTAATTACTACTAATTATTACTAATTACCTCTGATTATTTCTAATTACCACGGATTATTACTAATTATCACTGATTATTTGTAATTACCACTAATTATTACTAATTACAACTAATTTTTACTAATTATTACTTATTTTTAATAATTTCTACTAATTATTACTAATTACCATTAATTATTACTAATTAAAACAAATTATTACTAATTACCACTAATTATTACTAATTACCACTAATTTTTACTAATTACCACTATTTTTTTACTAATTACCACTAATTATAACTAATTAACACTAATTATTACTAATTACCACTAATTTTTACTAATTATTACTAATTATTACTAATTATTACTATTTTTACTAATTATTACTATTTTTTACTAATTACCACTGTTTTTTATTAGTTTATAACAATTTATTACTAATTTTTACAATTTATTAGTAATTATTACTAATTATCGCTAATTATAACTAATTACTTCTAATTATTACTAATTACCACTAATTTTTAGTAATCACCACCAATTTTTACCAATTTTTATTAGTTTATAATAATTTATTACTATTTTTTACTAATTACCATTATTTTTTATTAATTAATACAAATTATTACTAATTACCACTAATTATTACTAATTACCACTAATTAATACTAATTACCCCTAATTATTACTAATTACCACTAATTATTACTAATTACCATTAATTATTACTAATTACCACTAATTATATCTAATTACCACTAATTATTTCTAATTACCACTAATTATTACTAATTTTTATTAATTATTACTAATTATTACTAATTTTTAATAATTCTTACTAATTACCACTAAATTTTATTAGTATATAACAATTTATTACTAATTTTTACAATTTATTAGTAATTTTTACAAATTACCACTAATTATTACTAATTACCACTAATTAATACTAATTATAAGTAATTATTACTAATTACCACTAATAATTACTAATTACCAATAATCATTACTAATTATCACTAATTTTTACTATTTTTTATTAGTTTATAGAAATTCATTACTAATTTTTACTAATTACCACTAATTATTACTAATTATCACTAATTATAACGTTTTTTTTCTAATTATTACAATTATTTCTAAGTTTTACCAATTTTTAAAAAATTTTACTAGATTTTACTAATTTTTACTAATTACTGGTAATTTTTACTAATTACCGCCCATTATTACTAATTACTGCTAATTATTAGTAATTAGTGATAATTATTAGTAATTATAGCTAATTATTACTAATTACTGATAATGAGAATAAATTATTGCAAATTAAAACTATTTACCATTAATTAAAAACATTACTACCAATTAAAAACAAATATTTCTAAAGATAATTAATGTAAAATAAAACTAATAATTCTAATTAAATATAATTAATGCTAATTAATAATAATTATTACTAATTTAAAATAAAATTAAATAGATAAAAAATAAAAACATTAAATAAATACCTTAAAACCAAATATTTCAATGGATGCAAAGCTAGAAAGTTGCTCCCCTGTATAGTTTAAAACTTTGAAAAGTTTAAACAGAAGAATAAGAGAGAATAGAAGGAGAGATGAGTTCAGAGAAGAATGGAATGAAAAAATTAGGGGGGGGGGTATATAGGTTAGATCATTTGGGACGAAAGTATTTGCGATGAGATTCCCATCGCAAATAGTACCAATCTTATTAATTACGGTGATGGTAAAAAAGAGTATTTGGGACGGGGCCCATCCCAAATACACTCGGTGGACATTTTATTTGTGATGTGAGAAAATCCTGTCACAAATAACTTAAAATGATGGAAAGTATTTGTGATGGGTCCCATCGCAAATGCTTTTTGACTGACTCTTTATTTGTGATAGGAGTAAACTCCCATCACAAATAACAAGAAAAACAGGATGGTATTTGTAACGGGGATATATCATCATCGCAAATAGTATTCCCATGGTTTGCATACAACGCTCGCCAAAGGTATTTACAATGGGAAGATATTCACATCAAAAATACACTTTTTATTCAACTATTTGCGATGGGATAAGATTCTAATAAAAAATAGTCTTTGTAGATGGACTATTTGCGATAGGTGGATCACCCGTCACAAAAGGCTGTTTTTCCCATATTGTATTGATTGTAGACCACCTATGAAGTTTTTGATAGGTTCTGAAATATTGGCAAAACTAGTAAATATTGAAAGATAATTTGAAAAGTTGCATCATTTGAATGATAGTGGAAATGGGTTTGAAGTGCATCATCAGTTGAAATTAGAACATAACAATAGAAGAAAAAAAAGCATATTCTTCAAACTTATGTATTGGTAATTTAATTTTTTGCATTCTAATCTTGATGTTATGCATATTGAGAAGAAATTTTATAACAATTTGATCTTCATATCACTTAATGAGCTTGGAAAATCAAAGGACCATCTCAATGCTCAAAAGGACTTATAAACAATGAATATAAATTGCGATATATGGCCAGATGAGAATGGAAAGTATTCTCCAACAATTTTTTTGTAATGAAAAATAGGAATAAAGATATATTCCTTTGAATTTTAAAACACGTGAATGTATCTTATATGTATTCAAGTAACATCTCATGGTGTGTCGACGTAAAGCATCATAGGTTACATGGATTGAAAAGTCATGATTCACATATTCTATTATGGCTGTTACTACCATTGATATTATGTACATTGTTACATGAAAAGGTTAATATACTTGTACTCCAATTCTACACATTCTTCATAAACATATGTGAGAAATATCTACAACCATATGATCTTTACTAGCTTTTGGATATATTTTTTCTGACACTTTATACAATGGGGATGATCTTTCCTATGATATTTTTTACTGTCATGATTCATTTAACTATTCATTTGGTTGAGGAAACTCAATTAGAAGGCCTCATATATTATCAATGGATGCATCCAATTGAGAGGTACTTTATTTATATGTTTTCATCTTAAATAAATCATTCTTGACACTTCATTAAATAAGTAACTATGTTTTATTTATTTTATTTCACAGATAACTTGGTCATTTAAAATTAGTCATAAAAAATAAATCTCAGCATGAAGGCTCTATTTTTGAAGGCTATTTAATATAGGAGTGTCTTACCTTTTTTTCTAGATACTTGGATGATATTGAGATAATATTCAATCAATTTGGTTGTGTTGACAACATATCAACTCAATCTCAACTACACAAAAAATACAAAATATTTCCTACCATTGGTCGATTAGTTGGGAGGATCTCAAATATTACATTGATAGAAATGGAATTATTACAAGCACATAGATATGTACCACTAAATAGTAAATTTATAGATTCATTTATTGAAGATCTTGGGATACAAACAATGAGACACATGAAAATTCGAATGTTAAATGAGAAAGATATAACAAAATATGTTAATAAAGATCCCATGGAATGGTTTTCACATCGTGTATGTTCATAAATATCATAATTAACATGAATATTAGGTTTAAATATATATATTTTAAATATAATAAAGTATATTACTTTTTTTAGATCATGAATACTGATACTCATGCTGAGATTTCAAAATATTTAAAGTTTCTGGCTCAAGGTCATCTAAAAAGGGCTAAAAGATTGATGCTTACAATGTGAATTGATTTAAATTTCATACAATAAATTGGAAAGAGGGTTTGAAAACAAAAAAAAGTAGTATATTTTTAGTTTTTTAATTGGGATACTATGTAAATTTGACTGATATTATTGAATTAAACTACCATGGTCATTTTTTAGTTGTTTTATTCAAATACAAGTGGGACGATATTACTAGGGGTATTAAAAGAGATTCCTTGTAATTTACTTCTATAAAATTTTCTCACTTGATTGATGCTAGTGATTTTAAAGTACATGATCCCTATATATTCTCATCATAAGTGAAAATGGTATATTATGTGGAAGATGTCATGTGTGAAGGGTAGGGTGTATTTGTTCATATAAAACAAAAAAGACTTGTATGATATGGGTGATGAAGTGGAAGATTTGACATCTAACATTGAATCCCATCAAAATCATGAAATTGAACTATTTTTCCATCATGATATTAAAAATATTATTCTTGCAAGGGTGGATGAAGTAGAAGAAGTAATGATGGAGTAGGATAATTATGTAATTAAATAAAATGATTGCATGTGAAGTTGTTTATTAACTTATCAACCACCAATGTTATATGGTAATCATTTATATTATCGTGGATCTGTTATAATATTTAAAGTGATTTTTATGCATGATTTATTTAATTTTGAAAAATTAAATTTTATATTTATTTGTATGTGTAGTCATTCATTAACACACCTATATATATTATGTTTGTAAATACTATGATTTTTTTTCATTTCTAAATTTCCTTTTCTATATAAATCTTTCGAAATATATGTTTTGAAGTTGTTTTTACTTGTTTATTGAAAAGAATTTCAAAAAAGTGGTGATTCAATAATCAAAATCGACTCCTAGTTGACATTCCTTGGACCATATAGATATCTTCGGTGTTACCTAATGATATATATATCTTTATCCCTATAGCATTTGGGATGCCCTCTATCACCCTCCCGTTTGTGTTTTCCACACCCTTCATCTCCCTCCCATCAATATCTAGCACACTACCTCTTGATTTAGCTGGTTCAGTATATAATGAATCTAAAAAAAGGGAACATGTGGTCACTTCTGTGTCTTCATAAGGATATTGGAGGGTGATATTTATAGGTAAAAATTTTAATGTGAATAAATTTATTAAATCTTTTTATACTAATAAATACTTTTTTATAAAATATAGAAACAATGTTACTACCAAGAAAAACATTAATAGTTTAGATGTGTGAAATCTAAATGTATTGAAGATAGTTTTCCCCATTTATTTTTATAGGGTTCCCACAATTCACCAATAGGAGAGAACAATTCGATAATAAGGGGACTCATATAAAACTCTAGGATGTGAATGTTATAGCCTGTAGAAAGAATTGGTTGAATTATATGAGAATATGATTAGATATGTCCCCTATGACATTGCATTGATGGATGGTTTGAGTTAGTAGGTATATCACACAATTTCATAATCATTTAGTACACAAACTTATATTGGTTTTAATTTGAAATATAAATATGCATGACTATTTTATTTTTAAACTAATTTTCATACAGGTGTTGGGAGATCGGAGTGGAGACGGAGTTGGGGATGGAGATGGTGATAATCTTAGTTCATCGGGTAGTGATGAGACTTGAGTTTGGATTTGGTGGTGGTGTTTTATAACTAAACTATTTATAGACTAAAAATATTATATGGTGATTGAGAAACCATGTTGTGGTTTGGATGGATTTTGGTGTTTTGATAAGTTCTTTCATTCATTGTTATTTGATTTTTCTTTATGATATTTCTAATCCACTAATTTTAAATTTTATTATGGTTTATTATTGATTGATTTAATGTTATTTTTGGTTTGATAATTATGTTTTAGTGTATACTATTTCTTTTATAGTTGAAGTGGTTAAGGCATTGACATGGGTTTCATTAATGGTGTTGTGGTTAAGAGATAGTATTTTACTAGTTTTTCATTTGTTTGGTATTTTTTTGGGGGACTTTGACTTTTTCAGATTTTATTTTTTTGATAATGATATTTAGTGGCAGTTTAAACAGCCTCTATATATAGGGAAAATATTTTTAGCGGTGGTTTAAACCACCATTATATATTATTAAATGTAGTATTTGTTTAAATCGTTGCTAAACTTTGATCACTTTTGACAGAAAAAACTTCCACTAAAAAAATTTAAATAACTGTCGCTAAATAACATTTCATAAAACTTCTCAGGAACCACAAATAAATGCATGAAAATGACACAATTTGATTCTTGACCCCAAATTTAGCGTTATTTTACAAAAACTTTCAAGTAAATAGTTGGCGGTGGTTTAAATCACCATGAAACAATTTTTTTTGTTATCCCCCTGATTTTTTGTAGTTATTTGATTGGTGTGAAAAATTTTATGTCAGAATTTAAATTAGAAAGGTGATTTAAAATGGGTAAATGAATTGGTGTGTAAGATGAACTAATTTTAGTTAATCTTGTAAGTTGTAAAAATTTTTGGAATGATTTTTATATATTTTTTGAAAAATCTTATGGCTTATGAGATGGGAACTTCTAGTAAATCAAATTAATTTTGATTGTGTATAATTTTACGATGATAAATTTTAGAGTGAAATTTTGGAAACTATTTGATATTTTTATGAATCATATGATGTATTTGGAGTATATTTTAAAATATTTATTTCTAATGGTTTTTTAATGTATTAAAAGCCTTGTATAAATGGTTTGACATTTATATTTTTTAAAATAGGATTGGGTATGATTTGAAACTCGAAGGGGTGTTTTTCAAATCATATTGTTTGATTTATATTTTTTGATAAATTCTTTAAGAATGATAATATGAGTTGAATGATTTGTTTTTATAATGTTTGGATAGATATAAATCATGGTAAATGGTATATTTAAATCCAAAATGGGGTAATTATTATGGTTTTAATGAATTGAATGAAATTACCTGAAAAGAGTGTTAAGTTAAAATTAAGCACGAAGAAGATGGATAATGGAATATTATGGATTTTATTTAAGTTTAACTTGTATGGTTAAATGTTCAATTATTGTTTTAACCATGATGATAAAAGGGGTGTGTGTTGTATTATTAAAAAAACATGTGATTGAATTTTATATATAATGGTTCAATGTATGTTAATTTTTTTAGAATATTAAAGCATGGTGATTTTAATTTTTTTATTTTATCATGTTTTTTGATTTGGGATTTTGTTTAGTACATTATTGATTATCATTAAATAATTATATTATTATAGATCATGTTAAAATTAAAAGATAAAAGTGAAATTAACATGTTGTCAATTTCTATTTATTCTATGATTACTATATCGGGAGAAGTTATAAAGGTGCTGAATTTTTTTAGGTGTTTGTGAAGTTTGTGTAGGAAATTTGGTAAATTTTTACCTAAAAGGGGAAATAATAATTTATTATAGAGATCAAACCCATAATTTTTTTTGATGGTTTTGTTGATCGTGAAATGGGGTGTCATCTATAGGGTGTCCATTTTGGTGTGGTTTGAAAAACAATTGAGTACAACATAATCGATAATTTAAATAATTTAAAATATTATTTGTTAATTTTAATGTTTTTGGTAAAAATAAATAATTATCATGTAAGATTATTCTTAAAAATCTATCTCACCAATCCATTTATCTCTATTATGTCCCAAAGGGTAATGGTAGATGGTCTAGAGGTGGGTGAATAAAACAGATTGAAAATTTTAATGAAATAGGTTAATTATCTAAATAAATTATGAAAGTTAATTATTAGAGTTAATTAGAAGTGGAATAAAATAATGAAAACAAATATGGTTTTTATAGTAGTTCATTCTAAATTAGACCTACTCTACTCTTATACCTCTCTACTCGGTGAGAGATACATTAGACCTACTCTACTCTTATACCTCTCTACTCGGTGAGAGATACATTGTGAACTTCCTAATTTTTAAAGGGGAATCAAACCCGATTATAAACCACTTTTTCTAGTGGAAGAATAACTAAACACCTAACTTTTTTATAGAGAGTCACAACCCAATTACAACCATGAATTTAGATACCGGTAGTCACAACCCAAACGGTCCTGACTTTAGAATATGGGAGTAACAACCAAATACAATACTAACTTTATATATAGGGAGTTCACAACCCTCAGATCCTAACTTTAGAATATAGGAGTCATAGCCTAAGGAAAGAAAATTATTTTGTATGTAAAAACATAAATAGAAAGTGAAAGCATGCCTAAAATATGGGAGTTAGTGTTAAAGAGTCAAGAAATCAGAATGAAATAAATAGAAGAAGAATAAAACATAGGTACTAGTTCTTGAGTATTAGATTCGATCATCTCATCAAGGAAATATAAGTTAAAGAATATATAATTCATCACTTTATAGATCATCCAGATGATGAAAAAAATACCATATCTGACTTTATAGATTCTACAACACTTTAAAGATCACATATTTTTATTATATAAAAATAGAGTGTCATAAATGTCATCCAAGTGTCATGTACTTTGAATTAATCCTGAAACCTTTAAATATGATATGTAAAAAAATATAATAAAACCAATCTCTAACCGGGTAAAGAAATTCAAATTCAAATTATTCAGGTGAGAGAAAATAATGATTCGGAATAATATTACCAATAATTGTTTGAATTAAAAACTTAAATACCAATTCAAACTAATTTCAATTTCCCGTTAAAAAATTTAAAGTCTCCATAATAATAGGCCAAGGAAATTCCGTGAATATCGAGAGATAATTTGACTATTTAAATTTCAAAATACTTTAACAGAATACATAATAAAAAATTAAATTATAATACATTAAATAATATAAAATAATTTTAAATAAAATCCATGTCATTGAATATTAATTTAGAAAATAATTAAAATCAAGAATTTAAATACTAAGAAAAAAATTCAAATAAAGTAGTAAATATGTTGCATGTTTCTAAGAAATATGAATAATAAATTAAAATAACATTTAAAATAATTCAAAACAATTCACATAGTCTAAACATGATTAATAAATAATTATAATACAAATAAAATAATTAAAAACAATTATTATAAACATGCAATAATTTTAAATAAAAATATAACAAAAAATAGAGCATCATAAAATTTCAAAAAAAAAAAAACTATGGTAGCATAAAAAATTATACCTAATGGTAGCAGGAGATTATTACTTCCACCTTTAGAAGAGGAGTTTCTATGCTACCACTTTCTCAATTGATGCTACCATTATAATGGAATGGTACTATCATTAGAACAAAATAGAGATGAACCACTAAGGAAGATGCTACCATTACTATAATCTACCGCTATTATTCGAGCTACTATTGAAGGATTCAAATGGTGCTTCTATCACTACAAGTTAACATTGTCTTGAGTTAGACAGTTCTGCCACTTCTGTTTCAAATTGGAGCTACCATTGAAGTTTACCATGATATGAACTACCATTCTACAATATATTAATCTACCATCATATGTGTTACTGCAAACTATCATTAAATTTCGAGTGGAGCTACCATTACTAAATAGTACTGGCATTGGTTGGACTAAGTGATGTTATTTCTTAAATAGATGAGCTACCATTTGAAGGTATTGTGCTTCTAGATTCTACTACAACTCAATGAAATTAGATACCGTCACTGAGAAGAGGCAGTGTTATTATTGCTGAGAAGAAGATCTACCATATATATTGAGATCTACCATTAGGTGGTAGGAGATGGTTGATGTTTATATACCATTTAAGAATTTGGAAATATAACATGAGGAAAATATATATTATTGCATTGAAAAGAGGTTTTCCATTTAAGTTGAGAGAGATCTACCATAGATGTACATCAAAGTAGGAAGTGAAGTGTTTCCCCTACTTCTATGAGGATGAGCGATGGTATCGGTGTAATGTCTTGAAGTGTAGCTACCACTATTGAGATAAAATGAGGCAATATAGTGTTTCTATGGACAAAGGGGGAAGTGTCTAGAGAAGAAGGAGATGATAAATTATGTTTTATTATTTTATGTAGAAGCTTTTTCAACATAAATTTGTAGATTTTTATCCCATATAAATGATATAATTAGGTAAAGGTATAGAATAATTAAATATATATAAACTTAATATATTTCCAAAAAATAAAAAATATTTTCAATAAAACATGTATATCCTGAGATATAATAAAAAATAGTGAAAAACATAAAATGAAACTATAGAAAAAAATAACTAAAATGTTTCAGAAATTAGGCCATTTTTTGAGGTTTGTTCGAAAAAAATATGAACATTATAGAGATTTATTTAGACATTTTCATAGTTGAATAAAATAAATATATAATTATTATCTTTAAAAATAAATAATAATTATAAAATTTCAATCACTATAACTGAAGATATAATAAATATACATTAATCTAGTAAAACATATTTTCACATAAAATAATGGGTGGTTTTGGAATATTAAAAAACATAAACTAACTACATGTAATTAAACAAAAAAAAACATGAAATCACATGCACAAAAAATATTTTACTTTTTGTTTGATTACAAAAATTGAAAATTTAAAATAAAGAAATTTTTTATTTTCTCCCCAAACAAAAATATAAAAACCCCCCTTAATAAATTTATGTTAAAGTAAATTTAAAACAAAATAAAATATGGAAACCTCTACATGAATTTATGCTATATTTCAAAACAGTATCTCAATTTGTATAAAATAGTTAGAGAATATAAAATAAAACCTAAATACTTCTTGAATTGAATAATTCTTATTCAATGAAAAAAACTTTATTTACAGAGTTGCCACCAATACATTAACATTTAAATATATGTGGAATAATCCTAGAAAAAATAAAACATAAACACCTTTTCATACACATGCTATTTTAGGACCAATTGGGTTAGTAACAAAAAATTTTGGTACCCAAAAAAATTTAAAACATTTTTTTTCAAGGAGCATGAGAAGATAAAAATTTAAAGATAAAAAATCTAGTGATACCGAGAGATTAAGGGATCCTGAGAGGACATTCATTGGCATAATGTATCTTTAATCAGTATTTAAATCGGTGAAACATTTGATTTACAATTTATTCTTCACCCATATTAAAGTCTTTTTTCTTAGCTCTAAGTATTCCAATCTTGGTTTGTATTAATTTTTCTTAACCGAGGTGAGTAACTTATAGAATCTTATAAATATCATAAGCTATCTTACATGAAGAAACATGACTAGACAAGATTCTATTAATAACACAATATAAAATATTCACAAATGTTTAATTAAAAAACATATCTAGTAGCATAATTTCTTATAAGTTCATTTGAGTCATCCTTTGGTAGAGTTTATAGTTTTTTCATGATGGATCAGTGTTCTATGATTAACTATTTTATGTATGCCTTTATTATAGATATCCAATAGTCATAATCATTATCATAAAAGTGAGGTGTATTATAATGAATTTAAGAATAATTTTTATTCATTCATACCATCTTAATGATCTTGTCCTCAGACTGTGAGGTCTAGGAATAAGTTATCACAATAAATTATAAACTATAGACTCTATATAAGTATTTTCTAAATTCCAAAAGGAACAATCTATTATACAAATTTATAGGTATCGATAAATAGAATAATATATATAAATAATTATTTATATGTTTAGGCTCTGATACCAATTTTTATATCCCAAAGGGTAATGGAAAATGTTCTAGAGGGGATGAATATAATAGATTAATTTTTTTTAATGAAATATATTAATTATATAAATTAATTATAAAATTTAATTATTAGGGTTAATTAATATAAAAATAAAATAATGAACACAATAATGTTTTTTTATAGTTGTTTGGTCTAAAGTAGGCATACTATACTCTTATACCTCTCTAATCAATGAAATATATGTTCTACACTACCTGATTTTTAAAGGGGAATCATAACCTGATTACAACAACTTTTTCTAGTGGAAGAATAACCATACACATAAAATTTTTAGGGGGATCCACAACCCAATTAAAACTTTGAATTAAGATACCAATAGTCACAAACTGAACTGTCCTGACTTTAGAATCTAAGAGTCACAACCCGATACAACACTAACTTTAGATACTGAGAGTCACAACCCTCAAATGCTGATTTTAGAATCCAGGATTCACAACCCAAGGAAAGAAAATTATTTTTTATGAAAAATCATAAACAAATAGTGAAATCATGTGTGAGATATGGGTAGTAGTGTTACAGACTCAAGAAACTAGAACAAAATAAATAAAAGAAGAATAAAACATAGGTATTGGTTATTGAGTATTGGATCATCTCATCTCATTAAGGAAGTAGAAGGTAAAGAAGATGTAATTCATCACTTGATAGATCATCCAAATGATGAAAAAATATTGCATAGGACCTTACTAATTGTGCACAACATTAAATAACACATATTTTTCTTGTAAAAAAATAGAGTGTTGTAGATTCTATCCAAGAGTCATGTAATTTGAATGCATAAAGAAACCTTTAAATAGAATATAAAAAAAACTAACAAAACCAATATCTAACTAGGTAAAATAATTCAAATTTAAATTTTTTAGGAGAGAGAAAATTATTGTCCATAATAATCATAAAAACAATTGTTTGAATACAAGACTTAAAGACCAATTAAAATAAATTTTAATTAATCATTAAATAATTAAAATAGTATGTATAATAATAGATCATTGCGATTCCATGAATACTATAAGATAATTTTACTATTTAAATTTTAAAAGCCTTTCTGGGAATTAATAATAAAAACTTAAATTATACTAAATTAAATACTATAAAATATGTTTGAATAAATTCCATGTCATTAAATATTAATTTATAAAATAATTTAAAATAATAATTTAAGCATAAAAACAAATCATATTAAGCAATAAATGTGCTACACGTTTCTACAAAATATGAATAATAAATTAAAATAACATTTTAAAAAAGTTTAAAATAATTAAAAACAATTATTATAGTCTAAAAATGATTAATAAATAATTATAATATAAAAAATTATTAAAAAACTTAATATTAACATACAAGAATTAAAAATAGAAATATAATAAAAAAAAATTTATCGTAAAATTTTAAAAAAAAATTATCTGGTGGTAGAATAAAAAAATTATACTTAGTAGTGGTAAGAGACTACTACCACTACCATTATAAGAGGAGATGTTACACTAATACCATCATAAGACATGCTACTATCTTTCTAGAACAATATAATCATTAGAAGAAAACAGAGGTGATAAACTACCAAGGAAGATGCTACCGTTACTACAACATACCGCTATTATTTGATCTACCATTGACAAAGTCGAACGGTGTTTTGGTCATTGCAAGATATCACTAGCTTGAGTTGGATATTTCTACCACTTCGGTTTCAAAGTATATATACCATTGAAGTGTAGCATGAGATGGACTATCATTGAGCGGTAGATTGACCTACTATCGCATGTGTTATTTCGAACTACCATTACATTCTGAGTGGATCTACCTTTACTGAATTTTACTTATATTGGTAGGATGAAGTGATACCATTACTTTAGGAGATGAGATACTATTTCATGGTGTTTAATTTATAGTTTCTATAACCACTCAATAAAACTAGCTACCGTCACTGAGAAGAGGTGGAGCTACCGCTGCTGAGAAGATCTACCATGGATGTTGAAATCTACTACTGGGAGGTAGGACAAAAAATATTTTTATTTACTATTGAATAAGATAGAAATCTAACATGAGGAAAATATATACCATTATAGTGAAAATATATCTACAATTATAGTTGAGAGATATCTACCGTAGTTTTACATCAAAGGAGGAAGTGAAGTGTTGCCCCCTGCTTTCATAAGGATGAGGAGTGGTATTGGTGTACTATCTAGGTGAGTAGCTCCTACCATGGAGATAAAATGAGGTGATCTGGTATTTTTATGGACAAAGTTGGATGAAAATGTGCATGTATAAGGATATTATGAATAATATTTTATCATTTCATACAAAAGCATTGTCAACATAACTTCTTTGATTTTTACCCCATCTGAACGCAAAATTAAGAAAAATTTCTCAAAAGACTTAAATATATATAAACTTGATAGATTTACAAATGATAAAAACTATCTTCAATAAAAACTTTATATCATGATATATCATCAAAAAAATAGTAAAAAATATAAAATAAAACCCTAGAAAAAATAAAAAAAATGTTTCATAAATTCATCCATTTTTTAGGTATATAAATGGAATTTTCATCCTTTCATTTACTTGATGAAATATATAAAAAATTATTATCTTCCCAATGTAAAAATATTCATGTGATTTTGATATTTATCAAAATAGGTATTATTGAAATAAAAAATATTTTGAATTATAGAAATTCCAGAATTCCATAACTGTTTCATAAACTTAGGGATATTTTTTTGATAATTAAAACAATAATTTAAGAATTTAATTTATTTTAATGAAATGTAAATAAATCTATTTTCTATACAATGAATCAAGTTTTTCAAGAATCATATCTATATAACTTAATTTATAATAAAATAACTAAAGAAAATTTAAAACACTATAAACAGAAAAATATTGTTCAAACCAAAAACATGCAATATATTTGGAAAAAATGAAAACATTATAGAAATTGACTTAGAATTAATTGTAGTTGAATAAAATGAATATATTATTCTTATATTTCAAACTAAATAGGAATCATAAAATTCTAATCACTACAACTTAATATATAATAAAATTACATTAATAAATTAAAATAGATTTTCACATAAAAAAATGAGATATTTTAGAATATTTAAAAACATAAAATTACTATATGTAATCAAACAAAACAAAAATACAAGAAATAAAATGCACAAACAATATCCCCCTTTTTCTGATTAAAAACCCCAAACATTTAAAATCAAGAACATTTTATTTTCTACACCTTTTTGTAAATAAAAAAAGATAAATCTAAAACCCCCCTTAATAAATGTATATTAAGGTAAGTTGAAAACAAAATAAAATAGGGAAATATCCCCCTAAATTTATTCTATATTTCAAAATAGAATATCAAATAATATAAAATTGTTATATCATATAAAAAAACTTAAATACTTCCGAAATTAAATAGATATTTCTCAATAAAAAGAAACATTATTTATAGAGAAACCATCACTAGATTAAAATTGAAATACATGTGGTGGAATCTTAAAAAAAATCAAACACAAACACATTTTGGTACCCATGCTATTTTAGATCCAATTGGGTTAGTAACAAAAATTTTCAATACCCAAGCATGTCTATTTTTTTTGTAAGGTATATGAGAATATAAATTTTTAGAGATATAAAATCTAGTGATACTAAGATATTGAGGAAATCTAAGAGAACATTCATCAACATAATTTCCTTATAACAGATATTTAAAACAAGTAACTATTGGTACCTTATACAACTCTTAAAAAAAGACATCTTGATCATCTTAAGAATCTGACGATTATAACCAAAACCAATCTTATATCTATTTGGTTTCATCATAGATACCATATTATCATATTTTTTTTCCTTGTACAAATATAGAAATAATTTCTTTCAAACTACCAACTTCATTTTTCAGATTAAAATTCTTCATCTAAACACACTCAATATTATCATAGAAATTATCTTTTATAGATGAAGTATAATTTCTTAAACTATGAAAATACAAAAAAAATATTACATTAGAGGGGTTTTTTTAGAGGTGGTTATGAAAACCCCCCTCTAAATTCATTTTCTATAACATTAGAGGGGGTTCTGCACAACCCCCTCTAATCATCGAATTTAGAGGGGGTTCACAACCCCCTCTAAAATTTTTAGAATTTTTTTAATATATAGTTGGATTTTAGAGATGGTTATGTTAAAAGTGTCGCTACTTTAATAATTAGTAGCACTATATATTTAGTTTCAGGTACTATATATTCGGTTAGGGGTGCTACACACACAAACACACACACACACACAAACATATATTTAGTTGGATTTTAGAGGTGTTATGTGTGTGTGTTTGTGTTATACGGAATTTTTTTTAAGAAAATAGTGGGGGTTCACAACCCCCTATAATGTAAGACATTAGTGGGGGTTCAAAACCCCCTCTAATGTAAGACATTCGTGGGGGTTCAAAACCGCCTCTTAAACCCCCACTAATATCTTACATTAAAGGTGGTTCAAAACCCCCTCTAATTTAAGATCAGAGGGGTTGTGAACCCCTACCATTTTCTTAAAAAAATCTTAATATATATATATATAGTATATATTGTATACATATATAAATGTATTTATAAAATGTATAATATATTATATTCACATAAATATGTAATATATATATATATATATATTAATTGTGTACGTATAAATATAATATGTATATATATATTTCCATAATATATTTGGGTAATATATATATATATATACACACACGTGTATTCAAATAAATATAAACAATTATAAATAAATATATAAATACACATTTGCGTTTGTGTGTGTTTGATATAAATGTATTTATAAATACATTTAAATATATGTAAATATATAATTTATAGAGGTGTACATAAAATATATAAATACATATATATTCATATTCATATAAATATAGATACATGTTATTTATTTAATTTATTTAAATAATTTATGCAAATAATGTTTATCTTAATAAACTTATTAATATATATAAATAAAATAATATATAAATTATGTGTAAATTTGATAATATATATATGTTTATTAATATATATGAATATTTTAATAAACTTATTATATGCATTTAAATATATTGTTTTAATATTTTTTTATTTTAATAAACTTATTAATATTTATAAATACAATAATATATAAATTATATGTAAATTTGTTAATATATATATTTTTATTAATATATATGCATATTTTAATAAAAATATTATGTGTATTTAAATATATTATTCAAATAATTTATATTTTAATAAACTTATAAATATATATAAATAGAATAATATATATAACATATCAATGAAGTGGAATTGGTGTAGTGGTTTGTTTGTAGGCGGATTATATTGGAGATTAATGGTTTGAATCCCGCAAGCTCCATTGTTTTGGAAAATATGCGGATGAGATACTTGCAGATGGACCGCGACAGACGCACGAGGTGACCTGGGTGGGGATGGACCGGGACACAACACACACGGGGCGACCGGGACACACGCACAGGGCGACCGGGGGACAACACAACACGCCTAGGGGGACACCGAGACACCAGACCGGGGGACACGACGGGACACACCGAGACACCAGATCAGGGACATGGCGGGACACACTGAGGTACCTGACAGACAAGACGGGGGGACACCGAGACACAATTCAGACATCAGGGACAGACCTGGGGGGCACCGAGACACCGGACAGACCTGGGGGGGACACAAGGACACCATACAGACATGGGGGGGGGGGGCAGACACGGGGCCCGGTGGGGACAAAAACTAGGGGACACATGGACACCGAGGGTGGCACCAGGGAAAATTACATTATGCAGCTTAAAAAAAGTATTAGTGGCGATTGTGTAAAACCGCCCCTAATGCCCTATATTAGGGGTGGTTAAGGCTATAATCACTGCTAAAATGGTAAATTTTGGACAACATTAGAGAGGGTTTAAACCCCCCCTAATGTAACCGCCGCTAATATATATAAATATATTATTTTAATAATCTTTATATTAATAAACTTATTAATATATATAAATATAATAATATATAAATTATATGTAAATTTGTTAATATATATATATTTATTAATATATATGAATATTTTAATAAACATATTATGTGTATTTAAATATATTATGCAAATAATTTACATTTTAATAAACTTATAAATATATATAAATAGAATAATATATATAACATATCAATGAAGTGGAATTGGTGTAGTGGTTTGGGCGTAGGTGGCTTATAATGAAGATTAATGGTTTGAATCCCACCAACTCCATTATTTTGGAAAATATGCGGATGAGATACCTGCGAATGGACTGGGAATGACGCATGGGGCGACCTGGGTGGGGTTGGACTGGGACACAACACACACGGGGTGACCATGACACACGCGCTGGGTGACTGAGGGACAACAAAACACGCCCCGAGGGACACCGAGACACCAGACCAAGGGACACGCTGGGACACACCGAGACACCAGACCGGGGACACGACATGACACACTGAAGTACCAGACATACATGACAGGGGGACACCGAGACACCAGACAGACACCGGGGACAGACCCGAGGGGGGGGGGGGGGCACCGAGACACCAGACAGACCTGGGGGGGGGGGACACCAGACAGACACAGGGGGGGGGGGGGGGGACAGACACAGGGCACGATGGGGACAGACATTGGGGGACACAGGGATACCAGGGGTGGCACCAGGGACAATTACATTGTTCATATTAAAAAAATCATTAGGGGAGGTTGTGTAAAACAACCCCTAATGCCCTCTATTAGGGGCGGTTAAGGCTATAACCACCGCTAAAATGGTAAATTTTGTACAACACTAGAGGGGGTTTAAACCCCCACTAATATAACCACCACTAAATTCATCACGCATGTACTAGAACTTACTCAAAACCGCCTCTACTAATAGTAGGTAGGCACATTAGCGTCTGTTCCTCATAACCGCCACTAATGTCTTTAGAAGGGGTTATAACCCCTTCTAAAGTCAAAAAGAACCCCTTCTACAGTGGTCATTTTTTTGTAGTGTAATTATTTATTTCAAGTTTAGAGATATTATTCTTCATAATATTTATTTTTCTCTTTTTCCTTATCAAACAAAAGAATAGTGTTATTCAAGATTCATTTTCTAAAAAGAGATTATTATTTCTTTCATTGAGAATATCATTATATTATAAAATTTATTTCTTTTCTTGATCATCCTTTTATTATAATATTTTAAAACTTTATATAATACACTAACTCTTAAAACATCCTTTTGAAGCCTCTCATTTTCTTCATATATCTCATCAAATTTGTAACCATAACTATTATGATAATAGCTAGAATTATAATTAATAAATAACTCATTAGTATTTACTACCATCAAGAAAATGTTAGCTATCTCTTTTCCAATTTTAGATTCATCACTTTAGTTGGTTACTTCAGTGCAAATCCATATATCATGATAATCACATGTCAATTACTTTTTTTATTTCTTATCTCTATCTTATTTCTTCAGATTTGGATAACTAGGTTTTATGTGACCCTTCTTTCTATATTCATAACAGGTTATATCTGGGCCATATTTTCTACCCTTTGTTTCTTTTTAATAATTCTTCTGATCTTTATTAGGTCTCTTATTACACCTTTTTTTCTCTTCATTATTTTATATATTATCTTGGTTATATTCACCATTTATCCTTTATAAATTCTTTGAGATTCAGATTCGAAAGAGTTAAAGGAAACATTTATATAAGATTTTAAAATGATACATTTCTTCTTTGAAATATCTTCTTTAGAAATATTCTTCAAATCAAGTTTGTATTGGATTAGATATCTGATGAGTTAATCCAATGTGTAATCCTTGAAGTTCTTACTTTCATTGATCACAACCTTATTTTCATACCATTTCTTGGGTAGAGATATTAGGACTCTTTCAACAAGTACGAGGTTATCTAAAGCTTCTTAAAGGGGATTAATTCCATCCACAATGGTTGTGAATTGGTGTAACATTTAATTTATAGTTTTATATTCACTTATCTTAAAGTCTTGGTACTTATATTGAAGCATTCCATGCTTGGTTTGTATCAATTTTTTTGAGCCAAGGTGAGTAACTTGTAGAACCTTTCAAATCTTATGATATATATTACATATAGACACATGAATAAATACACTTATGTCAATAGAACAACATAAAACATTCAAAATTTTTTAATAAAAAAACATATCTAATATCATTGTTTTCTATAAGTGTATATGAGTCAGCCTCTAGTAGAGTGTACAATTTTTTTTCATGATGGAACAATGTTCTCTGCTTAGCTTTTTGAGGTATTCCTCTATTTTAAATCTCTAGTATCCATAATAATTATCGTCAAAGTGAGGTGGCTTTTGAGGAATCCAAGCATCATTTTTATTCATTCATTTCATCTTAAAGATATTGTCCTTAGACTGTGAGGTCTTGTAATAGAATATAAACAATAAAATATAAACAATAAAAGGATTGGATAAATATAAACAACAAAATCTATAAAAGTACTGGATAAATTCCAAAAGGGACAAGATCTGATACAATTGTTAGGTATTAGAAAATATAATAATCAAGCTAAACAGTTCTTAATTGGGTTAGGCTCTGATACCAATTTTTATGTCCCCATTGGTAATGGAATATGGTCTAGAGGGGGGTGAATAAACCATATTAAAATTTTAATAAAATATATTAATTATCTTATTTAATTATGAAATACAATTATTAAAGTTAATTAGGAGTGAAATAAAATAATGAACACAAGGATGTTTTCTATAGTAGTTATGTGAAAAGTGGACTTACTCTACTCTAATAACTCTCTACTCTACAAGAGATACATTGTGATCTACCTTATTTTTAAAGGGGAATCATAACCTGATTACAAAAAACTTTTTCTATTAGAAGAATAACCTGACACCTAAATTTTATATATGGAGTCACAACCCAATTACAACCAGGAATTTCTGGTCATGACTTTAGAATCTAGGATTCACAACACAATACAAAACTGACTTTAGATACATAGAGTCACAACCCTCAGATCATAACTTTAGATTATAAGATTCACAATCCGAGAAAAAAAAATGATTTTGTATCTAAAAGAATAAATAGAGTATGAGAGTGCATGTGATAAATGAGAAGTAGTGTTATAGACTTAAGAAACAATAATGAAATATATATAATAAGAATAAAACACATGAACTGATTCTCAAGTATTGGACTAGATCATCTCTTCAAGGCATTAGAAGTTGAACAAGATGTAATTTATCACTTGAGAGATCGTTTAGATGATGAAACATAGATTGTGCAGGACTTTGTAGATTATAAAACACTTTAAAGATCACATCTTTTTCTCATATAAAAATATATTTCTATATATGTTATACAATTGTCTTGTACTTTTAATGCCTCTCAAAATCATTCAATAGAATCTGTAAAACTAAACTAACAAAACCAATCTCTAACTGAGTAAAGCAATTAAAAACATAAATAATTCAAATAGCACTTGAGAGATCGTTTAAATTATTATTTTCTAGAATAATCATAACAATAATTTTTGTAATTAAAAACATAAATACCAATTCAAACCAATTTAAATTACCCATTAAATAATTCAAATACTCTCCATAATAATAGATTAAGGCAATTCCATGAATATCATAAGATAATTTGACTATTTAAATTTCAAAATAATTTAATGGAATGCATAATAAAAACATAAATTAACCTACATTAAATACTATAAAATAATTTTGAATAAATTCTATTCCATTAAATATTAATTTAGAAAAAAAATTAAAATCAATAATTAACGTAACAATAAAAAGTTTCAGATTAAGCAGTAAAAATGTTGCATGTTTCTATAGAATATGAATAATAAATTAAAATTACATTTAAAAAAGGTTTAAAAAAATTAAAAACAATTACCATAATCTAAAAATTATTAATAAATAATTATAATAAAAATAAAATAATTAAAAAACAATTATTATAAACATACATTAATTAAAAATTGAAATATAGCGAAAAAAGTATCATAAAATTTTAAAATAAAATTTATCTTACGGTAGTATAAATTCTTTTATACCCAAATTTAGTAGGATGATATTACCAATACCATTATTAGAGGAGGAACTATTTTGTTTCTGTCACAAGCGATGCTACCATCACAATGGAATGGTGTCATTGTTAGAAGAAAATAGAAGAGATGAGCTACTACTAAGGAAGATGGAATTATTACTACAATGTACCACTTTTGTCCAATATACCATCAAACAAGTCAAATGATTCTTCTTTCAATAAATCCACCATTGTATTGAGTTGGATGGTTATACCACTCTTGTTTTAAAGTGGAGATACCATTGAAGTGTAGTGTGAGATAAACTACCATTGAGCGGTAGATTGTTCTACTATTGCATGTGTTGCTGCAAAATACTATTACATTTTGAGTGGATCTACCATTGTTGGATGGTACTTCATTTATAGGATGAAGTATTACCATTACTTCAAGATATGAGCTAAAATTTTAAGTCATTTCACTGCCATGTTTTGCTTCCACTCTATAAAACTAACTACCATCCCTCAGAAGAGGTGGAGATACCATTGATGAGAAAAAGATCTAACATAGATGTTGAGATATACCATTGGGAGGTAGGAAAAAATATATGTTTATATACCATTAAATAAGGTTAAAATATACCATGATTAAAATATCTACAGTTACAGTTAAAAGAAATCCACCATTATAGTTGAAAGAGATATACTGTAGCTGTACATCAAAGGAGGAAGTGATGTGCTACCCCTACTTCCTTGAGTATAAGAAGTGGCACTTGTGTAATATCTAGGTTTTTACCTACCACCATGGAGATGAAATTAGGTGATCTGGTTTTGGTGTGGGAAAAGGAGGAAGTACCCATGCATGGAGAAGAAGGAGATGATGAATAGTGTTTTATCATTTCATGTAGAAGCTTTATCAATATAACTTTGAAGATTTTTTAGACCATATAAATGATAGAATTATCAAAAGTTCTAGAGTACATGAATATAGAAAAAATATATAACTTTTCAATGGATCAAAAATTTCTTCAATAATACTTTTATATCAGGATATATCATAAAAAAAGTTAAAACATAGAATAAAATAAAAAAAAACTAAAATGTTGCATAACGTAGGTTATTTTTTAAGGTATCTAAATAGAATTTTTATCCTTTCATTCAGTTGAATTAAATATATAATAACTTATTATATTTAAAGAATGATTTTTTTTTCGATTCTTATGTATATTTAAAGAGGTATCATTGAAATAAAAAAGATTTTAAATTATGGAAATTCTAGAATTTTAGAACTACTGCATAAACTTAGGAAGATTTTTAGAGAATTAAAAAAAAATCAGACTTCCTTTTATTTTAATGAAATGTAAACAAATATATTGGATATCCAATGAATCATGTTGTGTGAGAATATGACAAAATAAATAAAAAACTTTAGAAATTGTAAACTGAAAAATATTTTTCAAACAAAAAATGTATAGTATGTTCGAAAAAAATGTGAACATTATAGAGATTGATTTAGACTTTTTTATAGTATAATAAAATGAATATATACTTCTTATCTTTCAAATGAAACAATAATTATAAAATTATAATAACTATAATTAAAGATATAATAAAAATACATTAATCTAGTAAAACATATTTTCACACAAAATAATGAGTGGTTTTGGAATATTCAAAAACATAAACTAACTACATGTAACAAAAAAACCAATAATACATGCAAGAACATGCATAAACAATCTCAAAATGCATCATTTACCATAGTGTTCATGTTTGGTGATTTTTTAAGTATGTTTAATTTCCATGCATTTTATTAAATTTAAGTATTTATTTATTTATTTATTTAATTGAACTATAACATGGAATCAAATTATGACAGATACATTATGCTTGGGGCATGATATTTATATTTATGATGATTTTAATTTATGTTGGGTTTTAGGTATAATTTTGTGCAAAGGTATATCTATCCCATTGTTACAAAATCTATTAATTGTATTTTGATAAAGGATATTCATGATATAAATGTTCATGATGCACTTAGGTGTATGCACTCAACCGAAGGGCCATGCCCATAATGATTTCATTCTATTTTTTTACAAGTAATTTTGATATATTGTGTGTGTTGTTGTGGTGGGTCTTCTAAATCATTTTCAGATGGATTTTGAGGCTATTTCACCATATAATGTGAAAATTATTACCTTGGTACCAATGATTTAAATCCTAATAACTATTTTAGAATTTAGGCTAATCATTTTTCATAATTTCATTTATAAACTATAATCATAGGCATTGGAGAATTGGTTATGCCATGATTTACTTGTAATTATTTCAAAAACACAAAGTACTTTTGTCACACATAGGTTAATTACTGATAATGAATTTTTTGTGAACAAAGTTTTCATTCTATGAATAATCTATCTGTTTCTAAGAAAGGTTCAGTGACCTTGAAACTTGATATGATGAAGACATATGATAGAGTTGATGGCAATTTTCTAGATTTCACTCTTCTTATATGTAGTTTCTATATTGGTTGGTGTTAGAATATTATGTGATGCTTCAATAATATTTATATAAGGTTAAATTAAATAGAGTCCTCATTGAGTCAACACTACCATAGACTGTGATTTATATAGCACTGACATTTAACAGTGCTAGAAAAAAAGCACTGATAAAGGGGTGACTTTTCTCAGTGCTCAAAAAAAGTGTTGATAAAGTTACCTTTTATCAATGCTAACAAAATCACTAATAATAGGGTACCTTTTTTCAGTGATTTTTTTCTAACACTGATAAAAGTCACCCCTTTATCAAGACTTTTTTTAACACTAATAAAAGTGACACCTTTATCTGCACTTTTTTCTATCATTGATAACGGTTATAGTGAGTAATTTAATTTATATATAAATATTTATATATTTTTAAATAATGTTTATATTAAAATAATTATATATGTGTAAATATAATATATAAATATGATTTATAAAACTTTTAATAAAATTGTTATTTTAGTAAAAAAGAAAAGTGACATACTCAAAACTAAAAAAAATTATTCATATTTTTTGATACTATAGGAAAATGATCCATAAGTCATTTTTGATGTGTAAGAATTAGTCGCACCTCAATTCGATACACAGTATGCCCGATATGACTCAAAGTGTCTGTTATCATTTAAAAATTGACAATTTAGTTAAAAAAATGAGATACTCACTGAAAACCTATAAAACATGCTCATATTACCTTGATACTTTAGGAAAATGATTCATAAGTCATTTATGATATGTAGGAATCAGTATCATATCAAAATGAAACACTATATGTCCGTTATGACTCATAATGCATGTTTTTAGTTTAAATTGACATTTTAGTAAAAAAGACACATGAAATACTCGAAACTAATAAAATGTATTCAGATTGTGTTTATACTTTATAAAAAAAATCCATATGTCATTTTTATATGTATGAATCAAACACATGTCAATATGACACATAATGTGACCGATATAACTCCAAGTGCATGTTTTTAGTTTAAAATGTCATTTTAGTAAAAATCAAAAGTGACATACTCAAAATCGGGAAAACACATTAGGACTATTTTGATACTTTATAATAAGAATTCATGGGTCATTTGTGACATGTAGAAATCAGCCACACCTTAATCCGATGCATGGTGTGATTGGTATGACTCAAAGTTTAGGTTTTTAGTTTCAAATAACATTTTAGTTCAAAACATGCATCACATACTTAAGATTGAGAAAACATATTCATATTGTTTTGATAATTTAGGATAATGATCAATAATTCATTTGTGACATGTAGGAATTATATTCACCTCAATCTGATACACTATGTTCCTGGTATGACTCAAAGTGTCTGTTATCAGTCTAAAATTGTCATTTTAGTTCAAAACATGTGTTACTCACTGAAAACCAAGAAAACATGCTCAAATTATCATTCATAAGAAATTTTTATGTGTAGGAATAATTATCACATCAAATCAACACAAGATGTGACCAATATGACTCAAAGTACATGTTTTTAGTTTAAAATTACATATTAGTAAAAAAGATAAGTGACATACTCAAAACCAAGAAAAATCATTTGGATGGTTTTTATAATTTTGTACAAAAATCCATATGTCATTTGTGATATTAGGAATCATCCACACCTCAATCCTTTTCACGGTGTTACTAGTATGACTCCAAGTGTGTCTTTTTATTTAAAATTGAAATTTTAGTAAAAAAGACAAGTGACATAATTAAAAATTAATGCATTCATATTGTTTTGATACTTTATGAAAACAATCCATAAGTCATTTTCTATGTTTAGAAATCATCCACACCCCAATCCAATACATAGTGTTCCCCATATGACTCAAAGTGTCTGTTATCAGTATAAAATTGACATTTTAGTCCAAAACATGTGTCAATCACTAAAAATAGAGAAAACATGATTGAATTTTCTTGAAACTTTATAAAAATTATTTATAAGTAATTTGAGAAGTGTAGGAATTAGTCTCATTTCAAACCTACACATGATGTAATTGGTATGACTCAAAGTGCATTTTTTTAGTTTAAAATGAAATTTTAATAAAAAAAGTGACATACTCAAAAACCAAGAAAACACATTTGGATTATTTAGATACTTGAGGAAAATGATCCATAAATCATTTGTGATGTGTAGAAATCAGTTGCGCCTCAATCTGATGAATGGTGTGATTGGTATGACTCCAAGTGTGTCTTTTTATTTAAAATTGATATTTAAGTAAAAAGAAAAGTGACATATTCAAAACTAAGAAAAGAAATTCAGATTGTTTTGATACATTAAGAAAACAAACGATACATCAGTTGTGACATGTAAGAATTATCCACACCTCGATCCAATACATGGTGTGCCCGATATGTATCAAAATGATCATTATTAGTTAAATTGACATTTTAGTTCAAAACACGCATCACTCACTAAATACTGATAAAACACACTTGAATTTTATTGATAGTTTAGTAAAATAATTCATAGTTCATTTTTGATATGTAGCAAACAATCTCATGTCAAACTGACACACAATGCGACTGGTATGACTCAAAGTGTGTGTTTTTAGTTTAAAATGACATTTTAGTAAAAAACACAAGTGAAATAGTCAAAATTGAGAAAGCGCATTTGGATTATTTTGATACTTTAGAAAAATAATCCATAAGTCATTTCTAATGTGTAGGAATCAATCTCACATCAATCTGACTCACAGTATTACCAGTATGAATCCTAGTGTGTTTTTTTATTTAAAATTGTTATTTTAGTAAAAAAGACAAGTGGCATTCTCAAAATTGAGAAAACACATTAGAATTATTTTAACACTTTAGGAAAATGATTCATAATCCGTTTGTGACATGTTGGAATCAGCTGAAGCTCAATCTGATACACGATGTTCCTCATATGACTCAAAGTGTCTATTATCATTCTAAAATTGACATTTTAGTTCCAAAATATGTTTCACTCAATAAAAACCAAGAAAACATACTTGAATTGTCTTTACACTTTATAAAAATGATTCATAAGTAATTTTTGAAGTTTAGGAATTAATCTCATGTCAAACCGACACATGATGTGATAGGTATGACTCAAAGTGCGTGTTTTCAATTTAAAACGATATTTTAGTAAACAAATAGACATAATCAAAACCAAGTAAAAACATTCATGTTATTTTTATACTTTAGTAAAATGATCCATAAGTCATTTGTGATGTGTAAGAATTAGTCGCACATCAATCTGTTGCATGGTGTGACTAGTATAAATCAAAGTGTTTCTTTTTATTTTAAATTGATATTTTAGTAAAAAAGAAAAATGACATACTCAAAAATTATCAAACATATTAATATTATTTTGATAATTTAGGGAAATGATCCATAAGTCATTTATGATGTGTAGCAATCATTCACACCTCAATTTTATACCTAGGGTTCCTGGTATGATACAAAGTTTCTGTTATCAGTTTTAAATTGACATTTTATTAAGGTATTGTTTCATATTTATGTTTAATTTATTTATTTATAATACTATAGCCATAAAAATTGTTTACTTATACATGTGGATTATTTTTCTTGAGTTGGGGTGGTTTTTTTAGCAATTGATACCATGATCAAGATTTTTTGAGAGGGGTTTGAGTTCCAAATACAATGAAATCATTGATTTTTATAAATGTTTGTGATAAATTGTACTTGGAAATTTAATTGTACAAATAAATGTTTGAAATATCGATAAGAGAGTGTTTTTTTTTGTATTTGTGACATAATTTTTTTAATTAAATTATTAATTTTACATATCTTGTGCTGCTATTGTATTTGTTTCTTATATTTTTTGCCGCACTATGTTGTAATATCAATAGCACATTATACTAGAGTGACCTTTAACATCATTTTTAGCACTGATAAAGGGGGACCCTTGTAAAGGTACTTAGGACAACAACAATTTTTTAGTGTTGTTAAAGTCTTTTTCAAGTGTTGTCTTTAGCCTAACCTGTGGTGGTAAAATTACCCCAACAAGTGACTTCCGCTAGGGGAATCTAATATTCTTTATATATTTTTATCATAGTACTAGATGTGTTCTATAAATTTATTTCAAATTTGGATTTGAAGGGTAAGCTTCATGGTGACAAGACTAGTGGAAGAGGCCTGTTTATATCTAATCTCTTCTTTGTGGATGATTTGCTTTTATTTTCTAGGGTTACTCCCAATTAAGGTTATGGTATTGTAAATCTTATAAATTTATATCATGATAATTTAGGATAGAATTTCAAATTTAAAAAATTGGAACCATTTTTAGTAAGGGGGCTTCTTAGGATAAGAAGAATGAGATATGATCCCTTATTTCTAAGAAGCTGGTTGGAAAAAAAATATATAGGGCATTCGGCTGTTGGGATATATAAGAGGAAATTTATTGACTAGTCACCGAGTGAGTCTGGAAATGTATTGATGGTTGAAGAATAAAGTGTTTATCAAAGTATGGAAAATATGTTTTGATTAAATAAGTGGCTCAACCAGTTCCCCCTTATATCATTTATGGTTTTAAACTTAATGACATCCTTTTTGATCAATTCCATCAATATTTCAAAGTTCTAGTAGGGGAAATCAGATGGTAGAAACAAGAATAATTGTTTATCTATGGAAAAAAGTGTAGTTATAAGCATTGAAATATCGAATAGAGTTTGAACTGTTGATTTTGCACATAAAGTTCAAAATTTTCTGTGGATGATGTGTCATGGTTTATAGACACTTCTGGAATTCATTTGTGTGAATAATATGCTATGTAAATATTTTAATTCATTTTAAATTATTAAATAAAAGGGGTTTTTATGTTTTATAGCTACTTCTACTCAACCTCCTTTTCATGTTTCCCTATTTATTTTATTTTTGTTTTTTCTCTCTCCCCACTTGGATTGAGGGTTTCTCCAATGTGATGATTCATTTTTGGAGTTTTTATGTGTTTTTAGAATTTTTTTAAATATGTGTAGGTAATTTTTTTTTAAAAAAATGTGTATGAATGACAAAAGTCCCGTTTCCACCTTTCAAGCCCCCGCTACCTTAGCCCCAGATCAGTGACATGGAAAAGGTGGCTGGGGGGTGGCCTCCTTTCACCTTAAGATAAAGAGAAAGGTAGAAGGGTGGGGACACCTTTCGCCTAAAATATAGGTGAATGGTTCCCCCTCTCTTAACTTCCTATAAAAGGTAACCCCTCATCCTCCTTACTTTAAAATCCACCTTTATCTCTACATTCTATCCTCTCTATCTCTAAAAGAATTCTTCTTCATGAGTGGTGGATCTGGTGGCCTAAAAGAAGTCCTAGTTTTTTGTCAAGCACCATTTAGAGGTATTTTTTCTTATTTAATTTAATGTTATTTATTTATTTAATTGAATTATTTTTAGTTAGTTTAAAATATGTTATTAATTAATTAGTTTATTTAGTTATATATAGTTTAGAAATAATAGTTATTATTATTAATGATTAAGTATAGATTAACTAATGAAGAAATTTGGATTAAAAAATGATTACATATAATGATTAGCTAATTATAATTAACTAATGAATATTATATGATTAACTTTTTATTAAGGAATAATTAATTAAATATTAAGTAATGTTTAAATAATGATTTAGCAATGATTAGATAATGATTAAGTACTGATTAAATTATGATAATGTAATTATTAAATATTGATTAAGGAATGAATAAAGAATTAATGATTAACTATTGATTATGTAATGATTAACTATTAATTAATGATTATAGAATAATTAAGTAATTATTAAATAATAATTAAGTAATTATTAAAGAATAATTAATTAATGATTAAAAAATAATTAAATAATGATTAAGGGATGATTAAATAATGATTAAGGGATGATTAATGAATGATTAAGGAATGATTAAAGAATGATTAATTAATGATCAAATAATGATTAAGGAATGATTAATGAATAATTTACCAATGTTTAAATAATTGTTAATAAATTTTTAACTAATGATTAACTAATGATGAAATAATTATGAACTAATAGTTAATTCATGATTAACTAATGTTTAATTAATGATTAGGGTTATCTTTTAGGATATAAGAAAATGTTCTAAAATTTTTGTAGCATAAAGATTATGTGGTTATCTAAGAAATCAAATCCCTATCTAGATACTAAAAGTGAATGTGACTCTGACATAAATGTACCTAGGAGTAAAAACTCTAACAAGGTGTCCCAGGCCTAACTCGGGGTAACCTGATACATGACAACGGGCATTGTTGCACACATGTTTTGAAACCCCTAAGGGATATTCTTTTAATGATTCATATTTTCTTTATAAACTACTAAAATAACTTTATAATGATTAAAACTATACTGAGAAACATTAGTATCATACTTTAGGATATAAGAAGATGTTCTAAAATTTTAGTATCATAAAGATTATATGGTCAACCCTAATTGTCAATAGTATTCATAGAATGTTTTGGAAACCATGGTAAAAAGAAGATAAAACACCAAATTAGTTTATCTATCCTTGATAAAATGATAATTATGATCATATAAAGTGAAATGGAGAATAAAAAACACATTAAATAACACATGAATTATTTATAAGATACAAGAAATACCAAGAAATTTTTCAATAGAACATGGTTTGGATGAGATGATCCTAACTTCAGATGTGAGGTAAAATTCAACTTATTTTTTAATTGGTAGCTTAAAATCCAACTTATTTTTAGGAATGATTTTTTTTTCAAAATCAAAAGATCGTATTAAGAAGAACCAGACTCAGAGTATCATACCAAGAATTCCTAGATGTATAGGTGGTAAAAAAGATGAATTTATTAATCAGAAACTCCATCAGTCTTATGTCTATTGGTATGAAGTTCAATATCCATTGAACTCAGAGTTTGAAAGAAAGTCAGAAGTTGCTAAGTGAAGAAGTTCTATTATTTCTAAAGAGTCTTTAAAGGAAGATATTGAAGTCAATAGTTAGAAATTATTTCATACTTTCTAAAAAAAATATGATGATGCTTTTCTTAATTAATTTCTCAAAAAACAAGAAAACTATCATAATAAAAGATTTTGAATAAATAGAGGAATCATAATGATTGTATTGGATCCATAAGTACCAAACTCAAAAGTTTTTAGAAGAATTAAAGTGTAATGCTAATTAAGTTTGAATAATTTATAAGTTTATAAGTGGATTCATAATTGAATACTTTCCATATTTATGTTAAAATCATCATAATATAATTTCTATCGTATTGGTAAATTTCATCATAATGAGGATTCCATCAGACTAACTCTAAGAAGGAAAGTCAATCCAATCACAATGATCTTATAAAGAAAGTCAAATTGTTATGAGCTGAGAAAGGAAGGAATATCATAATGAGATGAGAATGAAAGATAGACCACAATGATATGAAGAAGAAATACAGATTGTAATGATATGAAGAAGAAATATATATCATAATGAGATGGAAAAGAAAGATAGATCATAATGAGATGATAAGGAAAGACAAATCATAATGATCTGATAAAGAAAGGAAGATCATAATGAGATGAGAAAGAAATGCAGATTGTAATGAGAATAAAAATAAACACATATCCTAATAAGAATATGAAGTTAAAATCGAGGATGTTTCATCATAATGAGATGATGAGGTTTCATCATAATAAAGAAAAGACAAGAAGTTCAAGAAATATGGTTATAGAGAAGAAGTTATGTGAAGAGTTTAAGCGATCAAACTTAATATTCAATTATGTGTAAATCTCGGATAAATTTGAGAAGATTTGAGGAAGTCAAAGTCAAAGTTTTAATTTGAGAGTTTTTAGTGTTTTTGAATATGAGGAAGTAGGGAAAGTTTTCAAGTTTCCCACTATTTCATTTCTAAGTCACCTATAAATACTTGCTCAGATCATTCGTTCATTATAACTTTCATATAAGCAGAAAATGTTGAGTGATGAAAAATTAAAGTGAAAGTTTTTTCTGAACCGAGATCACAGAAAAAGATCAGACACCGGAAAGTTTTTTTTACTGAACATGAGAATCATATTGAGTCAATCGGGATGAGGAAGATCGTATTGAGAATTTGAGCAGAGTTTGAATTTTTTATATTGATAATAAGTTCATCATATTGAGTCCATCATAATGATTCAATCGGTCTGTGGAAGATAAAACTGAGTATTTCAGAAGAGTTTAAGAATTTCATATTGAGTAAGGGAGAATCATATTGAACACATCGGATTGAGAGAGTCGGATCCAACCAAATCGGACTAAGGATCTAGACTGATATTTTGTGGAGAAAAATGAACAAAGTCTTATTCTTTTGTTTTGGATTAATTTCTTTGTAATACAACATTGTAAACCAAATATAGTTAGTATAATATTTCCTACCAGGAGATAGATTTTTTCTAAAAAGAGTTGGAACAAGTTGTATCCACTTCCTCAAAATAATAGATTTTTATAAACCCATAAGAGTGGCTATGGTAAGGATGTAGGTTCTCACACTGAGGTCAAACCTTGTAAATCTTTTGTGCTTTAATTTCTTTCCTAATTTTTCATGCATGCTTATTTACTAAAAATTTGATAAGGAAATAAATATTAAAAGGTTATAGGGGTTAAGTTTTAAAAATTATTAAAACATATAAAAAGTGAAAAACTCATTAAACCCCCCTCTTGGTTGTTTTAGATCCTTTGGAACATCAATTGGTATCAAAGGGATGATTTTTTGTTCAATCATTATCATGGATAATATCAACTCTATCAACAGTAGAGGAATTCCTACATTTGATGGAAAAAAATTATTATGGATGGAAAAATAGGTTGATTCTTTATCTTCTATCTATTATCCTAGAAGTTTTTTATGTTGCTACATTTGGTTTTCCACCTATTGAGAAAGATGTTCCTATGATATTTGCTGATAATAGAAATATAGAAGTTTATGGAAAGACTATACTTGAAATACTTATGTCCTTATTAGTGAATTTTCATCATAAGGTGATGGGTCTCAATACTTCAAAAATTATGCGGGACAAATATGGAAAGTATTTTTGAAGGGGATAATAAAGATGAGGAAGAAAAGCTACAAATCTGGTGTACTAAGTATGAAGACATCATATAACACCCTGTTACCTTTATATCAGGTACAATATAAACCTTGTCATGGTTTTCCTTTTTAATTGTCTGTGTAGGTTCGAGAAGAAATCAATAGGATACCTATAATGGTTAAGTGACATATTTGTTGGAAACTTATCTTGAACAGGTGTTCTCTACAGGCCGCAGGAGGTTTTCACACCGTGTAACTAGGTTCCTTGACGTGTAATGGTTTTTGGGTGTATACCATGAGTAGGGTTTACACTATGAAAGTTACACGACGTGACTTGTTTTTACACATCATGAGTTAATTAAGGATTGGTTTTTAATTCGAATCAATGGGTTTTCAACAATTATGGAATTTAATAATTTCACGACATTTAATGGGATTAAACCTCATGTATTTCCCTAGGTTCTGGTTATATGCAGATAGCACGACTTAACTTTCCACTTTTCATCCTCTCTAGATTCATTTCTCTAGAATTAAATCCTATCTCGGGTGATCTTGGAGATCTCCAACCCCCTAGGTCATTTCATATATCATTTTATTTCCATTGAGCTAGTGGTGTGCATTAATGGGTAAGACTTCTCCCCTTTTCTTCACCTCTTTCTCTTTCTCATCCTCGGGGTTTAATAGATCATCCTAAAATTGATGGATCTATACTCCATGTTATTAGATCTTGCTTCTAGGTTTAGTTTCGTGGTCTTCTACGCCTTCGTTCTCGTTGGTTAGTTTCATTGTGGGGGTTGAGTTTTGAGAAAAAGGTTGGGGATTCCACCCCATTTGGCCAAATTGATGAATCTTAAATTGCTTTATTTATTTTAGTTTTTGATTTAAATTCAATTGTTTGAAATTTATATTAATTGTTTTTTATTAAAACCCAATTCCAATGAATTGGGAGGTTTGAAATGGTTTTTTCAAGAAATTGGGGTGTTTTTACAAATGGATGGAAATGGTTTCAATTGAATTGTTGAATTTAATTTTTGAAATAGAATTGATGGATTTTTTTAAAATTTTGAAAATGGCTTAAAATGTTTTTATAGAAACCTAGTGGTTTTATATTGTTAAAATGGAATGTTTTTTTATTAAAACATGTTTTTGTTTTAAATGGAAAATTGGAATTTGAAATGGGGGGATGGGATTTAATTATATTTTAAAAAGTCTTAAAAATAATTTTCCCATCATTGATTGTGTAAGATCACATGAAATACTTAGGTATATTGTGATTTATTTGGACACAATCTATGATTATACAATGTTCTAAAATATAAATTCAGCAGGTCACATCCTTTAGGAGATGGTGGTGAGTCATCTCTGACCAATGTCTAGAGGAAATATATGTACACATATTTCTGTGATCACTTAGAGGGTATGCAGTCCTATAGCCTGGAACTTCGATACCAATTTGGTAGATGATCATGTTTCTCTCTTGTTTATATTTGAGATATAAATGTATGTTAATTTGGTTAAACTACTTTACATGCCTCATATATTTGTACAAACTATTTTATATAATTTTTTTGTTCAAGTCATTTTTTAGAAATATTCCATTATTTGAAAATCCTTTGCTTAATATATTTTCTTTCATTTGAATTGTATAACATTATTTGTTTAAATATTCTTCAGAATTCCAAACCTATTTATTTTAAAATTAAAATCCTTCATTTGGTTAATCTATTATTTGAATATGTTATATAATCCTTGGTGAGACCCTACTGGTATTTTTAGCTCACACCCTACTTGTGTCTTTGGGTGTCTGTAGATTATCTCCTTCCAGGTTTGAGCAAGGGGGAGTGATCTCTTAGAGGTGGATTCAGCTATTGATCTTTGGTCTTAGTGATTTGTTTCCTTTGGGACTGGGGCTATTTTTCCCTATTTTTGTACGTTGGTTCTAGTAATTTTGGATTGAATACCTATTTGACTTTTGGTACATTGATCCCAATGGAGTTTGTTTTTCTATGCATATTATCTTGTTTCTTTTACTTACACATTGTTAGTGGAAAATAATTCCCACTTTTACTTTGTGTGATGCTAAGTTCTATTTATCGACCCATGGGGATTGAGAATTCCCTTTAGGATATGTTAGGGCCGGCTTGGTTATTGGGTTACTAGGGTACTTGGGCTGGTTCATGAAAAAGTGGTATCAAAGGTAGGTTGAGATTTTTTCTTGAGTCAATATGCACCTATGAAATCTTGTTTGGACTTAATAGGTAGTTACGATTGAGTGTTTGGCTAGTTCTCACCATAATGAACCTTAAGTCTCCAGGGTTGGTTGGGGAAATAAATATTGTGGATTAGTTTTAGTCCTTTCTATATTTTAGTTTAAATAGAGTTAAATCCAAATATTGCATATTATTTCAGTCAGGATTATGTTTCCCTCATTTCTCTACTTGATAATTATCTAATGTACCCCTTATTGTATAATGATGTTGTGTATCATCATACCTTCAATAAAATGTGTGAATCGAATCCAGGAAGATGTTATTGCTAAACCTCAGCGAGTGAATTTTTTTAGATCTAAATCTGGTTGAGGTCATCATGCATATTTTCCAAGATTTTTTAAAGGCACCACCTCCAGTCCTCATTCATGATCCAAATATAGAACCTCAAAGTAATGTTCATTGAAATTATTCTCAATAGTTCCCTTGCCAGAAGCCACTATTTTTAAAAGGCTCAACTGATCCTCAACATACTGAGGAATGCTTGGGCAAGATAGAATGTCTATTTGAGTTCTTGGAGACAATAAATGAGATCAAGGTGAAGTGTGACACCTTCATCATAGAGGGAATAAGTAGGAGATTATGGGACACAATGGTGATGGTGAATAAACATAAGGGATTATAGTGGAAATACTTTAATGTTCTTTTCACCGACCGATTTTATCTAGAGACAATGGTGTTGGCCAAATTTTTGGAGTTTTTCAAGATTGATTAGGCCGATAGAACCATGTCTGAGTACTAAAATTTATTTACTAATATTGTGTAGTTTGTGCCTGAGATTGTATGTAATGAGAAATTTAAGGATTTAATTTTTGAGTCAGTAATTCAATCAGATATTCTTTCTCAGATTTTCTTGCTGAAGTTTCCCACTTATGCTGATGTGTTAGATACAAAAATTCTGGTTGAGATTGGACTAGATGGTAAGTCAGGGTTGATGGGAGTTCCATTTTATACCAGTGTAAGTGTGGGTTTTTCTAAGGGAAAGATGGATCATGATTATTCTCATGGTGGTTCTCGATGGAAGGGTTATTTTAGAACTCCTACAACACTCGGAGGAATTCCTTTGATTTTCAATTAGTGTGGAAAGATAGGACATTATAATAGGGTTTTAATTGAAGAACCCATGAACTGTGGATCCAATAGATGTTTAGGGAACTTAAAAATATTATACCATATCTTTTCTACTTTTGATAGTGGAACAAGATCATCAGATCCTCCTAAAACTTTGGGGAAATCAAATGTTTCACGTATAAAAGGGTTCTAGACACAGGCATACAGAATGAAGCTTTTTCATGAAACGGAAGAGACTACAATGTAAGAAGATATGGGTTTAGTAACTATGAGAGGTACCATTACTATAACTTTATCATTATTGACTTCTCTATATAATATTGGTGCATCTCACTCATTTATTTCAACTCATATTGGGAATCTACTTAATCTTTCTATGGATATTTTATCTTGTGAAATGGATATTACTACACCCCTTGGTATGAAGAGAGAGCATGTTCTCTGTAACCCCTCTAGTTTTCTCTCTCTATCTAATGTCAAGATTTCTTGGAGATTTCTGTTTCTTGACATGAATCATCTTGACAACATTTTCGGGATGGATTGGCTCATTTCCAATAAGTCCCAAATTGACTTTTATCTTCGATGGGTCTCCTTTACTACACCTAGTGGTGTGAACTATGTATTCCAAAGAGAATGGTACCCAAGGTCAATCAGGATTGGATCTTCTTATTTGGAGTTGGGAAAGGTGATATCTATGTTTTCCTTTAATATGGAGTGGGAATATTTGAGTGTCCGTCTCCCTCCATTTATTTTTGAGTTTCTCAATGTTTTTTCCTTCTGAATTCTCTGGTTTTCCACTGATTAGGGAGGTTTAGTCTTCCATTATTTTAATTCTTGGTACTCAACCATTTTATATTCCCTCTTACCACATGGAACCAGTTTAACTAAAAGAGTTGACATCCCAGTTGGATGACCTCCTGGAGAAAGGCTTTATACACCTAAATGTTTCATCTTGGGCGACACCAGTTCTCTTTTCCCCAATAAATCTGATGGTTATCTCCTCCAATGTATTGATTACCAAAAGATACTCAAAAAAGTAATGGTAAAGAATAAGTATATATTTCCATAGATTTATGATATCTTTGATTAATTAAAGGGGTAAAATTGGTTATCAAATATTGAACTTCCATCTGGTAACCATTATTTGATGATAAAAGAAAATGACATTCAGAAAACCGATTTTCAGAGAAGGTACGGTCATTATGAGTACATTGTAATACCCTTTTGTCTAACCAATGATCCTTTGGTTTTCATGGATTTAATGAATAGTATTTTCCACGAGTATCTAGATACTTTTGTGGTTTTATTTTTGGATGAAATCCCTATTTACTATAAGTCTAAGGAGGATCATGTGCATCATCTGGGAATAGTTCTGAGTCTGGTGAGAAATCACTAACTCTATGCCAAGCTTTCAAAGTATGATTTCTAGATACAATAAGTGAAATTATTGGGACATGTGGTTTCAAAACATGGTATTTCAATTGATCCTAAAAAGGTGAAAGCTGTTATGACATGATAACAACCACATAATGTTTTCGAGATTCAAATATTCTAGGGTTTAGATGGATATTATCACCATTTTGTTAAGAATTTATCAAATTTGGATTCTCTAATGACCTATTTAACTCAAAATAGAGTGAATTTTTTGGGATAAAAAGTTTCGAAGTACTTTAATTTACTTGAAACATCTTCTGACTATTGTGCTAGTGTTGACTCTTCCATAGGTCGGGTAGGGCTATGTGGTATTCTGTGATGCATCGAGTTCAGGATTGGGCTATTTTTTTATGTAAGGTAATCATGTCATTGCCTATGGATCTTGTTAACTTAGGCCTCATGATAAGAATTATCCAACCCATCACATTGAACTTGAATCTATGATGCACTCACTTAAGAGTTGGTGAAATTAACTTTACGGAGAAAGGTTTATCATGTATTCAGACCACAAGAGACTAAGTTATATCTTCTCTCAAAAAGATTTGAATATTTTCCAGAGGCATTGAGTGGAATACTTTTCGTCTTTTGATTTCAACATCAACTATACCCTGGGGAAAGGGAATGTCATTACAGATGCTTTGAGCAGGAAAATTCCGACCCAAATAGTGAAAAAATCTCCAGAAGAGTGAAATTTGATGGCTCTCTTCACATAGTTTCATATTGGAGTCCAAGAATTAGGGTCTGAGGTTTATTTAGACAAAATTCAGTTATAATATTACATTATTAAGATTATTATTAAGGATTATAATATTGATGATTAATTTTTTAGCATTAGAGACTCTCTTTATGATGGGGAGATAGTTTCTCAGTGGTCATTCTCCAAAAAGGGTATTGTTTGTTATCAGAATATCTATATTGTTCTATCAGTGGAAAGGAAAAATGTGATGCTATATTTCCATAGTTTCTAGTATTAAGTGCACCTAGTAACCACTAAGATATTCTATAACATGAGATGATAGTTTTGTTGGATAGGTATGAGAGGATACATTTCTGAGTTTGTTTCTCATTGTTATACATACTAACAGGTGAAGGTCGAGCACCAAAAGCCTTCAGGTTTTCTATATCCACTTTCAGTCCCTACTTGTAAGTGGTATGAGATATAAATAGACTTATTGGTTGGGTTTCCACATACCCAGAGAAACAAGAATGTGATATGGGTTTTGATTGATAGGCTGACGAAATCGACTCACTTTTTTATCCATTCATGATAGAGTCAAAGTTGAGGAGTTATGATATATCTATGTGAAAGATATTGTTCATTTTCATAGAGTTACCTATTATATAGTATCTAATATGTATCCTTAGTTAACTTATCTCTTTTGGATAGGTATTCAGGATGCACTGGGATCTTAGTTCTGTTTGAGTATGGCATACCATCCGCAGTCGGATGGCCAGACAAAAAGAGCTGTATAGATTCTTGAGGATATGCTTTGCACTTGTGTTCTTGACTTTGTTGAGGATTTGGATGATCATTTAGGACTGTTTGAGTATTATTATAGCAATAGTTACTATTCTATGATCATAATGAATAATTTTGAAGCCTTGTATGGGCAGCCTTGTAAATATCCATTATGTTGGTTGAAGATTGGTGAATGTTCCCTGGTGGGACCAAGTTTGGTGTAAGAGATGAAATAAAAAATTCAATTGATTCATTATATAATTTAGATGACATAGAGATTATATAATTCTTATTTTTATTTTCTCTATATACCCTTAAAGTTTTCAGTTGGGGATCAGGTGTTTTTAAAATTTTCACCCTGGTTGGGTCATTGATGACTTGGGAGGCAAGGGAAGCTTGCTCCTCATTTTGTGGGACATTTTGAGGTTGTTGAGTGGGTGGGAAAAGTTACAAATCATTTAGAGATTAAAACATAGATAAAATTGATACATAACCTATTTCATGTATCTTAGCTCTGAAAATATCTTTCTGATCCATCTCACATTTTAACCTGGAGTGATATTAAAGTTGAACCTGATTTATCTATGACTGAATGGCCAGTCAGGATAGTTTATTTTGTGACCAATATAATTCATGGGAGGATGATACCTTTGGTTCATGTGCTTTGGAATCACGGTTTTGATAGTCATGATATGTGGGAACATGAGTAACTGTTGAGAGAACAATGGCCTCATATTTTTGGAATGTAAGCTTCTTCATAGGATTTTTAGGGACATAAAGTTTCTCTAGTGGGGAGGTTGTAACATGACATTACCTTTATATCAAGTATGATCTAAAACTTTTTTTGGTTTTCCTATTTTTTTGGGTAGGGTCTATAAGAAATCGAGAGGATACCTATAATAGTGAACTCACATATTTTTTGGACTCTTATCTTTAACTGGTGTTCTCTATAGGTTGTGGGAGGTTTTAATGTTGTGTAACTAGGTTACATGATGTGTAATGGTTTCTAGGTGTATACCATGAGAAGGGTTCACACTATGAAAGTTACACGACATGATGAATTTTTACATTTCATGAGTTAATTAAAGACCATTTTTTTATTCTAAGTGATGGTTTTTTTGGCGGTTACAGAATTTAACTATTTCATGACGTGTAATGGGATTACACATCATGTATTTCTCCATATACTGGTTATATGCTAGTAACATGGCTGAACTAACCACTTTTACTCCTCTCCAGATTCATTTCTCTCGACCTAAATCCTATCCTAGGTGATCTTGGAGCTCTCCAACCCTTTCAGGTCCTTTCATTTAGCATTTAATTTCCATTTCACTTGCGGTGTGAATTCCCATGTAAGTGTTATCCCTTTTCTTCATATATTTCTTTTTTATCCTCCTTTGGGTTTAATAGATAATCCTAAAATTGATGGATCAATACTATGTGTTTTTTGGATCTTATTTCTAGGATGAGTTTTAAGTTCTTCTGCGCCTTCGTTCTCATTGATAGGTTTTGTTGCGGGCATTGAGTTTTGAGAAAAAGGTAGGGTATTACATCCCGTTTGCCCAAATTTATTAACCATAAATTTATTGATTTATTTAAATTGTTGATTTAAATTCAAATGTTTGAAATTACTTTCAATTGGTTTTTATTAAAACCTAATTTCAATGAATTGAGAGGTTTGAAATGGTTTTGGAAAGAAATTGGGGTGTGTTTTCAAATGGATGGAAATGGTTTCAATTGAATTGTTGAATTTAATTATTGAAACAGAATTGATGAAAATTTTTTAAATTGTGAAAATGGATTAAAATGTTTTGATAGAAACCCAATGGCATTATCTTGTTAAAGGGGAATGTTTTTTCTATTAAAACCTATTTTGGTTTTAAATGTAAAATTGTAATTTTAATTGAGGGGATGAGATTTATTTGTATTTTAATAAGTCTTAAAATAAATTTCCCATCACTGATTTTTAAGAGAACATGAAATACTTTGGTAGATTATGAGTTATTTGGAGACACTCTAGGATTATAAAATGTTCTAAAATATAAATGCAGTAGGTTACTTCCCTTAAGAGATGGTGATGAGTCCTCTCTAACTAGTTTCAAAAGGACGTGAGTGTACACATATAGTTGTGTTCACCTATAGAGTGTGGATTCCTATATCCTAGAACTTTCATACCTAGTTGGCATAAGACCATGTTGCTCGCTGATTTATATTTGATATATAAATGTATTCCAATGTTGTTTAACTGCTTTACATGCCTTATAAATTTATATAAACTATTTTATATAATTTTTTTGTTTAATCTATTATTTTATAAATATTTCATTACTTGTAAAGCCTTTGCTTAAAGTATTTTCCATCATTTGAACTATATAATGTGAATTGTTTAAATATGATTTAAAATGAAAAACCTATTTATTTTAAAATTGAAATCATTCATTTGTTTAATCTGTTATTGGAATTTATTATGGAATCCTTTGTGAGACCCTATGGGGTTTTTAGCTCACATCGTACTTGTGCCTTCGAGTGTCTGTAGATTATATCCTTCCAGGTTTAAGTAAGGGGAAATGATTTTTTGGAGGTGGATCCAGTTGTTGATCTTTGGTCTTGGTGAGTTGAGTCCTTTGGGACTGGGGATACTTTTCTCTATTTTAGTACCTTTTTATAGTACTTTGGGCTTAAATTCCTATTTGACTTCTGGTACATTGCTCCCAATGGAGTTTATTTTCACATACATACTAAATTTTTTCATTTACTTATGAATTATTATTGAAAAATAACCCCCACTTTCTTTTTGTATGATTCCTAGTGCTAGTCACTAACCCATGGGGATCGGGAACGCCCTTCTGGATATGTTAGGGTTGTCTCAATTATTGGGTTACTAGGGTACCATGAATGGTTCATGACACATCAGAATGAGATATGGAGAAAGTATTAATGAATACTTCACCCCAAGAAATGATTTTATTGTAACATTATAAGATTCATAGATGTCTTGTAAGATTCTAAAATTGTGAATAAACTTATTCAAATCTTCTTAGAAAAGTTTGACTCTAAAATTTCCTATTTATAAGATAAGGATGATTTATCTCTTGATGAATTTCATAACTTTCTTCTTGCTTATAAAATGAGAAAATCTCCAATGTTTAAAAAGAAGATGAAAGATGAAATGAATTTTAAATCTATGATAATGTTGAAAATTTAAGATATTGAAGATGTTGATCCTTATGAGTCTAAAGGTAAAGATGATGATGATTTTAATATTAAAATTATGTCTCTTATATCCAAGAACTATTGAAGAGGAAGAGGAAAGTATAGAGGTAAAATTACTCTCAAATGTTTTGAGTGTGGTGGAATTGGACACTTTGCTATGAATTAACCTAAGAAGAAAGTTGTATAATATCTAAGTGATTCTCATGAAAAATATCAATGTAAAAAGTGTAAACAAAGTTCTAAAGAAGAAAATCCATCCAAAAAAATCCAAAAATAAACTTTATTGGGAACAAGATAAGTATGTTTATTAAGAAATATGAATCAGACTCAACTGACAGTAATTATTCAGAAGATGAAAGTTTATAAAAATTCAGAACCTTCATTGAAAAATTTGAGAAAGTTGAAGACTTCTCAAATAGTTAAGTAGGTGAAGAATCTTATAGAGAGTATCAGATCAAAATATAACTTCTTGCATGTCTTGAGAAAAAAAAATCTCTCAATAAAGAAATAAAAATGATAAATAAATATTGTGAAGAAGTTACTGAAGGGAAAAAATATGTCATCAAACAGGAGGATGAATACATTCAGGAGATCTTAAGTTATAAACATAGAAATATTGAATAAGGAGAGATGGTTGAAGATATTAGTAAGAAGTTAGAAGTTAAGGAAAAAGAAGTTAACAAGTTTTAATCAAAACTTCTTGAGTCTAAAAATACCATGATAAAGTTTAATGAAAACTTAAACAAATCTGTGGAAGTAAAAGATAAGACTTTTAAAGTTTACAAGAAGAATCAAATCAAGAATCAGGTGAAATCCTCACCCAAAAAAAATAATAGTTCATATTAATTTTCTAACATTTCAGGTTCTATAAAAATTATTGGGAAAGATTGGGTGGAAAAAGAATGTGAGAAACCTGTCAAATCTAAGAAAGTTGAAAACTCACCAAGGAGGAAAGATGGTCCACAACCAGAGTATGTTGAAATAGGAATAAGTTATCAACCTTAATAAGAATTCTATAAACAAATATCTTACTTCAATAGAAAATAAAGATTTGATGGATATTTATGGTGTTGTGAAATCTATGGCCATAGAGATTATAATTTTTGGCACAACCTATCTCTTCTTGAATGAAGGTTTGATGAAAGAAGAATGAATAATTTTACTAATCTATGGGAAGTTAGAAAAGAAAAATATCAAGATGTGAGAAAACTTTAAAAAAAATAAATTTGAATGTTTGGAAGAGGTTTTTGGAAGATATAATGAGGCTTGTCATCATGTCTAAAAATGTATGACACTATTTCCGAAACAAGTTCCGTATGGTGGAAAAGAAAATGAAGTTAGAAAGAAGAAAGTTAAAGAAATATATTTTATTTTTGAGATATATTTAAAAGAAAGTAAAATGGAACAAACTATGGATACTTTATAGTGTTTGTTCTTCACATATTATAGGTGATATGAAAATCTTGAAACATGTTGAAAGTCATGATGTAAGAGCAATTACCTTTGGTAATGATAGTTCCTTAAAAATCATAGGAATCAGAACAGGTGATATTAAAGTAGAAAAGTTGAAATATAAGGAAGTTTTATTTGTTGATGGGATAAAACATAACTTACATAGTGTAACTAAACTTTGTAATAATGAAAAAAATTAATCTTCACAAAATATTATTGTGTTTTCAAAACTGTTAAATATGGAAAAGTGGCTATAAAATAAGAAAGAACTAATGAGAATCTTTTCCAAATAGGAGAATTTAACAATTCCTCTTACTAAAGTGTTGAAGATGAAAATAAATTATGGCACAATAAACATGGACAACTTGGATAGAAAATGTAATTCCCCGACCCCATTTACCTAGAGTCGGTGCATTATTTTAATACATTGACATGATTACAAGGAATCAAGTCCCTAAGGAGAGACCCATTTAGAAATATTAGAAAATATATTAAATACATGAATGTTACATTACACATTCAAACATAAAACACAACATATATAATTCTTTGATAATTCCATTATTCCCCTAGATTAAACCTATATATCAATCATAATACACTTCTTGGAATCCTAGGAAAATAAAACATAAGAAAGGGGTGAGATCAGATTCTCAGTAAGGGTAAATAATTTAGAAAAAGATAACATAAACAATAGATGTGGTGAATAATTGAAAACACATGCATTTACAAATAATAAACATGAATACTTTATGGCAGAAATATTAGTTGAGTAAATAATTACATAATAAAACATAGGCATGGGTATTCTACTAGTCGAATAACCACATGAACCATCAATATTATTTTCATAATGAGGGAATGTATAATGCCAAACATCATAACCACATATCCAAGGCCTCATTCCAAGACTAAAAATAAATATTTTTTCAAGGCCTTATTCCAGGACACTAGTTTGTCTCATGAGACCTACTAATGCATCGAGGAGATATAGCGGGTTCCACCCGTCACTTACTAAGTCCAATACATTCCTCATTTGAAATGGTTGAAACATAACATGAACATTCGTATTAAAACTAGCATATGAAATGTAAATACTTTAACCATAAACCATGAATGGTATAAAAATAACACATACATAGTCAAACATATCATAACTCATTCAATACAATATTGAATATTGTATTTATAACAAATCAACCTCAATCAATAATAGTATTCAAAAAAGATGTTGACATAGTTTAAAATGATTTGTAAAACTCAATAAGAGAAATATCTCTTTTTCATGAAAACATTTAAAAGTCACACAATTTAGAAAGGAAGAAATTTAAATAAATTTTTGAATCAAAGTGTCCCATACCACTTTAAAACATTTGAATGTAATTAAAATTTTAAAAACATTAATGTCCGTATAAATAAATCCTTAAAAACCATTTTGTAAACATGGACATTAATGAGAATGATTTAGAAGAATAAATATTTAAACCCTTTAAAATGATGATCTAATTAAAGAGTCCCTTCCATAAAACCTTAAAATATTTCTTTTGATAACATTTTTGTGAAACATGGACATTTATGATAAATATTTCCCAGTAAATACATATATATAAACAATCTCAAATAATAATGAGATTGAGGAATTAACCCTTACCTTGCACTTTCCTTTGGTCGAGGGTACATTTAACCTCCTATATAATGACCATAGTATGTTTTTAAATTATACAATAAACATATTCATAGTTATTATGTCCTAAATTATTCATTTATTACTTTATACTACCCATCTAATTATCATTTCCATGTTAAATTAACATTTTGGGTAATAATTACATTCTTTATCGTACGTGTTTTAACTTGTTATTATTGATCGTATCACTTAGATCACGATTTAAATACTTTATGAATATAAAACATGATTTATATATCATATATATTTAGAATATAAATATGTATAATTGATAGATATATTAAATAGAAAACACCTTTTATGGAGATAGTAGGCCATACGTACGCATAAACGATGTTTCCGTTTTCATATCGTATTGAACAGAACAAATTGAATAAGATATATGTAAATACACACACCCAAACATATATATATATTAAGTAGAATTATTATTTCATATATTACATACTTATTAATAATATATATTTTTATAATCACCATTGAATGGTGAATGTGGAAATGAATCTCATCGCGTTGTGGAGACGGTAAGCCGTACATACACACGAGTGGTGATATCATTTCCTTAATGATTAAAAGGAATTAAATTGGATGGTATATTAATTTTAAAGAGACATAATAATGTTATTTTAATTATTTATATACATATTACTCATCATTTTATCCATCTAAATAACATAGTGTTGAATAAAAAATTACACCATAGTGTTGAGACGGAAAGTCGTACGTACGCACGCATGGTGACATTATCATTCATAGGATGGATAGAATAATAAATATGGTTGTACTATATTTATAATAACATCAAATTATGTAGAAGTTATTGGAGTTATTATTTTTTTATGGGAATAACAAAGAAAGAGGAAGTGAAAGAAGAAGAGAACTTTTAAAGAGGTGATAAAAATAATTACCACTTCTTTGGGTGTTTCCTTTTGATTTGATCAAAATGGATCCTTAGGTTGGCTTCTGATCAAAGGAAGGACTCTAGGTTGAAGTGAGGGAAGTTGTAATGATATTTGGGTAGGGTTTGTTTCAAGCCAGATGGCTTTGGATGTGTGAAATTAAGAGAAGGGGAAGTACCCTTTTATAAGAGAGGTGAGGGTCACTTTAAGAAAAACTTGAAATATTATTTTATTATAAATTTATTTTCAGTTTCTAATGGCTCCAAATTGATTTATTTCAAGTATAAGGTAGGGATGTTTCGAAATTCTCTCAACCAATAGGTTTTATACAATTTTAGGTTACCATATTAACCTTATCTTTTAGATTTAACTATTAGTTAAATAGTTTAACTTTTACTGTGTCTTCTTGTATTCTTACACTATATGGTTAATAAAATTAATCTAAAATTAAAAGAAAACATAAATTGGTTCATTAATGACATATATAATTTTATTTAATCTCTTTTTCCGAACATTAGATTTTTTGGAATACTATATAATTTAATAATATAATATTTGTTTTAAAAAACTCATTTATGTCAATTTTGAAACTATTTAGTATTTGGTTTTTTTAAAAGTCATCACAACTTGATTACTTAATAAAAGATACATTTAATCAACCCTAACATGTAATATTCACCTAGAAAATTCGTGGATATCATAAAAACTTTGAAATTATATTTATTTTAATATTTATAATAACATTTATTTGATTCTATCATTAATAAGGTAATCACTGCATCATCATTGTTTCATAAATAAATTTAATTATTTAATATCTAAAAATTATAAATAAAATACCATGATGTAGGAAATCTTTTTATCTTTATAATTAATATTTAGAGTTGAATTCATCTTATGTATAACCCTATATTAAAAATGGTTTAGTTATTAAACTTTGAATTTAACACTTTTAAATCTTCTTTAAATAAAATAATAATAAATATCCTAATCTAATCCAAGTGGACCAAAAGGATCATATTTTATTATTAAGGTTGTTTTTGGTTGAATTAAACTTATCCAATAGAATTAATACACGTGTTAGGGTAATTATAATATCATTCTTACCTTTAATTACCCTATTTACTTTTAACTGTGGTAAATAAAAGTCAAAAGTTACTATTCACCAAAAATTATTTTCATCTTATTGAACCACATTTTACTTGTATTTTGAATTTATTAAATTTAACTCATATAAGCGGTAAAATTTAGTTTTATATAAATTTGAAAATGCTCCTAGAAGGTGGGTAAAAGACGGTAAAAACTTCAATAAAATTTTGTATATCTAAACTTATTATAAAATGACTAAAATGAATTAAATTGAACATATATAGGTATTATGTATCTATTTTTACCTAAAATAAATTAAATTAAATAAATAATTATTTAAATTAAAAGTCAGTTTTAAACAATAACGCAGTATTTTTCACTATTCATCAAAAATTGGAAGTTTTCAGAAAAATACCAAAAATTCAGCCTATGGTAATTTTGATATTCTGAATCCAAAAATGATGTCTATTTTACCAAATCCAAAATGTAGAAGTTACATTAATTAATTTAAAATTAATTCCCATTTTCAAAACCAAAAAGCGTGTTTTTTTTAAAAAGTAAAAACTATCAAAATATTGACACGTGTTTATGTCAAACTTAAATGTCAAATTACTTATAATAACCTAAATTATATTAAATGATAAAAATATAATATAATTATACTTTAAAACCATTCAAATGTATAATTTAACACTATAAATTATTTTTATTAAAAAAGTTATTTTCAATTAAAATTTAGTATCTTTCATTATTCATCAAAATATGAAAGTTATCAGAAAAACACAAAAAATTTATCCAAAAAAAATTTCTATATCCCACTTCTAAAAAAAATTATATTTTGTCAAATTTATTATAGAAGTGTCAAATATTTCATTTTAAAAAAGGTTCACCATTAATAGGCGGTAAAATTTCATTTTTTGAAAAAAACTTCCTTTATCTGAAAAATTGAATTTGTACTTATACTATGTCTAAGAAACACATAATATGGATGCTAAAATTCTATAAGATTCAAAATGTAGTTACTACTATTCCTAACCACTTTTTGAACGGCTAGTTTGGTAAGTTGTGGTGCGCTCGAACTCTATGTTGCATGTAGCGTAAGCTATTGATTTACTTTAATGAGATAACGTACTATGAAACATGGGGGTGTTACATTCTACCCTACTTCAATAAATTGTGTTCTCGCAATTTGAAATTGTTTTTTGAAAATAAGGGGTTAAAAATAGAAAAATACCTTTGTGGAAAACCCACATCAGAATTGGGTTAATAGAATTTAGTCTTAATAAGAGGGAAAGGGAAATGAAAAAGTCACTACCAAATTCTAATCTTGATTAGGAGAAAATTGGTGGAAATTATAGACACATAATTGGAGGAAAAACATAAATATTTATAGGGAGTGATTGAGGTCATCAATCACAAACAAGTGTACAATTTAGAGCCTCAAATCCATCAATATATGATGATTTAAAATATTGTCGGTTCAACAAAAAATAATGTATTGGGATAACACATTTTTGGTTTTAATATATCTTCCCTAAAGTTTAAGAATTAATTTATTCATAGTATAAGAGAAAAAATTATACTTGAAAAGTAGAGTTTCATCCTTTAAATAATTCCTACCACAAACTCATCTTTTACTCCAAAAGATAATAGAATTAAAAAATATTCTATTTATCCTAATCATATAGGGTTCCAAAAATAATTAATTTATAATTCATTTGTTAGGATATTAAAAAAAAACTATATTATACAAACCATAACATCATGTAGGCCAGTGGTAGGTGATGCACCCTTGTCTCCCTTCGGTTGCAGATTCAAGTATTGCGGCCTTTCCAGACATGACGGGTTGTCACCCGACCTCTGGTTTTTCCTTTTTATAACAATATAAAAAATAATATTAAGAAGTTTTTTTAACCTTAAACAATAGTATCAAATGTTTAACTTAATCCATTCCAACCTTTAGACTTATCCAAAATACTTCTGTCCAAACCCACAGTCCAAAATTTTTAAGGAAGGAAAACACAATGAAGATCCTTTTTTCCACGTAATAACATGTGAATACCTTCATCATGTATTCTTTTAAAACACAGTAACACCCTGAATAACAATAAAATATTATTGATTACATTCATACTCCATTATTCCTTATAGAATACTAGATATACTCCTTATATCCAAAAATGTTGTAAACTCCAACAATGATGGAATATAAAAATCATTAATCAGTTTCAAGGTAGTCAAGAATATCCAATATAATATATCCAAATCAATCATATATTATTCCAAAATCACTATGTCAACATCATAATCATATTAAGGTTTATCTTTCTCTCACCCATATATTTTTCTAAAAATTTAACCTACTATTGAGTCACTTTTATTAGTTCCACACAATCTCAAGTCCTAAATGAAATAGTATTACAGTATAATCCTTATATACCCTATAATTCTTATAACATGTAAATCATTAATACAATACTCAAGTGATAGAATAATTTAATAACAACACAATAACTCTAATCATTCCTCTCCATCTACAGTAGTATCATAACTTGATTATTATCTAATAGCAACATTTGAGGTATACTCTGATGATTTGGACATTGATTCTCATAGGGTCCCAAATCCTTGAAGATGAATCATTGTACATTTGAAACCTTTTTCTTACCTTTGTAATCACGTACTTGGTATCCTTTTTCTCCATACTTATAAGAAACTCTCATTCCCTTCAAGAATTTACCAAGGTGGTTATTTCCATAGTTATCACATATGGGAAAATCCTTCTTTCCCCTCTTCCCTTTATACATATTTCTCTCTTCCATCCTTTTCTTCTATTACTTCCCTTCAAAGCCATAGGACTTAGATAATTCTTTACTTATCTTATTAACACATGATACTATTTCTTCATATGATGATAATACGTGGGAGACTATTTCCATTCTAAATATTGGCTTAATACCATGAAATATATGATCTTTCTTAATCCCTGGATCATGCGTATTGCTGGAGTTCTCATTCCTTTTACTAGGAACCATTTCTAAATAATGGCATACACTAGGTTAGTTTATGAATCACAATACATAATTCCAAACTTGTAAAATACCTAATGTAAATTGAAAATATTATGCATATAATATATAATCATAATTTTTTTTGAGGAAGTATTTACTCCTAAATCCTTTATAATGGCTTGTAATGAAAATGTGAATTATCCTAAGCATATACCCTAGGAGTGTCATAACCAAGAGTACAGAAAGGCCCATTGTTGTGTACCAGGATACCCTAGGTCAAGACCAAATCTCCTTGTTGGATTTTTCACTCCTAGATATATCTGTTCCAGAGACGCCTCTACCTGCTCGTATCCAGACAGGGATTTATAGCTTGGAAAATACACAAAATCTCTACATTAACAAAATTCTAGGAAGTTCTTCTATACTAATCCTCAAAGCCTATCTTTGAGTAATGTTATCTAATCAGAGTTTTTCTAAATCTAGTTTCCAAGGTATATACTAAACTTCCTATGATAACAACTGTAACACCCCAAACCCAGTTACCCAGAGTCGGTGCATTATTTTAATAAATTGGCATGATTACAAGGAATTAAGTTCCGAAGGACCGATCAGTTTAGCAGTTTTGGGAAATATATTACATACATGAACGTTAAATTACACATTCAGACATAAAACACAACATATATAATCCTTTGAGAATTAATTTATTCCCCTATCTTAACCTTGCATATCAATCATAATACAATTCTTGGAATCCTGGGAAAATAAAACATAAGAAAGGGGTGAGGTCAGATGCTCAGTAAGGGTAAATAATTTAGCAGAAGATAACATAAACAATAGGCGTGGTGAATAATTGAAAACACATGCCTTTAAAAATAAAAAACATGAATACTTTATGGCAGAAATATGGGCTGAGTAAATAATTCCATAATAAAACATAGTCATGGGTATTCTACTAGTTGAATAACCACATGAACCATCAACACTATTTTTATAATGAGGGAATGTATAATTTTGTACATCATAACCACATATCCAAGGCCTCGTGCCAAGACTACAAATAAATATTTTCTCAAGGTCTTATGATAAGACACTAGTTTGTCTCATGAGACCTACTGATGCATCAAGGAGATATAGTGGGCTCCACCCATCACTTACTAAGTCCAATACATTCCTCATATGAAAAGGTTGAAACATAACATATACATTCATATTAAAACTAGCATACGAAATGTCAACACTTTAACAATAAACCATGAATGGTATAAAAATAACACATCCACAGTCAAACATATCATAAATCATTCAATACAATATTGAATATTGTATTTATAATAAATCAACCTCAATCCGGAATAATATTTAAAAAGGATGTTGACATAGTTGAAAATGGTTTGTAAAACTCAGTAAGAGAAATATAGATTTTTCATGAAAAAATTTAAAAGTCACACAATTTAGAAAGGAAGAAATTTAAAGACTTTTTTGAATAATAGTGTCCCATAACACTTTGAAACTTTTTAAAGGAATTAAAATTTTAAAAACATTCATGTCCATATAAATAAATCCTTAAAAACCATTTTGAAAACATGGACATTAATGAGAATGATTTAAAAGAATAAATATTTAAACCATTTAAAATGATGATATAGTTAAAGAGTCCCTTACATAAAACCTTAAAAGATTCATTTTGAAAACATTTTTTTGAAACATGGACATGGATTATAAATATGTCCCAGTGAATACATATATATAAACAGTCTCGGATAATAATGAGATTGAGGAATTAACCCTTACCATGCACTTTTCTTTGGTCGAGGGTACGTTTAACCTTCTGTATAATGACCATAGTATGTTATTAAATTATAAAAGAACCATATTCATATTTATTATATCATAGATGATTCATTTATGACTTTATACTACCCATTTAATAATTATTTCCATGTTAAATTAACATTTCGGGTAATAATTTCTTTCTTTATCGTACGTGTTTTAACTTGTTATTCTTGATCGCATCACTTAGATCATGATTTAAATACTTCCAGAATATAAAAAATGATTTATATATCATATATATTTATAATATAAATATGTATCATAGATAGATATATGAAATGGAAAACACTGTTTATGGAGACGGTAGGCTGTAAATATGCATAAACACTATTTTCGTTTTCATATCGTATTGAACAGAACTAAGTGAATAAGATATTTGTAAATACATATTTATATATATATATTAATTAGCATTATTATGTCATATATTACATTCTTATTAATAATATATATTTTTATAATCACCGTTGAATGGTGAATGTGGAAATGAATCTCATTACTTCGTGGAGATGGTAAGCCATACATACACACGAGCGACGATATCATTTCCTTAATGATTAAAAGGAATGGAATTGGATGGTATATTAATTTTAGAGAGAATTTATCATGTTATTTTTATTATTTATATATATATTACTCATCATTATATCCATCCAAATAACAAAGTGTTGAATAACAAATTACACCATGGTGTGGAGACGGTAAGCCGTACGTACGCACACATGGTGACATTATCATTCATAGGATGGATAGAATAATGAATATGGTTTTACCATATTTATAATAACATCACAATATGTATAAGTTATTGGATTTATTATTTTGGTATGGGAATAACAAATAAATAGGAAGTGGAAGAAAAAGAGAACTTTGAAAGAGGTGATAAAATAATTACCTCTTATTTGGGTGTTTCCTTTTGATTTGATCATCCTTAGGTAGACTTATGATCAAAGGAAGGCCTATAGTATGAATTGAGGGAAGTTTTAAGGATATTTGGTTAGGTTTTGGCCAGGAAAAATGGCTTTGGAGGTGTGAAATTAATAGAAGGGGAAGTACCCTTTTATAAGAGAGGTGAGGGTCACTTTAGGAAAAACTTGAAATATTATTTTATTATAAAATCATTTTCGGTTTATAATGGCTCAAAATTAATTTATTTAGAGTATAAGGTGGGTATGGGTTGAAATCATTTCAAAAAATAGGTTTTAGACAAGTTTAGGTTACCATATTAACCTTATATTTTAGATTTAACTATTAGTTAAATAGTTTAACTTTTACCGTATCTTCTTGTATTCTTACACTATATGGTTAATAAACATACTATAAACTTCCAAGAGAACCTAAAGTGGTTCATTAATGACATATATAATATTATTTAATCCCTTTTTCCGAACCTTTTATTTTTAGAAATACTATATAACTTAATAATATAATATTTGTTTTAAAAACTCATTTATGGAAATTTTGACACTTTAGTATTTAGATTTTGTGAAAGTAATCACACCTTGATTACTTAGAAAAAGATAAATTGAATCAATCCTAACATGTCATATTAACCTATAAACTTCGTGGATTTCATAAAAACTTTGAAATTAAATTTATTTTAATATTTATAATACCATTTATTTGATTCTTTAATTAATAAGGTAATTACTGCATCATCATTGTGTCATAAATAAATTTAATTATTTAATGTATAAAAATTATAAATAAAATAAAATAATTTAGGAAATATTTTTATATTCCTAATGAATATTTATAGTCAAATTTATCTTATGTATAACCCTATATTAAAAATGGTTTAGTTATTAAACTTTGAATTTAACACTTTTAACTCTTCTTTAAATAAAATAATAATAAATGTTATAATATAATCCAAGTGAAATAGAAGGATCATATTTTATTCCTAAGGTTTATTTTGGTCTAATTAAACTTATGAAATAGAATTATGACATGTGTTAGGGTAATTATAATACCATTTTTACCTTTAATTACCCTATTTACTTTTAAGTGTGGTAAATAAAAGTCAAAAGTTACTATTCCCCAAAAATCATTTTCATATTATTGAACTACATTTTACTTAATGATGTCAACCATTTCTATCATATTTTTTAAATTCAACTCACAGAAGCGGTAAAATTTAGTCTTATGCAAATTTGCAAATGCTTCTAGAAGATGGGTAAAAGACGGTAAAAAGTTCAATAAAATTTTATATATCTAAAGTTATTATAAAATGACTCCAATTAATTAAATTGAACATATATAGTTATTATGTATCTATTTTGACCTAAAATAAATTAAAATAAAATAACTAATTATTTAAATAAAAATTCGGTTTTAAACAATAACATAGTGTTTTTCACTATTCATCAAAAATTGAATGTTTTCAGAAAAATAAAAAAAAATTCATCCTAAAATAATTTTGATATTATAAATCCAAAAATGATTTATATTTTACCAAATTCAAAACATTTAATTTTCATTTATTAATTTAAAATTAATTCCCGTTGTCAAAACCAAAAAACGAGTTTTTTTAAAAAGTAAAGACTATCAAAAGATTAACATGTGTTTATGTCAGATTTAAATGTGAAATTACTTATAATAACCTAAATTGTATTAAATGATAAAAATATAATCTAATTAAACTTAAAAACCATTCAAATTTATAATTTAACACTATAAATTATTTTGATTAAAAAATTTATTTTCAATTAAAATTTTGTATCTTTCACTATTCATCAAAATATGAAAGTTTTCAGAAAAACACCAAAAATTTATACAAACTAAATTTTTATGTCCCACTTCTAAATAATAATTTTATTTTGTCAAATTTAATATAAAAGTGTCAAATATTTCATTTATAAAAAAGGTTTACCATTAATAGGCGGTAAAATTTTATTTTTTGAAAAATACTTCCTTTATGTGAAAAATTGAATTTGTTCTTATATTACGTCTAAGAAAAACATAATATAGATGTTAAAATTATATAAGATTCAAAATTCAGTTAATACTATTCATAACTGCTTTTTGAACGGCTAGTTTGGTAAGTTGTGGTGCGCTTGAACTCTGTGTTGCGTGTAGAGCAAGTTATTAAATTACTTTAATGAGATAACGTACTATGAAATCTTGGGATGTTACATAAAAACACGAACAAAATTTATAAAGTTGATGCTATCAAAAACTTTCCATAATTGAAAATAAGGGAAGAATATGTTTTTATTACTTGTTAGAAATAAAAAATTACTAATAAAATTCATATACGAGTTGAGATTCAGTCTACCAGACCTCTTGAACTTATTCATTATGATTTATGTGGGTTGATGAGACATCAATAAACATAAATAGATTTATAATTTTTCACTTTTATCAATGATTTCACTCATATTACTAACATCATGTTTATGAAACACAAGTTAGAGGCTATGGAAATGTTCATGTTTTTCAGAAAAGAAGTTGAGAAAGAAATAGGGGTTTATATAAAGAAGTTGAGAACATATAATAATACTAAATTCACCAACAACTCTTTTAAAGCATATCTGATGAAACATTGTATCAAACATCAGCATGGTTCTCCCTTTAATCTAAAAAAAATTGAGTTGAAGGAATAAAGAATAGAGGCTTGGTAGAAATGGGAATAAGTATGTTAGAAAAATACAAAATTTTAAAGTTTTACTAGAAAGATGCTATTAGTATTGTTTTACATACACAGAAAAAAATGTTTATTGAGACTAGAATCCAACAATAATTCTTATGAAATGTGGTATAAATAAAAACCTTCATTGAATTACTTCAAAGTTTTTGGAAGTCCATGTTTACTAAAAATAAAAAACTCGGATTTGGGAAAGTTTGATGACAAAGTTGAGGAAAGAATTTTTATGGGTTATTCACCAAATGGAATAAGTTACAATTGTTGGAACAAATTTTTACAAAATTTGATAGACTCATATGATGCAAAGGAAGCTGAAAATAAAAATTCCTTAAAAAAAGTTGATGAGAATGCTGAGGAGGATAAATTGGAGATTTACAACAATTGTTAAAATAAGTCAAAACATACTTATCAAGATTCTAAAAATTCCTATGATGAGGAAAGTTCATTTGGGAAATAAAATTTTTAATTTACTACTTTACAAAAACATGTTGTGTACAAAAAAATTATTGGAAATCATAAGTCTCTAATTCAGGTAAGAAGAAAGTTGATATTATAAAATCAGACATTACTTATCTCAAAATTTGATCCAAAATTAGTTTCAGAAGCTATTAAACACAAAGAATGGGTGGATGATATGAGTGAATATTTGGATAAGATTGAGAAGAACAAAACATTGAAACTTGTTTCATGGCCTGTAAATAAAAAATGTTTTCAGGATGAAGTGGGTTTATAGAAACAAGTAAAATGAACATGGGGAAGTTTCAAGAAACAAATCCAGACTTGTTTGTAAAGGCTATGCATAGGTGGAAGGTGTGTATTTTGAATAAAATTTTACCCCATCTGCAATATTATAAACTATTAGAATTTTTTTATCAGTGGCCACATATCAGAATTAAAAAGTTTATCAGGTGGATGTTAAGTCATATTTGTTAAATGGTGACATTGAGGAAGAGGTTTACATTGAAAAAACTTTTGGGTTTCTAGTTGATGATGATGAAAATGAAGTTTGTAAAATGAATAAATTTGTGTATGGGATAAAACAAGCTCCATGTGATTGGTATTTAAAAATTGATAATTGTCTGAGAAAATTGAATTTTTATAAAGGAAAAGTTGAGAGAAACTTGTATGTGAAAGATTTTGACTATGGAACTCTAATTATATCTATTTATCTGGATGATATAATTTTTTATAGGGATAGAGAATATGTTTGTAAAACATTTGAGGAGTAAATGAAGAAGAATTTTTAAATGTCTATGTTAGGACAATTAACTTTATTTCTTGGATTACAAGTTTAACAAAAAGAAAAATACATTTTCTTATCTAAAGAAAATTATTCTAGGGAATTGTTAAAGAATTTTGGGATGATAGAATACAAATAAGTTTATAATCCTATTTCAGTAAGCACAAAGTTGAGTAAAGATGAATCCAGAATAAGTGTGAATCAAATAGTCTTTCAAAAGATGATATGAATCCTTATTTACCTTAAAGAATCAAGACCTGATATTGTTTATGTTGTGACTTTGTGTGCCAGGTATCAAAGTAAGATTAAAGTATCACATATATTGGAAGAAAAGAAGATTCAAAGATATTTCAGAGGAACAAATTCACATGGGTTGTTATAAAAAATAAATTGTGAAATGAAGTTTCATGGTTATACTGATGCTGATTGGGATAGATATTGTAATGATAAAAAATCAACCTCAAGAGGAACAATTTTCTTGGGTGAATGTTGTGTGATTTGGCATAGTAAGAAACAAAGTTTAGTAAATTTTAGCATAGATGAATCTGAATATATTGCTTCTACTCAGGCTTGTACTCAAGCTTTATGGATAAAAGTTCAGTTGGAAGATCTTAAAGTAAAAGTTTCTAGACCATTGAAGATACTTTGTGATAATCAGAGTGCTGTTGATATTTATAAAAATCTTATCCACCATTCAATATCAAAACACATTTATATAAAATTTAACTTTATGAAATGAAAATTTTCTGCTGGAGATGTTATGCTAGAATACATCTCAACAAAGTATCAAATTGCTAATATTTTTACAAAATACATGCTAAAATAAAGATTTATGGAATTGAGGCTGAAAATTCTTGTTTAACCTCCCACCATGAATTCCTAAACACCATAAGGAAGTACCCACACCATGCTTTGGATTATGTTAAGGAGGGGGGGAGAAATTAACAAACAACTTTTTATTATAAGAAGTTTTTACTTATCTTTCTTTTATGAATTTGAAGATGTGTTTATCATAAAATGGGGGAGAAAAAAAAAGAAAAGTGAGAGAGGAGAAGATAAAATTGAGGAAAGTTTATCTTTACATTGCTGCATAATTTTCTTGTCATCGAGGTATATAATTACTTTAAAAATATTACTTTATCTAGTAGTGTGGTGTTAGAACAATCTCTTTTTGATAAAGGCTATGTTTTGGTAAAATTTAAAAAACTTTAGTTGTTTAAAAAATTTGAGTTGTCAAAAAAATTTGAAAGTTAAAAAAGTTGTTAATAAGGGTTGTCAACAAATCCAAAGGGGGAGATTGAAGAAATTTTTTGATAAATTGTTTTAACAAAGTTTTTGTATTTGTTGACAACTTACCTTTTTGTATAAGAATGTATTTTTCATTTAGGAATCAGATCTAGTTCATAATAATAAGTTTGGTAAGAAAGTTGAAAGTTTCTGAATGTTCAAACCCCAACATAAAAGGGGAGAAAAGTTTTGTTTTTACAAAAGTTGTTTTTTTTTTTCAGAATCAGAAGATCACATTGAGAACCACCAGACTTAGAGTATCAGACCGATCAGCCTCGGATGCAGAGGTGGTCTTAAATGAAAAGTTATTGATTATATGCGCCATTGGTCTTAGTTCCATCAGTATAAAGTTTAAGATCCATCAGACTTGTTGTTGGTAAGAAATTAAAAAGTTTCTAAGTGAAATAGTCATATTTTTGCTGAAGAGTCTCTGAAGGAAGATAGTTAAGTCTATAGATAGAAAGTTTTTCATACTTTCAAAAAAAAAATAACATAATGATTTTCGGGTCATTAAGTTCTAAAAAATTATGAAAATTATTAGGATAAAATATTTTGAAGAAATAGAGGAATTGTAATTATTTTATCAGATCCAGAAGTACCAAACTCATAAGTTTTTAGAAGAAAGAAAGTGTAAAGATGATGAAGTTTTAATAATTTCAAAGCTTCTATGTGGAGTCATAATTGGATAATTTCCATATTTATGGGAAAATAATTGTAATGGGATTTCCATTATAATGGTAAATTCCATCATAATGAGGATTCCATCAGAATGACTCTAAGAAGGAAAGTCAATTAGATTATAATGAGATGAGAAAGAAAGTCATATTGTAATGAGATGAGAAAGAAAAGAAGATCATAATGAGATGAAAACGAAAGACAGATCATAATGAGCTAAATAAAAAAGAAAAATCATAATGATCTGAAGAAGAAAGATAGATCATAATGAGCTGAAGAATAAAGACAGATCGTAATGATATGAGAAATAAAGATTAATCATAATGAGTTCAGAAATAAAGGAAGATCATAATGAGTTGAGAAAGAAAGTGATATCATAATGAGATGAGAAAGAAAGAAAAATAGTAATAATTAGAGGAAGATGAAGCCTAAGAAGTTTCATTATAATTAGTTGAGTAGGTTTCATCATATTGAAGAAAAGATAAGAATTTATAGAAATATTATTAAAGATAAGAAGTTATGTGAAGATTTTAAGTGGTCAAACTTGATATTCAATTATGCATAAATCTTAGATAAATTTGAGAATGTTTTAAGAAGTCAATGTTGAAGTTTAAATGTGATAGTTCATTAAAGTTTTAAATTATAAGTAAGTTTGGAAAGTTTTCAAGTTTCTTGCTCATAATTTTCTGAGTCACCTATAAATACTTGCTTAGATCATTCATTCATTATAATTTTCATGTAAACAGAAAAGGCGGAGTGCTAAAGAATTCAAGTAAAAGTTCTTTTCAAACAGAGATCATAAAAAATGATCAAATACATGAATGTTTTGTTTATTGAACATGAGAATCATATTGAGTTAATTGGACTGTGAAAGGCCATATTGAGTATTTGGGAAGACTTTTAGTTTTACAGATTGAGAATGAGTTCATCATATTGACTCTATCGGATTGGGGAAGATCAGACTGAGTATTTTAATAGAGTTTAAGAAGTTTATATTGATTAAGGGAGAATCATATTAACCTTATCAAATTAATAAAATCAGATCCAACCAAATCAGACTTAGGATCTATACTGAGCTTTTGTGGAGAAAATTTAGCACATTATTATTCTTTTGTTTTGGATCAGTTGTTTTGTAATCCAAATTTGTAAATTGAAAGGAGTCAATATAATATTTCCTATTAGGATATAAAAGGTTTCTAATGGGAGTTGGCATAAGTTATATTCAATTCTTCATAATAGTGGATTTCCATACACCCACAAGTGTGGATATGGAAAGGATGTAGGTTCTCACATTGAGGCCAAACCTTTTAAATATTATATACTTTAATTTCTTTACAACTCTTTTATGTCTGAGTATTTACTAAAATTTTGATATGGAAATAAATCTTAATAGGTTACACGGGTTAAGTTTTAAAAAGTATTGAAACTTATAAAAAGTGAACAACTGATTCAACCCCCCCTTCTCAGTTGTTATTCAATAATTTAGAACTTCAACATGAAATGAAAATCTAACCAATATTGTGCATAGAATAAAAATAAAATAAATAATTATAAATTTGAAATGTGACTACTCCAATACCACTTGAATGTTTCAAGTGTATTATAGGCACTGATGGTGGGTGCTATATTTAAAATTTATTTCAAATAAATTTTCCTGAAACTCTGTGAGAGGATATTTCACGTTAAATTTATAATTAATTTATTTTGATTTGGAAGAAATAATATAGCTAGGATTAGGATTTTTCCTCATTGATGATGTTGATCTTCAGAAAATCCTTTCAGATTACCTTTATTGAACTATAAGGATTCAAGTGTAGAATCCCTCTAGTAGTGATGCACAATGCTCCTTTGATTTCTTAGTAATGTCAATTGATTTGCATAGGATAGCATGGGGAATAAATTATCATGTGTTGTTCGTCTTGATCACTTCAAGATCATGCAGGTTTAAATAAGTTATTCTTATTCTTGAGAGGAAGAGGGGAGGAATTTGAGAGGGAGAGAGTGTGTAAGAGGGAAATTCATTTTGTGCAATGATTATCTATTCTCATTTTTTAATTAATTCTTCATAATATACATAACCATATATTTATAGAGTCAAGGTTTATGTTAGAATATTATTTAATTGTATATCAGTAATTAAATAATATAATAATCTTTGTCAAACATCCTTCCATAATAATAATAATAATAATATTTTATGGCAAACACCAACCTAAACAATGATAAATAATATTTACCATCTTGTAAATAAATATTTGTGAATGAATGTTGTCTTGGTCCATTTATCCTCACCATTTATTGAATACCCAAATAAATAATTAATTTAAATATTTATTTATTGATGATTTCACTCATATGACAAGCATCGTGTTTATGAAACACAAGTCAGAGGCTGTGGAAATGTTCAAGTTTTTAAGAAAAGAAGTTGTGAATGAAATAGGGGTTTATATAAAGAAGTTGAGAACATATAGTAATACTAAATTCATCGATAATGATTTTAAAGATTATATGAGAAACCATGGTATCAAAAATCTGTATGGTTCTCTCTATAATCCAAAAAATTGAGTAGAAGGATGAATGAATAGAGTCTTGGTGGAAATATGAAGAAGTATGCAAAATACAAAATTTCAAAGTTTTACTGGAAAGAAGCTATTATTATTGTTGTACATATATAGAAAAAAAATATTTTCTGAGACTAGAATCAAACATGAATTTTTATGAAATGTGGAATAATAAAAAACCTTCATTGAAGTACTTCAAAGTTTTTGGAAGTCCACGTTTACTTAAAATAAATAAACTTAGATATGTAAAAGTTTGATGACAAAGTTTAGGAAAGAATTTTTATGGGTTATTCACCAAATGGAATAAGTTATAACTTTTGGAAAAAATGTTTACAAAAGTTGGTAGACTCATATGATGTGGAGGTAGTTGAAAATAAAAATTCCGTAAAAAAAGTTAATGAAAATGCTGAGGAGGATAAATTGAATATTTACAATGTACAGACCCAGAAATTTCACGGAATTTTTTTTCTTAAATTCTTTGGAATTTTACGAGTATGCGGTTTCTAATGGCACCTGATTCCGAGGTCCGGTGTGCCCGAAATCAATTTCTGAAGTTCAGCTTGGGTACATTCACTGAACGAACGAGTGGGTTTTTCTAACTTTTGAATCGGTGCTCGGAATTGAAATCCGAGGGCATCGATGAACTCACTTAAGAAGACCCTTTCTGGAGCTTCATTTGCTTGGGAGGAGTTGTTAAAAAAAAGACTGAGGAATAAAAATATAATTGTTTTAGAATTTTATTTTTATTTCTTGCTAAGTGGTTTAAGTGTTGTGTCACATCACTTTTTCCCTATATTATGTGGTTTAACTCCTAGGTGTGGGAGTTGGAGTGGGACCCATTGGGTTGCTAACTTCCCTTGGGAGAATAAAGGAGAGGTGGGGCCCACATGAGCCCCACCCCTTCACATTTTCCATAACTCCTCACCTCCCTTTTTAATTTTATAAACTCATCTTAAATTGAGTAACCTTGCACTTCCTCTCTCTATCCCTCTTAACTCTCGCCAACACATACCTTAATTAATTAATTGAACCTATTCAATTAATTAACTAAGTGTTTGAATTTTGAAAAATTGAAATTACTTGTGTTAATAAAATAATAGCATGAACCTATTATTTTACTTTGACACATTTTGTGTTGGAAGAAAAGGGAAAGAGCTCTTGTGTAAAAGAAGGAGGAAGTTCATCTTGGGTGGAAGAACATCATCCTCTCAGTGAAGAACGGTTCTTCTATGATGAAGAACATTGACCCCTAGCATATAAAGACTCGACAATCATGGTTCTTCATACTCTTCTTCCTCCACGGCAAGGGAGGAGACACCAACATTGGGAACTCGCCAACAATGACTCACCTTATATTCTTCCTTCGCAACAAGAGAAGAGACGACACTTCCTCAGGTGCACATGATGACGATGAGCCGACGTCCACCCTCTTGCGATATCGTCAACAAACGACGAATGACACGAGGTAGGGGGTTTTCGTATTTTGTGTTTATGTGAATTATACCATCATTAATGATTAAAAGCATGTGTTAAAATGTTTTCCATTTGATAACACCTAACACGGAGGGAGTGGGCCGAACAAACATGGCCCAATAACCCCCCGTAGATTGTTGTTGGTGCGCGAATCAACGGGCGATGACGAAATGGGCTGCAAAGACAATTTGAGGCCTTCAAAGTAAAGTACCGGACCCGAGGTGAACACCGGCGCAGACGGAATTGAAAACGGACCACCGGAGCAACTCCGGTGGCCCACGGACATCACCGGCGGCCGGAGGCGGCAGTGCCCCGGCGCACTGCCAGGAGGAACATCTGCGGTTGAAGCTGCGGCGGCAGGCGGCCGGATCCCACGACCGTACGGGATCCGGGGGAGCAGGACGTGGTGCTCGCCACGTCTAAGGAGCGCAAAGTCCACGGGGGACCGCATCCCCTGCTTGGATCGCTAGCCGATCCAGTGTGCCACCCAGCCAGGCCACGCCCCGCCGGATCGGACCCGGGTCGGGTCGACCAAGGGGGGGTTGGGTCGGGTCGGACCGGGCCCAAACCCCCCATTTTCGGATCACTTTTAGTCTTTTGCCCATATCTTGGGATACAGACCTCCGATCAATGCACTGTCAGTTGCGTAGATATCCTTGGATCAAGACGGTAGTTTCAGTTTATTACACTCAAGGGTTTGGAGAACTTTGAGTACGTCCGGGTTGGTTCGAGCACGAAACCAACCAGGCCCTCGGGGCGGAAACGCTTATAACTTGAGCTCCAGACATCCGATTGACGTGAAACTGGCTTTGTTGGATTACTATTGATGATACGGAACTTTTGGCATAATTTTCCTGATGTTTGGATGCAGTTGGATAGTGTCCGGGTTGGATTGAACCCAAAATCCAACCGGGCCCCTGTAACGGAAAAGCTGATAACTTTCAGACCGGACGACCGTTTGACGAACCGTCAGCAGTGTTAGTGATCACATTGAGAAAAGGTCCCTATGAGTATACCATATGATAGTTTGGGGTACAGTTGAGATACGGTCGGGTTGGTTCGTACACGAAACCAACCGGGCCCACGGGACAAAAAGGATGATAACACACAGACCGGGCGTCTGATTGACACGCCATCTGTTGTGTTGAGTTTCCAATGATGTGGCTGACCCTTGGGATAATTATTCGTAGAACTTTGTGATACTTAGAGTATCAACTAGTATCTCGTGGAGCGAACCCTCTCGGTGACGAGCTACCAGAGTACAGAGACCTAGGAGCTGGCTGAGACTTGACGACTGCTGATCGATCGTCTTAGAGTGTTTCGGATAGCCCAGTGGGGTGCGCTTGGTTGTAGGAGCAGACCCACGGCAAAGGGACGCTTGGTTGTAGCGGCAGACCCACGGTACTCGACAGAAGGAGTACCTCTGTAGGCTGTGAGGGGGTGCGCTTGGTTGTTACGGCAGACCCATGGTGGGATGCACTTGGTTGAAGCGGCAGGCCCACAATACTCGATAGGTGGAGTACTTTAGCAGTCCAAGGTTAGTGGGGCGTGCTTGGTTGTAGTGGCAGGCCCACTGTACTCGACAGAGGAGGAGTTCTCCAGCAGCCTTGGTTTCGACATCATGAATAAAATCCTAGTTTGAGCTGAGTCAATAACCATTGTGTTTTCCTCATGATTGAGATGAGTTACTTGATAACTTAGGTATATGTATGGGCATATACCTAAGTAGAGGTTATCTGTTGAGATCCTTTTTATGGTTATACTTGTTGGATTTAGTGAGACCTTGAGGGTCTCGGGGTACCTACTAAGTATCGTATACTCACACCTTCACGGTCTATGCTCGCACCTCATTTTTTTGGTTGTAGACGATGGGCAGTGCTGACAGAGGCTGAGTGTTCGAGGACTGGATGGTACCCAGAGGGGGACCTCACGACGAGTCAGTATTCGGAGGCGAACTTTACGATGAGACGATACTCGGAGGAGATAGACGAGCGAGAGAATTGTGGAGGCTATCTGTACCTAACTTTCAGGTAGGATCCGTGGTGGACGATCCAGGAGCTGCGCTTTCTGTACCTACCCTTCAGGTAGGATCCAAGGTGGATGACCCATGAGCTACTTCTTTTCTTCCAGCTGTTTGTCTTTTCTGTTGTACTTTCGTTCAGTTGTAGCTGTACTTTTTCAGTTGGGTTTGTATTCTGACCCATTTACTTTTCAGCACTATCTTTTATACTTAGTATATTACATCTACTTGTACTCTGTAGTGTTTTGTTTACTTTTATAAAGGCAATTCCTTCCTAGTTATCGACATTTACGCCTTTGGTGCTAGTCGCCAGCCCCTGGCCTATCGAAGGCGGGCTTGGGGTAGTCATGGCACGGGCCCCGAGGACGGGTCGTGAAAAATTGGTATCAGAGGAGTCGGTTCTACCGTAGGACTTATAACTCTGATATTTTATTTTTGTGAAGTAATAGTGTTAAGGGTACCGAGTGTGGTTTTCAGTTCAGGGAGTCCATTGTTGGTGCGGGCGGCCGACGTATCCATACACCAGGACCCTGACAACTGATTTCCAACATTGTGAACGAAAACACTGATTGCGTGTGTGTTTCCAAAAGTTTTTAAAAGTCAGCACAAACCAGTTTATCTCACCAGGTATAAATCTTTTGACCGTGTCGCGTTTGTTTCTTTCAGTATGCCTCCCCGCGGATGACCAGCTAGAGCCCTGAGAGTTGTACGTACTAACAGCCCGCCAAGCGACGAGGCCTCAGTACAGGGCCCTCTTCCAGTTGAGGCACCAGCGGAGGCACCAGCGGTACTACCACCCATTGGGCCACCGATGCCACCAGCCCTAGCAGTAGAGAGTGCACGTCACTTGAGTGCACTGCACGAGTTCCAGCGCCAGAGTCCACCCAGGTTCAGGGGAGAAACGGAACCACAGGTGGCTGAGGATTGGCTGGAGGCTGTGGTGAGAGTCTTCAGGCTAGTAGGGACGCCAGCAGACTTCATGGTGATCCTTTCTGCCAGCCTCCTTCAGGAAGCAACAGGCAGACGGTGGAGCCTGATTCTCCAGATGCATGACGAGGAGACACTTCTGTGGGTAGGCTTCGAGAGCCTGTTCCGATCAGATTTTGTACCAGCCACCCTTCGAGCGGTGCGTATACAGGAGCTACTACATCTACAATAGGGTTGCATGATGGTGGCGCAATACTCAGCGAGGTTTACAGACCTCTCGTACTACTCCACAGATATGGTACGAGACCCATTATTCAGGGACCAAACCTTCGAGCAGGGGCTCAGGCGAGAGATTAGAGCTTCTGTTGTTTCTCACAGCATCCCGATGCAGACAGGGGTGTTGGAGCGAGCCCTCTTAGTGGATAGTTTCCTTGCTGAGCAGTCTCCAGTAGCAGGACCCACCACTAGTCGGCATGCGGCAAAGTCTTTTGTAGCGGTCAGTAGGCAGATGATGCAGAGGTTCAAGAGGACCAGACCTACAGGTGGTTGACCGCATGACACATGATCGTGTGTGCGAGGCACCCGGGGTGGAGAGCGACTTACCAGGAGCGGACATTGTTACTCCTGCGGCGGGGTTGGTCACATGGCACGTGACTGTCCGAACCACCATATAGATGACTAGTAGATAAAAAAGGACCTCCTAGGTAGAGGTCGAGGTTCGATCGAGGCGGACCGCAAGGAACAAGAGACCGAGACAGGGGAGCTAGTCGTGCAGCTAGAGGTGGACGACGCTTCAAGGTGTTTCCACCACCACCACCAGGAGGTCCACCCCGACTGCAGGGAACAGGTGGACATGGGAGAGCTCAGCTTCAGGCAGTAGAAGCATACGACTACGGAGCTCCAAAAGCTGGCGGATAACAGCGGGACTAGTTCCAGGCATGGGACCTTTGATCTTGGTGCTTCTAGTTTCCTTGTTGTCATTATTGTGTGTCTTTGTACTTCGGGTTGCACTAATAAAAGACACTTGTCCTTGTGACATTTTCTTCCTACCTTTTTGTGTACTGAGTGGTCCCAGTTAAAACTGTTGACTTGACCCTCACTTTCGAGATTCATACTGGAGGAGACCCAGTTACCTCACGCTGATGCCGACAGTGTGACTCAACCCTTAGAGGCGAGAGTGGCAGTTGGATATCTTGGTAGTAACGTCGAGGCCTTACGATGTCGTCCATGGCATGAATGTATCATTCATGTCCAGATTGACTGTATTAGGCAAAGAACATGGTTCATCTAGGGGATGAGACATGATTTCTCTTATCGGCAAAGAAGAAATCAAAGCAGCTCTTGTGGGACCAGAGATGGTCCAGGCCACGACAGAGAAGGTCCAGGTCATCCAGGAGCGGATGAGGATAGCTCAGATCCGACAGATGTCTTATACTAACAGGAGGCAGAGACCACTAAAGTTCCAGGATAGCGACCACATTTTCTTACGGGTCTCACCTCGATGTGGAATTACGGAGATTTGGATGAGGCGACAAGTTATCTCTACGCTTCATCGGACCCTTCAATGTCCTCAACAGGGTAGGCGAGGTGGGTTACCACTTGACCCATCCACCTCAGTTGCACCAGGTGCATGATGACTTCCACGTATCTCAGCTGAGGAGATACGTGCTTGACCCGACACATATCATCGACCATGGGGAGCCGGACTTTGGCGATGAGGTGACTTTTGCGGGGTTCCAGTAGAGGTTGAGGATCGACAGGAGTGGATCCTACGAGGATGGTTGATTCCTATGGTGTGCTTTTGTTTGCAGCACAAGAACCTTCAGAAGAGCACATGGGAGTGGAAGGCTCAGATGCGTGCTCAGTAACACTTTAGTATCCCTAGTTTGTGTTAAAGCTTTACAGGGACGTAAATCCCTGAGGTGGGAGTAATTTAAAGACCCGGAAATTTCAAGGGAAATTTTTTCTTAATTTCTTTGGAATTTTATGAGTATGCGGTTTCTAACGGCGCCTGATTCCGAGGTCCGGTGTGCCTAGAATCAATTTCCGAAGTTTAAATTAGGAACGTTCAGTGAACGAACGAGCGGGTTTTTCTAAATTTTGAATCAGTGCTTGGAATTGAAATATGAGGGCACCGATAAACTCGCAATACCGATAATTGCTTAAGAAGACCCTTTCTGAGGATGCATTTGCTCAGGAGGATTTGTTAAAAAAAGAGTGAGGAATAAAAATATAATTTTTTACAATTTTATTTTTATTTCTTGCTAAGTGGTTTAAGTGTTGTGTCACAGCACTTTTTCCCTCTCTTATGTGGTTTAACTCCTAGGTGTGGGAGTTGGAGTGGGACCCGTTGGGTTGCTAACTTTCCTTTGGAGAATAAAGGAGAGGTGGGGCCCACACGAGCCCCACCCCTTCACTTTTTCCATAACTCCTCACCTCCCTTTTTAATTTTGTAAACTCATCTTAAATTGAGTAACCTTCCACTTCCTCTCTCTCTCCCTCTTAACTCTCACCAACACATACCTTAATTAATTAATTGAACCTATTCAATTAATTAACTAAGTGTTTGAATTTTGAAAAATTGAAATTACTTGTGTTAATAAAATAATAGAATGAACGTATTATTTTACTTTGACACATTTTGTGTTGGGATAAAAGGGAAAGACCTCTTGTGTAAAAGAAGGAGGAAGTTCCTCTTGGGTGGAAGAACATCATCCTCTCCGTGAAGAACGATTCTTATCCGACAAAGAACATTGACCTCCCAGCATAGAATGACTCGATGATCACGGTTCTTCATCCTCTTCTTCCTCTACAGAAAGGGAGGAGACACCGATGTAAAGAACTCACCAAAAATGACTCACCTTATATTATTCCTTCGCAACAAGAGAGGAGACGACACTTCCTCGGGTGCACACGACGACGACGATTCGAAGTCCACCCTATTGCGATATCGTCAACAAATGACGAATGACACGAGGTAGGGGGTTTTCGTATTTTGTGTTTATGTGAATTATACCATCATCAATGATTAAAAGCATGTGTTAAAATGTTTTCCATTTGATAACACATAACATGGAGGGCGCGGGCCGAACAAACACGGCCCAACAACCCTCCACAGATTGTTGTTGGTGCACGAATCGACGAGCGATGACAGAACAGGACGCAAAGAAAATTTGAGACATTCATAGTAAAGTACGGGACCCGAGGTGAGCACCGGAAAATACGGAATTGAAAACGGACCACCGGAGCAACTCCGGTGGCCCGCAGAGATCACCGGTGGCGCCCCGGTGCGCCGCCAGGAGAAACCGCTGCAGTTGAAGCCGCGGCGGTAGGCGGCTGGATCCCGCGGCCGCGCGGGATCTGGGGGAGCAGGACGCGGCACTCGCTGTGTCCGCTGAGCGCAAAGGCCGCGGGGGACCGCATCCCCCACTCAGCTCGCTGGCCGATCCAGCGTGCCACCCGGCCGGGCCGGGCCGGGACGCACCCCTCCGGGTCGGACCGGGCCCATACCCCCCATTTTCAGATCAATTTCGGTCTTTTGCCGATATCTTGGGCTACGGACCTCAATCGATGCACTGTTAGTTGCGTAGCGATCCTTGGATCGAGACGGTCGTTTCGGTATATCACACTTAAGGGTTCGGAGAACTTTGAGTATGGCAGGGTTGGTTCGAGCACGAAACCAACCGGGCCCTCAGAGCGGAAACACTTATAACTTGAGCTCCGGACGCCCGATTGATGTGCCACCGACTTTGTTGGATTCATTTTGATGAGATGGAACTTTTGGCATACTTCTCCTGAGGTTTGGATGCAGTTGGATAGTGGTCGGGTTGGATTGAACCCGAAATCCAACCGGGCCCGTGGAACGGAAAAGCTGATAACTTTCAGACTGGACGACCGTTTGACGAACCGTTAGCGGAATTGGTGATCAAATTTAGAAATGGTACCTATGAGTATACCTTAGCAGAGTTCGGGTTACATTTGAGATACGGCCGGGTTGGTTCGTACATGAAACCAATCGGGCCCACGAGACAAAAAGGCTGATAACACACAGACCGGGCGTCCTATTGACGCGCCGTCTGTTGTGTTGAGTTTCCTATGATGTGGCTGACCCTTGGGATACTTCTTAGTAGAACTTTGTGATACTTTGAGTATCGAACAGTAGCTCGTGGAGCGGACCCTCCCGATGACGAGCTAGTAGAGTGCAGAGACCTAGTACCTGGTTGAGACTTGACGACTGCTAATCGATCATCTCAGAGTGATTCGGATAGCCCAGTGGGGTGCGCTTGGTTGTAGTAGCAGACCCACGGTGGAGGTGCGCTTGGTTGTAGCGGTAGACCCACGGTACTTGACAGAAGGAGTACCTCTGTAGGCTATGAGTTGGTGCGCTTTGTTGTAGCGGCAAACCCATGGTGGGATGCACTTGGTTGTAGCGGTAGGCCCACAGTACTCAACAGGTGGAGTACTTCAGCAATCCAAGGTTAGTGGGGCACGCTTGGTTGTAGCGGCAGGCCCATTGTACTCAACATAGGAGGAGTTCTCCAGCAGCCATGGTTTCGACATCATGAATAAAATCCTGGTTTGAGCTGAGTCAATAACCATTGTGTTTTCCTCACGATTGATATGGGTTACTTGATAACTTAGGTATATGTATGGGCATATACCTAAGTAGAGTTTATCTTTTGAGATCCTTCTTTGTGGTCATCCTTGTCGGATTTAGTGAGGCCTTGAGGGTCTTGGGGTCCCTACTGAGTATCGTATATTCACCCATGCACGGGCTATGCCCGCACCTCGTTGTGTTGGTTGCAGATGACGGGCAGCGCTGACAAAGGCCGAGTGTTTGAGGACTGGACGGTACTTGGAGGTAGACCTCACGATGAGTCAGTATCCAGAGGTGGACTTCACGACGAGACGATACTCGGAGGAGGTAGACGGGCGAGAGCATTGTGGAGGCTATCTGTACCTACCCTTCAGGTAGGATCCATGGTGGACGATCCAGGAGCTGCGCTATCTGTATCTACCCTTCAGGTATGATCCGAGGTGGATGAACCAGTAGCTACTTCTTTTCTTCAAGCTGTTTGTCTTTTCTATGGTACTTTCGTTCAGTTGTAGCTGTACTTTTCAGTTGGGTTTTTATTCTGGCCCATTTACTTTTCAGCACTTTCTTTTGTACTTAGTATATCACTTCTGCTTGTACTCTGTGGTGTTTTGTTTACTTTTATAAAGGCAATGCCTTCCCAGTTATCGGGATTTACGCCTTTGGTTCTAGTCGCCAGCCCCTAGCCTATGGAAGGCGGGCTTGGGGTAGTCACGGAACGGACCCTGAGGATGGGTCGTGACATATAACAATAGTTAAAGTAAGTCAAAACATCTTTATCAAGATTCCAAAAATTCCTATGATAAGGAAAGTTCATTTGGGGAATAGACTTTGAAATTTACTACTTCACAAAAACATGTTGAGTGCAAAAAAGTTATTGGAAATCTAAAGCCTCCAATTTAGACAAGAAGAAAGTTGAGATTATAATATCAGACTTCACATATCTAAAAAGTTGAACCAAAATTAGTTTCATAAGATATTAAATACAAAGAATGGGTGGATGATATGAGTGAAGATTTGGATCAGATTGAGAAGAATGAAACATGAGAACTTGTCTCATGGCCTACATATAAAAAAATTTATCAAGATAAAGTGTGTTTACAGAAACAAGTTAAATAAACATGGAGAAGTTTCAAGAAACAAATACAGACTTATTTGTAAAGGCTATGCATAGGTGGGAGGTGTGTATTTTGAAGAAAATTTTACCCCAACTGCAATATTATAAACTATTAAAATGTTTCTATTAGTGGCCACACATCAGAATTAAAAAGTTTATCAGGTGGATGTTAAGTCAACTTTGTTAAATGATGAGATTGAGTAAGAGTTTTAAATTGAACAACCTTGCGGGTTTCTACTTGATGAGGATAAAATCAAAGTTTATAAACTAAATAAATCTTTGTATGGGATAAAACAAGCTCTACGTGGTTGGTAGTCAAAACTTGATAATTGTTTGAGAATGTTCAAGGGATAGAGAATATGTTTGTAAAACATTTTATGAGGAAATGAAGAAGAATTTTGGAATGTCTATGTTAGGATAATTAACTTTATTTCTTGGATTACAAGTTTAACAAAAATAAAAATACATTTTCTTATCTAAAGAAAAATATTATAGGGAATTATTAAATAATTTTGGGATGATAGAATTCAAAGAAGTTTATAATCATATTTTAGTAAGCACAAAGTTGAGTAAAGATGAATCCAGACTAATTGTGAATCAAAAAGACTTTCAAAAGATGATAGGAATACTTCTTTATCTTAAATCCTCAAGACCTGATATTCTTTATGTTGTGACTTTGTGTTCCAGGTATTGAAGTAATCTGAAAGAATCACATATACTGGAACTAAAGAGGCTTCCTAGATATTTCAGAGGAACAAATTCACATGGGTAGTTATAAAAAAGAAATTGTAAAATGAAGTTTCATGGTTATATTGATGCCTATTGGGATGGATACTGTAATGATAGAAAATAAACTTCAATAGGAAAATTTTTATTAGGTGAATGTTGTGTGAGTGGGCATAATTAGAAAAAAAAATTAGTAACTTTGAGCATAGATGAATCTGAATATGTTATTGCTACTCAGGCTTGTACTCAAGTTTTGTGGATGAAAGTTCAGTAGGAATATTTTAAAGTAAAAGTTTCTAGACCATTGAAGATACTTTGTGATAATTAGAGTGCAGTCGATCTTTATAAAAATATTGTCCAACATTAAAGATCAAAACACATTTATATAAAATTTCACTTTATAAAAGAAAAATTTGCTGCTGGAGATGTTATGCTAGAATACATCTCAACAAAGTATCAAATTGGTGATATTTTTACTAAAGACATGCTAAAAGAAAGATTTGTGCAATTGAGGTTGCAAATTCATGTTAAACCTCTTAACATGACTTCCTAAATCTCATAAGGAAGTACCCCCACCATGCTTTGGATTATGTTAAAAAATGTGGGGGGGGGGGGAGATAAAGTAACGAACAACTTTTTATTGTAAGAAGTTTTTACTTATCTTTATTTTATGAATTTGAAGATGTGGTTATCATAAAATGGGGTAGATAAAAATAAAAGTGAGATAGAAGAAGATAAAAGTGAGTAAATTTTATATTTACATTGCCACATAATTTTCTTATCACCGAGGGATGGCATTACTTAAAAAATATTACTTTATCTAGTAGTGTGGTGTTAGAACACTCTCTTTTTGAGAAAGGATATGTTTTGTTAAAATTCAAAAAACTTCAGTTGTTTACAAAATTTGAGTTGTTAAAAAATTATTATAGTTAAATAAGTTGTTAATAAGGGCTGTTAATAAATCCAAAGGGGGAGATTTAAGAACCTTTGTGACAAATTGTTTTAATACTGTTTTTGTATTTGTTGAAAACTAACCTTTTTGTATAAGAATATTTTTTTTATTCAGGAATCAGATCCAATCCATTATAATGAGTTCTGTAAGAAAGTTGAAAGTTACTAAATGTTCAAACCCAAATATAAATGGGGAGAAAAGTTTTGTTTTTATGAAACTTGTTTTTATTAGAATTAAAAGATCATATTGAGAAGCACCAGACTTAGAGTATCGGACTGAGAAACCTCGGATGTAGAGGTGGTCATAAAGATTAAGTTATTAATCATATTCCCCATTGATCTTAGTTCCATTGGTATAAAGTTCAAGATCCATCAGACTCACTGTTTATAAGAAATTCAAAAGTTTATGAGTGAAGAAGTCATATTGTTGCTGAAGAGTCTTTGATGGAAGATAGTGAATTCAAAAGTTAGAAAGTTTTTCATAATTTATAAATAAAATAAGATGATGATTTTCTGGTCATTAATTTCTAATTTTTTTTGAAAATTATCATGATAAAATATTTAGAAGAAATGGAAGAATTTTAATGATTTTATCAGATCCAGAAGTACCAGACTCATAAGTTTTTAAAAGAAAGAAAGTGTATAGATAATGAAGTTCGAATACTTTTAAAGTTTCTAAGTGGATTAATAATTGGATAATTTCCATATTTATGGGAAAATATTTATAATGGTATGTCCATCATAATGGAAAATTACATCATAATGAGGATTCCATCAGAATGACTCTAAGAAGGAAAGTCAATCAAATTGTAATGAGCTGATAAAGAAAGTCATATTGTAATGAGATGAGAAATAAATGAAGATCGTAATGAGATGAGAAAGAAATAATAATAATAAGGAGATAAAGAAAAAATAAAAATCATAATGATATGAAAAATAAAGATAGATCATAATGAGATGAAGAATATAGATAGATCGTAATGATATGAGAAAGAAAGATAGATCGTAATGAGTTGAGAAATAAAGGAAGATCATAATGAGAAGAGAAAGAAAGCTAGATCATAATGAGATGTGAAATAAATAAAAATAGTAATAAGTAGAGGAATATGAATCCGAGGAAGTTTCATCATAATGTGATGAGTAGGCTTCAACATATTGAAGAAAAGACAATAAGTTCAAGAAATATTATTAGAGATAAAAAGTTATGTGAAGAGTTTAAGTGGTAAAACTTGATATTAAATTATGCATAAATCTTAGATAAATTTGAGAAGTTTTTAAGAAATAAAAGTTGAAGTTTAAATGTGAGAGTTCATTAATGTTTTAAAATCTAAGGAAGTTTGGAAAATTTTCAAGTTTCTTGCTTCTTATTTTATGAGTCACCTATAAATACTTGCTCAGATCATTCATTCATTGTAACTTTCATGTAAATGGAAAATGTAGAGTGCTAAATAATTCGAGTGAAAGTTCTTTTCAAATATATATCATAGAAAATGATCAAATACCCAAATGTTTTGTTTACCGAACATGAGAATCATATTTATTCAATTGGACTAAGGAAGACCATATTGAGTATTTGGGAAGAGTTTGAGTTTTATAGATTGAGAATGAGTTCATTGTATTGACTCAATCGGATTGAGGAAGATCAGACTGAGTGTTTGAGTAGAGTTTAAGAAGTGTATATTGAGTAAGTGAGAGTTATATTGACCTCATCAAATTAAGAGAATCATATCCAGGAAAATTAGACTGAGGATCAATAGTGAGATTTTGTGGAGAAAATTTAACAAAGTCTTATTATTTTGTTTTGTCTCAATTGTTTTGTAAGACGACTTTGTAAATTGACAGGAGTCAATATAATATTTCATATTTGGAGATAAAATTTGTATAATGGGAGTTGGCGCAAGTTATATTCAATTCTTCATAATAGTGGATTTCCATAGACCCACAAGAGTGGATGTGGAAAGGATATAGGTTCTCACACTGAGGACGAATGTTTTAAATCTTATGTACTTTAATTTCCTTCCAAATTTTTCATGTATGATCATTTACTAAAATTTTGATAAGGAAATAAATCTTTATAGGTTACACGGGTTAAGTTTTAAAATGTATTGAAACTTATAAAAAGTGAACAACTAATTCACCCCCCTTCTCAGTTGTTTTTTAATCCTTTGGAACTTCAATATGAAATGAAAAAAAACTAATATTGTGCATAGATTAACAATAAAATAAATAATTTTAAATTTTAAATTTGACAGCTCTAATACTACTTGAATGTTTTGAGTGTATTGGAAGAGCTGGTGGTGGGTGGTATATTTAAAATTTATTTTAAATAAATTTTCCCGAAACTCTGTGAGAGGCTATTTCACATAAAATTTATAACTAATTTATTTTCATTTGGAAGAAATGATATAAATGGGATTAGGATATTTATTCATTGATAATGTTAATCTATAAAAAATCCTTTCAGATTACCTTTTTAGCACTGTAATGATTCAAGTGTAGAATCCCTCTAGTAGTGATGCACACATGCTCCTTTGATCTCTTAGAAATGTCAATTGATTTCCATAAACACACCCTAATTCAATGGAATTGGGGGTTTTCTTAATTTCATGTCAAAGCCAAATTCTGAAAACCCCAATTCAATGGAATTGTGGTTTTAATCAAAAAAATTGAACAAAATTTCAATTAAATTAAGAAATTTAATTTAAATTAATCAATGGAAATTAAAAAATAAATTTAGAGCTAAGAAAAATTAGGCATCATAATGGAACCACCTACCTTAGGATCAACAAATCTCGAATTACCAAACCCTAATCAGAATTTACCAATGAAGAACAACGACTTTAGAAAACCAAGAATAAAACCTCAATTTGTATTCAAAATAGTGATTATTAGATACAAAAATCAATTTGGGGATCTATAAAAACCTAGGGAGTAAAAGGGAGATAGCGGGAAATAGAGAACAGGGTGGTGAAATTAACCGGGAGGAGATCGAATGAATTTTTTCAATATTTGATCCACTTTCGGGTGGGTGTAGAGGAAAAAAATCACCTCTTTGGTGATCTTAAGGAAGAAGAAATCATATAAGGTTTTTTTAGGTCTTTCTGGAACCAATAGTGGAGGTTTTTTTATTTTAAAGTTAGATTTTTGGATTAATTAAAATATGTGCATGGTTAGTTAGGAAGATCCGCACAGTTAGACCAAACCATGTGGCCTGATCGTGTTCCCCTTTGAATGGGCTAGATAGTTTATCCTAAGAGGGTGCATGGTATAAAAAACCTACACTAACTATGAAAAAACCCACTACTTGGGTTTGTATAGTTTGGCTCAATAGGGCGCACAGTTTGGGAAAACCGTGTGCCAACTGTTCATTAGCCCAGAATTTTCAAAACTTTTAAAAATTTAAACCTAAAAAAATCAAAAGAAACCCAAACAAAGATTGGTAAAAAGAGGGTTTTAGGAATACCTCAAAATAGTAATAGTATGTAAAAACCTTTCCACCATATAAACTTTATTTCCCCAAAAATATTACTCTGAATCTTCCATGCCAAAAGTATGAGTCCCCTACTCTCTCATCAGTGTCTCCCTCTCCCACGTCTCATGATTATCAGAACTGTGCTACCATAGCACTTGAACTAAAGATATTATACTCCCATGATGTACTTTGATTTTAGAATCAACTATCCTGACTGGTCGTTCAGTCACAGATAAATCAGGTTCAACCTCAAGATCACTCGAGCATAGAACATGAGATGAACCAGATAGATACTTTCATAGCTGAGATACATGAAATGCATAATGTATAGACATCATCTTCAGTGGAAGTTATAAATAATTAGACACTTTTCCCACATGATCAAAAACCTTTAAAGGTCCCACAAAATAGGGAGAAAGTTTCCCTTGCCTCCCAAGCCTTCGATGAACCAATCAAGGTGAAACTTTCAAGAACACCATATCACCAACTGAAAATTCCAACAGTCTATGATGATGATCAGCATAAAACTTATACCAGATCTATGCATTAAAAAATATTTAATGAATCAACTGAATATTTTATTTTTCCTCTTGAACCAAGATTGGTCAAACCAAGGAACTTTAACCAGTATCAGACCAACAAAATGGAGATCTTCAGGTGTAATGTCCCGGTTCTGGGTCCTTCCAAAAGGTGTCCTATACCCAGTTGGTCACATGGCCTCAAGCACATTTCCTCAAATGGTAGAGGTTGTTGACTAGCAGCGAGGGCCTTGGTTGTGATAGTGGGAAAACTATGTCCTTATTGGCAGAGTAACACAACAGAAGAAATAGTAAACAGTAACAGAATCAGTAATACCATTCAACAAGAGTATATAATGGAAGACTGATAGTAATAAAACAAATGGAGCACATATATAAATGATGCATGTCACATGTGTCTATGAAAGCATCCAAACATGTCACAATGATAGAAATACAATACTAAAACCGATGTATAGAAAATAAGTAAACTACAACAACATCACAATCCTCATCTTGGTCCCATGCTCTCCAACTCCAATAGCAGTCAAGCACCTAATGAAGAAGGGTGCTTTCCCTTATCTATACCCGCAACCATATAATCTTTTTTGGGTCCAAAATCATGACCCAAATAGGTTGTGAGATTAATCCCAATAGGAAACCACCAAAATATCTATGCCTAACTGTCAGTGAGTATATATAGCAGGTAATATGAAAAATGAAGCAATAAACTAAGAATTACTCAAAAGTAAACAATCCTACAGTTTCCAATTACATTCATTTACATTTATTAATTATTCAATCCATTGAATAAAATAACCTCATGATATATCCTAAGATCTTTATCCCCCTATATAACAGAAACAATAGACATCTCAGAAGGCCATCTAAACAAATAAGTAAGACCGATTCCAAGCTTGTTCTTTGGTTTAGGTTGACTCAAAACAATAATTCAATCATTTAAAAGCAACCCTCTAGAAAATTTCTTAGATTCTGACCCCTCTGGTTTAACATATAATCAATTCAATAAATAATGACCTTCCAGGAAATCTCACAAAGTCTAACCCCTTTGGTCCCACATAACAATAATCATTTACAAATAACCACCTGGGTAGCTCTCACAGTCAATAACACCTTTTTCTGGACAATAACAATAAAATATAATGGACCATGGAAACTATCATAGTAAATTCCCTATGGTCCAACATTTATTTAATAACGGACCTCTGAGTAGCTCTCACGGTCTAACCCCTCTGGTATATGACCACCTGATATCTCTCAAATTCAATACCTATGGGTCAACGTAACAACAAATATACATAAACAACCCTACCTTTGGAAGCTTTCATAGTCAATTCTCCTTGGTCAAACTTTCACATTGCGAAACACATGAATTTAATATAATCAGTAACTCCATCCTAACAACATGAGGCATGGAAATAAAAGCAACCCTAACATGAAATTCTAGGCCAAACAACCTTAAACAATCAATAAAGGGAAAACACCCATGGGGTGTCCCATAATAAGGTATAAAAACTTATACATAAGAAATTACCTCATTCTCAATCAAACAAACCATAGAAGGTATTAAACAGGGTTAAATTCCAAAAACACGCAATACTCCAACATGGGTATTTGACACTTTATGCATATATAATCCAAATACAATCAAATAAAGGCACAAAACACCTTCCTTGATGTTGTACGACGAACACTCTTGAACTGCGGCCCTTGAATCGGCCTAAAATGATGTAGATCTACAAAAAGGTTAAAAACGATCAACCCTCAATAACTCATGTGATAGAAGAAATCAGGAAGAGAGGCTCTAGGGAAAGAGAGAACTCACCGGTGGGAATCCAACGCACCCAGCAATGTCTCAATCATAGCTCAGATGGAGAAATGGCGGTTCTAACTTTGATCACCACTATCGGTCACTCCTGAATGAACCAAAGTTAGAATAAGGTATTTCTGGAGATGATACGCGACCCTGATCTAACTCATAAATTAAAAAGAAAATTATATGGAGTGTTCATTTAATGTACATGTCGTGTACTAGCCTCAGTAGACCCCCACTTTAGGTGGTCTTCCAGGTCACCTACATGGCCATGTACTCGACCGTTATACAACCAATACATGACTAATTATAGAAATTGAGTACATGGTGTGTACTTAGAAAATTTTTATTTCTTTCTTTTTCCTAAAAAACAACCCAAAATATAGATCCATACTTGAAATAAAGATCTGGGTTCTTATAAACTTCACCCCTTAAAGTAATTCATCCCTAGATTTCCCTTCCAAGGGTGGTGAAGAAGAAACTTAAAACAAATCTAGCCACTATGATCGTATGTTGTTATAACTCTCCCAAGTATTATCCTGTATTTGCCTATGCTTCCATATTACCTTTACTAGAGGAATAGACTAACCACATAAAACCTTCGTGTTGTGATCCACAATATGAATAGGGTTCTTCATGAAAGATACATCCACCTCTAACTCAACCTCATCAGGTTAAAAAATGTGAGACAAGTCTGAAAAGTAATGCTATAGATGGGAAACATGGAAGATGTCATGGATATCCTGCTACCTCTGAGGTAACTAGAACCGATAGGCAACCATCTTGACTCTCTCTAAAACCTCAAATGGTCTAACGTATCTTGGTGAAATCTTCCCTTGTCTCCTAATCCTCCTGTGTCCCAACCTCGGTGTGACACATAAGAAAACCTAATATCCAACCTCGAACCCCAAAGTTCATCTCCATCAATCAACATAATATTTCTTTTGATACTGTGCAGTATCCATCCTCTTCTGAATCAACTTTGCCTGCTCAGTTGTCTCCTGGAAAAGACAAGGTCCCATCATAGTTGTATCTTCTACCTCCAGCCAACATAGGGGTGATCAGCATGGCCTACCGTACAAAGCCTCATAAGGATCCATATGAATCATCACCTGGAATCTTTTATTATATGAAAATTTCACTAGGGGTAAGTGTCTCTTCCAAGACCCCCCAAAATTTAGGATGCATGCTCGGAGCATGTCCTCCAAAACCTGAATCATGCACTCAGACTAGCCATCTGTATGGGGATGATAAGTTGTACTCAGAAGTACCTATGTACCCAAATCCCTCTGTAGTCCCTTCTAGGCATGATAAGTAAATGAAGCATCCCTATCAGAAATGATAGATTGAGGAACCCCATGCAAACATACAATTTCTCAGATGTAAAACCTTCAAATCTCATTAACACTGAAGGTTTCCTTGATTGGAAAGAAATGTTCATCCTTTGTGAGTCTGTCAATAATAACCCAAACAACATCAATCCCTCAAGGTGACCTCGGTAAACCTATCACAAAATCCAACACGACATTATTCCACTTCCACTTGGGAATGGGTAACTGCTGTAAAATCCATGTCGGTCACTGATGCACTGCCTTCACCTGCTGGCCGTTGGAATATATCATAAAAAAAACATCAATATCTCTCTTCATACCAGGCCACCAATACTGACACTGTAGATCTCTATATATCTTGGTGACACCAAGATGAACTGCCCAAACTAAGGAATTAAAATCTTGCATCAACTCCTCATTTATGTCTATTTACACCCATACGCATCCATGAAAATGCAATACCTTGTCATAAACTATGGTCCACCTAGGAGTAGGGTCCTCGCTTGACACACTCTCCCATAGAACTAGGCATTTAGAATCTGATAGCTACCTCATTCTAAATCGATCCAATAGAGTAGAGGTAATATCTATAGAAGAAATAAATGTATGCCCCTGTCTGTTGTGCACCTACAAATGTATCTCATAGAATAGAGCTATAAGTTTCCACTCACTACTGGCCTCCTAAAATGATCATATCTTAGTCCTCCTACTCAATGCATCAGCCACTGTATTTCCTTTCCTAGGTGTATAGGAAAGCTCAAAGTCAAAAGGATGAAGGTACTCAACCCACCTTTACTACCTCAAATTTATGTCATGCTGAGTAAAGATATAATTGAGACTTTTTTGTTCATTTATTATCACAAAATTCTCTCCCAAAATATAATGACTCTAAAAATGAAAAGCATGCACAACTACAACTAACTCAAGATCATGCATCGGGTAATTCCTCTCATGTGGCCTCAACTACCGAGACCTATATGAAATGACTCCTTCCCCATGCATAATAATTTCTCCTAGCCCGATACCTGATGCATCATAGTAAATATTGTAACTCGTGTCCGGATCTAGAAAAATCAGTATCAGTGCTGAATTCAATCTCCCTTTCAGCTCCTTAATGGATGAATCATAGGAATCTATCCACAATAACTTTTCACCCTTCTTATTCAGGACTTTCAGTGGTGATTCTAACCATAAAAAGTCATGAATAAAGTTCTTATAGTAACTAGACATCCCTAGAAAACTCCGTACCTCAAATACGTTCTTCGGCTGCTCCCAGGAAACTACTTATCTCACTTTATATGGGTCTACTGATACTCCTCTATCTGAGATAACATGAACCAAGAAGTGAATCTAGTCCATCCAAAAGTGGAAGTTTGAGATCTTATCATATAACTGATGCTCTTTTAGTGTACTCAAACGATCTCAAGATTGGTGGCATGGTCATGTTGAGTATGAGAGTGCACTAAGATATTATCCACGAAGATTACCAAAAAATAATCCAAGTAAGGATGGAACACTCGGTTCATTAGTTCCATGAAAACTGTTGGCGCATTCATGAGACCGAACAACATAACCAAATACTCATATAGATCATACTTACTCTGAAAGGTTGTAAGGTCTAATGCGCAACTGATGATAACCATAACTCAAGTTAATCTTTGAGAACACCCGGGCTCCTTGAAGCTGATCAAAGAGATCATCAATCCTTGACAAGGGATATCGATTCTTCATTGTACACTAGTTTAGCTTCCAATAATCCATTCAAAGTCTGAGGGTTCCATCTGCCTTCTTTGCAAAAAGGAATGGGAAACCCAAGGAGAAGTACTGGGTTGAATGAAACCCTTTCCTACAACTCCTATAATTGCTTCTTGAGCTACTATAACTCTAGTGTAGCCATCCAATGTGGAGGAATGGACACCAGTGCCACTCAAAACATGATCTCAATAGAGAAATATACATATCTCTCTAGAGGAAAACCTGAAAAGTCTTCTATAAAGATATCCTTGAAGCGATCCACCACTAGAGGAAAGTCAGTGTGTGAATTCCCCTGGTCATCTAGTTATAAACTAGCAATTTGGGTTATAATTATTTCCAACCCATGATGCTCGAGTCTAGTTCTACTCACCTGGATATCTCATTCACCCTTGTGTAGAAAAGACCCACCCTATGGTGTCGTGAAACTCACCATGCAGCGATAGTAGTTGAAAAAGGCCAGAAATGAGACTAACTGGTCTATTCTATGAATGGCATCGTAACCTATCATCTCTAAGACATAGAGGTCCCATAAGAAGTGACATCCACCAACCTCAAGAGAGAACTCCTTTCACTGAAATACACTAGTTGTCCCAATCTCCAACAGAGTGTCTAGCATCATAACATCCTAATAAGTAAAGATATAGAGCCCAATGATCTCTACAACAAGAGTAGATATAAAACTATGGGAATCCCCATTATCATAAAGAGTAGAATCTAAAACAAAGGAAACTAGAATCGTACCTCTAACCATAGAGGGTCTGGGATCCTAATCATGTTGGGTCTTCTCTATTACAAAAGTCTGACTTGTACCACATCCTTATGACCCTTCCTGACTACCCTGAGCTGATCCACCCTACTATCATTGAAATCCTACCATCTAGATACCACAACCTCGACCACCTCCTTGTTCTAAATGGGCTAACGAACTCTAGTTCCCTAACTGATGAGAAACTGGTGGTCCTGTTCCTGAATGTGGAGTCATAGTAGAACCCTTATCACTTGATACTGGTGAAAACACCCAACAAAAATGATGAATATGGGCCATCTATCCGCAAGATAGACACTCAAATAGGTCCTTCGGTCAATGTGGTCTCGTATTCCCACTCTTCCCGCACTGGTTTCATACCACCTAGATACCAGAAGAAACATCACCTGAAATCTACCTATAGCGCTTCCTACTATCAGTCGAAGGAGTACCAATCCTAGATACTGAACCTCCTTGGCTCACAACTCCCAACTCTTTTAGATTACAATCAGTAATCAACACATGGTTCACTATAGCATTCACCGAAGTCAACCTGAAAACATTCAACTGCGATCATATTTTATACCTGAGACCATCCTCAAATAACCTAACCAAAGATAACTCATCACCTCCCAGAACATGTGCGAAGCATTGAAGCTCTGTAAAATGAGAATATTAATCCATCACTAAAAGAGCGTCGTGTTCCAAATGCATGAACTCTTAGGATTAATCAGACCTCAATGTATCGGGATAGAAATAATCATAGAAGGTCCTCTAAACCTCTTCCCAAGAAATATCCCGATGACGTCCCGCTTGTGAGATAACATCCCACCATATCTTGGTAGAATCACATAGAATGTACATTTTGAGATTCACCCTCCTCTCCAGAGGCATCTCCAAATGCTTAAAGATAGAAAGCATGGCCTCCAACCATGACTCTGCAACCTGTGGTCCTTTATCCCATAAAAAAGTGGGAGGATTCTACTGCTAGAACACTCTTAGAAACTATACCACAGTCAAGGAAGGATGTCATGCTCCCTAGAAAGTCAGCATCATCCTCATAAATCCTTCATGAAAATGTGAATCAACACCTATTTCTGGTATAATAGCTGGTTCCAAGATGGGAACAACGAGAGGATCTGCTGGTAGTCCCCGACCTACCCTTTCCGATGTCTGATCATCGCCCTGTACCTGGTGTACAACCAGAGGATGTCTCGATGGCATGACTCTGCAAGGTCAATCACACACCTCAGTTCAAGATTAACAAGAACAAAAACTTATAAGTGAAAGAATGGAATGGAAGGAAATTATTCAAGTTTTACAAAACAAGGTTACAAGACATGTATAACTCCCACATGGCGTGTTCCCTTTAACTTTTAACATGGCATGTACCTCTGCCAATCCTGGTCATGTAATACCCATACACACGATGTGTTCCTCCTAAGACATGGCATGTACTTAAATTTCTCAACCTGGCCAAGTAATTATACATGGATAAACCACATAGTTCTCTCCTGGGTAACACTATACAACATGTTCACCCTAGACACAACGTGTACCGGTTAAGTCCCATCGACCCCTGTTGTTGGTAACACAACCAAATATACAGTCGACTCTACATGACATGCATAAATGAGACACAGTGTGTACAAACTATGTTTCATCCACCCGTGTTGTTGGTCACACAGCTGGATACATGGTCCTTTACAACACGGCATGTACAATCCAAACACGGCAAGTTATACCAAAAGTTTCCCAACCCCATGTCTCTGCTCACATATTCAGTCACACAATGAAGCACTACACGATGTGTACTGCCAGTACATGGAGTATACTTCAGAAAAGTTTTTTCTTACATAACAGAAGAACACATGGCATGTTTTCGTAATATCACACGATGTGTTGTCTGGGTTTCTGGAATGTGGGCCTTTGAAACTCATTCAAAACCATTAAAACTTAAAATTATGTACAAGGCATGAAAAATTACAACCCATGAGATCCCATACTCTCGCGAATCAAATTTTGGCATCATTATTCAAATCATAACTTGAAAAAAATCAATTAAATTTCAAACATGATCCACCAAATTTTGATCTAAGAGGGACCATAACACCTCAGGGACAAAAGTTTGGCATCCATCCAAATGAAACTTTACATATTCTAATACCTTATCAACATAGAAAGTATTATATCATGAAATCCATCACAACAACATGAAATTGGTAATGTATCCTAAATGTCGTGACAAGAATGAATGACATGTGATCTCTATAAATTGCCTATATGATGCATGAGATGGAATACCCTTATCTCATCGGGTTGAAACAAAAATAGAATCTCAATAATATCAATGATAAAAGTAAAATACATGTGTATCACCCAGTGGTGAAATCAATTCACCTATAATAATTGAAAAAACCAAAAGAAGTGCAATATTCGAGGTAACTTGGATTTTCCCTATACACGGGTTAGTTACTCTCGGGCACAGATTATTAACAACTACTTATTCCTTCCTATACCTATATATAGGCTTTAAATATTAAGACAAAGTAGAAAAGAACTCCTCTGATACCATTTTGTAACATCTCAATTCTGGGTGCTGCCCAAAGGTTCCACGTACCCGATTAGTCACATGGACTCAAGCACATTTCCCCAAATGCCATAGGCTACTGACTAGAAACTAAAGCCTTGGTTGTGATATTGGGGAAACTATTCCCTCATTGGGAGAGTCACACAATGAAAGAAATAGTAAACAGTAACATAAGCAGTAATACCATGCAACAAGAGTAAACAACGAAATACTAATAGTAATAAAACAACTAGAGCACATATATAAATGATGAATCTTACATGTGTCTAGGAAAGCATCCAAAAAAGTCACAATGATGGAAATAAAATACTAAAACCAAATTACAGAAAAGAAGAAAACTCCAACAGCATCACAAGCCTCACCTTGGACCCATTCTCTCTATCTACAACAACAGTCAAGTACCTGATGAAGAAGGGAACTTTCCCTTATATATACCTGCAACCATATAATCTATTTGGGTCCAAAATCATAACCCAAATAGGGTGTGAGATGAATCCTAGTTTGAAACCACCAAAAGATCTATGACTAACTGTCAGTGAGTATATATAGAAGGTAATATGAAAAATGAAGTAATAAACTAGGAAGTACTCAAAAGTAAACAATCCTACATTTTCTGATTGCATTCATTTACATTTATTAATTATTAAATCCATTGAATAACATAACCTCAAGATCTATCCTAAGCTCTGTATCCCCCAGTATAATAGTTACAACAAATGTCTCGGAAGACCATCTAAACAAACAAGTAAGACAATGTCTAAGCTTGTGTTTTAGTTTGGTAGACTCGTAACAATTATTCAATCATTTAAAAGAAACCATCTAGGAAATTTCTTATAGTCTAACCCCTCTGGTTCAACATATCATCAATTCAATAAATAATGAAATTCTAGAAAAACTCACATAGTTGAACCCATTTAGTCCCACATAACACTAATCATTTACAAAGGACCACCTGTGTAGCTCTCACGGTCAATACCCCCTTGGTCTGCATAGAAAAAATAAAATATAATGACCCACAAATGCTCTCACAATCAATTCCCTATGTCCCAACATTCATTTAATAACCAACCTCTAGGTAGCTCTCATGGTATAACCCCTCTGGTCTATGACCACATGGAATCTCTTACAATCAATACCTCTAGATCAACATAACAACAAATATACATAAAAAACCCTACCTCAGGATGATATCAAAGTCAATTCCCCTTGGTCAAACTTTCACAATGTGAAACACATGCATTTAATATAACCAGTAACTCCATCTTAACAACACGAGGCATGAAAAAAAAAATCAATCATAACATGCAATTCTAGGCCAAATGGCCATAAATAATCAATCAAGGGAACTCACCCATGGGGTGTCCTATAATAAGGTATAAAATCTTATTCATAAAAAATTACCCCATTCTCAATCAAAAAAACCACATAAGGTATTAAAATGGGTTAAATTATAAAAACACATAATACCCCAACATGGGTATTTAGCACTTTATGCACATATAATCCAAAGACAATCAAAGAAAGGCACAACCACCTACCTTGATGTTGTACGATGAAAAATCTTGAACATCAATCCTTGAATCAGCCTAAAATGACATAGATCTACAAAAGGGTAAAAATGATCAACCCTAGACAACTCATGAGAGAGGAGAAATCAGGAAGAGAGGATTTAGGGAAATAGATAACTCACTAGTGGTAATCCAATGCACCCAGTGACGTCTCAATCGGAGCTCGGACAGAGAAATGGTGGCTCAGACTTTGATCGTCTCTCTCGGTTGCTTCTAGATGAACCAAAGTTAGAATAAGGTATTTTTGGAGATGAGAAATGACCCCAATCCAACTAATCAATTAAAAATAAAATTACATGGCATGTTCATTTAATGTAAACTCTGTGTACTAGCCTCAACCGCCCCCTACTTTAGGTGATCTTCCAAGTCACCTAAACATCCATGAAATCGGCCATTACACAGCTACCCACGGCAACCGAGTACATGACATGTACTTAAAATCACAGTATGTGTACTTAGAAAATTTCCATTTCTTTATTTTTCCTAAAACAATGATAAATATAGATCCATACCTAAAATGAAGATCCGAGTTCTTACAGCAAGGATGACCCTACAAGGTGTCAAAAGAATCCATTCTGATAACAGAGTGGTAACTATTTTTATAAGAAAACTCAACTATCCTTGTGTGATCATTCCAAGCCCCACCAAAGTCAAGAACATAAGAGCATTTCATATTATTAAGAATCTATATAGATCTTTCTGTTTTTACATCTGACTATGGATGGTATGCCATGCTCAAATGGACCTAAGATTCCAGTGCCTACAGAAGGCCTCTCCAAAAAAGAGAAGTGAATCAAAGATCCCTATCAAAGACTATACTATACATTAATTCATGAAAATAAACAATATTCTTCACATAAATATTTCTTAACTCCTCAACTTTGGTTGTATTGTGAATGGGTATAAACTGAACCGATTTAGTCAGTCAATCGATCACAACCCATATATTATTATTATTTATCTGGGCACAAAAAAAACTACCATAAAGTTTATAGAGATCTCATCCCACTTCCAATTAGGTAATGTAAGTGGATGAAGTAAACTTGAAGGCTTATGGTGCTCATACTTGACCTGTTGTAAAGTGTACCAATGAGAGAAAAAATCGGAAATTTCCTATCTCATACCAGGATAATAGAATTTCCACTGAATTTTATAGAACATCCTTTTGGTTTTTGGGTGCACTACCCACTTGGAATTATGTTAATCCCCTATAACAGATTTCCTCACCACTAATATCACAACAAAGAAATTATGATAACATATAATTCCATCTTTGGATAATGACCAACCAAAAATGGTCTCCCCACCATAAAGAGTCTCTAATGATACAAAAATCATCATCAACATGCATATCCTAAAGAATAATCTCAAGAAGAGTGGATAACAAATAAACACTGGCCAAGGAAACCTCATCCCCTAATTCCTGAACATCAAGATACAACTATTAAAATAGACCCATCAAGTTCCACTATTTCGATGATTATTTCACTACTTGGGTTAGAAGTTTCCTGCTCAAGCATCTAAAACTACATTCTATTTCCTCAAGGTATAAAAAATGTCAAAGGAAAAATAATGTAGGTATTCCACCCAACACCTATGGTGGAGATTCAAATCCATTTGAGAGAATATATAACTCAATATATTGTTTTCTGAAAACATGGTAAACGTTTATTCATAAAGGTAATTTCACCAACTCTTAATTTCATATATCACAACTTTAAGTTTAAGGTAGTGGGTTGGGTAATTCTTCTTGTGTCGCCTAAACTGATGAAAGACATAAGAAACAACATGAACAACTTGCATAAAACATAGTCTAAACTTGAATATGATGCATCAAAAAAGGCCACATAACCCTACTCGACCTATGGAAGAGTCAAAACCAGAGTAGTCATCAAAAGACGTTTTAGCACAATAAAAAAATTATGAAATTTTTCATCCCAAAAAAACTTTACACCCTTCTGAGTTAGATCAGTTATCATATAATCCATCTTTGATAAGTACATTACAAACAAGTGATAATAACCACCTAAGACCAAGAATCTCTGAATCTCGAAGACATTTCATGGTTTCTCCCAGGTCATAACAACCTTCAACTTCTTAGGATTAATTGATATTCCATATTCCAAAACCATGTGTCCCAAGAAATTTACTTCTCGGATCCATAAATCACATTTCAAAATCTTGGAATAAAGTCTATGATTTCTCAAAAACTCTAGAACTAATATCATATGACACACATGATCCTCCTCAGACTTAGAGTAAAAAAGGATGTCATCCAAAAATACTACCATGAAGGAATCAAGATACTCATGGAAAATACTATTCATTAAATCCAAGAAAACTACAGGAGAATTTTTTAGGACAAAGGTCATGAAAAGGTACTCATAATGGTCATACCTGCTCCAAAATATGGTTTTCTGAATGTCAGATTCTTTTATCCTCAACTAATGGTAACCAGATCGAAGGGCGATCTTTGATAACTACTTTTCCCCTTTCAACTGATCAAAAAGATCATAAATCTACAGAAATAGATTTTTTTTATTTATCGTAACTCAATTGAGTTTTCGATAATCAACATATAGGTGAAGTAAACCACAAAATTTCTTATCAAAGATAATCGGCGCCGCCCAAGGTGACACACTCGAGCATATACAACCTTTATCAAGAATATTATCTAACTAAGTATTCATATCTTTCATTTTAGATGTTTCCATGTGATAAGATGGAATAAAAACTGGCTGAGTACTAGATAATAAGTTGATAAAAAACTCTGCCTCTCTTACCTATGTAAAATTAGATATGTTAGAAGGGAAAACGCCGGAAAACTCGACGAAAACTGGAGGGAGATAACTGCTTAAATATTTTCACTCTAGATTAAAAGAAAACAAAGATATCACTTTAAACAACTCTAGATAAAAAGGTATGGCTCTACTTGACTTTGGGTCCCATTCCCCTTGAAAGATTTGGCACACACCCTTGGGTGTAGTGAAGGAGACCCATTGAAGATAGCAATAAATCTCATTTTATTGGTAATGAGACAATCCATCCTAAATATGATGTCATGAGGTTTTATGTCAAGAACCAAAAAAATCCAAGAAATCTCAACATATGATAGAGACAAAACACAAGTGGTACTATGGAGACCTTGTTCCCTCTTCATACCAAGGGGTGTAGTGATATCCATTACATAAGATAAAATATCCATAGAAAGATTAAGCAGATTAACAATACGGTTTGAAATAAATGAATGAGATGCATCAGTATCAGATAGAGTAGTCACTAATGAAGAAACTATAGTAGAGGCATCTCTCATGGTCATTGGAACTATATCCTCTTCCTCAGGAGACTCTTCCACTACCTAAAGAAGCTTCGCTCCAGATTTCTATGGATGAAACCCTTTTGTATGTGAAGCATCTGATTTCACCACATTTTTATGAGGTGTGGATGATTGGATGCCAAAACATGGAGTGGAATAGATATGGAATAACTTATACAGGTGACCTGAGCATCCGCAGGAGCCACATACCTTAGGTGCCTCAGTACAAACCCTCTTTAAATGCCCTAGATTTACACACTGGTAAAAAATCATAGGGCCTCTACCAGGTATTGAAGAAAGTCTAGAATGAATTTCCTATCAAGAACCACCATGAGAATCATCACAATTCCTCTTTAATTTAGAGGAATTATCACTTCCACTATGAGTTAAATAAACTCATGATAACCCTGATTTTCTAGCCAGGTCTATCTCGACTATCAACACTCTATCCAATACACCAGTATAATAATGAAGCTTCAAAAAATAAAACTTACTAATGAATATCATATCAATATCCCAACTTGAACCTTTAAGCCTTCATCTTCCCATTTGATACGATCTTAGGGGGAAAATGAACAAGATGAGAAAATAGTTTTCATACTTTGTCACGGTCCTATCATCCTACTCAAGTTTGAGAAACTCTATAGCCATGGCCAACATCATCAACTCTAGATAGAAATATTTGGTGAAAAAAACTTTTAAGTCTTTCCATTCTAATCCCACATACTTATTGACTACCACCATAGTGTCCCACTATCAAAAACCAATTTAGGATGCCATCTTACTAGACACCTGACCTGGTCCGTGGCATGACCTGAAGGGTGTTCCCGATCCCCATGGGCTGGAAACTAGTGTCGGGCATCAAATATAAATCAAGTGGGAATGATTTCAACCCAATAACCAAGATAAAATAAATAAACTAATAAAAATGAGCACACAACAACAACCCACATCTGAACATAAATAAATAAACAACTGATCCAGACATAATATGCAACTAAACAGACTAAAGTCTAAAAAAAAGAAAAATGAAACTGCAAATAAACCCAAGCTACCACTATCCCCACGTGAAATCTTTGAAACCTCCAACCTTAGGACCAAAACTGCTTCAACCATGAGCACTAGAGCCAATATACTTGAACAAAATTTGAACCTACAAAATAGCTTGGGTCTACTAACACCGAGTAGTATTGGTAGGGTGTGAGCTAATAGCCTATTAGGTAATCACCACAGAGCCCGTGTGTTTCCTTTCCCAAAAAAGTCTATTAACACTAGTTTGAAATACAATTACAAAAATAGATTTTTCACATTTTATTAAACAACCACAACTTTACCGTTTCAAAGGACAACACACGGCACCATCAATTTTTCAAGAAAACTATAATTTTATAAAAAAACCCAACCCAAAAAATACTAGTAACAATTTTCAATGAAAATACTTTAAATGGAAAACAGTTTCAAAGAATTAAACTTTAAAGAAAATGCACTTACTTTTAAAATTACCAACCCAACCTACCATATTCCAATGGGAGGTGCAATATAATAATTGAGAAATATTCATGGAACACCCCTAGGCACTAGCTAGCTATGGGACCTAGGTACCTCATATCGTCGTGAAAACTAACCATAAAAATATCCTTTCTCATGCATGAGCCACTAGTAGGGAACACACCCATAACCTAGTGGTCCCAAACATCATCATAATAGTTTAGTTAGTGTTGTCATTGTCAAACTTGCTATATGAAACAGGTTCCAAACCCCCACTAGATCACTAGAATACTAGTACACTTCCACCCACCTAGATACTCAGGTTTCCCTTTTGTGCTCAAAAAATTTCCACGTCACATAATACCACTTACACAATTCATCAACCAAACCAAGCATCACATTTCAGTAACCACCACTTGCACATCATAAACCCATTCTTGAAAACTTATTCACATCAAAACATTTAAAAATCAATTCTAAATCCATGAGGAACACCACTTCCCCAAGAATTTTCTAAACCCGCCTTTCCACATTTTAGAGAAAACATGCGACTCTAAAAACATGCCAAACGGGCCTTTAGGTTTACACACACAAATACATTTACCAAAACATTCCCAAACCATTTCTAAAACCATATTCAAGTGTGAAATTACAAATAGCCCCTCAATCCAAAAATTTTCCAGAACACACACACCAAAATAAAAATGGGCATACCCCCATAAGATTCCATTTTAAACCACATTTAGAAACCAAACAAAGAATATAAAATTATTTAAAAAACAAGAACCAATTTGGAAACTGATATTTTAAGTAACACTGGTTTAAAGCATCATCTTTATTTGAGGGAAGAACCATGTGTGCACCTAGTGCACCCATGGATGTACCAACATCCAATGGAACACCAAACATACAAAAGGACACCCAAAAACCTTTTCCAACCCCCCCATTTGATTTAAAATCACATCTGACCATCCACACTATTTAGGGAATATAAAACAATCCTCTTATAACCATGAAACCATTTTTTAAACAATTTAACACATTTAACAAGCTAAAACATTACCAAAACATACAAACCAAATAAATTTCACAAACAATAAATAACCATCACACCATAATCAAGGATAAATTTTTTATAAAAACCCCTAAATTAACTCTAAAAGAACAATGGAATTTTAAACAATAACCCTAGGTGCTATAAACCTAGGTATTTCACACAAATACCTTTGAAAAAATATTTTTTAGTAAATTCTAAAAACACAAATTCACCATTAGAATCAATCCATAGATATATTATAGGTGATAAATACTTTTAAAAATTAAATGAAAACACACAAGTGCTCGTAGAGTGTTCCGGAACGAAAAAAGTTGGAAACACCTACCACAATGGTCTGTGAATGCGATGAAACTTCAAGGGAAGATAGATCTAAGACCCACATACCATTTTCATACCCTAGATCCAAAGAAAAACAAACCAAACATAAACTCTAGACATTAGGTTTTCTCCATGGAAGAAAATCCCCAAAAAACCCTAGAACAAAGAGCGAAAGAGAAGGAGAGAAGATTTGATGAAGGAAACATGAAGAATCATGAAACTTTCTTGAGAAATCTCCCTAAAATCACCCCAAATCAAGAAGGATGGGATGGATCCATCTAGTCGATATCCAACACATAGGGATTCATTTTAGAGGTAGAATAACCCAAATCAGAGCTCCACACCAAAATTTATTAAGCTCGTAATTGTCTGCATGGTTTTGTTGCCTGGTTTTGTAAATTGTGCATAAACCATGTGAGGGTTATTGGAAAACTTTTACAACTTGGTAGGGTTAGGTTTCACCGTTTTGGAAAATTGTGCTCTAACCATGAAACCCAAAAAATTGGACAAAAACCCTCAAGATACAACCCAAACACTAGGGAAGTCTACCCAATAATGACTGAATGTTTTAAACACAAAGTAGTGACATTGTGGGTGTCACAAAATCACCAAAATGAAACTTTATATAATTACCAATAATAATAACCAATCATAGGTATAAATGGAAACCAAAACCACAAAAACACAATAACTTTTGTTAGGAACTCAACCCTAACCTCATCTAAAAGATCCAACATCAGGAAACAAATAAAATAAAGGAGTATTTAAGGTCGGGGTGTGGCACCCACCATCTCATGCTTGGTCCTTTAAGAATGAAGGTGGCACACTTCACCTTGATTTCATTAGGTGTCTCTAAGAAATCAAAAAAATTCATTATCCTATTCAACCATTCCTTAGCCTCTTGAGGATTATTTGATCCTTTGAATGATTTTGTCTTCTGGTGAAGGAATTGCTGATAATGATTTTGAAGATCATCCCTTTGAGGTTCTATAGTTGGAGTTTGAATAGGAACTAGTGGTGGTGTCTATCCCAGATCTTAGACAGTACGCACAATCACCTCAACAAAATTTGGGTTCATTAGAGGATTCTCTCACTGTGGTTCAGCAGCAGCTTCCTTCTAGTTTAGATTCACATGTCTTCTCGAAGGCATGTTGCCACACAACATTAGAAGATAGAAAATAATACATCATATTAACACTCAAATAGAACAATGGTGAAAATTAAACCCAATAGACACAATAAATAAGATTTGGATCTCAATCTATCCAAATAAAAAGTAGGTAAAATACTAGAACTAATATACAAGATGACTTTCCCAAACTACCCCTGGTAAATTAAGGTTCATTATAGTGAGATCTGTCTAGACACTCAATTGAAACTGCCTCCTAAGTCCTGAAAAGATTACACAAAGCATATTAACTTCAAGAAAAAAGCTCAACCTGGAGCTCTAATACCACTTTTTCATGAACTAACTCGGGTACCCTGGTAACTCGATAACCAATCCAATAATGACATGGCCCAAAGGGTGTTCCTGATTCCCATGAATTGAAAACTAGCACCTGGAATCATAAAAAATTAAAGTGAGAATGATTTTTACAAAAACAATATGAAAGAAGAATAAAAAGTCAGTATGCATACAAAGGAAACTCCATAGGGAGAATTGTACTAGAAGTCAAGAAGGAATAAAAACCCAAAGTACTATAAAAAAGTACTATAAAATAGGGGAAAAACTACCCAATTCCTAATGGATGAAATTTACTAATTCTATAGATCAACAACTAGAACCACCTCCAAGTGGTGCTTTACTCCTGCTCAAACCTGGAAGGAGATAATCTACAAACATCCAAAGGCACAGGTAGGGTGTGACCTAAAATTACAGTAAGGTATCACCAAGTATTTCATAATAGAAGAAAACATTTAATTAACCTAGTAAATATCATTCAATTTTAAATAAATATATTTTTGGAATTTCAAAATCATATTTAAACAAATCATGCTTTACATTTTAAATAATGGAAAATAATTTTAAAACAAAGTTTCACATTTCAATTGATGGAATATTTCTAAAACAATGTCTTAAATAAACATTTAATATAAAATAGTTTATATAAATTTACAAGGCATCTAAAGAAGTTTATAAACATTGAAACAAATTTATATCTCAAATATAAACAATCGAGAAACATGGTTATCTACCAAAAGGTAAGATAGTTATAGGTTATGGGATCCTTACACACTCATGTGATAATAACTACAATGTGTACACACTTCCCTTAGCACCAGAAAGAGAGGACTCATTGGCATCCCCTTAGGGAATTCAATGTGCTAAATAATGTTCATGTTAGAGATGTAAAAGGTCAATATGGTGTTAGGTAATTCTCATCCTATTGTGTTTGTCCCTAATAAATCACTAACTACCTATGATTTCATGTTCTCTAGTAAATGATGAACAATTTACTTTAAAAAATATTTTAAAATATAATTCATCCCATTCTACCTCTTCAAACGTGGCAATTTTCCCTTTAAAAACTAAAATTGACTTTTAATAAAAAAAACATACCTTTTTAAAAGATAAAACCCAAAGTTTTCTATCAAAACAAATTTAAGAAATTTTCATAATATAATAATTTTAAATCAATTCACAAATAAATTTCACAATTTACTTTCAAAATTTAAATTCAATAATTTAAATTTATACAAAATTCCATAAAAATCACAATAAACCCACAATTCAATGGAATTGGGATTTTTTTATAATTTTCCATCAAACCCATTTCCAAAATTTAAATTGAACAATTTAAATTTATCAAATTTCTATAAATACACCCCAATTCAATAGAATCGTCTGTTTTCCCAATTTCATGCCAAAACCAATTTCGAAAAACCCCAATTTAATAGAATTTAGTTTTTAATCAAACAATTGAAATCAATTTCATTTAAATAAAGAAATTGTGTTTAAATCAAACAATTGAAATTGTAATTAAAATTTATGTTTATGAAAAATTGGGAACTATAATAGAACCACCTACCTTGGGATCAACGAATCTCGAGTCACCAAACCCAATTCAGGATTTGTCGATGAAGAATAATGGCTATAGAAAACCAAGAATCAGACCTAGGTTTTTCAATTAAAACAACATGTATTAGATCCAAAAATAAACATGGGGATCTACAAAACTCTTGGAAGGAGAAGATAGATAGTGGGGGATAAAGATCAAGGTGAGGAAACTAACTAGGAGGAGATCGAATGATGTTCATCAAGCTTTGATCCACTTCCGGGAGGGTGTAGAGGTGCCAAAATCACATCTTTCATGCTCATAAGGAAGAATAAATCATATAGGGTCATGATATTTATATCCAACACCTAAAGTGGGGGATTCAGGATTTTAAATATATATTTTCAGATTAATTAAAAGTAAAACATGATTTGTTGGGCACATCCTCATGGTTAGACCAACCCGTGTGGCCTAGTCATGTACCCCTTTAAATGGGCCACACAGTTTCTCTAAAGAGAAAACATGGTCTGAAAAACCATGAACTAAACTGTGTAAAACCCCACAACCTAGATTTGAATAGTTTGGTTTGTGAGGGAACAAAATTTGGGAAAAATGTGCACCAACCGTGCACTAGCCCAAAATTTTCAACACTTTTAAAAATTTCAACCCAAAACAACCCCAAATGAAACCAAACCAAAGATTGGTAAAAATAGGGGTTTAGGAATACCTAAAAACAGTAACACGATGTTACACCAAACCTTGTAATTTGAATCTGAATGTTGGAAGAAAATTTTACCCCTCCACTAATAAAAAGCTAAAACTTACCTAAAAAACCAAACACCTATATGGACATAATTTTTTGAAGTATTGTGGGTTAAACTCTAGGTGTTGTTTCATTGATTATGTCTTAAGAGGGTTGGTATTCTCAAAAGGTTACTTAGTGTGAGAATATTGATATCCTTGGAAGTGGTTAGAAAATCAAGTTCATGGGTAGATGCTTGGATGACCACCAAGGTCCATAATGGTGTTGCTGTTGTCTCTTTAAAATCATTGTATAAGTACTTGGTAATTTGGTGCTTAATGTTGTTGGTAAGCTAAGTTTAAGGGGTTTTCATTAGGTTCGTAGTGAGATACCCTTGTTTGTTAGTTTTTATCTCTCATGGTTATGAGATGACCTTTAGGATCGAGGATATATGGCTCAATAATGGTTCCAGTTATGAATATAGTTCCCCTTGTTGCATGGTTATAAGCAGTGCCTTCTTTATAGGTTGATAGTATAATAGCCCATAACTCGCACTCTCGAATTTAGTGTTGAAATTGTAAACTTTACATTTCCTATTTTGATTCCAATAATTGTGACCCAATTTTCTTCCATCCAAACATTATAACATAAAAAGGAAAAATTATATCACTTACAACCTCGAGAACCTTTTAGTTTTTAGAGTTTTAGATAATTAGGACAAACTCCTACATAAACAATTGACATGACTTTAAAAGATAATTTATCCCACATAACCTATATTTTCCTTTTAACATTAAGACATCATCATCATACATATGAAATAACTTTTAGACATAACTAATTCAAAATAATTATTTATAAACTGGGGAGAAGAAAACAAAATATGGTTAATCTCAAATACTCGGTAAGGGTAATAATAAGCATTATAAATTTAATGACATTAATGAGTATAAGAGTGAATAAGGGTATGATGATATAACTAGATTTAATGAGTGAATCATAAAATAAATCATACCCATCAATACTTAGATCATCAAATATGAAAACATAGAAAAGACAAGATTCATCAAAATTAATAATCATGAGCCATGTGATATCAATCTTGATCAAATGAAACATTATAAACCCATAACAAGCAATTAAAACCATTTTAGTAACTTGGGGTATCATATTCATAAAACCATTTAAAACCCCTTTTAATTGGAATAAACATATGGATGACTTAAAATATAATTATTACCCAATTAATTAGAGCACAATCTGGGCACACCCATAATTTAAGTTATAATAGGATCACCCAACATTATCTGGGCCACCCAATCCTATAAGCTGTAACGGGCTCACCTGACACTATCTGGGCCACCCAATCGTATAAGTTGTAATGGGATCACCCGATGCTATCTAGGTTGCCCTATCATATAATATATAATACGATCATCCAATGCTATCTGGGCCACCCCATAATATAAAATTTTCAATAACCACAACATGAATAAATTACATAGATCTTTCATCACAAAACTCATAGAAATGGTCATTATTCCTTTATAACCTGATTAACCCATGGAAACAGAATGCGTTTCATGTAAATATATTTGAAATATGATTAAACCATGTAAAATAATTTGGTATTGTAATAATCTCCTTAAAAAACGATTAACCCATGTAAAATAAACGAGTTCCATAACAATCTATTTAAAACATGATTAACCCGTGGAAAAGAAACGGGTTCTATAAATATATATTTTAAACAATCTTAATCAATCGAGAGAAAGAATGAGTATGGTATCAATACCAAATATCCCTAATAGAGGATAAATAATTACAGTGGTTTTTTATGTTGATTAATGGAAATACCATTAAAAGATCATTAAAACCCTTCTTGAGGAAAATATATTTTTCATTTTGAAAATCACCTTTAAAACATAAAATATTTTGAAAATATTTTTCATTAAAAATCACTTTATAATTATTTTTAAAATTATTTTCTTTGAATATAACCTTTTAGAAATATAATATAATCTTTAAAAAACATTTTAGGTATGTTAAAAAAAATTTAAAAACATTTTTAGAGCACATTGTTTTTGGAAGAAAATAGATTTCTAACCGAAGAGAAAAATAAAGTAGGATTTTTTTAAAAAAATTCATAATTATATTAGGTTAAAATGAGTGGAAAAATGGTACCATTAATTGAATATATCATTAATAACTATAGTATAAGAATTTCATGAGAATTATTTAGTGTTAGATCATGATATTCCAATATTGTATACTTAATCGTAAACAATCTCGATAAATGAAGAGATTGTAATATAAAATCTTTACCACTTTGGTAACATTTAATCATAAGAAAAATTAAGGAATAAAAAAAATTAAAATTAAAATATAATGATATTAAATTAAATTTTTTTATCTACACCTCATAAAATAATATAGTTTCTTAACATATGTCTCAAAGAAATAAAATTGATATAAAAATTCATTACTATTTGAGTAACTTTTGAATTGTAATCCCTGTGAAATAATAACATCAATAGAAAAATTAATTATCATGAAATGATTTATATTCATGATATATCATGTCATAGGTTAGTATATACACTAAAAAAATTAACGAGTGGTGAATATGACATAAGTCTCTTAGGAATAAAGGTGAGACTATAAATCCCCTTACCTTGAGTCTGATTTGTCACGTTTGTTCTTTATATTCATAAATAATAAAATAATTTTAATTAATTACTTTCTTAATAACCCTTTTTAAGTTTATTATTACTTTTATTTCATTTATAATCATTTTATATACAATCACTTAATAAATTAGGTTTATATCATATGTTTTGACCGTATTTGTCTTATGTGTCAAAAATTACTTTGGTAGGTTGGATATGGTCAACAAGGTAATTATTTAAACATTTATATAATAATAATAATTAAATAATTATCATATTTATATATCAATTTTTCTTTTAAAACCAATCATGAAATATTATTATGAGAAATGAACTAACATTATGATCACGGAGACGGTAGGTCATACATACGCATGAGTAATGTTTCCATTTTTCAATGATCATTATGGAAAAAAGGTAAGTAATATTTTATCATTACAGAATAATAATAATATCATAAATAACATAATATTTAATTATATATACTTATATATATATATATCATTCTTGTGATGTAAAATGAATCACATCACTTCAAGGAGACAATGGTCCACACATACACGAATGATGTTATCCCTTTTTAGTGTGTGAAAATGTAATAAAGAAAATGATATATTATATATATAGAAATATAATTATTTCACTAATATCATAATTATTTCATGTATATAATATATATTCATTATCATTACCCTTATTACCTTTCATGTAACATATTTGTGAAAATACTTCATATTGCTTCGTAAGGCGAAAGTCTGCCGTACACATGAGCGACATTATCATATCCCCTAAGATATGAAATTTAAAAAATTTATATATGATATAATAACTCCATAGGTATAACTATGTTATAAATATCATATATAAATTTTATATCCATCATTATTTTCAACCTTGATAGGTGGTAATGGGAAAACGAACGACATCAGTTTGTGAGGCGGTAGTCCTCCGTTCACATGAATGATGATTTAGTAACTCATTTGATGGAAGTGTGAGTAGTTAGAGGTCTTAAAATTAACATAAAAAAATCTCAATATATTTAGGATTCTGATTTTATTATATAATCATGGAATAAGAAGAATTTAATGGGTAGATAAATAAATAAAACAAAAATGCATGTTGATGAACATTACCTTTTCTTTGGGTAACTCCTTTTGGAATGAATGAAAGTCATTATTTGGTTGGATTTATGACCAAATTATGGATTCTAGGATGAGAGTATGGAAGTGGATAAGTGATTTGGGTAGATATTGGCTGATCCAAATGGCTTGAGAGTTGTGAATACAGGAGGAGAGAGGGAGACCTTTTATAAGACAAGTGTGTAGAAAACATTTAAATTTTTTAAAGTGTGAATTCCACCCACATTTTTTTATGTCACCAAGCACCAATTTTTGTATTTTATACCCTAGGACTAACTATTCGTACTTTTATTACATGTACATTCAATTTATTTAATATTAATAAAAATTATTATTACATATTTTTAGTTGTTTTATATGACTATAATGTAATAATGTACTAGAGTATGTATCACATTGATAAGGTTATAGTAGTTCCTTGCTATGATGAGAACCTTGATTTTCTATTATGATATTCTTAAATAATGTTATAAGGTTGGATAAAATACTATAATGGGACATATAGTACATAGACTCTCAGGTGTGAGTACTCATAAGCATATGCTGTTTCTTCTAATGAATTTTGCACTTGGTAATATCCAAGATGAGAGATTATGGGAATAAACCCACCAGTTGGAATTTCACATGTTTTAGTGTCATCAGATATTCCTATCTATAAGAATGTGTGATGGTCCTTAGACTTTAAGATTATTATTAATACATGTTACAACTCACATACTTAGATGTATTTTGTAAACCACGATGATAACAGTTTATAGTGAAGTTGGATACATTGGATGTGTCACGAGTGACATTTTATTAATAGATAAGTCAATTAAGGATTTTTTCCATTCCATATTTATGGAAGCTAATATCTCAGCCCTTTTATTTTAATAAAACCATCACATTAAATTCAATGGACATGGTGTAATGACATGTTTATTTCAGATAGTCAAAGAAAGACATATCGAGCATATATATTGGTCACATGAATGTGCATCCTACTTAATGAGGTATCATGGAAAAGGGATTATATTACAAAGTGAGCATTCATATGTGGTTATCATCATTGTGATATTAAGTTCTTTCTCTTGGATTCCTTGACCCGTTTCTAGATAGTAATTTTGGACTTTAGGCAAGCCCTCCTAATTCCAATGAGAGATAATCCTAGATGGTCACAAAATAAGTGTTTCCAATGATCTTGATTAAATTATATTTGAAAATAATTATTGGAATAAATATTATTTTAAATACCTATGAATATTTTTATTCAATTTTTATTGATCTCTAATATTCACAAGGTAATAAATAATTTTTTTTACTAATAAATAATTTTTTTGATTACGTGAATATATATAAAATATTTATTCACCGGATTGTGAATAAAATACTTATTTTATTTATTGAATATATTAATAAATATTTATTCGCTTGATTGTGAATGAAATATTTATTTTTGAATAACATATTTATCTGGTTGTTCAATAAATGCTATAGGAGTTTGAATAGACCAAGCCTGAGTCCGGTGACAAATTAATTAACAAGACCATTACATAATATTTTTTATTGTGCAAGTTGGTGAATTCCAATGAATAATAATAATGAAATTATTATTATGTGGAATGGGTTTTATTAAGTTTTTTACATGTTATTTAATGTCTAACATGTAATTAAATAATATTTTAACCTAAAACCTAACTCTATAAATATACATTTATGTCTATTGTATATGGCATCCAAAAATTGAGAATAGATAATTTTTGTGCACAATGAATTCTATATCAAATACATATCTCTCTCTATCAATAATAAGAAGTACCAAAGATATTTCTTCAAGTCCTAAGAATGAGAGATCAAAAACGAACAACACAATATATTCAATTCACTATGCTAGTTCTCGGTGATCAGGTGGTGTTGCTCAGAGATCATTAGAGTACATGTGGATTACCACTAGAGGGATTCTATCCTTGGATCCTCATAGTACAAAAAAGGAAATCCAAAATGGTCTTTTTGGATGATCAACAATCATAAATGAAGAAATTTCATATTCCCAAATATTTATTTCTTAAAATATTAAATAAATTAATTGTAAATTTGATGTGTAAGATCCTTGCTCATGGATTCAGACAATGATTATTAAAATAAATTTTAATATATCACCAAACACCAAACACTTATACTCTGCCCAAAACCATCAAGTTGTATCCGAGAAGTCACATTTAAATTTATAATTATTTATTTGATTATTGATCTGTACACAATTGTGGTTGAATTTTTAATTCTTATTACTCATTTCTTAATTCGATTTGAATTAACATGTTACGACATATTAATAACATTCCTTCAGTGTTTAATTTTATTAAAGGTTTAAGAATAGATGAAGAATGAGCAAATATGGCATCAAAAAGTTCCAAATCTTTTTCCAGTAAAACTGGGTTACACAGCGTGTAGCCGTAGTACACACCGTATACACATGTTCATTGTACCTAGATGCGTCGAGCAGTTAATTACACATGGTGAATTTATTATAAAAAAAGTGTTGACCAGGCCAACCAAACACATGACAAGTAGATAAAAGGCATGTAGCTATCATGTACATGATTTGTAGTTCAGCTGAGTTAACACACTGAAGCTCTAATCATTTCAGATACACGAAAACTGAGGTACAAAGAGTGTAGATGGACTGCACATTCTGTGTAGTCTCCCATTAAAGGATAAAATTAAAAATTACATTAAAATATAAATAGAAGTATTAAAACCTTATTTTATTGATTGAAACACCAATGTGTGTTTGAAAATTTTAATAATGGTTTTAAATAATATTAAATGCTCAATTAATTTATTCGTAATTAATATATCATCATCGATTTTGCTATTTATTTTCAATTAATGGAATAAATGATTATTATCTCCAATTAAGATTGGATGATCATTAAGATGAAATATAATTAATTAATTAATTAATTAGTTAATAAAATCATGTTTATCTTAATAATAAAAGATGAATAAATAAATGAATGTTAGCTGGTCACTTTTGCATATTCGTTGCATGTATGGCCGATAATGAGCTTGACCAATACATCTGTATGTGTCAAAATTTATTTAATTTAATTTATTGCATGAGTTTTCAAATATTTAATATTAAATTAAATGGTGATTGCGAGTCAACCCCCCCCCCCCATTATTATATAAGACCAACATGTTCAAGGATATTTATGTAATCTCATTGAACCAATCATTTGGTTCCCCTCACCTGTGTGTGAGTAATAAATACTTATAATTAATGGAGTATCCCAAGGCATGTGGAGGTGGTTTCTGATGGAATTATGATGATACCAACTCGGTGATACACAGATATATAGGTGGGATGTTGTAACTCATGTTATGACTGAAAAATTGAGTTATTCCTCTAGGTCATAGGTTGATTTAATGTTCATTCATTATATCAACCGTTAGATAATCTCATGATGGGGTCATTTCCTTTATTTATTTATTTTTGTCTATGTATTATTTATTTTATGTATGAAAGACCGCAATCACATAAATGGATGAATTGATATTTAAATATGTAAATTAAATAAATGAATTGTGGATAAATGTTTTATCTAATATGGTTAATTAATTAATTAATTCACATCAACTTAATATTAAAAAAAACATGTAAATGATATAACAAGATAAATTTTCTACCTAAATTAATTAAAATCCCTCAACATAATATTAAGTCAGACTAATCCTTTCATTACTTTACTAGAAATGAAACGATAGAACTAAGTGTAGTACATAGCCAAATTCTAGAAACTTACCTTTATCAAGGAGTTCTTCTAAGAGTTTTGGGTTGAATTAACTGAACTTGTATTGAGTTTAACAACCAAAGTCTGATCAATAAAATTTTTGAGGCAAGTGTTGTGGAAATTAAAGTCGTGATTTTAGGATAGGGGAATCCACTCAATAGATAAAGGAGTTGTAAACCTATATTTTGAAACACTACCTACCTAAATTAATTTCTTATGGTTTTTATGGTCAAAGTATAGATTATTAAGAGAATTAATGAGGATCCTTTCCACTATAATGTCATTACAATAAGACATTCTAAGTTTAAAAGTAAGGATTATTGGGACTTGATAAAATAGTGGGATATTTAAAAAAATTTATATATTTATTTATTATTTCTTGTATGATTTATAATCAAGAAAAGTAGTAATAATATAATCTTTTAATTTAAGAATAAAATGGTATGATCATTATATACACTATAAATATGATCAATATTGAAGAAAGAAAACCTCCTAACTAGTAGTAACTTCTAAGAGTGGTTCAGATACATTTGGTTTATTCTATGCCATGAACAGAAATATTACGTGCTAAAATCCTCAATACCTGATTCGTATGCTAAAGAGGCGAGTGATAAAGAGTTCCTTGTCTATGAAAAATATTTGAGTAACACGTTTGACATTAAATGTTTAATGCTTTCATCGATATCTATTGAACTAATGAAGTCTCGCAAAAATATGGATACATATAGCATGGGTTGAGCACCTCCATGGTATACACCAAGAAAGAGATAGATAGAAAAGGTTTGAGATTTCCAAGATGATTTTGTAGATCATGCTTACATATGGTGCCCCATATAGGCCTCGTGTAGTTAAGATCATTGGATACATTGAGCGCCTAGAGGTTATAGTGTTTAAACTCCCTAAATAACTAGGTACTGTTCTCATTCTGGAATCACTCCCTCAAATATTCTATATATTTTTTGTGAATTTTAATGTGAACGACATTGAAAAGTATCTACCAGATGTTTCCAATCTTCTTCACCAAGTTTATAAGGATAAAAAGCATTAAAGTTCTTCCATACTTAAGGTGAATAAAAAGAAAGGGAAAGTGAAGATATATAATTCCAAAGATTCTTCACATCCTTCCAAGAAGAAGAAGATCAAGGGTAAATAAAGGGAACATGATGTTGTCTATTTCACATGTGGAAGGAAGGGACACTAGAAGAAAAACTACACCCATACAAATAAGTAAGGGTAAGTTTCTGGTGTGTTTGTTATTAAGAGAAATTTATTTATTTCTAAACATTGGGTATTGGATACAGATCGTGATGCTCACACATGTATTCAAATAAAGGAACCAATTAGATTTAGAAATATTGGCTGAGGGTAGGTAGATCTACGAGCAACCAAAAGAGATGAACTTTCCCTTGTATCTATTAGGGACTACCACCTCACACTTCCAAACATAAGGATCTTGGTTTTAAAGGGTTTTTATTTGGAGACTTCAGTTACCAAAAAACTTTATTTTTATCTAGAATAGATATAGATGGATTGATTTTCAAATTTGGGAATAAATGTTGAGTATTTTATAAAGATAAATTTCTTTATGGTAAGACACGTTTAAATAACGGTCTTTATGTGTTGGATTACAAAAACCAAGTAATGGAAATAAATAATGAAGTTACTTCACATGAATCACAACACAACTAACTTTGGCTTCACCGACTAGGCCACATTAATAAAAAGTGATTAACTAAATTACATCAAGATTTATATTTAGATTCTTTTAAACTAAAACCACTTGGTGTACGTCATGAATGTTTACAAGGAAAAATGACCAAATCCCCATTTAGTGGGAAAGGTGAAAGGGTTAAAGAGATTCTTGAATTAGTTCATACCGATGTGTGTGGAACATTTCTTGTTGATGCAAGGGGTGGGTACTCATATTTCATAACTTTTACTGATGATTTTAGTAGAAATGGATATGTATACTTAATGAGGTATAATTAAGATTATTTTAATAAATTCAAAGAATACAAGAATGATTTTGAAAACAATATTTCTAAGAATATTAAGAAACTCCACTCAGAATGAGGTGGAGAATATCTTAATCAAGACTTCATTGATTATTTACAAGATTTCAGGATATTATCTCAACTCACTCCTCATTATATGGATCAATGGAATGGTGTAAGTGAAAGGAGGAACTACGCCTTGTTAGACATTGTGGGATCAATGATGAGTTATGCAAGTCTTTCATTATCCTTTTAGAGATATATGTTACAAAAAACAATATACATATTAAACTGAGTTCCAAATAAAGAAACATATAGTATGCCATACCAATTATGAAATGAAAAGAAACCTATGTTGTCTTAATTACATGTGTGGGGTGGTGAAACAATTTTTAAGGCCTATTCAGGTAACAGTCTTTCACCCTGATGCAAAAAGTGTATTTTATAGGTTATCCCAAAGAAACAATGGGATACTATCTATATAATACTTTAGATAAAAAGGTTGTGGTTTAAATAAATCCCAAATTTCTTGAGGATGATCTTATCTCTAAAATAGATAGTGGGAGAAAGATAGACTTTGATGAATTCTAGGCTCACGATACACAAGACTTGGCATATGAAAAAATTCCACAAAGCCCCATCGAAGAAGAAATTATTCCCATGACATAATTACTATGTAGGAGTAATAGAGAGGTTAGAGAACCATAATGTTATGGTTTTATAGTCACTGAGGAGAGTGAATCAATATTAGTTAATAAAAATGATCCTCTAACCAAAAAGGAAGCAGTAAGTGGCATATATGTTTCCAAGTGTCAAAAGGCCATGAATTTTGAAATGGATTCCATGTACCATAACCAAGTCTAGATTTTGGTAGAACCTATAGTAGATATAAATCCCACTATTTCAAATGTGTATTCAAGAAGAAGCTAGACATATATTGATAAGTCAGTACCTATCAGGCACAACTGGTTGAAAATGGGTTTAAATATCATCAAGGCATCGACTACGACAAAACCTTTTCATCGGTTTCAATGATGAAATCCATTATAATTCTACTTTTCATTGTAGATTTCCATGATTATGATATTTGGAAAAAGGATTTCAAAACAACATTTATTAATGGTATCCATCATAAATATGTCTATATGACACAACCTGAAGCCTTTGTGACTCTAAAGGAGGTATGAAAGTTTCGAAGATCCATTTATGGATTAAATAAAGCATCCAGGTCATAGATCATTCATTTTGATGAATCCATAATTTAACTTGGTTTCATGAAGAATGAATGTGATCCATGTTTCTATAAATGGTTTAGTGGGAGTGCAATTATTTTTTTAATAGTATATGTTGATGACATATTACTCATTGGAAACAAAATATCAGTCTTACAGTCTATTAAGGCATGGTTGAATAAATGATTCTTTATGAAGGACAAGGGTGAGGAAACATATATTCTTGGAAAAAATATTCATCTTGATAGATCTAAGAGGTTGATTGGCCTAAGACAAAGTACATACATTGACATGATTCCAAAAATATTTAGTATGGAACAAATCAAGAGTGGATTATTGTGAGCATCACATGACATTAATCTTTCTAGGAAAATGTGTCCTCAGACACAGGAGAAAAGAAATATGATGGAAAGTACTATATAGAGATCAATTATTGGGTCAATCATGTATGATATGCTATGTAATACGCTAGATATCACCTATGCATTAAGTGCGGTAGATTCATATCAAGCTAATCAAGGTTCCTTAAGTATCTGAGGAGTACTAAGGACATGTTCCTAGTTTATGGAGGAGATGAAGAACTAGTAATCATAGGATATTTATATGTTAGTTTCCAAAATAATCAATATGACATGAAGTCACAAAATGGATACATCTTTATTTTTAATGGAGGCATTGTGAGGTGGAAGAGCTTAAAACAGGTCATGGATGCAAATTATACAGTAGAGTTAGAGTATATTGCAGATTTTGAGGTAGCTAAAGAAGCAGTATGAATGTGAAAATTATTCCAAGATATTTATGAGGTACCTATTATTTTAGATCCTTTCACACTCTATTGTGATAATACTACACCAGTGACTATTGAAAAAGAGCCAAGGTCACATCAGTGGATGAAGAACATACTTCAGAAGCATCATCTCTTGAGGGGTTTTTCTTAGAGAGGTGAAGTTTCAGTGAGCAGTATTTCAATAGAAGACAACAAGGTTGAACCCTTAACTAAATCCTTGACTCAACAAAAACATGAATATCATGTGAGGTCTATTGGACTAAAGTTCGTAGGTAGTTATCTCTAGTCCAAGTGAGAGTTTTTGGGAGTTGGTGTCCTAGGAACAACTGTTTGTACTTTGATTACATTTATATTTGTTGTATTGAGTATTAATAAAACTTATTATTACATATTGTTCATTTTTATACATTAATCTAATGTAATAATGTCCTAGAGTATAAGTCACATTGATAAGGTCATAGAAGTTCCATACTATAATGAGAACCTTGATGGGATATGATGATATTCTTAAATAGTGTTCTATGGTTTGATAACATATTACTATGTACTATCAAGTATGAGTACTCATTATTAGATGGGGATTCTCCTTATCAAGTTCACACTTGGTAATCTCTAAGATGGGAGATTATGAGAACATACACACCATTAGGAATTATGCATGTTTTGGTGTCATAAGATATTCCTATCCGTGAGTATGTGTGATGGTACTTAGATTTTAAGGATGTAATTAATACATATCACAACTTGCGTACTTAGATGTATTTCATAAATCATGATGATAATATTTCATGGAAAAGTTTAATACGTTGGGTGTGTCATGAGTGACATGTCATTATTGGATAAGTTGAAAAAGTATTTTCCCCTTAAAACTTAATGGAGGGTCATATCTTGGCCCTTTCATTGGAATAAAAATGTCACATTAAATTCTATGTCCATGGTGTAACAATGTATATATTTCATATTGTCAAACAAAGACATATCGAGCTATAGGTTGGTGACATGGATGTGTAACCTTCTTGATGAGATATTGTAATAAGGGTATTATATTACATAGTGAGTGTTCATATGTGGTTATCATCATTATGATATTAAGTTCTTTATCTTGGTTACCTTGACCTAATGTAAGATAATAATCAAGGACTTTAGGCAAGCCTGCCTAATATCAATGAGAAAGAATCCTATAGTGTCACACACTAAGAATTTTCGATGATCTTGATTAAATTATATTTAAATTTAATTATCAAAATAAATATTATTCTCAATATTGAGGAATAATTTCATTTAATTTTTATTGATCGCTAATATTCACAATGTAATAAATAATTATTTGTTTATTAGTAAATAATTTATTTGATAACATGAATATATATAAAATATTTATTCACTGGAATGTGAATAAAATATTTATTTTATTTATTTAATATTTTAATAAATATTTATTTTCTAGATTGTGAATAAAAGATTTACTTGTTTGTTCAATAAATGTTAGAGGAGTTCGAACGGACCAAGATTGAGTCCGGTGACAAATATTATTTAACAGGACCATTATATAATATTTGTTCTTGCAGAAGTAGGTGTGCACCACAAAATAATAATAATGCTATTATTATTATGTTCCATGAGGTTTATTAAAGGGGTTTAATGTTATTTAATGGTTGACATGAGATAAAATAATATTTCAATATATTTCCCACCACCGTACACTTCTGTTGCACCCAAAAACATGGCTAATAGTGCATCAAATTCGATCTTAGAAGGGATAAGGTTGAAATATTACCAGACAATGGGTGTTGTACAAGTTTCTAGGTCATTTGACCCCTTTATATTAAATTTTAACCGTTAAATAAAGTCATTTTTACCTTAATTAGGGTAATTAATTTCAATTGTTTTCATTAATCACTTTGGTAAAAAAATTAAGTTGACCATATTATACATTATAAATTACATTGATTCCAAATATGAATTTTTTTTTTTTTAATTCTAACCAGGGAAGTGGTAAAATGTAATTTAATATTAATCTCACATATGCAGTGAGATGGAAAGTTTTTAAGAAGAGTATTTTTTTAGAAAAAAAAGATTTTATATAAACTTAATGACTAATAATAATCATTATATCAAAATAAATTAATATTTAATGATATATAATAAATATATTTCATTAAAACATTTCCAGTTAGGGATTATTTCAATTAATTAAAAAGGAGAAACATTATTAATTTTAAAACAGTTTTTAGAAAAAACCTTTTTTAAACCCAAAAAAAAACTTATACAAAATACAAATACAAAGTAGATTAAAAAGTGATTAAGTGGATTAAATATGACTAAATAATACTAAGGTTACATGAAAATATATTTAAAACACATTTATACTTTTAAATTAATTTATTTATTTAAAAGAAAAGACTTTTTACAAAAAACGGTATTTTTAATATTCACCAAAAAATCAATATCTTATGAAAAATCACAAAATTTCACCTTAAGTAATTTTTTATATTCTAATTCCAAAAATAAATTTCATTTTATCAAATACATTTTCTAACATTTCTAAAAAATAATTATATTTTTTTTGAAAAGTAATATAAATCATTTTTGAAGAAAATATATTTTTGAAGAATAAAATCACTTTACTAAAAATTAATTGATTATTTGCTAAAAATTTATCAATAATTTATATTTAATGAAGAATATATATATAATAAATTATTTAAAACTATTCATACCTTCCAATATGATGGTTAAGTTATGATGGTAATATATATCATGGACTGTTTAAGATCGGTGTTGCATGTTGAATATTCGAACAAACATGAAAATATCAGGGTTGCATGTAACGCAAGTGAAATTGAGTGTTATATGTAATGAAAGGTAAACTGAGTATTGAATTCCTTTTACACTATCGAATAAAATTTATTTCTTTTAATATCTTGGAGTGTTGCATATATTTTTCAGGGCCTGTATCAGATTTAGGTGGAGTGAATGGTTTGTTTTCTCTAATCCTTATAGATTAGGTTCGTGTTTGGTTTATTTAATTATTTAATATTTTTTTTTTGTAATTTTGTTTTCATATTAACTATTTAACTTTGAGTTTATATTAATACCTTAATATTTTTTTTCTTGAGGATGAGTACAACTCGGTTTGTTGGTGTTTTGTAGGAGTTAGAGCCATCCGAGGAATATCTAGTTAGAATGTGATCTATGGGGAGTTGAGGTATGTGAAGTGAGAAAATCATATATGTGAAGTTGAGTTCATTTTATAAAGTTATGTTTAGAGGTTTTAATTTTTATCATGTTGTGGTGGTACCTTATATGGAATTGATGAGGGTAGGTGTGTATCACATTGATATACTTTTTGGATATAATTGGTGCATAGTTTGACTAGTACCATTTGATGTCATTTTCTTTTGTTTTGATTGTTTAGCATGATTATCTGATTCAATTGATAGGTTAGGAAATGTAAGGACATGTGTTAGTTTAATGCTCTTATTTTATAAGGTTAAATTGGTAACTATTTTAATTCATTTGAAATTGTTGAATAAAATGTTTTTTTATGTTGTACAACTACCCCCTATTTTATTTGTTTATTTTATTTTATTTTTTTATTTCTCCTATGCTCATATTTTTTTATGGGTTTTAATTTTTTTTTAAAATGGGATAGCATGCCCGATAATTTTAAAAATGGGACCCGAAAATCATGAACCCAGTTCACACTTCTTCAATCTGAGGAAGAAGTATGAATGGGGTTCACGCTTCCTCCCGCCTAATTCTACAAAAAGAGCCCCCCAAATCTCATTTCTCTCCTCTGATTTTTTATAAATCCCTGATGAAATTCTTTCTCAAAATATATTTAATGCTTTTTAGAAGGTAAAATTTTTGTTTAAAATTTTAATTGTTTAATTGTGTTTATTTATTTTGTTTGTATAGTTTATTTATTTAATATGTGATGAGTAGAAATTAGTGTCTGTGTGTATGGTTTATTTACTTAATATGTATTGATTCATGTATGAATGTATAAATCTGTGTCTTGTATGATTTAATTTTTGAATGAGTTATTTTTTATTGTATGATATAATTCATATTGAATGTTGAGGAAATTTAAATATGATGTGCCTATAATATAATTTATATTTTGGGAAATAAAATTGTTTTTTAAAATGTATATATTTTCAATTTAAATGGTGAGTTGAATAGATTTATATGTATATAAAATATGTTATTTTTAAAGTCATATAAATTTAAATTATAATATTCAATACACAAGAATAAAATTGTTTTAAAAAATGCATATATATTTTTAATTTAAATGGAGAGTTGAACAGATTTATATTTATATAAAATATGTTATTTTTAAAGTAATATAAATATAAATTATAATATTCTATATTTTAGCTACATAATTTAATAAAATTATATAAGTTTTATTCAGTATCATATATAAATTTATTAAAAAATATATAGATTTTTTTTGTAAATGGTATAAAAAAAGTTGTCTATAAATAATAATTTCAAATTATATTAAGTGTAAATAATTATTATTTGATTTAATAAAGTATGAAATATAATTAATAAAATATTATAAAGTAGAGAAATGATATATATATATATATAAATATATATATGTAATTTTATTAAATTGAAAATAACACAAGTTTATATTATTTTAATGCTTTTTATGTAAGTGTAAATAATATTACTTTTATTTACTACTACTAATAATTTTAATCAATAAATTTAAATTATATTAATTATAAATAATTATTATTTCAAGTAATGAAGTATAGAATATAATTACTTATATTTTGGAAAGTAGTAGAATGACTAAAAAATATTATATATACATAAGAAATTTTATAAAATTGAAAATAAAATAAGTTTTTAGTATTGTAATGCTTGTTATGTACGTGTAAATTATATTAATTTTAATTAAATTTATTAAATTTTATTATATATATATATATGTATGTAGACGTACACATTGAAAAGATAAATTTTTGGAAAACAGGTGTCCATATTTAATATATATATTTCATCTAGCAATAGGTTAAGTTATATAATATGTATAAAATAATGAGTATACCGAAAAAAGTTAAGAGTATTGTGTGATGAATGATCTTGAGATGACTAAGCAATGCATAATTGAAATTTCATGTATTTTTTGTGTATGTTGTTATATAATTTGTAATAATTGCATTTTCTTTTCCACATTGATGACCTGCGAGTCATCACTCAATACGTACATAAGGACCTGTGTGTCCACTTAAAAAATGTTATGTATTTTATACCCCTATACACCCTCACATTCATGTGAGTAAATTTGAAATAAAAAGGTGATTGACAAGAGGTGTTCCCAAAGAGGCGTTTGAGAATTGGCGTTCAACAAGAGGCATTCGACAGAGGTGTTGCTATTTGGAAAAAGACCAGTGGTTGCTAAATTATTTTATAATTGAGATTCTAGGAGTTTGTTTACCCACAAGTTTTGGTTAGTTTAACAGATAATGATAAACTAATCCATAGTAAGTCTCAAGATCAATTCATGGTTATTTATTCATAAGTAATAAAAATTTATTAAACATTTGATGATATGGTATAAAAATATATAATGTTTTATTAAATTTTCCTTGTTAATAATATCACCATCAATATACATCAATAGTGATAAACCAATCCATAGAAAAATTCTAAAGACCAATTCAATTATTCAATGATAAAAATTTTAAATAATTTAAAATTTTCTTATAGTATATAATATTTTATTAATTATTTTTTTCTAGGTAATCATGTCTATGAAAATATATTGTAACGGTGACATAATTTATATCGAGTAGAATTTTAGCTATATTTTTCCACCTACAATATTGGAAAATATTCATGGTTGTATGAAATTGGATGAAGTTCGCAATAAGATTAATAGTCAATTAAAATAGTGGGATGATTAATCAATTACTTCACTAACATATCAACATCTTCTATATCCTGGATGTTTATGGCACACTGAGTACCCTCTGATCAATAATGAGGATTAGATTAATGAATCTTTGTTATTTAGGAAATAATGTAGTAATGGTATGATGGAATTGTATGTGGTGATTTTTGATATTGATGTGGCGCAACCAATTACTATAAAACCATGTTTTATGAGCTCTGTAGAAGTCGTTCCTTCATAACACTCTTATTCATTGCCTCCTCCACATATGAATCCTGTGATAGAACCAAATTATAAAGAATATTATCAGAATTTGGAAGGAAATGTAGATGGAATCCCTTTGTGTACTATTGATATAGTGAATGAAATTTTATCTGAGGAAGAATAATCTGTTAAGGAATCAGGAGATGATGCGGGTGAGGGTGATATGGGGAATGAACCTTCTGAATTTCCTATGAGAGACAAGCATCCCTGGAAGTGTTATGTGGGGAATGAACCTTCTAAGTTTCATATGAGAGACAAGAATCTATGGAATCCACCAGTTAGTGGTAATCATCCTTTAGTATTGAGTCCCTTAGTTGAAGGAATTTCACATGATTTTTTTTTGATTGGGATGTCATTACACTGTATTATGAACTCCCTATCATTATAGGGAATATATATGCACCAAATGATAACTCCATCTATGTCGGGAAATAGTTTGAAAGTAAACTTTCCATGAAAAATGTGATAAAACAATACCACATAGAGTGTCATTTCACATTTTTGGTTGATGAGTTGAAGAAGAAAAAATATCTCATTCGATGTGAAAAATATGGTTTAGAATATAAATTATGATTAAGGGAAATATATGATATTTTTTCATGTTGGAAGATAACAAAATTTTAAGGCCCACACACTTGTGTGCATCCAAACTTTTCATAGGACCACTCTTCACTTGATGTAGAGTTTATATCAACTATTATTGTTGAGATGATATGAACATTTCAAGACATTCCCATTTCCCTTGTTTAAGAAAGAATTCAACGGTTTTTTAACTAAAATAAATCATAAAACAAAGATTGGAATGAAAAATTGAAGGTAATTATAAAAGTGTATGGGGATTTGGATGAATTTTATGCAATGTTGCCACAACTTATGGAATTGTGGTCTCTCAACAATCATATTATTTATCATTTGGACACTGTTGAGTATTTTTTCCCCAATCACCAAGTTGATCGATCAAAGTTGAAGTTAAATAGGATTTTTGGGAATTTAGAGTATGTATCACTGCTTTTTCTTATTGTAAAAAATTCATTTAGGTCAATGAAACTTTCCTTTATGGAAATTATACAGGGGATCTACTCATTGTTGCCACATAGGATAGTAATAACGATCCTCTAACACTTGTATTATCTATTTTTGAAAAAGATAATTTTCGAATCCTGGAGATGGTTTTTGGAATGTGTATGCATTCATGTCACACAAAATTAGGGATTGTGTCTGATATCTGATCGTCATCAAGAAATTATAGAGGCCATAAATAGTGATGGGGTTTTATGGACTGATCTGAATGATTATCATTTATATTTCATTAGACATATTTCAAGTAATGTGAATAAGCATTTTAGAGACGAGGAAATAAATGAGGTGATCCTCAAGTTGGGTATGTATTTTTAAACTTATTTTTTCTAAAAAAAATTAATATCCTTTTTAATACATTATTATCTTATGGTTTTAGCATATGATCCCCAAAAATAGAGGTTTGAACAATGTCTTGAATATATTATAATGTCTAATGAATATTTATATGAATATATGATGTAGATTTCAAAGAAAAAATGGTCATTAGCATATGCTGGTGGTAAGAGATATGGACATATGAACAATAATATAGTGGAGTGCATAAATGGGGTCCTAAATGGTGCGATAAAACTCTAGATCACAGGTTTAATATAAGAGAAATTTTATAGATTCATGCACTACAATATTGATCTATCCCAAAAGGCCTATCAAAGTATGGATAATGGAATGCCTTTTACTCCGCATTTCCAAAGTGACATAGAGCAGATACTGAATGAGGCTTCAAGATGGAGTGTTCTAAACTTTGATTGGTAAAAAATGAGCTTTCAAGTAAGAGAGTGCTACGACCGGGCTACATGTACCAGTGGTCGAGTGCTTGTGGTCATGTTGGATAATATGTACTGTGATTGCGATAAATTTCAGGCATTTAGATATCTATGTGCACCTGTTGTTGCAGCTTTTGCTTCAGTAAATTTATCATGGGAGCCCTATGTTGACCCGATTTATGACATGATCACTTTGTTTAACTGTTATAGGGAATCTTGGATGCCTGTTGGTGAATTTAATTCTATCACATTTCCTTCTGACCAGCCGACTATCGTCCTTAATATTTCTAGGTTTCGTAACTTGTTTTTTTTTCATTTATGTTTTTTCTAGTTTCAATCAGTTTTTAAATTATTGTCTTCATACTAATAGGTTATGCCCTTGAGGAAGGACAAAGTCTACTCGAATCAGAAATGAGATGGATTTCCTCAACAAGGAGAAGGGGGACTACGGTGTATTATTTGTCCCATATAAGAACATACTCATAAGAGTTGTCCCTAAGTGGCAGTACATAGCTCTACATCTCATCATCCATGATCGAGTCTATGTATTTTATCATGAATGTGTATATTTTGTTTCTTATGTGGACATTTCAATAATAAATCCTTTTATTTATGACTTTCTCTATTTCTTACATGTTTCAATTTTGGTTTTCTTCATTTCTGGATTCTATCAAAAAGAATTTTCTGATACTATAACTATTAAAAAAATAAACATAGAACGAAAATGAATGTATCATTTATAAACATGTTCAATGTGGGTTTCTTATCACTGTTGTTTTATATAAGAAAATTATAATAGATTAAACATTATTGGATATCAATAAAACAAGAAATTAATAAACTAAACCAACAACACCACCCACATATATTTCTCTACTTAATTTTTCTTTTTGTAGTTTTTTAATAAATGTTTTCAATTTTTATTTAGTTCACTATAAAAAAAGTAATGATGATATAATTTTTTCTGATGGAAGGTCCTATATTATTCATATCCTAGGATACTCATGTTTCATGGCTAGTTTTAGAGGGATGTCTTTTTCCTCCTTTGAGGGTACGTCTATCTCATCATTTCCATCATGTCATTCCACCCCCACTATCAGCCACCATCTTCATCACACATGGTTATATGGCATAGTGATGTGCGACTTCACCTTTTTTGACCATCATCTCATTACTATGCTCATAGATAGATGGATTCTAGAGTCACATATGTTCCATTTTATAGAGGGGGAGATGATTATTGCACTGTAGGATGTGTCCGTTATATTGGGCCTTTCCATCGACAATGCAGCTGTGATAGGCCGAGTTGGAGTAGATTAGTTTGATGTTATTCATAGATTACGGGGAATAGAGGTCCACGATGATGGTAGTTCTATCATTGGTGGTAGATTAAGCATGCCCTAGTTAGACTATCACTTCACACATCTAGCAGAGGATGCTGATGAGGTCACTGTGCTGTGATTTACATGTGCTTATATTTTGAGGTTGATTAGTGGAACAATTTTTTATCACTCCACTAAATTGGTATATCTGATGCATTTACATTTTCTAAAGTATTTGGACTAGGTAGACTGGTATATATGGGGTCTGCTTGTCTTTCATACACATATAGGGTGATATGCAGCACATGTCACATCGATAAGATGAAAATCATAGGATGCATTCTTTTTCTACAGATATAGGTATGGGAGCGCATCCCTTGCTTAGCTCCACATGATCATTCTCCGTTTCCTAAATATATTGTAGTAGAGGATCCACATAGATGATGGTATGTTATTCCATCCTTCTAATGTCTAACTTAATTTTATAACTTTATATTATGAAATGTAATTATAAAAATGTTATCTACAGGTGGAGTCAGGTATATCTTCATTCAGATACCTCCAGATAGGATTTCCATGCCAAAAAACTTATGCTAGACAACCTTTGCCTATATGATGTAAGTGATTATTCTATATATTGTCAAATCTGTATTATTTTATATAGATATCTTCATTTAAGAATTGATTATTCATTTTTTCTTTTAGATTACATGGACGTCATATATTGATGATATCATCCCAAGTCTTCTAGAGTATTGTACAACAATTCTTGCTATTGTCACCTTCATGGTGCCATTGATTCATTTTCATATTGTCGAGTGGCATCAGAATGACAGAGTGATGAGGTAGTTCAAATTCCTTCAACTCGTTCCTAACCCAACTAGTAAGTTTCCTTCACTACATTCCCTATATATGTTAGAAAAAAGAAACTTTTATTGAAGGATATACCATGCCACATATATTTATCTATGGGACAGAAAATATGATTCCTGATTACAAGGGGTTGGAATAGTAGGTTTTCATTTATTGGATCAACTAAATTGTGCATCCCATTATAGCACATCCCCAGTCATATTTCTGAAATGACACATATGAGGCTTTCATTAGTTGGTATTAATTCTTCCTTCCACTATTGAACATATTTTTTTAACATTTCTTAATAGTATATTTGTTTTCACATAATTCTCATATCACTTGTATACTTCACATGTATGAGCTAGTAGAGGGAGGAGCATTTGACCAAACATATTTTCACAGTTCTATGGCAGAGTTGATTCCTTTGATGGATGAGATTTATCATGGAATTTTCTTTTATCCACCACATGATATTGAGGCTACTGAGCCTGATATAGATGTACCGTCGGTGATGACCCTGTTATGGATACTGATGTTCCACAGGAGGAGGGTGTTCATCATGATCAGTCAGATGCTCCTCCAGCTTCTTAGTCATAGCCAAAGGTAGATATAGACGTTTACTAGATTGAGATGGATACTTTATTACTCCCTGCTATATAGAAATATGTAGCATGACAAGCATCTTATTCATATGTTGTCAAGAGTTCCAACTAGCATCCACTATCCTTAGAGGTATGATGGGGTACATGTGGGGAAATTGTACATCCACCGTCTGTCACCCAGGTGGATGTGGAGGTGGTTGCCGATGATGATGTACATGATCAATGTACTCCAGAGTGGAGACATAGACATACACATCATGGATTCATCCAGTATACTCCTAGATGCGGGATAGAGGAGAATCTATGCCAGATGCGTAGATTAGTTTTATATTAGATTTATGATACATTTTGTATGTGCCTTACTATTATAATTTATAGAGTTCTATTTTTTTTAATAAGTGCCTTACTTTTATCAAATTATCTACCAAAATCAATAATTACTATTTTTTATTAATATTAATAATGAGTATTATTATCTATATATGTATTATAAATAATATTCTTAAATTCATTAATAAATATTAATTATATTAATTATTTTTAATTTAAAAAGACTCTGGATGAAAAGATTTGTGAACTTTAATGAATCTGGAAAAATATAATTGATCTCAATGATTTAAAATTGGATGTAAAATCCTAGAATATCATGGAACATGAATCTTTGTTAAAAAATATTAAGTTCCATGAAGAATAATCTGAATTAATAATGGATATTTATGAAGAGTATGTGATTATGATTGAAGATCATAAAAACCACAATATTAGATGTATGGAATTAGAAGTTCATTTGGCCAATTTTGAGAAGATATATATTCAAACTTTATAAAAGAAGGACACAGTATCTACTAGTACACAATATTAATAGGAGGATTTTAAGATTAAAATACCTCCATTATGTGATAAAATAATGTACATTATGAAAAATATTGATTTTATATTCTTTTAAAATAAGAAACAATCCTTAAGAGGGTTTATATTTCACCATCCATGAAGGTTAATAAGGAAAAAATCTCCAAAAAAATTAGAATATAATGTTAAGAGATCTTTACTAGACCAATATAAATTAGAATAGATGTTCAGATGTAAAATCATGAATTCTATAGGAATTGGACCCATGTCATTGAGAAAAAAACTAAACCTTACTATTAACATTAATATGTAAGGAAGATCCACCATATTTCCTTAATCATTGACTATTTTATATATTCTTATGATTTAAGGAATTGATAGAGAACCAAGTTCTCAAGGGGAGAACATGAGAAGCAGTGATTTATAAGAAATCAAATATTCTTTTTAGGTATAGATCTTGTTTTTGGGTTGTTTTGAGGAAAAAGGAAGAAATGAGGATTTCCTATGTACATGTCGTGTACTTATATGTACACACCGTGTACCCAGTTGTTGTCTACAACAGTGTATTAGTCGTGTAACAGTTATGTACATGGCCATGTGGTGACCTGGAAAATTGCTTAAGTCAGGGGTCGATTAAGTCTACTATAGGGCGTGTAGTTTTAAAGAACACGCCATGTAGTTTTCCATTTATTTGATAAATCGAAGTAGGGTCATGTCTAATATCCAAAAATGTATTCTTATTCCTATGTTTCATACAGGACTGCACCAGAATGATGAATGAAGTTTGATCTCCTAATTCTCTGTTTGAGATCCGATTGAGACACTATCAGGTGTGTTAGAATCCCACCAGTGAGTTTTCAAAGCCCCTATAGCCTTTATTCATGATTCCTTTTATCGATTGAGTTATTCAATGTTGGGAGTTTTTCACCTTTTTGTAGATCTAAGATGATCTAGGATGAAGCAAGGGCTGATGTTCAAGTATGTTGATCGTACGACATCGAGGTTGGTGGTTTGTGCCTTTAGTTGTTTGTATTTGGATTATATATTCTAAAAGTTCCACATATCCATGTTTGGGGTACTAATTGATTTGGAATTTAACTATGTTTATTAACTTATATGTTTTGATTGATTAATAAAGGGTTTTTTCATATACATAAGGTTATATACCTTGTTATGGGACACCCCATAGGTGCATTTCCCCCTTGAATGATTGTTTATGACCATTTGGTCTAGGTTTCCTATGAGGTGTACCTTTTTTTATGCATTGTATGATTAAGATGGATTTTAAATGATTATATGAAATGTATGTGATATTTATTGTGAATATTGACCAAGGGGATTAGAATGTGATAGCTTCCCAAAGGGGTTAGATGGTGAGAGCTACCCAAGTTATCATTTATAATGGATTAAGTGATTATTAACCCAAGGGTTTAGAATATGAGAACTTGACCAGGTGGTCATTTATAATTCATTGATGCTATGTTATACTAAATGGGTTATATTGTGAGAGTTTCCCAGGTGGTCATTTATAATTAATTAAGTGAATGTTGACCCAAGAGTTTAGACCGTGAGAGCTTGCCTAGGTGGTTGTTTATAATTGTTTGATAGCATAATAGACTAAAGGGGTTACACTGTGAGAGCTATCCCAGAGGGTCATTATTAAATTAATTGTTGTTATGTTATACCAGGTGGATTAGACTGTGAGAACTTTCCCAAAGGTTCTTTAGTGAATGATTGAATGATTATGATAAGTCTGCCAAGTCAAAGCATAAGCTTGGACTCAGTCTTACTTGACTATTTAGATGGTCTTATAATACATAAATTCTGGTTACTTTACATGGGGGATATAGATCTTAGGCTAGATCCCAAGGTTACATGATTCAATAGATAATTGATAAATTTAAATGAATGTAATTGAAAACTGTAGGATTGTTTACTTTTGAGTACTTCCTAGTTTATTGCTTCATTTTTCATATTACTTGCTATATATATTCACTGATAGTTAGGAACAAATACTTTCATGGTTTCCTACTAGGATTCATTTTACACCCTATTTGGGTTATGATTTTAGACCCAAATAGATTATATGATTTTAGGTATAGATAAGGTTAAGTGCCATTCTTCATTAGGTACTTTATTGTTGTTGGAGATGGAGAGCATGAGACAAAGCTAAGGCTTGTGATGCTTTTGGAGTTTGCTATTTTTCTGTACTTGGTTTATATATTTTATTTCCATCATTGTGACTTGATTGGATGATTTCCTAAACAAATGTTACATGTATCATATTTATATATTGTGGTTTTTGTTGGAATTACTTTCAGTCTTTTGCTGTTATTCCTATTTGGTATTATTGCTTCCACTATTTTTTACTATCTGTTTTCTGCTATGTATAATCTTTTAATGAGGTCATGGTTTTTCCAATATCAAACCTTGGCCCTCACTACTAGTTGAAATCCTCTAGAATTTGGGTAAATGTTTTTGAGGTTATGTGACCAAACGAGTTTGGGGCACCTTTGGGCGGCACCTAGATTCAAGATGTTAAAAAGTGGTATCAGAGGAGGTTTTATTTTATTATTTTTCATACTGTTTGGTGGTATTATAAATGGATATGAAGGAAATAGATTTTGGTAATTAGATGTGCCTGGGATTAGCTACCTCGTGTATAGAGAATATCCAAATTACCTCAAATTGAATTTTAATTTTTGGATTTTGAACTATTACAGTTGATTTGATTTCACCATTGGGTAGAACACTTGTTTTGTGCTGTTAATATTGATATCATTGTGGTTATATTTTGTTGTAAGTTGATAATATTAGGGTATTCCATATCATGCATCATATAGTAACTGGATTGAAATCATATTCCATGTATTCCTACCATGCCATTTAGAGAGTATTGCTGATTTTATGTTTTTGTGACTAATGTTGTGCTAGATATGCATGCTATTGTGATATATAACATGATATAAATACCTACTATTTTTATAGGGTATTGGTATATGTAAAGTTTTATTTGGATGGATTCTAAGCTTTGGTCCCTGAGGTGTTATGGGCCCTCTTGGATTGGAATATGGTGGATCATGTTTAAACTTTAATTGAATTCTATTAAGATATGATGTGAATAAGGATTCCAAACTTTGATTCATGGGGATTATGGGTTCTCATGTGTAATGTACCTAATTTTCCATGCATTATTTTAAATATTATATGAGAATTATTTTGAGACTGGTCTTTGAGACGGCGTGCAGTTCCGAGCCCCAGTGAGATCGGAACAAATGTTTGAATTTAATTAAATAATTAAATTACACACGTGCGTGGGGTTTTCCTAAAAAAGTGGAATAAATCCTAAATAGTTTCTCGGATCATAAATTTGAGGGCACCGTTGCATTCAGAGTAGCGATTTTACCTTAGTCGAGGCCTAACATCGGTCAGTGAAGGTTAGTGGTGAAATCTAATTTTTGGATGTAACTGTAATAAAATAAATAATAAAAATATTTTACTAAATCTTGATGCAACAAATATCTTTTATCTTTTTAAATAAATAATTTACATAGGGGTCTAGTGTTAAAAACCTCATTACCCTGAAACCCTTGGAGGCTCTGGAAGCTTTGGAGGAAACCCCCAATACGGCGATGACATTCTTGACGAATTCTGCTGGCGGTGATGATGCAGCAACCAGATCTTCGCCAAATAACGTCACAAATCCAGGTAGGATGTTTGATTTTGGTTTCCTTTCCCCTGTTCTTGATTCCTATGATGAGCGCGGACTAATCCATGAACAGATTAGCTCGTGGATCGATCGTATTTGTGGGATGGGATTTGTGGGGACTTTGGGGATTTGATTCATGAAGTTAATTCGGTTTAGTTCAACCTTCTAATGGTGATGAACCAAGACTGACATGAACATCGATCGAGGTTCGTCCCTCTCGATTTGTTTTGCCTTTCTTCCCAGATTTCTTACATTCTTCGTGTGCGTTCTACGTGTTCTTCACAGAAATATGAACGAAGGATCGTTGCGCATTCGTTGTGCGATGTAACAATCCAAAATTTAAGATCTGGTGTCAGTACAACCCCACGGAGGTGCGACTGTGGTGGCGATGGATGGATCGAAGTGGATCGGAAGATATCGTTCTTCGAACGATTTTAGCACGGGTGACCAGAATCGGATTTCGGAGCCGATCGTAGGCCTAAAACCCACGGATTTTGAATCATGACAATGAGGCGACCCATGATCTTGAGTTTCGAGGAAAACAGATAGTAGAATCGAGATCCAAAATATCGGTCGAGGCACGATGAGGAAGACGACGGTTCTAGAAATTTCCCAACTACACGGTGTGTTGTATGGGCTACACGGTGTGTGTTCGTTGGCGGACTACATGGTGTGTACTCCAAGAGTACACAGACACGGGTTGGGTACATGAACAAGGACACAGCATGTATACCCTTCCTTGGCTAGACCCAACCAGATACACGAGATACCCCATGTACTGGTGCACGGGCAAGTGGCACGGATAGAGACCGTGTACGGGCACATGGCCAACGTACACAGAGTAAACCCTAGGTGCTCATACATAGCGTGTAATCCTTCTACATGTCGTGTAGTTACCTTTAATATGACATGCCTAGAGACACGGGCCACTCACACGGGCAGTACCCTGAGTCAAGGAAAACAGCGTGTGATCCTTCTACACGTCGTGTAGTCTAGTTTTATACACCTGGACTAGAGACACAGGCTATTTACATGGGCAGTACCCAAAGTCAAATAACACGGCGTGTAACCATACTACACGTTGTGTAACTTGATTTACATGTCTTGAGCCAGTTTTCTTCTGTGACTTGGACTAGCTTTCTTAGGGTTCGTACCCTTACTCTTTCCCCTGAAGGTTTATGGTATCATTTCCTATGTACAGGAGTATGATCCCTTCAGTAGGAATTCCTGAATAGAGTTTTTGGAATCTCCTCTGTGATACTTGGAGCTGGACCCTCTATTCTTTCCTAGTACCCTAGGTAGAGTTCTTGGTATCGACGTGACCAACTATACCCGGGCACCGATCCTCTGCTTAGCGGATTAGTTCAGACTGAGTTGTTGGAATCACCCCATGGATATTGGTTGTGATCCTCATCTGAGTATCATATTCTCAAGTACTTGTGGAGTGTGTTCTCCCAGAATGAGTACTTTGTATCTCTCTCTTCAGACCTAGGAGTGTGTTCTCCCAGTTACATGCTTAGTGGAATCTTCGAGCTGGATATTAGTGGTGGTTTTGAAATATTCGATCGTGTATGAGTATATCTGGATATTCTTGTTATATGTTTTGGAAACATATACTATGTAGAGATGATTGTATCATTCCTTCATGGTATTTTCTTTGCTGTATTTCCTTTGTGGTTTTAGAGGTGTCCTACTGGGTATTGTTATACTCACCCCTGCATGGGCTTTGCCCGCACGTGTCGTGTCTTGTGTAGATGAGTGAGCCTTTGACCAGATTCTAGGTGGACTAGGACTGGATGGTGCTCAGTGAGATAAGGCAGGCCGAGGTGTGTTCCTATGGCTACGGATTTCAGTCTCAGTACCTTTCTTTACAGGTTGGACTTTGTTGCAGTCTTTCTTTTGGTGGGCTTGTACTTTTGGACCAGGGTTTTACATTACTGTACTTTACTTTCCTGTCGTACTCTGTTGGTTGGAATTTTAGTGTATGCATGAATTTCCTTTTTCAGTAGTTTCTACTTTTCATCTTTGTGGTCTTGGATATGTGTGTGTGTGTGTACAAGTTTTTAGGCAATGCCTCCCATGTTAGTGACATGCCTACTCGGTGCTAGTCACTAGCCCTTAGCCTATTGGAGGCGGGCCTGGGGAGTCGTGTAACGGGCCCAATAGGGACGAGTCATAACAGAGTGGTATCAGAAATGTTCGGTTATAGCTTAGGATCGGGAGTTTGTGAGTTGGTTTGGGGCAACAATGTTAAGTGTTTCGAGTTCAGTTTTCAGGCCAGGGGCCCTAGTGTTGGTGCGGGCGACCGATGTATCCATACACCAGGACTCTAATAACTTTCTTTTCGAATCAGGACATGAGAACACTAGTTGCAGAGTAAAATAATGGTACATGCATCATATAGGAATGGGTTGTGGTTCACATGTCCTTCTTGAGTAAGCTCTCCAGATATACTCACTAACTGAGATACATCTTGTTTCTTTACAGGATGCCTCCGTGATGCGCACTCGCTAGGATCCATCAGCTCGATCATGAGGATGACCCCCTTAGTGATGAAGCTTCGATACAGGGACTAGATCCCCCAGTTTTACCATCGGGTGGTGTGCCAATTATTCCACCACCTATAGAGCAGTGTTTAGTGCCTGCTGTACCAGTATAAGAGGAGCGCAGGCTGAGTGCACTCCACGCGTTTCAAAGATAGAGACCCCTCAGGTTTCGAGGCGAGCCTGACCCTCAGGCAGCTGAGGACTGGCTTGTGGCAGTGACCAAAGTATTCCGTTTGGTCAGGACACCAGTAGACCAGATGGTGATCCTAACAGCGAGCCTTTTGTAGGGCTCGGTAGGGCAATGGTGGAGTTTAGTTATCCAGACTCAAGAAGAGATGACTCTTTCATGTTTAGAGTTTGAGCATCTCTTCAGAGAGAAGTTTTCACCAGTTACCCTAAGAGGAGTACATATACAGGAGCTTCTTCAGCTTTAGCAGGGGACCATGATAGTGGTTGACTACTCATCGGGGTTTACGGACCTCTCACGGTACTCAATGGATATGGTATGGGATTAGTACTTCAGAGCTCAGAATTTTGAGCAGGGCTTGCGCAGAGACATCTGAGCTATCATCATCCCTATGATCATTCCTACTTATGCTAGGGTGCTTGAGTGGGTTTTGGTGGTCAAGAGCTTCTTGGCAGAGAAGAGACAACCAACAGTTTCCAGCAGTGAGTGAGCTGGAGCAGAGACCTCGACAGCAGGGAGACAATGTCAGGGACCCAGGAATGGGAGATGTTTTCAGAGGAGATACCTGGACTGAGGATCTACCGTACAAGGTTCGAAGGAAGCATCCATCTAGACTCGAGAGAGGCGATGTTACTCATGTGACGGAAGGGGACATCTCGCTCGAGATTTTCTGACCCGCCATACTACTGACATGGGAGTAGTAGATGGAACACTGAGGTAGAGGCAATGTGTGGAGAAGACAAATCTGCGAGGCGGAGGACATGGTAGAGGAGCTGGGAGAGCAGCTGGAGGCGGTCAGCGTTTTTACCTTCTACCACCACCACCCCTAGGAGGTCCACCCCTGGCTCAGGGAGCTGGTGGATAGGGGTAGGGACATCTGCAGGCAGCAGAGGCTTATGACCCAAGTACTCCTAGAATGATTAGAGGTACAATCTTTGTCTTTTCTACTTTGGATGCCGTATTGATAGACACAGGTGCTAGTCATTCTTTTCTGTATGCTTATCTTGTTTGAGACCTTGAGATTCCATTTGAGTCACTGACTCGACCCTTACACTTAAAAACACTGACTGGAGAAGATTCAGAGATCACACACCTTTGTAGACAATGTGACCTGACCCTTGGAGGCGAGAGTTTCGGTTGGAACCTCTTGGTGGTAGCGTCGAGGCCTTATTATTTCATTCTTGGTATGGATTGGCTATCCACAGTTCATGCCTAGATTGACTGTTTTAGGTGAAGGGTGTGGTGTGTCCGCAGTGATGGAACGAGGTTCTCCTTCGTCGGTGAAAAGGAGACTCATGCAGCGTAGGATGGACTCGTGCGTAGGAAGGTACAACCGATTTCACATCAGTTGGAGAGCCTAGACCTTGGTGCAGCAGATGTTACGAGTTTCCAGTTTCCAGCAGTAGTGGTTGAGTACAAGGATGTCTTTCTGGAGGATGTCCCCAGACTACCTACCCATCAGGAGATAGATTTCTGCATTGAGTTGCAACCCAGGATGACACCGATATCAGCATCAGCATATCGGATGGCTCTTCCAGAGCTTTGTGAGCTAATAGTGCAGCTGGAAGACTTGCAGAGGAAGGGTTTCGTGAGACCCAGTGTTTCACCCTGGGCGGCCCCAGTGTTGTTTGTCAAGAAGGCAGATAGGAGCTTGAGGCTGTGTGTGGATTACCGATGCTTGAATCAGGTGACCGTGAAGAACTGATATCCACTACCGAGGATCGATGACCTATTTGACTAGTTAAGAGGGGCACGATGGTTCTAGAAGGTTGATCTATGATCAGGCTATCACCAGTTGCGAGTACATGATGAGGATATACCAAAGACATCTTTCAGATGTCGGTACGGTCACTATGAGTATTTGGTGATTCCCTTCGGCGTGATGAACTCCCCAGCAGTGTTTATGGGACTCATGAACTAGATCTTTCAGCCCTATCTAGATCGGTTCGTTGTGGTCTTCATCGATGATATCCTTGTGTACTCTGCGTCGGAGGAGGAGCACTCGAGGCACCTAAGGATGATTCTAAACACACTCTAAGAGCACCAGTTGTACAAGAAACTCTCGAAGTTTCATTTCTGGATATAGGAGGTCCACTTTCTGGGACACCTTATCTCAGCAGATGGTGTAGCAGTGGACCCATCCAAGGTAGAGGCAGTGTTAGCATGGGAGCCACCCCGGAGCATGATGGAGGTAAAGATTTTCCTTGGGTTGGCAGGCTACTATCGGAGATTCATTCCATATTTCTTCAGGATTTCAGCACCCATGATAGTTTTGACCCGAAAGGGGTAACCTTTCTTGTGGACCGAGAGATGACAACTGGCTTTTCAGTAGTTGAGACAGAGTCTGATGAGCACCCCGATCTTGTGACTACCAGAAGAGGGTGTCGAGTATGTAGTGTTCTGAGACACATTAGGAACTGGGATTGGTTGTGTCCTAATGCAGAGTCAGGCAGTGATTGCCTTTGTCTCATGTCATTTGAGGCCACACGATCAGAACTACACGACCCATGATCTTGAGTTGGCAGCGGTAGTCTTTGCATTGAAGATGTGGCGGCACTACCTGATGGGCGAGTGGTTTACCATCTACTCTAATCAAAAGAGTCTCAGATATATCTTTTCTCAGAAGGATTTGAATTTGAGACAGAGAAGGTGGCTTGAGTTCTTCCAGGATTATGACTTCGAGATCATTTATACTCCTGGGAAGGGGAACATTACGTCAGATGATCTCAGTATGAAATCCAGTTCGCAGTTGCTGGATGAGGTGACGAGGCAGTTGGCCTCTTTACAGTTATCCTTCGTGGATAGTGATGAGGGATCTTTCCTTCAGTTGATGGTTGTTACCCCTCCACTCTTATATCAAGTCAGGTAATCACAGCTCAAGGATGCTAGCTGTGATACTCTACATGCTCAGATATCCGTAGGTGATTCTGCCGACAGATATTCAAAAGGTGGGGAGCACGTTGTTCTTTTCAGAGGGCGCATAGTAGTACTAGTGACGTTTCGGGAGGAGGTTCTGAGGGAATTCTATACCTCTCCTTTGGCGGTGCATCCAGGCGTGTCAAAGATGTACCAGGACCTCTGATGTCAGTTCTGGTGGCCAGGAATAAAGAAGAGTGTGGCAGAGTTTGTTTCTCGGTGCCTTACTTTTCAGTAAGTAAAGGTTGAGAAACAGGTTCCAACAGGTTTGACATAGACCCTTGAGGTTCCAGAGTGGAAGTTGGATGGAATATCCATGGACTTCGCGACAGGTTTACCACGTACTTCTAGGGGACACGATTCTATCTGGGTGATTATTGACCGACTCACCAAGTCAGCCCACTTCCTAGCCATATAAAAGCAGAGTTCAGTAGAGAGCTTGGGAAGCCTCTAAATACAAGAGATAGTTCGACTTCATGGAGTTCCATCAACGATCGTCTCAGATCGTGATGCTCGTTTCACATACCGTTTGTGGAAGGGATTACATGAATCTTTTGGGACACAGTTACATTTGAGCACAATGTTTCATCCTCAGACTGATAGACATACATAGTGGACCATCCAAGTTCTGGAGGATATGCTATGAGCTTGCATGTTTGACTTCGGTCGTAGCTGGGAGGATCACCTACGAATGGTGTAATTTTCTTATAACAACAGTTATCATTCCACTATTGGTATGGCACCATTCGAGGCTTTGTATGGGCGGCCTTGCAGATCACCACTTTTCTAGACTGACCCAGGGGAGTCAACACTCTTGGGGCTAGAGATGGTGCGAGCTACTATAGAGAATGTGCAAGTCATCCAAGATCAGATGAAGACTGCACAGAGTCGGAAAAAGTCTTATGCCGACAGGATACGGAGGCCCTTGGAGTTTGAGGAGGGAGACCATGTGTTCCTTCAGGTCTCACCTCGATGGGGATTGCGGAGATTTGGCCGATGCAGAAAGCTATCTATGAGGTTCATCGACCCTTTTCAGATTCTGAGTAGAGTTGGTGAGTTGGCGTACCACTTGGATCTACCTCCTCAAATTTACTAGGTACACAACGTCTTCCATGTGTCGCAGCTGCGGGGGTACGTGCATGACCCATCGCACGTTATCGACTGGTTAGAGTTGGACATCGATGATGGAGCGACCTTTTCTGAGTAACCAATGTAGATCGAGGATAGGCAAGAGAAGATCCTTCGTGGGTGATCTATTCCCTTGGTGCGTGTCTGGTGGCAGCACGAGAACCTCCAGGAGTGCACGTGGGAGTGGGAGGCTCAGATCCGTGCGCAATACCCACATCTTTTTGAGTAGCCCTTGTTTTGTCTTTTTGGGGACGTAAAGCCCTAAGGTGGGGAGGATGTAATGTCCCAGATTTTTCCATGTATTATTTTAAATATTATATGGGAATTATTTTGAGACCAGACTTTGAGACGGCGTGCAGTTCTGAGGCCTGGTGAGCTTGAAACAAATGTTTGAATTTAATTAAATAATTAAATTACACACGCACGTGGGGTTTTCCTAAAAAAGTGGAATAACTCCTGAATGGGTGCCCGGATCAGAAATCCAAGGGCACTATTGCATTCAGAGCAGCGATTTTACCTTAGGCGAGGCCTAACATCGGTCGATGCAGGTCATTGGTGAAATTTAATTTTTGGACGTAACTATAATAAAATATTTAATAAAAATATTTTATTAAATATTGATTCAGCGAATATATTTTATTTTTTTAAATAAAGACTTTACACAAGGGTCCAAGGTTACAGACCTCATAACCCTGAAACCCTTGGAGGCTCTGGAAGCTCTGGAGGAAACCCCCAACACAGCGACGACGTTCTTGATGAATTTCACCGGTGATGAGGATGCGGAGACCAGATCTTCACCAACAAAAACCGTGAATCCAGGCAGGACTTTTGATTTTGGTTTCCTTTATCCCATTCTTGATTCCTAAGATGAGCATGGACTAATCCACAAACAGATTAGCCCACAGATTCATCATATTTGTGGGATGGGATTTTGTGGGGATTTTGGGGATTTGATTCTTGAAGTTAATTCGGTTTTGTTCAACCTTCTAATGGTGACGAACCAAGATCGACACGAACATCGATCGAGGTTTTTCCCTCTCGATTTGTTGTGCCTTTCTTCCCCAATTTCTCGCGTTCTTCAAGGGCGTTCTATGTGTTCTTCATGGAAATATGAATGAAGGATCTTTGTGCATCTGTTGTGCGACTCAATGATCCCAAATTGAATATCTGGTGTCAGTACAACCCCACGGAGGTGCGACTGTGGTGGCGATGGACGGATCGAAGCAGGTCAGAAGATATCGTTCTTCGAACGATTTCCGCACGGGTGACCAGAATCGGATTTCGGAGCCGATCAAAGGCCCGAAACCCACAGATTTGGAATCATGAAGATGAGTCGACCCATGATCTTGAGTTTCATGGAAAACATATATCAGAATCGAGATCCAGAAGATTGGTCGAGGGGTGAGGAGGAAGACGGCGGTTCTGGAAATTTCCCGACTACACGGCGTGTAGTATGGGCTACACTGCGTGTGTTCATCGACGGACTACCTGGTGTGTACTCCGGGAGTACACGAACATGGGTTGGGTACACGACCAAGGACATGGTGTGTATAACCTTTCCTAGCCAGACCTGGCCAGATACATAGGATACCCTGTGTACTGGTACACGGGCAAGCGGCACAGACATAGACCGTGTACGTGCACATGGCCAGTGTACATGGAGCGAACCCCATGTGCTCAGACATGTCATGTAATCCTTATACACACCGTGTAATTAATTTTTATATGACAAGCCTAGAGACACATGCCTTTCACACGGGAAGTACCCAGAGTCAAGGAACACGACATGTGATCATTCTACACACTGTGTAGTCTAGTTTTACACACCTAGACTGGAGACACTGGCTGTTTACACGGGCAGTACCCGAAGTCAAGGAACACGATGTTTAACTATACTACACACCGTGTAACTTGTTTTACATGGCTTGATCCGGTTTTATTCTATGACTTGGACTAGCTTTCTTAGGGTTCGTACCCTTTCTCTTTCCCCTGAAGGTTTCTTGTATCATTTCCTATGTACAAGAGTATGATCCCATTAGCAGGACTTCCTGAATAGAGTTGTTGGAATCCCCTCTATGAGACTTGGATCTGAATCCTCTATTCATTCCTGGTACCCTAGGTAGAGTTCTTGGTATCGACGTGACCAACTTTACCCAGGCACTAATCCTCTGCTTAGTGGATTATTTCAGACTGAGTTGTTGGAATCAACCCATGGAAATTTGTTGTGATCCTCATTTGAGAATCATATTCTCAATTACTTGTGGAGTGTGTTCTCTCGGAATGAGTACTTCATATCTCTCTCTTCAGACCTAGGAGTGTGTTCTCCCGGTTAAGTGCTTAGTGGATTCTTCGAGTTAGATCTTAGTGGTGGTTTCGCGATAGTCGATCTTGTATGAGTATATCTGGATATTCTTGTTATATGTTTTGTAAACTTATACTGTGTAGAGCTGACTGTATCATTCCTTTGTGGTATTTCCTTTCCTGTATTTCCTTTGGGGTTTTCGGGGTGTCCTACTAGGAATTGTTATACTCACCCCTGCATAGGATTTGCTCGCACGTGTCATGTCTTGTGCAGACGAGCAAGCCTTTGATAGGATTCTTGGTGGACTAGGACCAGATGGTGCTCAGTGAGATCAGGCAGGCTGAGGTGTGTTCCTATGACTTCGAATTGTAGTCCCAATACCTTTCTTTACAGGTTGGAATTTGTTGAAGAATTTATTTTGGTGGGATTGTACTTTTGGCCCAGGGTTTTACATTACTTTTTCTTACTTTCCTGTCATACTCTATTGGTTGGGATTTTAGTGTATGCATGCATTTCCTTTTTCAGTAGTTTCTACTTTTCAGCTTTGTGGGCTTGGAGATGTGTGTGTGTGTACAGGTTTTTAGGTAATGCCTCCCATGTTAGTGACATACCTACTCGGTGCTAGTCACCAGCCCTTGGCCTATTGGAGGCGGGCCTGGGGAGTCACGACACGCCCCCCCCCCCCGGGACGGGTCGTGACATCACGAATCAGAACTTGGCATCAATTGGCTGATTTTTTAAGATTTTGGGGGTTCTGAAGAAGTTTCAAAGGATTACTATATGAAAACCCCATAAAACACAGCGTGTGATGTTATGAGCACACGCCATGTGTTCTTATATTCGAGAAGAAATAACTTTTCTTAAGTATATTCTGTGTACCATATGTACACACCATTTATTTTTTGACTATGTGACTAACTGTGTAAGCAGAGACATAGGGTTGGAAAACTTTTTATAGAACACACTGTGTATAGGGGGTGCATGCTGTGTGGTCATCGACCGCGTATTTGGTCGTGTGACTAACAACATGGGTGGATATAATTTCTTTTTTACACACTGTGCCTAGAGTGTGAATTACATGTAGTGTTACATGATAAGAATCATGTAGTTTTATCCATGTATAAGTACTTGGGCAGGATGGAATATTCAGGTACATGCTATGTCTCAAGAGGAACATGTTGTGTGTATGGGGTGTTACACGACCAGGTTGGAATAGGTGCACACCCATGTTAAAGCTTAAGGGAACACACTGTGTATGGGTTCTACATGCCATGTAACCCTCTTCTAAAATCTTGAATGTTTTCCTTCTCCTATTTCGTTCTTTCACTTATAAGTTGTAGTCCTCGATAATCTCATATTGAGGTCTGCACTTGACCTTGCAGAGTCATGCCACTAAGACGTTGTTTAGTTTTACGCCAAATACATGGGGATGATCAGACACCGGAAATGGTAGATCAAGGAATACCAGAAGATCCTCCCATGGTGAATGTATTGGAACCAGCTGTTATACCGAATTTAGGTGCAGATTTATAGTTCCGTGAAGGCTTTATGAGGACGATGCATACTTTTTAGGGAGCATCATATCCTACCCCGAGTATGGAAGAGATGATGTGGGTGGTCCAGCAGTAGCATCCTCCCACTTTTTCAGGTGATGGAGAACCATAGGATATAGAGTCATGGTTGGAGGCCGTGATTTCTATCTTTGAGCATCTATAGACACCTCCTAATAGGAGGGTGAATCTCATGACTTACATGATACATGATTCTACCAAGCGATGGTGGGATGTTATCTCATAGGCAGGATGACATCATGATATGGCTTGGGAAGAGTTTCAGAGGACCTTCTATGATTACTTCTACCCCGATACATTAAGGGTCGACCGAGCCTAGGAGATCATGCATTTGGAAAAAGGTAACTCTTTCAATGATTGACTAATCTTCTTGAATTACATAGCTTCAGCGCTTCGCAGCTGTTCTAATGGGTGATGAGTTATCATTGGCTAGGTGTTTTGAGGTTGTTCTTAGGTACAACATCTGATCATAGGTGAATGTTTTCAAGATGAATTTGGTGACTAATATAGTAAACCAGGCACTGATCACCAAGTGAAATCTGAGGGAGTTTGGAGCAGTGATGCAGGGTGGTTTAGCATCCAGGGCTGGTACTCATTTGATTGATAATATAAAGTACCACAGGGAAGTTTCTTTAGGTAGCCAATTGGTGTAATAATAGTGATAAAAGAGTGGGAATGTAAGACTTCATTACCCAAGGGACCCATTCGAGTGTCGATCTTGTGGGAAGATGGGCCATATTCAACATTTTTACAGAATGTTCTCACCAGTAGTGAGTGAGAGGGGATCTGTTATGACTCCACATTCAGGAACAAGACCACCAGTTTATAATCAGTTAGGAAACTGGAGTTTTTTTAGTACATTTAGGTTGAGTAGGTGGTTGTGGCCATGGTATCCAAATAACAAGTTTTTTTGTGATAATAGGTTGAATCAGCTCAGGGTAGCCAGGTAGAGTCGTAGGGTCGTGGTACAGGTTAGACTTTTTTGATGGTGCAGACTCAATAGAATCAGGATTTGGGAACCTCTACTGTTAGAGGTATGACTCTAGTTGTCTCTGTTTTAGCTTCAAATCTTATTGATACAGGGGATTCCCATGGTTTTATATATATTTCCATTATGGAGAGCATTGATCTCTGTATCCTTACTTCTAATGATGTTATAATGCTAGACACTCCATTGGGGATTAGAACAGCTAGTGTATGTCATTGTAAGGATTTCCCTCTTGAGGTTGGTGGGTGTCACCTCTTGTGGGAACTCTGTGTCTTAGAGATGATAGGCTTCAATTTTATTCTTAGAATGAACTAGTTAGTCTATTTTTAGGCCTTTTTTAACTTCTATCACCGTAGGGTGAGTTCCAAATCACCATAAGGTGAATATTTTCTACACAAGGTAGAATGGAATGTCCAAGTGAGAAGAGATAGACCTAAGCATCATGGGTTGGGAGGAATTAAAACCCATATTGCTAGTTTATATCTAGATGACCAGGGTACTTCATAGATGGACTTTCCTCTAGTGGTGGATTGTTTCAAAGATGTCTTTCTAGATGAATTTTCAGGTTTACCTCTGGATCAAGAGGTATATTTATCTATTGATATTGGTCAGGAGAGGCACTAGTGTCCATTCCTCTGTATAGGATGGCTACACCAGAGTTACAAGAGCTCAAGAAGTGGCTGGAGGAGTTGCAGGGAAAGGGTTTCATCTGAACCAGTACTTCTCCCTAGGGTTTGACTATCCTTTTTGTGAAGAAGGAGGATGGTACCCTCATGCTTTGTGTGGATTATCAAAATAAGAATCAGTTAATATTCAATAACTGATGTACCTTCCTAAGGATTGATGATCTATTTGATCATATTTGAGGACCCTGGGTGTTCTTAAAGATTTACTTGAGATCCATTTATCATTAGTTGTGAATTAGACCATCAGATATACCTCTTATAGACTTTTGGAGCATGTATGGTCTATACGAGTATTTGGTTATGTAGTTTGGTCTCATGAACGCACCAAAAGTTTTGTTATAACCGATGAACCGAGTGAGCCATCCCTACTTGGATTATTTTGTGGTAATATTTCTGGAAAATATCTTGGTGTACTCTCACACTCGACATGACCACGCCATCCATATTGAGACCATATTGAGTACACTAAGAGAGCATAAGTTATATTCTAAGCTCACAAAATGCCACTTTTGGATGGATCCGATTCACTTTTTAGGTCATTTAATTTTAGATACATGAGTATCAGTAGACCCAGAGAAGGTGAGAGCGGTAGTTTCATGGGAGAATCCAAAGAATGTCTTTGAGGTATGGAATTTTATGGGGCTGGTTGGTTATTAAAAATGCTTTATTTAAGACTTTTCATGCTTAGAAACACCCCTGATGGGCCTGACTAACAAGGGTGCGAAGTCTTGTGAACATATTCCTACAATTCATCCTTTCAAGAGATGAAAGGGAGATTGACTTCAGCACTGATACTGATTTTTTCAAAATCAAGTAAGAGTTACACTATTTACTATGACACATCAGGTATCAGGCTAAGAGAAGTACTTATGTAGGGGGAATGAGTCGTTGTGTATGGGTCTCGGCAATTGAGGCCACATGAGAGGAAATACCCAATGTACGATCTCGAGTTAGCCACAGTTGTTCATGCTTTGTGCTACAGGAGACATTATCTTTTGGGAGAACATTGTGTGGTGTAAATAGACCCCAAAAGCCTCAAGTATATATTTACTCAATGAGATATGAATTTGATATAGTGAAGGTTGGTTGAGTAACTTATGTATTTTGACTTTGAGCTTGCCTACATGTCTGGAAAAGGCAACGCAATGGCTGATGCGTTGAGTAGGAGGACTTAGATACATGTTGTTCAGGAGGTCAGTAGTGAGTGGAAGCTTATGGATCTGTTCTATGAAATGAATTAGGATGTTCATGAAAAACAAGGGAAGATATTTCTTTCTTCTATAATTGTTACCTCTAACCTACTGTATTGAGTGATAATGAGAAAACTATCATATTTTGAAGGCCTAGTCCTACGGAAGAGTGTGTCATGTGAGGACCCTACTCTTGGGTGGACTGTAGATGAGGATGTGGTTTTGTATTTTCATGGGCGTGCATGGGTGTAAGTAGACATACGTGAGAAGCTATTGTGAGATTTTCATTCCTTGGTTTGGGAAGTTTATCCCGGTGTCACCAAGATGTATTGAGATTTACATCGTCAGTATTGGTGGCTAGGTATGAAGAGGGATGTAGCTAGTTTCGTTATGAGATATTCCACCTGTCAGTAGGTGAAGGCAGAGCATCAGTGATCAGTAGGTCTATTACAGTATTTACCTATTCTCAAGAGTAAGTGTAATGATGTCATGATGGATTTTGTGAAAGTTTTACTAAGGTCTCCTCGAGGGAATGATGCGGTTTGGGTTGTTATCGACATGCTAACAAAGGTTGCACATTCCCTACCAATTAAGAAAATATTCAGTGTTGATGAGCTTAGAAGGTTGTACATCTGAGATATAGTGAGTTTTAATGGGTTTCCACACTCTATCCTTCCATACAGGGATGCTCGACTTACTTCTCGTGTCTGGTAGGGACTACAGGGGGCTTTGGGTACACAGGTACTTCTGAGTACAACATACCATCCCCATACTGATGATCAGTCTGAGCGCACAATTTAGGTTTTGGAGGACATTCTTCTAGCATGCATCCAAGATTTTAGGGGCTCTTGGGAGAGACACATTCCCCTAGTGGATTTTTCTTACAATAACTGTTTTTAGAAAATGATTTAGATGACACCTTATAAGGATGTGTACGGTAGGCCATACCGATCACCCCTATATTGGTTGGAGGTAGAAGAGACAGCTATGCTAGGACGTTGTCTTGTCTAATAGAACACTGAGAGGGTGAAGTTGATTCAGAATAGGATGTCTACTTCACAATCTCACCAGAAATCTTATGCTGATCGATGGAGATGACCTCTGGAGTTCAAGGTCAGAGATCAGGTTTTCCTATATGTCACACCAAGGTTAGGACACAGGAGGATTAGGAGACAGGGGAATATTTCAGGGAGATACGTCAAGCCATTTGAGGTTTTCGAGAGAGTCTGGTCGGTTGCCTATCAGTTGTAGTTACCTTAGAGGTACCGAGTTATGCATGACGTCCTTCATGTTTCTAAGATATGAAGTTACTTTTCAAACTCGTCTCATGTTTTTCAACCTAAGGAGGTTGAGTTGGAGGTGGATACATCCTTCAAGGAGCACCCTATTCATATTGTGGACCACAACACAAAAGGTTCTCCATGGTCGGTATGTTCCTATGGTATGGGTGCTATGGCAGCACATGTGATTACAAGATGATAATTGGGAGAGAGAGGCAGATGTGTTATCATAGTGGCTGGAGTTGTTCACAGATTATTCTTCACCACCATTGGAAGAAAAATTTGGGGATGAACTTATTTAAGGGGGGAAGTTTGTAAGAACTCAGATATTCTTTTCTGGTATAGATCTTTTTTTGGGTATGTTTTTGAGGAAAAAGGAAGAAATGGGGATTTTATAAGTACACACCGTGTACTTATATGTACATGTCGTGTACCCAATTTCTATGTATAGTTGTGTACTAGCCATATAACGGTTGAGTACATGGATGTGTAGTGAACTGACAGACTAATTAAGTCAAGGGATGGTTAAGGATACTATTCGGCATGTTGTTTTAAAGAGCACAAGGTGTAGTTTTCTTTTTATTTGATAAATTGGAGCGGTTTGACATCTCATATCCAAAAATGTTTTCTTATTCCCGTGTTTTGTATAGGAGTGCTCCAAAATGACGAATGAAGTTTGATCTCTTGATTCTTAATTTAAGATTCGATTAAGACACCGTCAAGTGCATTGGAATCCCACTGGTGAGTTCTCAAAACCCCTAGAGCCTTTATTCCTGATTCCCTTTATCGATTGATTTATTCAAGGTTGGGTGTTTATCACCTTTTGTAGATATATGATGATCTAGGCTGATTCAAGGGGCGATGTTCAAGTATATTAATCATACGACATCAAGGTTGGTGGTTTATGCTTTTTATTGTTTGTATTTGGATTATATTTGCTAAAATTACCACATACCCATGTGTTAGGGTATTGCTTGATTTGTAATTTAACCATGTTTATTACCTTCCATGGTTTGATTGATTGATAAATGGTAGTTGCATATGTGTAAGGTTAGATACCTTGTTTTGGGACACCCAATGGGTTCATTTCACCCTTGAATGATTGTTTATGATCTATGAGGTGTACCTTGTTTCTATGCATTGTTTGATTAGGATGGAGTTTAAATGATTATATTAAATTCCTGTGATATGCATTGTGAATGTTGACCAAGGGGATTGGACTGTGAGAGCTTCCCAAAGGGGTTAGACTGTGAGAGCTGCCCAGATGGTCATTTATAATGGATTAAGTGAATGTTAACCCAAGGGTTTAGACAATGAGAGCTTTCCCAGGTGGTCATTTATAATTGATTGATGTTATGTTAGACCAAATGGGTTAGACCATGAGAGATTTCCAAGTGGTCATTTATTATTGATTAAGTGAATGTTTACCCAAGGGTTTTTACTGTGAGAGCTTTCCCATGTGGTTGTTTATAATTGTTTGATAGAATAATAGACCAAAGGTGTTATACTGTGAGAGCTTTCCTAACGGGTCTTCATTAAATGAATTGTTCTTACATTAGACAAGGGGGGATTAGACTATGAGAAATTTTCCAAAGGGCCGTTAGTGAATGATTGAATGATTTTGATGAGTCTGCCAAGACAAAGCACGAGCATGGACTCGGTCTTACATGATTGTTTAGATGGTCTAATGAGACATCTGTTCTAGTTAATTTACATAGGTGATACAGATCTTTGGATAGATCCTAGGGTTACATGATTCAATGGGTAATTGATAAATGTAAATGAATGTAATTGAAAATTGTATTATTGTTTACTTTTGAGTACTTCCTAGTTTATAGCTTCATTTTTCATATTACCTATTATATATATTTACTAACAGTTAGGCATAGATCTTTTGTTGGTTTCCTATTAGGATTAATCACACACCCTATTTGGTTCATGATTTTAGACCCAAATAGATTATATTATTGTAGTTATAAATAAGGGAAAACACCCTTCTTAATTAGGTAGTTGATTGTTGTTGGAGTTGGAGAGAAAGGGACTAAGTTGGAGCGTGTGATGCTGTTTGAGTTGATTGTTTTCCTATAATAAGTTTTTGTATTGTATTTCCAGCATTGTGACTCATTTGGATGCTTTCCTAAACACATGTGACATGCATCATATTTATATATTGTGGTTTCTGTTGGCATTACTTTCAGTCTTTCGCTGTTACTCCTATTTGGTATTATTGCTTCCACTATTGTTTACTATATGTTTTACATTGTGTATACTCTGCCACTGAGGGAATAGTTTCCCCAATATCACACCTTGGACCTCACTTATAGTCGGTAGCCTCTGGTGTTTGGGGAAATGTGCTTGAGATTATGTGACCAACCGGGTTTGTGGAACCTTTGGGTGGAACCCATATCTGGGACATTACATGAGTGTTATTAGTTCTTGATAAAAAAACATGAAGAATTTATCATCCTTGAATGATTTTTGAATGATTTTTCAAATAAAAATAAGAAAGAGGGTCATCATTGATGAATTTTAGAATGTGTTAGCATATCCAAGACAATAATTATAAAGAATATATAATCATGATTTGATCATATTTTTTTTATCATAAAGAATAAGTATTGAAGAAGATCAACCTTGGTGAAGTTATAATTTTTAAAATCTGGAAAATCATACATCGAAGATTAATTCCAGTGTATTCTCAATATTGGAACATCTTGAAAACCATTATTGAAGAGATCCACCATTATAAAAAAAATATGAGTGTTTCCCTTGAGGGGGAGGTTAATAAAGAAATATGAAATTACTACTAGAATTAGTATATCAATTAGAATCAAATATAATTACACTATAATGTTTAGGAAGATCATGTTATTTAAAGAGGTATATTTTTATAAATATCTATTCCTTTGTTAACAAAATAACTCAATAGAAAAGGGTTATAGGTGAATTAATCAATGACATGAGAAAATTTAAAGTATGTATGTGATCAAAGGATTCTTATCCTTCTTATTACACTTGAATTTTTTTGATCTATTTGTTAAAGTGAGTGCATGATTTTTAGGATAATTTTTCTAATAAAAGTTTCATATCTCATTTAATAACTTCATCTAGAAATAAAATTGGATTAACCTTGATGATAAATACATGAGTTCTCATTTCATGTGGTATCATGATCATTTGGTAGAGGACAAAGTTGTTTCCCAAATAATATCCAATTGTTTTCTATACTGAGTATGGCTAATGTTTACTTAGAGTGAAAGAATGGATGACACATTTCTTAAGTATGAACGGATACCTTTTTCCCTTAAACTTTTTACTTCCTATTAATATATGGGAGAGGAAGTGGAATTAATATTTGGTAATGTAAAGTATATATATTAAAATATTTACATAATCAGTTGGAATGAAATTTGGATGTATGGATCTGCAGCAAAAAATGATGAACTAACACTATTGGCGATTGAGTAGTGCACCAAGAATCATACCAGTTTATAAAAATGGACACAAACACTATTATTAATATTTTTGATTATTTAATTAATATGTATTAATATTTTCTTATATTTATTGAAATTTTAAACATATTAATTATTTTTTAATTAATATGTATTTATATTTAATTAGTATTTATAACTATTAATGGTTTTTTAATTAAAAAATATGAAGGAAGCATAAATACCGTTCATGATTCCTTTATATAATTCACACAGGAAGTGTGAATGGGGTTTACGCTTCCTGACGAGGGGAGATATGTGAATGGAATTCACGCATCTTGGGACCCCTTTTTAAAAATAAATGGAACCCTATCCCATTTTGGGTTTCTTTGCTCGACTCTCAAATTTGGATTTATTGCAAGAACATCATCATCCCTAACTCTGTTCGATACCTCGATGATTGATTGCATATGTGGTGTGGTGGTTTTTCTATGAGGGAGAGGGTTGTGCTTGTTTGATGATTTGAGAGTCAGATTTCACTCGTTTGAGGTGGATTCTGCATTCGTCTCCAAGGGAGAAGGACAAGTGAGGGTCTAACTGTTTGGTGATTTGAGAGGAGACATTAGCGAGTGATTTCATGTGGAAGAGGTGGGAGATTCTTCCTGATGTGGGTATTGGTTCATGCGAATGAGATCCTTGATCATTCAAGTAGCGAAGGATGGATCTGGTTTTGGCTTGTGGCTTGCAATATGGACCTCAATTGCTTTATCTTTCTATGATCTTGGAGTACTAAAACCGAGTTCTTGGTAAAAGAACTTGGCATGGTAAGTGGATCCTTATTTTCCCTTCAATTTCTTTTATCCTCTATAGATTGTATTGGGGTTATTTCTTTGTTTTCATTATGCCCTAATCTACCTTGTAATCTTTTCTAATTTTGAGTTTTTTGCATACATAGATAAAATTATAGGTGTTAACAGGGTAGGGTGGGTTATTCCATGAGGCGGATCATGCAAGATTCTGATTTTATTGAGCAGTCAGGTCTAGAACACAAAGAATGTAGACATAAAAAATAAAGGTCTTACACTATCCACACGTGATCCCTGAACTAACGGATCAGACAATAAACTTAAAAAAATTATATATAATAATATTTTTTTGATTGGTGAACCATCATGAAGGGGTGTGGTAAATGATAAATGTTTTATATTGAGAGAAAATCGTTAGTTTTTAATTAACATCAACATCCCTAATAATAAGAACCCTTAAAAATATTATATATTTGATGATTTATATATGGCTGTATTTGGTGCGTTTAAACTTGAACTATTTTTTCCACAATCATATAATTTATTTTATTACATTAATTTATTTTATTTTTCAATCATAACTTTTTGATATGTTATTTATAATTATTGGATAAATGGGACCCGCGGACACCCGGTATACTAGCCCACACAGAGTGCAGGTTTCCAGGTGATATCAAATGTGGTACAAATTTTCACTACCACATATCAGGGCAAGGGAAGCACTGAATTTTATCAGTGCTAATATGAAAGCGCTAATAAAATCCTCACCTTTATCAGCGCTTGCTAAAAGTGCTAACAAAGGTGATGTTTATCAGCACTAAAAAAAGTGATGATGAAGTTGTATCCTTTATTAGTGCTTTTTTCAGCATTGATAAAAGATTTTAATAAAAAATCTTATTAATATATAAAAAATTATTATATTTATATTCAAAAATAATGTTTACTTATATACATTAATTAAAAAACATGTTTATAATTATTATAAATATGATATATTAAAATATATTTTTTAATAATTCAAATATAAATATATATAATGTTTTAAAAAAAGTATCTATAAGATTATAAATAAATTTATTTATATTTAAATAAGTATAAAATTATAATTCATTTTTTAAAATAATAAATATATTTATTATATTTTTAATTATATATATAAATAATTTTAAATATATTTATTTATAATTATAATTAAAAATATATATTTATATATATATATATATAAATAAATAATTGTCTCCAATGAATTGAGTATATATATATATGTGTGTGTGTGTGTGTGCCATGAGATAATGATGATATTCATGGACATATTTATGTCCATATATTGATATTCATGAATACACTAGCTATGATCATAAGTTTTTTTGTGGACATGATTGGGTTTCTATATACGATCTAAATGTTAGATTACCTATTATTATGGTGACACATTCATTTGTTATGTATTCATGACTCATGAAATGTTCATTTATACATTGAAACCCTTATTATTATTCATGCTTTCATGAATGTGATGAGTCATTTTTTATGATTTAAACTTTTCATTCATGTTATACCCATGAACTTATTCATATGTTCTCATTAATAATTATAAAATTATACTAAATATATTTAAATCATAAATATATTTATTATATTTATAATTATAAAATTTTAATTATATATAAATACTTTATAAATAAATTTATTTCTAGTTATAGATATAACAATATATATATATATATATATTTAAATAATTATAAAATTAACATAAATAAATTTATTATAATTTTATAAATATATATAATTATATAAATATATATATAAATATATAAAAATATATATATATATATATAAATATTTATAAATATATACAAATATATATATATATACATATATAAATAAATATTTATAAATATATTTATTAATAATTATAATTATTAATAAATATATATTTCTTAGATAATTATACCAAGAAGGCATGGGGTCAAGCCCCTTATTATAAAAGTAAAGAAAAATAAAAAGTATATCAAAGAAGAAGATAAGAAAGGTGATCCCACACACAAAATTAAAAACAACAACTTAAGCATCACCGTAATCCTGATCAGAGTCATGATCAGAATTAATAACATCATCAGCAGACTCCTAATCTGACTGCGAATTCCTATGGTGGAAAAGCTCAATGTATTTCTCCTTAATCTTCACCTGCTCTAGTGTGGGATGACCCTTGAGAGATCTAAAAGACCCTCCACACCCCCAAGAAGTGTTACCACTCCCTTGGCCATGAGCTTTGGGGTGCCTGCCCTAATTTTAGGTTTTTGGAATATGACATATATCATTATTAATAGAATCAATAACCTCAAATATATTAAAATCTTTAACACTAGATGACTGATCAGCCTTTACCTCAGAGAAAATTCCTATATTCTTTGTCATATGAAAACCTTCATTCTCCACTTTATGCTTAATGCTTCCATAAGCCATCATTTCATGAAAAGTGATACCAGCCATAGTGGTATCTTCCCTCTCAATGATCATCAATCCATCCGAAAACATGGAGGATTCCATAGTCTCGGTAACAGGAGAAACCTTAAGGTTAGTCCCCTACCTGGGTGAAACTAGATCTTAATCCGCAACGTTTGACCATAACCTGCCAAAACATTGCACAAGCACTGCTTTAGTGGCTTTATTCCCGATGGATGCATTCATACCACCATCATTCTGACCATCATCATACCTAACATCCTACTGCACATCATCAACCAGGGTAATTTCATTCCCCAAAACACTACCCAGATATCGAGATCTACAACGTTCATCATTTCACACAGAGACATACTGTATGCCAGTATCTAGCTAGTCATCCACCAATATATCCAATCCATCCTCATCCAACATCGGTATTTGATTATTACCATTAGGTTGGTTGTGAATATAATCACCATTAGTTGTATCAAGGAAATTCTTAGACCTACTATTGCAATTGATACCATCATGTTCACGGGAAGAGTAAATAGATCAAACAATATATTTTCTACAATTTACTGATTCATACCCAATTTCCTTGCAATTCGAGAAGAATTTAGGAACTCTCACATTCTAAATTCTCATATCAATATCATCAGAGGCAGTGTCCATAAAAATTCTACCAATCAGGGTGGCACCCAAATCAACTTCATCCAATAATCTCGCATAATTTCCAAAGAGGGCATGTTTAGTTTCAGCATTAAGTTTGATAGGAACACCGATTGCCAGCACAAGATCATATATAATCTTTGGGTGCCAAAGAAACCAATTGGGAAAAAATAGATTGACCCATAATTTTGTATAAGAGTTAAAAATTTCCATGGGGTTGAATCCTTTTCCCCATTTTTGAAGGTGAAGAAAACTAGGCTTGATGGAAAGTGAAGAAAATCACCATGCTTTTAATTCCTGCTCTTCTGTGGGAAAAATAAGATGAACGAATCCTATTAATAGTGAGACACATCTCCAATACTTGAATCCCCAAATCACAGAAATCTTATTAACTAAATCATAAAACTTCTAGGGTTTTGTTCCCCTAGGTAAAATCAATATAGCAATGATCGAGTGCGCACCTAACTTCATCCGTTTAGAGACAACTCTATCATCCGCTATCACATGGGCGGTGTGCCCCTTTTGACGAATCATACCATTAGGGGACCCTTTTAAGACTGAGAAAGATGTTGGCACCAATGTGGAAGGCTCATATATCTTAGAGGCCTCCACATGAACAAGATCGCAACCGGAAGCCACTGCACAAATAGGTATAGTGGCTTGGAAAGCCTCAGATCTAGAAAATTCAAACCCATGTGAATCAAAACATCCCCCACCCAATGTAGCTCCAACGAGAGAATCCCTCATCAACCCACAAACAAAACATGGGTAGAGAGTCGTTCCTTTTGTTAAAGTAAAAAAAAGACCGACAAAGTGGGTCTTCCTCCTGTGGATTCCTCCTCACAGACCCTCCCTATCAGGTGACTTGACCGCCTCCACTGAGAAGATCTCCTCATGTCAGCCGATCACCCTCCTATAGTCATCCACTTCTCCAGGATGACCATCCACCTCTACCGGATCTAGCCACACCTGACGCGGGTCTCGATCTGAAGCTGCCTCCCCTTTCTCATCTGGCACCACCCACATCACCCTACTCCTCCTCCTTTCCTAAACAAACCTTGACTCGTTGTCCACCCTTTCCAAGTCGTGGCCTCCCTTGAACCAGGAGGATTAGAGCCTTCAGTGTTGGTCACACCAGATCTGTACCTTCTCGTTGCTGCTGTCGTGCACCACAGTTCCCGAATATTTAGAGAATTATAAAATTTCAAATAAATATATATAATAAATTCATAAATTCATAAATATATTACAATAAATAAATTTATTATAATTTTATTAATATAAATAAATAAATATATAAATATATATATATTAATAAAATACACATATATTTAAAATTATATACAAATATTTATAAATATATTTATTTATAATTATTAAATTACAATAAAAAATTTATTATAATTTTATAAATAAATAAATAAATATTAATATATATATATTTAATATATATAATTTTATAAATATATAAAATAATATAAATAAATTATTAATATTATGATTTTACCAGTGTAGATAAAGATCCATTTTATCAGCGCTTTCTATTTTAGCACAGATAAAACTGACCTTTATCTGCATTTTCTAAGTAATGTTGATGAAAGCGTTACCCAATTTTATAAAGTACCCTAATAATCAGTTTTTGTCTCACACACCTTGAAGCTTTAACCAAACCCTACATCTGCCACAGTTCCACTCTCACCATCGCCGCTCTTGATACCCCTATCGAAACTGCCAATATACCTACCTCTTCTCACCACCGCCACTCTACCCACCTCTCTCTACTTTCCTCTCTCACCATTTCCGCTCTCTCCACCCCTCTCACCTCCTCCTCTTTGGCTCCTACTCTTGTCTCCATCGATATCACCACCGTCACTTCCTACCGTACCCTCACCGCCCTTCCATCGCCTCACCTTCGCCTTCAAACCAGATTCACCCATGACTTTCTTCCCTATCACTGTGCCCATTCATGAGAAAACCCAAAGTTAATGGTTGACCTTTTTTTCTTATGATTTATTTGTGTCTAGGGAATTTTAATAATTTTTTGAGCTTCGTTCAACCTATATTTGAATTTACAGATCATTATCCATTGATTTGTGATAAGTTACCCCATGTTTTTTTCTATTTAATTTAAGAACCATTATTGTTTTGATGTTTAACTCTCTGTTTTGTATATAAAGAAATATCATTAAATGTGTTTATGTGTTATTGAAAAGGTAAATCAAGTTTTATGTGATTTTAATTTCAATTCCAAGGACTTATCAATTGTGTAACTTGTTAAAAATATTGTTTAATAAACCATACACACCATGTGTTTGAGAAATTTCACGAACTATCTTTATAAATAAATTCTAATATTTTGTAATGTATTTTGGTAATCAAAATTAATTCTCAATAGGAACAATATTTTTACTTCTCATTTAAATAAATACTTTAAATGTAAAGCATTGATAAAATATTTCAAGATTTATTTAAAATAAAATGTGAGGTTTAACATTTTTTGAACTCGGTTGGTTTATTGGAGAAGAAAACTAACTTGACTTTTTAATCAATCAAGTGATTTTATAAAGGTGGTAAAATATATAAATTAATTTAAAGGGTTGTTTAAGTGTATTATTTTAATAAATGTCATATATATGATTTCAAGTTATTATATATAGAATTGGTATCTTATAAATGATTTCATGGGAACCTGAATAACTAAGTGGGAAATATTTTATTTATGATACAATAGATCATTGCACACTTCTAGTTCCCTCTAGTTATATATAGGGATAGTGGTGTTTCTTTTTGGTCACTTAATATTACATACCTTAAATGATTTTTGTTTTGAAAGATCTTCGTTATTATTGTTATGCCTATATGAGTGCATGCGAGAGATAAATGGTATTTTCCAAGTGGTTTTATCCCTTGTTATGGAATGATATTCCATGAAAAGTTTTTAGGAAAATGATAAATGGATTTTTTTAAATAATTATTTTGGCTTTAAATGTAGCTTCCAGACATAGTAGAATCGCAAGAAGGATGATGGCCAACTTTGATTTTTTCCATATTTAATGAAAAATCTGGGATATATGTAATGATGAACATCATTATCCATGAAATTGAATCAAATAAATAATAAAAAGGAATATAAATATGGAACTAAGATAGAGGATCAACATATATTGTTTATAATTAATTTTATTAAATAATAATTACCTCCATGGTTTATTCTTTCTTCATTGATGCATCAAACCACAAATCAGTAGTGAACCTTCATTGTGTTGTATAGATCAAGGGTAGATCTCTTCTAGTGGTGATCCACACATGATCCACGAATCTCCAGACTTCATCAAAGGATTTTTTGGGTATTATCATTGATGACCCTTGCGCCTGCATCGTCCGCCTTTGATCGCCTTGATAAATCCTTCAAAATATTTATTCTTGAGTTGGTGGAGGAGTATCACTCTCATTCTTGAGAGAGTTTGTGGAGAGGGACAACTCCCTAGGCTTGAGATATTTTCTCTAATCAACTATTCACAACTGAATTGGCGTCTCTTGGATAATGAGTGAATAATATAACCAGGAATTTATTTCACCAAGTTAATAATAAAATAATTTGCACAAGTGCCTTTAATTATTTCATTAATCCTAGATAAACCCCCATGTCAAATAATAACAACAATATTATTATTTCCTGACACACACTTAACTTGAGATTCATAATTAAATATTATTTAATCAAATAATATTTAATATTATAATTTCTTACTGGACCATTAAACTCAGTATGCCAATCATCCTCAATATTTATTAATTATTCTGCCCAAAATATATTCTCCTAGATAACTAGTGAATAAATTAATGTGATCAGGAATACATGATTCATTATTAAACCCTGATTGGGAATAATATTTATTTAACTTGTTAAATAATAAATTATTTAATTGTGATACTAGATACACTTAGTGTGTGACCCTCTAGGCCTCTTTCTCAGTGGCATTAGGCAGAGCAGCATAAAGTTCAAGGTTAGCATCTAGCAACATGCCAAGGTACCTATAGAGAAAGAATTTAATTCCACAATGACATGTCACCTTATATGAACATTTTCCATGTAATATAATCAATTTATCACAATATCTATAATCGACTAGGTTGCATTCCAATTCCATCAACCTATATGCTCGATATCTCTTTCTTCAGATTTATGGAAATAGAACTTTCCAAGAGAACACCATGGAAATGGATTTATTTAGGCTATATCATTTCCATTAAAGTAACTAAGATATTAACTTTTGTTAATGGATATAAGGGATAAATCTTTTTTCTCATTATTCATTAATGTAATATTACTCATGATGCACCCTACAAATCCTAACTTTCCTCGAACATCTTTCATTACAGTTTTTTCAATACATCAAAGTACATGACTCATAATATCCATTAATAATAATCATAAATTATAAGGACCAATACAAACATCTTCAAATAGGAATATCCAATGTCACTTATAAATGTGGATTTCCTACCATCAGGTCTCGTTATCATAATATCCTATTGGATATCACCAAGGTCGTACACAATGAGAAGGTGACTCAAATTCCTATGACTCTCCACCACTAATAGCTAGTATCATTTGTGTCCCTCAAATGATATCATCTAACCATAGAACATATATCTAATAATAGTTTCATGGTACTTTTGGGTTCTCATCATTGCGGTGAACTGCTATGACCTCTTAGTGCGACAACTACTCTTGGGACATTATCACATACAATATTATGCAGAAGAACAATCATTACGTGATAAGAAATTTATCGATATTCAAAAACCATGAATATAAGTTGTCATAATTACATAGAAGTTGATTCTAGGGGACCAACTCCAATAGAATCCCACTTGCACTATATCCAATTACTAATAAACATCACTCTATTATCTCTCACATGGTAATAATGCTTCTAATGATATAAGACTTTAATCAAGAGGTCTACCGTGTTCTCTTTCATGGATACTCTGCTCACTGCAACTTCACCCCTATGATGATTTTTTTTAAGAGGTGATACTTATGAAGTATGTTTTTTTCCATATATGTGACCTTGGATCTCTTTAAAGAGTCACTTTTTCAGTATTATCAAAATAAAATATGACAGGGTGTCTACTGGTAGGTACCACATCAAGCTCATAGAAAAATTTCCAAATCCAAATGGCTTCCTTGGATGCATCTAAATCCGCTATATACTTGGACTCCAGTATAGAATTAACGACAACTGGATACTATGAAATATTCCAGCTCACAGATCCTCCGTTGAGATAGAAATCATATCTTGATTATGACTTCAGATCATTCAAATATGTTTGACAACCAACATCAATATACCCTCTAATGACAAGCTTTTTGTCTCCTCTATTCACTAGGAACATATCCTTAGTTATTCTAAAATAATTAAGGTTATCCTTAACAGTAGTCGAATGTTGTTCTCATGGATCTTGTTGATATCTCCTTACCATACTCATTGCATAGGCAACATCAAGTCTAGTACATAACATGGCATGAATGATTGATCCTATCACCGAAGTGTACGAGATCTTACTCATTATATCATCCACTTATTATGTTTGGGGTCACATTTTCTTATAAATATGTTAGCCATGTGACACTGAAATGATCCCATCTAAGATTGTTCCATGCTAAATCTCTTTAGTATCTGGTCAATATATGTACTTTCACTTAGTCCAATAAGCCTCTTGGATATATCATGAATGATCTTGATCCCTAAATTCAGGCTACTTCACCTAAGTATTTCATGGAGAAGCACTTGTTCAACTGGTCCTTAACTGATAGTAAGACTATTATGTCATTTCCAAAATTTAATATGTTTTCAACATATAATACTAGGATAATGACCGCATTCAAACTAAACCTTTTATAAATATAAAGCTCAAATTCATTTTTAATGAAACCATATTCTCTTATGGCTTTATGGAATAAAATATTCCATGACTTGGATACTTGCTTCAATCCATAAATGGAACTTTGAAACTTGAAAGAACTTTTGTTGTCACCTGGTGTCACAAAACCTTATGGTTGTTTCATATAGACATCTTCTTGAAAGTTCATATTAAGGAAAGTATTGTTGACATCCATATAATAGATCTCATAGTTATGGTAAGCTGCTTTGGAAAGTATGATTCTGATGGATTTAAACATGGAAACTGAAAAAAATATTTCATCCTAGTAAATTCCTTGATGCTACTTAAAACCATTATTCGCTATCCTTTATTTATAGGTACTTAATTTACCTTCCATGTCCAGTTTCCTTTTGAATACCCATTTACACCCAATAGGATTTACATCAACTGGTGCATCAACCAGAACCTGAACTTAGTTCTGATACATGGAATCCATCTCAGAATTCATAGATTATAGCCATATTTCAGCTTCTAAGCTCTATACTACCTCCTTATAGGAGAGAGGTTCATCATTGTACAAAAATAATGAGTCACCATCCTCAGTGACTAGAAACCCATATCTCTCTGGTTCCCTTACTTCTCTATACTTTTTCACAGTTTATTCTTTCATCATTGATGCGTCTGACCACAGATCTACAATACACTTTCATTGTGTTATAGAGATCAAGGGTAGATATCCTCTAGTAGTGATCCATACATCATCCATGAATATGTAGATGTCACTGAAGGAGTCTCCAGGTGCTAGAATAGAAGATACATACGCTTATATCATCCTCCTTCGATCGCCTTGAGAACTGCTTCCAAAGCGTTCTCCTTGATTAGGTAGAGGAGGATCACTCTTGTTCTTAAGAGTGTTCTTGGAGATGGAAGAAATATCCAGGATTGAGATATTTTCTCCAATACATTGTGAAAAACATAATTAGATTATCTTGGCTAATGAGAGTATAATATAACTGGGAATTTATTTCACTATGGTAATAATAAGATAATTTTCACAAGTGCCTTTAATTATTTCATTAATCCTAGAGAAACCCCCATTTAAAATAACAATAACAATATTATTATTTTATAACATGTTCTTAACTTGAAAGTCATAATTAAATATCATTTGATTGAATAATATTAAATATTATAATTTCTCATTGGACCATTAAACTTTTTCTACCAATCCTCCTCAATATTTATTAATTATTCCACCCACAATATATCCTCTTGAATAACTAGTGATGGAATAAGTGTGATTAGGCATACATTAATACATATTAAATTATGACTAAGAATAATATTAATTCAACTTATAAAATAATAAATTATTTAAATAAGATACTAGATACACTTAGTATGTGACCGTCTAGGCCTCTTTCTTAGGGGCATTAGGCAGAGCAACCTAAAGTCCAAGGTTAGAATCTCTCAACATACCTAGACACACATAGAGAAAGAAGTTAATGCCATAATGACATCTCACCTCATACAAACAGTTACCATGTAATATAATCCCTTTATCACAATATCTCTAATCGAGCAGGTTGCATGCCAATGCCATCAACCTATATGCTCGATATCTCTTTCTTTGAATTTCCTGGAATAGAACTTTCCTAGATAACATCATGGCCATAGATTTATTTAGGCTATATCATTTACATCAAAGGGCTTGAGATATTAACTTCTGTAAAAGGATAGAAGGTATAAACCATTTCTCTCATTATTAATTAATGAAATATTACTCATGACGTACCCAACATAACCCAAATCTCCATGAACATATGTCATCATGGTTTTCATCAATACATCAAAGTACGCAAATCATTATATCCATTAATAATAATATTAAAGTATAAAGACCAAAACACACATCCGTAGATAGGAACATACAATGACACTTATAAATGAGGATTCTCTATTATTGGGTCTCGTTCTCATAATATCCTACTAGATATCACCAAGGGCATATACCATAAGAAGGTGCCTCAAAGTCCTATGAGTCTCCACCCCTGATATCCTATATCGTTTATGTCCTTAAAATGATATCTTCCATCCATAGAACATATTTCTAAGAATAGTGTCATAGCACTTCTAGGTTCTCATAATAGCTAGGAACTGTTCTGACCTTTTAGTGAGATAGCCACTCTTGGGACATTATCACATACAATTTCACACAAAAGAACAGTCATAATGTGATATGGAATTTATTGATATTCAAAAACCATGAATATAAGTAATCATAAAGTACATAGAAGTTGGTTCTATGGAACCAACTCCAATATTAAAATTAGTGGTAATCATCGACTTGATGTTTTAAAAATTATTATTGTGTTAATTGGATTTAAAAATACTTGTTTGGGTGATTTCAAAGTGTTAAAAATATTAGAAAATGTTGTTTTATTTTTAAATTGGTGATTTTTCCCTTGTGATCTATATTTAAAACCACTTTTTTATCCTTGGTTAATTTTTTTATCAATGTTTTGGGGTGTTTAAAGATTTTAAGATTTCCAAATTAGATGGATTATTTCAAAAGGGTGTGTTTTCCCATGTGGATTGGATTTTGAAACTTATTATATCTTTGAATGTTTTAAAATGGTCATTTAAAGGGTAGTGTGAATTCCCACTAATTTTCAAATATTTTTTGATAAAATTGGCCCCAAGAGTAAATTGAGATGGATTTTATAAATGATAAAATGGTTTGGCAATCCAAGCATGTTTTGAAAAGAGAAGGCCCATTTGAAATTATATGAAAAATGGGTTTTTTTAAGTTGTGATACCCTCTTAAGACCCTTTGATTCTTGTATGACCATTATAGCTTGTGATCCCATGTTGGTATATTTATTATTGATAAATTTTATATGTTCTAGGCATAACACCACCCTTGATCCCATGGAAGAAGGAATTCTAGGGTCACTATCTTGGGGTGTTTTGATGGGAATTATGGGGGTTTGTATAGGTCTAGTAGTGAAAACCTAGTTTCCTTATCTCCAGTTCAAGTCCTTTTATTAATAGAGCCTAGTAACAATGCTCATGACACTAAAATAATTTTTAGGATCATTTAGGGTATCTATCTATCTACTTCTATTGCATCCACTACTATTTATATTATTGTTAGGAACATATTTTCTTGTCATTTTACCCATGTTGTGTGGATTCACATATTGGTGCTTGAACACGTGCTTTATTACTTCTTTGTATGTTTTTATTTTCTAATTTTTTGAAAAGGTATTGTGAAAGGTTTTTAAAGAAGAAAAAAAAGGAAACTGTGATTTCGAATTGCTTTCAAACTATTTTAATAATGAGTTTGAAAAGTATTCTCAAATGATAAAAGTTATAATGGTTTGTATATGAAACTCCAAGAATGTGTGAGTTTTGAAAATGGGGTATTAGGCCACCATGCCTAGATTTTTGGAAATAGTTGGTTTTCAAACACGTTTTAGAAAATTGTATGATAGTTGGAAACCTCTTTGAGTTTTGAAATGTGTATTTAAAAAATGGGTGTTTATGAAATAGTTTAACATCATATTTTAGAAAGGTGATTTGACCAACAGGTATTGACTGAGGAAAAATGTTTTTCAAGTTATTGTTTTCATTTAATGAAAATCTTAAAAAAATAGTTTCAACATACTATTATGTGTTACTACTTATTTGGTAAAACTTTATATAAATGTTTATTTTTATAATTTATTTAAAACTAGAGTTTTTAGGATGCAATATGAAAGTGATATCTTAGAAAAAGAGTTTTAACACAATAAGAATGAAATTACTTGGAATAATTAGAAGGGAATTATAGGAGGCAAAACAAAGGGTTACATAAGTGAAATCATTACTATATAATCCAAAAATTGATTCCCTATGCTAATGAATAAGATGAGAACATGTGGTAAAATGGGTAAGAAAGGTGTTAACTGTAGTTGAACATATTTTGTGTATTTATTTTATTGAATATTAATATTACCGAATCAAATAGGATGAATATTAATAAAGATTGGATAGATGCCAATTGTATGAAAAAAGAATATGATGATGGAGTGAAAGACTTCATTAAGTTTGAAAATATCGTGCATATAACCCTTTTAAAATCCTTTGTCTGTGTTTACATTGTTATTAATCAAAAATAATTAGTCTAGAGGAGTTGGAAGAACACTTGATCTTCCATGGAATAGATCGAAGTTATAAATGTTGGAATAAACATAAGAAAAAAGATAATGTAGCTAGTGTATGGGATAGTACCATGTTTTATGGATCATCAAATATGATTAAAAGTGTGGAAAATTAAGAATATGGTATCAAGGATGTGATTATAGATGTGAATAGTGATGAAGATCCTATTGAGGAAATTAAAAGGATAGTTGAAGATAAGGTTCATGATTTCCCAAAATTGTTTGACAAGTTATAGAGTTGTGAAAAGACATCATTGTATATTGGTTGCACTAAATATACAACATTTTCAGTCGTACATAAGTTTTGTAATTTGAAAGCAAGTAATAGATGGAGTGATTCTAGTTTTATGGAACTAATTTCTCTCTTAAATGACAAGATCCCAAAAGATAATGAGCTCCCTAGCCGAACATACGATTCCAAATAAATTCTACGCTCGATGGGTATGTTCTCTGAAAGAATACATACCTGCCTAAATGATTGTATACTATTTTGAAAGGATCAAAAATCACTTATAGAATTCCCAAAGTGTAGTTCTTCTCGATACAAGAAAGTTAAATCTGGTTTTTCTAAATATGTATGGTACTTTCCAATCATTCCAAGGTTTGGGAACGTATATGTAAGTGGGAAAACTATAGGAAATTAACATGGAACACAGATAAAATAAATAAAGATGGGAAAAAACGTCACCTTATGGACTATTCTCAGTGGAAGAGAATTGATCATGAGTATCATAAATTTGGAAATGATCCGAGAAACCTTTTTATTGTGTTATCTACAGATAGAATGAATCCTCTTGGTTTTCAAACTAGCACTCATAGTATGTGGCTGGTTATGTTGGTAAATTATAAATTTCCACCACGGTTATGCATGAAATGAAAATATATCATGTTATCTATGATTATATCAGGATCAAAACAAATGGGTAATTATATTGATGTTTATTTGGCTCCATTGATCGAGGATTTAAAACTATTGTGAGATTCAGTTGTTATGTTGTATGATACTTTTAAGAATTAATATTTCATGTTGAGAGAAATGTTGTATGGTATGATAAATGAATTTCTTACTTATGGAAATTTGTTATGATATAGTATTAAAGGAACTAAAGGGTGTCCCATTTGCGAACAAGGTACACAATCAATTAGGTTGAAACATTCATCGATGACTGTGTTTCAAGTAAATAATAGATTTTTATCCTGACGACATAAGTATCGATATTGGATGACTCCATTTGATGGAAGTTCATAAAGATATAAATCACCGTCTCCACTAACAGGTGATCAAATATTTGAGAAACTAAAAGATGTGAACACTACTTTTGGTTAAATTTATTTTGAAAAACCTTATGAAAAATGGTTGTAAAAAGAGATAAATTTATTTTCAATTACTATACTGGAATTTTCTATATGTCAGAATATGCATGTTTAAAAAATGTATGTGATAGTTTCATCGGCATGTTGTTAAATGCACTCGAAAAAAGGATAAAATTAAGGATATGTTGGATATGGTTAACATGGGAATGCGAGTAGAGTTAGAACTAGTGAAGGGTGAAAAAGAACTTTTCTTCCTACAACTACTTATACTCTTTCAAGGTAGAAGATATATCGGTTTTGTAACTTCTTGAATGATGTAAAGGTTTTAGAGGGGTATTCATTGAATATCAAGAATATTCTTTCAAGGACTGAATTATAGTAAAAGGGTATGAAATCACATGACAACCATGTTTTTATGTCATATCTAATTCCTGTAGCTTTGCGTTATATTTTACTCAAGAATTTTCTTGATATATTAACCAAACTTCGTTTCTTCTTCAAATATACATTCATCAAAGTTATATACATGATTAAATTAATAACTACAGAAAGAGAATTTTTTATCATATTATTTGAATTGGAAATATTCTCCTCACAAGAATGATTTGATATGATGATTCACTTGATGGTTCACTTGGTGAGAGAGATTTGACTAAGTGGTCCTATACACTATAGACAGATGTACCCCATTTAATTGTATATGAATATTTTTAAAGGGTGTGTCAAAAATTGAAGTTGCCTAGAGGGTTGTATTTTAGAGTGATATATTTTTGAGGAAGTCATTGAATTATATACCGAATACCTCTACGATTTGGAAAAAAATTGTCTACTAAAATGTTATCACAATGGGTGGTTTCAAAGTGAAGGGATTTCTGGAAGAGATATTATCACAATAAATATTACAGTTTTGGAGTAGAACCACCTTTACATTTTGCATAATAGTTTATAGGTTACCCCATATGTTGAAACCCACAATGAAATTCTTAGTCACTTGAATCCATCAAGGGATGGAATATGGATATCAAATACACATAATCAAAAGTTTATAGGATGGTTTCAGGACCAAATTTTTATATAGTCAGATGAAAATCTAGATTGAATTACAGAACGACTTTGATGGCTAGACATAGGAAAAATTGGGTATGTATTATCTTACAATGGTTATATAATTAATGGTTATATATTCTATACAACTGAACATGATGAAAACAGTTCCATGAAAAATAGTGGAGTTACACTTGTGGCTGAAGGGATGCATGTTTCTATTATTAGGGACATAAATCCAATTTATGTGAATATGTCATACTTTGGAATCATCAAAAAAATACTAGAGTTGGATTATACAACATTCCAAGTGTCAATTTTTTAATGTTGGTGGTTTGATAATAGGATTGTTGTTAAAATAGATGAATTAGGATTTGTGAAAGTGGATTTTAGTAAGGAATGGTACAAAGATGAACCGTTTATAATAGAATCACAGGTAGTATATGTATTTTATGTTTTAGATCATTCAAACCAAAAGTGGTCAATTATTCTATTATCGACCAAAATCGTTGAAGGTTCAGATGAAAATTCAATTGAGTATAACCCTTTAATTGGGACATCTTAATCATTTCATTGCAGTCCTAATGCAGATGGGGTTTTGTATGTCATAGTAGACTGCAATGAAGGGATTTAGATACTCAATAGTGGGTTTAAATCCCTTCAACCTTAAAAAAAGAGAGTTCAATAATCAGGTTATATATTTTTCTAATATAAATTGAATTAAATCGTGTTATTATCTATTCTCTGTTGTATTTATGTAATAAAAATTAAATGTTAAACCACTTCTAAAGATAATGAATTCTACACATGATTGTGCTCCAAATCCTTAGGAACAACAGGTCTTTCAAGCTAATGTTTCTCCCAGTGCAGAGGAACAATGACCTTCACATGACAATGCCATTGTTCCAAAGAAACAACCATCTTCTCTACCTATTGTTTCTCCCAATGTAGAGGTACAATGACCTTATGCGCATTCTGATGCTACCACTTCATAGGAACAACATATTGATGATGTTGAATATGATGAAATGGTAAGAGACAAAGAACTGATGATATAGAAAAAATAGAACCATTGTAGTTTGACGGTGTTGACAAAAATCATTAAGGAAAAAATAAAAGGCATCAAATTCAAGGTCAGATGGAATGTGTGGGGCCAACATGTTATCCCCAACAAGGCCATGTTCAATAGTAACATTGAACTCGTTAATCGGAAATGCATACTGATTGATATAGATTCACGACACCAAGTTGTTCCCACACTTAAGAAACTGATGTGGGAAGATATTATGGTAAAATTATGATATCATTTCTTTATTTTAATAAAAAAATAAAAAATGAAACATTCATTTACTCTTAATCATCCCTTTTAGAGTTCATTTATAATAGATGACTCCCACAAGAAATATATTTTAATGCTTGCTGGAAGGATTCACAGAGGCCTTTGAAAAATTCTAAAGAGATATCATCTTAAAGATGCCAAAGGGTAAATAAACCTACATCCACCACTTATTTATGCACACCTAATAACCCAAGAATCATGGTATGAATTTACTGGCCATCACAGAGACCTTTCTTTTTAGGTACATTGTAGATGGTAGTAAATTGTTTGAAAATATGTGTATTCATAACTTTGGTTGATAATGTTTTATTTATGAAACAACAAATGAGTACTGAAAATAAGGAATGAGTAGAAAAACCAATGTACCCCTACTGTAAAGCAATGATGGGGTATGATTCACTTGAAAAGGAATTGGTACATATTTCAAATATACTGCAATACTTTTATATGACTTGAAACAACAACATAATTATGTACCTCTATTTTTATGCAAATTAATGAATAAAAATCCACTTCCACTTCCATCCTACACCATGTTTTATGGAAGGAGTTATGTGTAAATAAATATGGGAAACTGATAGATGAAAACACACAAAAAGTATGAGAAACATGTGTAAGTATGACATAATAAAAATTTATTTTTCTTTAAATCACTATTACATAACAATGGTTACTTATTTTCTTATATTTTGTATCTGACATAGTCATAGGAATCACCAACACATGTGCCATATGAACACCTACTATTTGTGCTTTTGATGTTTCGAAAATATTATGGCTACGTGAGAGGTGAAAGTTTTGGGGTGACACCTTGAACATATTTTGAGGAAAAAACAATAGGAGGATAAAGATAAATAAGTGGTAGAGATGAAAGAAAGATTAGATGCCCTTGAAGAATAATTTCATTCAAAGTTTGAGTTTCTATATAATGTTAAGGGGAGGAATAAAATAGAATAAACTACTCAAGAAAAACATTGCATGAAGACCCCCTCCCCCCCCACCCCCACCAACTTTGAAGCAAGTCATTACCCTCAAAGATTTGTCTTAGTAGAGGTATTCAATATTCAAATAATTATTTCTATGAAATGTGCATCATAAAAATATTGATACCTTTCCTATAATGATATTATATAGGGTGAACATGATTGTTATGTATATCTATCAACAACCACCCATCACCTTGTAGAAAGGTCCACGGTGTTCAATATTCAAGACGATATGCTACACAACAGACCACTTCCAATAGGTCGTGTGAGAGTGGCGATTAGAATAGCTCGTGATTCGAGTGTCGAGCTATCTGTTCCACTTGATGTTGAAGATATTCATAAGGTCAACCAAGTTTTTGGAACATTCATTTCATGGCTGTTAGATATTGTTAAAACACGTGTCGAAAGGTAGGTATTCATTTCTAATTTATTTTTCATGCTAAACCTTTAACAATTAATGAAAAAAAGTCTTAATTAGAGAATTTTATTATAGTCGAACAAAGGGAATGAAGTGAAAATAAAGGTCGACTCAAAACCATCTAAAGGATCAACCTACTAATCTAAAAGATATTCTAAAAGAACCTTTACCCCAACCATTGAATATCCATATTTACTAACATTGATGGTTCATGCAGATACAAAGTTACAAAGTGGTAGTATTCACATGGTAGGTTTTGAAGGAAAAAATTATGGAGAGGACGGTACTTTCTAAATTTATTTGGAGAATGTAAATAAAATCCTCAACTATGAATGGCTAGTAACCTCAATTGTAAATGTATACATAAGGTATGTTTTCATGATTTAATTTTTCAAAAGCTAATATACTATGTTAATTATAACTAAATACATTTCATTTTTTTTGTAGGCATATATATCAATACTAATTGAGAGGATTTACCCATGAAAATTTTTTGGACTCATTAGTCCTCATGCCACCTCTATTTAAAATACAAAAAATATAATCCAAAAAAATGGATGAAATAGTTGAAAGCCTAGGAAAATTGTTTGAAAGAAAACTTAGGGATGACAGGATCTTCTTAATACGAATGATGCCAGGGTAAAACTTTACAATTTAATGATATCAAATATATTTTCATTTCTTTTATTACTTATTCATTTTTTTGTTTTTAGGAAACATTAGATGCTCATTGTGGTCAATTTGGATACTCCACAAATTTATTTTCTGGATTCACTACATGGATTCCAAAAAAACCAAACACATATGATGGTGTTTGTCAATTTGTAATACACTACATCTTACATTTTATAACTAAAATTAACATTATATAATTTATATTATATTTTAATGAGGATTATTTTATGATTGGGTGATGTATAAATATCGTAAAAATCAAGGCACGAGGGAAATCATTACACACAAGGACCCTGAAAATTTCTACAACTAGAGAAGTATTAGGGTAGATATATTAATATTTCACTATCCAAACACATATCAATACAAATTACTTATTTTCATCAATTTTTTCTATAGTGTATGAAACAAAAAAATGGAAAATATCATGGTTATTATGTTTGTAAATTTATGACAGAGATCACATTCCATCCACAAACACGCATCCCCAAAAAGGTATTTTTGAAGATAATTACTATTTCATTTAAAATATTATTAATATTTTTTGTATTTATATTTTTTTAGTACTACTATCACTGTCTTAAATAATCATATTTACAAGACGATATAGATTTTCTTAGAAATGATTCTGTAGCATACCTGATCGTAGAATGTACACAAATAATATGAAGATGTGACTTCCATAGAAGTAATGAATTTTTTCATAATTATGTTTATTTTTTAGTATTACTCCCATAAATTTTTTTTCTTATACATGTGGATTCCTTTCATATTTATGGGTCAATAATGTATACAACTATAATGAAAATGTGAATTCCTACTACTTATTTAATTAATTTTGTCATCATTTTATCAACTATTTGTAAGTTATTTTCCATATCATCTTTATCTAATACTTATTTATTTGTTTTCATAGATCTTTATGGAAGTCACATATTTCTTTTAACTATCTACAACAAGCCACAAAATAAATAACATTTTCCTTTCTACCAATGTTACCAAACGTTCTATTGATTTTCTTTTTAGAGCTTCCAATACTATATATTGATTTGATGTTCTTAGCTGAAAAAACTTTATTAAATCAATATGTAGTTTTGGTTTGTTTTTTAAAATAAATATAATGATAATCATGGTAACATTGGAAGTTAGGATTTTTTTGAGACTTTTGGATGTGTAGGAATGAGTGACACCTCAATCTGACACACGGTGTGACCGATATGACACAAGGTGTGTCTTTTTATTTAAAATTGACATTAATTTTAGTTAAATAAACAACTAAAATAGTCAAAACTAAACCAACACATTTAGTTGGTTTTTACAGTTTAGTAAAATGATCCAATGGTCTTTTAGGATGTGTAGGAATCAGTCACACCTTAATCTAATGCATGATGTGACCAGTATGACTCAAAGTGTCCATTATCAGTTTAAAATCAACATTTTAGTTCAAAATGTGTCACTCACTAAAAACCAAGAAAATGCACTTAGACTATCTTGATAATTTAGGAAATTGATTCATACATCCTTTTTGATGTGTAGAAATTGGTCTAATTTCAAACTGATACACGATGTGAACAGTGTGAGTCAAAGTGTGTGTTTCCTGTTTAAAATGACATTTTAGTGAAAAAGACAAGTGACTTACTCAAAACCAAGAAAACACATTTAGATAGTATTGATACTTTAAGAAAATAATCTATGAGTCATTTGGTATGTGTAGAAATTAGTCACACCTCAATATGAAGCACGGTGTGACCAGTATGACTCCAAGCGCATCTTTTTATTTAAAATTGACATAAATTTTAGTAAAAGGAACAAGTGACATAATGAAAACCAAGAAAACTCATTCAGATAATTTTGATAATTTATAGAAAAAATCCATGAGTTAGTTGGGATGTGAAAGAATTATCCACAACTCAATCTGAGGCACAGTGTGACCGTGATGACCCAAAGTGCGTCTTTTTTATTTAAAATTTACATCAATTTTAGTAAAAAGGAAAAATGGCCTACTCAAAACCAAGAAAACGCCTTAATATTGTTTTTATACTTTAATAAAATGATCCATGAGTCATTTATAATGTGTAGGAATTATTCTCACCTAAATCTGATGCATGGTGTGGCCGATATGACTCCAAGTGCATCTTTTTATTTAAAATTGACATCAATTTTAGTAAAAAGGAACAAGTGACCTACAGAAAATCGAGAAAAAATATACATATAATTTTGATACTTTAGGGAAATGATCCATGAGTCATTTGGGATGTGTAGGAAACATCTTCGCCTCAATCCGAGGCACACTGTGACCAGTATTACAGTAAGTGTGTTATTTTTATTTAAAATTAACATCAAATTTATTAAAAAGGAAAATTAACCTACTCAAAATTGATAAACTGCATTCAATATTGTTTTTATACTTTAGTAAAATGATCCATAAGTCAATTTTAATGTGTAGGAATCAATATCACCTCAATTTGACATATGATGTGACTGGTATGAATCAAAGTGTGCCTTTTTATTTAAAATTGACATCAATTTTAGCAAAAGGAATAAGTGAGATACTGAAAAATGAGAAAATACATTAAGATTGTTTTGATACTTTAGTTCAATGATCCATGAGTCATTTTGGACATGTAGGAATCAGTCAAACCTCAATCTGAGGTACATTGTGATCCGTATGAATCCAAGTACGTATTATTGATTTAAAATTGACATCAATTTTAGTAAAAAGGACAATTGACCAACTCAAAGACTATTCAAACACATTTTTATTGTTTTGATACTTTAGGAAAATGATCCATAAGTAATTTTTGACATTTAGGAATTAACTGCACCTCAATCCGACGTATGGTGTGACCGATATGACTACAAGTGTGTCTTTTTATTTTAAATTGATGTTAATTTTAGAAAAAGGAACAAATTATATACTGAGAATAGAGAAAAAACATTCTGATTGTTTTTATAATTTAGGAAAACAATCTATTAGCCATTTGGGATGTGTATGAATCTACAACTCTTCAATCCGACACACAATTTGACCGGTATGACTCTAAGTGTGTATTTTTATTTAAAACTGACATCAATTTTAGTAAAAAGGACAACTGCCCTACTTAAAACCAAGAAAACACATTACAATTATTTTAATACTTTAAGAAAACATTCCATAAGTCATTTTTGACATGTAGGAATCAAATTCACCTCAATACGATGCACGATGTGACTGTTATGACTCTAAGTGTGTCTTTTTATTTAAAATTGATATCAATTTTAGTAAAAAGGACAAATGACACACTCAAAACCAATCAAATGAATTTATATTATTTGGGTAATTTATGAAAACAATCCATAATTTATTTGTGACATGTAGGAATCAATAACACCTCAATTTGGAACATGGTTTGACCGATATGACTCCAAGTGTGTCTTTTTATTTTAAATTTTCCTTAATTTTACCAAACAGAACAAGCTTCATACTAAAAACTGAGCAAACACATTCAGATTGTTTTTATACTGTAGAAAAATGACCCATAACTTATTTGGGATGTGTATAAATCATCCACACCTTAATCAGATACATGCTGTGACCGGTATGATTTCAAGTGCCACTTTTTATTTAAAATTGAAATCAATTTTAGTAAAAAGGACAATTGACCTACTCAAAACCACGAAAACACATTCAAATTGTTTTGATACTTTAAGAAAATGATCCATCAGTCATTTGAGACATGTAGGAATCATCCTCACCTCAATATGATGCACAGTGTGACTGTTATGACTCAAAGTGTGTCTTTTATTTAAAATTAACATCAATTTTAGTAAAAAATGACAAATGACCTACTCAAAACCAAAAAAAATGTATTCGAATTGTTTTCATACTTTATTAAAATGATGCATAACTCATTTGTGACATGTATGAATCAATCAAACCTCAATAAAATTTACAGTGTGATCGGTATGAATCCAAGTGCATCTTTTTATTTTAAATTGACATTAATTTTAGTAAAAGGAACAAATGAAGTACTAAAAACCAAGAAGACTTATTCAGATTGTTTTGATACTGTAGGTAAACATTCCATGAGTCATTTTTGATATGTAGGAATCACCCACACCTCAATCCTATGTACAATGTGACCGGTATGACTCAAAGTGTACATTATCAATTTAAAATTGACATTTTAGTTCAAAATGCATGTCAGTTGTTGGAAACAAAGAAAATGATTTCCAATTTCTTTGATAATTTATGAAATCAATTCTTAAGTCATTTGTGGCATGTATAAATTATTCTCATGACAAAAAAACACACGATGTGACCCGTATGACTCAAAGTGCATGTTTCCAGTTTTAAATGACATTTTAGTAAAAAACACAAATGGCATATTGAAAAATAAGAAAACACATTCGAATTGTGTTGATTCTTTAGGAAAATGATCCATACATAATTTATAGTGTATAGGAATCATCCACACCTCAATATCACACATAGTTTGATCAATATAACTCCAAACATGTCTTTATTTAAAATTGAAATTAATTGTGTTAAAAATAACAAGTGACATAGTCAAAACCGAGCTAACACATTTGAATTATTTTGATACTTTAGGAAAATGAAACATACCTCATTTGTGAAATTTTGGAATCAATTGCATCTCAATAAAACGCACGGTGTGACTGATATAACTTTAGGTGTATCTTTTTATTTAAAGTTGAGATTTTTTAAAGTATTCTTTCATATTAATGTTTAATTTATTTTCTTTATAATATTAATAATATAAGATTTGTTTTATTTTATAGGTGGATTAATTTTCTTGGGTTGAGGTGATTTTTTCAATAACAGATGCCATGGGAGGACATTTTTTAGAGGGGATCATAGGTGAAAAAGACCATGAATCATTAATTTTTTTAAATTGTTTGTCAATAATAATTGTAAATGTAATTATACAAAACGTTGATTGAAATGTATATAGTAGTATTTTTTGTATTCCTGTTGTAAAATTTATTCCAATTAATTATATATTTTGTGTGTAAGTTATTAGATATTGGTGCGTTGTGTTGTTATATAAACACCACACTGCACCAAATTTGGCCTTTATGAGTGTTAAACTAGCACTCATAAGGGGTATTTTTGACAAGAATACCTAAAATCAATACGCCATTTGTGCCCGTGACAGGTATACCTAAACTAGAACAGATGGTTGCTGCATGGAATTACGGGTTTTTTACTAGTATACCTAAAACCAATACATCATTTGTGCACATTGAATGCAAACCGCCCCCTCAACGTAGCCCGTATGGGCGAGCGGAGGTAGCAAGATGGAAAATCAAATGAAAGGACCTACATGCGGGGTTTGATGAAGGATGGAGACGGTGACGCTGGTGTGCCGCAGTAGTCCAATAAAGGAAAATAAACTTTGTTTTGGACCCACATATTCAAGGTGAACTCACGGTTGATATAGGATGTGACGATGCTGCCCAGTGGGCAGCACTGGGGATGTGGATGTGCAACTTGTGCCATCTGGAGGTTTGGTTTTGCGATATTAATTGCTTCGGGTGTGACAATGTTCGTGGGTGAGTGATGTGGTTAAGGTGCTGTCGTGCGAGAGTTTTTTTTTACATTTTTTCAAAAAATTAAAATTAAAAATACGACCAGGTTGAAAATATTTTTTTTACATCTTAAAGGCAGAACATGGTGTTCCGCCTTCGGTTCAGTTTCCACCGGGCCAAAGGCGGTTCTCTAGAAACCGCGTTGCGCCTTTGGGGAAACGAAAGGCAGCACACCAGTGCCCGCCTTTCGAATTGTTTTCTGTGAAAGGCGGCTTTGGAAGAGCCGCCTTTCGTGTTTCAAATGGCCGAAGGCAGCTGCCCAGATGCCGCCTTCACCAGAAAAATCCCTATAAAGGGAGCCACCCCACCCATCCTCCCTCACTCACAAATCCCTCTTCTCTCTAAAATTTTGAGAGCTCCTCTCTCTAAGTTGAGTTTTCCTTCGTGGTGCTTCTGGAGACGCAAGGAGTACAAGATTTTTGTGTAAAGCTTCATTTAGAGGTTTTTTTTTATTTTAAAGTTATTTGTTTATTTAATTGTAATTAGTTAATTTTAAATATTTAAGTATGTAGTAGTAGTTATTTAAAGAAAAGAAATAAATAGTTATATTATTAATGTTTTAATTAGTTAATATTTAATGTTAGATTAAGGTATATGTAATTTAATATTATTAATGAATGATGATTAGGGATAATTTATTTAATGTTAGATTAAAGTATGTATAATATAATATTATTAATGAATGATAATTAGGGAAAATAATAATTTATTAATATTTTAGAGATAATTATAGAATAAATAAATGATGATTAAGGAATAATTAAGTCATGATTAAAGGGGTAATTAACTATGGATGATTAATGGGTGATTAAGGGGTAATTAAGGAATGTTTAAGGGGTAATTAAGTGATGATTAAGGGATGATTAAGGGCTCATTAAGGTAATTAAGGAATGATTAAGTGATGATTAAGGGGTAATTAAGGAGTGATTAAGGGGTGATTAACTAAAGATTAAGGGGATGATTAAGGGGTAATTAAGGAATGATTAAGTGATGATTAAGGGGTAATTAAGGAGTGATTAAGGGGTGATTAAGGGGTAATTAAGGAATGTTTAAGGGGTGATTAACTAATGATAAGGGGTGATTAACTAACGATTATGGGGTGATTAAGGGGCCATTAACTAATGATTAAGGAATGATTAGGGGATGGTTAAGGGGTAATTAAGGAATGTTTAAGGTGTGATTAAGGGGTAATTAAGGAATGTTTAAGGGGTGATTAACTAACGATTAAGGGGGTGATTAAGGTGTTATTAACTAATTAAGGGGTAATTAAGGAATGAAGGGGTAATTAAGGAGTGATTAAGGGGTTAAGGGAATGATTAAGGGGTAATTAAGGAATGATTAAGTGGTGATTAAGGGGTAATTAAGGAATGTTTAAGGGGTGATTAACGAACGATTAAGGGGTGATTAACTAACGATTAAGGGGTGATTAAGGGGTCATTAACTAATGATTAAGGAATGATAAGGGGATGGTTAAGGGGTAATTAAAGAATGTTTAAGTGATGATTAAGGGGTAATTAAGGAATGTTTATGGGGTGATTAACTAATGATTAAGGAGTCATTAGGGGATGATTAAGGGGTAATTAAGGAATGTCTAAGGGGTGATTAACTAATGATTAATGGGTGATTAAGGGGTGATTAACTAACGATTAATGGGTGATTAAGGGGTGATTAACTAACGATTAATGGGTGATTAAGGGGTGAACTAGGGATGATTAAAGGGTGATTAAGGGTTCATTAACTAACGATTAAGGGGTCATTAACTAACGATTAAGGGATGATTAAGGGGTCATTAAGTAAAGATTAAGGGGTGATTAAGTGGTGAATGACCAACTCCTAACTGATTAACCAACACTTAAGTAGTGATTAACCAGCACTTAAGTAGTGATTAACCAGCACTTAAGCAGTGACCGAAACTTATGTAGTGATTAACCAGCACTGTAATGAATCTTATTTTTTAGAGATCATTGAACATATCTTTAGGAAAGTTAAAAATTGTTCTACAAAACATTAGTGGCCTAATTTAGGAAGGTTTTAAAATTTTGGTGTCATGAAATTTTATGTCGTTATCTAAGCAATTAAATCCCTGTCTAGATACTACAAGTGGATGTGGCTCTGGAATAGCTGTACCTAGGGGTGAAAGCCCCGACAAGGAGTTTTGAGCCTGACCTGGGGTATCCTGGTACACGACAACGGTCCTTACTGCACTCCTGGTTTGACACTCCCGGGGGATATGCTTTAGATGATTGATATTTACTTCATGAAGTAATAAAATACCTTTAAGAAGATAAAAAATGTTATTTGACATGTAATAAAACATTATTGACATATTCAGTGATCAGTAAACATTTTTCATGTAGACAGACATGTTTTCTTGTGTTTACTGCTATGGAAAGGTTATTCAAACCGAGCAAGGAGCTTCTTATAGTATACAACCAAAATCTATGGTTAAAAAATCTGATTATGTAACCATAACTGATCTTCAAGATAGAATTCATGGTTGATTAAATCTTGGTCCTCATCAAGAGATAAAGTCTATTAGTTATATACATTTTCAATTCCCTGCCACGTTATGGCATCTTGCTTGTCTATTGGCTGCTGATGAGCACTGGGTCCAAGCGGGAACTTTATTTTCCCAATGGTCTGATGGTGCAATAATGGAGTTATATGTTGAAGTTTCTAATGTAAAACAACATCAAAATGTTCAAAGTCGTAGACATGCACAAATATTTGTTGAAGAAGCTTCATCCTAAGAAATTGAGGATGTTCACCTTGTTACGGAGGAGGGAAACTTAGATGATCTTCCAGATTTACATATAAATCATTCTTCAGATGAGGAATTTAATAATGATGGAACAGACGAAGAAGAAAATGATGATGGGGAGGGAGATGGAGATGAGGAGGGAGTTGGAGAAGATAGGGTAGTAGTTTCTCGAAATAGAGTAGTTCAAGAACATTCTCGACCAACAATAAATCATCCACCACCCTTTGAATCTTGGTCTGAACTAATGGAACGTTTACCTGAATTTGACAACAATGTACTAACACCTGCAATAGAGTTTCCTGGAGTTATAGTGGACAAGTTTAGTGATTTGGACAAAACATTATATAATGGAAGGGATTTTCCAAGTAAGGATGCATTGAAGAGATTATTAAAAAGATTTCATATTGAGAGGAATTATAGATATTTAGTTGAGGCATCATGTCAAAAAAAATACATCATACAGTGTGATAAATTTGATGAAGACTGTAGATTCCAGTTGAGGGTGATTCCAGACATTGCATTTGGTGGATGGAGAATTTCAAATATTGAGGCAGCTCATTCTTGTGTTCATCCAAACTTGACACAAGATCACACTGCTTTGGATGCCGAATTTGTGTCAACTGTTATCGTCGAGATGATTAGGACCAATCAAGATGTTCCTATAGCCCCTGTGCAAGAGAGGATACTTCAAACTTTCGGTTATAAGATTTCTTATAACAAGGCATGGATGGCGAAATAGAAGGAAATTGTGAAGGTCTACGGTGATTAGGATGACTCGTATTGGGTGTTGCTGCAATTATTAGCCATACTGAGTCACAAAAACCAAGTTGTATACCATATAAATACGAAGGAACATGTGTTTGAAGATAATCGATTGGATCAATATCGTGTTCAATTTCATCAGTTATTCTGGGCATTCCTCCCACGTATTTCCACATTTCATTTCAGTAAACAGTTCATACAAATTGACGGAACATTTCTATCTGGAAAGTATAAGGGCGTATTGTTGATTGTGGCAACCCAAGATGGGAATCAATCACCACTTCTGCTTTCATTTTAAATAGTAGAGAAGGAAAACTATGAATCTTGGAGCTGGTTTTTGGCATGCATCAGCAACCATTTCACACGCATTCGAGGTGTCTGTTTGATATCTGATCGACATAGGGCAATCAATGAGGAAATCAATGTGGATCCTGATTCATGGAGGCCCCCAAATGAACATCATCGATACTGCATCAGACACATTGCTAGTAACATGCGCAAAACCTTCCATAATGAGGCTATGAAGAATAAAATCATGAGGCCTGGTAAGCAATGTCGTCATTGATGTTTACTATTTTAATGTAAATAAAAGTATAATTTCTATGACCTGTGATCATATTTATGTATCATATGAGCCAGATCAATGAAGGTTTGAGGCGCGTTACGAAGAAATCCACAAGGCTAACCAAGAAGTGTATGATTATATGATGAAGATTCCAAAAGAGAAATGGACACTAGCCTATGACGGGGGTAAGAGGTATGGACACATGACCACAAACATTATGGAGTGTATAAATGGCATCTTCAAGGGGCTTCGCAAGTTACCAATTACTGCCCTAGTTCAGGAGACATTTTATCGTTGTGTCAAGTACTTCGTTGATAGACAAAAACTAGCCTCAGATGGGATTCAATAGGGGCTAAGATTTGAAAAAAACTTTCAACGAGGTATTGACAAGAACATTGAAGAAGCTTCCAGTTATTGAGTGTGTCTATTCCGTCGGGAAGACTCGCAATTTTAAGTTCAAAAGTGTTGTAACCCCATCACAGGTAATAGAGATGAAAAAGTAGTGGTACTTCTAGAAGAAAAACAATGTCAGTGTGGAAAGTTTCAGGCATTATGGTTTCCATGCGCACATGCCATCGCAGGATGTGCGTATGTGAACGTATCATGGGAAGCTTATGTTGATCCAGTATACCGATTGGAGGCCATTGCTAACTGTTATGCTGTTCCATGGATGCATGTTGGGGAGTTTTGATATTTCCCAATGCCTGAAGACCAACCCATACTGATTCCTGACATCAGTAGATTACGACCATGGGGAAGACCGAAGACCAACAGGATATGAAATGAGATGGATTGGCCTCAAGAACAAGGGAAAGGGTTGAGATGTCGTCTATGTCATCAAGAAGGGCATAACTAGAAACGATGTCCTAACATTGCTGGATCGAGTTCACACACTCAGCCACAATGGTGTGTTGTATCCAACATGATCTTTTCATGTAGTCAATTATATGTTTTTAATATCAGAGATGACCTTTTTAAGAATTGTTTCACATTTCCAATAAGCAACTTCTCTCCTTCCAATAATGATCCTCTGTATTCAATACTTTTAAATCCTCTAATCTGAATGTAATCTTAGAATACAAAAACTTTATTAAAAAAAGGTTAGTTGTCACCGAAGAGAAAAAATTATTAAAACAGTTATCATAAAGGATCTTCATAAATCATACATAACTGGGATAAAATGTTTATATATATAAATGTATGACACCATATCCTAAAAACATAATTTTCATGGTAAAAACATATCTAAAGACACAATAGATAAATGTTCTCCAAAATATGGCGACATTCACTTAACGTTTTCTAAAAAAACATCACATATCGTTCATTATACCAATCATAACATTCTATTAAATTTATCATTATATTTACATTTTATAGTGAAGACTAATTTCCTTTTCTGTCTTCCAAATGGATTATATTCCACTCCTCACCAAGCAGTATAGGCATGTTTCTCGTGATGTGATAGAGGGTCAGGATGTTCGATGGATTAGGGTGCGGTGAGCACACCATTTTCGATACATGGTGCCTCCAGCTACTATTATACCATACTTACGTCGTGCTGGCTTCTACGACATTACTGTTTCTGATTTCACTTACACTGATCATCACCTTCTTGCTACCTTGGTCGAGAGATGAAGACCAGAGACTCACACATTCCACTTGCCAGAGGGAGAGATGACTATCACCTTAGAGGATGTGGCAGTGCTACTTGGTCTTCCTATTTAGGGAGATGCAGTTATTGGACCCACCAGTGGGGATTGGGCTGAGATGGCACAAAGATTATTAGGTGTCGATATTTTGGCTGATCATACTGCTACAGATGGTGGGTCCATATCTATGCCTTGGCTTGCTTTGCAGTTTGCACATTTACCTACTGATGCTGATGAGCAGACCATCATGTGTTATGATCGGGCATATATCTTACGACTTATTGGAGGTACATTGGGTTCAGATCACTTGGGTGTGCATGTGCACATGATGTATCTTAGTTTACTGGAGGACTTTGATCGGATCGGGAGATACAGTTGGCAATATACATGTTTGGCCTACACTTATAGAGCATTTTGTACGACATGCCACTCAGATCACACAGATCTCAGAGGATGCGTCGTCCTTATATAGTTGTGGGCATGGGAGTGCATCCATGTCCTTTCCCCTATTACTGTTGGTCAGAGGCTTCCTATAGATGTGCTACAGGACGCTCCGCATGGACGATGGTATGATCCGTCATATTTATTTATTTCTGATTGTATTATGATTTATTATATTAAATTTATGATTATTTATCACTTTCAATGTTTTATTAGATAGGTGGAGTCAATCACATCGCTTTTTCAATGATCTGACCCATAATTTGGCTGCATATCGTATCATATTGGACAATTTACTACTTGACAGAGTAAGTATTTATCATCATTTTCGTTTTTTGTTAACAAATTTCTTTGATGAAATGTCACGTGTCATTACAGATTCATTGGATGCCATACTGGAGTCTGGTTCAGGACTTACCTACATATTGTACCGCTGGACTTCATGAGGTTATGGCATTAGTGCCACTCATTCACTTTCATATTATTGAGTGGCACCTTCCTGATAGAGTTATGTGTCAGTTTTTTTGGGTTTAGCTGATTCCACATGTACCACGACAGTTACCTCCACTTCATGGCTTGAAGCTCACAGGGAGACAACATGTCAATTGGCGACGGTGACATGCCCAATATGTCGCCATCTGGGACAGTCGAGAAGAGCATCGTATCACAGGTGTACGTACGATGCGATTCTACCTATCAGATCATGTAGAGTATGATCCATGGTATAGAATGAAGTCTATATTGTTTCTGACTCAGAACGGGAGAGGGATTTAGGATCTGGTAAGTTAATAAATTTCACATAATATATTTATTATGCTATTTTATAATTCATTTTGAATCTCTGTACAACATACCAGACTACGACGACTATGTTGCATGACTGATCCAGAGGAGGAGGAGGTTGGTAGTTTATCTATGATCCATGATGATTTGGAGGAGACGATGCTGATTTGTTGATCTATTCATGATAGTATCATCCATCCTAGACCCCAGAGACATGATTTTCCTGCTCAGGAACATGATGCTTCTATCCCAGGAGATGAGGGTCCTGCTCAGGAACCTACATCAGAAGCTGGTGTTCTTCCCCAGCGACGACAATGACGACGGAGACGGCGTCCTACTTCACGTGATCCCTCACCTGTTCCAGAGGCACAGTTCAGTGCTCTATCAGTCCAGCCTGAACCATCTGGGTTTGTGCAGTAGGATGCAGCATGGGATCCATCTTTTTTGACCGGATATCCACAGTATTCGCCAGATATTTATTTTCCAGGGATTTATCAGGGGTCATCTCCCATGCCACCATCTTTCATACCAGATCCTTCACAGCCTATATGGTTTCCCGAGGGTATGATGACAGCCCCTTCTACTTACGTAGTGGGAGAAGTATCTTGTGCACATGATGACATCCCTCTGACACCTCCTTCCATGCAGACTATGACAGAGGATCCCGTGATTGATGTTCCAGTGCCTGAAGATCATCCCTCTCCAGGTCATCATACTCCATCCCAGAATGGAACACATCACTCTCGATATGGACGTACCATTAGCACACCACCTTGTGGGACAGAGCCTCACCATAGACACTGACATTACTTCTTCATGTAAATGTTTTCTATTAATTAAAAAGAGTGCATTACTTTTACTCTAAAATAATTTCTTAAAAATTATCGATGACACATAATTTACAATCTTTCAAAAACACCTATGTAAAACTTCATAATGGTTCAAGTGTGTGACTTTGAAAGCTTATAAAATATAAACTATAAGACCGATATGAATGAAAATTAAAAATGAATTAAACATATTAGAGATTGTTGAAAAAATGAATTTCTTAAGAAATGTCGATGATAATTAATTTAAAAGGTTTCAAAACCACCTTCCTGAAACTAAAAAACGTTTCAAGTAAGTGACTTTGAATGTGCAATGCTATGACAAACCTTTAGATGAAATGTGTCAGTTCCCCACTAGATGTGCATGTTCCTCCAAAATTTTTAGGCTGGAGATAATCCACCTTAATTTCCACATAGCTTTATGTCTTCCTTGGATTAATGTCAAACACTTCATCCCATTTGTTTACTTTATGGGGAAGTAAAACCTAATTCCTTTGAATATGCACATTACCATGGACATATACAATCAGCATTTTGCAAGAAAAACTACTAATCTCATGTTCACTGAAATACCCCTTAATGTAAGAATGATACAAATAGTGTAATTACCCAATAGCAAGATTCCAATCCATTTTGACTGGGCTATGTGGAATCGTTGGTGTTTTTATCTGATTAATAATTTAAAAGGTTTCAAAACCACCTTCCTGAAACTCAAAAATGTTTCAAGTAAGTGACTTTGAAAGCCTATAAAATATAAACTATAAGATCTATTGAAATGAAACTTAAAACATGGATTAAACATATAATAAGTAATTGAAAATAAAAACCATTTCTTAAAAATTGTTGATGAAATACAATTATAAGCTTTCAAAAACACTTCTAGAAACTCAAAAATATTTCAGATATGAGACTTTGAAAGCCTATAAAATATAAACTTAAAGACTCATATAAATGAAACTTAAAACATAGATTAAACATATAAGAAGTAGTAGAAAAGTAATTAGTTAATTCTGGTGAGGGGGAAAAATGTTAGACCCTGGAATTGAAGGACAATGAGGATGACAAGGAAACATCAACCCCCACGCTCACCCCTTCCACCGATTCAACCAACTTCGGTAACTCATATATAAATAGCTTTTCAAAAAAATGAAATGTAACACCACCACAACTTCCTACAGCCATATTAACCACCCAATTCAGTTTCATTAAATTTGGACAACATCAATTTTTACCAAAGTCAAAGATGCACTATCAAACCACCACTTTCAACCCCCGCCTCAAAAATACAAAATCATTTAAGGGATGAGAAATGATTCGGGGCATTTTAAATCATTGGGTGCCTTTCAAAAACGATCTCCTCATAACATTGGGTGCCTTTCAACCCCCAATTCAGTTTCATTGAGGAGCTCCTTATTGAAAGATTTTCAATGTTCTAAAATGCGCCGAATCATTTCTCATCCCTCAAATCATTTTGTATTATTGAGGCGAGGGTTGAAAAGTGATGGTTTAATAGTGCATCTTTGACTTTGGTAAAAATGGGGGCTGTCCAAATTTAATGAAACTGAATTGGGGGGTTAATATGGATGTAGGAAGTTGTGGTGGTGTGAAATTTCATTTTTTGAAAAGATACTTCTATATGAGTTACCGAAGTTGGTTGAATGGGTGGAAGGGGTGGGCGTGGGAGTTGATGTTTCCTTGTCATCCTCATTATCCTTCAATTCCAGGGTCTAACAGTTTTCCCCCTCACCAGAATTAACTTATTACTTTTCTACTACTTCTTATATGTTTAATCTATGTTCTAAGTTTCATTTATATGAGACTTTAAGTTTATATTTTATAGGCTTTCAAAGTCTCATATATGAAATATTTTTGAGTTACAAGAAGTGTTTTTGAAAGATTATAATTGTATTTCATCAACAATTTTTAAAAAATTGTTTTTATTTTCAATTAGTTATTATATGTTTAATCAATGTTTTAAGTTTCATTTCAATAGATCTTATAGTTTATATTTTATAGGCTTTCAAAGTCACTTAATTGAAACATTTTTGAGTTTCAGGAAGGTGGTTTTGAAACCTTTTAAATTATTAATCAGATGAAAACACTAGTGATTACACATAGCCCAGTCAAAATGGATTGGAAGCTCGCTATTGGGTACTTACACTATTTGTATCATTCTTACATTAAGGGGTACTTCATTGAACATGAGATTAGTAGTTTTTCTTGAAAAATGATGATTGTATATGTCCATGGTAATGTGAATATTTAAAGGAATGAGATTTTACTTCCCCATAAAGTAAAAAAATGGGACGAAGTGTTTGACATTAATCCATGGAAGGCATAAGGCTATGTGGAACTTAAGGTGGATTATCTCCAGCCTGAAAATTTTGGAGGAACATGCACATCTAGTGGGGAACTGACACATTTCATCTAAAGGTTTGTCATAGCATTGTAAATTCCTATAATCTCTCTTCCTTATGGTCTAATACCTCCCTTCTCATCTCACCTTACCAAGAAAACTTATCTAGAGATTTTGAGGTTGATTTATACTCAAGGGCATGACAAAATTGCAAAGAAGTTTCTATTGTGTGTAAAACACAGAAGTTGGTTGAGGTTTTCATTACTGGAATGCATCTGAATGCTACAACAAAGTTAGAATGACTAAGTTAAAATTAAAATTTTTACTAATTTTTTTTCCAAAGGTGGCACCTGGTGTGCCGCCTTTGTTCTTTAATTAAGGGAAAAGGCGACACACCAGGTGCCGCCTTTCTTTATCATTGAAATTCTCCAAAGGAGGCACATGGTGTTCCGCCTTTGAGATGTAAAAAAAATAATTTTAACCTAGTCGTATTTTTAAAATTATTTTTTTGAAAAAATGTAAAAAAAACTCATCCTGCGACGTGGATGAATATGGGAGATGAGGGTGTGGCAGCTAGGGTTCATTCGAAGGGGAGGATGCAAAATGAATTATAAATTGAAAAAAAATATTTAAAAAGTGGTTCTTTGAAAATGTAAAAATATATTATTTAGGGGTAGGTGGGGGATTATAAATTATTTTCATTAAATAAAAAAAGAAATCAAATTAATGAGGGAGGGGTGCTTCCTATTTCTCCCACCCTAATTTCTTATTTTACACGCACATATGTGATAAAAAATGTGATAAATATATTATTATTATTATTATTTAATTAATTGTGGACATTAAATAGAACCCCATACTCTTATCTATATACGTGTAGATTATTCTGTGGAAGTGATTACTCTCTCAAGAATCATACACAAAAATAGAGAAATCAAATACAAAGTAAGGATGCACGATTTACGTGGTTCGGTCAGATGACCTACATCCATGGGGATGGCAGGAAATTTTCTTATTCAAACTGGGATACACATATTAAAAAACCCCACATATCTCATATCACAGATAGGCACTTCCACACCCACACAATGACACCCATATATACAACAATGGATGCAGAGGAGAAACAAAAGGGTGCTGTAAGTTTTCTCTAGACAGTCAGTAGTGAGTCTTCTTTAGTAGCACTACCCACTTCAGGTCATCAGAGAGCGGCACCAACAGTTGTAGGTATCCTTCGGCAGTTGGTAATCCATGGCGTTCACCCAACATTTTTTATTATGGTATTTTATTGTTAATATTCAACAATATCCACCTTGACAATAAATATCTCCATGTTGCCACTCAAAAAAATCACCATGTAACTAAAACAAATTTTCATGCTGCTACTGAAATAAATCTTTCTGCCTACGTCTGCCTTCCCGATGACCATAAACATATCAAGTTTGATACATATTGATCAAGTCCAAAAAATATTGAAACTTTATCCCTGTAGTATCCTTCTTGTCCTTTGGAGGAGGAACAATATCTCATGTCATATTCTGATATGGTGAATTCATATCTTCTTCCACAATATACTTCCATTGGTTTAATTATATGCTATCCAAAATGTCTCAATAGCAATCTGGAACACCATCTTCAACTACAAAAAGAGCATAACTAACTGATTTTTCATACCTAGAAGGTATCTGTATAGTCCTTTGTGTTCTACCAGTGGTGATTATCTTATTTGATATAACTGCTCCACCAGTAACAATCTCAACATTCAAATAATACAAAGCATATTTTTTAATACCTTTCATCTCAAGGAGTGTACTATGGATAACTTTTATGAATCCATATTCAATGTTTATCTGGTAACTAACCTTATCCAAAACTCCAAGCGATATGAGGATCTTCTCTAATTCTGGTACATATCTTACATATGTAAGGCATTGAGTTGTATCATCATGCATCGTCAACTGTATCTTTCCAACACCTATAGTGTGGTAAGGGTGGTTATTTCCCATAAGCACCACACCTTCATCTGACTCCTTGAGATTTGAAAACCAATCTCAATTCTTGCACATATGGAATGAACAACCTGAATCAAGAATCCAACCTTCAGAATGGTTGACCATTGAGTAAATGAAGAAATTATCTTCAACATCCTCAGTTCTCTATAAAATATTTTCTTCAGTTTCCCAATTTTGGGATAATACTTCTTCCAATTCCATTTTTTATGGTAGTAGGCACACTCATCTTTCGTCATACTTCTAAATCTGGACTTGCCTCTTGATGTCGATCATGATTCATCTTATCTGAATATTCAATAATTCCTTCCAGATGATCTTCCACTAGTTTCCATCAATACCTATGATGTGGAATCCCAATGGCCATACTTTTCCTTCCGCTTGTACTCATTGTTAACTAAGGCATTTGAAACATCAACAAATTTTACCTCATCATTACCATACAACAACATTTTAGTAAGGTGATCATAACTCTCCAGTAGAGAGTTAAACAATAATAGAACCTTATCTTATTATCCAATTATTACTTCCAAACATTGTAAATATTCTAGGATTTTATTAAAACAATCATGGTGCTCAATCATAGACATACCTTTCTTGTACAGAAATATGAAAAATTTATTTTTTAGGTACAACTGATTTTCAATGATTTTGGCTATAAAAAAATTATATAAAATATTCCGTAAACTTTTTGCAGAGGTCTCTCACATCACATAGTGTTTATTATATTTATATAAACAAAGTTGGATCATACCACATGTTTGACGGTTGAGTCTCTTCCAATCACTACCAGAGATGTTGATGGGTTTTTTCTTCCTAGGTGATATATAACTCTTGTTGAGTTAGAATATCCAAAACGTCACATTTCCACATGCTGAATTTGTCCATCCTATCAAATTTCCCCACCTCAAATTTTCTATTGGACACCATACTTATATATCTATAATTACTTGCAGTACTAACATGTGTAGCTAGAACAAAATCCTACGGTGGTACCACACTACTTTTGGTTTTTGGATTCTCCATCCCAAAAACATGTCATAATTTAGAAAATCCAACCATATGAATGTGTCTAGAATGGTAGAATTAGCTATAATCGACCCCTAAATTACTAAAAAGGACTCTAATTGCCCAATATAGAGCCAAAATAGTTTCAACGGTCTAGATCGGCTGATGATATGGTGTTGACATGGCTCGCCAGAATAGTGGCCTAAAAACCCATTGGAATATTACCGTCGGTGTGAAAAATGTTGTATTCTCTGGTAAGGGGTTACTATAGCACCCATAGTTTGATCGAGACTTTAACTGCCTCTACAGGCTTCGTTTCATATTTGTTTTTTACACCACTTGCATTGTTGGAATAATCTATCCAAGATGTAACGCCCCGACCCTAGTTACCCAAAATTGGTGCATTATTACATAACCTTGGCATGATACAAGGAATCATGTCCCGAAAGACCGATCAGTTTAGTAGCCTTGGAAGTACTAGATACATACATAAGTTTTACATTACATCATGAAAAAAACACTATGTCCCCTTTGAACACTCTTATATCTCTTAGCTTATTCCCGTAGGTTAATTATAATATACTTCTTTGCATCCTGGGAAAAATAAAACATAATAAAGGGGTGAGCTCAAATGCTCAGTAAGGATAAAAATATAGAAAAAAATGTTATAAATAAGAATAAACATTTAAGGCAATGTATAAGACTAGAACACAAGCCTTTTAAACATAAACTTCACCATAATATGGAAAAGATAATTCAAATAACGTCATTTAATTATTCACATGGATATTCTACTAGTCTAATAATCATAAGTAATATCAATATCCAATTTCATAATGATGGAATGCATAATGCTATACTTCATAACCACATATTCAAGGCCTTATTCCAAGACTACAAATAAGATTTTTCCAAGGACTTGTGCCAAGACACTAGTTTGTCTCATGAGACCTAATGATGCATTGAGGACCAATAGCAGGCTCCACCCGCCACTTACTAAGTCCAGGGCATTCCTTATATCAAAAGTTTGAAACATAATCTAAACATTCGTATTAAAAATAGCATACAAAATGTCAATATTTTAACCACAAACCATGAATGGAATAAAAATAGAACATCCACATTCAAAAATAACTCATTCAACATAATATAGATGATTGAATTATAATAAATCAACCTCAATAAATAATATAATATACTAAAGGATATTTTCGTAGATTAAAATAGCCATTAAAACAATTTTAGATAAATATCCCCTTTTTTTAAAACATTTAAATGTCTCACTATTTATCAAAGAAGTCGTTTAAAAGAGATTTTTGAATAAAAGTGTCTCATACCATTTTGAAGATTTTAAAAGTAATTTTTATTTAAAAACATTCATTTACATATAATTAAATACTTAAAACCATTTTTAAAACATGAAATTAATGAGAAATATTTATAATAATAAATATTTAAAACATTGAAAACATTATTTTAGTTAAAGAGTTCCTAACAAAATAAGAGACACTTGAATACAAGTAAATAAGGAATAAAATTAATCAAATCATTATAATAACATGAGAATAAAGGTATTCTTGATATAATATTTCAAAGGATAGTATATACACCATATAAAATTGAATTGGTGCATAACGACAAAGAGGTCTCAAAGGAATGTAAATTGAGACGAAATACCGTATAAAGACTGTGTCCTTAGATTAAGGTTAAATCAATGAAATAATTATGTGTGACAAATATAAATAAACTCAATATAATTGGATATTCAATGTAAATCAATCATGTTACATTCACACATATTATTGTAAAAACAAAACCAATGACTTGGATGCTTAACTCAATGAATGGAAATTTAGTTAAGATTACCCTTAAAAAGTTCATATCAATGGAATGTGAATTTATTAATGGAGTGATTATGTGTATAAAAGGAATATACACAGAAAGGGGAGTGTATATTACTACATAAATAATAAATAGTGATTCCACACCTAATCTTGGAGTAAAATAATCAGTGAAGTATGCGTAAAGCCTAATGAGTGGAAATTGAAATTTGAAATTCCCTTACCGATTTGTTAACTTGCGAAACATACACCCCGTAAAAGAATTATCATACAATGAAGATGTAAATAACCATAAATTAAATTATATTACACAAATAATAGAATCATGGTCAGTACATACACCACACAAAAGTAAATAGTGGCAATATAGCATGAATCTCACGGGAATAAGAAGTGCAATAAAAACACCTTACCTTGTACTTTTACTTAGTATAAGGTAGGTTAAACTTATGTATAATGATGAAATAGTTGTTATTAAATTATACAAGAACCAAATACATAAATATGATATCATATATAATCTTCTAATATTTCTTTGTTAATGATATTTCAGTAGTATCATTGTTTTGGTTGTTAACTGATTCGTTTTCTTATATATGTTTTGTTATGTAAGTCATGTTTATTATGTATAAGTTGTATTTTATTCATATCCAGAATGATATTAAGTTCTTAAACATTATTTTTAATCATAAAATGAAAATTATTCTTGAATGATTATGATGGGGAATGAATCTCACTGTGTTCGTGGAGATGATAAGTCGTATGTACGCACGAGCGACAATATCATTCTTTTGATGGTGAAATCATATATAATTGGATGGAATATCATATATAAAGAATAATTAACATGTTATATTTATTGTTTAAATCTTATATACTCATTATTATACCCATCTAAATAATGAAGTTTTGGAATAACAAACTACACCACGACTTGGAGACGGTAAGTCGTATGTACGCACGTATGGTGACTTTTTCATTTATAGGATGGGTAGAATAACGAATATGGTTGTACCAAATTTATAATAGTATCATAGTATGTAAAAGGTATTGGATTTATTATTTTTTTATGCAGACAATAAAGAAATATGAATTGGAAGAAGAAAATAATTTGAAAGAGGGTGGTGAAATTATTACCTCTTCTTCGAGTGTTTCCTTTTGAGTTGATCAAAAGGGCTCCTTAGGTTGGATTTCTGATCAAATTAAGGACTCTATGTTGATTTAAGGGAAGTTGGAAAAATATTTGTTCAGGTTTTTTCTGAGCCAAATGGATTTGGAGGTGTTATTTTGAGAGAAGGGGAAGTACCCTTTTATAAGAGAGGTGAGGGTCACTTTAGTAAAACCTTGAAATGTTATTTTATTATAAATAATTTTCGGTTTATAATTGATAAAAATTGATTTATTTTGAATATAAGGTGTTTATGGGTCGAAATCCTCTTAACCAATAGGTTTTATACAAGCTTAGGTCACCATATTAACAATATCTTTTAGATTTAACTATTAGTTAAATAGTTTAACTTTTTAGTGTCTTCTGGTATTCATACACTATACGGTTAATAAAATTACTCTAAACTTACAATAGAACATGAAGTGGTTCATTAATGAAATATATAATATTATTTAATCCATTTTCCAAACTTTATTTTTTTAGGAATATTATATCAACCAATAATATAGTATTTGTTTTAAAAACTCATTTATGTCAATTTTGACATTATTTAGTATTTTGTTTTTGTGAATATCATAACAGCATGATTACTTCAAAAAAATTATTTAATCAACCCCAACATGTCATATTAATCTAAAACATTAGTTGAATTTATCAAAAGTCTCAAATTACATTTATTTGGATATTTATAATATCAATTATTTTAATATTTCATTAATAAGGTAATTAATGCATCATCATTGTGTCATTAATATATTTAAATATTTAATGTCTAAAAATTATAAATAAAATACCATTATGTATGAAATATTTTTTTTCTTTCTAATGAATATTTATAGTTGAATTTATCTTATGTATAACCCTATATTAAAAATGGTTTATTTATTAAACTTTGAATTTAACAAATTTAACTCTTCTTTAAATAAAATAATAATAAATTCCCTAATCTAATCCAAGTGGGACAAAAGGATAATATTTTATTTTTAAGGTTTTTTTTGGGTCTAAATATACTTATCCAATAGAATTAGGACATTTTTTTGGGTAATTATAATTTCATTTTTACCTTTAATTACCCGATTTACTTTTAACTGTGGTAAATAAAAGTCAAAAGTTACTATTCAACAAAAGTTATTTTCATATTATTGAACCACATTTTACTTACTTATGTCAATCGTGTCTTTCATATTTTTGAAATTCAACTCACAGAAGCAGTAAAAATAAGTTTTATGCAAATTTGCAAATGCTCATAGAAGGTGGGTAAAAGACGGTAAAAAGTTCAATAAAATTTTATACATCTAATTTTATTATAAAAATTACTCCAATGAATCACATTAAACTAATATAGGTATTATGTATCTATATTTACTTAAATAAATAAAATAAATAATTATTTAAAAAAAAGTCAGTTTTTAAACAATAACGTAGTGCTTTTCACTATTCATCAAAAATTGAAAGTTTCCAGAAAAATAACAAACATTCACCCTAAGATAATTTTTATATTCCAAATTCAAAAATGAAATATATTTTACCAAATTAAAAACATTTAAGTAGCATTAATTAATTTAAAATTAATTCATGTTGTCAAAACCAAAAGGTGGGTTTTTAAGAAGTAAAAACTATCAAAAGATTGAGATGTGTTTATGTCAATTTTAAATGTGAAATTACTTATAATGAACTACATTGTATTAAATAATAAAAATATAATATGATTATACTTCCAAAACATTCAAATTTATAATTTAACATTATAAATTATTTCAATTAAAAAATTTGTTTTCAATTAAAATTTAGCATTTTTACTATTCATCAAAATTTGAATGTTTTCAAAAAAGTACCAAAAATTTATCCAAAATAAATTTTTGCGTCCCGATTCTAAAGAAGAATTTAATTTCATTAAATTGAATATATAAAAGTTTCAAATATTGGTTTTAAAGAAGGGTTCCCATTAAAAGGTGGTAATTTTTTTTTGTTGGAAAATACTTCTTTTATCTGAACAAATGAATTTGTTCTTATATTATGTCTAAGAAACACATAATATGGATTATAAAATTATATGGAGTATATAAAATTCAAAATTCAGTTAATACTATTCATAACTTCTTTTTGAACAGCTATTTTGGTAAGTCGTGGTGTGCTTGAACTCAGTGTTTCATGTAGTGTAAGATATTGAATTACCATAAAGAAAATAATATACTATGAAATATTGGGGTGTTACAAATCTCTTCATAGATCTGGCATCAAAAAAAATTTCAACCAAATTCAATGTTTTGGTCATCAGAAAAGCTCTCTACACCTTCGTTGTTTCGACCATGAACCTTCCTCTGATACCACTTTGTTGTGCAGAAGCGGTTAACCTCTCAAGAATTTCACACAAAAACAGAGAAATAAAATAGAAAGCAAGGACACATGATTTAAATGGTTCGGTTGGATGACCCACATATATAGGGAAGACATCAAATTTTCTTATTCAAACTGGGATACAAATTTTACAAAACTACACATATCTCATATAACATATGAGAACTTCCACACCCACACAATGACACCCGTATATATAGCAGCGTATGTTGAGGTGAAACAAAAGAGTGCTGCAAATTTTTCTTCGGGTGGTCACCAACTACTACATTGAGTCTTCTTTAGCGGCACCGCCTTCTTTATGCCACCACAGGTGGCACCAACTGCTGTAGAAGGTTTCCTCTATAGCTAGTTATCCTTAAAAGTAACCCAACATTTTGGATGGTGGTATTTTATTTTCATTATTCAACATAGATAAAGTACAATATAGTAATAAAAATATATTATTATTATTATTTTTGTTATTGTTATTCATGATTACTATATTGTAAACTAATTTAAATAATGATATCAAAATTATAATTCATCCTTGATATTGTCATCATGTCATCAAGATGAGCCATCCAATTCTAATTTATAGCATAGGTCCCAGATCCACACCACCTAAACCTTCTATTAAAGTTTTGACAAAATGATTTTTTTCACATGGGTGTTTGATTTAAATAAATGAATAGTCTATCTCACAATATTTTTATGTAAATTGCAATGGTGTCCTTTAGTGATTTGGGACCATGATAATGGTGAAAATTACAAGTAATAGACAGAGAGACTCCCACATGACCCACAATCGCAAGTACAACTAAGATGAATCGTATCAAACATTGATTTACCATGAATCAAGGATCTAAATATGTTATTCAAAATGATAAGTCATAACAAATATTTGGTGGATATTTTGGTCTAAAAATCATATGATAATTGATATTATTAATATAGTTTACTAATGACAAGATAATTTTATACCCTATAATAGGAACGTGGATTCCGAGAGGATATTAGTTAAGCATGATATGGTAAGAAGTTCAAAATTAACATATAAACAATGCATGATTGTGAAAGGATGAAATTGGCATGGACTTTATACTCATAAGTAGTGCTATGATAGAACAATGCACAATATAATGTTCATTCTCATTCATATTCTATATTATGAGAAGGTAGAAAATGTCACATATGGTTTCCTGATATATAGGAAATTACCCAACAATTTTCTATACAACCCTGATAAATGATAAAATTACTTATGATATTAGTTTGAAATGTTATTAAGAAACTAGTTAAACCATATAGGATCAACCTAAAATGTTATACTTATTAATTCATCAATGGGATGATGATATTTTTTTCTGTGATGATGAATTATAGTTGATTCTCCTAATAGCTGCCTCTATAGGTAGAATGTAGTGATATGATTATTAGTAAAGTTACCTTAATCTGATGATAGATGGTTGGTATATGATGGTGTGGTTGATAAGGTAATGATGTATATTTCGTAAATAACATGATTATATTTGGTGGTTTTATGAGTGGTTTAACGATTACTTATGTTAATGAATCGATTGGATAAGGGGTTATGTTACATATTGATTATTTTATTTTAATTACACTACTACACATATTCCCTTTAACAGTGTGAAAAATTATTTTTAACAGTTCTCAAAAAGTAATGGTAATTGCAGAAGTGATAAAGGGAGTTCGTTATCCATGCTAAAAAAGAACTGATAAATGACCCTCTTTATTAGTGCTCTAAATAGAATTAATAAAGGCCTAAATGGTTATAATGTGTTGTTAATATAATATTACACCCAAAAAACATGTGTAATTTCAAACAATGCTATATACATTTAATGTGACACTAGGAATAATTTTTTTCCCATGGTATAAGAAAATAGTTCTATATACATTTCAAACAATGTTTTATAGAATTACATTTATAATTATCCAACAAATATTTTAAAAAATTAAGGTTTCATCTTTTGATGCTCGTGATCCCCTCTCAAACATGTCTTCCCGTTGTATTAGTTGGAAAAAAACTCAACTCAACCTAAGAAAAATATTCCACCTATATAAGAAAACAAATATTATGTCAGTAATACTATAAATAAATAAATAAATAAATAAATAAAACATAAATATGAAAAAATAAAATAATAAAATGTAAATATTTAATAAAAAATGAACATTTGGAGTTATACCGATTACACCATGCATTAGATTAAGGTTTGGTTGATTCTTACATGTTAAAAATAACTCATGGATCATTTTCCTAAAATGTCAAAACAATATAAATGCGTTTTCTTGGTTTTCAGTACGTCACTTGTTCTTTTTACTAAAATTAACGTCAATTTTAAATAAAAAGACATAATTGGAGTCATACCAGTCACATCGTGCATCATATTGAGATGCAGTTGACTCCTACACGTCATAAATGACTTATAGATCATTTTCCTAAAGTATCGAAACAATCAGAATGCATTTTATCAGTTTTCAGTATGTCAGTTGTGTTTTTTTACTAAAATTTCATTTCAAACTATAAAAAATCATTTCGAGTCATATAAGCCACATCATGAGTTCGTTTGATGTGAGATAGATTTATACATGTAACAAAGGACTTATGAATCACCTTCCTAAATTATCAAGAAAATTTGAACTGTTTTCTTGGTTTTTATTGAGTGACACATTTTGAACTAAAGTGTCAATTTTAAACTGATAATTGACACTTTTAGTCATACTAATTAAACTGTGCATAATATTGAGGTGGATTTGATTCCTATACATCAAGAATGAATCATATATCATTTTTATAAAGTATCAAAACAATCTGAATGTGCTTGATTGGTTTTCAGTATGTCACTTGTTCTTTTTTACTTAAATTATGATTAATTTTAAATAAAAGACATACTTGGAGTCATACCAGTCACACCATGCATATTATTGAGGTTTGGTTGTATCATACACATCATAAATGACTCATGGATTATTTTACTAAAGTATCAAAATAATCCAAACATGTTTTCTCACTTTTCAATATACTAGTCGTGTTTTTTTACTAAATTTCCATTTCAAACTAGAAACATGCATTTGAGTCATAATAATCATATAGTGCATAGATTTTATGTGAGACTAATTCATAAACATCAAAAATGACTTATGAATCAATTTTATAGACTATTAAGACAATTAGATTGTGTTTTCTTGGTTTTTATTGAGTGACACATTTTGAACTAAAATGTCAATTTTAAACTGATGATGGACACTTTTAGTCATATCGGTCCCACTGTGTGTCATATTGAGGTGGTGTTGATTTCTACACATCAAAAATGACTCGTGGATCATTTTTATAAAGTATAAAAACAATCAGAATGTTTTTTCTCAGTTTTTAGTATGTCACTTGTTCTTTTTACTTAAATTAATTTCAATTTTAAATAAAAAGAAACACTTGGGGTCATACTGGTCACACTATGCATCATATTGAGGTGTGGTTGACTCTTAAACCTCACAAATTACTCATGAATCATTTTTCTAAAGTATCAAAACAATAAAAATTCTTTTTCTTAGTTTTCAGTATACCAGTTGTGTTTTTTACTAAAAAGACATTTCAAACAAGAAACACACATTTTGAGTTGTATCGATCGCATCGTGCATCGGTTTGACATGAGACTTCTTCATAAATGGCTATGAATAGATGTCCTAAATTATTAATACAACCGGATAACATTTTCTTGGTTTTCATTGAGTGACACACTTTTAACAAAAATATCAATTTTAAACTAATAACAGACACTTTTAGTCATACTGGTCAAAATCGTGCATCAGATTGAGGTGGGGTTGATTATTAAATGTCAAAAATGACTCGTGGATCTTTTTTCTAAAGTATAAAAATAATATGAATGTGTTTCCTTGGTTTTAAGTATGTCACTTGTTCTTTTTAGTAAACTTAATGTTAGTTTTAAATAAAAATATACACTTTGATTTATACCAGCCACATTGTGTATCATATTGAGGTAAATATGATTTCTACACATCAAAAATTACTTATATATCATTTTACTAAAGTATAAAAACAAACTGAATGTGTTTTATCAGTTTTGAGTATGTTAGTTGTCTTTTTTACTAAAATTAATGTCAATTTTAAATAAAAACAAGAACCTAGATTATTTTCATGCATTATATAATAGATAATATTATGAGGTAAGAAATAGTATATAAAAAAAAATTACCTTCTCATTGAATTATGAGTTGTAGCCTCAAAGTTCTAACTCTCACAAGCAAGAGCATCTTCGAACAGACCACCTCGTCTCGAACAAAGGAATCCAACTATAAAATAAAACAATTATTATTTGAGTAATATTAAAAAGAAGTAAATTAAATATAAATATGAAACAATCCAATACTTCAATGGAAGTCACGTCTTTATGCTATTTTTTTCATTCTTCTATCAAGTATGATTCCCATTTGTTTCTAAGAAAATCTATATCATCTTCTGAATATGAGTCTTTTCAAAAGTCATAGTAGTACTAGAAAAATATAAATACCCAAAGGATTAATAAATATTTAAAATAAAATAGTAATTATCTTCATAAATACCTCTTTGGGGGTGTTAGTTTGTTAATGAAATATGATCTATCTTATAAATTTACAAACATAATAACCACAATCATTTCCATTTTTTGGACACTACAGAAACATTGAGGAGAATAAGTAATTTGTTTTGATATGTGTTTTCATATTTAAATATTATTATATATACCCTGATACTTGTCCATTCTTAGAACTTTTCATGGTACTTGTGCTTAGACCCTGGCCTCATTCCTTGTTTTTCACGATATTGACGCACCACCCTATCAAAAAAGAATCCTCATTAAAACATAATCTAAATTATATAAATTGATGTTTAGTTCTAAGATGTTTGATGTATTGTATTAAAAATTTAGAAACATCATCATGTGTGGTTGGATTATTGTATATTCACGCATTGAATCCAAAAAATTAATATTTAAAGTATCCAAATTGACTATAATGATCATCCAATGTTGCCTAAGAACACAAAAATGAATAAGTAATGAAAGAAATGGAAATATATTTTATATGATTAAATTTTTGTGTTTTACCCCTACATCATTGGTATTAAGAATAGTCTATCATCTGTAGGTTTGATTTCAAATAATTTGACCCTGCCTGCCACTATTTTATCCTTTTTATTGGATTTTATTTTTGGTTATTTTGTACAGGATATGTGAGGACTAACAAGTCCAATTTTTTTCATGGGAAAATCCATTTATTTATTTTTGATATATAATCCTACCAAAAAATATAAAACATATTTTGTCTTAATTAACATAGTGTACCAGATTTTGAAAAATTAAATCATGAAAACAAACCTCAAGTTCACATTTACAAATGATGCGCCTACCCAATCATAGTCTAGGATTTCACTTACATTCTCAAAATCAATGAAGTCTTGAAATTAATCTCTCTATATATTTTCTTTAAAATCAACTACGTGACTATAACAATTTTTAACTTTGTATCCACATGAACATTCAAAGATAGTAAATACTGATATAGAATGGGTGGGGTAAAGGTGATTTGGGTGGATCTTTTCAATATGTTAGTCGATCATTTATATGTTTTTGATGCAATATTTCATTTCACCCCTTCCCTTTTTCCTTCTATAATAAAATTCATTGGTTCATACGTTTTTTCATTAATTTTCAAAGGTTTATCTTGAAAAATAAATTAAAAATGAATACCTCTTTATCAACATGTTTTTTACAATATGTTACAGCCATGTGATGAATGTTCCAATAGCTTGTTAGACCTTATAAATATCTTCCAAATAAATTGGAATAGGTAGATCGGCAATCAACTCATGGGATATGCTAACTAGTAGAAAAATGGTCTTTAACGTCGGTTTTTATTTATTTTTGACATCGGTTTTTAACCGATGTTGAAGTAGCTGATGTAAAAAATATAACTTTTTACGTCGGTTTTTGTAAACCGACTCCAAAAATGAATTACATTTGTTTTTTAGCTTCGATTTTTAAAAAACTGATGCCAAAAAAACTCATTTGTATCATTTTTGACATCGGTTTTATTAAAAAATGATGCCAAAAGGTAATAAAAATTTGGCATCGGTTCTTCAAAAAAGCTGATTCCATAAATGAAAAAAATATTTTTGGAATCAGTTTTTAAAAAAAATGACGTCAAAAAAGTAATTTTTTTTCTTCTAAGTTTTAGATAATTTCCTAAGCTTTGATTCGACTAGTTGTGGAGCTAAAACAGAGTTATGGATCAAAAGTTATGGTTGTCGGAAGTTGAATCTTTCAATGTTTTGATTAACGCAACTCATTTAAAAAAACATGATAAACATGAATAAAAATCATATACACCAAATGAAATAAAATAAACATAAAACTTTAAACAAATTTCAATGGTTTTAGGAGCATCCATAAAAATTATATGTTGTTTATAATCATATTACTTTTATTTAGAAATAAGAATTAATCATCATTATAAGAAATCTAATAGAGTTGTTTAGAAATGAAGGATAATAATAATAAAGAAAACAAATGAATAGAATATGTACCATGTTCAAATTTATGATTGAAGCAGCATTGAAAACTTGATTGAATCGAAGAGGTTGAAAATGATGAATGAATGAGAAAAGGGATATATATAGTAAACAAAAATATTTTCAATTTCATTGTATGAAAATATATCCGAGATTTTAAAAAGTTAAACGTGCGTTGTAAAAAAACTGAAATTATGATCCTATGTTACTCTTTGGCGTCAGTTTTTTAGAAAACCGACCCAAAAAATGCCAATCGATGTCCTTTTTGGCGTCATTTTTTAAATAAACCGATGCTAAAATGTTAAAAAAATATTTTTTGCATCGGTTTTTTTACAAACCAATGCTAAAAATTTTAAAAGAAAAAACTTTTCGAAATGGTTTTTTTAAAACCGACACCAAAAACAAAAAAAAATTGTTTTAGCATTGGTTTTTAAAAAAAACAACGCGAAAAACTAAAAAAACTTTTGGCGTTAGTTTTTATGAAAACCGATGCCAAAACATTTAAAAAAATTACATTATTTTATATAATTCTTTAACCTTTAATTTGACTGGTCATGGAGCTAAAATGAAGTTACAGATTAAAATTTATGGCCTTGAAAGTTGGACTTCTTTAATACATATCTTAGAGAAGATCAAATTCTGGCATCCATAACTTTCAATCCCTTACTGTATTTTTTCTCCATGACCAGTCAAATCGAAGCTTAGATAATTATCTATAACATTATTTTTTTTACATTTTTTGGTGTCGATTTTCATAAAAAATGACACCAATTTTTTTCCACATAATTTTTTTTAAACTGACGCCAAAACAATTTTTTTTTGTTTTTGGCGTCGGTTTTTAAAAAAAACCGATGCGAACAGTTTTTTTCTTTTTAAAATTACAGCATCAGTTTGTAAAAAACCTGACGTGAAAAATATTTTTTTTAACATTTTATCATTGGTTTATTTAAAAACTGACACCAAAAATGTTTGCGAAGAATTTTTGGCATCGTTTTTTCATAAAAACCGATGCCAATTTTTTTAGTTTTTCACATCGGCTTTTTTTAACCGACACCAAAACAAATTTTTGTTTTTTGTTTTTGGTGTCTATTTTTTAAAAAATCAACGCCAAAAACTCTCCACAAACATTGTTTAAATTTGTTTATAAGAAACTGACGTTAAATTGAGGACGTTGAAAATCATTTTTCAACTAGTGGCTAATCGACACTCTCACATGACTAGTTGGAAGTGGTTTGTTATGTAGCATATTGTTTCAGATATTGAGCATCATATCACTCTTTATAAGTCAATGGGTGGGTGTTGATAGATATAAATCATCGTCATTATCACCCTATAGAATATCATTATAGGATAGGTATGAGTGTCTATATGATTCACATTTCATGAAAAAAATAATTAGAACATCGATTACCTCGGCTATGATAGTTTTTTGAGGAGAATGGCTTGCCTCAAGTATGGTGGGGTGTGGGGTGAGATCTTCATGTGATGGTTGTTCTTGAGTTATTTTATCTCTTTTCTTCCCCCCATAAAAGTTGTTATCAACTCTCTCTACTATTAGAATTTTTCTTCAAGAGTATATATTCTTTTTCTCATTTGTTTTGTTTCCTCACTTTGATCCTCCTCTTGTTTTTTTCTCAAAATATGTTCGGGGTGTCACCCCAAAACCTGAACCTATGACACGACCATACTATTTTGGTCACTTCAAGGCCACTAATAGTAGTTTTTCATCTGATAAAGTTGTTGTCGGTTCCTATGACTATGTTAGATAAAAATTTAAGAAAATAAGTAATCATTGTTATGTAATAGATATTTAAAGAAAAACAAATGTGTATTATGTCATACTTACACATGTTTCCCACAATTTTTGTGCATTTTCATCTATTAGCATATTATCTTTATTTACACATGCCTTCGATAGAACATGGCATGTGATGAAAGTGGCTTTGGATTTGGATTCATCAATTTGAATATAAACAGAGGAACATAATTATGTTGTTGTTTCATGTCACATAAAAGTATTATGATAGATTTAATATATATAAATTTTTTTTTCAAGTGAAACATACCTTACCCTTGATTTACAGTAAGGGTATAATGGCTTTACTACACATTCCTTATTCCCAGCACTCAGTTTCTATTTCATAAATAAAAAATTATTAATCAAAGTGATGAATCCACACATCATCAAACAACGTATTACTAGCCAAAATTTACTTGAAAATAAATATATACATGATGTCCTGTAAATTCATCTCAAGCTTATTTGGATATCAATCATGCATAGATAAGCTTTGGTTGCAGGTTTATTTTCCATTCAATATCTTTAAGATAATGTCTCATTAGAATTGCGTAAAATTCTCTATGAATCCTTACAATAACAATTAATACATATTTATTGTGGGTTTGTATACTATAAATGCACTCTATAAGTGATGATAAATATTAAGTCAATGTCTCATTATTTTATTTTTTTAGTAAAATAAAGAAATGATATCATAATGTTACAATAATCACTTCCCACATCAATTTATTGATCTTGAATTTAACATGGTGCCATGAATCTACATCAATTGGAACATGTTGTCGAGTGATGATTCCAATGTAACTACAGAACATGTTCTTATTGGGGTTAAAATTTTGGCCCCATGCATTCCACCTAACATCATATTTGATGCCTTTTATTTTCACCTTAATTATTTTTGTTAACAACAACAAACTACGATGCTCCTTTTTTTGTGTCATCGTTCCTTCGTTTCCAACCATTTCCTTGGATTAAAAATCTTCAATATGTTCCTCTAGAGCGGTAGCATTAGCATGTGTAGATGGTCATTGTACCTATACACTAGGAGCAACAACATGTTGAGAAACTAGTTGTTCCATAGGATTGGGAGCACCAGCACATGCATAAGGTCATTGTTCCTCTACACCACGAGCAGTAGTAGGTTCAGAGAACCATTATTCCTTAGGATTGGGACCACCAGTACATATGGATGTCATTATCTACATAAGTGGTTTAACATTTAATTTAGAGTACATAAATACAACAACGAATGGATAATAACATGAGGTAACACATTGTATATTACAAAAAAAATAACCATCTTATTGAACTCCTTTTTAAGGCTGAAGGTATTTAACCCCTATTAACTATCCAAATCCCTTTATTGTGGTCTACAATTACATATAAAATGTCGTCTATATTGGGATCATTGTAGAATGATTATGATGTCCCAATGAAAGGGTCATCCTTAGTTGACTTTACATCTAACGCTTTAGTCGTTTTTGTCGATAAAAGAACAATTGAGCACTATTAGTTTACGAGATCTAGAAGATAATATACATGTACTACCTATGATTCCATTATAAAAGGTTCTTCTTTGTACCCTTCCTTACTGAAATCAACTTTCATAAATCCCAATTCATCTATTTTAATAGCACTCCTATTATCAACCCACTTGTATTGAAAAATTGGCACTTGGATTGTTGTATAATCCAACTCCTAAATTTTTTTGATGTTGCTGAAGTATGGCATCTTCATAAAAATTATATTTATATCCTTAGTACCAAAAATATACATCACTTCAGCCAAAAGTGTAACTCCACTATTTTTCAGGGTACTTTCTTCATCTGGTTCATTTTTATAGAATGTATAACCCTTAATTACATAAATTTTTTACAGATAATACATACACACTTATTCCTCTGGCTATCCATCAAATTTGTTCTAAAATTGAATCTTTATTTTCATTTGACTCTTTAAAAATATAGTCACAAAATCATGTTATAAACTGTTGATTTTGTGTATTTGATATCCATATTTCATCTCTTGATGGATTCAAATTCCGAATAATTTATTTTTGGGTTTCAACATATGGGGAAACCTCCAAACTATTACAAAAAACATAAACGTGGGACTAATCTTGATCTGTAATATTGATTGTGACAACATCTTTCAAGAAATTCCTTCACCCGTAAGCTGCCCGGTGTGATGCGATTTCAGTAGACCAAGGTTTTCCACACCAGACATGTATTCGATACAAAATTCAATGGCTTCCTCAATAATATATTGCTCGATAATACAACCATATGGCCAACTTCTATTTGTGATATACCCATTAAAAATCTTCATATACCATTCAATGGGGTACATCCATTTATAGTGTATAGGACCACATGGTCGTATCTCTCTCACTAATTGAACAATCAAATTAACCATCATATCAAAGAATGTTGGTAGGTAGAACATTTCAAATTCATATAATATGATGGATATTTCTATTTCCATAGTCAAAAACTTCACCAAGTCTATAACTTTGCCGCATAGAGCTTTGAACAAGAAAAAAATCTTGGTTAATGTCTGAAAGACATTCATGGGAAAAATTCAACATAATGCTATAGGAATTAGATATCATATAAAACATGAGATTCATGTGATTTCAGACACACTAACATTAAATCATTCATTGACACGATGTTCTTGATATTTCATGAATACCCATATGAAACCTTTACATCATTCAAGAAGTTGAAAAACTGATATCTCTCTAACCTGGAAAGAGTATAAGAAGCTGGAAGAAGAAAATTTCATTTTCCACCCTTCACTGGTGCCATATCTTCTCATATTCCCATATCAACCATGTCCAACTTAGCCTTAATTCAATCCTTTGTTTTTTCAGATGCATTTTTCAAAGTTCTGATGACATTATCACGTAATTTTTTTTCAACATGCATAACATAAAGAAAATGTATGACGCATAGATAATTCCAGTATGGTAATTTAAAAAAAATGATCTCATTTTCCAACCAGTATTATAAGGTTTTTTTAAAATGGTTTACCAAAATTAGTTTTCACATCTTTTACTTTCTCACATAGTTCATCATCTATTAGTGTAGATGGTGTTGTAAGTTCTTCTGAAATTCTATAGAATGATGTCATCCAAGATTAGTATTTGTTTCCTCAGGGTAGAAATATGTGATGTCCTAGAAACATGGTTTTCAAGAAATTTTTTAACCTAATTGACTATGTACCTTGTTCACAAATGGGGCACCCTTGAGTTCCTTTAATGTTATATCCTAAAAAAAATTCATAAGTAGGAAATTCATTTATGGTCCCATACAACATGGATCTCAACATGAAATCTTCAATTTTGTAAGCATCGTACAACATAACACCTGAATCCCACAATAATTTAAAATCCTTGATCAATGGATCCAAATAAATATCAATATCATTCCTGGTTGTTTTGGTTCTGATATAAGCATATATAACATGATGTATTTTCATTTCATGCATAACCATGATGGTACGTTATAATTTACCAATATAACTAGCCATGTACTGTGAGTGGTGCTATGAAAACCAAAGGATTCACTCCATCTATATATAATGTAAGACAAAGGTTTCTTGGATTTTTTCTAAATTCAGGATAATCATGATTAATTTTCTTCCATTGGGAAGAATCTATCAGGTGACATAGTTTCCTATATTTAATTCTTGTATCTTCATGCCACGTCAATTTCCCTTAAGTCTCATCACTTCTATATAGGCATCTAAGCCTTGGAATTATTGTAAAGTACCATAAAACTTTGATAGGACTAGATTCGTCTTTCTTTTATCTATAAGAACCAAACTTTGGACATTTTGTAAGTGAGTTTAGCCTTTGAAAAATAGTATACAGTCATTTAGGCATGTATGTATTCTCTTTCAGAGATCATACCCATCGATCATTGAATTCGTTTTGCGTCATATGTTCATATTGGGAGATTGTTATATTTTGGGAGCATGTCATTCAAGAGAACAAGTAGTTCCATAAAACGGGCATCACTCCATCCATTTCTTACTTTCAAATTTTACAACTTCAATACGACTGAAAATGTTGTATATTTAGTGCAACTAGCATACAATGGCGTCTTTTCACAACTCTTTAACTTCTCAATGAATTTTGGGAAATCATGAAGTTCATATTAAATTGTCATTTTCATTTCCTCAATATGATCTTCATCATAATTCACATCTATAATCACATCATTGAAATAGTTTTCTTCATTTTCTACACTTGTAATCACATTAGATGATCTATAAAATGTAGTGATATCCTAGCCACTAGCTACATTCTCTTTCCCCCCATTTTTATTCCAATATATATAACTTCGATCTATTTTGTGATAGATCAAGTGTTTTTTAAACTCCATTGGACTAATTAGTCTTGAATAACAATAGCGTAAATACAAACAAAGGATTTGAGAAGGGTCATATACATGATCTTTTGCAAATTTGATGAACTCTTTCACTCCATCTTCATACTATTTTGTCGTAAAATTGACATCCATCCATTATTTATTTATATCCATCCTATTTGATTCATTAATTTAATATTTAACTAAATAAATACACAAAATGGGACTTTCAAAAAAGGTAAAATCAATATTTGAATGATATTCATAATTGCATTTTTTACTAAGACTCATATCCTTAGAAACTAACATAAAACCAGAAAGAAGATGTAATTATAGAGGACTCCCCAAATTAAAACCATGCAGGTGATGTTGGATGAAAATTATTTTTAGTACTTTCAATGGGGTTAAACATTAATTCACCTTTTGTATGAGTGAGGTCATGACAGATATAATATGGGTTAGATAAAGTAAGTGACATACCCTTTCCGTGATGTTATTACCAATCTACATGAATTCCCTATATAATGTAATGGTTTTCCTAATTCTCTAAAAATCAAAACTTAAAATATTATGGAAAAACTAATTTTCAGATGTCATTTGAAAACTATTTATAAAATCACATTTGAAATCCCATTAAAAAACAACCATTTACACAAATTCCTCGTTAAAATAACACACCCTTTTTAAAATAAACCAATAAATTCCAAGCACTCTTTCAGAAAACCAAAATTCATTTTTTTAAAGCATTCAAGGAAACTTCATGACCCACTAGTCTTAATCATTTAAAATGAGAAAAAACCCTATATATTTTATGAATTTTCATTGAAAACGTCACACACCACTTATTATAATAAAACCAGCATTAAATATTCTTTCAAAACATTCATATCTCTTTATGAATGTCAATCGGGTGAGTTGACAAACACTTGACATGCAACCTAAATCCATACCAATTGTTTAAATTATTTTAATGCTATTTAAAACCAAAAAAGGGTTTGTTGGACACATATGATTTTTTAAGAAACATTTTAAAACACTTGAATCATTTTAAAAGAGCCACTTGGGCATTTTTACAAATACATAAATACCAATAAATGTACTTCATAAAAGATATATGAATAAAAAATAACCAACATTTTATAAAATATAAAGATATAAAAGGTTTACATATGATCTAAAATATAAAGGTAAACAAAAACTAAATTTATTTTCAAGAGAGTCACTTTATAATAAATATCTTAAAATGACACAAAATGAATATTGTCTCTTTATTTCCTATGTATACCTCTAAATCCCATTATCATTATATCTTTAACAAGTGACAATGGAATAACACTATAAAAGAGTGACCCTTTCCTTTTACTCGTATCATAGACAACTAAGTCTATATATGCACCAATGTGTATATGTATGGTGTGAGCAAAGAGCTTTCTAGGATATCATCAAAGATTATAAAACTATAATAAATATACTTATTATATTTATAATTATATAAAATGAATATATAATAAAAATATTTATTATATATAATTATAAATATTTATTTATATTTATAATTTTATAAATATATATAATTAATATATTATTTATATATATTTATAAGATTATAAATATAATAAATATAAAATAAATATATATTTATATAAATATATAATTTAAAAATTATAATCAATATATTTATTTATTTATAGTTATAATTATAAATATATATATATATATATATTTAATTAATCATAAAATTATAATAATTGTATTAATTATACATATAATTTTATAAATATATATAATTGATATATTTATTATAATTATAATTATAAATTTTTTTATTTATTTATAATTTTTTTTATATATTTATAAATCTATTTTTTTAATTATGTATATTTTCAACATTATAATTATAATAAATATATTTATTATAATTTTATAACTATTGAATTATATATATATATTTTTATTTATTTAGAATTATATGTATAAATATTTATTTATTTATAATTAAAATTTTATAATAAAATTATATTTATTTATAGTTATAATTATATATATATATAAATAATAATAAAATATAACAAATATATTTTTTATATTTATAATTTTACTAATATATATAATTAATATATTTATTATAATTCTATAATTATTTAAATATATATGTATTTATTTATAATTATAATTATAAATATTTGTATTTATTTATAAATATTTGTATATATTTATAAATATATTTATTTAATTATATATATTTATAACATTATATTAATAATAAATATATTTTTTATAATTTTATAACTATTTAAATATATATATATTTATAGTTATAGTTATAGTTATAGTTATAGTTATAATTATAAATAAATATATTTAAAAAGTATTTATATATAATTTAAAATTTAAAGTTATAAATATAACAAATATATTTTTTGTTTAAATATATTTATTGTAATTTTATAAGTATTTATGAGAATAGATTTATGGGTATAACATGAATGGATCATATACCTAGTAAAGTATATAGATAATAAAAAATAAGTCATAACATATGGACAACAAGAGTAATAATAATAATGGTGTAATGTATAGATGAACATAAATTCATGATGAATATATAACATATGAACGCCAATTATTCTCTTGCATCAATATATTTATTGACCAAATTTATTGGAAACATATATTTATTTAAATAAAAATATAAAATTATAATTATAATTATAATTATATATATTTAAAAGGTATTTATATATAAGTATAAATATATAATTATAAATCTATAAATAAAAATTTATAATTATAAATATAATAAATATATTTATTATTTAATAATATTTATTATAATCATATAATTATTTAAATATATATTTATAATCTTATATTTTTTAAAACATTATATAAATGTTTGAATTATTAAAAAATATATATTAATTAAAAACTTGTGTTTTTTATTTAATGTGTATAGGTAAACATTATTTTTTTAAGATAAATATAATAATTTTATATAAATTAATAAAAAAAAATTATTAAAACTTTTATCAGCAGTATTAGCTACTACTGATAAAGGCCCCCTTTTTATCAGCTCTTTTTTTTATAGCACTGATAAAAGGTGGTGCTGCCCTTGAGCTGATCTATGGCAGTGTTATCGTTTCATGCTACAGGTGTACAAATCTCTATGCAACAACCATTTTAGGGAGGTTTTCTTGGATGCAACCCAACACACACTAAGCAAGTTGGCAAGTATGATATCCAAGTAGTAGATATAGTTCCCTCCCAACCCATAGATGTGGGAATGTTGTTGGTGTGGTCATGAGTATGATGAAACAGGGTTGATATATTTCATGGTGTGAGGTGAGGGGACTTTTCGTGACTGGGTTTGTGTGATTTGGTTTGTAGAGGCCCTTCTATATTTTGGTGGCTTATATTACACTATATATACATTGTTATTTTTTGAGTGATGTCTGTGGTGAGGAGTGAATGGAATACTCTAAAGAATAAGACTTATTGATTACTCTTAAAAAGAAAGTGACTCATGAAAGGGTATCTAATGATACACGAGGATAAGATAATTCATTAGTTGATCCTGAAACTAGTTTACCCTTGGGATACTTTGGTAAGTGATAATATGACCCTGTATTATGATTTTACTTCTTTGATAATTACGTATCATGACATTGAATTAATTTTTTTCCCTTCATGGATAGCCTACTGAGCATAGTGTTTTTATCAGTACTACTTTTATATACATGATTTTTGGGTTTGTTAGAGGAGTTTTCAGGTGGTGTTAGATTGATAACCAGATTTGATAGTAGGGGACTAGTGTTTTAGGGATAATTTTGTATACCACATAGGCAAATTGGTCATTTGAGTTCTATATCGGGATTTCGTGGTTCTTGTTCATGGTTGTAGTTGTTTTAAATTTCAATTATATTGCATAAATTTTGTGAATTATGTAATTTTATAATGTTAGTTCACTTTGGATTCATCGATCTTTTTGGTTTAGTGGTCTGCATTGATCTTACAATCTTATGCTATATTCTTCAAAGGGTAATGCCTCCAATCTTGTGGGTTTGAACCTTAGACGCTAGTTATTGGATGTGCACTAAAATGTACATGCATGAGATGCTTGAACACATGTATACGATGCATGAAGTATATATATATATATATGTGTGTGTGTGTGTGTGTGTGTGATATTGTATATGTATAGTGTACATTTAATACATGCATATGAAGCATGTATATTTTCATGCATACGATGCATGTATTGATATATATATATATATAAATATATATATTATTAAAAATGTATGAGATGAATATACAAAATTTCTCATGAAATGGAACAATTTTCTCTCTCACGAACATAGTTAGCTCTCTCGCAAATTATTTCATCAGTTTCAAATAAAAGGTTGGTTTATAAAGGATTTTCATTTATTCATTGAAACGAGTCAAATGAATTACAGTCAACAAAAGTGACACATAATATACATTACAAAGGAGGAGCAATGGGATTTACCTATATAAAGATAAGAGTTATCTTTTTTTGGGGTGTGTGTGTTGATTGTGTTCAGGTTGTGATGAGATCATTGGTTTCATGCATTGGTTTTTTAGAAAAAATCTCTTCTTCTTAGTCTTTCTTATCTCTCCTCAGAAGGCGCAAGCACCACTACAGAAGTTTGGGTATCCTTAAGATATGATTGTGGGTTGTTCATTCGATGTATTAACTCAGTGGTAGGGTTCCTTTATTAACTTTTCCTTATGATCTTTAAATTTTCTCTTGAGATCATGGTAGATATCTGTCGAAACTTGTATTTTTCAGGTACTTTGCTTAGCTCTGTTCTTGGATTATTTTTTCATGTTAATTAATGAAGATATATATTCTTGTGCTTGATTTTTTTCCACTTCCAATAATCATTAGATGATTAAACAAAACCCATCAGTAGTATATGATTTTTTTCTTCAATATTAAAACATGTTTCATCAACTTTTTGTGAAGAGCAGCGAGATAATGTATGCCATAAAATAGTAGCGGTGTTCCAATTTTCATGAAATTCATTCTGAATTACCTTTACATATCTTATGCTAGTAAAAAATAGTTTTTCTAAGTTTTTTTTTGGTTTTTAACATTAGTTATATAGTGATGTTATTGAAAGAAATATTATAATTATGTTTTCCACATTGATTATTGTTAACTGATGTGAAAAATTGTATTTCACATAGGTTTTTAAAAGATCATCGTAGAAATCATTCAAAATATCTAGAATGGTAGAATTTTTTCACATAGGTTATTGTATAACCAACATGAAAAATAATTTATAAAACAAAATAAAATCAATTAAAATAACCTAGTAGTACAACAACAATAAAAATCAAAAAATAATATCACAAATAGAACTAGAAAAAAATAACAAAAATTTAAATCATTTCAAATTTACAATTTGAAATTTAAAATTTAAAATATATACTATAAATAAACTAAAACTCAATCAAACCTATGAAATAATCCATTCATGATCCTTATAAGTGATTTAACTTGTTTTCATATTAATGGAGAGGGTCATCAGAAAGATAAAAATTAAGATGAAATCATTTAACATGTATTATTAATATTTTTTAAACAAGTTTAGGTTCTATCCCTATATTCTTAAAAAAATAAAGGAAAACCACTTTTAAAAAAGATAAATAGGGAACCCAATACATGGATTATAGGATCAAAGCCATATAGTCCTACGAATACATGGCCCGAAGGCCCAAAATGTAATATCCTTAATTTTTAAATGATAATTAAACCCTCTTTTATTTGTAATTATAAGTGTTTTTGTGTGGAAATGATTTATTCAATAAAAAAAACTTATAAATGGTTTTTTTTTAAATTGGATTCATGTAATGGTAGAAGTCTTATTAACACTTTGGAATATTCTTTGGAATATTTTCAGAGTTAGGTGCATAGTCAACATGGGATTTCATGGCTTATAGAGGCTTGATGCTGATAGAATAAAAATATTATATATATTATATCTCACATGCATTATTTTTTCAAAATAATGAAATATCTCTTGAACGGTGTTTTTGATGGAAAACCTTAGACTTCCATTAGGTCCAAAATTCATATTTACCCTTGGCATGGCATAAATTTTTTTCACTTCAGATATTTGGATAAATCGTACATGAGGGTAATTTATTTTTCCTTTTTTTATTATATTATAATTTTTATTTATTAATTTCGTTTTTTTATTTTTTAAATATTCTTATGAATGATTTATCCCTCCCTTTTCATGTCATCCCTGATCCAAAAACCTTGAAATCAACTCATTTTGACCCGATTAATTTAGAAATGTATTATTGTGCTAAAATTGAAGACTCTGACTTAAATTTTCAGTTGAATTGATGCATTAAATTGGTGTTTTAGAAAGTACCAAATGAATATGTGTTTTGGGTTTTGAAATATCCGAATAATTTGGCTCTTACTTATTGGTTCATCCTATCAAATCTGAGAAACCATGGATCCCCTTATGTGTGGTCAGGTGCGCCTCTGTCAATCCCCTTCTTCTAGAACCAGGTGATGCAGAGTTGTCCTTCCCTCCTCGGTGCATTACACAGGAGGTTGAAGAAAGGTTTGTTTTTTAATTATTTAATTTATTCTTATTTTATTTCCATCTTAAATTCTGTAAAAAGAAAATGGTTGAATAATTAATCAATAAAAAACTAGGTTTATCTAGGGATAATTCCATAAATTATCAAGGATAATTTATAAAAATTATAAAAGGATAATTTAATAAAAAATATCAAAATATAATTATTATGATTTAATCAGATGATAATTATCAATAATTAAAAATTGATAACTATAATGAATTATCAAAGGATAATTGTGTGACATTATCAAAATACAATAATGAAAAATTATTGAAATTTGATTATAAAGAATTATTATAAGATAATTTATAAAAATTATCAAAAGATAATTACATGAAATTATCCAAGATGATAAAAAATAGTTATCAAACCACAAATTCAATGAGTTATAAAAGTATAATTTATGAAAAAATATCAAAGGATAATTATAAAAATTGTTAAAGGATAATTATGGTTTAATCAATGAATAATTATAAAGGACTACCACATATGTTCTCGAATTAGTTTAGAGAAATTTATAATAACAAATGTGGGTTTATAATTATTCTAGAGGAGAAGGCATCTAGTGCATGAATAGGCCTAAAATAAAAATTTGGAAATTATCCATGAGAGAGAAAGTATCATCACATGTGATATTTTATTTATGTTGAAATAAAATAGATGGTTTTGATTCTAGGATCCAATTATGAACATCAAGCATTGATGTGTCAAAAACTATGTTAATAAGTCCTAGAATGAGGTGTTGTGGACTGTTGAGGTTTCCACTCCACATTTCGAACCACATAGGGTGGTTTATCCATTCCATTACCATCGATGAATTTGAGGTAGGATGTTATTTACCTCTTGGGTATTTTGTTACACATTTTTCAATATTATAAATTATGTGTTGGAATAACTGATAATCATTTTTGACTCTGATCTCATGTGAGTATGTGTGTGTATCCCATTAGATCTACAATGATATTTGATTACTCTAGTGTTACACATGTTTACTTGTGATGATGAATTGTATTTTATTCTCCTTATAGGTCCCTCTATAGGTATAATTCTGTGATATGATTATTAGTAAAGGTACTTTAACCTCATGATATATGTGAGTTGGAAGATGATGGTGCGGTTGATAAGGTAATGAGGTTGATGGCATAAATAACACGATTTTGTATGGTTGTTTTTTGTCTATTTTAGTTATGAATTATATTAGTGAATCAATTGGATATATAGTTCAATGAGATATTTATTATTGCATTTTTATTATCATCTCATGCTACATGAGTACAAATCTCTAAGAAATAACCACTTTAGGGAGGTTTTCTTGGATGCAAACCAATACACACTAAGAAGGTTGGCTAGTATGATAACCAAGTAGTAGACATAGTTCCCTCCATACCAATGGATATGGGAATTTTTTTGGTTTTTTTCATGATTAGGATGACATAGGGTTGATTTATTTTATGATTTTAGGTTTAAGAACCCATGTTTTTCCGGATTGCAGTTTTGAGCAGAAATTTGAATGTTTGCTGTTAGATGCTCATGAGGGGTAAAATAGTCATTTTTTTCTTACCATATGATCTCGTATAATTTTTCTGATAGCTCCGTTGGTCTCGGAATAGAGATTTTACCCTAGGACAGTAGTTTGGAGGAAATATGAGCTGTTCGAATTTTAGTAGAATATTTAATATTTAATATTATTAAATTAAATATTAAGTTATTCATGTAGGTTATTTTGGAAATAACTTTTAAACAGAGTTTTGGATTGGGATTATGTCTACGTCGTTGAGTCTGGTATGGGTATTTTAGCCTTGGGAAGTCATAAACTCATGTCGGGCTGAGACGGGCCCCCTATTCTTCATTTTGTTTTCTTCTTTCCTTTACTTTTCTTCTCTCTTCCTTCCTCATCCTTCCTGCACATGCTCCATATGTGCTCCTACTTGTCTGTGTATTTTAGTGGGGGGGGGGTTAGTATTATAAAGAGAGATAGTTGGGAGGCAAGAGGGGTACCCATTCGAAGCTCTAGACGCGCTGAGTCGGCGTGCGGCAACCGGGAGCCGTGAAATCAACTGAAGCCTCGGCAGTTTCTGCCCGAAGGTATGTCCATTTATTTTTTCCCCATATATATCCTCTAAACATGTTATTTTAAGTCTTTAAAGACTTATATTTATTTTTTGTAATCCCATGGAGCTCGATCTGTTGTTTCGGGGGCGAAAAAGGGCATTTCGTGTGTTTTCATGGATTTCCCGTTGGAAAACCCAAAAGACACGATGTGTATTCCAGGGGTACACACTGTGTGTTCTTCCCATTTGGGGAAGACAAATTTTTCATAAGTACATTCCATGTACTTCAAGTACACACCGTGTAGTTGGTGGCCGTGTGAAATAGAACACAGAATAGTGGTTTTTAAGGAGTACACGTCGTGTACTTTGAGTACACGTCGTGTAGTGGTACTTGGGCATGTGTTTTAGTGAAAACACACACAGGGTGAATTTTTTTGAATATTAAACGCCATGTATAGTAATGTACACACTGTGTACTATTACACAAGAAGGCCCAATGTGTTCTGGCCATGTGCTCTGGCCATGTACTACTTCAGTTTAGTAATTTTGGGATATCTTGGGCTCTAGAAGTCAGAATTGGGCGTGTGAGTAGTCTATTCTGAGAGTTTTTTTATATATATCACAATGGTTGAGTCCTTTTGAAATTTAGAGGTCATATAAATGGGTTTTTTGGGTATTCCATCTAAATGGACAGGTTCTTCCTCTAGTTATCAAGTTCGGTTAACACTTGAGGGTGAGACTTGGCGTGGGTGATAGGTTGGGTGTTCGGACCAACTTAGTCGAGACCTTTAATATCATATGATCTGTGAGATATCTCTCATAACCTTTTCTTTAGAGTATTTTTCCATTGCGAGATTTTCCCTTCTAGCTTATGAGGTCGCGAGACCGAGCACTTCCAAGGATCCCCTGAGGGATGCCTTTACTTGTGTGCTAACCTAGGGGTCCCTTGTAGGATCTCTCTCATGTTATTTCTTTGATAGGACCCATGTTATGGAATGCCTATGTTTTCCTTCATTTTAGGATTCCATGTATTATTCCTCCCTTACTCTTATCTAAGGATCCCGTGTAGGATGCCTTCACTCGTTTTTACCTGGAGGATCCCAAGTATGATGCCTTCTCAATGTTTGACTTGAGGGAACCAAGAGGGTAACCGTTGTTTGACTGACCCCAATTTGTTGCATCGAGTTTGTGTAGAGATGGTGATCGGGTGTCACCTAGAACTCGTGCCAAAATGGTGATCCCTTTGGTCTTTTGATGTGTTGTTGGGTTGGGCGTTCGGGCCACCCGTACTCATTTGTTTATATCTGACTTGGTTTTTGGATGTTGTAATGGTTACTAGAGGTGCTTCCTGGTTAGTGTCTATTGATCCTGATGCGTGGAATCTTTCTTGTGTGTTGGGATACCTTCTTTTCCTTGTGTGGTGGTCTTATGTTTAATTCCAACTGTCATATTGTTTTTGTGTACCGTTGTGTTGCGCGCCCATGTTTGGGGTGTCGTATGGCTGAGGAATTGACTAATTAAACACCTAGAATTGTGTATGTAATATAATGATTAAATATAAAACTACTATTTGAGATCATTTCTTGGATCTTAGTCCACCCCATGGGTGTGTTCCCTTGATTAGCCATTTGGACAGGATACCTGTGGGTTTGCAGTGATTATATCATGTTTTGAGTTTTCTTGAGAGGAAACATATATAAAATGCTTGCGTATGTTTTGGGATCAGCCCGATTACTTATATATCCTAAGGGAAATTTTTTGTTTATCCTGAGCACAATGTTTTGATTAGCCTAAGGGCATGGTTTGATTCGCCTAAGGGAAATGTTCTATTTGGCATGGGGGCAAGGTTCTGATAGCCTGAGGGAAAGGTTCTAATTAGCCTGAGGGAGAGGTTCTAATTAGCCTAAGTGAAAGGTTCTGATTATCCTGAGGGTAAGGTTCTGATTAGTCTAAGGGCAAGGTTTTGATTGGGCTGAGGGCAAGGTTCTATTATCCTGAGGGTAAGGTTCTTTTATGCCTGAGGGCACTATTCATTATGCTTGAGTGAGAGATTCTTATATGCCTAAGGGAAATATTCATTATGCCTGAGGTCAATTACCAGAGGGTATCATTTCTGTTCACCTGAGGGTAAGGATTCACATGTTTGAGTACAATGGTTACTTGTTTTTGGTTAACTTGTTTCGAGATATATTTCTGGCATTGGCCGAAGAAGGTACATGTCGATGGGATTACGGACCCATATATCGACTTAATGATACACGACTTTAGTGGAATGACGTCCAACTCAATGCCCTTGCATAGGATATCTAGGAGATCAGGATTATGGTCCCAATGATAGACCGCTAATGTGGTTTCTTGTTTTTTTAATCACCTAATCATGAATATTCATATTTATGTATATGTGTATATGTATGGGACTATATATGTGTATGTATATAGATATGGACATCAATGGTGGAACTTGCCCAATTTAAAAGGATTGCATACCCTGAGTTTGACTGTGGTTGCACGTTTGATTTTCTTCCTTTTGTTGTGTTCCAGCTAGGCTGAGCACGTTGCTATTACATACACTTAGCATCACAGTTATAGGTTGCTTTTCGGGGTTCCCTAATGCGATTATTTCTCACCCCTTCATGTGCACCTCGGTGTACGTGTAGACCTGATGTCTACTTTTTAGGTTGAGCATGAGTTGCATGGTGTATAAGGCTGAGGCCCAGTGTTTCATGATTGAGCAGAGCAGCTTGAGTGGTTCTACTGATCGAGCTGCAACAGTTTGACAATGTCTGGAGATCAGGTACGTGGATTGGCTCAGAGTTAGTAGTTGAGCCCTTTAATTTTACTTTCAGTTTCTTTTGTACTTGTATCTTTATGGTCGGCCTGGTGGGTGACCAGTGTTATATTGTATTGCATAGTTGTTCGGGATTTTACAACATTTTACTATTGCAACTTGTTCTATTTCAGTTGTTTATTGATTCCGCACTCTGTTTACATTCTGATGTGTATGATACTTAGTTATTTCCACTTTTTTCTTACTCTGGTATGAGGGAATATTCTCCCTACTATCACACCCTAGGCCCTCTATGCTAGTCATTAGTTTCTAGCGTACAAGGAGGCGCGCTTGAGGCCTTGTGGCGAACCGGCTCGGAGCACTGGTTTAGTGGCTTCTGGGTTGGGACATTACAAAGTGGTATCAGAGGATTTTTCTTTCCGGGTATTTACTATTTGGGATATGGTAGACAGGAGTATTAGGAATGTGTTGGAACCTATGATGGATATCGGGTTGGTGCATCGAAAACACTTTTTACAGTAATAATTCCTGGTTACCAGGGTTTGGGATTATTGTTCTGATTTTGTGATGTTACAGTTGTATATGATTTTTCCTTGAGTGACACACATGTTGTGTGGTGTTTTGCATTACTATGTATCTCTGGCTCTTGGCCATTGGTAAGATGCTAGGGATTGATTTTGACTCTTTTCCGGCAAAGGAAAGAGGCGTCTCATGCATCATACTAGGCACGTAGGATTTACAGAATATAGGCCTGCTAGTGTGTGTTTTTACTAAAAAATAAGACCTTTAGGTCTACTTACACATAATTTTTACACTGATGGTAGGTTATTTGGATCTATGTTGAGGCATTGGTGTGAGGATGATGATTCAGTCCTTGTGCACGGGTGGTGCAGTGACCCCAGTTGGTCAGTATGGCACGTGATTCCTTTCTTTTTAACCCTTAATGGGTGTTGTTTCTCGGGTTTGTGGTTATCTAGTCTTATCATTGAGAATGATGTTGATAGATACCAAGGATTCCCTTGATAACTAGACCTCCTTTTGGTATTGTTGTATACAGATACCCAATGAGTGTTAGCTCATCTTGTCTCTTCTATTTTGGTTGTGAACACCAAGGATTAGTTTATTTTGAGGATGTTCGGAGTGGATCAGGGCCCTTGTAGGTTGTGTTTTGGTTTTTAATTTCTTTGTTCATTGTGATATTTACCATATTCTGAGAGGTTTTGGATCTTTTGGGCTAGGTGGTTAGACCTTGTGACCTAGTTGTGAGGATTTTTTCTGTTGGTCTAGGTGGAAGACCTAGAGACCCTTGTTTTTTACTCGAACCCTTGAATAACGATATCTGTTCCATTATACGGAAACCTGTGTGAGAATGGTTGGCCTCAGTTTTCTAATGAATTTTGGTAGTGTTTGTTTTTCACAACTGGCTTGGACGGGTAGGACTTTTCGGGTGCCTGGCCTGGTCAACTAGTGTTTCTGATGTTGTTATTGAAAGTGGTATCATTTGAATCTAAATCGGTGAGTGCCCGGGTGCAAGCTGAGGACCGATGTTTCAAGACTTTGTGTGGACTTGGATCCCAGAAGTTGTGTTGAAATGTCCTTCTGTTGTAGGAGTGACTTTGTAAAATTTTGGGTTACCATGAAATGGTTGACCCGTGCTTGAATCCTGGTCGAGTTTTGGGGGGATGTCAGTGTGGCTCAGAGGGAGCTAGACATTTCTTCAGTGAAATCTTAGTGTACTCATGTAAGATATGATCATGTGATATCTTGATTCGTCTTGAGTATGATGAGAGATATTTAACCCTACATCGAGCTCATTTTTCTTTCTTAATGTTCATCCCTGTTGAGGATGGAACTTATTCTAGTTTTTTCCTCAGAGCAGTGCAAGAAAATATATATGGTGGGGAGTGTACCATTGGCCTTTTGAGGGTGGTTTTCATTGTTTAAGTTAAACTATGTTGTTTTCTAGTGGTCTTTTGGTCTCATAGTTTCTTTTAAGACGACAACAAGGGTATTCTTATGGTGGGGAGTACCAGTTTGGTCGTAGTTGGATATCTTCTGTGTAGAAGGTGGTTGTTAACACTATAAGGCTGGTCGTTGGACGGTCTAGATAGCTTGGTTGTGTAGATACTCGGGTTGGGATCATGGATGATGGTCCTTTAACTTGTCTTCCCGAGGACGAGAAGGCTTATAGTGGGGAGTTTGTAAGAACCCGTGTTTTTTCGGACTGTTGTTTTGAGAAGAAATTTGAATTTTTGCTATTGGATGCTCGTGGGGGATAAAATGGTCATTTTTTCCTACCATATGATCTTGGATAATTTTTCTGGCAACCCCGTTGGTCCAGGAATAGGAAGTTTACCCTGGGACAGGAGTTTGGAGGAAATCTGAGCTGTTCGAATTTTAGAGGAATATTTAATAATTAATATTAATATTAAATTATTCACGTAGGTTCCTTTCTAAATAACTTTTAAACGGAGAGTCATATTGAGATTCCATCTACACCGTTGAGTCTGGAATGGAGAGTTTAGACTAGGGAAGGCATAAACTCATGTCAGGCCCCGGGGCCGGGCCGTGCCCCTTTTTCTTCCTTTTCTTTTCTTCTTTCCTTTTCTTTTCTTCTCTCTTCCTTCCTCCTCCTTCTTGAGCACGCTCCATATGTGATCCTCCTTAGCTGTGTATTTTAGGTGGATTTGGATATTTATAAAGAAAGATATTTGGGAGTCAAGAGGGGTACCGATTCGAAGCTCTCGACTTGCTGAGTCGGTGTGCGGCAACCGGGAGCCGTGAAATCAACCGAAGCCTCAGCGGGTTCTGCCCGAAGGTAGGGATGTTTATGTTTTCACCATATATACCCATTATAAAAAATTAAGCCTTTATATCCTTATATTTCTTGCTTGTAATCCCATGGGGCTTGATCTGTTGTTTCGAGGGCAAAAAAGGGCGTTTCAGGCATTTTCGGGAATTTCCCGTCAGAAAACCCAGAATACACGGCATGTATTCTAGGGGTAAACACTATGTGTTCTTTCTATTTAAGGAAGATGAATTTTTCTTAAGTAAAAACCATTTACTTTGAGTACACGCCGTGTAGTTGGTGGCAGTGTGACTGGCCGTGTGAAATAGTACACGGAATAGTGGTTTTTAAGGAGTACACGCCATGTAGTGGTACTTGGGATGTATTTTAGTGAAAACACACACGGGGTGACTTTTTTTATTAGTACACATTGTGTAAAATAATTTACATGCCATGTACTATTACACAGGTAGGCCCAATGTGTTATGGCCATGTGCTCTGGCCATATACTACTTTAGTTTATTAATTTTGGGATATCTTGGGCTCTGGAAGTCATAATTGGGCGTGTGAGTAGTTGATTCTGAGCGTTTTTCTGTTTAGATCGCAATGTTGGAGTACTTTTGACATTTAGAGGTCATATAAATGGGTTTTTGGGGTTTCTATCTAAATGGAGGGGTTCTTCCTCTAATTATAAACTTCAGTTAACACGTGAGGCTGAGACTTGGCGTGGTTGATAGGTTGGGTGTTCGGATCAACTTAGTCGAGACCTTCAATATGAGAAGAGCTGTGAGCTATATCCTATAACCTTTTATTTAGAGGATGTTTCCTTTTTGATATGTTCCCTTCTGGCCTATGAGGCCGTGAGATCGGGCACTTCCAAGGATCCCCTGAGGGATGCCTTTACTTGTGTGCTAACCTAGGGAGTCCCTTGTAGGATATCTCTCTTGTTATTTCTTTGATAGGACCCCTATTATGGAATTCCTATGTTGTCCTTCATTTGAGGATTCTGTGTATGATTCCTCCCTTAATCTTCTCTAAGGATCCCATGTAGGATTCCTTCACTCGTGTTTACCTAGAGGATCCCGAGTATGATGCCTCCTCAGTGTTTGACTTGAGGGACCCAAGATAGTACCCATTGTTTGACCGACCCTGAGTTATTGTGTTGAGTTTGGATAGATATTGTGATTGGGTTTCACCTCGAACCCGTGCCAAACTGGTGATCCATTTGGGCATCTGATGTGTTGATGGGATGGACGTTCGGTCCACTCGTACTCATTTATTTATATCTGACTTGGTTTGCAGATGTTGTAGTGGTTACCAGAGGTTCTTTTTAGTTAGTGGTTGTTGAGCCTGACGCGAGTCATCTTCATTGTGTGTTGGGATGCCTTCTTTGCCTTGTGTGCCTGAGTATTAGGTGGTCTAATGTTTAATTCCAACTATCATATTATTTTTGTGTACCATTGTGCTACGCGCCCATGTTTGGGGTGTCGTATGGATGAGGCCTTGACTAATTAAATGCCTAGAATTGCATAGGTAATCTAATTATTAAATATAAAATTGATTTTTGAGATCATTTCTTGGATCTAGGGCCACCTCGTGGGTGCATTCCCTTGTTTATCCATTTGGCCAGGATACCTGTGGGTATGCCGTGATTATACCATGTTTTGAGTTTTCTTGAGAGGAAACATATATACACTGCTTGCGTATGTTTTGGGATTGTACCGATTACTTATATAGCCTGAGGAAAATGTTTTGTTTAACCTAAGGGAAATGTTTTGATTAGGATGAGGGAAAGGTTTGATTCACCTGAGGGAAATGTTCTGTTTGGCCTGAGGGCAAGGTTCTGGTAGCCTGACGGCAAGGTTCTGATTATCCTGAGGTCAAGGTTTTAATTAGCCTGAGGGAAAGGTTCTGATTAGTCTGAAGGAAAGGTTCTGATTAGCCTAAGGGAAAGGTTCTGATTGGCCTGAGGGAAAGGTTCTGTTATCCTGAGGGTAAGGTTCTATTATTCCTAAGGGTACTATTCATTATTCCTGAGTGTGACATTCTTATACGCCTGAGGGAACTATTCATTATGCCTAAGGGAAATTACCTGAGGGTATTTTTTTGTTCACCTGAGGGTAAGGATTCACATGTCTGAGGACAATGGTTACTTGTTTTTGGTTAACTTGTTCCGAGATATATTTCTGGCATTGTCCAAAGTAGGTACATATCGATGGGATTACAGACCCATATATCGACTTAATGATACACGGATTGAGTGGCATGACATCCAGCTCAATTCCCTTGCATAGGATGTCCAGCAGATCAGGCTTATGGTCCCTAGGATCGACTACTGATGTGGTTTCTTATTTTTTTAATCAATTAATCATGAATATTCATATTTATGTATATGTGTATAGGTATGGGACTATACATGTGTACATATATAGATATGGAAATCCATGGTGGTACTTGCCCAGTTGACAAGGATTATATACCCTCAGTTCGACTATGGTTGCACATTTGATTTTCTTATTTTTATTGTGTTCTAGCTAGGCTGAGCACGTTTCTATTGAATACACTTAGCAGCACAATTATAGGTTTCTTTTCGGGGTTCCCTACTGAGATTATTTCTCACCACTGTACGTGAACCTCAGTGTACGTGTAGACCTTATGTTTACTTTTCAGGTTGATAATGAGTTTCATGGTGGATAGAGCTGAGGCCCAGTGTTACATGATTGAGCGGAGCTGCTCAAGTGGTTCTACTAATCTGGCTACAGAAGTTTGCCAATGTCTGGAGTTCGGGTACGTGGATTGGCTCAGAGTTAGTATTTGAGCCCTTTAATTTTACTTTCAGTTTCTTTTGTACTTGTATCTGTATGGTCAGCTCGATGGGTGACTAGTGTTGTATTGTATTTCATATATGTTCAGGATTTTACAACATTTTACTATTACAGGTTGTTCTATTTCAGTTGTTTATTGCTTCCGTACTCTGTTTACATTCTGCTTTGTATGATTCTTAGTTATTTCCATTGTTTTCTTACTTTGGTATGAGGGTATAGTCTCCCCAATATCACACCCTAGGCCCTCGTTGCTAGTCGGTAGCCCCTGGCATACGGGGAGGCGCACTTGAGGCCTTGTGGTGAACCATCTCAGAGCACCGATTTAGTGTCTTTCGGGTCGGGACATTACATTAGGTAATGGTACTATTGGTGACTGGTTTTGTGGGAGTGGGTTCATAGAGCCTATATTTCGGTGGTGTGTGTTCCACTATACATACATTGTTATTTGGAAACTGGTACTTGTGGTGAGGATGTTCATGAAATACTCTAATGCATTAGACTTATTGATAATGGCATGTAGACTTATAGAATAAAAGTAACTTATAAAAGGTATTTAATGAGGCATGAGGATAGGATAATTCATTAGTTTATCCTAAAACTAATTCACCCATGGGATATTTTGGTTCATGAGGATGTGATTATGTATTATGGTTTTACTAATTTTATCATTATGCATACACGACATTGGATTGATTGTTTTCTCTTATTATATGGCCTATTGAACATATTGTTTTTCTCACCACTACTTTTATATATATGCTTGTTGGGTTTGTCAAAGGAGTTTTATGGCAGTGTCAGAGGATTTTTATAGCAGTGTTGCGTAACTTTCATGAATTACATAATTTTATAACACTAGTTGATTTTGGATTCATTATTATTTATCATTTTGTGGTCTTTATTTAACATTCAATCTTTTGTTATGTTCTTCAAAGGGAAATTCCTCCCATCTGGGTGGTTTGTACCTTCCGGGCTAGTTTTTGGATGTGCACTAAAATGTGCATGCATTTCACAACCTGGTCCACCGAGGCATACCTAGCTAGTGAAAGGATGAGCTAAAACTACCCTAATCCCAAATCCATAGTCTAGGGGAAGGATACAAGAATTTAAATTCATAACTAAAATGGGAGTCATTTTCCTAAAGTACCTGTACACACGCACCCAACTATATCTATATTGAAGTGTAGAGGAATAATAATAAAATAAAACAACATCTAGACTAAAAATAATGCACGTGATAATCAATATGGAATAAAAAAGAGTGTGAAAATACAATCTAAAAAGTAAATGGAAAAAATACATTCCCAACAAGAACAATTGTCAAAAACTAACAATATCTGGAAAATAAATGCTGAGAGAGCCTCTATCTATAGATCTCCAATCCCTGACCATTGTACATGATCCAATATTCCAGAGTATCCCTTTGATCATCTTAAATTATCACTGACCTATCTGTCTTCTATATAAGACATGTCACATGCATGAAAAGAACATGCAGGGTTGAGTATATACATATCCATTAGGACACCCCAAAAACGAGAGGGGCAGGGGGGATAGGAGATGTGATATAAGTAGTTAAATTAGTCCAAGGAAATAGGGAAACCAAACCCAATAATAAATATACATATGTGTTCTCATATAAGAAACCCAAATGAGGGATAAAGAGGGTCTCTATATCACATCACATCCCAGTATAATGAGTCTGCCTATTGTTCCATATGTCCATCAATGATTCCCAATACCTCACATGTCTATCTGATGAAATCATAAGGAGGGTATGCACCTCACCACTACTATACATCCCGATGGCTCATAATCTCCAAGTATATGACCCATGCACTAATACAATTGGTGGGTGCCACTCATTAGGTAGATGACCCATACTCAGATACAAAAGGAGGGTTTCACGCAATAGTTTGAGGTCCCATGTATTGGTACAATAGGAGGTTTCCACTCAATATGTATAATACCCATTCCTTGATACAATAGGAGGGTTCTACTCAATAGGTAGAGGACCCGTGCCCTGGCACAAAAAAAGGGTTTCACTTATTAGGTAGAGGACTAATGCCCCAATATAACATGGCAGTTCCACTCAAAAGGTAAAAGACCCATTACCTGGTACAATAAGAGGTTTACACTCAATAGGTATAGGACCCATGCCCTGACACAATAGTAGGGTTACACTCCATAGGTAGAGGAACAATGCTCGGATACAATAGGAGGGTTCCACTCAATAGGTAGAGGACCCAATCCCTATTAAAATAGGAGGGTTCCACTCAATAGGTATAGGAACCACACCTTGATACAACATCATGGTTCCACTCTATATATATAGGACCCATGCCTTGATACAACAGGAGGGTTCCATTCAATAGGTTGAGGTGTGTGGGGGATTACCAACTTCGGCCTATCTCTGATGATCCTGCCTTATCACTGTTATCATCAAGCACTCCCTAAAGAAGTGTCACACTCATAAAATCCCATATCGTATCTCAAAATACACTAAAATGGTAAAAATAACATTCTATGTAGAAAAAACTAATAATAGTATACTTATAAGACAAAATATGAGTCAAAATGAAGGAAATATGAGAGGAGTAAGATTCTCAATAAGTACACAACATGTAAGGGGTTCACACAACATGTAGCCCTTCTCCAATGTCAAATCGTGTCCCCACCAGTAAACGGCTTACTAGGAATGTAATACTACATGGAATGTAAGTGCACTAGACAACATGTCTCATCTACTCAGGGTTTTCTCATGCTCTCCTAACTGTGTCCATGTACTTGGTCATATATTTGGTCATGATCGGGTACCGACCTGTGTACTTGGTCGTGTCTATGTAATCATAGAGTATATAGTGTGTACTTTCAGAGTACATAGTGTGTACTCCCACATGGGTTCCTAGGCATGTTCTCCTTACACTTGTCCTGACTTTTTTGGGAGGGTCACATGGAATGTGGAAAATCCACATTAAGTGTGATCATTATCTTCCCCAAAACCCTAGACACTATAGCTGGGTGGGGATACATGATGTGTGTTCAGCAAAATACATTCCGTGTAGTCGGGTTTTTCAAAGAAATGCTATTTTCTTCACGTGTCTCCAGATCTATATCTCCCATCGCCAAATCCACCATTCTACCACATGTAAATGCAGATAAATTTCTTTGACCATCGATTCCATCCCTCAATTGGCTGGAAATTGAAATCCATTGATCCACACATATCTTGCATGCCAAATAATGAGCCACCTATCACTGTGATCATTCCTAGATCTTAGATGTGCATGATTCATCATCTTTATCCCCTGATTTTTGTCGATCCATCCTCAAATCATCAATTCATTCATTGCACACAATTCTGACATGAATTCGGGGATTCGATTATGCTCAAACCCACCAAAAAATGTAGAACAAAGGCCTCATAGGCCAATGATGAAGAACGTGAATAACAATGGGGTAAAAGAACAATAAATAAGGTGAATCAATCATTTTACAAGCATTTATGGAAAAAATCTTAAATGGGTATAATTTGGGTGGAACTATACCAATAAAATACGAAAGAAACAAATTATTCATTAACGAGGCTCATGTGATGGGTGTGAAAAAACATAATAAAAAGTAGATACAATCCATGATTCAATGATTTAATAAAAAGGGGTGGAAAACCACAATTTATGGTCCCTACCTTGATTCAAATCGATCATTGGTAAAGAACACAGTTTCCAATGATGGAGAGGACCTGTTTCGTTCATTGCGCCTTGATTCACCTTGTTCCAGTATTCGGTCATCATCATATCTCAATTTTCTAACAAAGATGAGTATAATTATCCTCCCAATCATCCCAAATTTATGTGGATAAATCTATTGATTTTCTATAACAACATATTTATAGAAGAAAAAGGATTATGGATATTAAATGAATTAAATTAATAAATAAATAAATTTACTTAATGTACCCATCAATGAATGCCTCATCCAAATGTCTGGCACTAACGAATTTTATGTTGTGTTTAGGGTGAACCCCATGTTCTAGATCCAACCATGGTCTCAAATTTATAATCCAAGAATTTGTTTAGGAGATATTCCATTATTTCAAAAAAATTGTGAATGCATGATATAAAATATATTTAATATTTTTATAAAATTAATTACAGACTCACTAGGCCTCATAATTACATGTCGCCTCAACATATGGCTTTAAAAATATTCCTTAATATATTTAAAAGTTATAAAAAAAGAGTATCTACATTATTACTCCTTCAAAATTTTCATCTCTGAAATGTACAACTAACCAAAAAGGTGGGGATACTGAGTCTGCAACTAGATCTACCTCTATTAGGATATCTCCTGCATAATTCCATGTTACCACTACATAAAAACCAAGGGAATAGTCCATCCATGTTGGATCCTCTCTTGTCAATCCTTGATGACCACTAAGTATTCTTTGAAGGTGGCTCCATTCTTGATTTCCACCTCTCCCCATTCAAAAACATGTGTGAGATCATGCACAAATCACCTTAGATGCGACACATATAAGATTTCATGCACCCAATCCAACTATGGGGGTAAGGTGAGGTGGTAAGAAACCTCTTCAACCCTATGCAAGATTTTGAATGACCCAAGGAACCTTTGGGATAACTTTTCTCCTTATACAAATCTCTAAAATCCTAATTTTGGGGACACTCTCAAGGCACATGAGCCTCAGCCCGATTGGTGGGGACTTATTAAGTGCATCCAGGTGACCCAGGATCAAATCTAGGTAAAGGCATATTTTAGGTATTGTAGCAATACTATAGAGGGAAATGTAGAAGGCATTGTTTGAAGCTGTATCAGTCGGGACTATTCCCCTATTTGGGCCTTCAGGCCACCAATTTAGTCCCCGAGTCCATTTAGGCCTACGGGCCACCTTAAGTGCAGATGAAAACCAGACAACCTACAAGGAACAAGCTTCAAAAGGATGATGATAAAGGATACTTTCACCATAGAAGAAGCTAAACAGATTGTAAGAATGAGAGGGTATGGAACCTTCCATCAGGACAGGCCTGTGCATGCATGAGAAGGCCTAGACAAATAGCCATGTGAAGGTGGAGAGCTGATTTCACGATGAAGATGCTGGGGAGGAGCGGTTACAAGTAGTTAGTCTGGGTTGTATGCAATGTTTGAAGCCTACTGAAAATGAATTTATCTAAGGCCTACAGGCCATGTAATAATTATGCCTACGGTCCTTGTAAGGGTTCTACCTCACCTCTTGAAAGGTGGATTATAAAAAATTAATACAAAATCATGGTATTCAGGCCATTGGATGTGGAGGGTACACTCTCAAGAAAATGTGGTCTCCCTTATTGAATTCCAATGGCCTATAAAGTCGATATTCAAAAGATATTTTTTTCTCTAGCTTATTCTCATCTTCTCTTGGATCACCTGGACCTTATCCCTCATTGCCTTCACCATATTTTCCCTCATAATAGATGTCTCACGGATCTGAGTCCAATATAAGGGTGACCTATAGGGTCTCCCATATAGGGCCTAAAAATGTGATATTCCAATAGTATATTGATAACTATTATTATAAGAAAACTTTACCAAAGTTAAGTGATCCTCCTAGATTCGGCCGAAGTCTAACACATAAACCCTCAGCATATCCTCGAGCACCTAGATAGTGAACTTGGTCTTCTCATCTATATGGGGGTGAAAAGTTATACTCATCCTCATATGGGTCATGAAAGCCTCCTAAGGTCCTCTCCACAGCTATGATGTGAAATGCACATGATATACAGAGAAAATCATCAAGGGAACCCCATGAAGGCGTATAATCTCCCACATTTACAACTATCCAAAACTCTTCATCGAACTCTGCTCCCATATAGCAAGGAAGTACAATGACTTGGTAATTCATTAAACTATCACCCAGATGGAATCCTGAATTCTCATTGTATATGTAAGACCTATTATAATTTCTATAGATATGTCATCCCATTTCCACTCTGAGATATCAAGAGGCTACAACAAAATAACCAGAACTTGGTGTTCAGCCTTCTCCTATAGACTTGTGGGACACTGAGAGATGAACTCAACAATGTTGTTCCTCATGCTATCCCAAAAAATGTCATGGAAGGAACCTTTACATCTTCCCTACACCGGTATGTACAAATAAAGGAGAAGTGTGAAACTCCCTCATCACCTCCTATCACATCACAACCAAAAACATTATCCACCCATATAAATGGATGACATGATTTATGCCTCCATAAAATCCATCTGGTAAATCTTATGAGGATATCAGGTCATGAAGAACCTCATAGTTAATGTATCAAAATCAGGCATCCTCAACACACTATAGAAGCAGAGGATTCAACACCATCGAATGAATAAAATATGAACCCTCATCCTCTACAAGGGTTAGATGCAATGAATCCAACTGATTAGACACCTCCTGCACTAGATGAGAACGGGACTTCTGGCTGAGGGAATATTCCACCACATTACCCTTCCTGGGAGTATAGAATATCTCAAAGTCATAGTCCTATAAGAACTCCAACCAGCACCTCTACCATAGGTTCATGTCTCTCTACATGAATTCATATGTGAGACTCTTGTGGTCTGAGTAAACAACAAAGTTATCTCCTAGAAGATATTACCTCCACATCCTCAAATAAAAGACTACTACTACCAACTCTAGGACATGATTCATGTAGATATTCTTGTGGGGTCTCAACTTCCTCAACCCATAGTTGATCACTTACTACCTGTACATTAATACGCATCTGATCCTAGCTTCATAGGTAGTACAATAAACTATGTACTCCACACCCTTCTCTGGTAGTCTCAAAACTGAAGCACCTGTCAGCCTCAATATAAACTCCACAAATGATCTTTGTCACTACTTAATCCAAATAAATGGATATCCTTTTCACATAAGTATAGTAAAATGGGATGAAATCTTGTATAATTCTACCATGAACCTCCTATAGTACCCCTAAAAGCTAAGAAAACTCCACACCTATGACATGCTCTTGGGTGGCTCCCAAGAAAGCATTGCATTGATCTTGATTGGTTCCATAGGTAATACATGCTTAGAAACAATATTCCTTAAAAAGTAAACCTCATAGATCCATAAATAAAACTTAGATAGATTACCATAAAGTTGGTTCTCCCAAAACAAGTTTGGGACCATCCTTGAATGCTCTGCATACTCCTCCTCTCGTGTAGAGTGGATGAGTATGTCTCCAGTAAAGACAATTTTTTTTTCAAGTATGTCTAGAAAATACGATTCATTAGAGAAATAAACATAGTGGGGTAATTCATTACACCAAAATACATCACCAAGAACTCCTAGTGTCCATAGTGACATTAGAATTCTAGCTTTCTAATATTAGCATTGTGAACCCTCAAATGGTGGTAGCCAGACCTGAGACTCGTCTTTGAGAACCATCATCCACCTTGAAACTAATAAAATATGTTTTCAATCCTTGGAAATGGGTAATTTTTATTTATCGTGTCCCAATTCAGGTGACGATAATCAACACAAAACCCTAATATCCCATTCTCCATTTTTACAAACAAAATTAGAGTTTCTCAGGGGGGAAACACTGGGTATGATAAAACCCTTCTCTCAAAGGTCCTCCAACTGTGCCTTCAACTCCAAGAGCTTGGTAAGTTCCATATGATATTCCACATAAGATATAAAATTATTATTGGGGTGAAATTCGATGAAAAAACCCATCTACCACCTCAGAGGTAGTCCCATAAAATCCTTGGGAAAGATGTCCATATAATCTTCCATGATTGAAGGAACCCAAATTCTTTAAAATCCCACTATTCCAAGGGATAAAATTTCCAACTGATGGGTGATTTGTTTCAGCTTCTGGGTCACAGAACCCACTCACTCCACCATGAGATCACTCTCTCCCACAAAAGAGAATATTTTACCATCTATCTGAAGACATCTAAGTCATATGTGATGATAGTCAATTTAGGCTCAGACTATTGATAACCATTACATAACCAAGATGAAATCATATGGTATTATAGTGATGAACAAGAGTACCCATGAGAAATTTTATCCACTAAGTGACATCTCGTACCATCAGTAGATAAGTGATATCGAAGAAGTGTTCCCTGTAGAAACCTCAAAGCAAATCTACTAGGAAAAATTCTCTTCTAGGATCCCCATATCTCCCACCAGAAGTAAGTAGATAAAGGAATGACTCAAACCTATGTATAATAGTAATGAATAAATATTATAATAAACATATATCAAACCTATAATCATTTCATGAGCATCCGATTCATAAGCCTACAGAGTCTGAAGCCACCCATGGCCCTGACCATCCGCTCCCTTAGCCAGGCATGGTCCACCTAATGGTGGAATAATCTCATAACATCATCCACCATCATTATATCCTCCTCCATGAGCCCCACTTTCTCATCTTTTAGATTCACCTCCCTAGGGGCCACCCTAGCCTCATCTGGGAGATCCAGGATCATTGTTTTTCCACTATCATGGTGGTCTATCTATTTTCTACATAACCTCCTTAGCACATCAGGTCAAGAAATAACATGCCACGTGATATCACTGATCACATGCATAACATCACCCTTATTCGGGATTCCATGGTCCTCCGTGAAGTCCTTGAGTTTCATAACCCCATACCCAAGTCTAACTATAATAATATCTACTATGTCAATACCCTACTAACTAGTACCTACTAGCTGCTATAGATAAATCATCCCTATGATGCCCACATTCATATCCAACTACATGGAATCCCTCGGATAGAAATATCTCTATCACTAGTATCCGCTCTAACACTCCAGCATATTTGGAAATTCATAGGGGTACCAAAATGATATTTATGTATCTACAATGACATTTTCCAAACTTTGGATCCTAGAAGTAACCATCTCAAACCATGTTGAGTGAGTACCTTGTAAGGTTAGTAAACCTCACATTATACTTAAAAACTTTTATCACACCATATTGAAACTCCAAAAGATATTGAATGTAATCATTGTGTAAGCATGAGGGGTATAACTCCTCAAAAAATATCTACTGGAAGTTGGACCATGATAGTGATGACATGTCATGAACCTCCATGACTAAACTCCACTAGCACCCAACTTCTCCATGGAAAATATTTTTACTAGAGTAACTATATGGTCATTTGGGGAATGAATAAGCCTAAAAACTCATATCACTTACTCAATACAATCCTACACTTCCTAGGGATTTGGATCACCGTAGAACTTCAGTGGTTTCTAGCACTGGAACTCACAGAGTGAACTAAGACTATGTGCATCCTCAGCCTACTCTTATCATATAATATGCTTCTCAATAGGTGGGAGTATTTCTACCTATCCACCTGTAGAAAAGATCTCACATGATATCCCCTGAAGTGAGGTTTCATCACTCATTGGATCATTATAATGATCCTAAATTAATAACCTAGACGACTGTCTTCACGAAGGCATCCTGGAAATTAAATCAAGACATACCATGGAAATATGAGAATATATATAGGGGGATCTAACTTAAGAAGTATAGTAAAAGGACACAATACTATATAATGTATTTACCAATGTACCATGAAACTAATGTCTTGGTATTCTGAGCCAATAAGCAGGTAATTATAGCCCTTATGAATGGATATGTTGACCGTCACACCAACACTAGGTTCCCTAGCTTGAAATACTTACTCGAGACACTTTAAAATTGATTACCTAAGTTCCCAATAAAACCTCATAAGGTGATAAAACTCTAAACACTATCCCGATTTAAAATAAACTCTAAAATGAATTCATGAACCAACCCATCGGGGCCCACCTGTCAAGCACAAATCTGAGTCACAAAAACCCCAAGCCCGCCTCTATAGGCCAGGGGCTAGAGAAAAGAAAAAAATCCAAAACTAAGATGGGAGTCATTTTATAAATTACCTATATTCACACACCCAACCATCTCCATACAGAAGTGAGGATGAATGATAATAAAATACAACATCATCTAGAGTAATAGCCATGCATTTAATAATCTCTATGGAATAAAAAATATGGTGACATTGCAATATAAAAAGTAAAGTGGAAAAATACACATCCAACTACAATAGATGTCCCAACTTGAAAATATCTAGAAAATAAATTCAAAGAGAGACTGGCTCTAGATATCTAAACCCTAACCACCATACATGGTCAAATTCACCCGGGTATCACTATGCTCCTCTGAAATCACCACCGAACTATCTTTCATCTGCATAATATGAATCACATGTGGTAAAATACAATTAAGGGGTGAGTATATACATATATAGTTGGAATCCCAACAAACTAGAGGGGGAGAAATAGGAGACATGATATAATTAGTCATCACATCCCAAGGTAAGAGGAAAATGAAACCCAACAAAAAATATATATATTTGTGTGTGTGAGTGTGTGCGTGCTCGTATAAGAAACCTAAAAAATAGAGAAAGGGGATCTCTATCTCACAACCCAGACTGGGACAATGAATTTACCTATAGTTACAAAGGTTAATAAAAAAATTCCCAGCATCTCTCATATCTATCTGAATAAATTGTAAGGAGGGTCTACACCTCTCCACTGATCCACAGTCTGATTAGGAACAATCTCTAAGTAGAGGACACATTCCCTGATACAACATGAGGTTTCCACTCAGTAGGTAGAGGAACTATTCTCTAATACAATATGAGGGTTACGCTCAATAGTTAGAGGACCCACACCCTAGTATAATAGGAGGGTTCCACTTAATAGGCAGGGGACCCATGCTTCGATACAATAGGAGGGTTCCACTTAATAGGTTGAGGGCCCATGACCTAGTAAAATAGGAGAGTTACACTTAATAGGTAGAGGACCCATAAACTGATATAATAGTATGGTTTCAATCAATATGTAGTGGACCCATGCCTTGATAAAATAGGATGGTTCCACTCAATAGGTATAGGAATAATGCTTTGATACAACATGAGGGTTCCACTCAATAAGTAAAGGAACCATGCCCCAATAAAAAAGGAGGGTTCCACTCAATAGGTATAGGACCCATGACCTAGTACAATAGGAGAGTTATACTAAATTGGAAGAGGACCCATGACCTGATACAACAGGAGGGTTCTACTAAATAGGGGGAGGACCCTTCCCCGATACAATAGGAGGGTTCCACTCAATATGTAAAAGACCCATGCCCTGATACAATAGGAGGGTTACACTCAATAGGTAGAAGACCCATTAACTAGTACAACTATAGGGTTACAATAAATAGGTAGAGGATCCATGACCTGATACAATACCAGGGTTCCACTCAATAGGTAGAGGACCCATGCCCTGATACAATAAGATGGTTCCATTCAATAGATATAGGACCCATGACCTAATATAATAGAAGGGTTCCACTCAATTGGTAAAGGACCCATGCCATGGTATAATAAGAGGGTTCCAATTAATAGGTATAAGAATAATTTCCTAATATAATAGGAGGGTTACACTCAATAGGTACAGGAGTATGATGGATTTCCAACACCAGACTCTCTCTGATGATCCTACCCGATCACTGCTATCATCAAGTGCCTCCTAAAAACCATCATGATCAAAACATCTCTTATCATATCTCAAAATATACTATAAATTTCACCATCACATTATGTGTGGAAAACCCACTCAGGATAGAATATCCTTGGGCTAAAATCTGATTCAAAACAAAGAAGATATGAGGGGTAGAAGATTCTCAAGATGTATTCTATGTGTAAGGGGTCCACATGGTATGTGGACCCACTCCTCTTCCTGATAGTGTCCTTGCTAAAACACAAATTTCTATTTATATTGTACTACATGACATGTAATTTTTCTACACGACATGTCTCGGCCACCTGGGGTATTCCTGTGCTCTTCTGTCTATGTCCATGTACTTGGTCGAGCCTGGGTACCGACCCTTCTACTCCCAGAGTACACAATATGTCCTCCCACACGGGGTCCAAGGTGTGTGATTGTAGAACGTGACATGATTCTCAGGGAGGGTCACATGACATTTGGTCCGTCCAAATTACATGAAATCCTTATCTTCCTCAAAACCTTACATGACGTAGTTGGGTGGGGATATAAGACATGTGTTCATCAGACTACATGTCGTACAATCATGTTTTCATAAAAACAGCAGTTTCTTAATAAATCCCCATATCTATATCTATATTCAAAAAAAATCATCATTTTACCACTTGTAAATTGATGCAACCACCTTCAACCATCGATTCAGGCACTCCGTTTGCTAGAAATAAAAATCCATTGATTTGCATGTATCCAACACGCTGCCTGATGCGCAAGTCATCACTACCACTCGGTCCTGGATCCTAGATCCAAATGATTCATCATCTGCATCCCGTGATCAATCTTGATCCATCCTCAAATAACTAATATGTTCATCTCACATGAGTTTTCTCTAGATCTGGAGTTTTGATTCCACTCGAACCTGCCCGATATAGTCGAACCGTGGCCCCGTAGGCTAATGGAAAAGAATGCAAAGAATGATGAGGGAAAATCACAATAACCAAGGGGAATCAATCATTTTATAAATTTTCTTGTCCAATAATTTCATAAATAGGGATAATTTCCATGAAACCATGGCATAAAAATATAACATTTGGATAACAAATCATTCCTCAATAGGGATCATGCGATGGGTATGAAAATGAATAATCAAAATAACATACAATACATGCTTCAAATATTTAATAAAAATGGAAGAAAATGAAAATTGATGATCCTTACCTAAATTCGGATTAATCATTGGTGAATAATGAAATTTCCAAGGATGGAAGGGACCCATTGCGTTCGTTGCGCCTCGATTCACATTGATTCTGTTGTTGGCCATCATCCGATCAAGATTCACCAATGATAGATTGTGGAATACCCCTCTCAATGATAATAGGGTTATGTGGATAACCCTTAATATCTTCTATAACAACATATTTATATAGGAAAATGGTTATGGGTATTAAATTAATTAAATTAATTAATTAATTAATTCACTTAACATACCTATCAATGCTTACCTCATCCGAATGTCTGACGTCGACCAACTTTAGGTTTTGTCTAGAGTAAACCCCACACTCCAGATTAAACCATGATATCATTCTTAAAATACGATACTTCATTTAGGATTTATTCTATTATTTATGAAAAATTATATGTACATGATATAAAATATATTTAATATTTTTATAAAATTAATTTCAGGGTCACTGGGCCTCAAAATCACGCATTGTATCAGTTACTGACTCTGAAAATATTCCTTAATATATTTCAAAGTCTTACAAGGAAAAAATAGAGTATATAAAATTCATTATATTCTTATACACGTGTATATGATGCATGAATTATATATATATATATGTACATATATAATATGATATTGTATATTTATAGTTTATATTTAATATATGAATATGATGCATGTATATTTTCATGCATACAGTGCATGTATTGAAATATATATTATTAAATATGTATGATATTAATATATAGAATTTTGCATGTGATGAAATATTTTTCTCTCTCCCAAACACAGTTAGATCTCTCCCAAATGATTTCATCATTTTCAAAACCAAGGTTGGTTCATAAAATATTTTCACTTATTCATTGAAATGAGTTCAATGAATTATAGTCAATACCATTAATGCACAAGATTAATTACAAAGGAGGAGTAATGAGATTTTAATATATATATATATAAGAGTTCTCTTCTATTGGGGTGTGTGTATTGATTGTTTTCGGGTTGTGATGTGATCATCAGTTTCTTGCAATGTTTTTTTAGAAAAATATAATATTCTCTAGATTTTTTATCTCTCCTGATAAGGTTATAACAACACTTTATAAGTTTGGGTATCATCAATATATGATTATGGGTCCTTCTTCTGATGTATCACAGAGTCACGGTGCCATTATTCACAACTCCTTGTGATCGTCCTCAAATATTATCCCTATATCAAGGAAGATAGTTGCTGCAAATTCTATTTTTTAGGTATTATGTTAACCAATTTTTTTTATTATTTTTACATGTCAATTCATGAAGATATATCTTCCCATATTTGAGTTGTTTTACATTTCCAATAATCATTAGATGGTTAAATGAAACCAATCCATGGTATTAAAATTTATTTCTTCAAGATTTAAATGTGTTTGACCAACTATTTTTTGGGGTAAAAATGATTTGTTGTGTGTCATAGAATAGTAGTAGTGTTTCAATTTGTGTGAAGGAAATTTTGAATGACCTTTACATAGCTGACACTAGTAAAAAATATGTTTTTTTCATTTCTATTTTTTTGGGGTTTTAACATCATTTAACTAGATACATTATTGAAATCGATGTTATAATTAAGTTTTTTAAGCCTATTATTCTTTAATGATATGAAAAACTTTATTTCACATCAGTTTTTAAAATATCATCGTATAAATCAATCAAAATATTCATAATGGGAAACTTTTTTCACATCAGTTAGTGTATAACCGATGCAAAAAATAATTTTTTCTAATAAAATCAATCACAACAGCTTGGTATTTCAACAGTGAAATAAAAATTAGAAAACATAATCACAAATAAAACTAGAAAACAACAAAAATTCAAATAATTTAAACTTTACAATTTAAAATTAAAATTTTAAAATATATATTATAAATAATATAAATCCAAATAAAACTTATGAAATAATCTATCCATTCTCCTTGTAATTGATTTATCTTATTTTCATATTAAGGGTGAGGTTCATCAAAAAGATAAAAATTAAAAGAAAATCATTTAACGTTTATTGTCAATATTTTTCTAAACTAGTTTAGGTTCTAGACATCTATTATTAAAAAAAAGAAACAAAATCTCCTCTTAAACTAGGTAAAGAGGGAACCAAATATATGGATCATAGGTCTAGTGGCACATAGACCTACGAATACATGGTCTAAAGGCAAAAACTGTAATATCCTTAATTTTTAAATGATAATTAAACCCTATTTTGTTTGTAATTATAAGTTTTTTTGCGTGTAATTGATTTATTCGATAAAAAAATTCAACATATAAATGATTTTTTTTTAAATTAGATTCACTTAAGGGTAGAATCCCCATTAACACATTGGAATATTTTGTGGAGTATTTTCATATTTAGGCACTGAGTCGAAGTGAGATTCCAGGGACCATGGATCCTTAGCGCTGATAGAATAAAAATATTAAATATATTATATTAACCGCACATGATTTTTCCAAAATAATAAAATTTATCCCAAATGGTGTTTCTGATAGAAAATATAAAATCACCATTATTTCTGAAATGTTCGTTTTACCTTAGGTATGACACAACATTTTTGCGCGTCAGATTTTTTGTTAAATCGCATGTGATATTAACTTATTTTACCTTTTTTCTTATATAATAATAATTATTACTTATTAATTTCACTTTTTTTTCTTTTTTCATCTTTCTATGAACGCCTAAAATATTAATTTTCATGTCAGTCATCATCCAAAAACCTTGTAACCAACTTATTTTGACCTGATTAATTCAACAATACATTAAAAATTAAGGACTCCACCTTAAATTTTTAGTTGAATCGATAGATTAAATCGAGGTTTTGTAAAGTGCCGAATGCATATGAATTTTGGGTTTTGAAATATATAAATCATTTGTTTATTCCTTGTTGGATCATTTTTTATAGTCTGAGAGACCTTGTATCTCCTTGAACGTGGTCAGGTGATGTTACATCCCAACCCAAGTGCCACTCAAAAGGTGCCTGGAGCCGGTGGGACATATGGCCTCAAGCACACCTCCCCGTACGTTAGAGGCTACTGACTAGCAATGAGGGCCTAGGGTGTGTCTGTGGGGAGACTATTCCCTCATTTCAGAGTGAATAATAGTAGAATAATAAGTAGATAAAATAGATAAAGTCCAATAATAATGAATAACTCAGTGGAAGAATACATAAAAAACCTAGCAACATATAATAATACACAAACATTGAAAATTGAATCATATAAAAAATGAAAATGTAATTTCAAGTATCTATAAAATTAGAAAATAAGTATAAATGGTAGAAGATAATACATTCTATACTAAATAATAAAAAATAATCCAAAAACTATACAGCATCCTGAGCATTGTCCTAGCCATATGCTATAAATATCCATCCTAGGAAAGAAAGAAATTCATGTTTCCAAGATGAGATGCTTCCACTTGTCCATACCTATGATCATATAATATTCCTAGGTACCAATGGATTACCAGATAGGGTGTGAGATAAATCTTAGTAGGCCACCACTAATGACATCTATATAGTCTAGTCTGTGAATATAAACTAACAAGGTGCAAGTATAATTATAAAATCAAATCAATACCAAAATAATAAATCATACTAACTTCATTCTCAACAAGAAATGTATTTAAACATGAGATCATTTAATTAATTCATTTAAGTTTGTTTTATATAGATAAATCATGTTAATGTGTCATCAATACTAAAATATATCATAATAATAATGAAATAGGTGGTGTAACCAAGGCATCATTGACCTTAGGGGTCATCTAACTCATAATAGTTACTCATGCAGTCTGGAAATAAATGGTCAGAGTGTAATCGAAGGGGATTTCCCAAGTAATTGTACTATAAAAAAGTCAAAATATGTCCATAGATATCATCCATTATAATATCAGGTTAAACATGAATGAGCCCAATGGTGTGAATCCATGGAATCACATGTCCGAAGACATCAAGATGGATCCAAGGAGTATATCCAAGGCATGATAATATCTGGAAAGGTAGTGAATTGATCCAATGGAATCATGTTGGGCATCTACTAGTAGATAAGAAACAAGTTCCAAGGTGGTTATCTCCCATGGAAACTAGCTCTTTAAATCAGAATGGCATCCTCTAAGTGATCAAGTTATTCCCTTGTGAATCTAAGGCTGACTCAAGTTTGACTACTCCTATAAAGATAACAAGGTCCATATGTAATAGGCACCTTATACATATATCATTATATAATTTAGTCCATGTAATAATCATTCCATTTAGTACTAAATCCTTTGGTTCATTCTATTACCTTTCATCAACTTAACAATATTAATCAAGGACTTTCAAACTTTTATATCTTTAATTACTTAATCATTTTCCCAGTTCATTCCTTTACCTTTCATTACATGTGATAAGTCATGCTAATGATATGCAAACAATTACCATTTGATTAAAATTAATCATGCCAAGTGATATCTAATAGTATAATTTCCATTATTAACTCATTAGGTTCATTCCATTACCTTTTATCTAATGTGATAAGGTTAGATGGTACATGAAACCATTTCAACTTATTATATAATTCTAGGCAAAATAATATCTATAAATATATAATTTCCATAACATTATTTGATCACTTTATTAATTAAAAAGGAACACTTACCTTTACAATGTCAGGTTTAAACACACCCAAATGGTGTCTAAAAAGGTAAGAAAGGCATAATATAGTATACATCCTAGTTGGGTGGAAGGCATTGAGGTCGCAACCTCCAATGACATGAATAATTCATATCAAAATGTCTTTAGATTATTTGAAAAATTATTATAAATAATGAATATGAATTTTAGAGGCAATTTTTGGTGAAACCTCTATGCACAAAACAATGAAAATACATAAACTATGAGACTTATAGGGAAAAGTCATAGAGCACCTACCTTATTCCTGGAGAACTCTCATTATCTAGTATCATCCCTTAGTTTTTCCTATATTAGAATAAAATTGAATAACAGTTCAAATCCTTGAAAGTATGTAATAAGATCCTCCACCAAAATATCATTTTAGAAAGAAAGGAAAATGATGATCGGAGACCAAGGAATGAAGCACTCACCGGTGGCTATCCAAAGTGACAGATAGATTTGGAATCAGATTTTGGATGGATGAATGGATTCAAATCCTAGACTAAAGTGTGAGGGGGATATCAAAGGGAGATCTCTTACTGTATGAAGAGGAAAAAAGAAAACCGGGGTGAGAAATAAAGAAAATGGATTTTTCTCCTTTAAAAATCACACCGCATCATTTACATGATGTTTAAATGATTCACATATTGTGTAAATCTTGGGATTTCTATTATGGGGAAAGTCCATCACACACCGTGAATTATCCTATTGAGACTATTACATGTTGTGTATTGAATACACTCTTTGTTTTTTGACTTCAAATAGATTACAGACCACTACTTATTTCCCTCCAACAACAGAACGGCCCACCCTAAGGCATGGTTTCTGATTTTAATCCATAATAGGATTAAAACAAAACAAATTAATCAAAAACTAAAAGGATTTATACCTGAACAAAAACAAAGGTTCTTATAGTCTTCCCCCTTAAAAGGAACTCATCCTGGAGTTCTCTTATAAGGGATGTGAAATGCTTTCTATGAACAAATTAGATCATTGAGCATGTACATCAACCTCCCGATCCCAAGTTTCATCATGTACATGGTCGTGCTACCATAACACCCCCACTAAAGTGACATATCTGCCTAAGAGATCCTTATTTATCCTATTAATAATTCATATAGAATACTGCTCAAACGAAGCGTCAATATCTAACTCAACCTACTCTGGATCAAAAGTATGAGATGGGTCAGCATGATAATGGTGAATCATTGAAACATGGAATGCATTTACAAGGAATGATACCTATGAGGTATTAGCAACTGAGATTCTATCATCCCAACACAACATAATGAGGCAAAAACTTCCCTTGACTATGTATCTATCTATGTCCATGTCTGGATGATACTCAATGGAAAACATGATCCCTGACCTCAAACTCTATAGTTCATCGATGATGATTGGGATAAGATTTCTATCTAGACTGAGAAATAAACATACTCTTTCTAATCAACTATACCAGCTCCAATGTATCCTACATGAGATGAGAACCCAGTGTCAATACCTCTCCTACCTCTAACCAGCACATGGGTGAATGACATGGTCTACCATATAATTCCTCATACAGATCCATTTGAATCATCACTTAAAATGTATTATTATAGGTGAATTCAATGAGAGGAATATTCTTCTCACAAGAACCATTGAAATCAAAAATTCATGCTTGGAGCATATACTATAACACCTATACCATTTGTTCTAAATAGTCATCAGTTTGAGGATTAAAAGATATTCTCAGAAGCACTTATGTACCCAAAGATTTCTGTAACCTTTTTCAGAACTTCAATGTGAAATGAGCATCCTTATTTGAAGTTATAATATGAGGGACCCCATATATCCATATAATATCACATACATATAGGATTCTGGGATCATCAACTGAGAAAGTCTTTCAGATAGGAATATAGTGGGCTACATTCACCAGTTGATCCATGACTACCTAAATCGTGTCGCTACATCGAGGCAACCTTAGTAATCCAACCACAAAATCCTTTAAAACAACTTTCTATTTCCATTTTGAGACTGGTAACGGCTATAAAAATCCACCAGGTCACTGGTTTCCCACCTTCACCTGATGAGAACTGGAACACCAAGTGATAAATCCTGCAATCTGACATTTCGTCACAGACCACCAATACTAGCAGCACATATCATGATACAACTTGGAGATTCCTGGATGAACTGGACACTAAGAAGTGTGGGACTCCCACATCATTTAATCTCTCATATCTGTACAAACCCAAACATGTCTATGCATAAATAGGATGTTATCTCCATCAATAGACCAATCTGGAGGTAGGTCCTCACCAGAAATACTCTCTCAAAGAACCAACCCTTCAGGATCTGAAAATTGACTACTCTTCATCATATCAATGAGTGAAGAGGTAATTGTTAAGTCTATAAGATAAGACTGCTCATGACTCTCATGAAACTCTGGATGAAAATCAGAAAAGAGGGCCATAAATTTCCATTCATCATTGTCTTCCTATACAGCCTATGCCTGAGCTGCCTCATTTCCCTTTCTAGGAATATAGGCCAGCTCAAATTAAAAATACTTAAGGTTTTCACCCCATATTCACTATATGAGATTTAAATCATGATAGTTGGAGATATATTTGAGCCACTTTTTTTGTATACACCACAAAGTTTCCACTCATCAGATAGTGTCTCTATCATCATAAGTCATGGACAAAAAATGCTAGATCAAGGTCATGCATCAGGTAATTACGCTCATGTGGTCTCAATTAGTGAGACCCAAACACAATGTCTCTATCCTAATATATCAAAACTACACCCATCTCAATGCTTGATTCTTCACAAAAAAAATTGTATAGGCTCTTCTAGGATCAGGTAGATTCATAATCGGTGCTGAAGTAAGTCGCCCTATTATCTTCTGAAAGTCTTTATGGCACGATTCATACCACAAGAACTTCAAACCCTTCTTTTTATTAATAATAATATTAAGTGAATAAAGGTGTGATAAATCCTATATGAAATTACATTAATATCCAGTCAACCCCAAGAAACTTTATATATCAAACATGTTCTTGGGTTTCTCTAAGTAAACCACAACACTCACCTTATCTGGGTCAACGAATACTCCTGATTATAATATAATGTGACCCAATAAGTGAACTTTGATGATATAGAATATTTATTTACCAAGATTAGAATATATTTGATTCTCTCTCAATGGATTCAAAATGATCATAAGATTTTTATCATGGTCTCTCCAAGTATGATAATACACTAAGATGTTGTCTATGAAAACCATGACAAAAAAATATAGATATGGATGGAAACTCATATTAATCAAAGACATGAAAATTGTGAGTGTGTTCATAAGACCTAATGACATAACAAAATATTCATATAAACTATACCAACTTCAAAAAGTTGTGAATAGTATATTTAAATTCATGACTCATACCTGGTGATAGATCAATATCAGGTCGATCTTTGAGAATTTCCTAACTACTTAGAGCTTATCAAAGAGATCGTCTATTTGAGGTAGTAGATATCTGTTCTTAATTATAATTTGGTTCAACCATCAGTAATCTAGGTATATCCTAAAGGTACCATCCACGTTCTTAGAAAAAAACATGGGTGAAACCTATGATTAATTACTAGGTCGTATCAAACATTTTGCCTCTAAATACCCTAACTATATCTTGATCTTCTTGAGATCAATTGGTTCCATCTTGTACTGAGGAATAAATATTATATCTACTCCTAGAAAAATATCAATAATGAACTCTACCTCTCTCTTAGGAGGTAATCTAGAAAAATCATTGGGTAAGACATCCCTGAAATGATCTACCATGGGAGGAAAATCTATCTGAGTTAAAACATGATCCTCCACAAAAATACTAGAAATCTAAGTGGTCACTCCACCTAGCCTACATTTCTTTGGTCCAACTCTACTGGCCTGGACATTCTAATCACCCTTATGAAGATAATTATCAGTGTTTGGTGATGTAAATAACACCTTGTAGCGATAGCATCCAAAATATGCATGATATGGAACCATTTGGTCCATTACAAGAATGAAATCTAAGATAGTAATCTCGAGTATAAAGAGGTACCATGAGAAGGGATAAATTTATACCTCAAGGGAGAAGTCCCTATATTGTCATATTTCTCTGATTGTACTCCCAATGGTGTATCCAGGTTCATCACCCCACAGATGTGTTCAGTTTAAAACTCAATACTTTCCATAGTTGATAAAGAGATAAAGGAGTGAGAATAACCTACATCAAATAAAGAAGATATGATAATAGTGAATACTAGAATATTACTACATATAACATATGGTCATACATTATGATCCTTGGGTATCATTTTTAAAAAATGCATCTAACATGATCCAGGGCCCTGTGTTATATCTATAATTCTATGGGTAGGTCAACTCTATTGGTTTTTATAATCAAAATTTTGGCTACCATATCCATGACTTCCTCCTTGACTTGTCCTAGAAGTGATACTCAAACTCCTCACCAGATGTGGCACTACTAACCCTACCCTTGAAGGTTAAGCTAGTGCGGGTCCTCTTCCAATAGAAGTAGGTGGAATGGTCTGGTGAAATATTTAAAGACAAACCATACGACCACAATCATGATAATTAAGAAGGTATTTATCACACAAAGGCATCATATTCCCCCAAATTCTATACTAATGGCATACAATGGAGCTTCCAGTGCAGATACTGTGGTTTCCACTACTCTAACGGGAAACCTCAAGTTTATACTTTCTACTACTGGAAGAACTATTTCCTACCTATGCACTGAACCTCTATGCCTAGTATTATCTGCTCCTCTCAATTATACTCAGGGATAAGAGCCTAATTAATGACCCCATAAAAGTTTTGTAGGTGAAATATATTCACCTGTGAGTGGATGGAATAATTCAACCCATCCTTGGAATGCCGCACTCGTGATAGCTCAACACTGGATAAAAGTGGTTCAAAGAATTTAAAATCATTAAAACACACTAAATAGTCCATGAAAATCCTAACACCCTACTCTAGGTGCCTAAAATCTTTGGTTCATTCATCTATCATCATCTGAGGGAAGTAGTAATCAAAGAAAGATATCTAGAATTCTATCCAAACCATGCACTGATGAAGACCAACCTAAGTAATCACATCCCACCATAGTTTATCATAATTATAAATCATGTTGGTGGAAATATTAACCATTATATTTGGATGCGTCTACAGATGATCAAAGATATAAATAGGGGCCTCTATCCAAGACTTAGAATCTTGTGGACTATCATACCCTAAAAATATGGGTGGATTCTATTGTTGTAACTCATGAGTTGTACCATCCATAGTAGGTGAAGGTCCTGGAGTAACCTGTATGTAATGTATTATATGAAGAAAACCCCCTAGAAACTAAGTTTCAGTTCCCAGTTCATGGATATTAGGTAGTTCCTATGTTGGCACCATTAAAGGTATCATTGGTGTCTTAGAGCCCACCACCTCTAGAGTGTGTTCGTCGCCACCCTCCTAGTGTATGACTGGAGGATGTCATGGAGGTATAGCTTTATAAATTCCAATAAATCACCTCATAACAAGAGTTGGTAATAGATAGAAACACTAGAGAAAGTATAATATAATAATAAAGGCTCACTACACAATGTAATACCCCAACTACTCACTTAGAAGGTCAGGGTATTGGTAAGTGTTTATTTTTAATTTACCTAGGTTTTAGTAGGTGAAGGTTCGATTGTAGCTTGCCTCTTCATTTACTAGAAAATATATCATTTTATAGGTCAAATTTTTCATTGGAAGTTTGTATCTTCTTATTTACATATATCTAAGATTGGTCAAATGAATCATTATTCCTGAAAAATAAAGGCCCATACACTTTATAAATGATGGAGACACCCATTTAATTTCCAATTAGCTATCTTACATTCAGTCTCAAAATATAATGGATAATATATGATGCCTTTATTCGGTTAATTACCCCTTCCAATACACAAGGTCCCATACACCTCATAAATTGAAAAATGTATCCACTTAGTCATAGCCAAATCCTAGCTCATGTAACTTGAGGTAAATAGATGATATTGGTAGAAACTAGATATTTAAGATTCCACCATAAACCAATATAGGAAAACACTATTTAGATTGATGTTGAAACTTTAAATAACCAATTCCTTTACCTTTTAGAAAAATTTAGCAGCATCTGCATATATAACAACCATAGCTCACTCAACAATCACAAGCAATACAGGAAATGAAAGTAGTAAAATCACCTAAATGGAATGTCATATGAATGGAATGTGAATTCTATGTGCATATAATAATTCATGTAGCAATTCTAATTTCTATTCCAAACCAAGGTAAAATCTTTTTAAAGTATATCAAATACCACAATTCATGTGCATCACCCAACAGTGAAGGTATATCAATTGAAATAAGAGAAAATATAAATAATAATTTCCCAGTCCCAGGCTACTTGGTATTTACCCTAAACATGGGTTAGCTACCCCTAGGCATGACATATAACTAAATTCCAACATGTTACAAATATCCTATTTATATTTCCCAAACAATAATAAAAAACTAATAAAAAATCTAATACCACTTTGCGACGTCCTGACCTAGGTGACACACAAAGGTCGTCCCAATCCAGTGGTCTATAGGGCCTCAAGTGCACCTCCTAATATGACATAAGATGCTAACTATTAGTGAGGACCTAGGGTTTGTCTATGGGGATACTATACCCTCATGTTTTAGTGGACCACAATGGTATAATTAGAATATAAATAGTGAAAGTACAATAATAATTAATATCTCAATAGAAAAATAGGTAAATAACTAAGAAATAGATAATAATACACAAAATATAGAAACTAAATCATATATAAAATGACAATTTCATGTCATTACCTACAAAAATGGAAAATAGGTATACATGGAAGTAGGAAATACATGCTATACAAAATAATAAAAAATAATCCAAAAACCATTTAGAATCTAGAGCACTGGCTTGATCATCTACTACCATGATCCATCCTAGAAAATTAATAAATTTAGGTGTCTAATATAGGATGCTTTCACTTTTACATACCTATGATCATATAATATTCTTAGATACCAACAGTGACCTGGGTAGGGATTGAGATAAATCTTAGTAGGCCACCACCAATATCGCATATAAAATCCAGTCTGTGAATATAAATAGACTGTGTGCAGATATAAATATAAAAGTAAAGAAATGTAAAAATAATAACTCATATCGGCTTTATCCTCAAAAAATAATTTTATTTAATAATAGATCATTTAACTAATTAATTTAAGTTTATTTTATATAGATAAATTATTTTAATGTGTCATCAATAATGAAATATATCATAATAATAATGAAAGAGGTCCCAAGGTGTAACTAAGGCATTCTTGACATCTGGGGTCAACCAAATCATTGTAGTAACTCATGTAGTCTGGAAATAAAAAATCTAAGTGTAATACATGGGGATTAATTAAGTAATTTCACTATAAGAGTCTAAATAATTCCATGGAGCTCATCCATAGTAATCTCTTGTTAAGTATGACTAGGCCCAATAGGGTGAATCCATAGCACCACATGTATGAATACCTCAAGTTGAATCCAAGGAGGGTTTCCAAGGCATCCTAATATTTGGAAAGATAGTGAATGGATACTACGATTTCATGTCGAGAATCCTCTAGTAGACAAGGACCATGTTCTAAGCTGGGTATCTCCCTTGGCAACAAGCTTTGTGAATTGAAATGTCATCCTCTAAGTGCTCAAGGTATTCCCACAGGAATCCAAGACCTTCTCAAGTCTGAACACTCCTACAAAGATAATAAGGTCCATATAGAATAATCACCTTATACATATATAATTATTTAATTTATTCCATGTAATACTCATTCTATTTAATACTAAATATTTTGGTTCATCCCATTAACATTCATCAATGTGATAAGGTTAATCAAGGAAATAATACCTTTATATCTTTAATTACTTGATTATTTACTAGGTTCATTTATTTACCTTTCATTATACATGACAATGAATGATAAATATATGAAACCAATTACCATTTAGTTAAAATTAACTAGGCTGGGTGATATATAATATTATACTTTCCATTTATTACCTTATTAGGTTCATTCCATTATCTTTCTTTCAATGTGACAAGGTTAGATAGGACATGAAACCATTTCAAATTATTATATAAATCTAAGCCAAGTTATATCTATAAATATATACTTTCCATAATATTTTTTGGATAATTTATTAATTAATAAGGAACACTTACCTAAATAAGGATAAGTTTAATCATACCCAAACGGTGTCTAAAAATGGAAACAAGGCATAATATAGTACACACCCTAATTGGGTGGAAGTAATTGAGGTCTCAACCTCCAATGACATAAAGAACATATATCAAAAGGTATTCATAATACAAGCACAATGATTTTTAATAAGGAATATGAATTTTTGAGGTAACGCTCGGTAAAACTGGTGTGCACACAATAATAACAATTTATAAATGATGATAATTTTACGGAAAAGTCATAGAACACGTACCTTATTCTTGTATCACTCTCCTAATCTAGTATAAAACCTTATTTTTTCTTGGATCATATGAAAAATAAATAATGGATCAACACCCTAAAAATTGGGTATAAGATCCTATACCAAAATAACATTGGTGAGAGGAATACAAATGATGAATGGACCCCAAGGACTAAATAACTTACTAGTGGCTATCCAACATCACAGAAGGATCTAGAATTGGAATTTTGGTGGAGGAATGACTTCAAAGTCTAGGCCTAGACATAAGGGGAGCTCAAAGGTATAGCTCCTACTTTGCAGAAGAGGAAAAAAGAAAAGGGGTGATAAATAAATAAAAGGGGTTCTTCCCCTTTAAAAACTCAACCTCAAAATCTACATGACCTGTAAATGATTTACACAACATGTAATTCTTAGGATTTCCCTTTTAGGGAAATTTCATTACATGTTGTGAATTTTCCTACCCATACCACTACATTTTGTGTATTGAATATACACCATGTATTCTAAATACATGCTATGTATTTGGCATACATCCAACATACAACCACATGCTACTTCCCCTCTAAGGAAAAAATGGTTTACCCTAAGGTTAGGTTTTGGATTTTATGCCTCAATTGGATTACAACAAAGGATTTAACCATAAACTAAAAGGATTCATCCCTAATGGAAAAAATGGGTTCTTACTAGTGATACTAAGTTGATCCCCTTCTTCCATAACCAGATGATGCAATAATATCTTTCCCTCCCTAAGGCACTTCATGTGAGGTTAAATAAAGGTTTTTTTTTAAAATTATTTATTTTATACTTCCTTTATTTCCTTCTCAAATTTTGGAAATAGAAAACGGTTAAATAATTAATCAATAAAAACCCAATGCTTATCTCTGGATAATTCAAAAAATTATCAAGGATAATTTATAAAAATTATCAAAGGAAAATTTAATAAAAAAATATCAAAAGATAATGGTTGTGAGTTTATTATAAGATAATTATCAATAATTAAAAACTGATAATTAAAATGAATTATCAAAGGATAATTGTGCAAAATTATGAAAAGATAATAATGAATAATTATCAAAAGATAATTATAAATAATTATCAAAATATAATTATGAAAAATTATCCTAGATAATAATAAAGAATTATCAAACATTAAATTCAATGAATTATCAAAGGATATTTTTTAAAAAAATTATCAATCAATAATTATAAAAATTTACAAAGTATAATTATGGTTTAATCAAAAAATAATTATAACAACCTACCATATATGTTTTCAAATTAGTTTAGAGAAATTTATATTATTAAATGTGGTTTAATAATTGTTCTTGATGATAAGACCACTAGTGCATGTATAGGCCTAAAAATGATAATTCAGAAATTATAAATGATAGGAAAAGTATCATCACATGTGATATTTTATTTCTTTTGAAATAAAATAACTAGTTTTGGTTATAGAATCTTTTGATGAACCTCATGAGTTAACATGTCGACAACTACGATAATAAGTCCCCCAATGAGATGTTCTTCACTTTTGAGGTTTCTAATCCACATAGGGTGGTTTTTCCTTGAAATTGATGTCAAAAAATTTGTGGTAGGAAGTTACTTACCCCTTTGGGATTTTTTTACACATATTTCTTATTATAATTTATGTATTGGAATAATTGATAATTTTTCTTGACTTTGACGTCATGTGGGTGTGTGTGTATCCCATTAAACCTATTGTGATATTTGATTCCATGATTTTTTCTAGTGTATCATGTTACCATGTTATATTGTGATCACATGTTTTTATGTATTGCTACTATATTCTCATAATGATATACAATGCATGCCTTTTATGCTTTACCGTGTATGCATGTTACCATTCCTTAGAGTTTGTTATTGGTACTTGAGACAGGTGAATTTCGTGTGTTTTTTACCCCTTAATGGGAGAGTTTACATGAATTATGATGATAATGATGATGGATCTAAGCATAGTGTAGTAGAGTGACATTATCAGAGCCTAACCTAAGGTAGTGTGTTAGGTGCATGACTGTCTGGGGACCTGACCTGTGATGGAGTCAAGATACGATGGTCAGGGAGCCTGATCTGACTTGATTCCTTAAGACCACTAAGATATGGGATTTCTATCTTAATGGTTGGTCCTTGAACATTTACAACATTTCATGATTATCCTTTCTATATGGGGTCGAGTCAAGAATCACTGGGGGTTTATGGTGGCTTGGTTCATGCCCAACCAGTCAGTTTTGGATTATATATTTATTTTATAGTTATGTATTTATTATTATTATTTCATACACTTATATACTTGATCACACTAAGTTATTGATGAACTGATGGTGTCCTACTTAGTCTTTTACTCACAACCTACTTGGGCATTTCAAAGCACTTGTTGATTTTATGACTAGAGATCTGGTGAAAGGAAAGGACCTTATGGTGGACTGTTTATCTTTGGATATTAGAGATGGTGGCAGATCTAGATAGAATATGAAGGACCCCACTATTTATTTATTTTTTTATATGCTATTTATACATTGTAGAGGATTTCCACATTGGGATCCACTTTTATTTATATAACATGTATGCCTTCCATCATTTTCTACTTATTTACTCTGGTTATTTATTATACTGTTTATTATTTATTTAATTATTGATGATTCGATACTCAGGGTATAGTCTCCCCACTGATAGACTTAGACACTCACTTATAGTTAGCAACCTCTTATATACGGGGAGGCACACATGATGACATGTAGCACTTCGGTCCAGACCTAGTGTTTTGGGTTGGGGTGTTACAAAATGTTATCAAAGGACTAGGACTCTTGTACTTGTTTCTTCTCTTTTAATTGGTTTAAAATAGGGTATACATGATATTGGAAAGTTGGGACACTATAAAGGTAACTATGATAGTGTATGGCCAACACTGTATAGTAGACCTCTAACTTTCCATAAAGTGGGGTGGGAGAATTATGTTTGTCTATTATCATTGATTAAATTAAACTTAGTTGATTCACATGATGTTGATATGTGATTTTTGATATTCCAGTTGTGTTCTTGAATCATGACTGGAAACATAGGTTCACATTCCATATGTATACCCATTTTTGTTCTTTATAATAGTTCTTTAATTAAATTTTGTGATTTGTGTGATCTATTCAAAATAGTTTCTCTTTGTATGATATATATTTATTGGAATTAATTAGTTGAATTGAGAATGTTTTTGTTATAGTGTATGTATTTGATGACTATGAATCACATGTAGGGAAAGAGACCAGGGTAAATGTTAGGAGTGTATAACTTGGGTTGAGGTTATATTCCGAAAATAACCATGTTTGATCCCATAGATTGGATAGGATCTGTTTATGTTCTTAACATTATGTCTTGTTATAGAATATGATGCCCATATACATATAGTGAAACCATGAGTTGATCAAGAGAGTTTCCTGAGAACATTCCCACACTTACACTAGTGGTGCAGGTAATAGTCCAATTCTAGCCACCACTGAGATCTATAGTAGACTATGCTATGGATTTCTAGCTCTATATCCCTCTATTATTTTAGGGAACCGATGGAATATGAGATTCCAATGATTGGGTGGACATTATTATTTCCATCTTCTACCTCAATGAGACATCGAAGATAGGTAGGTGAAGCTCATGTAAAGCCTTTAAGGACTTGTTTTTTAAAAATCTATTCCCCAAAATGCTAAAACTAGAATGAGCCTAAGATTCACTAAAGATTCAGTAGGAATCCATGATATTATCTTCCTAATCTTCTCATTTTACTGAGATTATCCACTTCACACCACTTCTAGATGACAATGAGGCCAATAATTATAGGAAGTTTTAGATTGGACTTCATCCTAACATTAAATAGCAGGTCTGGAACTCCAACCTAGCTACACACCCAGAGGTTTTTCACAATGTCATATCCTTTAAAAATATATAGAAGAGGCTCGAGAAACTATTTTTCTTCTACCCTACAGTGCTCAATCATGTGGACCTCCTACTTATATGGTGAGTACCTTTTATAGTAGTAGGAAGAGGATGATCAAGGACATGCAACAGAGCACTGTCATGTAAGCGGAGTAGATTTCAGCTTCTTCAGTTCCCTTAGGAGTAAACCCATAGTGTTTTAACTATAGGAAGGTGGTACATTATTCTGGGTCATGATCATCACCTTAGGAAAAGTGTCAAAAGTGTAGCAAGATGGTCTATCTCCAATAGTTTTTCTACAGAGCATTGAGGTCGAGTTTCCAAAGAGATGGAGGATTGGAATGGTCTTCGACCAAAAGATCCAATCAGGGTTCTCATAAGCGGACTTATACTAGTCAATCACCTCAGGGATAGGACCATGGAGTTATGTAAATCCATGTTTATGCTATGGATTACACTCTAGAGGATGGTATATAGGGGCCATATACTATTCGAACTATATTTATAAACACCTCTACTCTATATGTTACCTTATTTGATAATTTTTCTTCCCATTCTTACATATATGCATAAGTAATTGTTGGACTTGACCTATCGGTCAAGTTGTACTATAATTTAGTATCCATTATTAAACCATTGGGAATGGGAGTGGATAATCTTCACTGATTACTAGAGTTTCTATTAGTCATCTCTAACTATGGAAATATATGGGAATTCATGATTTTCGATATGGATACTTTCTATGTGATTCTCAGTAAGGAATGTTTGATAAATTTTGAATCTCACGTTGATTTTTATCATAGATGGGTGTCTTTTAATTCACTAAAGCGATAGAGATACATGATAACCAGAGAGTGGGAACTTTGAGTAGGTATAGTTGGACTTGGCTTGAGTCATCTTGGGATGACATGCCAGATAGGTTGAGATTGGATCTTTTTGTGGGATCATCAATTTCCCCATTTAAATATTCCGCCATTTGTAGATCTATATGAGGAAAACTTTCCTGATGACTTCAATGGAATTTCTCATGATAGAGTAATTGACTTTCAGATTGTTCTCATGTTGGGTGAATAACCTATTTTGATACTCACATGTTGTATAAATCCAACTGAACTAAAGGAGATCAAGGTGTAGACGGATGACTTTGAGAAATAAGGATTCATCAGGACAAGCAATTCATTGTGGGGTGAACCTGTGTTTTTATCTAAGAATACGAACCATATTCTTTGACTCTTCATTAATTATAAAAACCCAAAATAGGTGATGGTGAAGAAAATATATCCCCTGCCCAAGTCCGATGAGATTTTCAACCCATTTTGGGGATAATGGTGGTTCTCTAAGATTGATCATTAATTAGGTTATTAACTGTAGTAAGTTAGAGATGAGGACGTTTTGAAGATTATTTTTTGAAGTAGGTATGGGTTTTAATAGTACTTCATGATGATGTTCACACTAACAAATGTGCTGGTAGTGTTCATGGGTCTCATGAACAAGATATTCCACCCATACCAAGACTCATTCATCATGGTGTTCATTAAATACATCCTCATCTACTTGATTCCACTAGAGAAACATTTTAGGAACCTCAATATAGTCCTTATTATACTTTGAGTACATAAAATTTACTTCAATACATTTAAGTGTGATTTTTGGATATGATAGGTAAAGTTTCTAGGAAATCTGGTGTCTAAGATGGGTATATCCTTAAACCCAAAGAAATTAGATGAATTCATATCCTAGAAACTTCACTGGAAAATGTTCAATATCAAGAACTTTCTGAGTTTAGTAGGATATTATCAGTGGTGTATCTAAGACTTATCCCAACTATCAACACTCGTGACTATTCTGATGAAGAAAATAGTAAAGTTACAATGGATAGAAAAGTGTAAATATGTTTCTCTTGAGTTGAATAGGATATTGACAACAAATCTATTGTTGATAATACCCAATCATGGGATCAGATATTCCATATACTATGATGCATCAGGAAATGGTTTGGGAGCGATATTGGTGTAGTGTGAGTAGGTAAGAGATTATGGGTCACATTATCTACAACCCCATAAGTAGAAATACTTTATGCATGACTTGGAGATAGTAGCTATAGTCCAAAATCTTAATTGTTAGTGAAACTATCTCTTTGGTGATAGATTTTTTGTTTACATATACCATATGATCCTTTGCAATATCTTCATACAACATGACCTAAATATGAGATAGAGGCATTGGGTTGAGTATTTGTAGACATTTAACTTCAAGATGGATTATTCCCTAGGTAAGGGTAATGTCATTGTGGATGCCCTTATCCATAAGATGTAGTTAGAGAAGAAGATTAGTTAGAGGCCTTCAGAGGAGTTGTGACACTTTATGAACTTGTTGGTGGACAAGATGATGGATGATTCTGAGGTTCACAGATTTATGACTTATTCTCCCTTGTTGGTTACATATTAAATGGTAGAATGGGTAAATTTAGGACAATATTCAGATCCAGAGTGTTCTATGATATGAGAATGACTAGCTGGAAGTGTTTTAAAACCTAGTTGAACCTTGAGCAGTGGTATTATGACCCATGTTCATGAGAGAGTGATAGTCCCTCCTTCCATAAGAGAGAAGATAATTAGAGATTTACATACCTTGTTATGGGTGGTATATCTTGGTGCTATGAAGATGTAGCACAACTTTAGGCAACATTTATGGTGGCCAGTGATAAAGAGGGACATCACATATTTTGTGCCCCAATACCTTACTTGATAGAGGGAAAAGATCAAGCATCAACATCCCGATGGTTTGATATATCCACTTTGAGTTCCTATGTGTAAGTGGGAGGAATTCATGATGGACTTTGTAAAGGGGTTACCCTAGACCCTAAGGATTAGTGATGTTATCTAGGTGATTTTCGATCAGATGATGAAGGTTTCCCACTTCTTAATAATCAAAGTAACTCACTCAATAGATGATATGGGAAAGCTATATTTAGGTGAGATCATATGATTTCATGGAGTACCCATGATCATTATTTTAGATAGATGTGAATTTTTTTCATTACATTTTTGGAAGGGTGTGAAAAATCCCTAGGGACTTAGCTGATATTGAGCATACCATACTATCCTCAGACAAACAAATAGTTTGACTGAATGATACATATACTGGAGGATATACTTTAAGTTTGCATCCTAGACATCAGTAGATATTGGGATGATCACCAATAATTGATTGAGATCACATAAAATAATAGTTACTAGTATTTGATTAAAATTAAATCTTATGGAAATTTTTTTAACACCCCAAGAATTTATAGTATGTCGCTTTTTAAAATTTAACTTCTTTGATAGATAGAACACAGAGATTAAACAGATGATTAAATATTATTATTTAATTGTGACTTGTCCATTGAAATGAAGGGAATGAAAGGGATTAATTATATAAAAATACAGTTTACACATTCTTATAAAATTAATTCACTGGTAACCAATTAATTATAAATGAAAATAAAAACCAATTGGACATACAGAATGTGTTTTTATAAAAAAATTATATTATTGACCATAGTGAAATTTAATATTAAGTTAATTGATATTATTGAAATATATTATTGAAATTTATATATTACATTTTCAATAAAATATTTCTAAATTCAATCAATAATTATGATGTCTTAAGATAAGAATGAATATAATTTTAAGCATAAAAATATATATTTTCTAAAACGTAATTTTACAGCCTTTTAATGATGAAAATGTTTTAAAATAATTTTTCACACTTTTATAAATTATATTGAACAGAATAAACTTTATTTTTAAAATATTAATGTCAAAATTATCATATGGTGAAATTTTGGTATTTTTCTGAAAATAATTATTTTATGATGAATAATGAAAAATACTGATTTTTATAAAACATTAATTTTCATTATATTAATAGTATATTTATGATTTAAATAGTAACCTCACCTATGAATGTGTAAATAAAATTTGGGTATCTTATAAATTAAAATATGATATATTTATATCATGGAGTAAGTAAATAAATGTTTTAAAAATAATAAATTAAGTTTTGGTATTTTTGTAAAGCGTAAATATTTATTTACAATTTTATAATCAATATAGTGTTTTAAAAAAATATTTACTTTAATAAAAACTATTAATTAATTAATTTTTTTTTTCTATTATGATTATAATTTAAATTTATTATATCTTAATTAATTTTTCAAAGTGTTACAAAATCAGTTATAATTTTAAAATCGGTATTTTTTGAATAAATGATGATTTTAATAAACAATTAAATTTATCATATTTAGAAAATTATTTTTATAAAATAAAGTCCATTTTTTAATTCTACATATCATGAAATGGTAAGGTTTAATTTTTGGTATTTTTCTAAAATAGTTGAATTTTTTATGAATAGTGAAATACAATAATTTGCAGTATTTATCATTATAGCCAAATAGATAGATTATTGAGTTATAAATGATGTATGGATGAGGTAAGAATCCATTTTTTAAAAATAAAATTCATTATTCACTGTATTTAGTCACAGGAATCATCACTATTCATAGTCTTGAGCCAAAATAATAAACAAATGAATTAAATAATCAAAAAACACCCCCCTCTTCCACTATAAATACCACCTCTCACCACCCCATATCCTCACACCTCTAAATCCTTTAATTTTGCTTATATTACACCAATTTCCTTGTTCAAACCTCTACCACACGTTCTGTTCTTGATGGTCTCGCCAAAAGACCATTTATAATTCCCTTAAGGAGGTTCTCAAAGAGGCGACACTCAAGAGGTAAAACATTCTCTCTATCTCTTTCAATTTCTTTTCTTTAATTTTCTTACCCTTACCTCACCTATTATGTCCAAAGTGACATGATAACTCCAGAATATTTTATATAATGTAGTTTTATTATTTTAATGGTATATCAACCATGAATTCTTTTCTCAGCCCCTTTTTATTGTAAAAATGAAAACATTGTTTGTTAGGTGTTGATTTACCACCTTCATGGATGATGAGTTTTTATTTTCCGATTCCACATTCAATTATGGTCATAAAACCATTTTTATTGTTAAAAAATACTTTAATATATGTAAAAAAACTTATTTAACATTCCAAAACCATTATATATACATAAAATTAATTCATAAGACAAAACTAGTTCACGATGATCTAAAAAACGCCAAAATAATCTAAATGGTTATCATTAACTTTTTATATAATAAATCATCCTCATATCCATAAAAAATTGATATATAATACTATGAAATATATTATAATTTCATTAATAATATATATTTTTAATTATTTATTAATATTCACATTTCTACATGATCTTTCGTACACATGTACCAGTGAACCAATCATGAAAACAAAGGAAAGAAATACTCCTGAATGACAAAATTCAGTCTTATAACTCATGAAAAAGGAAAAAATGAATATAATTATACTAAATAAAATTAATGCTTAATATTTTATGAATTAAATTATTAATGAAACTAATTTCAGTATCCAGGATGTTAATTAGAAGTGTAGAATGCTTTCGGACATAAGGTAAGGGTTTTCTCATATCACCTTTTTTTCTATGAGAAATTCCTTATTCACCACTATTTATTATGTGTTGTGTGTGTATACTATAATTTGTTGTATAATATCATGAATTTATTTACTTTAATGGTATTAAATGTTTCATTTTATGATCATTAATTTTATAGGGCATACGGTTGGACTGTTTGCAAATTGGTAAGGGATTCTTCCCAAACCTCAATTTTTCATTCAGGTTACACTTTCCATCTCTTTACCCCAATGTAATTCTTATTTCCTTCTTATAAATTCTATTTATATGTTCCAAACTCAATTATCTGGGTCATTTCGTATTTATTTTATGGGAAAATACAAGTTTAATAAGGTTCCCTTTTCAATTCTTCTCGTTAAGAAAGCTCGATTAAAGGGAGCTTCCCAATTTCTTACTTATTTTCAAGTACACTCAATAATTTATTTTTAGACACAAATATTTTTATAAAATTACTAATTTTTTAATGATAACTATGTCATACCTTTTCTGGTTTTTTTTAAACAATTCTGACTTTTTCGGTTTTAAAAACTATTTTGTATTTTCTCTTAAATCGCACTAAAGTTTCCCAATTCTAAAGATTCTTAAAAACTCTTTTTTACATTAGGGACATTGTTTATGCCTAAAACATAATTTAATTATCCTTAACTTTTATTTTATGGGATATACATGTTTAAAATCTGATTTTATGACAAATACAAATGATTTTTTAAAAGAACACTTCATTCCAAAGTAAAAAGGGGTTTTTTCATCTCACTTTTACTTTTGTGAGATATATGTATTCTTAACTACTTATTCTTTGTGTGTGTTGTAAACACTACCCTTTGATATATCATATCATGAGTCTTATTAATCTCATGTTATTATAAGTTTCATTTAATTTTACTCCTTCATATTGATTATGATTTAAATGTTTCAAGTGGTACGATACACTTTGGAATATTTAAAGATTATTTTCCTCAAGAATTTTTCAATGGTATCAGTTAAAATTATCTTCATATATGTCAACATAATTTGTTTAATATTAAACTTTATTGAGATTTATCCCTTACGATACTATCTAACATATTTTTTTGAAGGTTTTATGATTAGTTTGATTGTGAATGTGTTATTTTGATACCATTCAAGGTTTATGGTTAAAGTATTCACATTTCATATGTTAGTTTTGTAATGAAAATGTTTATGTTGTTTATGTTTCACCCTTTTCACAAGAGGAATACATTGTATAGAGTAAGTGATCGTCAGGACCCTCTATAGCCCCTCGATGAATCGGTATATCTCATGTGACAAACTAGACTGGGTTTTTACCTATTTATATATGGTGTCTTGGTTGAAGCCCTGAGGACATGTTTATGATGTCCGACATTATGAATTCCCTCATAAGGATATTAGTAATTGATAATCCATGTGATTATTTTACTAGTATAATATTCATGGTTAAGTTTCATTCTCATGTGTTTATTTATGGAATTATTTAATCATTTATTATTCCTTCCATATTATTCTCAAGATTTTGTTTTATTGGAATGTGTTTTTAGTTTTTAACTATAAATTATTATTTATGGTTAGTTATGATTATATTTCACTATGTTTCTTACCCTTATATATCATCTAATCTCACCCATTAATTATGTTGTATTTTTTCCAGGATGTGAAGAATTATATTATGAATGACTGGCAGGTATAATATAAGAGTTTATCGGTGTTTCCAATGGAGTTATTATGTTGTATTTCATTTCAACTTTTAATTTAACAATTATGTTTGTATCTGGTTTTCCAAATATAATAAACTATTCATTTCTTCAATATGTGATTTCCTTGTTCATTATTCCAATGTAATAAAGTAAGTAACTAACTCTAGGATATTGGGGTGGAAGTATTTATAGTTGGTATCAGAGTAAGTTTAGTAAGAACCTTGAAAAATAGATTTAGAAAACATAGATTAGGGAACATAACCCTAATATAGACTTTGAGGCTAAGCATTGAAGAAAATCATAGAATTTTGGTAAGGTAGACAACAACAGGCCTTACTGCACACCTAGTTTGACACCCCTAGGGGATATGCTTAAGATAATTCACATTTTTTTACAAAACATTACGAAGTATTTAAGAGTAAATATGTTCCGAAATAAAACATGTTTATGATTATGAGATTAGCAATGCATAAGTTTTCAATTTATGTTAAGTGTTTTTATAGTTAAAAATTATGTATTATTATTCATAACCTAATATATTTTATGTCAATATTTAGAAATGGCACTTCACAAAAGGAATGGGAACCTCACCAAATCACAAGATCTAAAGGGTAATAATGATCATATCTTTTATTGTATTATGCCAATATTTTTAATGGAACAAGTCACCCAAACATTCTCATCACATTAGGATATAATATCATGTGAAATCAACACAAAGAAACAATTATCCAAGTTTTTTTATTTTTAAAAAAAAATAAGAGAATAAGAGAACGACAGATAAAGTGATGGATAAATAGAATAAGGGAAATAAGTATTTTACCACATGTGATAATTGTGGAAGGAAACACCTTGGTATATTCTTAAGAGGAAAAAGGAGTTTGCTTCATGTGTGGAGAAAAAGGCCACTATGTTCATAATTTAAATAGAAGGAAATAATTTTCTAATATTTAATGATTCAAATATAATGGTATGGGGAACTATGAAAATGAATATCCCAAGAATCAAGGGAATATAAATCAGAATAAGTAAAGGGATCATGGTCAAGATTATGTTACTACCTCACTCAAAGTGGAATGATTAATATGCCTATTCTTGGATTCCAAAATTTTTTATTTTAGTATTCTATCAATAATGCTCTATTTATAAGATTCATGAGATATATAAGGATTGTACTATAGTACTTATTCTTTATGTATTTGGAAGAATGAATGTTTTCATTAAGGTTTTAAGGTTTCGAGGTATTCATATATTTGGTATATGTGATTAAGATCTACATTATTTGGAGAATCTTATGTTAATTTTACTATGGAAATTTAGTGACCTTCCTTCAGAAATTTTGGTTATTCAATGTGGAAAAACATGTTTTAGATGAGTATTGAGATTAAATACATGTAAAATGGATCAGTTTAAACTTTTTAAATCATTTTTAGTTGATAAAATATGTTAATATTCTTATTTTCAATAAACATTTAAAGGTTTAAGGAATTACTAGTGGATCTTATGATTCATAAAAGTTCTTCAAGCATAAAAAAATCATTTTGACTTTCATTTCCAAGTGTGATGGTTGAAGTGAAAATAAATAAAAGCACAACTAAAGGATGAGATTATGACATGGAAAGGAATTAAGTAAGTTTATTTTCTCGAGTGATTTTCTAGATAGTAAAATATCCCTCAACTCTAGAAAAAGGATTTTAGAAGAAAAAATCCATCTGTTTTCTTTTCCTTTGGACAAATAAATGGTATATTAAATGATCAAAAATTTAGGATTTTGTGACGGTATACTTTCTAAAGAAAATTTTTTCTATCACTCTCCATTAGATCATGATATTTATATTTATCTTCCATGTCTATATTTTCATGAATTTTCTCTTATTTTGGAATCTTAGTTTTATGGTGACCTTAACATTTATCTTTACCTCTTTTTAAGAGGAAGTTTTATAAACCCTTTTTACAATGTAGGATTTCCACAAAGGAATTATCAACTATCAACCTTTATTTTTTTAAGTGAAATTTCAAATTTCGAGGAAGCAATTTTTTGAAGTAGGGTAAAATGTAACACCCCATGAATTTATGATATGTCACTTTTTAAAATTTAACTTCTTCGAAAGATAAAACATTGTTATTAAAAAGATGATTAAATATTATTATTTAATTTTGACCTAGCCATTGGAATAAAATAAATTAAAGGGATTAATTAAATTATGAAAATATCGTTTACACATGTTTATAAAAAGAATTCACTGGTTTCCAATTAATTAAAAATGAAAATAAAAACCAATTGAACATAAAGAATGTGTTTTTATAAAAAATTATATTTATGAACACAATAGAATTTTATCTTAAAGTAATCACTATTATTGAAATATATTAATTAAATTTTTATATGAAATATTCAATCAATTTTTTTAAATTCAATCAATAAGTTTGATGGGATTAAGATAATAATAAATCAAATTTTAAGCACAAAAATCTATATTTTCTAAAAGGTGATTTTACCCCTTTTAATGGCACATATGTTTTAAATCTAAATTTTCATGATTTTATAAGTTCTATTGAACAAAATAAAATTCATGTTTAAAAATGGAATGTCACAATTAGCTTAGGATGAAATTTTGGTACTTTTCTGAAAATAATTATTTTCTAATGAATAGTGAAAAATCCCGATGTCATTTTCATTATATTAATAGTATATTTATGATTTGAATATTAAACTCACCTTTGAAAGTGTAAATAAAATTTGGGTATCTTATAAATTAAAATATGATATATTTATATAATGGAGTAAGTAAATAAATATTTTAAAAATTATAAATTAAGTGTTGGTATTTTTGTAAAGAGTAAATGTTTATTTACAATTTTAAAATGAGTATAATTTCCTTAAATAAAAATTATTTTCATAAAAAAGATTAATATTTTTTTCATATGATTATAATATAATTTTATGAGACGTTAATTAATTTTTCAAAGTGTTATAAATCAGTTATAATTTTAAAATCGATATTCTTTGAATAAATTATGATTTTAATTAAAAATTAAATTTATCATATTTATAATATTATTTTCATAAAATTGAGTCCATTTTTGAATTCTAAATGTTGAAAAAAAAATTGATTTTTTGGGTTTTTTTCTAAAATAGTTGAATTTTTTATGAATTGTGAAATACGGTAATTTATAGTATTTATCATTTTATCAAAATACATGAATTATTGAGTCATAGATGATTTATGGATGAGGTAAAAACACATTTTTTTTCAAACTCACATGCATTAGTTACTATATTTAGTCACAAGAATTATCATTATTCATAGTCTTGATCCAAAATAATAAACAAATGAATTAAATAATCAAAAAACACTCCTCTCCTATACTATAAAAACCACCTCTAACCACCCCTTTAATCACACATATAAAGTCATGAAGCTTGATTATATTCTACCATTTTCCTCTCTCAACCTCTCCCCCACGTTCTGGTCTTTCTGGCTTCACCAAAAAACCATTTTCAAGTCCCTTAAGCAGGTTCTCAAGGAGGCGACACTCAAGAGGTAAAACCGTCTCTCTCTCTATCTCTTTTAATTTATTTTCTTTTCTTATCCTTCCCTCACCTCCACAAATAAAGTGACATGATAAATCTAGTATATTTTATATACTATAATTTTATTATTTTAATGTAATATCAATCATCACTTCTTTTCTCTTCCCCTTTATTATTGTAAAAATGAAAACATCGTCTGTGAGGTGTTGATTTACCACCTTTGTGGACAACGAGGTTTTTTTTAAATTCAACCTTAAAGGAAGGTCATAAAATCATTTTTATGGTTAAAAACTAATTTAATATATGTAATAAAACTTTTTTAATGTTCTATAACCAGCATATATACATAATATTAATTCATGAGAAAAAACTAGTTCGTGATTATTGAAAAAACACCAAAATAATCTAAATGGTTCTCATTAATTCTTTATCTAATAAATCATCCCCATATTTGGGAAAAAATTATATATAATAACATTAAATATCCTTTAATTTTATTAATAACATATAATTTCAATTCTTTATAACTATTCCCATTTCACATGATCATTCATACATGTATACAAGTGAACCAATCATGAAAACCAAGGAAACAAACACTCCTGAACGACAAAATTGAATCTCATAACTCATCAAAAAGGCCATAAATTAATTTAATTATACTAAATAAAATTTATGTTTAATATTTTGTGAATTAAATTATTAATTAATTAAATTCTATTATATAAGATGTAAGTAAATTTGAATAACACTTTCAGACATAAGGTAAGGGTTTTCTCATCTCACCTTTATTTCTGTGAGATATGTCTTATTAACAAAAATTTATTGTGTGGTGTGTGTATACTATAATTTTATGTATAATATCTTGATAATATTTTTTTTAGTGGTATTCAATGTTTCATTTGATGATCATTAATCTTATGGGGCATACGGTTTGATTGTTTACAAAGTGGTATGGTATTCTCCCCAACCCTCCCTTTTTCATTCAGGTTACGCTTTCTATCTCTTTACCCCAAAGTAATTCTTCTTTATTTTATATAAATTAAATTTATACTTTTAAACTCAATTATCTATATAATTTAAACTTTTTTTATGTGGAAATACATGTTTTATAAGGTTCCCTTTTCAATTCTTCCTGTTAAGCAAGCTTGATTAATGGGAACTTCCCAATTTCTTACCCATTTTCAAGTACACTCAATAATCTGTTTTTAGAAACCAATATTTTTCTAAAATTACTGTATTTTTTATGAAAAATTATCTTAGATCATTTCTAGTTTTTTTAAAAAATTCAGACTTTTTCTATTTTATAGACTCTTTTATATTTTCTCTTAAACCGTACAGAAGTGTCACAATTCTAAATATTATTAAAAACACTTTTTACACAATGGTCATAATTTATACCTCAAATGTAATTTTATTTTCCTTTATTTTTATTTTTATTTTGTATATACATGTTTATAATCTTATTTTTTGACAAATATAAATTATTTTCCAAAATAACTCTTCTTTCCAAAGTAAAAAGGGTTTTTATTGTCTCACTTTTATTTCTGTGAGATATATGTCTGGTTCACCACTTATTACTTATGTGTGGTGTATATACTACCCTTTTATATATCATATTATGAGTCTTATTATTCTCATTATATTATATGTTTCATTTAATTTTATTCATTCATAGGGATTATGATTTAAATGTTTCAAGTGGCATGTGACACGTTGTAATGTTTAAAGATTATTTTCCTTAATATTTTTTCAATGGTATAATTTAAAATTATTTTAATGTATGTTAAAATCCTTCATTTAATCTTGTAATTCATTGAGGTTTATCTATTAATATACCATTTACCATATTTTTTTGAAGGTTTTATGATCATTTTGACTGTGAATGTTCCATTTTGATATTATTCATGGTTTGTGGTTAAAGTATTCACATTTCATATGCTAGTTCTTCAATATGAATGTTTATGTTGTTTATGTTTCACCGTTTCCATATGAGTAATGTATTGGATTTAATAAGTGATGGAAAGGGATTTCTATATCCCCTTAATGCATCAGTAGGTCCCATGAGACAAACAAGAACGGTTTTTTACCCATTTATGTATGGTGTCTTGGTTGAAGCCTTAACGGTATGTTTATGATGTTCGGACTTATTTATTACTTCATTATGATATTAATAATTGATAATCTGTGTGATTATTAGACTAGTAGAATATCCATGGTTAGTTTTCATTCTCATGTTATTGTTTACAAAATTACTTAATCATCTTTTATTTCGGCCATATTATGCTCAAGAATATGTTTTATTAGCATGTGTTTTTAGTTATTCACCTTGTCTTATTATTTATGTTTATTTATGATTAGCTTTAATTGTATTTTTTACCCTTACTGAGCATCTGAGATCACCTCTTCCTTATGTTTTATTTTTCCCTAGGATGCGAATAAGTACATTATGAATGACATATAGAGATAATTTAGGATTTTATGGGTGTTTCCAATAGATTTGATATGTTTTATTTCATTTCATGTAATAATGTAAAAATTATGTTTGTATATAGTTTTATAAATATATTATACCATTTTTTCCTTTGGGATGTTATTTCCCTATTCATTATGAAAATATAACAAATTAAGGCACCGACTTCGAACTACTAGGATTAGGGTCTTTATACTCTTTACGGGAGACTTTATCGACCACTGATTTATTGGCTTGAGATGGGTGAGGTAGTGGTTATGGGGCCCATTTTGGTTCATTATACCTCTAAGAGAGTAAATTTGATTCATAAGAGGTTGATTACTTATCAATACAGGTAGAGATCATATTCCAACCATAAGAGGATACCCTTAGAGTTCATTGTGAGTGATCTGGTTATATTAAGAGTAAATCCTCAATTAGGCCATCGATGTATGAAAAATAAAGGAAAGATAGTACCGTGGTTTATGGGACCCTTTATGGTCACTGAATGGGTTGGGATAGTGTCACATTTTTTGATATTCATTCTCATTATTGTGTTATAAATAACGCGTTTCATATATCATAACTCTGGAGGTACATGCCCAATCCTATGCATATCATCGACTGTAAGGATGTAGTGTTGGATCTAGATGCATCTTAGATGAGGTTCCAATGTAGATTATAGATTGAAGTGAGAAATTACTTCAAGTTAAGATGGTACCACTTGTTCAGATTCATTGGAATCATGGATGGATTCAAGAGGAGACATGGGAGTAGGATTCTGATGTTCGAGTTTAGTGACCTAAGTTGTTTGAGAAATACCACTATAGTTACTTTTGGGGGATAATAATTTGATATAGGGGGATAATTGTAATTTCCTCCATTTTTAAATGTCAATTAAACCCTATTTAGTTTTTAATTATAAGTTTTTTTGGGTGGAATTGATTTATTTAATAAAAAAATAAACTTTTAAATGTTTTTTAAGAGGCTTTACAAATGGGTAGAAGCTCTGTTAACACTTTGGAATATTCTTTGGAATATTTTTGGAGTTAGGTGTAGATTCAACATAATATTTTGGGGTCCATATAGCCTCGATGCTGATAGAATGAAAATATTAAATATATTATATCATGTGCATGTGTTTTTCCTAAAATAATGGAATATATCTCAAATGGTGTTTCAAATAAAAAATCTGAGACCAAATTTTGGTCTAGAATGTGAGTTTTATATTAAGCGTGATATAAAATTTGTGTGCATCAGGTTTTTGGTTAAATTGCATGTGATAATAATTTAGTTTACATTTTTTCTTATATTATTATTATTTATTTATTTATTTCATTTTTACTTTTGTTCATCTTCCTCTACATGCTTCAACCCTCCATTTTTACTCAGTCCACAATATAAAAACCTCATAATCAATTGGTTTTGAGCTAATTAATTCAATAATTCATTAATGTGGTAAAATAAAAGACTCCACCTAAAATTTTTTATTGAAGCATTAGATTAAATTAGAGTTTTGGAAAGTGCCAAATGAATATGTGTTTGGGGTTTTGAAATAGCCAAATCATTAAGTTATTCCTTGTTGGTTTATGATGTCGAGTCTGAGAGACGTTGAATCCCCTTGTATGTGGCCTGATGAGCCTTCATCAATCCCCTTCTTCCAGAACTAGATAATGTGGTGGATTCCTTCCCTCCCTGGTGTGCTTCACATAAGGTTGAAGAAAATTTTATTTTATTTTTCTAATTATTTATTTTAATATTCCTTTATTTATATATTTAATTTTGGAAAAATAAAATGGATGAATAATTAATTGATAAAAAATTACGTTTATCTAGGTATAACTACAAAAATTATCAAGGATAATTTATAAAAATTATCAAAGGATAATTTATTATAAATTTTCAAAAGATAATTATTTTGATTTTATTATAAGATACTTATCAAGAATTAAAGGTCCATAATTACAACCAATTATCAATGGATAATTACATGAGATTATCAAAATATAATATTAAATAATTATCAAAATATAATTATAAATAATTATAAAAACATAATTATAAAAACTTATCCAATGATAATTACATCAAATTATTAAAGAATAATTTATAAAAAATATCATAATATAATTACATGAAATTGTTGGAGATAATAATACAGAATTATCAAATGATAAATTCAATGAATTATCAAAGGAAAATTTAATAAAAAATAATCAAAGGATAATTATACAAATTATTGAAGTATGATTATGGTTTAATAAAAGAATAGTTATAAATAAGAACGACATATGTTCTCAAATTAGTTTATATAAATTTATAATATAAAATGTGATTTTATAATTATTATTTAGGATAAGACTGATAAAACAAGTGTAGGCCTAAAATTGATAATTTAGAAATATCTAGGAGACAAAAAGTACCATCACATGTGATATTTTATTTCTTTTAAAATAAAATAGCTGGTTTTGGTTCTAGGAGAGTGTGTCATACCTTGAGAATTGACTTGTTGATAACTATGATAATAAGGACTATGAAGACGTATTCTTAAATGTTGATTTTTCCACTCCTACTTTCAAAAAACACATAGTGGTTTATCCTTTATATTGACATCAATGACTTTGATATAGGAAGTTTCTTTCCTATTGGGGTTTTTTTACACATGGTTTCTTGTTAGAATTTATTTTTTGGAATAATTGATAATTATTCTTGACTTTGATCACATGTGGGTGGATGTGTGTATCTCAATAGACCTGATATGATATTTGATTCCATGATTATTTCTACAGTATCATGTTACCATGTTGGATTATGATCACATGCTATTATATATTGATATTATATCCTCATGTTGATATATTATTCCTACCTTGTATGTTTTACCCTATATGTGTGTTACCATGACTTAGAGGTTGTTATTAGTACAAGAGATGGATGGATGTCATGTATTGTTTATCCCTTAGTGATGGAGTATGCATAAATTGTGAAGATGAATAAGATGGACCAAAACACGGGGTAGGGTCATGGAGGTTTGGGGGACTGACTCATGGAATAACGTCAAAATCATGATGATTTGAGGTCCAGACTCAAGGCACAAATGGGGTATGGTGGTATAGGGGTTTGACCTATGATAGAGTTGAGATTTGAAAATTATGGGGCCTCATCTGACTTGATACCTTGAGACTGTTGAGAGGTGGTATTTTTAGATTATTGATTGATCCTTTCACTTTTACAACATTCTATGATTATCCTTCCGGTATGGGGATGAAGAAGATACAGATGGGGGTTTGTGTTGGCTTGGTTAATACATGAACGCTCAATTTTGGATTGTATATTTATTTACTTATTGTGAATTTATGATTATTATGTCATACACTTTTATACTTGATAACACTAGGTTAAGCACACATTGGTGGTGTTCGACTAGGTCCTAAAATCACACCCTACTCAAGAATTTCGATGATCTTGTACATTTCATGACTAGAGATCCAAGGAAGGGTAAGGGGCCTATGGTGGATGGTTGAGCATTGGATATTGGAGCTAATATAGGTCTAGGAAAGACTCTAGGGGTCCAATATATATTTATTTATTTATTTATGTTATATATTGTTTATACTCTTGATATGATTTCCACCTTGGGATATGCTTTTATCTACATTAATTATTTTCCTTTCACCAGTTTCTACGTTTTTACTCAAGTTATTTATATATTTTTTATTTTTTATTTTTTGTGTTATGACTAGATACTAATAGTATAGTCTCCCTACTAATGGACTTAGACCATCACTGTTAGTCAACCACCTCTTCTATATGGGGAGGCATTAATGAGGTCATGTTGGAATCTAGTTTAGACCCTATGGTTCGGGTCTCAAACATGGTCAAAAATACCCAGTTACTTTTAGGCCCATAAAATGACTCTCACACAGTAGATGACCCAAATTCCTAAGAGGTATCATGATTCATTCCAATAACTAGTTATAAATATCATTGTCCCCAAACTAGAGCTACTACACCTTGCTACCAGAAAAAGATGTTGTGCCACCCCCTATTGTGAGTTGCACCATGTTCATCCAACATAACATGGAAAGGAACCCATATTTCACACACTATCATATGGTATAGGAATATATTATTGGTTTCTACACACCTATATCTATTTTTATATGCCCACATGATAATTATTGTGACTCCCTTACTGCACTTTCAACCTCATTCTCCACATAATATGACTAAAAAGCTATATAAAAGGACATGTAGTTGGGTACATATCCATTCTTCAATGTAATGAAGACAAATATTTAAATTATGGGTATAAAAAAATCCATACATCATTCTAGGTTTTCCACCTGGCGACACTTGCATAAATTGTTGTAATGCCAACCAAATGTGTCGAGTCATTTGGATAGTCAAATCATGTCACCTAAAACCCTAAAAGATAGAATAGAGGCCTAGTGGACCAAAGGCCTAGGAAAATTACATGTCATAAATAACCAATGGTCAGAGACCAAAGAAAACACTTTAATTACCAAGGGTCTTGAAAACCTTAATATGACAGCCATCGCCTGGAGCAAGCCCCAACCATCACCGCCCTCCCTGGAAACCTTCTTCGCTGAATTAAAACATTCATCACTACCCAAACTCTAGGGTGTTTTTGTATTAAATATATCCCTATAATTACTAGGACACATAGACCTCACTTTCTGAATCCATGGATGTCACAGACACTATCGTCGCCTACCTTAAATCCCTCTTCTACTGAATCCATGCCACCGACACCGCCCGAAACCATGCTGATGTCACCTCCAAATTCCACATATGTCACATTACCTATATACAAATAGCATCAAATATATATCATTATCATCACCAAAAACTATAGATGTCACCACCCCCCTTTGGCACTGATTTTGTGCCACTATTGTCACTGCCTATAATGTCCAACATCACAAAACGAAGAACACCCAACTAGATCTGGGTCAGAATCATCATATTTGGAACAAATATAAACATAGAACACTAAAAGATGGTGAGGGAAGATGATATTCAACCAAACCCTATTGGATAGACATCCAAAGTTGATAGATCAAAAAGGAATCATCCTCCATAAGGAAGGATCTACAGGGGAAACCTTAGTGAATTTGTGAGGAGAGTGAGTTAAGAGAGCACAGATCCATTGAAAGGTTATGATAAAATTTATCCTTGTGTGATTTTATAACTATCTTAATTGAAATTAGTTTGAACATAAATATCAGGACATAATATCAACATTATTTACTCCTTTTTAACAATGATAGTTCTATTTCCAAATAATTTTTCAATTTAATATAATATTTTAAGTACTTTATCCCAAAAAAATATAGTAATTATAAATGAGAAGTCACATTTTTCCACACATATTTGATCTTTATTGTCATATTTGTTATTGTATATAAAAATTAATTCCATGCCTTATTTAAAATTTATATGTAGAAAATAAAATTAAATGTCATTTTCATATATAATTATTCAAATAATCAAACATATGTGTCCAATACATTGTAAAAATGTTCTCACACTTCACTATGTATTTATCATAACTAGTAATTTCTCTTTCCTTTTAAGAAAAACACACAAAATAAAATGTACACTAATATTCAAAAAACATAATGTGAATGGTTATTTAGTTAAAATAATTAACACTTTAATAAATATATGTTCCATAACCTTCAAGATAAGAAAAAATCCAATATTGAATTGAATTATTTTGAAATATTTTAGAAATATATAGTTTTCTTTCTTTAACTTTCATTTCCATCGTTATTAGTGAAGTAAATTGTGGTTAAAAAATACAAATACTAATTTCTAATCATAATTAATACAAAATTTATAAATATTCCGGATAAAAAACAAACATAAATATTTAGTTTCATTAAATTATAATAATTGAAAGAAATATGATAATCAACTTACATAGAAAATATTTTCATCGCATCGATGCCCAATAAATATCCAGTTACAAGCTCAATGATATCTCTCTATGAAATCATAAAAGGAATTTAACACCCATAAATGTTATCATCAATTGGATTCTAATAAACTTCCAATAATAAATATGAATATGTTGATAATTTATCAAGTCCAGAAGAATTAGAATCTAAATTCCTAGAAGCTTGTACTTATTTTCAAAAAAATATGTCTTTACCTTTAAATAATTCTTATAAAAAATATAGATAAATATATAAATTTTAAAATTTTAAAACAATTTTAACACGTATATGAAATAAAGGATATAATATATGAATACCTCAGTGGTAATATATCAGATAAGTATGGGTGGCCAAACTAAAAAATGGTTAATTTTTTTCCATATTTAGTGACCTTATCTATAATAAATTGTACTCTTGTTGATCTATCTATAATATCCTACACTATGTCCCTAAGTATATCTATCTTTATCTGTTGATGATGAATGGTATCCCTAATATAATATATTATCCCATATAAATTAATATTATATCAGGGATCATCAATGTATAACTCACAATATATGGAAATATATGGAGGGGGAGGTTTGTGAGTTGCATATACAGGAAGAGGTAGAGGAGTGGGATATACAGATGTAGGTGTAGGATTGGGATTTTTAGCCTAAAACCATATTTTCATGTCTGTAAACATCAACTATATTGAATATATAATCCCATCCTCCATAATCTCACCCATATCCTAAATTTAGATTCTAAATATTCTCTTTTTCCTTTATATATATCCTTCTTTGAAGAAGTTACAGAGTGAACAAACACTTTTTTACTGATAAACCCACCTCATGCACTCATATGATTCCTAATTTTTCATTATTTCCCAATGCAGTAGCTAAAATATCCTTCTTTCCCTCAAGTATTAAATTCATATGTATTCTATTATCCTTAAGGTATTCTAAAATATTTGAAAATATCATTAGTGAATCACAATATATAAAGAGTTAAAATGACTTAAATAAAATAAATAACTTAAATAACTCCTTCCAATCCTATAAAAATAATCTTTGAATATTTTGTAAGATATATTCACTTTTCTATCATGTAAACTCTCTTCCATTTTTCATGTATATCTAGGTGGTAAGGAGGGTTAGCCTCTGTGAAACCTGAAAAATAAACTCTTAGTTTTTAAATTTTTTCATCCATTATTTTTTCTTTAAATAATGTATACCCTCTACAAGATAATGTATCTGGATATATGTTTTTGGATTGGATATCCCAGTGATAACTCTTAAATTATTATAAATTAAGGATAAATAAATCATTAATATGACTAATAATTAAAATAATAAACTTATAAAAGTTAACATTGCACTTAAAAAAACGATACATGTCATCCTATTTAAGAAAAATGATTTCCTGAATCTTTATCTAGGAATGGATATTCATCACATGGATTTTTAATTTTTCTTGCACAAAAAATGAAACCTGATGTGAGGGTGGATTTAAAATCCATACATCTACTAGTATCCAAATATAAACATTTATTCATGACTTCTTTAGTGTCAAGTATAATATATATCATCTCATAAAAATGGAAAACCCTATATTAGTTAAAAAATGTCATGATGAATAAAATAATAATAAATGAGATTTCCAAAATTTTCTACCATGATTGAGATATTCCTAATTTTTTGACTCTTTCAATCACAAATCAAAATGATAACTCTAGGCCATACTTTCATTGAAACAAGAGTTTTAAATTGTTTTGAATTTGGACCCTTGGGATTATTATTATCATGAAACTAAACATATATCCTCTGGCCCTGGCTAGAGGCAACTGATAATTTTGGTAAAGGTGTGTTGCCACATTTATTAAGGTATTTTATGGGTTTTGTGGAAAATATTTAGCTTCACTGGAAAGAGTTTTTCAAATAGAGATCATCAAGTAGAGATCACTAGATGTATTTTTTTCTACTATACAGTTATTAGAGTTTTCAAGGTAGAATGATTTCAATAAGAATACTTCTTTCAAATACAAGTAATTAGACAGATATAATCATACTTATGTTTTCTATAATGAGGTTTTTAAGTCCATCAGATAGAGTTATCAGATGGATTTCTCATAGATAGAGTTCTCACAGATGTTGTTCAATGGGGGAGGTGACTTAATTCATGGGTTGTGTGCATGGTTATTGACTATTGGTGGTTTTATAAGATGATTAAATAGTGCATCAGATGTTTCCTAGGTCAATAGTAGGTTTAACATTAATCTCATATGTTAGTGAAACATTTTCACTAGATGAAGACTACTATAAATAGAGGTGGTGTCCTGGATCAAATTTGAATGTGTGACTCTTGTGTGATTCCCATGTTGAACAATGGGAGTTTCTTACTTAATAGTTTGAGACATTATAATTTATGGTAAGTGGGTGATGTGTTTTTATTATCTTGTATATCCTATAATGAAAATGTTTATAGTGTTATCACAGGGATGTTAAACCTTTGTACACACCATAAAAAAAATTACCATTTACTATTTTGTTTTTTGTGTGAAGTGTGTTCATGAGTTTTTTATTGTGATTAGGTAGGTTGTCATCCTATTTATAGTTCACATACTTGGAATGAGTAAATTATAGTACAAACCTCTATCTAATAACAATTAGGATATTTTTATTTAATAGGTTTTAGTGATTAGATGAACATTCATCTAGTGTATATTGTGATTGATGTTTCTACTTGGTGAAAAAAGAAGAGTGTTTTCTCCCTCTTTCCAAAAATTGGTATCAAAGAAAACTTATAATTTACTTATATCATTCAGGTTTATCCTATTTTTATCTTGAATTTTTTTTAAATTTCAGTTGGTTTTATTGTTATCAGAAATAATGAATTTAGAGGAAGGTAAGATTTGTATCAATAAGTTTGATGGAATATAATTTTCCATTTGGAGAATGAAAATGGAGTATCTGTTGATAAAAAAAATATGGATTCTCCATTGTCCAGTAAATATCCTAAAATGAAGAAAAAAAGGAATGCGATCATTTGTAAAGGAAGGCTTTAGCCTTGATCTGGATGTATCTTTCTCAGGATGTTGCTTTCAACATTATAGAGAAGAAAACTGTTAAAGAGGTTATTAAAGCATTCACTGACATATATGATAAGACAATAGATATTAATAAAGTTTTCATGATATGAATATTATTCATCTTGAGGTTATCAGATGAAATACCTACAACCCATCATGTGAATGACTTCAATATGATCTGATGGTAGCTCAAATTGGTGAATGTAAATTTCATAGATAATGTTTGGGCATCGCTTCTTCTTTACTCACTTCAAAATAGATGGGATTTTATGGTGATATCAGTGAGAAAATCCAGTGGGAAATAATATCTTGTGTTTTATAATATTAAAAATATGAAATTTAATGATAAGTTGAGGCATAATGAAGTTCAAACTCTTTTTGAAAGTACTCTAAATGCTACTAGATAGGTATTACCACCTCAATGGAAGGAACATGAGAATAATAAATCTCCAAAAGATAAATCTATAAGAATAAGTCAAATAAAATAGATGAGTATAGGTCCTACATGTTGGATTTATGGGAAAAAGGGACATATAAGTAAATATTGAAGGAATCAAATAGAGGATTCTACTTCTAAACAGATTAACTTAGTAATTTTAATAGATAGAGTGTCCAGTCTGATATTGAGTATGATCATTCCATAGGATTCATGAGTTATTTAATCAGGTGAATATTTTCATCTAATTAGTGATCATAATTTCAAGGTTGATTATATACTAGGAATTTTTGATAGAGTACGTATTGCTGATGATGAAGCTCTGGATATAGTTGAGAAAAGAGATGTTAACATTCAAATGAAAAATGAAAGTTTCTTGAGACTGAAAGTGTATATATACCAAGTCTGAAAGAACCTTATATCAATGGGACAACTGGATGATTTAGTTTTCAAAACATATTTTTTGAATGGGGTTTCAAATATCAACAGTGGGTCTCTATTTATTTCTCATGGAGTTAAGAATGGAACCTTGTACTTGATCTGATGTAAGGATAAAGTTCTAGTGATTGGAAGAACTTCATCAGGAAGCCCAAAAATGTAAGGATCTGACCTTAATCATTACATTTTCTAGTTTTTTATTTATTATAATTAAAATTCAAACAATTTTGAGGATATTTTCAGTTTATAGATTTAAAGAATTAGGAAAAAATCTTACATAGTGAACTTATACATTAAAAGTGGACACCTATACTCATTATCTATTTTTTCCACCAAACAATACTTTTTTTAAAAAAAATAAAACATGATTTTTTATGTAAATTTTAAAAATTGTCATCTTGAACTCATCCTTTCTCTGACAATTCCTTAAAACCTATGATTTTTATAGAAACATGGGATAAGCCCAAAAAACTTAGTAAGGGACATAAAAATATGAAATCTATTAGTTGAGTGAAAAATATGAAAACTCGTGTAATGTTTACATTTATGTTCAATGTTATTTGAGAATATGAAATAAAAAATTCCCACATAAAAACACACACACTCTTTTTTTCTTGAATAAAACCTTTAAACCCTAGACAAAATATACATAAAACATATTGTAAACTTGGGGAATCATTGGAGTAACAACCACAACTACTAATGGAATACCTTCATGGTTAACATCCAAAAATTACTTTAGAGTAACTATCATAGCTACTCATAGATTAACCATCACATTTAATCTTGGAATAACCATAATAGTATATTCCCATTATCTCTTTATAGAAACCTAATCATTTAACTCCATCTCGTATATGGAATAACCATACGGTCTACTTCCATACCTAATGCATTGTAGGTTACAACATAACCACATATCCTTGGTTTATCAAGAAACCACCCATCATTGGTTAATAACGTAACAAATGATCCATGGTTTATAATTGAACCACTTTTTATCATAAAAATTCTCAAAAACCATAATATAATCATAAATGATTAAATCTTTCATCATAAAAAATGACATTATTAAGGAAAATGACCCTTTTATTTTGAAATCAATTATTTTTTGAAAAAATTGAACACATAAAAAGGAAAACATTTTATTTAAAAATAAACATGTAAAATTGTAAATGAATCTTCAAATAATTATGATATCAAGGAAGATGAAAAATCTTCTCATTCCATATCAGTTAAAAAACACACATTCTTTATTTTTTTGGAAAATTCACAAAGTACCTCGTTTGGAAAACAAAAAAATATTCCTTTTAAACCTTTTTTTAAAAAGTAAAAAATAGTATAAATGAATTTAAACAGTCATAGGATAATTTTCAAAACATTTAGAAAACATTTTTATAAATCATGGACATGGAACAAAAATTTATTTATAAGGGAAACTTTAAAAAGATAATTTTTAAAAGAAAGTCTCTTACCAATTTTGTAATATTTGAATCGTAAATACCATGAAAGAATAACATTAAAAAAACATTAAATATCATGATAATATATAAATTCATGATATAATATGTAAAAGTTGTTGTATATGGACCTTATAAAAGAATATAAGAGCATAACATTAAAATATGTATCAATGACATGAAATTGAGATAGAGTCCCTTACCTTCAATCTGACTCATCCCGTATATACATTATCTTTTTGAATAATAAAATAAGGTTAATTTTATAATTTATTAAGAACCTTTTTTCAAGTTTATTATTACTTTTATATCAATTACTACCATTTTATAATAATTACTTAATTATTTATGTTCATGTGAGATCTTTTAACGATATTATGTTCATAAGTCCAAAATGACTTCGGTCGGTTGATTATGATCAAATAGGACACTATTCCATTATCTCCAGAATAATATTCATGAAAAAATTATCATTTTCATACATCAATTATAATTTAATAACCAATTATTAAATATATTCATGAAAAATTAACTACATTACAATCATGAAGATGGTAGGTCGTATGTACGCATGAGTAAAATTTCTATTTTTTAACGATCATTATAGAAAGAAGTAGATTATTATTTTATCTTTATATAATTATCATAATATTATAAATATAATATTATTTATTTAAATATTCTTATATATATGCTCTATATGATGTGGTCATGGAGAAATAATCACATTGCTTCATGGAGATGGTAGTCCACACGTACGCACGAATGAAATTATCATTTTTCAATGGATAAAATTGTAAGAACATAAATGATATATTTTATTTCAATAATGATAAATATTCTATGAATATAATATGTAAATATTAATTTTATCATTATAACTAGTCTTGAGAGTCGGTGATGGAAAATAAATTACATCAATTCATGAGTTAGTAGTCTATCGTACAGAAGAATGATGAATTCTATACTCATTTGATGGAAGAGGTGAACGATGTAGGTATTTAAACTAACATAATAAAATCTAAGTATATTTAGGATAATAGATTTATTATTTAATTATTTTTTAATCTATTTTGTGGGATGTTAAAGAATAAACAAAACTAAAACATATAGATAAAAACTATACCACTTCTTTGGAAAACCTCATTTTCTTAACACCTTAATACCTCTAAGATTGGTATTATTCCTAAAAAAATAAATCTATAATTATTGGAGGGATTATATGAATATATTTAGGTATAAATTCACAAAACAAAATGGTTTCTAAGTGTGAATAAATGAGAATAATAGGTACCCTTTTAAAAGAAAGAAGAGGGGCACTCTTGGATTTTCTCAAAAATATTAAATTAATAAAAAATAATTTTTAATTAAAAATGGATCCAAGGTCAGTTATTTAGAATATAATATGGTTATTTTTATAAATAATATCATACATTAACAATTAGGAACGTTTTGGATATATGTATACCCTTATTTGTTTGTTTCAACCCTGATTTAACCCCCCTTAACTCTTACTATGACAACATGGATTTTTACACTTTGAGGGTTAATATAGTCACTATAGAATGAAAAAAAACCCATAAATTGACCATGTTTTATATTTTTAACATTACTATAATAACTTGAATTAATTTAATATTTTTATGAATTTTATATCATTAAGTAAAATATTATTTATTATAAAATATTCATAATGTCAATTTTTAAAACTATTCATTACTTTGACATTAATATTATCAAAACAACATATAAAATTAAAAAACAATTGTATTCCTAACATGTAATTATAATCTATAAATTTCTTTGATCACATTATTTATCTCAAATTATATTTTTTGAACACTTTAAATATCATTTATTTGATTTTTATATTAATTTAATAATTACTACATCAGTATTGTGTAAGAATTTAACGTAATTATTTATTACCTAAAAATTAAAAATAAATAACCATGATAAAGTTAAATATTTTATATTTTAAAATACTATTTTTAGTTAAACATATCCTCTATATAACACTATATTCAAATATTATACTTACTAAAAATAAAAGTGTGACTTGTTTGACATTTCTTTATATAAAATATTGTAAAGGTTATAATCTCATCTAAGTGGCCCAAAAGGGTAATAAATTATACCCTTGTATGATTATGGTAGATATATACTCAATAAAAAATATTTAGTTAATTTTTTAGGTTATTTAATAGTTTTTATCATTTTATATCTAACCTTTAATTACCAAATTTACCTTTTACTATGGTAACAAAATTACTATGGTTACTATTCATCTATTAAAAACATAAAAGGGACACATTTACTAAATTTTTACCCACTTATTCAAAATATGTAATCCATTTTTATAAAAGTTAAAAAATGGAATTTTCAGAATTTAATTTAAAATTAAACTGGAAAAACGCAACAAAAAAGAGTTTTTTAGAAAAATATTCTTTTAAATATAAATTGTTTTTACTAAATTAAAGTATAAAATCCATTAAAAGATATAATTGGATTATTTTAAATAAATATTTAATACTAATCCAAAACATAATTTATCATTTTAAATAATTTATAATAAAATACAATTTTTAATAAAAAACAATATTTCTCATTATTCCTTGAAAAATAAATATTTTTAGAAAATTATCAAAAATTTAACCTAAGATAATTTTTATATGATGAATTTAAAAATAAAATTAATCTTAAAATTAAAATTATATAATATTAAAATTAAACTTTCAAATAAAATCTTTTAATAATTGAGTTTAATAAAACTATTTCCTTCTTTATTTTAAGAATAACTTCCCATATTTATGATTAATATAAATACATAATTTAGGAATATAAATTAATATTAAAATTATTTATTCTATCATTACTTGGGTTGTAACATCCCCCCCAACCTTTAATAAATTATTTCCTCACAATTTGAACTCATTCTTTGTAACCATGGGTTTGAACTTTCAAAATACCTTTATTAAAATCAAACATCATACAAATGGTCAACAAAACTTCAATTGAAAAGAGATAAAGGGAAGAACGAAGGCCTTCTGGAATAATATATAACTAGTTTTCTAAATAGGATATCATTAGTGGGAAGTGAAAACATGGATATAGAAGAAAAAACTAACTTCTAGTGACTGATGGAGATTTATAGAGAACATGGTCTGAGAAAGTTAACCTTCACAAAACCATAAATCTATGATGGATTAAAATTTCATTGATTTCTTGATAATAAAATTAAATGAATAACATTTTGGTTTCAAAATCCTTTTTAAATAGTTAAGAAATTTCTTTACTACCTAGTCTAAAAACATGAGGAAATATACTTACTTGAAAAGTTGAGTTTCAAACTTAAATTAATTTCCACACCAAACTCATATTTTTCTCTAAATGATGAGTATTGAAGATGAATTTTCTTTCTTGAAGCACTATAATCAACTTATATAGATCAAAAAATCTATAAAAAGATAAAAAAAAATATTCCTTCTATATTGAAAAATTAACCAAAACCAAAAAAATAGTACAATATATTATAATTGTCCCAAAATAATATATCTTCATATGAAGAAATCTAATCTAATCTCCAAAATTCAATATTAATACCCAAATTTCAACATATATTATTCAAAAAATAGCCTTAAAATTAAAAAAATATTATAGTCTAATATTGAAACCAAAAAACTAGAAATATTTGATCACATATTCTTCCAAGATTAAGTTAACATTTATCTCCAAATAACATCAATTACTCTTGAAGTCTCATACCAAAACGAGCATGACCAGAACATATAACCTCCAAGATATGATAAATATTTCCATAAATAACCTAAATCACCATAAAACCACAATATAATCGCATATAATTCCAAATTATAATTCATCATTTATTTCTAAAATAAAATGCCACAGTATTCTATTTACCTTAATCCTATAATGTTCCCAAAAATTATAGAGATCTTCTTCCAAAATAACACAAATCACTTAATCTCCAAATAAATTTCTAATCCCATGGTTATCTATACAATAAAATAAATTTTCCCAAAATAAACTTATACTTCATATGTCAAGTAATTTAACAAAAAATAAAATTTCATAGTAACTGAGACTTTATATAGTTCGATGGTAGGCGATATACCCTTTTCATTCTTTGGTTATGGGTTTAAACCTCACATCCTTTCTAGATTTGGTGAGTTGTTACATAACCGGTGAGTTTTCCTTTTTCTAAAACCATAATTCTTATACAATTCCTAGAAATTTGAGAAAAACCATAAGAAATAACCATAATATATTTAATATTAAAGACATTTTTTAACCTCAAAGGTCATCACATACTTTTCATTTTGCATCCCAAAAATGTAATAACTCATATTTACCTTAAAAATAAATTTCTCTAAAAATATCATTAGTCACCTTAAAATTTCATAACTTAGCCTAAAAATGTTTTATAAGATATTAAACTTATGAAAAACATTAAAATTTTAAACCCACAATGATATACATAACTCTTAATAAAAAATCATAATCTCTAAAGTCATCTAAACCCTCCTATGTTACCAACTATAAGGACCCAGCCTTAAGAATTATATATTCTAGTGTTTTTAAATAAGAATTAAATTTTTCAAAATTATAAGGATAATTTTAGTTTATATTTTTATATAATTAAGAAAATATCTTATAAAGTAAACCCATACATTACGAGTAGAAACTTATACTCAGTATCCATTTTTACCACCAAATATTTTTTTTAAAAAAAGTGGGTTTTTCATGATAAATCTTAAACATTTCATCTTGACCACATACTTGAACCTATATTTTCTTAACTCCTTTGAAAAAAATTTAAAAACATGGGGTGAGAAAAAAAAGTCCATTAAGGGACATAAAAAAAGAAGAAATCTATTAGTTTGGTGAAAAACATGAAAACCCATGTAATGTTTACCTTTATCTTCAAAGTTATTTGAGCATATGAAATAAAACCTTCCCACATGAAAAACATACACTCTATTTTTTATCAATTAAAACCTTTAAAAACTAAATAAAATATAGATAAAACATGTCAGAAACATGGCGCATCATTAGAGTAACCACTATAGCTACTCATGGAAGACCTTGACGGTTAACTTCTAAACATTACCATAGTGTAATCATCATATATTGTCAAATATTAACCATCATATTTAATTTTGTAATAACCATCATAGTATATTCTCATTATCTCTTAGAAGAAACAAAATTGGTTAACTCTGCCTCATATATTGAATAATCATATAGTCGACTTCCATACCAAATGCATTGGAGGTTATAACGTAACCACCCATCAATGGATTATCATAGAACCACATTTTATTGGTTAAAAACATAACCACCCATCCTTCATTTATAATGGAACCACCCAAAATCAAAAAAATTCCCAATAACCATAACATAATCATAAATCATGAAATCTTGCATTACAAAAAATAACATTCTTAAGGAAAACAACTTTTTCATTTTGAAATCAATTATTTTTAGAAAAAAAACTATGCACATAAAAAGGAAAAAAAATTCTTTTAAAATAACCACGTAAACATATAAGGTAATATTCAAGACATTAATTCATCATTTTGGTGGGAGAATACACTTATGTCGTATAATTTAAAAAAATATTTCTTCCGTATTTTTGTTAGAAAGGTCAAAAAGTACCTTATTTAGAAAATGATAAAAATATTCCTTTTAAAAAAATTTAAAAAATTAAAATATATTAATAATTAATTTGAATAATAATAGTATAAAAATAAAAACATTTTCGAAAATTTTTTTATAAATCGTGGACATAGAAGAAAAAGATATTTAAGAGAAACCTTAAAAAAGAATTTTTTTTAAAAGAAAGTCCCTTACCAGTTTTGGTATCATTTGAATCATAAAAACCATGAAAAAAATAACATTAAACATAACATTAAAGAACATTATAATAGATAAATTCATGATATATCATGTAAAATGTACTGTATATACATCTTATAAAAAAATATTGGGGCATAACTTTAAAATATTCCTCAACAAAAGGAAAGTGAGACGAAGTCTCTTACCTTGAGTCTGACTCACCACGTATGTCCTTTATCATCCTAAATAATAAACTTAGGATAATATTATTCTTTATTAAGAACCTTTTTTAAGTTTATTATTTTTTTTATATCACTTATTATCAAGTTATAATAATTACTCAATTATTTAAGTTCACATCATATGTTTTGACGATATTCGGTTCATAAGTCCAAAATGACTTCGGTCAGTTGACTATGGTCAAAGAGGCCAATGTTCCATAATATATAAAATAATATTAATGAAATAATTATAATTTTTATACATAAATAATAATTTTAAACCAATTGTTGAATATATTCATGAAAAATTAACTACATTACAATCATGGGGACTGTAGGTCGTATGTATGTATGAGTAACATTTCCATTTTTCAATGATCATTATGGAAATAAGGTAAGTATTATTTTATATTTAAATAATTATAACAATATAATAAATATAATATTACTTCTTTAAATATACTTATATGTATCATTAATATAATTTGGTGATGAAAACGAATCACATCGCTTCGTGGAGGCGATAGTCCACACATACGCACAAACAACATTATCACTTTTCAGTACATGAAATGGTAAGAACATAAATGAAATTTTATATTTCAAGAATTATAAATATTTCATGAATATAAAACATAAACATTAATTCCATAATTATAACCATTATTCCGATAGGGTGATGGAAAACAAATTGCATCAGTTCGTGAGACGGTAGTCTATCATACACACGAATGATGAATTCTTTTCACATTTAATAGAATCATATATGGATATAGGTCATTAAACCAACTTAATAACATATAATTATATATAGGATACATTATTTGTTATTTTATCATGTTTTAATATGGTTTTAGTGATGTGGAAGAAGAAACAAAACTAAAACATGAAGATAAAAACTATACCCCTTCTTTGGAACACATCATTTTCTTAATACCTTAAGACCTAAAAGATTGTTATTATGACTAAAAATACCTATAATGAGAGGAGTTATTATATTAAGGTATTTTTTCAGGTATTTACTGAACTAAAATGGGTTTTAAGTGTGAATAAATGAGAGGAATTTGTGCCCTTTTATTAGAGAGGGGTGGGGCACTCTTGGAATTTCTCAAAATATTAAATTAATATAAATTAATATTCAATTAAAAATAGATAAAAAGTGACTTATTTTAAATAAAATATTATTATGGGTCATATGGAACTCATCCAATAAAAATTATACAAATTTTGACTATATTTATACCCTTATCTTTTGGTTTTATCACTAATTTAACCTCTTTAACTCTTATCGTGACAACATGGATTTCTACACATAAATAGACCCATAAATATGGTTAATATGGTTCATATAAAATAAAAAAATACCTATAAATAAACCATGGTTTACATTTAAAACATTATTATAATCACTTTAAAAAATTAAGTTTTTTTAGGAATTTTAAATCATTTAATAAAATATTATTTATTATACTAGGTCGGTTACATCTACCACCACGGAACACAAGGAAAAGAAGAAAAGTATAGTAAATCATAGGATCGGGGACTTGAACCCATGACCTTATCCTCACCCCACCCAAACCCTTACCACCCAACCACCAATGGTGGATAAAAAATATTATTTATTATAAAATATTCATAATGTGAGTTTTTAGAAATATTCATTACTTTAACATTAATAATATCAATAGAACATCTAAAATTAGAAAAAAAAAATTATTTTATTATATACTTAAAATTTTATTTTCATCTATAAAATTCATTTATAACATTATTAATCTCAAATTATATTTATTTTGATATTTTTAAAATCATTTATTTTATTTTTTCATTAATTAAATAATTACTACATCAGGGTCATGCAAACATTTAAGGTGATTATTTATTCACTAAAATTTAAAAATAAATTACCATGATGAATGAAAATATTTAATATTTTAAAATAATATTTATGGTTAAAAATATACTCTTGATAAAACCATATTAAAAATATTACACTTTTTAGAAACAAGAGTATAACATGTTTGACATTTCTTTAAATAAAATACTATAAAGGTCATAATCTCATCCAAGTTGACCAAAAGGTTGTAAATTAGACCCTTTTATGATTATAGTTTAGATATTATCATTAAATAATATTTATTTAAGTTTTTGGGTTATTTAATAGCTCTTATCATTTTATTTTTAACCATTTATTACCAGATTTACCCATTATCGTGGTAACAAAATTACTAAGGTTACTATTCATTTTGTTCAAAAATTAAAGGGACCTATTTAATTAACTTTTACCCACGGATTAAAAATATGGAATCTATTTTTAAAAATTCAAAACACCTAATTTTTAGAATTTAATTAAAGAAACTGGAAAAACGCATTGAAATATTATTTTTTTTTAAAAAATCATTTTAAAATATAAATTTATTTTTTACTAAATTCAATTATAAAATCCATTTAAAAATCCATAATTTGATTATTTAAAATAAAAATTAACTAATTAAAATTAAAAAATTATCCAAAACATATTTTTTCCTTATAAATACTTTAAAATAAAATACAGTTTTAAATAAAAATCAATATTTTTCCTTATTCCTTGAAAAATAAATATTTTCAAAAAGTTATAAAAAATTAATCATGAGATAATTTTAACATCATTAATTCAAAAATTAAATTTATTTTTTCAAATTAAAATTCTATAATATGAAAATTAAACTTTTAAATAAAATCTTATAATAAGCGAGTTTAATAAAACTATTTCCTTTTTGGTTTTAAGAATTACTTAATATATATATAATTAATATAAATACATAATTTAGGAATAATAATAAATATTTAAATGATTTATTCTAACATTACCTGGGTTTTCACAAGAAATGTGGCTCAGTAGGTTTCTTCACCTTAATGAAAAAAATCTAAAAGTTCGACCAGCAATGGGAATACTTAAACTTGATCACAGAGAACTTGGAAGACGTGAGAGTTGTATTATAGGGAAATAGAAAAGGGTATCATTTAACATGGATGGTATAAATCCAAGTAATCATAATATATAACTTGTTTATTTCAATGTGTGGAGACCATATCTTATTCACTTAAAAAGAGGATCACTATACTTTGTGACCTTTATTAATGATGACACTCAAATGGTCTAGCTTTACTTTATGAAGAATAAATATGATGTGTTTTATTTGTTTATTCTGTGAAAATTTTTGGCAATAAAATTGTGTAAACAATATTTGAAATGTATATGGATAGAAAATGGTGGGGAGTACACAGGACATAACTTTTATAACTTTTTTCAAAGGAATGGTATCAAGAATGACAAGACTATTCTACGAACTCCATAACAAAATAGAGTAACTATAAGAATGAATAAGACTGTGTAATAGAATTCTCATATTATGAGACTTAAATTTGAAATTCCAAAGGGGCGTTGAGAATAGGATATAAATACAACAACATATTTGGTGAATAGATTTCAGGCTTCAGCTGTGGGATGCGATCTACTAGAAGAACTTTGGTCCTATAAGAGATGCGAGGTGAACCATCTCAAAGTCTTTAGAAGTATTTTATTGTTCGTATTAAGGATAAAGTCATAAATATGTTATATATAAAATAAAATGTTTTTTTTATTTCTAGATATGGTGATGATAACTTTGGATATTTAATATGGGATGATGAAAAGAAACAATTCATATGGAGCAAAGATATTGTTTTCAAAAAAGAAATTCTATGGAAATATCAGAACTTGGTAGAGGAGAAAGTTAAGGATATATCAACTATTGAAGTTCAACGATATCAGGAAGAGGTTACAGGATAAAATCTTTTTCTAGAAACATTAGTGGAAACATGAGTCTGGAACTCAAATAGTGGGTTTTTCAGACAGAGAATGATCAAATAAACCTATACCGAAAAAAGAAAGTTTGGAAGGATGACTACCATACAGAGGTTTCAATAAAATAATATTATTTTGTTCTAAGGAAATAAACTCATATCAAGAGACTATTTTATAGGTTTTGGGATGATATATTCTTCTATTTCTAATAGACACAGGGGAACCAGAATGCCAGAAAGACGCAGCTACTCTCAGAGACTCAAAATAGTGGGATTCATCCATGGAAGTGGAAATGAATTCCTTAAATCTAATAAATAATTGGTAATTAGATGAAAAATTGGAAGGAAAGATATATTTGGAAAATAAATTGGGTTTTCATTTGAAAGATTAAGCTGATATAAGTAAGAGGTACAAATCAAGGATAGCAATGAAAGGTTTCAGCAAAAGGAAGGGATTAACTTTTCTCAAATTTTCTCACCAGTGGTTATAAACACAACCATTTAGATAATGACTAACATTGTTATGTACGATGATATACACTTGAATAATATGGATGTAAAGATATATTTTCTTCATGTGGATTTATATAAATAAATTTACATGGTTCATTCAAAGGGTTATGAAGTTCATCAGAAGGAGGATTTGGTTTGTAATTTGAAATGAATTATTTATGGATAAAATAAATATATAGGTTAGTGGAATTAAAATTTCAACACTTTCATAATTGAGTAAAGTTTTTATCAATTTGATTATAATCATTTTTTTACCATAAGTAATTGAACAGTGGAACATATATCATTCTATTTTTGTGTATGGATAATATATTTATTATTGGTCCAAAGTTCAATTATATTGAGGAGATAAAGAGTAATCTGTCAAATGGTATTGATATAAAAAACCTTGGACAAGCTAAGAAGATCTTAGGGATGATAATTGAGAGTTATAGGAAAGAAAACTTATTAATTTTATCCCAAAAAGAATACATTGGGATGATCATCAAAAGATTTAAAATCCCTAGTTGTAAACCTATCTCAACCCCCCTTGTTAGACACTTAAAACCTTAATAATTATAGGAACTATCAATAGATGGAAAACATTTTGACATGGTAAAGGTACTTTATGTTTTGGATATAGTAACATTGATGTATGTGATGGTTTGTACTTGACCAGTCATTTCTTCTCCGGTGGGAGTTTTTTTCTCATTCATATAAAATCCTAGAAGGAAGCATTGGGAATCTATGAAATGGATCATTAAATACTTAAATGAGATATATGATAAAAATTTATGTTTCAAAGATGTTGATTAATTGAAGTGTTTTGTGGATACATATTTTTCTGAATACATAAACAAATGAAAAAGTACTACATGATTTATATTTACTTTTAGTGGAATAATAGTTAGCTAGATGTCTTGGTTATAGCTAGTTATTACTTTATCTATAATGGAAATAGAGTGTGTTATTTTTAATGGAGTAGGGAAAGATTTGATACGGTTGATGCACTTGATGAAGAAACTCATAAAGGGATCAATTAGTGGAATGTTATTTTGTGATTATCAGAGTGTGATTCATATTTCTTTCAATCCAGTGTTTTATACAAGAATGAAACACATTGACTTTAAGTATCACTTTATAAGATGTTTTTTGGAAGATAAGTTATAGGATCTTTGATAAATTTCTATAAATAACTACTGATATGTTTTTAAAGGTAATTTTTCAAGAAATACTAAGGCAATATTGTGCCTTAGTATGAATTGGATGATTAAATGGAGTGTAGAACACTACATGCATAAGGAAGAGGATAATTTTAGGTGGATTTTTAATGAAGTGTGAAAACCTGGAGTAATTTCCAAGTGAGATATTATTGGGTTTTATATAAAATCATCAATTTTACCTGACATAGTTTCTTAACGGATCAGAAAGAGATCACTATATGGATGTTTTTATTTTCAAACTTACCAAATCGGTCAGGGTAGAAAGGTTTCACTTGTTAGACTTACTTCAGACATAGATCGTTAGAGAAATATTATTATATAGAGGTTTCTTGTGATGAGGTTTTGAATTTTATTGGAAAGAGTCACCATATATATTTCTCAAATATGGTGTTAACTAAGGGTGGTGAATCAGTTAATGGGTTGTGTGTGTGGTTACTGAATATTGGCAGTTTCATCAGATTGTTCAATAGTGTATCAGAGTTTCCCAAAGTCAATGGGAGGTTGAATATGAATCTCAAAGGTCAGTTTAACTTTTTCACCAAATAAAAAATCCTCTATAAATATAGGAGGTGGCACATCTATGATGTGAATGTGTGATTCTTGTGTGATTCCTATGCTAAAAAAGTGGGAGTTTATGACTTAATTGTGTGAGAATTTGTAATAGAGAGTAAGCGGGTGATGGTTTTTTTATTCACTTCCATCTCTTATAATGAATTTTTTTGCAATGTTCTCTCATGGATGTAGAACATTTTCTCTAACCACATAAATATTGATTTTCCACTTTCTTTATTGTTTTGTGTGTAAAGTGTGTTCACGAAGTTTGTTTGGTGATTATAAGGGCTCTCATCTTGGTTCTATTGTATAGACTTGGGAGGAGGTAACTATAAGATAAACCTCTATCTAATAGCATTGATTAGCTTTCCATTCCACTGCCTGTAGAAATCAAAAAAAAGCATTTTTCTAGTGTTTATTGTGCTTGTTATGTCTATCTAATAGAATGGATGGAGTACTACCTCTTTCTTTTTAAAAGCCTTCTCTTCCCCTATGGAATTATATGTATCCTATATATAAGGATTTAGTGTTTCCCGAGTAAAAGTATGTGTACATTCATCCCTAAAAACTCGAGGTGACTCAACTATTTGATATGAAATTATCCTATAAATCAATTTAAAATAATTAGTACAAAAATATAAAAAACTGAATATTATATATAAATTTAAATTAAAAATTAAAAATTATCCAATAAAAGGTAAAATAAACTAAACCCATTTTTATTCATATTTCTTAAATTAGTTAACTAAAATGATAACATCATTAATGAGAGATAAAATAATATAAAAAAACAAAAATTAAGTAAATGGTTATAAAAATAAAATTGTTTCATAAAAATTTAAATAAAAATTTTAAATTGATATAAAACAAAAAAAATAAAAAAATAAACCATTATTTATCAAATTCATAAGAGTAATTAACAATAATGTTAAAATAAATATTGAAAATATTCTTTATCCTATTTATTAGTAGTTAACAGTGTTAAAAGAATACTGACAATATTTATGAAATAGAAAATGATATAGAAAAAATAAAACAAATATTAAGTAAAAATAATACAAATAAAACATTTACATAGAAAGTTAAATATTTGAAAAATTATACAAAAAAATTAACTAATTTAAACAAAAAATTTATCATATTTTCTAAAATATATGTTTTATGTAAACAAAATTAAAAAAAATATATAAAATGTTTTATGAAATATAAAATGGTAAATAAGAAACAAATATAATTTACTTGTAATATTATCAAATAATTAATGTTTTGTTTTCTCATATTTATTCACCATGATTGTTTTGTATGGCGAAAACCAAGTCTATGGCATGGTAATCAATATTCCCTAATAATATTTTTATGGAAGTAGTGGTATCACATAAATTAGAATCTTCATCAAGTTTTTCATTTCCAAAACACTAAATTTTTTTCTTGTAATACGATATACCGCTAGACATTTTATGGATCAAGAATATGGAAAAAATATTTTTCATGTATTTCCATGATAAAAGGATCAGTTATGCATTCCAATCTATTCATATTATCAAGTATCATACCGAATTCATAATGTCTAACACTATTATCATTGATAAACCATTTATATTTAAACATTGGAACTCAAAATATAATATAATATTTCTCCCATTTTTATTTAATAACTCTATAATTTACACTAGATAACTTGAAAAATACATTGATAATGTGAACACTGATACACTATTATTCTGAACTGCACTTCAATTTTTTGGATCTTTGGTATAAAATTTATATTTATTAATTTCATACATGGACCATGTTACCAAATTTAAACTTGATTTTTCAACATACCATATTAATGTTTCTGATGCATATGATCTACCATTCATAGTCCCTTTAAACCATGATAAAAAAAGTTTTTTTATTATCATTCAATATCCACATATATTTATTCTTTGGATAATATTGTTTTAAAAAAATTAATATGTAATTTCATATATTCCTAAGTATCATCTATGTTATTCAAGATGCATAAATTTACCTACTTTACCTTTTCAACTTTTAACAATTTTCATTTTAATCCACAGATCCTCTCATCCCCAAATATAAATATTTCATGGTGAGATGTAGGAAAACTGATTTTCTCCACTTTAGAAAAATAGTTTTTACAAAACATTCAACCTCATAAGAAATATACTTTTCAATAATGTAGGTTTTAGGTTGATATAGATTCTTAACATATACCTTTAATATCATCATATTCATTTCAAAAGGATACATTCAACATAGATATAAAAGTACAAAAATATTTATTTCTCGCATCAAATGAGACATTAAATAAACCATGATATCAAAAAAAGATGGAAGGGAGTACATTTCTAGTTAAAAAAGTATCAATCTTACATCGTTCTCCAAATTTTTCAATAAATTCAGAACAATCACTTTGTTACAAAATGAATTGAAAAAATTACATGCATTCATGATAGTCATTATAACACTGATGGGAAGTATTACACACAGGGAAAATATTTGGAGTTGTTACATCATGATGTGAAAATCATGAGATTCCATGCTTGAAAACTTCAAATACTTTAGTGACATAATTTTTTTTACATTTTAACAATAAAATTTTGGCACTTTGATACCCTGAAGGCACTAAAAAACTAATTTTATCCCTTTTGGATAATTTATGATAAGCTGAAGTTAGTTATGTTTATCTTCCATTTGGAGTGGGAGATGACTACAAATGCACTCACATTGAGAGTATCTCGAATCTTGAATTCAACCCATATTTATTCTTTCCTTTAATATCTAAAAATATTCCAATAAAACTATCACATATATTCTTCTCTCTATACATGAAATCAGTGTTATATATGACCTAATTATATCTACAATATGGATGCTCAAAAAATATGAATAATTTCTTCTAAATATTTCTATCATTAATAGATTTTTGTGTCTATCTAAATGTTACATAAATGTTTTTTACCCTCTCAAAATACTTATCAATGGAAAAATGTTTTGGAGAAACATGAAATTCTTGTGAACTATTTAATGCCTTTTAATATTCCATAAGTGTAATCGATAGAAAAAAGATCTTTGATGATTCATGTATAATTTTTTGATTCTATGTTTTAGTTGATAATATAGAGTTAGTTCTTCATAAATAGGAAAATATTTCTTCCCCTTAACACTATATCTAGAAAAATTTCCATATTCTGAGAAGAAATTTATAATGAACATAGTCATTTCATGTAGTTAAAAATGTTCTATTTTATAATAATCATACACTTGGGTACATTCATCTTATAAAAGTTTAAAATCATCAATTAATGGTGAAAAGAAAACATCAATATCATTTCAAGATTGTTTTTTTCTAGAAATTATTAAACTCAACATGATATATTTTTTTATAAAAAATTCAGGAGAGCAGTTGGAAATTACTAATAAAACAGACTATGAACTATTATTTCTACTAAGTATTTGATATAGATTCATTTTGTCTTTTCATATCCCAAGTCTGATATTTATAAATCCATTTCCAAATGTCAGAAATAATTATTCAATTTTCTCCCACTATGGACAATCATCTGGATATCATAATTTTCCATCAGATATTCACTCACCTATATATCATCGTAACCTTTTTTCATCATTTCAATTATCAAATAAAAATTTTAATAGAGGAATTATAATAAGATTACAAATTTCCTTAGAATGAGTATTTTTAACTACTAAATCAGTTTTTAATTTTTCTCTAAACTTATATCATGATTTCCCACATTTAGGATACACTAACAGAAAATTGTATTTCTTCTTATATAGTACATAGTCATTCAAGTAGGTTTGTATATTCTTGCACCCTAACCCCATGAAGCATAATATTTTCTTCATATTATAATGTGAATTTTGAATATCATTGTCTTTAATAAGTATAACTTTCAACTACTAAATAAAATTTGTAAAACTCCTCTCACTCCATCCATTTTTACCCTTCAAGTTAATCAATATTAACACCATTGATAAAATCTTAAATTTTTTACAACTTGGATATAATGTTTTTTCATTATCACTATATGGGTGCTCAATTATTAGGTTTTTCAAATTATATTTACTTCAATATCATGAATCACTTATTCAAATTGATCAAGCTTATCATCTTGAAAATCATCATCATTAATAGATCTTGAATTATTCCCAATTCCACCACGCTAAATCCAAGTACTACAACTCAGATTAAAACCATAACAAATTTAGTGATCTTTAATTTCTCTAATTTTCATCCTTTTTATATTTAAACATTCTAAGTATGGAAAAATCATTGTTTGGAACATTTAATTTATAAAATTACAAAAAAAAGAATCAATAACTTCCTTATATTCATTAATTGTTCACAGTGTAGTAATCTAACTTCAACTCATTGTTATTTATAAAAAAATCAATAATTTTAAATAAGACATTATATTTTGAAATTTAATTTCAAATTTAATTTTAAAAATAAAAATAAAAAATAAAAATAAATTATTTCACAAATAAATAAAGAAAACATATTTCATAAACAAAAGTATCACTTTGAACATATTTAATTATCATCCTTTTAAAAAACAATAAAGAAACATTTATATTGATTTTAAAAGTTTAAAACCAAATAAAACACAATTATTCCTTGTTTTTATTATATAATTTCATAATTATATTTTAATTATTTTCAAAGAAAATAAAGAAATATCATAATATAAAGTAACAAATATTAGAGAGTGATAAAAAAATGATATTACAAAACATGATAAGGAATAAAAAACATTCTTATAATTATACCAAAATTGACATGTAATAGGGAATACAAAAACATTCTTATTAGGCTTACCAAAAATAGATTCCAAACATATAAAATTTAAATGACAACTAGATCCCTGTAATTTTATATTATTATTATAATTTAGATATTTACAAATGTTTCATATTGTATAATAAAGAAAATAATTAAATTGATTCAATTTATAAATTCATAGGTATTCATGAAATTTAAAATAGACACAAATAAAATATTAAAATAAATATAAGGTTTAACCCAAGTTGAACCATATTCAGTTGAAGGGGTGTTGATAAATAATGAACTAAAAAAATTATCTCCCAATTAGAAACACACTTGTGCAATACATATTACATTACTAACATGATTAAGTAGAAGTTAGAAAGTTTTTTTATCACAATACACTTGTTCAATCAGCATGATCGTCTAAATATATATTACTAATAATCTATATTCAAACTCCATAATACACTATACCTTTAAAACTATTTTTCATAATTAAGACACAAAATATACCTTAGACACCCATTAATAATAAATTTAACATTACTTGTAACACCAAATCATCAAATAATCATTTAATAAAACTATAATCTCAAAATATGCATTCATAAATTTAAAAATTCATTATATTCACAAATAATTGGAACAAAAAATAAAAACCCTACAGAGATATAAAAGATAATAAATAGTAGAGATCATTAAAGTAAACAACAAGTCGAAAAAAATATTCACTGAATTAAACATACCTTAGATGCATAGAAAATTTGAATAATAAATACAAGTCGCAAAGAGATATTATAGAGAAGTGGAAGTATAAGATGATAAAGAATGAGAAGGAGTTGATGGTGGTGATGGTGATGACAATGGAGGTAAAGAATATAGTGAAACAAATGAGGGTTGGGACAATGAGGAAGAATGAAAGAAAAATCATGAGCTAGAGTTTGATAGAAAAAACGTGGGTCTAAAGAGGTGTAAATGAACTTACAACACATGATGTGATGGTTTTAAAAAAATTATTTTAGTTGATTTTTTAACTGACATAAAAAATACATATTTCATGTTGGTTATATAATAACCAATGTGAAAGATAAATGATTTTTTTTAATTTGGTTAAAAAATAATCGGCATAAAAAATCATTTATAGAAAATAGAATTTAAAAACTAGCTTTATAACCCCATCATAAAAAATATATTTTATACTAGCGTGAAGCTATATAATTATAAATATGATTCACCTTTATGAGATGAGTCTATTTATAGGTATTATAGGAACAACCCTAATGTGAAGTGTTCATGTAAAGGTGGTCCAATGCTTAACTATACATGAAGAAGTTCATGTAAAGATATATTATAGCATACCTTTATGTGAAATCATATTTGTAATGTTTATCCTTATATAGAGTGTTTTAATAAGAGTAAATGGTGGTTACCCACACACAGAATATGGATTTTATTTCATGGTAAGAAAATTTTCTTTAAAATTTATTTTTAATAATTTTTATGATTTTTATTGTTATTTAGTTTATAAAATGTTTATAAATCATGTGAAAATGTATTTTGAGAATATTTAATTTATTAGGAATTTATAAATTAATTGAATCATTTTAATATGTTTATAATAAATTAAATAAATATTTATGGTTAATTTTCCTAAAATATTAAAGGTTAATATTAAAATAAATTTTACCAAAATTATGTAGTATGTCTTCTGATCTTGAAATAAAAGCATTTATTTTGAAATTATAAGGGGTAATTTAAATAGTGTTTATAAATTACAAAATAGGCTAAATATAATAGATTTTATATTTATAATTTTGAAATATTGATAATTAATTAAATTTTAATTGTTTAAATTAAAGGGGCCTTATTTAGATATTATTAAAATCACATCAAAAATGTTTTTATCAAATGTTTAAATAATAAAAAATATTTATGATATTTAGATTATATAAAAGGTTTATATAATATATATTTAATTGTAAAATGTTTATAATCTATGAAATTTCATATAAATTTTATATAGTACAAAATAATATAGAGTTCACGTTAAAATTAATATAAAATTTTTATATTCATGATTACAGAATGTCTATAATGTTAATCTTATTTTTAAAATTTTTGTAGTTAGATTTTATTTTGGAATTTTTTATAAATTTTTATCTCATGTTTAAATATTTTAATTGTTCATTTATTTAAATTTTATTCCAAGCTTTATTCAAGTTTATTAAAAAATTTATGAAAAATGAATATTGTGTACTCTTTAGTTTAACTAATAAACTACTTTTAGAAGTTAAAACCTTGCATAACATGCTAGGTAAAAATCTGTAAAATTTAGTTTTCATCTACCTTGACCTCAATGTGTTATTTGGAGTTATTATCTTAAATTTAGTATTTGGAAATAGTTTGTGCATATTATGCTTTAAAGTTATCATGAATTTAATTCTATCTTAAGTAAAGTCTCCCTAAGGAGAGGGACTTTGGGTCAGACCACCTATTAACCTAGAGGTTGTGCCTTGTTTAGAAAGGTGAATGGGACTGACAATATATCAATATTGGCTTACTCATGTGGAGATTATTAATCCCATATAACTTTATACCTTTACTTGAAAAATTAATATATGAAACATTTTTATATGTATGAATATGATTAACTTCTATTTTTGTGTGACTAACACAAACCAGTGGGTTGTTTAAAGAGTTACGTAGTAATGTGGTGTGAACCCATTAATTTGGTGCATGAAACAAGGATTCCAAGAACTAAATAATTACATGAGTGTATACACCACCACAATCCATTTTTTATTTTATAAAAACCACTTTTTGGGTAAGTGGGAACCGTATACACATAAAGGGAATAAACACAAGATAATATGGGGATATTAAATCCCATTAAAATACTAAGTGTTAGATTCCTTCTAAAGAGACACTTGTCAATACCTCAATCATTCAATCGGGTATTATTGATCTCAACATGAGTTTTCCTAGATTATCTTTTGTTGGGTTATAAATATTTAAGTAACTCTATATTATCTTGTGGGGTAGGTCAAGATAAGCATGATTTTCTTTTTATTATCCTTTTTTATCTTATTCTTAACATTTCCTTTAGGTTACACTGGCTGGGAAAACCAAATGGTTAGGATATCAATGGAATGCATTTAATTTTATCTATATTATAGATTAGATAAAGAGTTATCCACTCAACTATCCAAGAGTCACAACTATTGTTATTGGGGTGATGAATTGACAAAATAATCACAGTTTATTTATGGGAACATACTGGTTTAATTCATGGTGAAATATGGATATTATCCCACTAATATATATGATTTTTTATAAATGAGGCATAATTTTAGTGGGAGATCATTTAGTAAAAGTTATTATTAAATAGTTTTAATACATGATACAGATATGATAAAAGATTATTTTTTTTATATGACATCATCCTCATCCAGTTAAAATTTGAGATTAATCCTTAAAAGAAGAATCTTAAGGTAATAAAATCCTAAGACTGGTGGTTTAAGGAAAAGTTGTTAAAGAAACTTTTATAAGTTAAAACAAAATATTATTGAGTAACCTAGTGTTTAATTTATTCAATAAGTTTATCAAGATGATTATGGAAGCATAGAATCATTCATTTAAGGTTTTAAAATTCATTATATACAATATTACATAAGTAATTTTTGTCTCCACTTATATATTCAATATTATTGTATATACCAATGACTTGATGAAACTTGAGGTTTCCTTGAGTATTTTTCTAGTTAATGAATTCATTATAATCTCATCAATATAAATTTTTTAACAAGATTAATGAATTTATGAAACTTTTACCCAATATTCTCAAATAATTGAGAATAGATAAACTATGCAATGATATCTTGGTTCTGGTACTGTGTAGATAGTATAAATGGGTAAAAGTTCAAACCATAAGAAGAGAAGTTGGTTATATTGTCCAATATATTTTCTTAAAGAACCTAGATAAGGTCATTTAAACTTGGAGGTAAAATCAAGAATAATAAAGGGATATTAATTCTATATGATGGAATTTTCCTGATTCCATTAATATTTTTAATAATACTAGTAGAAATTCCACATAAATGTAATATAATTAAATTCAATTGTTATAAAAAATATATGATATAAACTTTATGTTTTATATAATTTTTAAATATATAGGAGGTTATAAGATAGAAAAATAATTAAATATTGAATATTTATTTCAATTAACAGAGCAAAGAAGTTGTTTAATTGGCAACTTGGATTATTCAATTTTAGATGTACTTATCGTAATATATGAATTGTTCATATCATTTTTCTCTTTATAAGATCATGTAAGAAATATTTATTTGAATAAAATGTGATAGTTCTTTGTGATAAAAATAGTTTCAATTTGTTCAATCCTAAAACATCTTCAAGGAGACTCAAAAATAGATTTTTCTTGTTAGTGAATTCATCCTTTTGTAATTTAGGAAAATATTCTGACAATATGATTGATTTTAAAAGTTTTACATGGTATTCTCAAAATGTTTAGAATAAATGAGCTAGAAATTTGATGTCTAGAATCTCATTCTGTGTAGATGGTTCAAGTAGGTAAAAGTTTAAACTGGAAGAAGAAAAATTAATTGATGATTTCAATAATGTTTCTTTAAGAATTTAGTAAAGGGAAATTAAATATAGGGCTTTTAGTAAGTATAAGTAATAATTTTTGTGATATTATTATCTATAATACCAAAATGATATTTCAAAACTCCATGAAATTTCCATGTCATGTATCAATGTTATAGAATTAAATTCTTTGATTTTGATAGGAATATGATACCAAATGTATTTTTTACAAATATTGTAACTATAATAAAGCTCAAAAATAAAAATAAGAATCTATTGGGAATATATTCTTCATTAATTTTATGAAGAAAATAGTTTATATATTAAATATTTTATTGTAAAGGTATGTGTCAAGATTGGATTAATCAAATTAAAGGATATGTATCTTTATCTCATTTATCTTCTGTGATAAGAAAGGTTGTTAGTTAAAAAATAGTTATTATGAACAAAATGATATTATTTATTGTGTAAACATGGTTTATGATTCATCTATATTCTATAACATGTTTTTAGGAAAAGATATGGATAAAAATATTTTGTCCCGGATAAAGTGTTTATCCAGATGTTTATTAAAATATAAGGGAATTTGTTCTTTCCTCTCATTAGTGGTATATTTTAATAAAGTGTTATTTTCAAAATAAAAAATTTTCAAACACATAAAATACCATATATAATATGAAATAATAGTTTATTTATTAATTATTCCTACCAAAAAGGAAATAGATGTTTTTTCAAAACAAAAATTAGTTTGTGTGTATTAAAAATATATTTTGAAAATAATATAGTAACTAATAGGTTAGTGGGAGTATTTTTATACTTATAGATGTTAAAATTTAACAAATAAAAGATAATTTAATCCTAATATTAATGTGATATTTCACTTGATACCCTAAAATATTTTTGGATATGTGATGGTAAAGAAAAATATAGTGAGTTTCATTTAGTTACTATAAAAATTGAATATCACTATTTCCTGAAGTATTCTACTAGTTAAATTTACAAGATGAATTTCAATTGATATCTAAAAATAGTTTAGGATATGGTGGTAAATAGAAATGTAAATAGTTAAATTATTTATTGTAATAAAGTGTGTGTCACTTTATCCTAAAATGTTTTAGGATGTGTCGATAAATAATAATGTTAGTAGTTGCATTAATTCAAGGGGAAAATTTTATGGAATGGGTTCCAAGGATTATGATGGTATACTTATAAATATATCTTAGTATACAATAGAAGTTAACATCATAATATTTAATGTTGTAAAGTTAAGGAGTATAAATATGTTCAAAGGTTTAAACATTAAGAGTATGATTCCTAAATATCACCATTATTTAAACTTTCTTTATTTATATATGTTTTCCACTAAATAGTTGGTGAGAAGGTTTTATTAGATGGTTATATAGATATGTGATAGGATTTATGTATGATTTAATGATTTAACAAAACCTCTAAAAAGTGAAGCATACATAAGGTTGATTTGGAAATTTATCATATATGATATGATAAATAAGTTCTTATGTTTGGTTTGTTAAACATTCTTAAAAAGGTTTTATAGATATAAAATGTATCATGTTAATATAATAAAGTAAATATAAAAATATCATTTATCCATGTGAATTTTAATTTATTTTACACGAACAAAAAAATTATAATATCCCGTCAAAGTGTGACTTTGTGTTGTCCCTAATCGATGATCATCATGAAATATTATGGGTTGTGATGATATGTTAATATTATCATGAATATTATTTTATAATCATTTCAAATAGTTTTATATGAGAAATAAAGAGTAGATTTATGATTTAATAAGTAGATACTTTTTACTTATACTGGACCACCACAGTATATCTCATGGAATGTTATACAGTCGTCGATATACATAGGGTTGTATTCTTATTATCAATCCTTCTCACCTATAGTTGGTGAGATACCTAAAATGATAACCTTCATACTTTGATACCCTACTTATGTAAATATTAAAGTAACATAGCTAATATGGAGGTGATTGGTTATGTTACTAATCATGTTGTCAGTTGGAGCACAACCAATATGGAATTTGTCTACTTGTATAACAAATAAAAAGTCATCTACACCTTTATTGAATTGGAGTAATGAAATATATATTCATTATTAGTTTTGTTTCATATTATGTTATCAGCTTCTTATATGAGTGAGATATGATGTGCATATTAGATAGATAAATTACATGTGATTTATTGATCGACTTGGTTAGTTTTTTTAAGAATCAAGAAAAGATGAGTTTACTATACTAGATTGGTGTATTCCATGTATAGTGGTCACTCTATTTCATGTAAAAATGGATTATATATGTATAATTATTATGAATATGATACATCTTGTGGTTAACATGTTCATATAGATATATGTGTATGTTTGATGGGGATCACACTAGACCTTATAGTATCTTGAGTAGCGCTGATGTTCGTCTATAGGTTTCTCTTTCCTTATATCTATTGAATAGGGATTTCATATTTTTTTTCAATTATAATAAGTTCCGTATAGTCACATAGTTATTACCTTGGATAAGGATAAAAAAATTTAAAAATGAGGAGATATTGAAGAAACTGTATCTAAAAGAATTTGGATGGATTCACAAATAGTTATGATGTTTTTCATAGAGTCTAATGGAATTTTATTGCTAGTAAGATACTATTATATATTCACTAAAATACACATTAATTATATGCATATACACATGTATATAATGAATCACATATATATATAATATGATATTTTATATGTATAGTGTACATTTAATACATGCATATGATGCGTATATATTTTCATGAATACGATGCATGTACTAATGTGTGTGTGTATATAATTTAATATGCATGGTATTCATATACAAAATGGTGCATGTGTTGTAATAGTTAAATACCACTCAAACAAAGTTAGATTTCTCCTGAATAATTTCATCTGTTTTGAACCAAATTTTGGTCTATAAAATTATTACATTTATTCATTGAAATGAGTTCAATGAATAACAACAGTAATGCATGAGATATGTTATAAAGGATTATCTATTGGTTTTTTCTATATAAATATAAGAGTTATCTTCTTTTGTTGTATGTGTGATGATTATATTTATATATTAAAGTGATTATCATTATCATGTCAAATTTTCTTTAGAAAAAATTCTTCCTCTTAACATTTTTTTATCTCTCCTTAGAAGGCATGAGAACCCCTTTAAAAGTTTAGGTATCCTTAAAGATGATAGTGAGTCCTTATTTTGGTGTATCACCTTAGAGGTAGCAGGATTTTTTTCATTAAACCTTGTAATATTCCTCAAATATTCTCATGATATCAAGGAAGATAGTTGTTTCAACTTGTGTTTTTTAGGTACTCCATTAACATATGTTTTTATATTATTATTAAATATTAATTATTAAAGATATAACTTTTATTGTTTGGGTTGTTTTCAAATTCCAATAATCATTAGTTAAATAAAACCCATCACTATTCATGTAATATCCTGGTTCTGGAAGCCACCCAAAGGCACCCCGTGTCTGGTTGGTCACATGGACTCAAATTCATTTCCTTAAATGCCAGAGGTTGTCGACTAGCAGCGAGGGTCTTGGGTGTGATAGTGGGGAAACTATGCCCTCATTGGCAGAGTACACAACGAAAGTAAACAAATACATACAATAATGGAATTAGTAAATATCCAACAATGGTAAATAGTGAAATACTGGAATAATAAACAATTGGAGCACATATATATATAAAATGATGCATGATCCATATGTCTAGGAAAATAGACAAACAAGTCACAATGATGGAATAAAATAGTGCTAAACAAAAGTGTAAAATAAAGCAGATAAACACCTCAGTATCGCAAGACATATCTTAGTCTCATGCTCTCTAGATCCATAGCAAATCAAGTACCTAAAGTAAAAGGGTGCTTTCCCTTATCTATACCTACAGCAATATAAACTGTTTGGGCCCAAAAACATGGCCCAAACAGGGTGTGAGACTAAATCCCAGTATAAAACCACACGACGATCTGTGCCTAACAATCAGTGAATATATGGTAGGTAAAATACAGGAAACATTGAACAAGTAAGTGATCAGCAGTAAACAATTCATAGTTTCAATATCAAGCAACAGCTGAGAAAGCAGCTAAACACAAATAGGTAACCCTCTGGGAAGTAATCATGGCCTTCCCCTCTGGTCCTACCTAACAAGAACAAGCAACCCTCTGGGAAACACACTCGATCTAACCCCTCTGGTTCTGCATATGAAGACTCTCTGAGGAAGCACTCACAGTCAATTCCCCTTATAGTCTAAGGTAGTCAGGAACTCTCTAAGGAAGCTCACGCGGTCAATTACTCTTATATCACCAAGGTCAAGGACTCTCTGAGGAATCTCACTCGGTCAATTCCCCTTATAGCCTAGGTTTTTCATTGACTCTCTGAGGAATCACTCACTGTCAATTCCCCTTATACTCTAAAGAGTTTAGGAATAAAATCAAAGACTCTCTGAGGAAGCTCACTCGATCAATTCCCCTTATATTCTAAAGCAGACAAGGAATCTCTAAGGAATCTCACTCAGTCAATTCCCCTTATAGCTCAAAGTGGTCCTAGTCTCTCTAAGGAAGCTCACTCGGTCAATTCCCCGTATAGCCCAAAGTGTTCAAAGACTCTCTGAGTAACTCACTCGGTCAATTCCCTTTATAGTCTACTACACTAGGTTCTCACGGCCCTGTGTAGGTCAATGAGCATAGAAATAAAATATTGACAAAGTAAACCTACATAACTACTTGGATAATCATTCTATGGCATATCAAGCATGTCAGAACACAAACTCTCTATCCTACAGCAACAGGCATGGAAAACAGGTAAAGCAGCCAAAGGCTAAACGGGACAAAACGATCATAAACAGAACATGCAAGGGAAATACATCCAAATAATATAAATCAACCCTATTAATATCCAAATTACCTCTATACAAGCATACAAGCATGGCAGGATAACAACAAGGGTAAAAAGAGAAACACGCAATACCTCGTTCAAGAGTATTGGTGGAATTTTCACATAATACTCAAAGACATTGAACGAAAAGGCACAAACCACCTACCTTGGGGTTAGGAGATCTCTATATGTGAACCTCGAAGCTTGAATCTCCTTAAAATGTTGAAGATCTACAAAAATTTCTAAAATGTTCAACACAAGATATCTCACGAGAGAGGAGAAATTGTAAAACGATGCTCTAGGAGAAAGAAGAAATCACTGATGTGATTCCAACGCAACCATCGGTGTTCTATTCGGAGGACGGATGCACTCTCAGAGGTTTTTTGAATATCCACGGTCGTACGGCACTCTTGGACAAGATGAACGAATAAGGGGGTGTTTCTGTTAATTAGACATGACCCTAATGCATTTAATAAAAAAAATAAAGTACACGGCGTGTACTTTTGAAGTACACGGCGTGTACTCACCTTTTCCGTACTCTGCTTTAAGTGACCTTCAAGTCACTCCCACAAGGTCATGTGTGTGGCTACTACACGGCCAGCACAAGGCCTCCTATGGCAAGGAAGTACACAATGTGTACTCATAAAGTACACAGCGTGTACTTAGAAAATTTCTAGAAATTCCTTTTTCCTCAAAAACAACCATAAAAGGAAAAACATATCTGAAAAGAAGATCTGGGTCATTACAAACTTCCCCCTTAAATAAATTTGTCCCTAAATTTCCCTAGTGTGGCGTAGAAGAAGAAACCTTGAACAGCTCTGGCCACTGTGATCGCACGTCTGTCTCTCTCTCCCAAGTCTCATCCTGTACTCGCCCATGCTGCCAAAGAACCCGTACCAGAGGAATAGACCGTCCATGGACAACCTTCACACTACGATCGACGATTCGGATAGGATGCTCCTCAAAGGATTCATCCACTTCCAACTCAACCTCCTCGGTTTACAAGACATGATACGGGTCTGAGAAGTAACGTCGAAGCTGAGAAACGCGGAAGATGTCATGCATAGCTCAGTACCTCTGAGGTAACTTCAACCGATAGGCAACTGGCCCAACTTTCTCCAACACCTCAAATGGACCAACGTACCTCGGTGAAAGCTTGCCCTATCTATTAATCCTCTTGTGTCCCAACCTCAGTGTGACATGCAAGAAAACTTGATCCCCAAACTCGAACTCCAGAGGTCATCTCCTCTGATCAACATAAGACTTCTGTCGAGACTACACTGTAGACATCCTCTTCTGAATCAATTCTATCTAGTTTGTGGTCTCCTAAACAAGAAGAGGTCCCAACAAAACTGCCTCTCTTGCCTCCATCCAACATAAGGGTTATCGGAATAGCCTACCGTACAAAGCCTCATGAGGTTCAATCTGAATAGTTTCTTGAAGACTATTGTTGTAGGCAAACTCCACAAGAGGTATATGCTTCTCCCAAGAACCTCTAAAATCTATAATGAATGCTCGGAGCATGTCCTCAAGCACCTGAATCGTACACTTGGACTGACCATCTATCTGGGGGTGGTAAGCTGTACTCAAAAGTACCTATGTACCCAAAGCCTTCTAAATCCCCTACCATACGTGAGAAGTAAAACGTGCATCCTTTTCAGAAACAATGTAGTGTGGAACTCAATGATGACATATGATCTCTTGGATGTACAACTGTCCTATCTCATTAACACTAAAAGTCTCCTTGATTAGAAAGAAGCGATAAAAATTCATGAGTCTGTCAATGACAACCCAAACAGCATCATTCCCTTGAGGCAACCTCATAAAACGGGTCACAAAGTCCATCGCGACGTCATTCCACTTCCACTCGGGAATGGGAAACTGCTGTAAAAGACCTGTTGGTCGCTGATGCTCTGCCTTCACCTACTGACAAGTGCAATATCTCATGACGAAACCAGAAACTTCCCTCTTCATACCTGGACACCAATAATGATGGTGTAGATCATGATACATCTTGGTGACGCCAGGATGAACTGCCCAAACTCAGGAATGAAAATCCTACATCATCTCCTCATGTATGTCTACTGGCACCCAAACACGCCCCTGGAAATGCAAGATCTTATCCTTGCCTATAGTCTATCCAGGAATAGGGTCCTCTCTTGATACACTCTCCCTTAGGACTAGGCCTTTAGGATCTGATAGCTGCCTCATCTGAACTTGATCAAGAAGAGTAGAGGTAATAGCTATAGAAGATAGAAAAGTCCACCCCTGTCTATCGTGCACCTCCAAATGCATCTCAGAGAATAAAGCCATGAGTTACCACTCACTATTGGCCTCCTAAAATTCTTGTATCTATGTCCTCCTGCTCAACGCATCAGCCACTGCGTTTCCCTTCCCAGGCATATAGGCAAGATCAAAGTCAAAGGACTATAGGTACTCGACCCACCTCCACTGTCTCAAATTCAGATCATGTTGAGTGAAGATGTACTTGAGACTCTTGTGTTTGGTGAAAACCACAAAGTCCTCTCCCAGAAGATAATGTCTCCAAAAGCGTAGGTCATGAACAATAGCTGCCAACTCTAGATTGTGTGTCGGGTAATTCCTCTCATGTGGCCATAACTATCAAGACTTGTACGCAATGACTCCATATCCCTGCATAAGCACAGCTCCCAGCCCAATACTTGATGCATCATAGTAAACTGTATAGATCTTTCCTGGCTCTGGAAAAACTAGTATCAGTGTTGAATTCAACCTCCCTTTAAAATCCAGAAAGGCTGACTCACAAGAATATGACCATAAGAACTTTGCACCCTTCTTAGTTAGACCTGTTAGCGGTGCTACCAAGCATGAAAAGTCCTTTATGAAACGTCTGTAGTATCCATACATCCCTAGAAACTATGCACCTCAAATACATTCTTCAGCTTCTCCCAGGAAACTACAGCTCTCACTTTCTCTAGGTCTACTGTTACTTCTACCTCTGAGATAATATGACCTAGGAAGTGAATCTGATCCATCCAGAAGTTGCACTTTGAGAGCTTAGCATTTAACTGATGCTCGCTCAGTGTACTCAAAATGATCTCAATATGGGTAGCATGGTCATGTCAAGTGTGAGATTACACCAAGATATAATCCACAAAAACAACCACTAAGGAATCCAAGTATGGATGGAACACTCGGTTCATCAGTTCCATGAAAACTGCAGGCGCATTCATGAGACCGAACAGCATAACCACATACTAGTATAGACCATACCTGCTCCGGAAGGCTGTAAAAGGTATATCTGAGGTTATATTGTGCAACTGATGATAAAATTACCTCAAGTCAATCTTCAAGAACACCCGGTCACCTCGAATTTGATCAAAGAGAACATCAATCCTAGGAAAGGGATATCGGTTCTTGGTTGTCAACTGGTTCAGCTTCTAATAATCCACACAAATCCTAAGGGTACCATCTTCCTTATTTGAAAACAGGATAGGCGAACCCCAAGGAGAATTATTGGGTCGGATGAAACCCTTGGCCTAAAACTCCTCTAACTATTTCTTGAGCTCCTGCAAATCTGGTATATTCATCCTATAAGGAGAAATGGGCACTGGTGCCGCTGCTGGCACAAGCTCAATAGAAAAGTCTACCTTACGCTCTGGAAGAAAACCTGAAAAGTCCTATGAAAAGAAATCTCTGAAACAATCCACCACTGGAGGAAAGTCTAACTATGAAGTCCCCTGGTCATCCATATATAGACTAGAAATCTGGGATGTAACTCCCCCCAACCCATGATGCTCTGGACCCGCTCTTCTTGCATGGACGTCCCATTCGCCCTTATGAATAAAGGATCCACCCTCTGGTGATATGAAACTCACCCTATGGTAAAAAAAATCAACAAATTCCTAGAATGGAACTAGCCAGTCCATTCCAAGAATGACATCATTACCTGTCATCTCTAGGACATAGATGTTCCATAGAAAGTGACATCCACCAACCTCTAGTGGTCACTCCTTGCACTGATGTACACTAGTCATTCTAGTCCCCAAAGGTGTGTCTAGCGTCAAGATATCGGCAGAGGAAAAGATATAGAGCCCAAGGATCTCAACAATAGAAACATATATAAAGTGATGGGAAGCCCCTATGTTGAAAAGTGATGAAGATAAAACTGAGTCTACTAATATCGTACCTCGAACTGTGGAGGGTTCAGGATCCTTCTTCTGCTGGATCTGCTCTACTGAAAAAGTATGGCCTATGTCTTGGCCCTATGACCCTGCCCGACCACTCTGAGCTGATCCACACTTCTTTCACTGAAGAACCGGCGATTGAATACCATGTCCACGACCTCCACCTCAGCTCAAACGGTCAGAAGAACTCTAGTTCTCAGACTGGTGAGAAACTGGTGGTGCTGCTCCTGAACGTGGGATCATAAAAGAACCCTGGTCACCAGCTGCTGGTGAGAATAAATTACAAAAGAATTGAAGATGGTCCATCTTTCCACAAGATTGGCACTCTACTGGGTCTCTCGGGTAATGTGGCCTTGTATACCCACTTCTCCCACACTAGTAGCACACTACCTGGCAACCAGAAGATGCATCTCGGCTGCTCTGATCTCCTTGTGCAGCCTCCCTGTGGTGCTTCCTACTATCAGCTAGCGGAGCACTAACTTTGGATGTCGAACTGCCCTGGCTCACAGCTCTAGAATCCCTCAGATTTCGCTCTGTGATTAGTGCCTGGTTGATGATAGAATATATCGAGGTCAACCTGAAGATATTCACGTGTGATTAGATGTTGTGCCTCAGACCATCCTCAAACTTCCGTGCAAGGAATAACTCATCACCTCCTCAAATAGGCGTGAAACACTGCATCTCTGTGAAGCAAGAGGAATACTCCATAACAGTAAGAGTACCCTTCTCCAGACTAATGAACTCTCAGGCTCGATCGACCCTCAAGGTCTTCAGATAGAAGTAATCATATAAGATGCGCCAAAACTCTTCCTAAGCCATATTCTTCTGGCAGACCACCTGTAAGATCACATCCCACCACCTCTTGGCAGAGTCTCGGAGCATGTAGGTAGCGAGCTTCACCCTCTTCTACGGAGGTATCTCCAGATGCTTGAAAATATTCAGCATGGCTTCTAGCCATGACTCTACAGCCAGAGGTCCTCCATCCCCTGAGAAAGTGGGAGGATGCTACTTCTGGAAGACCCACGTCAAATCATCCATCAATGGGGAAGGAGGCGGCACTCCCTGAAAGGTCTACATCATCCTCAGAAATCCCTCCCTGGATTGTACATCTGCACCTATGTCTGGTACAACGGCTGGTGCCAAGGATGGCATAACTGCAGGATCTTCATATAGTCCCTCATCAGCCATGTCCAGTGTCTGATCGCTGTCTGGCAACTGGCACATAACCGGAGGACGTCTCGGTGGCATGACTCTACAAGGTCAAGCACACACCTTAGATCAAGGTAATCAAGGACTAAAAACAAGGAGTGTAAGAATAGAACAGGATAAAGAATCATTCACGTTTTACAAAACATGAAGACACGGTGTATAAATTTCCTACACGGCGTGTTCCCTTAAGTCATTTACATGGGTGTGTACTCCTGCCTAAACTGGTCATGTAACACCCCAAACACACAGTGTGTTGTCTTAACACACGGCATGTACTTGAATCCTCTTCCCCTGCCCTAGTCCTTCTAGACGGTTAAACCACACAGCTCTCCTAAGACAGGACTACATGGCGTGTTCACGGTAGACATGGCGTGTACTAGACAAGATTCACCTAGCCCGTGTTGTTAGTGATATGGCCTGACACACAGCTCACACTAAACGGCGTGTTCCAGAAAGACACGGCGTGTACGTGAAGGGATAACACCAACCCTTTTTATTCGTGACATGGCCGGGTACCTAGGTATGACTACACGACATGTTTCATACTGACACAGCGTGTATAGCTTATGTTTTTAGTCATCTGTGTTGTTAGTTACATGGGAGGACACAGGGTCAACACTACACGACATGTTAGATAGGTACACGGCGTGTTCCCACCAAACTTTCCCTCATCCCATGTCTCTTCCCACATGGCCAATGACACTATTAGAGATTAAACGGCATGTACATAAAGTACATGGCATGTACTTAATAAAAATTGTTTCTTCCTGAACAAAAGAACACATGGTGTATACTTAACACTACACAGCATGTATTCTGGTTTTTTCTAAACAATAAGCCTTAGAAACTACTCTGGAACCCAGAAAACACTAAAACAAACAAAGAAAGTGCCAAATTCCGATCCATAGGGCCCATACTCCTCGCAAATCAAATTTTGGCATCTTCTACATGCTATAGAAAGGAAAAAAAGGCAATGATCCACCAAATTCCAGTCCATGAGGTCCCATAACACCTCAATAACCCAAGTTTGGCGTTCACTCAAAAAAAACCTACACAACAATACCCTATAAAAATAGCAGTTATTCTTATCAAGGCATCTATCACAACATCATGCATATTCTACACAATGTCTATCACAATAATATGAAATCTCTAATGCATCCTAGATGAAATGGAAAGAATACATGACATGTGATTTATAGCAAGTGCTTATATGATGCATGAGATGGCATACCCTCATCTCATCAGGTTTCAATAGAAATAGAACCTTAATAACATCAATAGTAATAACACAAAACATGTAAGTCACCCAATGGTGAAAATCAGATCAACCGTAAACTTGAAAAACTAGAACAAATTGCAATAAACGAGGTAGATTAGATTTTCCCTATACATGAGTTAGCTACTCCTAGGCACAGCTTATTACCAAGTATTTATTCCCTCCTATCCCTGGATAAAGGCTCCAAACAGTAAATAAAGAGAAAAGAATCCTCTGATACCACTTTGTAACTTCCCGGTTTCAGAAGCCACCCAGAGCTTCCCCGTGCCCAGTTGGTCACATGGCCTCAAGTGCATTTCCCCAAACACCAGAGGTTACCGACTAGCAGCGAGGGACTTGGGTGTGATAGTGGGTAAAATATGCCCTCATTGGAAGAGTACACAGAGGAAGTAAACAAATAGATACAATAGAGGAATTAGTAAATATCCAACAATGGTAAACAGTGGAAGAATAGAATAATAAAAAACTGGATCACATATATATATATATAAAATGATGCATGATACATATGTCTAGGAAAACATCCAAACAAGTCACAATGCTAGAATAAAAAAGTGCTAATCCAAAGTGAAAAATAAATAAGATAAACTCATCATCATCCCAATCCATATCTTGGTCCCATGGTCTCTAGCTCCATAGAAAATCATGTACCGAAAGTAGAAGGGAGCTTGACCTTATCTATACCCGCAGCAATATAATCTGTTTGGGCCCAAAAACATGGCCCAAACAGGGTGTGAAACTAAACCCGAGTAGGAAACCACCTAAAGATATATGTATAATAGTCAGTGAATATATGGAAGGTAAAGTACAGGAAATAGTAAATAGGTAAGTGCTCAATAGTAAAAAATTCACAGTTTCAATATCAAGCAACAGCTGAGCAAGAAGCTAAATACAAACAGGTAACCCTCTGGGAAGTACTCAAGACCTTCCCCTCTGGTCCTACCTAACAACTACAAGCAACCCTATGGTAAACACACTCAGTCTAACCCCTCTAGTTCTTCCTATTAAGACTCTCTGAGGAAGCACTCACATCATTTCCCCTTATAGTCTAAGGTAGTCAGGAACTCTCAAAGGAAGCTCATGCGGTCAATTCCTCTTATAGTCCCAAGGTCAAGGAATCTCTGAGGAAGATCACTTGATCAATTCCCCTTATAGTCCAGGTCATTCATAGACTCTCTGAGGAATCACTCACTGTCAATTCCCATTATAGTCTAAACAGTTCAGGAATAAAATCAAAGACTCTCTACGGAAGCTCACTTGATCAATTCCCCTTATAGTCTAAAGAAGACAAAGACACTCTAAGGAAGCTCACTCATTCAATTCCCCTTATATCCACAAGTGGTACTTGGCTCTCTGAGGAAGCTCACTCAGTCAATTATCCGTATAGCCCAAAGTGCTCAAAGACTCTCTGAGGAAGAACACTCAGTCAATTCCCCTTATAGTCTACTACACCAGGTTCTCACAGCCCTGTCTAGGTCAATGAGCATAAAAATACAATATGGACAAAGTAAACATACATAACTACTTGGATAATCAGTCTATGGAATATCAATCATGTCAGAACACAAACTCTCCATCCTACAACAACAGGCATGGAAAACAGGTAAAGCATCTAAAGGCTAAACAGGACCAAACAGTCGTAAATAGGACATGCATAGTCAATAAATCCAAAGCATAGCAATCAACCCTATTCATATCCAAATTACCTCTACACAAGCATACAAGCATGGTAGGAGAACAATAGGGATAAAACAAGAAACACACAATACCCCATTCAAGGTTATTGGTGGAATTTTCACATAATACTCAAAGACTTTGAACAAAAAGGCACAAACCACCTACCTCGGGGTTAGGATATCGCTATATGTGAACCTCGAAGCTTGAATCTTCTTAGAACGTCAAATATCTAAAAAAACATCTAAAACATTCAACCCAAGATATCTCATTAGATATGAGAAATTGTAAAATGATGCTCTAGGAGAAAGAAGAACTCACTTATGTGATTCCAACACAACTGTCGGTGTTCGATTCAGAGGACGAACGTATGCTCAGAGGTTCGTTGAAGATCTGTAGTCGTACGGTGCTTCTGGATGAGAAGAACGAAGAAGGGGGTGTTTCTGTCGATTAGACGCAACCCCAGTGCGTTTAATGAAAAAAATAAAGCACACGGTGTTTACTTTTGAAGTATACGGCGTGTACTCACCTTTTTCATACTCTTCTTTAAGCACCCTCCAAGTCACTCCCACACAGTCGTGTGTGTGGCTACTACCCGGCCAGCACATGGCCTCCTACGGTAAGGAAGTAAACGGTGTGTACTCATAAAGTACACGACGTGTACTTAGAAAATTTCCAGAAATTCCTTTTTCCTCAAAAATGACCAGAAACGGAAAAACATACCTAAAAAAGATTTGGGTTTTTATAATTCATTAACCTATGGCCTATTTGATGTGGGATCTATATATCAAACTTGGTTTCACTGCCAACCCAGGTGGGGTTGTAATGGAATCAGGCCATAACATGAGTATAATATTGGTATTTATTATGTTATTGATATATTTTATGGAGAAATTAAATGTGATGTGTTGTTTGATGAGAAATTTTGGTATTTATTGAAATGTTTTAAAAAATGGATTAACAGTGAGATCATTTCATAAAAGGAAACTTTGTTTTGGAATCATGCCTAAGTAATTAATTATATTTTCTAAATAAAAATTATTTTGATTAATACGGTTACTTTTTGTGTTGAGTTTTGACAGCCTCTGAGTTGAGTCATGAATTGATTGTCAATTTTATAGTGAGGTATAATTTTTTTAATTAAAGAGGTATAGAAGGACTATTTAACTAATATTTAATGGCTTATTTAAATTGAAAACATTATGGTTGATACTAATTGGTTTATTTTATTATTTTGTGTGGTATTGGAAATTCAACTTTTGGAAACAAGTTTTCATATTTAAATTATGGTAAATTTGAGACAACATTAGTCAGAACCTTCGTATTGAGTGGGAACAGATCCAGTGTATTATATGGTTATGGGTTGTCTCCATAATATGATTCAAGTTTAATATTTTGATCTTGTTAAAGAATTTATCATTTACATTTAATCTAAAGTTGATGTGGGTAATCTCAATTTTTATGTGTTATCTTTAGTTCGGAAGTTATTGCATAGAGAACCACTATTTTCATGAGGGGAGGTAATTATAACTTATTGTAATAACCTTGTGATTATTTTATTTTGGGATAGTGTTGTAAAATAACCTACTCTAGGGGACATATATTTAAAGTGGGGTTCATTTTTAGAAGTGAATATGATAGAGTTTTCATTTTTATACGGTAATTTCTATAGTGGGAATCCACGAGTAAATTATTTTGAGGTGAGTGATTGAGTAATAATGAGTTGGAGGTTTATATATTTAATGATATAGAAATGGATTTTATGTTATTAGTAAAAAAATTGTTTTCAATTTGGAAATTAGAGAAAAATTGTGATCTCAATGGTCAGAGTTGTTTATTGGAGATGCTCAATGATGCTCCTTAGGGACGAGAATCCTTGTGGTGGGGAATTTGTACTAACGATTGTTTTCTTGAGTGGATTTTAAAGTTTTAATTTTATGTTTAAGGATTCAACTGATTTAATATTAATCAAATCCTGAAGTTTGTGTGAAAGGGGGGAATTAAGGGTGTAAAAGGAGGGAGTAGTTTTTGTAATTCGGTGAAGGACACCACCATGTATTCTATCTGAGGTTGTGAGTATGAAGTAGTTGAGGTAGAATCAGAATGGGTTACCAAGGAATAACCACTGGACTTATCATCGCCAAAATATGGTTTGGGATCTTCCAAAAGTTATATTGTGTCGTGCCTAACCTCATTTTTATTATGGTGAATTTTTATCATTTCATAATCATGGGATTTTTGTATTTAACATGATTTTCCATTTATAGAAATAATTATTTTAGTATTTCTTCTTTTAATCGCCCCTATTCTTCTTGAATATTATCCCAATGAGTTTTACTTTATTTTTTGATAGATCAATGATCCATTTATTACTTCTAAATTGGGAATGTTATTAGAATATTTTTCTGGTGGATTTGTTAGAAGGAATTGGGGTTTAGTTTCTTCAATGGTCTAATTCATAATTTTCATTTTTTTAGATGGATTATTGATATAAAAATTTTGGATGATTAATTAGGTTTTTAATCCTTATGTGGACTATTAATGAGACCAAATTTAGGTGAACTCAACCTTATTTAGGGTTTTAATTCAATGATATAGTGTATTTTGATTAATATGATGATTGAATTTAATATTATTTCTATTTGACAAGAATTTTTCTATTAATTCAAGGAGTTAATTATTTTGGACTAAATAATATATATAAATATATTAAATTTATCTATATATTTGTGATTTAATAATTAAGTGATGATTATGTCTTGGGTTAAAAAGATATTTATTATTAATTAATATTATTAATTGAAAAAAATATTAAGTGATGATTTTGAGTGGTATATTGTCATTATAATTTATATATAAATGAAAATAAAATACTTGATATTTGGTTTAAAATTTATTTAGCAATGAATTAATACTCTTAAGTTAATGATGATATTAAAAGATGATTTATTACATTGAAATACTATGGTGAATATATAATTATTATTTTCTTTTTAGTTATTCCTTATGAGTAAATGGGGTTGTATAAGAGATAATATTCTATGATAAATAGAATATTATTTTTCAAATTTAGATTTTATAATTTGGATAGAATTTCTAAAAATATTAAATAAATGAGTTGATTTCGTGATTAAAAACAATTATTGACTTATAATGGTTTATGGAAACCATTATATGATTTAGTAGAATTGTAAGTGGTTCATTACATGATGGATTCTACTTTCTTGGATGGGAAATTATGATTGTATTATTGGAATGAATTATTAATGAGTTAATAAATATGGTTTTATCAATGAAATCAATCATGGAATTAAATTATGGGATGTGTAACACCTCGAGATTTTATGAGATTTATTCTTTTTGATTTCTTTCATATCTTCTGTTGTACGCTACACCAAGATTATCTTGCACTATACGCAAGACCGTATTAGCTTGCAGTATACGCAACACTATTCTTGGATCGTGTTACACACAATTTCAAGTTTGTTTGATAATAGTTATTATACGCAACATTGAGTGTATATATATATATATATATTCAATGTATAAATAAAATATAGTTGGATTTTGTTATACGCAACAACAAAGGAGTCTTTTACTACACGCAACCCTGACTTGGATTACATTACACGTAATCGTGACCTTCCACGATAGTGTGTGTTGTACGCAATACCGAGTTTCACTAAACGAGATGTTATTATAATATTATTATGAACTAGCTGTTATGAATAGTAATACCCACTTTTTGAAATTTTATAAATTTTATCTTTCAAAATGGACTTCATTTTTGGATTCAGAATATCGAAATTAGCCTAGGGTGAATTTTTGGTATTTTTCTGAAAACATTCAATTTTTGATGAATAGTGAAAACACTGGGTTACTATTTAAAAACCGAATTTTTATTTAAATAATCATTTATTTTATTTAAATTTATTTTAGGTCAAAATTGATACATAATACCTATATAAGTTTAATGTAATTCATTGGAGTCATTTTATAATAATTTTAGATATATAAAAAATTTATTGAACTTTTCACCGTCTTTTACCCACCTCCTAGGAGAATTTGTTAATTTGCATAAAACTTAATTTTACCACTTATATGAGTGTAATTTAGAAAATCCAAGAGACGTGGTTAATATCCAGGAGTAAAATTTGGTTCAATAAGATAAAAATAATTTTTGGTGAATAGTAACTTTTTACTTTTATTTACCACTGTTAAAAGTAAATAGGGTAATTAAGGGTAAAAATGATATTATTATTACCCTAACACATGTCGAAATTCTATTGAATAAGTTAGTTCGAACAAAAACAACCTTAGGAATAAAATATTACCCTTTAGGTCCACATGGATTAGATTAGGACACTTATTATTATTTTATTTAAAGGATAACTAAAATAGTTGAAATCAAAGATTAATAACTAAAACATTTTTAATATAGGGTTATACATAATATAAATTCAACTATAAATATTAATTATAAAGATAAAAATATTTCCTACATAATGGAGTTTTATTTATAATTTTTAGACATTAAATAATTTAATTTAATTATGATATAATGATGATGCAGTGATTACCTTATTAATGAAATATTAACATAATTGATGTTATAAATACCCAAATAAATTTAATTTGAGATTTTTTATGAATTCCACTAATTTTATAGGTTAATATGACATTTTAGTACTGATTTAATTAACTTTTTTTGAACTAATCAAGCTGTTATGATTTTTAAAAAAATCATTACCAAATAGTGTCAAAATTGACATAAAATAGTTTTTAAAACAAATATTATATTATTAATTGTTATTATATTCCTAAAAATATAACTTTTGTCCAAATGACTTATATAAGGTTATATATATTAATAATTAACCACTTGGGGTTTGTTTGTATTGTTATAGTAAGTTTATTAACCATATAGTGTAAGAAAACAAGAAGACACGGTAAAAGTTAAATTATTTAACTTAGAGTTAAATCTAAAAGATAAGGTTAAAATAGTAACCTAAACTTGTCTAAAACCTATTTTTTGAGAGTATTTATACCCATACCCACTTTATCTTAGAAATAAATCAATTTGTAGCTATTATAAACCGAATATGACTTTATTATAAAATAATATTTTAAGCTTTTCTAAAGGTGCCCCTCACCTCCCTTATAAAAAGGGCACACCTTCCCTCTTCTATTCACACCCTTTTGAGCCTTGAAACTCTTCCAACCCCTTCCCATTTCCATTCTCAGATTCCCTAGAAACATTATAGAGGTTCTGGTCTTCTCAAAAGACCAACCCTAGTGCCTTAAGAGGAGGTTAAGAAGAGGCGCGTCAAAGAAGAGGTAATATCCTTTACCGATTCTTTCCAATTTATTTGTTCTTCTACTTATTCTTTATTTGTTTCATCATAAATTAATATCATAATTATCACTAATATACTGATATGTTATTATAAATATGAAACAATCCAATTTCATCTTCTATCCATCCTACGGAAAATTAAATCACCGCGTGTGCGTACATACGGAATACCGTCTCCACGCCGTGGTGTAATCTGTTTTCCACCACCACCATACTTGGATAGTTATAATGGTGTAAATAAATAACTATATATGATTATTTTAAAGTTATATTGATTCTGAAATATTATAAAAACACTTAAATACAATTCCACGATCATGGGAATGATATCATCGCTCGTGCGTACGTACGGACTACCGTCTCCACGAACGCGATGAGATTCATTTTCCATGATTAACCATTCAAGTATGATTATAAAGTATATATAATAAATAATCATGAAATATATTACATAATAATGATACTGGATTTATGTACATATATATTTCATCTACTTAATTCCATTTAATTTAATATGGAAACGAAAACAGTGTTCATGCGTACGCACGGCCTACCGTCTCCATGAACGGTGTATTTCATTCCATTTATAAATATATCATATATATTTATATACTGAATATATATTATATATAAATAATTTTTTGCATTCTTTAATTAAGTAAATCAGGATATAAGTAATAATATCAAGAACAACATGTCAAAACACGTACAATAAATGAAATGATTTTACCCAAAACGCTACTTTAACATGGAATTTACAAAAGAACGGGTAATATAAAGTCATAAGTGAACCATGTATGATATCATAACAATGAATATGATTCTTTAATAAGTCAATTACATTATTTAAATCATTATACCGGAGGTTCGGATACGTACGAAGCATATCGGACCTAAGGTAAGGGATAATTTTTCAATCTCATTTTTATTCGAGATTGCTTATACATAAGTATTTACTGTGGTTGTATTTTTCATTCATGATCATAAAAATGTTTTTCATAAAGTGTTTAATATTCTTCCATGTATTTTTAAAGTCATGTTTACCCCTATCTGACTTTTACATTGTGTTATGGAAGGAATATTTCTTTTGTTTACCATACGAGAAACTTTTTGACTTTTATGGAAAAAGTACGAGGAGAATGTTTTTTTAACTTATACGGCATTAACGAATTTTTACAGTTTCATAAAGCCTTATTTTCATGAGGCTTCCTCTACAATATTTTATGATTATTTTCAACAAAATTATTTTCTTTTAAAATTGCATGGCATTTTGTGATTAGAAAATGATTTTGAAGAAGAAAGGATACTTTCCTCAAGAATTCATTTCAAGTGTTTTATCAAAACTATTTTCTATCTAAAATGAAATTATTTAATATGTTTATGTTTAAAGTATAATGTCCTCATTATTTACATGGTTTGATTTTTCTTATGATGAAATGATATCCATTTTTTTATATGGATTATGTTATGATGGCATGATGTTTAAGAATCTAATTCTATTACATGGGTTATGCTATGATGTATGATTTATGATTTTGTGGCACACGAAAGATTGATTTCATTATGAGATGGGTGGGAACTATATCTCCATCCAATTAATTGGGTAAAGATTTATATCTCATGAGATAGACATGGTTGTAACGGTAAGTTAATCCGGTTCAGTGTTACAGGACTGGAATGAGGAGTGAACTTGATTCAGAAAGGGACTTTGTCCACTAAGATGGTCTTGGCAGCAATTCCTTGGCTACTATGGAATTCATATCATGTGCTTAATGGTTTTCCAAAATTAAATGTTTTATTCCCATGCTATTTTATCATGATTTATGATCCATTATGATCTATTCCTTACGTACTGCCATGTTTTATGTCATTGCTCAAGATTTTTATGTTTAAATATTATGTTCATGTTTTGAAGTTCAAATGTATATGGTTTGTTTTATTTTATTCATGCTTACCCTTAATGAGAATTTGAGCTCACCCTTTTAATGTTTTCTTTTCCCCGGGATATAAAGAAAGGTTTTAGGTAAGAAAACAAATGGGGAAGATATTTATGGGAGATGTTGAATATCTTTCACCATGATTAGAAGATTATATTCCAAGTTTCCAAAGACACTAAACTATTACGGTCCTCTGGTGTCACTTTTTGTTATGTATTAAGTATTCCGCAAAAGTAATGTAATGTCCATGTACGTCAATTTTGGGGTCTCTACAGGATTTCATCTCAAGACCAACCCCCACTAGAGCCCATCTGAAGTGGGTAATGAAGATAAGAGTGACCACCGAAGCACACCTACAATAGGTGTCAGATGTTGGTATATCCTTTGACTACCACTCCGATGATCTTTATCAAACCCATTTGAATGTGTTTGAAGATAAGAAAGATATGAAGTGGCTCTTTATGTAAGAACCTGAACTTTTATAAATAAAATTCCCATTTTGATTTATTTAAATGTATTATTTTGTATTACGGTTATAGAAAACACATACACTTATTTGGTTTTATTATTTCATATTTTTAAGATCATTATGCATCATTACCATTAATAATATATTCATTGAATAGTGATCATATGATTAGTTTAAATATAGGGTTTTAACAAATCCAATTGTAATAGACAAAGGAAGTGATGACCACAATCAGTAGGATTATACCCTATTAATCCCATTTATTGGAGGTTCTGAGGGAGATAGAATCTCTGGTATTTTACCCTGACCAAGTCCAAGATGAGATCTAACAACATAACCATGATAGAAACCATTTATGGGAGAAATTTAAGCTCACTAAGATCACGACCCAAACCATGTACACTGAACCACCCCATGAAAGTCTCACTTCCTCACACCTTACTCTTAGGGAATTGTCTGGTGTATTAAAGGGATATGTTTCAATACTATAGCAATATGAGTATATATATTATATAATAATGAATATATTTTCATCCTATTGCTCTTACTTTATAAATTATTTTCATTTTGATACAATAAAACCCAAATTGTATTTTTTATTAGTATTCAATTTAAATTAAGACATTTATTTTGATGAATTGATGGATTTTTAAAAGAAATAATATTTTAATAAATTATTATTTTTAAATAATTTTTATTAAATATAAATGATCATACATTTCTTTATAAAATTAAATGTAATTTTTGTAAAGGTTCAAAAACTATTATTGTCAAAACTCCTAGCATTTCTCAATAAATGTCGATTATTATTTTAAAAGTAAAAATACACATTTGTAAGGGCCAAGATCCACATGGATCCACCCTTTATATGTTTCCAAATATTAAGGTTCTTGGAGGAGGCTCAGAGGTAGTCTGGAGTAGTTCTGTCTCTATAAGCTGGAAGTATGGAGAATTCAGATCGTGTAAAACTTTTAAATGACGTGAAAGAAAGCTTCATGACATGTAATGAATCAGGGTTGTAAAAATAAATAAAATGAATAGGTGATGTGTTTTCCAGTGGAAACCAAACCTTGGGGATTACATGATGTGAAAGGTAATTACATATCATATAATTCCCCAGTGCAGTGTTGTTTTAAGCATTTTTATCCACTTGGGTTATTCATAACCCTATGCATATAGTGTCTCTCCCTCTCATTCTAGGTGACCTGGAAACACCCTCTTTGAGATTTTGGGGATTAATTTTCCAAGTATTGATCCCTATCTTACCTCCTTTGATCTGTCTTCGATCCAAGTTATGTTCTACCTCTATTCGTGCATTTTATTCAATTTTGAAGCTCTTGTACCTCTTTACCGTGTGGTGGCACTTGATCTTAATGTTTCTAAAGGAGATTTATCAGTTTTTTGTTGGTGCGGTTGTGGCGTGGTGTCCTTAGGTGGATGCAGTTCTTGTAGGAGAGGTGATTGGGATCTATATAATTCGTATGTTCTCATTTTAAGAACATTATAACCCTTTTAAGGTAGGTGATTTATTTCTTCTCTATTTATTTACATTAAATTGTAGAGTTATCATGATTTATCCCCTTTGATCATAATAAAATTAACCTAATAATTACTTGAACTAGATTAAATAGTTGGTATCTATCACATGTATATGTTTTTTTTACCATGATAATGGGTTTCTTCTTGATTTTATAGATAGTGTGATATCTATGTTGTGCTTGTTGTCCTTAGTTTAGCATGTGAAATTGGAAAAGAATGTAAATCTATAATTAATTGATAATTAATTGGTTAAAATATTAATGAGGGATTTTTAATGATTCTAGTTGTTGTTGTTGTAATTTTAGGATAATCAAATTGATTCAAGTATGCATGTTTAATTGAATTGGTTAATGAACATGAAAAATGATGATACTTACTGATAAAATAATTAAAGGAATTGTTTAATTAATTTTTGAGAGCTAGAGATAGCTTGTTTCTTAGGTTTCCCATAGTTGGAACCTATGAATAATGAGTTAGTTAATTCAAGATGGAATAATAAATGTTCATGTGATCAAATATTATACCTTTGTAGGGACTAGGTTTCCCACCTTCTTGTAAAGGCTGAGTGCCTTGTGCTTTGAAGCTGTGAGAGCTCGTTGTGTGTTAAGGTTGAATGCCTTGTTTTAGAGCCAAGATCCTGATTTATATGTTTATTTCATAATACTTGGGATATGATGTGAGCTTGGGATAGATGATCCTAGAGTTTTGTTGAGGTGTTTGGGGTGAGGAGGCTCGGATGCGATGTGAGCCTAGGATGGTTGATCCTAGAGGGTTGTTGTGGTATGAGGGGTGGGAAGGCCTAATTTTTGTGGAAGTAGTTGATGCATGGAGTGGAGAGATGCATAGGGATATGAATGTGGGTGTGGGGGAGGACACTATAGATTACATAATGGGTTGAATCTTGGATTACCCATTGATATGAAAGTTGGATTCTTATTTGAATATATTGATTGGCTTATGGCCAGGTTGTTTGTTTATCTGCTTTATTTTTTCCACTACTTAAGGTAGATGGATTTTCTTGGTTTCTTGCTCTGTTTGGTAGATTAGGATGTTTTCCTATAATATTTTATAATATGAAAATTAATGATTTTAATGAATAAATTTTTAACCCCTGGGGTTAGATCTTGTTGGGATGTAATGCTAAGGTTATAATTTTGAGAATTCGTGGAGTCAGTTTCCTCATACTTAGAGGTAATAAAAAAATTTTGTAATGATAATGTAATGTAATGTGGATATGTTAATGGTTAATTAATTATTAAAGAATTAATTAACATAAATTCCAATTGATGAAAAGGAATAAAGTAATTTAATGTATCTCTTTAAATGGTTGTGTGCTTATAGGATATCTGGTTTTAACAGAGGTAGATGGGAGTTCGAGAGAGGTTAGCTGCAGCTGAGTCTCAAACTAGGTTATTCCCATAGTTTGGTTGTGATAAATATTATATCATATACTTTTTTTATTACTATACACTACTAAACCCTTTCAGTTAGGGTTACTAACACCTCAAGGATTCTGATCCCTGTGGGGGTGTTTTCCCAAACATCTCAGTGGGAGGATGGATGGATGACTACCCCCCTTTGGCCCCACTCTCTTCTCTTGATAGTTAATTGTGTTAGTATGCATGGTAGTTAGTTTTTCCCATATATTTATTTGGAGGTTTATAATGTATTGTGGTTATTTCAAACACATTTATTCTAGATATAGTTTTCTAAGGACTATTATTGGTATAATGTGTATAGGATGTGATGTATTGAGGATACTTACTCGGTGTATGGGTTGAAATGTCTTGAGGTATAAAACCTGATGTATGATACATGTTATATGGGTTGTGGTGGATCCCAAACACTACCTCGTTATTTTTTGTTACATGGATGTGGTGGTGTGTTATACGAGGTTCATGTTTTGGTGCTTCTCTTAGGTGTCTGTGGGCTACCCATTTTAGAGAGAGATGTTCAGGACGTGTGATGTTGGGGAAGAGTAGAAAACATGTGGGGAAGGGGTATCAGGGTACCCATCATATTATTTATTATATATTATGCTCTTGTATGTGATACTTGGTGAAAGTAGCCATAGTGAGGCTAGGAACTTAGTATACCTATTTAGGTGATGAGTTAGTTTCACTTTTTGTTCAAAGTACTTTAGTATGATTTTTTACCTTTTTCATGAGAGGATTTGGGGATGATATTAATGAGTATACTATTATACTCACCCTAAATATATATAAAATATTTTTCAGGATAGTTGGAGTAGGTTGGAGATCAGTTTGGTTATTACTATCTTGGGATTTTTTGGATCTGTTTGGGATTCATGGTCACTGTTGTCCTTACTTTCTTTTGGTACTTACAATTCTCCATTCAGTTGTAGTAGTTCTTCCATAACATTAAATATGTAAATTTTGGATTTTATTCTATATTAGAGTTTGATAAATATTTATATGGTGTTGGTCTTATCTATATTTTTCTCATGTTTTCTCTTATAGGGTAATTCCTCCCACCAACATGTTTATTATTCCTTCGGTGGTAGTCGCCAACCCAGGGCCTACTGGAGGTGAGACTCGGGTGTCACTATCTCTCTTATCCCATTGTCAGCCTAGGAGGGGTAAACCTTGTCAGGAGGGGGTTTTGACACATATTTAGAAAATTACTTTTATAAAATGAATATTATTTTTGGAATCATAACATTGAAATTATCCAACAGTGAATGTTTCATAATTTTCTGTGACAGTCGAATTTTCAGGTAAAAATTAAATACCATATAAATATACTTTGTGTATTAAGATATCATAATGGCCCAAAAGTGATGTGATAAATACTATAAATTGTATAAAATAACAAATATATTTGTTCCCTTTAAAATAATTTTATTTTATATTTATTTGGTTAATTTTATAAAGCCTATACAAATCCTCTAAAACCATTAATATATTTTAAGGTTTTAAAATCATTTATTTAAGAGTACGACTCACATCCACATAATAAAAGTTTTTATTTTATTAATTTAGGCCCTTGGACTTGTAAAATAATGAAAATAAATCCCATTTGGTAGAAACCATGGGAAAAACCATGGAAATTTTTGTGGTTTTTGTTATTTCTAATATAGAGTCCAAAACCTAAATTTGAGAAATAATAAAGAAATCCCCACTCTTTTCCTATATAAATCCACAAAATATCCCACTTATATTCACTCAAAATCCTTGAAAAATGTCCCTAATCATTACTTCCCTCTCTATAGTCCTCCCAGGGATCCTTCAATCTCTCAAGAATCTCCTCCCAAGCATTTGGAGTCACACACTCGAGTAAGGGATCCTCACCTTCTCCTCTATACTAAAGTTTATTAATTATCTTATGCCTCCCATTTCCAATTCCTAATATTAGGATATTTATTTACATGTTCTGATTAATTCCCATTTTATTTCTAAATTATTATAGAATACTTTTTCTCTCATCAACCCATTTTATGAATTTTTAAGTGATATTTTTATGCTGTCGAAATTTCACCATGATTTTACATGCCAATACAATTATGTAGTGAATACCATACTCATTTCCTATCAAGGGTATTTATCTTTATACACTTATCCTTCTTTTTCTTAGTAATTACATGTTTATATTCTATAGTCCTTTATCATGAAATAAAACATGATGATGAATGAATCCATGTTGTATGATCTATGTGGTATACTTAAGCATGAGAATGAAATGAAAGTGATGAGTGCACGCAAAATTATATAGTACACCAATACATTAGGTAATGTTTCATCTCATGATACATCATATTGGGATAGGTAGGGAACCTAATTCCTTTTTGTTAATTTTCCATCATGATGTCTTAGCAGTTATCCTTGACCTACATTTATGATGCAGTGTTTTAAGATATTGCCATATTTCCCATGTTATCATGTTATATCATGTCTTATTATTCATTTTTATAATTATCACCCCTTTAATTATCAATTTACATGCCTATTTTCTAACATGTATTTTTCTCTTCATTTCATTCCATGTTTATTTCCCATGTTTGGCTTTATATCTCACCCCTTTCTTATATATTTCTCTATGATATCCCGTTTAGTTTTAAAAGCCATGGAATTTTAGATGAATGTTAAGGAAGTTTTAAATAATATTATTGTATCCCATGTTCAAGATGTTATGATAAGTACCTAATTCCCTAATAAATTATACTTATTGATCTTATGGGTTGAATTATATGTACTACTATATAATAAATAATGAATTAATTTGTAATAAAGAGAAGGTTATTTATAGTTGGTATCAAAGGAAGAGTTTATTTATTTTTTGGATTAGGATTAGAAAACTCTAGAAAAGGCCTTATAAATAAAACTAAGTATGAGAAAACATCCCTATATCTTGGTAAGTACATAGTAACTGGTTTATCAAAAAATACATCCATGTTTGTATGCTACAAGTGGATTTGGATCTAGTACAAATGTGTATAGGGGTAAAAACTGAAAAGACCGCATTGAGCTGGACTCAACTCGGAACAGGTGCATAACAATGGGTCTTTATGCGCACCTATTTTGACACTCCTAGAGGATATGATTTGGTAAATTCATAATCACATTATGAACCATTATTAAGGGAACAAAAAATACCCATAAGAATATATGTTAGGAAATAGATCATGGATAACATAGATTTAATCCTAGAAATTCATAAGTTAAGGAAATAATTGAAATTTATAAGTTATTCCTTTAATTTCATTAGATTCACCTTTATGTGTTTAATAGTTTAAAAATAATCATCCCTAATTTTTCTTTTATTCTATCCAATGTTCTGAAATAGGTGGAATTGGGTAAACAACCAATGTGATGGGAAATGTGATGACTACCCCAACAAGATTCCAAACCCGATGGGAGCAAGAATCGCTAAATTTATGAAAATAATCTCTTAGATGACTCTGATTCTGAATAGAAACCTAGATCAAGAGGAGTTACCAAATACCCTTAAGATAGAACAAGCTAAAATTTATACTGTTATGCGATAAAGGACTCTGAATTTCAATGGATCATCTGATCCCTTAATTTCAAAACAATGGATCAACTCCATTGAGAAAATTTTTTCTATCCTTCAATTTTTTAAACAAGAAAAGAAATAATGGTTGTTTATCATATGGAAGGAGAAGCTGGTCAGTGGCGTACATTGATCAAAAATATTAATCTTAAGGAATATATTGAAATAATGGGTTGGAAGTAATTCCAGAAAATGTTTTTTGATAAATATTTTCCTCTCACTATATAACTTAAAATGAAAAAGGATTTCCATTACCTTAAGAAAAAAGAATATGAATTTATCAGGGCGTATGAGGAAAAATCACAAGACTTTCATGATACACCTCTATCTTTGTCATTACCCTTGAATACAAGGTTGAACACTTCTTTGGTGGGATAAAATGTAGTCTATGAAAATCCTTGGTGATATGAGACTTTGATAGCTATGAGGAAATTTTATTATGTTCCCTCAAAGTCAAAATGGAGGTCATTAAATCTCAAGGCTATCATGGAGATAAGAAGTGAAAGGTAGATTTTAATTTTGGATTTCTAATGGAGAAATCTAATGGATCTAAGAAAATTCAACACCCAACTTGTCAAAGGTGCAGAAAGAAGAACCCTAGATATTTTTTATGGGGGTAAGGAAATGATTTAGGTGTGAGAAGAAAGGGAACCTAGCTAGAAATTTCTGATAGGATAAAACCACTAATTTGGGATAGTTAAGAATGATCTGGTCAACCCTTAGTGCATTTTTTATTGCTTCAACAACAAGAAACTATGTCACTTTTCAAACCAATGCACTAATCTAAGGGTTTTAAAAGAAAACCAACAACCTCTAAGGTAGAAAGGGTGAGATTTTTCCTTAAAAACTACTAAGGTGGATCTTGACAGTGAAGTGTTGACAAGTAAGCTAGTTATTCATTCAATAATAGTGAATTTACTTTTTGATTCTGGTTCTATGCATTCCTTCATATCAAAAAAGTTTAGTAAAAGTGTTTAAAAACCACCACAAAGCATGGAACTATACTTATCGATGAAAACAGAAAATGGGGAAATTATTGCATCTAGAGTATATAACTCCCTCCCTATCACAGTTTGTGGGATGAAATTATTAGCAAAACTTTTCAAACTCCATTTAGTGTAATTTGATGAAAGTATTAGTATTGATGGGATTTCCTTAAATAGAGCCAATATAAATTTATGTGATAAAGAAATCACTCTCTATATCATGAATCTTCCTCTGATTCTATAAAAATGTAAGGAGGAGGATGAATCTTCTTTAGCACAATTATCTAAAGCATGGATAATATTTCCCTACGATAAATCATATCTAGCTCAAATGAATGAATCTGAGGAAAGAATCATCCTTGAATATATGCCCATTGTGAGGGAATATGATGAAGTGTTTCTAGAGGAATTTCACATTCTTCCTCCTAGATAGAAGATTGAATTTTTCAATCAATCTTATACCTGGGGAATTAATATTATCCAATAATCCATATAGAATGGTTGTTGTGGAAATTTAGGAGCTGAAGAATCAACTAAAAGATAATTTGGATAAAGGGTTCATATGCCCAAGTTCTTTACCATAGGGAGAACCATTATTTTTCATCAAGAAGAAGGATGGGTCAATGTTCCTTTGCATTGATTATCATGAGATCAACTAGATCATGATAAAGAACAAGTATCCACTTCCTTGGATTGATTAATTGTTCGACCATCTATGTAGAGCACAAAACTTATCTAAGTTGGATATGGGGTTGAGATATTACCAAGTTAGCATGAAGAATTAGGATATTCCCAAGACTACTTTTCATATGGGTATGGGCACTATAAGTTCATAGTGATGCCACTCAGGCTCACTAATTTTCCATAAATCTTTATGGACTTGATGAATATATACTTTATAGATTACATTGAAAAAAATTGGTAGTCTTTATAGATTATATTCTAATATATTCCAAAACCAAGGAGTAAAATGAGGAGAATCTAAGCATTATGATAAAGACCTTGCAAAAGGATAAGTTTTATGAAAATTATAAAAAATGTGAGTTTTGGTTAAAGTAAGTATCATTCCTGGGTAATGTCATCACAAGAAATGGGAAATTTGTGTACCCTTCAAAAATAGAAGAAATTGAAGGATGGTTGAGTCCAAAATCTATGACAGATATAGATAGTTTCCTTGGATTAGGTGGGTAATATCATTGATTTGTAATAAATTTCTCATGATTATTAAAACCTCTAACCAAGACAACTTGAAAGGGAGTCAAGTTTTATTAGAATGATGAATGTAAAGAGAGATTAAAGGAGTTGAAAAGGAGTCTCATCACGGCACCTATACTCAAACTACCCATAAGTGGATAAATTTTCATGGTATTAAGAGATTATTCTAATAAGGGCTTGGGTTGTGTGTTAATGAAAAATGAAAAATTGATAGCCTATGCTTCAAGGCAGTTGAGATTTCATGAACAGAACTACCCAATGCATGATATGGAGTTAGCTGTAGTGATATTTACATTGAAAATATTGAGCCATTATCTCTTTTAGGTGAAGTGTGAAATATATATTGATCACAAAATCCTAAAGTATATATTCACATAGAAATATATGAATATTAATCAACAATTATGGTTAGAGCTGATCAAGGACTATGACTGCTCAATCCACTACCACCTTGGTAAGGAAAATAAAGTGGTAGATGTTATAAGTATAAAGGGTCCATAAATTCTATCATTGGTGATAATTGAGAGGGATATGATCTTCTTAGACTTGAAGAGGATAGACATGGGAATCATAAAGTTAGAAACATCATCAAACCTTTCAAAAATGATTTCCCAACTATATATTTTGGAAAAGATAAAGGATTATTGGAGAAATGATGTGAGAATTTAGAAGAAATTGGAAACTATAAGAAAAGGGAAATCCTTAGAGTTTAATATTAATGAAGAAGGGGTTGTGATATTTGGGTCGAGAATATGTGTACTCTAAAATACTAAGTTAAAGAAAAATTAGTTGGATGATGTAGATAGATCAACCTTCTTCATCCACCTAAGAATCACAAAGATGTATCGATGTCTCTGAGAACACTACCGGTGGGACAATATGACTAAGGAGATCATGGAATGTACATCAAGATGTCTTGTATGTAATCAAGTGAAAGAGGGAAGGACAAAATACAAGTGTATAATGCAACTATTACTCATTCCTATATGGAAATGAGAAAACATCACTATGGACTTTTTCACTGGTATTCCAAAGACATCAAGAGTGAATAATGATATATAGGTTATGTTGGATCTTCTTACAAAGGTTGCACACTTCATTGTGATTCAAGATGATTTATCACTCGATCAAATTGCATGTATATACATTTGAGAAGTGGTGAGGATGCATGGAGTACCATTATCAATTATATCTGATCAAGATCCAAGATTTATGTCAAAGTTCTGGAAAATTATCCAACATTCTCTAAACACTGATTTGAACTTATGTACATCCTATCATCTACAAACTGATGGTTAGTCTGAGAAAAATATTCATACACTAAAACACATGTTGAGGGTATGTTATATAGACTTTAAATAAGGATAGGACCAATATCTACCACTGGTTGAGTTATCATACAACAAAAGTTTCCACTTGAGAATACAAATGGACCCCTATAAAGCCCTTTATGGGAGGAGGTGCAGAACAACTGCATGTTGGGATGAAGTTGGGGAAGTAAAATTGCTAGGTCCTAAAATGGTCAAGGAAATGGTGGAAAATGTTGAGAGCATTCATCATCACATCAAGGATACTCAGAGTTGAAATAATATCTATGCTAACAATAGTCAATGAGACCTAGAGTTTGATGTTTGAGACATGTTATTCCTCCGCATATCTATATGGAAGAAAATGATGAGATTTTTAAAGATGGGAAATCTTATTCCAACATATATCATCCCCTTTGAGATCCTTGATTGCATCAAAGTGGTGGCCTACCAACTATCACTCCCACCTAACCTATCTCAATTACATGATGTATTTCATGTATCCCTCTTGATTAAGTGCATACTATACCCCTCACATGTACTCAATCCAGAGGTCGTACCATTGGATAATGATCTTTTCTATAAAGTGCAGTCGGTGAAGATCTTATATAATAGAGAAAAAATTCTATGAAATAAGAAAATGAACCATGTCAAATTGTCATGGAGAAACCACAAGTTTTAATAAACAACATGGGAAACAGAGGAGGTGATGAAACAAAGTTACCCTTATCTATTTTAGTGTGGAAAATGAAAATTTCAAGGGTGAAATTTATTAAGGGGGTAAGATTGTAACGAACCAAACTATTATAAATAAAATCCCCATTTTGATTTATTTAAATGTCTTATTTTGTATTATGTATATATAAAATACATGAAAATATTTTATTTTATTATATCCTATTTCAAATACCGTTAATTATCATTACTACTGATAGCCAAAAGATCCAGGATCCTGTCAAAGTCATCCCTAAGAAAATATTATAAATAAAGTACAAGAAAATACAAGTGTTGCAAGGGATTATTACATAGATATGTAGGTATTACACCACACATGTATGCATCCACCATTGGAGTGTAATAATTAGAGTCCCTAAAGGACCACATCATATTGATTTTCATGACCACTTTCTTTGACAAGGCATATACCACTTGATTTTCCTCTCTATATGCATGTGAGGTCACCAAATTGAGTCACACAACATTACTAAGATAGTCAATCTAATGAGTTAGTATTTTTCATGGCACATTCCATGTTTTTGTTTTCAGGGATTTTATCACAACTTCAGAGTTATATTCAATCCATAAGAAGTTCTAGTTATATTGAATAAAATACCTAACCACATAAATAATGGCCTGTAATTATTTTTCATAGGCCACTCAAATTCCTATTTAATGGTAAAATAATCCCTTAACGAAGACATGGTGTGTTCAGAAAACACTACCATAGCCTGAGGGTTTTGGTATTTCAGATGTTGTACTGTCAACGTTAACCTTGATCTACGAATTTATTGGTGGGATCCATTGATATTTTTGAGTTTCCTTGGTCTTCTAGTGACACCCAAATTCCTAAGAGTGTTCAGGTTATTAATTTTGTTGGACATACCTCCTATTTGCGACACTGATGTAGTGTAAACCTCCCTATGCATAGAAATCATGATCATGTGAATTGAAGGTTTCTAGTTATCAAAGGTCCTAGTATTTCACATTCTCTAAACTACTAAAAAAATTGTTGTGATAATTGTAAGTGTGAAGTTCTGAACCTTATCGCTTTGAAATACATTACAAATAAGCTCCATGACCTCATGCACCTTCAAGTGAGTGTCAAAATGCATTCCAAATTGATATCCAACATATTCCCATAGGTTATGTGCCAAACGACATGCCAAAATAGGTGTTATACATACTCTTCAACTTTTAAGCATAAAATATAGATAGACATATTATGTTTTCTATTCTTTATAATCAGGTTATGTATAGCAAGTATATTCCTCCATATCCTTCAAATGAGTAAAAATCAAGAGGGTTTAATAAATGGTGCTTTGAATTTCATGAGCCATGATGGGGGACTGTTTGATCCTCTACATTACAAATTGTAAAACTCCTTGATATTGAAATTCCCATTCATGTTATGATTATATATGAGAGTATCACATTCCATAAAAAATAATTCTAAATATACATACTAATTTTAGTAGGTAATATGCTTCCATAATTCTGATTTTGTGTAAAAAGGTCAGAAATAGTCATGTGCATTAAATCAGAGGGTACTCTTATTTTGTTCTGCAATGGTTTTCCAAGATATTAAATGGTACAAAAATTGAGAGTATAGTTCTTACTTACCATACATTGTGTATCATGAATGATAACATTGAATAATTGTTTAAGAGTTATCCAAATAGAAGATAAAATATGGTATTTATATCTATAATCATTTACCTATGAACCCGTTGGAAAGAAAATCAGAGGGAGCATCATTAGAAATAAGAATCCATGTGAATTTTCCAATGATACCATCATTTAATATCCAAATATATTTAGTTCCAAGATCTCCCATTTCAATGGGTTTTATGCAATCCTTCCAAGCAATTATGATCAATTTATTTTCATATAATGATCGGGTCCAAATAAAGTTTTTGATCATACCCTAAACTTCTTTAATGAGACCTCTAGGCCATATATAAGTAGATAATTAGTAAACAAACTTCGATGTGAACATCAAGTTTACAAGACACACCCTTCCAAAAAGGGACATTACTTTCCCTTTCCATTTAGCCATTTGATTAATGATGTTAGCGCATATTATCTCTATATATTATCTCCATACTTAGCCCCAAAAAAGGGGAAAACTGAGTTAATTAAAATGGAGAGATCACCTCTTAAAACCGAGGTTGTTGGTTATTCTATTTTTTTTTCTGTTAACCAGAATTCCATCACTAAAGACAATGAAAGATTTTTTCCAAGTTATGTTTGGTCCCTCTACCTCTTTATAGTGCACAAAAATAGATTTAATGGAGGATATGGTCTTATATTAAGATTTCCCAAGTATAATGACATCATCCACATAAAGAAGATGTGAAGGAACATAATCATGCCTACCAAAATTGATTTATCTATAGAATCCAAAAAGGGTGATATCATGGAGTCATCTACTCAATTAATCTTCAGTAATGGAAAAAAAGAGTCCTAAAAGTTGGTCAACTTATCTCACACCCCTTGTGCATTTAAAGAATCCTATGGGGTCCCATTAATGAGAATGGATAGACTTGATAAGTTGATAATAGTGTTGATGATCCGAATGAAATCATTTGAGAAACCATATCGCCTAAGAACCTCAAACAGATTTCTCTATTTAAATATATGAAAAACTTTGGATATTTAAATTTTGAGTTTAAATTTTCCCTTCTTTGTTTTCTTCCTCATAATATTAATGCTTTCAGAAGATGTCAAAAGAAATTCTAAATGTTCTTTCTCATGACAAATCTAAACTGATTGGGAGTGATTAAGTGATTTATAATTTATCCCATTCTATTCATAATAATCTTTATAAATATTTTTGGAATAAATTTTCCAAGAGAAACTATCTTAAAATATTTAATATCAAGTGAATTATATTTATTGGTAATTAAGCTAATAAAGCTTGAGTTTTCCCCATGTGGAATTGAGCTATGAGTGAAAAATTCCTTGATTGCATGAGTAATATCATCCTACAATATATCCCAAAAAAACATAAAAAATTTGTTCATGAACTTTTCTGGTCTAGGATCACTCTCCATATTGAGATATGAAAGAGTTTTTTTATTTCCTATTTGGAAGTAACTAAGATAAGATCTCAGTTTTGATGTTCATCAATTCAGGGAGATATATTGTAAATTGTCCTATGTGTTTTATCTTACCCATTGTCATAGTAAATACCCTTAAAATAGTCAACCATGGATTGAGGTGTCTCATTTTAATTATTGTGAATATAACCATTTATAATAGTTTCCTTGGTTCTATCCCCTTCCATCTTCTCATTATGATCACATGATTGGTATAAATATAGGGTTTTAACAAATCCAATTGTCAGAGAAAAAGTGAAGGACTCAACCAGTAGGATCATACCCTATAAAGCACATTTATCAAAGCTTCTGAGGGATATAACATCTCTAGGATTTACCCTTGACCAATCCCAATATGATATACAACAATATAAGCATTATTGAAACCATTTATGGTATAAGTTCAATCTCATTGAGATCACGGCCCAAACCATGTACATTAAACCACCCCATGAAAGTCACACCATCATGAACCATACTCTTATGGAATTTTTTAGTGTATTAAAGGGATATGTATCAATAACCAAGAAATATGAGTATGTACATAAGTTAATAATGAATATATTTTCATCATATTATTGTTACTTTATATATTATTTTTATTTGTATACAATAAAACACAAGTTATATTTTTAATTAGTATTCAATTTCAATTAAGACATTTATTTTGATGAATTGATTTATTTTTAAAATAAATAATATTAAAATAAAATACTATTATTAAATTATTTTAATTAAATATAAATTATCATATGTTTTTTATAAAGTCAAATGCAATTTTTATAAAGGTTTGAAAACAATTATTGTCAAAAAACCTAGCATTTTTAAATAAAAATAGATTCTTATTTTAAAAGTGAAAATACATATATTTAGAAAATTATTTTTATAAAATGAATATTATTTTTGGAATCATAATTTCTAAATTATCCAACAGTGAATTTTTCATAATTTTTTGAGATAGTCAAATTTTCGGGTAAAAATTAAATACCTTATAAATATACATTGTGTATTATGACATCATAATGACCCAAAAGTGATATAATAAATACTACAAATGGGATCCACACCCAAATATAAGTTTTTACTTTAAAATAATGTGATTTTATGTTTATTTGGTTGATTTTATAAAGCTTTTATGAATCCTTCAAAATCATTAATATATTTTATGGTTTTGAAATCATTTCTTTAAGAGTATGACTCACTTCCACATAAGAAAGGGTATTATTTTATTAAGTTATTCCATTGTACTTATAAAATAATTAAACCCACTCACATTTGGAAAAAACCCATGGGTAAAAAACATGGGAAGTATTTTTATTTTGGTTATTTTATTATATAGAGTCCAAAACCTAAGTTTGAGAAATAATAAAGAAATCCCCGCTATTTTCCTATATAAACCCATATAATATCCCACTTATCTTTACTCAAAATCCTTGGATAAAATCCTTACTCTTCCCTACCCTATCTATATTCCTCTCAAGATTCCCCCAATCTCTCAATAATCTCCTCCCAAGCATTTGGAATCACACACTGAAGTAAGGGATCCTCACCTTCTCCTCTTTATTAAAGTTCCTCTATAATCTTATGACACATATTTATAATTCCTAATGTTGGGATATGTATTTCCATGTCCTTATTACTTACCATTTTATTTATAAATTATTATATACCCTTTTATCTCTCATCAACCCATTTTATGAATTTTTAAGTGGCGTTGTTATACTTCAAAATTTCACCACGATTTTCAATGTTAAGACAAATATGTAGTGTATACCATAACCATTCACTATCAAGGGTGTTTACCTTTATACACTTATACTTATTTGGATTGGGATTTATATGTATTTATTCCACACTCCTTTATCATGGAATAAAATATTATGATTAATGAAACCATTTTTTATGATCTATGTGGCACACTTAAGAAAGAGAATGAAATAAAATTGATGAGTGCGCCCAGAATTATATAGAACTCCAATTCATTGGGTAATGTTTAGTCTCATGAGAAATCGTGTTGGAATAGATAGTGAAATCGATTAATTTATGGTAATATTTTCATTTTTATTTCTTGGAAGTTATCCTTGACCTATGTTTATGATGTAGTGTTTTAAGATGTTGCCACATTTCCCATGTTATCATGCTATATCATGTCTTATTATTTATTTTTATGAATCACATCCTTTTTATGATCTATTGACATGTCTATTGTCTAAAATTTATTTTTATCTTAATTTTATTCCATGTTTATTTCCATTAATAGGATTTATATATCAACCCTTTATTATGTATGTCCCCAGGTTATTCCATGCAGTTTGAAAAGCCATAGAATTTTAGAATAATATTAAGGAATTTTTCAATAATGTTGTTGTATCCTATGTTCAAGATGTTATTCTATGTACCTAATTCAAAAATACCCTAGTATTATTTATCTTCTGAGTTTTATTATGTGTAATTTTATGTAATAAATAATGAATTAATATGTCATAAATAGTAGGGTTATTATACTTCAATGTGAGGTACACAGTGATTTTATAGTTCATCATTTCTAGTTTTTCATGTTTTCATATTTATTTACATGGAGATCTTGGGATTGGGATTTTTATTTCTTATATATATTATAATAATTTTTATTAAACCCTTAATAATCCTAGTAAAGGTTTCCTAATACCCTATGTTAATCTAGAATAGAACTTTTTTTCTATAAACTATTGAAGTGATCCTCATATCTATAAAATTACTTTGAATTAACCAAAGAAATGTGCACTATCTAATAAGAGGGAGTGGACCTTTTTATCTATAAAAATACTTTCTAAAACTTGTAAGGGTATTGTATCTTGACATATATTTATCATGACCTAAAATCATATATCCTTCTAAAGTGAGTATAGTGGATTTTGGTACACCAGCACATCATCATGTGCATGCTTCTTGGATTATCCCTTAGTGGTAAACCAGGTAAAATATTTGTTTATTATGCATGATTTACATTTTTCACATGTTTTGAATGATTTAGTGTGATAAAACATGAGAGTTTTTTATATTTAATGCATTCATTCCAAAAAAGGAACAATATTTGTAGAGCCTGATGGGATAGAAGGAGAGTAAAAGTTTTAATTGGCATGCACCATGATTCCCCCCCACCCTCTCAAGGTGCTTACAAATAGTTTGATACTAATAGTATTGTATCCTAAAATGCTCATAACATGTTATGTTAGTTTATAAAATATATATAATCACTCATTTAAACACTAACTTAACTATTAAGTAAAATTATAAATGTCTCATAATATATTGTTTCAATATAAACTATATTATTTAACCATTTTAAAATAAGATTTTATTTTATCATGTGATACACATGGAATATAACATGACTTCAAATATGTATATAGAAATTTATTAAAATGTTAAATTCATTACTTTCAATGGTTTCCTATATCTATTAAACTGCAATCCCACTAGGAACATTATTATTCTAACAGTTAGATTCCAATAGCTATATTACTATTTCAATGAGAATATTACTTTTATATTGAATAACATATTCATTTTATGAGAATAAATCTATAAATTTGAGAGGTAAAAGTCCCAATGCATCATAAATTAATGTTTTTAAGGTGAAGGATATTTTTTAACTATTAAAATAATTATTTATTATTTCATAATATTTCATTATTATTTATTGGTAAATAATGGTGTATTTTTGTACAAAAAAATATATTATTTATAATGGTTGGTAAATATTTATAATATTTACAAAGTGATTATATAATGATAATACCTAATGAATTTATATTCAAAGTTCATGTAACACACACATACCTTGTATGCCTTCATATATATTCTTACTCAAAATCTAGTTTCTCATACAACATGTTTATTATATGTATTATTTTATTTTTTATTTGTAACATTCTTTTTATAGGTATGGTATTCATTGAAGAGTATGTGTTAGGATACATTTACTTATATTTTTTATCTTCAGTCACTTCCATTATTTATGTAAAGTATTTAATTTTGACTTGTAATAATCTACTAAGTAATAAAAAAAGTTTTTTCATAATAAGATGCATACAAATAAATATTTATTCTATGAGTGATCTTTCTTTTTTGTTAACAGTAATAATTATAAATAGGATGATTATGGAAGACTATGAACTATGATATTTACCATAGTGGGTACTTAGACCCTATTTCTTGGATTTTATTCATGAATAACTAAATAAAATTGTCATCGACCACTGAACCCTCAATGAATGATGGGTCAAATATTTCATAGGCATCATTGTGTAATTTTTCAAAACCCGGATCATGTTTCACAATACTTCTTCTGGGGGTTCCTGAGTGGGGGTACTGATGGTGAGACTCAAATGCAATATCTCACCACCTCACACTAGTGATGCTACCACAAGGATACATCTTGAGGGGGAGTTATCACCACTATATATTCTCCCTTTAACAGAACACAAAAAATGGTTTTATTAGCTCTAAAATTTTATTAATGTTGTAAGCACTTTTAAAATTCATTCCCTTTTATCAATGCTAGAAAAGGTGTTGATAAATTCACCATTTTTTATGCTAATAAAGGGGACCATTACAAGATTTTTTAGAATTTATAATGGGTTCCTTCATTAGTGATACTTTTTTTAGTGCTGATAAATTCCTCCTTTATTAGTACTCAAAAAAGCTCTAATAAATGTAGTGTTTATTAGTGTTCATAATTTTTTTAATCGCTCAACACCCATCAAACCAACATTATAAATGCTCACTAGTACCCCTATATTATCACTCTATAACCCTCTATTATGCCTTTATTGGTAATTTCTAAACCCCTTTATCAGTGCTCACCCTCTAGCCCACCCTCCCCTACCTTTAAATCCCTTGTTAGCCCAACCACCAGCACGTGCTATGCTAGATCTCAACCTGAGACCTCCAACTCCGGGCCCATATTCCCTTACCACTGTTCTATACTATTTTATTCTGCATTTTATTATATATATATTTATTTATTTATTTATTTATTTAAATATATTTATATATATTTAGATAGATATTTATTATCCATATATTTAATCAAACATTTATATATTATTATTTTAAATAAATTTATAAAATATGTTTGTGTGTGTGTATTCATTTGTGTGTGTTTATATTTATATTTATGTGTGTGTATTCATATTTATATTTATATATAACTATATATATTTTTATAATTATTTTTAAATACATTTATAAAATATGTTTGTGTGTGTGTGTTTATATTTATATATACATTTGTGTGTGCCTATATATAAATATAAATATAAATATAAATATTTATTAAAATATATTATTTTTTAATATGTATTTATATTTATTAGAATTTATACATGAATATATATATATGTGTGTGTGTTTATTAATACATATGCATGCAAACATAGATTTATATATAACATTACATACACATTTGTATAGGGATATAAATATTCATACATTTTTATATCATAAATAAAATGGTTAAATTTTTATTTCAAATAAAATTAATGATTATTTTTTATTGAAATATGGTCTATATATTTAATAATAAATTTTATACGTAAATATATTTAAATATTTATTTGTATAATTAAATATTTATATGTAAATATATGAAAATACGTATATGTTTCTTTATAAATAAAACTATAATATGAAAAACATTAAAATTTCAATTTCTATGTAGTCAAGGTGGAGGATGAGTGGTCTGAATCCTTCTATAATGCAACAAAATCAGGGGTTCTATCCTCTATAGGCCCTAAATATTGGGTGGTGGTTTTGGCAGGATGGTACGGGGACAGTGGAAGGGGTGTGGTCCTAGGTGATGTACAAGTGACGTTGTTGTTGGGTGGTAGTCGGTGATGATGCATAGGAAATGAAGGCGTGAGATCTTATTGAGAATCTACCGAAGTCATGCACATGAGGCGTATAGAGGGGCAGCGATGCAACATCCTATATCAGGTGCTTCTAAACCAGTGCTCCGAGCCGGTTCACCACATGACCTCAAGGGAGCCTCCCCATACACCAGAGACTGTTGACTAAGAGTAAGGGTCTAGTAAAGTATATAGGGATATTATACCCTCTTTACCATAATAATCCAATAATGGAAATAAAAATAAACAATAACTAAAGTAATAATGATCAATAACAACTACAACCATACATCTCATAATAAGATCCCAAAACTGGGTAAATTCCCACAAACCAACATAGATAACATGTCATGTCATAGTAGTTGTTGGAGTTTCTATCCTTGGACAAACTATTTGTACTTTGATTACATGTATAGTATATGTATTTAATATTAATAAAACATATTATTACATATTATTCATTGTATGTATGACTTTGATGTAATAATGTCCTGGAGTATACGTCGCACTAATAAAGTTATATCAGTTCCCCGCTATGATGAGAACATTGAAGTGCTATGATGATATTTTTAAATAATGTATTGTGGTTAGAAAACATATTATGATGGGACACATAGTACATAGACTGTTAGGTGAGAATACTCATAAGATAATGAGGCTTCTTCTCATGAAGTTCGCACTTAGTAATCTCCATGATGGGAGATTGTGAGAATAGACCCACCAGTAGGAATTCTACATATTTTAGTGTCATCATATATTCCTATCTTCAAGCATGATTAATGGTCCTTAAACTTTAATATTATCATTAATTCATGTCATGACTCACACACTTAGATTTGATGACAAAAACCTTCATGCCATATGTTAGTGGGAAGTAGGGTATATTGGATGATTCATGAATGACATGTTATTAATGGATAAATCAGGGAAGTATTTGTGCCTTATATCTTTACAAAGTTGATATCTCTCCCCTTTAATTGGAATAGAACTGTTACCCTAAATTTTATGGTCATGGTGTAACGATGAGTTTATTTCAAATATTCAAAGAAAGAAATATCGAACATATAGGTTGGTGACACAAATGTGAAACCTACTTGATGAGATATTGTAAAATAGGAACTATATTACACAGTGAGAATTTGTCTATGGTTTTTTCATTCCAACATTAAGTTATTTCTCTTGGGTTTCTTGACCCATTGTTAGACAGTAATATTAGACTTTAGGTAAGCCCACCTAATGCCAATGAGATAGAATCCTACAGGTTCACACACTAAGTGTTATCGATGATCTTGATTAAATTCTAAGTGAATTTAATTAATATAATAGATATTATCCTTAAGAGCGAGGAATAATTTAAATCATGTTTTATAAACAAAAAATATTTATTGATGAAAAAAATATATAATATTTATTCGAATGTTCAATAAATTCTATAAGAGTTTGAAAGGACCCAAACCATGTCTAGTAACAAATGTTAATTAACAAGTCAGTTAAATAATATCTATTATTTCTCAAGTTGGTGCACACTATAGAAATAATAATAATAATAATAATAATAATAATAATATCTTTATTATTATGAGATATGGGTTTCATTAAATGTTATAATATTGTTTAAGGTTTGGTGTGCAATTAAATAATATTTTAACCTACACCCTAGCTCTATAGATAGATTGGTATGTCTATTTTGTATATTGTGCAATTGAAAATAGAGAATATTTTCACACACAAAAATTTCTCTCGGCCCCTCATTATCTATCCCTCTCAAGAAAGAGAAATGCGATAGATATTACTTCAATATCGAAGGACAATCGACCAACACAAACAAAGCAAGATAATCAATTCATTGTGCTAGAACCCAAAGATTTATTGGAATTTCTTGGAGATCAAGGGAGCACATTTGGATCAAAACTAGAGGGATTTTATCCTTGCATTCTTATGCCACGATAAAGCAAATCCAAAAGAGAATTTTTTGGATGATCAACATCTACATTGAATAAAGATCCTAATACAAGGTATTTTTTTCTTTTGATCAAAATAGATTGATTATAAATTTAACATTTAAGATCCTCTATTAGGGTTTCTAGCATCGTAATATTAAAATAAATTTTAATATATCACCCACCATTGTACACTTCCACTGTGCCCAAAACCTGCAAGTGGTATCAAAGGTGTAACATTTTAAATTTATAATTATTTATTGGATTATTAATCTATATGAAATCATGTTTGAATGTTTTCATTTCATATAATTTGTTCTTTAATATTATTTTAATTAACATTTTATTGACATATTAATCATGTTCATTCGGTGTTTCATATTCTTAAAGGTCTAAGAACATATGAAGAATGACTGGAGATGCCATTGGAAAGTTCCAAAAAAACTTTCCAGTAAAACTGGGTTACACGGTGTGTAGCTAGAGTACACATTGTGTACCCATATTCACTGCACATAGATGTGTTGAGGGATACATGACATAATGAGCAGTTAATTACATGTGGTGTATTTATTTTACATCGCATGTAGATAAAGCCAACCTAGCACATAAGATTTCAGATTACACAATGTGTAGTTTACGTACACACGGTGTAGTCTACACGGGTTTGTATTGTAAATCACACAATATGTTTGGTCATTATGCATGGTCAAATCACCTAAAACTAACAACCTAGAGTGTTTATGATATACACAACTTGTATACAGTGTACACGCTAATTAGGTCATCATTTACTGCATCTGAAAGACACACTAATTAATTCTATGAGAATAGAGGACACACATCATAAGGGATACATATAATATAGTTGGCTTATACATGCCTTTTGATCCCTCCAAGATACAAATTGAATAACCAGGTGAGTTTCTAAGGCACGGGACATGTGGATACATAGCATGCAGCTTGCATGCACATTCTGTGCAGTCAAGACGAGTCAACACATCAAAGCACCAAGCATGTAACCCAGATACATGGTAACTAAGGTATATGGCATGTAGCTCGACAGTACATATAGTGTAGTCTACCAATTAATTGAATAATTAAAAATTACATTAAATTAAAATTTTCAATATTAAAACATTATTTCTTTGATGGGAAATTTAAGTGTTTCGTAATTTCATAAGGGTTTTAAATACTTTTAAAGGCTAAAATAATTTATTATAATAAATATTCAACTATTGGTTCTTCCATTTATTTCCCATTAATTCATTTATTATGGTTATCTCTAATAGGATTTAGATGTTCATTAATATTAAAGGGAATTGATTAATTAATTAATGAAAATGTGTTTATCTTAATAATAAATAATGAATAAGAAATGAATGTTAGCCATTTACTTTTGTGTATATGTTACATGTATAACTATTCATGAGATTGACCAAGACCTATGTATATGTTTGATAATTTAATTTAATTTATTTCATGGGTTTACAATTATGGATTATTAAATTAAATTTGATAGTTTATGAGTCATCCCTCCCTCCATTATTATGTAGTACGTGTGTGTCCATGGTTATTTATTTAATCCCATTTAACCAATCCTTTGGTTTCCATGACCTGAATGTGAATTATAAATACATGTAATTAATAGAGTATCCCAAGGTGCATGGAGGTGGTTCAAGATTGAACCATTATGATTTCAAATTAGGTGATACACAAGTGTATAGCTAGAATGTTGTAGCTCATTCCATGTTCGGAATAAGGAGTTATTTCCCATAGGTAATGGTTTTATTTAATGTACACTCATTAAATAAACCATTAGATAAGCTCAGGATCAGGTTATTCATTTATTTATTTATTTATTTATTTATTTATATTTATGCATTGTTTATTTTATGGATTAAAACCTATGATCACATAAATAAATTAATTAATGTGTAAGGATGAAATTTAAATAAATATATTATGCATAAATTTTTTATCCAACATGGTTAATTAATTAAGTAAAATCCACTTAATATTAAAAATAAATGTAATGGATAAATCAAGATAAAATTTATGAATACAAAAATAAAATACTTTAACTAAATATCAAGTCATACTTCACCTTCCATTACTATATTAGGAATGAAACTGATAGAATTAATTGTTTGACCAACCCTTTTTGGTAAAGTTAATTTTATAAGGGGAGTTATTATGAAGTTTTTGGGTTGAATTAACCATTTTACATCAAGAGGAGTAGCCCTGGAAAGACATGGTTTAATTTAGAGGCAAGTGTTGAGAAAATATAATTTAATATTCTAGGATTGGGGAATCCACTCAACGAATCAAGGAACTGCAATCCTACAGTTGGCAAAGACCTACCTACCTAAATACCTTCAAATAGCTTGACCAACCCTATTTAGGGTTATGAAAATGAGATTATGGATCATTTCCACTAGAATTATCTAGAAAATAGATATTCTGAGTTCAATGTTAAGGTCAATTGGGACTTGATAAAATAGTGTGAAATTTAATAAAATCAATTAATTTATTATTTCTCAAATAATTCATAATAAATAAATATTATTAATAATATTCTCTTTTAATTATATAATAAAATGTAGATCATATCATCTGCACTATCTCTATGATCAATATTGGAGAAAGACAACCTCATTACTGGTAGTAACTTCCAGGAGTGGTTTAAATTCCTTTAGGTTTTGATATGCCATGAACAGAAATAATATGTGCTAGAATCCTCACAACCTGATCACATGCTAATAAGGCAAGTGATAAAGAATTAATTTTCTACAAAAAAACATTTAAGTAACATGGTCAATGTTCAATGTTTGATTTTATCATCTATGTCTATTAAATTCATAAATTATCATAAAAATATATTCTTATAGCACAATCAAGAAAATATATTGCCTTTATCAAGATTTATCTAGACAAGAATGGTTTAATATCTCCAAGGCTATTTTTTAGAGAAATATTGGTGAGGGTTCTCCAACTAGGCATCACATAGTCATGCTCATTGGATATATTGAGCATCAAGAAGTTCTAGGGTTTAATATCCCTGAATAATTGGGAATCAATATCATTATTACATCACTCTCTTAGGGATTCTCTATATTTGTTGTAAATTTTAATATGAAAAACTTTTATAAGTCTCTCTCAGGTCTACTTACTCTCCTTCGCTAAGTAGATGAGGATTTTAAGTGTGAAAATCCTTTTGTCCTTATGGTGAACAAACAGAACGGCCAAAAAAATCACTAAGGCTAAGGATTATTTGAAACACCCTTCTAAGAATATTAAGATCAAGGGGAAATTAAAGGAAAAGGATTATTTCTATTTTTCATGAGGTAAGAATAGATATTGGGAGAAAAACCTCACCCAACCAAAGAGGTAAGGGGAAGTTCAATTTATCTATTTCTATAAATTGGGTAGTAGATACAACTTGTGGAACTATCATATGTATTCAAATATAGGAACCAATTATATTCATAAATATTGACCAAGGGGAGGTAGATATAAAAGAATCCAATGGGGATAAACTTACTGATGTAATTATCAAGGATTGCCACCTCATGTTGTTGCCTAGAATGATCTTCATTTTAAAGGGGTTTTATTATGTGACCTTCGTTACCAAAAACATTATTTAAATATCCACACTTCATACAGATGGGTTTATTTTCAAATTTGGGAATAAATGTTTTTTTTATAAAGATATAATTTTTTATGGTAAGTCACATTTATATAATGGTCATTATTTGTTAGATTACATGTACCAAGTAATGGAAATCGATAACGAAGTTACTTCACTTGACTCATACCACACCCAAATTTTGCATCACCAACTAGTTCATGTAAATTAAAAAAGATTGAATAAATTACATCAAGATGGAAATTTAGATTATTTTGAACTAAAACCACTTGGTTTGTGTCATATTGTAAAGTTTAAAGGGATAAAAAGATTCTTGAATTAGTTCATACCAATGTGTGTAGACCATTTCTTGTTGAAGCAATGGGTGGGAAATTAAACTTTATAACCTTTACTAGTGATTTTAATAGATATGGATGTCTAATTAATGAGGTATAATTTGGATTATTTTGATAAATTCAATGAATACAATAATGAATTTGAGAACCATATTGGTAAAAAGATTAAAAAAATCTGCTCAGACTGTGATGGATAATATCTTAATCAAGAATTCATTGATCACTTATGGGATTTTGGGATCCTATAACAACTCACTCCTCCTTATAATCCTTAGTGTAATGGTGTAATATAAAGGAGGAACCACACCTTTTGTACATGGTGAGATTAATGATTCATCATGTGAGTCTTCCATTATCCTTTTTGGGACACACATTACAAACAAAAGCATGCATACTAAAACAAGTACCAACTAAATCGATAAATGCTATTCCATATAAATTTTGGAGTGGGAGAAAAACCATATTGTCAAATTTACATGTGTGGGTAAGTGAATCACTTTTAAAGTCCTATTTAGGTAACAAACTTTCCACTAAGGCATAAAGTGTACCTATATAGGATACCCTAAGGAAATAAGGGGATACTTCCTATATAACCCATTAGGAAAAAAAAGGTGATAGTGGAAATACATGCCATATTACTTGAAAAGGATCGCATATCTAAAAGTGATTGAGGGAGAAAGATATAATTTAATGAAGTTAAGGCTCAAGGAATGTAAGAGTTTATATAAGAACAAATTCCACAAAGCACCATGGAATAAGAAATTATTCTAGAGACACAAGTACTACGTAGGAGTACTAAAGAGGTTATAGGACCTAAACATAATGGTCTTCTAGTAATCAACGATTGTGACTCATTATTAGTTGATAATAATGATCCTCTAACCTACAATGAAGAAGTAAGTTTCATAGATGTTACGAAGTAGCAAGAATCCATAAATTCTGAAATGGATTAGATGTAGCAAAACCAATTCTATATTTTGATAAATTCTCTATTTGATATAGATACTATTGGTTTCAAATGGTAATTCAAGAAGATACTGGAAATGGAAAGACAATTCAATACCTATAAGGCATGACTGGTTACAAATGGGTTTAAACAACATCAAGGAATTAACTACAAAGAAACATTTTCACCAGTTTCAATGATGAAATCCATCAGAATTCTACTTTTCATTACGAATTACCATGACTATGAGATTTTAAAAATAGATTTTAAAATATCCTTAATTAATGGTAACCTTCAGAAAGATTTCTACATGATGCAACCTGAAGGTTTTGTGACTATAAAGAATTCCAACAAGATATGAAAATTTCATAAATCCATTTAGGGATTAAAGAAAAAATCTAGGTCATGAAACATTAATTTTTATGAATCCATAATGGAATTTGGTTTTATCAATAATGAGTGTGATCCTTGTTTCTAAAAATAGTTTATTGATTTTTTGGTCATTTTCTTAATAATATATGTTGATAACACATTACTCATTAGAAACAAAATACTAGTCTTACAGTTTGTTAATTTGTGATTGAATAAATTATTATCTATGAAGGACTTGGGTGAGGGATAATATATTATTGGGATCAAGATCCATCATGAAAGATCAAAGAGGCTACTCGGCCTAAGTTAAGGTACATACATTGAAAAGATACTGAAGAGATTCATTATAGAAAAATCTAAGAGGGAATTGTTTTCAGCGTCACATGGCATTCATATTTCTAAAAAAATATTTCCTCATTCACATGAGGAAAGAAATAGAATGGAAAGGATTCCATAATCATCAATGATTGGGTCAGTCATTTATGTTATTCTATGTACTAGGATAGATGTGTCCTATGAATTAAGGGAGGTAGTAAGATATTAAGATGGACCAGGTGACTGCCATTAGATCAAAGTCAAGACTATAAATAAGTATCTAAGGTGTATTAAGGATATATTCCTTGTTTTTGGAGAAGATGAGGAACTAATCATTAGAGGATATGCAGATACTAGTTACCAAACTGATAAAGATGACAAGAAGTCACAAACGGGATACATATTCACTTTATATGGAGTTGTTTTGAGCTAAAAGACCTCAAAGTGGGTTGTGGTCATAGATTCTATAGTATAGTCCTAGTATATTGTGGATTATGAGGTAACTAAATAAGTAGTATGGATTTACAGATTTATCTAATATAATTACATGATAACTAGAAGTAAATATCATATCACACTATACTATCATAATATTATAGTGGGGTATCTCACAAAAGATCCAAGGTCACATCAGCAGATGAAGAACATACTTAGAAAGTATCATATCTTGAGGGGTTTTTCTCAAAGAGGTGAGGATATAGTGAGTAGTATTTCCATGAAATACAATGTGGATATCACTTTTACTAATTCCCTGACTCATTAGAAACATAATTATCATGTGAGGTCTAGAAAACTACAATCCATAAGTAATTAGATTTAGTCAAAATAGAAGTTTTTTTGGAGTTTGTGTCCTAGGATCAACTTATTGTACTTTTATTAAACATATATTTGATGTATTGAATATTAATAAAACATATTATCACATATTGTTCATTTTTTGACATGAATCTGATGTAATAATTTCCTAGAGTAAATATCACATTAATATGGTCATAATAGTTCCCTACTATGATGAGAACCTTGAAGTGCTATGATGATATTCTTAAATAATGTTTTGTGATAGGATAAAGTAATATGATGGGACACATATTACACCAACTCTTAGGTATGATTACTCATAATGGGATGAGTCTTATTATCAGAAATTTCACTCTTGGTAGTCTCTATGATGGGAGATTATGAGAACAAACCCACCAATAGTAATTCTGTATGTCTTGGTGTCATCAGATATTCCTATCTGCGAGCATTTGTAATGGTCCTTAGACTTTAAGATTATTAGTAATGCATTTCATGACTCACACACTTATATTTGCTGACAAAAAATGCCATGCTATATGTCGGTGGTAATTAAGGTGTGTTGGGTGTGTCACAAATGACATGTTATTAATGGATGAGTTTTAGAAATATTTTTACATTCCATATTTATGGAAGCTAATATCTTGGCCCTTTGATTAGAATAGAACCATCACCCTAAATTCCATAGACATGGGGTAATGATGAGTTTATTTTAGATATTTAGAGAAAGACTTATTGAGCATATAGGTTGGTGATATATAAGTACAGACTGCTTAATGAGATATTTTGATAGTGGGATTATATTATATAGTGAGACTTCATATAAGGTTTTCATCACTGTGGAATTACCCATTGATAGATAGTAATATTGGACATTAGGTAATCCCATTTAATTCTAATGATAAATAATCCTACAGGGTCACACACTAAGTGTTATTAATGATCTTGATTAAATTCTAAGTGAATTTAATTAATATAATAAATATTATTCTCAAGACCAAGGAATAGTTTCATTCATGTTTTATCAATATCAAATATTTATTAAGATGTTTAATAATTTCTAGAGGAGTTTGAAAGGACCAAGACTATGTTAGGTGATAAATATTAATTAACAAGCCTATTAAATAATATCTGTTATTGCACAAGTTGACTCCCACCACAAAATAATAATAATAATAATAATATCATTATTATTATGATACATGGGGTTTATTAAATTTTTTTTTAAGGGATGATATGAAATTAGATAATATTTTAACCTAAATCCGAGATCTACAAGTAGATGGTTATATATATTGTGTAGAGTGTGAAATCAAAAATAGAGAATTGTTGTGCACAATGAATTCTCTATTGACTCATCATTCTCTATCCCTCACGAGAATGAGAAATGAAAGAGAGGTTATTTCAATACTAAAGAACAAGCGATCAACACAAACAATGAAAGACAATTGATTCTACATGATAAAACCTAGAGATAGATTGATGTTTCTTGGATATCAAAGGATCACAAGTGGATTTTAGTTAGAGTTATTTTATCCTTGGATCCTTACAATGCAACCGATCCAATTTGAAAGGGACTTTTTTAAATGATGAACAACCACATTAAAAAAATATCCTAAGCCAAGGTATTTTATTTCTTCTAATCTAAATAAATTGATTATAAATTTAACATGCAGGATACTCTATTGGTGTTTTAGGCTTCGAAATATTAAAATAAATTTTAATATATCACCTATCACCACACGCTTCTGGTGTGCCCAAAACCTACATTATTTTCATATTTCAAAATAAAACTAAAAATGAAGTCACATTGACAATCCCCAAATTTGGCCCTAACATCAAGTATGGTCCCCCCATCCATGATTCATCCTAAAATCCAAACTCAACCATATATCAAAGTACTTTTTCACTTATTCTGACTTGAATTCATGAAATATTCTTAAGTACCCATGGTGGCCTGAGTAGGGTGTCAGTAAAACTCAGTAGGCCACCACCAATGAAGTATAAAGAAATATTCCATCTAATAGTAGAGTATATATAATAAAAAAGTGAACAAATAAAAAGGGGAAAAATGAAACATGTTTCAAAATAAACATTTATCAATTATCCACCTGGGCCATTGGGTTTTACCATGACCCCCAGCCAACCAAACCTGTTTTAGCCATGTCAAAAGTCTGAACAATCAATTTTAGTGGTTAAACATTCTAAATAAAAAGGGGGAATGTGTTTATCATTTAAATAATAGAACCATGGTGTGTTGGTCTAATTACCCTTATGATTTCAAATTCCATTAGTGTTTGGAATTTAATGTCATCACCCTATCCAAAAATAAGGAATTCCATGTCCAGCATATCAAGTGATGGATATCGAGCATCATGTCTAGAAATCCTAAATCAAGGATACAGAGTGTCATGTCCATCATCATTTTACATGTGTGTAAAACATCATTTATATCATCTCTAACCATTTCATTAATCCAAAATTTCCAAGGTCCAAAACACTTTCCCTTTTTAACACATAAAAACATTTGGGGTGAGCCTCTTTTATTTATCATTACTTGCGTAGTTTATTTCACTCAACATCTTTAACCCAATCCATAATCAAAACATTTAACCACTTATAAATATAAAACAAGCAAAAAAGAATCTTTAAAACCATTAGAAAATTTAATCAATCCCCTTTAACCATTTACCCTTTATTCCTTTTTCCCATGGCATAAAACTTTTAATTTCCAAATTAATCAAAACAACCCCTTATGTCATGTTAACATGTCAAACAACAACAAAAATTGGTTTAATCTCATAAACCCTCTATTATATCATTCAAAACTCATTTAATATTCTCAATGGATTGGAACACGCCATGGGTGGACTTAGTCCTTATCTCATTATAATAAATAGTCCCAATGATGTCTGTGAAGGTTCTCACATGTCAATTTAAGGCCCTATTTACTTTTCTTAGTCAAGATTACAAATTCATGGCACAATAGTGTAATGGTGAAACCACAGGCACAATATCAACATCAAGATTATAGAAGGATAGTAGACTACATACCTTATGCTCGTAAACAACCACTTATACAACCCCATCCCTTGATTCAAGATAAAATCATCACAAACACCAAAGTGAAATATCCATGGAATTAGGGATCATGATTTATAGAAGAATAGGAACAACCAAGTTATACATATTCCAGAAAATAGAAATAAATGGAATATAATACTTACCTGGGGCTTCAAATCACAATAGAAATCACCTCAAAAGCCCTATAATTGAAGGATAATGATCCTTAGAAGAGTTATGAGCTCTTGGTTCACACTCTAGGCTAATGGAGGATAAATATGGATGAAAATTGGGTGAAATTGTATGAATTTCAGGATGGAAAAGTGGTAAATTTACCACTTTTAATTAGGAGTATTATTATCCCACATAATTCTTCAAACTTGGAACTAACCATGCAGCCTCCACTATCTATGAGGAAAGCAAGATGCACAGTTTTTTGGGGAACCTACATAGTTTGAAAAACCATGAAGAAGCTGTGTGAATGTCTATGCCTATCATCACATTATTTTCAGGACAACCCTTCCATATTTTACAAACTTTTCTCCCCCATCTCCATGATGCATGCTCATGGAACACGTCTAATATTAATCATGAACAAACTATGTGTCATGTATTTATAGCCATTTTTCCCATTTTTCATGTCTCAAACCTCTAGGATACTCCCAACACCTTCCCTACTCCCGGTAAATATTTCATTAACTATTTAAAAGGATTTTAACCAAAATTTGAAAAAAAAACATACCTCATCAAAGGAACAAGATATTACAAATTCACCACCATATAAAAATAATCCTTAAGTTTCTCACCCAATAATCACTAAACCTCTAGGGTAAAAATTTTGGGCCACTAGTTCCTCATATCAGTTTTCCTTTATCATGTTTCCTTCTAAACATGGCTAAGATACCACTATAAAAAACTATCCCAGATACCCTAGTACCCTGACACTTTACCTAGCCCAAAAATGAACTAAAGGGCATTCCAGATCCCCATGGGTTGGTAACTAGCACCTGGAATAATACAAGAAACATGAGGGAATGATTTTGACATAAAAAAAAGTAGAAGAAAAAATTTTATTCTCAGTATGAGCAACACTTCCTAGGGAGAAAGTACTAGAAACAAATATGTAAAATAGTACCCAAACATTACATCATCAAAAGACACAAAATCTTCTAAGGTAAAAAATCAAAAATATACCATGTAACTAGTGGGTCACATATCCATAAGTCACCTCTATCATTTTAGGTCCCAAACATCAAGAACGCCCACCACCTCCAAGTAGTGATTACCCTTTTCCTAGGCCTAGAATAATATAATCTTAAAACTCCTTAAGGAAAATTTATGGTATGAGCTATAAATCCAAGTAGGGTACCACTAATTTTTCCATAATTAATTCTATAATAATTAAACAAAATATTCTTTCAATTTATAGAAAAACAAGGCATGGAATAGCAGTCACATATTTTCAACCAAACATGATTTCATAATCAAAATATGGAATATATATCAATATAGGTTTAAATAAACATTTTATATGAAATATTTTTATGAAGAAGTTGTAATGAATAAAAAGTCCTATAAATAAATGGAATGTAATCAGAAAATAAATTATATCATAAAACCATGCATTAAGAAATGTGGTATGTTATTTTTTACTAATAGGATCCTCACACTACTCACCAGTGATCTCAACTCATTGTATGCACACAACCCATGACTCGGGTCATCAAGACTCAACTCCCCATTGGGAAAAATCATGTTACGGTATGTTTAAGTCAGTGTTTTCATTGTAAATTTAGTTCTTGAGGTTTATATCCTATCATGATTGTACTAATTGCCACTAAATACCTAGGCTTGCATATTCTTCAGCCAATTAGTCATTCAATCATGGGAAAATAAATCATTTCAAATCAGTTAAAAATACAATTTCCCACTTTCAGTTTTCAACATTCCTTTATCATTTCAAACCCAAATAATAGGTTTTTATCAATTAATGACTTTTCAAATCATCTTTCAAATTTTTCCATGTCAAATAATTTCATCAAATCAATTTTACAAATCAATCCATCAATTTCCTCAAATACACCCAATAATTTCAATCCCATTAAAATTGGCAGGTTTTTTTACAATCTTCATTCCTTTTCCAAAATTAGTCATCAATCATCTCAAATATGTGTTTCTAAACCATTTAAATACTCATTTAAAATAAATCAAGCAATTTAAGGTTTTAATGGTTGGTAAAATCATATGGAACCACCTACCTTTAAATTGTCAATCAAATCAACACTCGTAATGGGAAATGCCAATGAAGAATGAAGGTAAAGAAGACCAAAAAGAAAAACTTAAATCATAAATCATCAAGATCAAGTATGATTCCATCAAAAACAAAGATATCATACTTTTAAAAAATAGGGTTAGTAGAGAGAGGGATAGAACAAAATAGAAAAAACTCACCAGAGATCAAACACCAAAATGAGATGTCTAGAAGGGAATAAATCACCCCAAAATCACTTGGAGTCACCCTAGGTATCGAGAGACGGGATTGTATAACAAATGAAATATTTTTTAGGATTAACCATATAAAAAACCACTTCCCTATATGAATTCACAATATGAATCCTATATTCATTATGTGAATATCCCAAGTGGTGGATGCATTGAATAATTCATCACCTCAGGTTAAAAAATCCCGATCCAAACCATTTCATGTCGTGAAACCAATTCACAACTTGTAAAAATTCAAATCATGAAACTATTTCATGGATTATACTTTGTAATGGATTCATATTGTGAAATACATTCATGGTGTGAATATATCCTACAGACTATACATATCTATAACATGCTAAAAAACATAAAAAATCCTCCAACTCAACCTGGGCCCAAAAAGTTCCCTCTAAATCCTTTGAAACATTTATACTCATACTTCATTAATTCAAAAAAAACATCCCCAAACTTGAGGTCATTTTCAAGTAAAAACTTTCTTCATCCTTGAAAGTCCCTAAATGTATCCAAACAAAAAGGGAATCAAAAAATGTTTCAAGAAGTTCTTAAAATAAGGAAACAGGATGTTACAACCTTCCCAACATAAACACTTTTTTCCCCATAAATCCAGTCAAGAAGACTCTATATCAAATAGATGAGATCACTTCTCTCTCATCAGTTCCTCACACTCCCACATACCATGCAAATCAAAACCATTATACCATAGTATAAAGACCAAAGGTATCACCTTCCCATGAATAACCCTTGTCTTAGAATCAATAATCCTGGCTGGATTCGTAGTCAAAGATAAATAAGGCTCAACATCAAGATCTTCCCATATCAGGACATGATAAGGGCCATAAAGACACTTTTGAAGAAGCAATATATGAAACACATTATGGATCAAAGTAAACTATGGTGATATTTTCAAATGGTAAGCCATTATCCCCACTTTATCAATAATATTTAAAGGATCCACAAATCTTGGTGTAATCTTTCCCTATTTCCCTAGATTTCAGTGACCCAACTGGGATGAAACTCTCAAAAACACCAGGTAACCAATAAAAAACCCCAATTTTCATCAATGATGATCAGAATAGGATTTATACTAGCTCTGTTCTATCAACATCCTATGAAAAATCAATCGAATCCTCACTATTGTCTCTTGGACCAAACTCAGTCCAACTAAGGAACTTTCAAAAATATTTGACAAACATAATGGAGAAGTATAAGGATGGATATAAAAGGAATAGATAGGATCCATTCTAATAGTGGACTGGTAATTGTTATTGTAGGTAAGCTCAACTAACCCTAAATGCTCATCCCATGCTCCACCAAAGTCATGAACACAAGCATGTAAAATTTCCTCAAGAATCTATATAACTCTTTCTATTTTTACATCCATTTTCAGATTATATGGCATGATCATATGTACCTAGGATCCCATGGCCTCCTTGATGCCTCTATAGAAGTGATAATTTAAATAGGTATACCTATTAGAGACTATATCAAATGTAAATCCATGAAATTTCATAATCTCTTGCATGTAGAGTCATCGTAAATCTTCAAATTTAGTTGTATCAAGAATGGGTATAAAGTAAGTCAATTTGATTAGACTATCAATCACAACCCATGTCACATTATTCCCTTAAGGGGTATGTAACAACCCAACTACAAATTCCATAGAAATATTGTCCCTCTTCCAATTCAATACTAGATGTGGCTGAAGAAAATACAAAGGTATCTGGTGCTCAGCTTTGACTTGTTGGAAGGAATAAATATGAGACACAAAGTCAATGATGTCTTGTCTCATACCTAGCCACCAGAATTGTTGTTGAATATCATAGAAAAAAATTTTGGTTTTAGGGTTCCCAAACCACTAGGAACTATGGTAGTCCCCCGTTATAGAATTTCTCAAGGGAAAAGTCAAAAAAAATAGTTCTAAAAACATAGGATTCCATCTAGAGAGAACAACCATTCGCTAATGGTATCCCCATTGTAAAGATAGTCCTTGATTATAGGGAATTCATCATCAAATTGATTCTCCTAAAGAATTATCTCGAGAAGATAGGAGGTCAATTTCATTCTTTTCAAAACAACCTCAGACTCATTCTCGACTCCACAATGAAACTGAAAAAATGATCTATTATATTCCACACTTTTGATGATTCTATCATGGAATGGGTTGAAAGTTTCCTACTCAAAGAATCAACAATGACATTCCCCTTTCTAGGTATATAGGAAATATCAAAATCAAGACTAAAAGTACTCCACCCAATGCCTTTATTAATGGTTCAAATAATTTTTAGAGAATATACAACTCAATATTTTGTGGTCAGAATAAGTGGTAAACCTTTATCCTAAAAGGTAATTCCACCAACTCTTGAGAGAATGAATCACAACTGAGAGCTCAAGATCATGGGTCAGATAATTCTTCTCATGTATCCTAAGTTTTCTGGAACCATAGGATATCGCAAGATCACCCTATATAAGAAAATATCCCAAACCCAACCTAATACATCATAGAAGACCACAAAGCACCACACGGCCTATAGAAGAGTCAAAATTGTCATAAAAGTCAAAATACATTTCAGATTAATAAAATAACTCTGAAATTTATCATCCTATATTATCTTTACTCTTTCATGAGTGTGAGTGTTCATTAGAGAAGAAAACTTCAATAAAACCTTAACAAACATGCTGCAATACCCTACCAAGCCTAAGAAGATTTGAATCTCAAAAAGAATTACAAGTTTGGTCCCATGTCATAACAAATTTCACCTTCTTAGGATCAACTATATTACCATGTTCTAATACCTCGTGTCCTAAGAAATTTACTTCCCGAATCTAGAAATTACATTTTGATAACTTGGAATAAATTCTATGATTTATCAAGATTTCTATAACTGATTTCAAATGAAACCAATGGTCCTCCTTGGTTTGAGGGAAAACTAGGATGTCATCAACAAATACAACCATGAATGAGTCAAGGTACTCATGAAATATCCTATTCATCAAAACCATAAAAATTATAGGATAATTGGTTAGACCAAATGGAATAACAAGATACTCATAATGGTCATACCTGCTCATAAAGGATATATTCTGAATTTCAAACTCTTTTATTCTCAAATGGTGATAACTAGATCAAATATCAATCTTCAAAAACCACTTCTCCCCTTTCAACTGGTTAAAAAGTTCATCAATTTTTGGAAACAAATACTTTTTCTTCAATATGAATAGATTGAGTTTCTGGTAATCAACACATTGGCAAAGTTTCCCCATCCAATTTATTTTCAAATAGAATAGGCTCTTCCCATTATGACACACTTGGGAATAGAAAACCTTTCTCTAGAAAATCATACAATAGATATTTCTACTCTTTCATATTTGTTATTTCCATACAATAAGGATGAATGGACATTTTCTAAGTACTAGGTACTATATCAATAGAAAAAAATACCTATATTAATGATGTAAATCCATATAAATTAGAACGAAATGCATTAGAAGACTTGAAAAAATATATATGGATGTCATCACTCAATTATTTTCACCTTAAGTTGAAATCCCACACTAATATTACCCTACCTAACTCTAAAAATGAGGTCCAGATTTAATCAACCTCGAATCCCATTCTCCCTTAAAGACATGACACACCCCATTAGTCATAGTAAAGGAGACCCATATAAAGAAACGATAAATCTGGGCCTTGTGAGAAATTATCCAATATGTACCAAAAATGATGTCAATAGGTTTCATGTGGAGAACTAGAAATCATAAGTAAGCTCAATCTTTAATAAAGAGAAAACACGAGTAGTACACTAAAGACCCTTCTCTCTCTTCATTCCTATGGGCATTGTAGTATCCATCATATAAGACAAAATATTTGTATAAAGATTCAACAAATTCACAAAATAGGTTGATATAAATGAGTTAAATGCACAAATATCATATAAAGAAATCACTAAAGATAAAGATAGAGTGATGTTACCTCTCACAAATGTTGGACTAACATCAGATTACTCTAGAGACTCTTCCATTATATGAAGATGCTTCGTTCCAGATTCATGTGGTTAGAAACCCTTAGTTATTGAAGTATCTTATTTCACCAAAGTACCTTTTGGAACTGATGATCCAGTTTCACTAATTAGAGAATAAAATAAATAGAAAAACTTCTATAGGTGGCCTGAGCAAATACACAAACTAAAAATCTTTGGTGCCTCAATGAAAACATATCTTGAATTCACAACCTTTCCACACTATTAGTAATTAAAAGGACATCTACCAGACACTTAAATAGTTTTAGACAACACCTACTATTAGGAACCACTATGATAGTCATTATACTTTCACTTTACTTTAATGTATCTCACATAACTACCACTGGGATAAAAAGGAACTCACATCAACCCTGACTTACCATCCAGGTCAATATCAGTCATCAACGGTTTATCCATCTTGTTAGCATAATATGTGAGCTTCAGTAAGAAATCTTGCGATTAGGTGTAAGGACAAAGAACCATATTGAACTATCAAACCCTCATATTCTCATTAGATACAACCTCATGTGAAAACTGAAAGGTCAACAAAATGGTTCATATACTGTATCGCAGTCTTATCACCCTATTGGTGGTTGAGAAACTTCATGGACTTCACCAAAACCATCGAATCTATATAGAAATAATTAGTGAAAATAACTCTAATGTTTTTTCACTCCAAGCTCTCATGATTCTTCTTCATCACCATCAAATCCCACCATCTCCTACTGATCCCCTCAAGCTTGAAGGTATCACACTTTACTTTAATAAAATCAAGTGTTTTCAAGAAATAAAATATCAACTCTATATTTTTAACCAATCCTTATCCTCTTGATGATCATTCTAACATTATAACACTGGTAGTTTCTTATGAAGAAACTCTTGCACATGATTTCTAGATTCATCCCTTTAAGGTTCCACTACTAAAGACTAAATGCAAATGGGTGAAGGTACCTGTCCTGTAGAGACCCGAATATTGATGTACATAAACATTACATTACTTTTTCGGAATACTTAGTACATAACAAAAAAAACACACACACAAGGATCGTAATAGTTTAGTGTCTTTGGAAACTCGGAACGTAATCTTCTAATCGTGGTGAAAGATCTTTAATATCTCCCATAAAGATCTTCCCTTTTTTTTACCTAAAACCTTTCTTTATATCCTGGGGAAAAGAAAACATAAAAGGGTGAGCTCAAATGCTCAGTAAGGGTAAAAAAATAATAATCAATCACATCTTATTCATAAGAACATAACTTTTGGAAATCTTTAACCTGCAAATGAGAGCATAATTTCATAACATGGGATAAATCATAGAAGTGAAATGAAATCCCAATAATCATAACTTAAAACATGAAACTTTGTGTAATACACACATAATCATAGAGAATCATTTCTTTTTAGTCAAGACTCATTGACAAGACTATCTTAGTGGACAATGTCCCTTTCTGAACCGAGTCACCCTCGTTTCAGTCCTGTTTCACTGAACCGGTATAACCTACCATTCCAGCCATGTCTATCTCATGAGATATAAAATATTTACCCAATGCATTGGAGGGAGATATAGGTCCCACCCATCTCATAATGATACCATTCTTATGTGTTCCACAAAATCATAAATCATATATCACTGCATAACCCATGTAATAAAAATGAGAATCTCAAACATCATGACATCATAAAACAATTCATATAGGATAAAGGAATTCATAAAAATATTTCCATCACAAAATAATCAAATACATGTAATAATAGGGATAGAAACAGAACCCTTTATTATCTTAGATGGAAAATAATTTTGATAAAACACTTGAACTCCATTCTTGAGGAAAATATACTTTCTTCTTCAAAAACATTTTTCCTTTCATAACATGTCATACGACTTTAAAATAAAAGAAGTTGATTAAAAATAAACTTGAAAAATTTTAAAGGAAGATTCTTGGAAATAATGTTTTAAAAATCCATTCATGCCGTATAAGTTAAAAAAACATTCTTCTTACTTTTGTCGGAAAAGTCAAAAAGTACCTCGTATGAAAAACGACAAAAGATTCCTTTCATATCTTTTACTAAAAACTCACCGAAGGGTAAAATTGGATTTAAAAAATTTTAGGTGGATGGAAATAATATTACATATTGAGGAAACATGGATGTGTATGATAAAATACACCCCAGTAAATACCAAAGTATAAACAATCTCGGATAAAAAATGAGATTGTGATATTTCCCTTACCTTAAGTCCGATTTGCTTTGTAAGTGTCCGAACCTCCTGTATAATGATTTAAATAATGTCATTAACTTATTACAGAATCATATTCATTGTTATGATATCATATATGGTTCACTTATGACTTTATATTACCCGTTCTTTTGTAAATTCCATGTTAAAGAAGCGTTTTGGGTAAAATTGTTTCATTTATCGTAGGTGTTTGGACTTGTTGTTCTTGACATTATTATTACTTATATCATGATTTACTTACTTACAGAATATAAAACATGATTTATATATCATATATATTCATTATATATATATTTAATAAATATATAAATGAAATGAAACACACCGTTCATGGAGACGGTAGTCCTTACGTACGCATGAATGCTGTTTTCCTTTCCTCATTGTCTTGAATGGAAGTAAGTAGATGACATAAATATATACATAAATCCAGTAGCCTTATAAAGTCATATATTTCATTATTATTTCTTATATACACTTTATAATTATTCTTAAATGGTTAACATGGAGAATGAATCTCATCGCGTCGTGGAGACGGTAGTCCGTACGTACGCACGAGCGATGATATCATTCCCATGGTCGTGGAATTGTGTTGAAGTGTATGTATACTATTTCAGTATCAATATCACTCTATAATAATCATATATAGTTACTCATTAAACCATTATACCCATCCTTGTAAGGTGATGGTGGAAAATAGATTACACCACGGTGTGGAGACGGTATTCCGTACGTACGCACGCGCGGTGATTTCATTTTTCCGTAGGATGGATAGAAGGTGAATTAGGGTTGTTTCATATTTATAATAACATATCAGTATGTAAGTAATACTTATGTTATTACTTTATCATGAAACAACTAAAGAAGAATAAGTTTAATAAGAATGAAATTGGAAAGATCGGTAATGGATATTACCTCTTCTTTGAAATGCCTCTTTGAATCCTCCACTTAGGGAACTAAGATTGGTCTTTGAAGAAGACCAGGACCTCTAGGATTATTCTAGGGAAGTGTAGAAGGGATTTTTTTCAGGTTTTTCCAAGATTTAGTGCTCAAATTGGTGTGAGGAGGAGGGGGAGGAGGTTCCCTTTTATAAGGGAGGAGAGGGGCACCTTAGGAATATCTCAAAATATTATTTTATATTAAGATCAAATTCGGTTTATAATGGTTACAAATGGTCTTATTTCGAAGATAAAGTGGGGATGGGTCGCAATTCTCTCATCCAATAGGATTTAGACAAGTTTAGGTTATTATTTTAACCTTATCAATTAGATTTAACTCTAAGTTAAATAATTTAACTTTTACCGTGTCTTTTTGTTTTCTTACACTATATGGTTAATAAACTTACTATATCAAGCCAAACGAACCCCAAGTTGTTTATTATTAATATATATATCCTTATATAAGTCATTTGGCCGAACCTTAGATTTTTAGGAATTAAATAACAATTAATAATATAATATTTGTTTTAAAAACTAATTTATGTCAATTTTGACACTATTTGGTACATGATTTTTATGAAATTTTTAACAGAATGATAAGTTCGAAACAAGTTACTTAAATCAACAATAACATGTCATATTAACCTAGAAAATTAGTTTAAGTCATAAAAAGTCTCAAATTACATTTATTTGGGCATTTATAACATCAATTATGTTAATATTTTCTTAAAAAGTTAATTACTGCATCATCGTTGTGTCATAAATAAATTAAATTATTTAAAGTATAAAAATTAAAAATAAAATACCATTATGTAGGAAATCTTTTTATATTTCTAATTAATATTTATAGTCGAAATTATATTATTTATAACCCTATATTAAAAATGTTTTAGTAAATAAACTTTGATTTTAACTCTTTTAACTCTTCTTTGAATTAAATAATAATAAATGTCCTAATCTAATCCAAGTGGGCCTAAATGATAATATTTTACACTTAAGGTTATTTTTGGTCGAGATAAACTTGTCCAATAGGATTAGTACATGTGTTAGGGTAATATTAATATCATTTTTACCCTTAATTACCCTATTTACTTTTAACCGTGGTAAATAAAAGTAAAAAGTTATTATTCACCAAAAATTATTTTCATCTCATTGAACCACATTTTACTTACTGACATCAACCGTGTCTCTCGGATATTTGAAATTCCATTCACAGAAGTGGTAAAATTAAGATTTATGAAAAAATTAATTTTTTTAACTACCACTTAGTAGTTTCACTATTCATCAAAAATTGAAGTTTTTCAGAAAAATGCCAAAATTTCACCCTAAGCTATAATTGATATTCCGAATTCAAAAATGATTTTTATTTTACAAAATTCCCAACATATAAGTTGCATTAATTAATTTTATAATTAATTTCCGTTGTCACAACAAATAGCGTGTTTTTAAGAGATAAATAACTATCAAAAGATTAACACTTGTTTATGTCTGGTGTAAATGTGAAATTACATCCAATGACCAACATTGTATTGAATTGTAAAAATATATTCTAAATATACTTTAAAACCACTCAAATTAATAATTTATCACTATTAATTATTTCTATTAAAAAAGTTGTTTTTAATTAAAATTTAGTAATTTTCACTATTCATCAGAAAATAAAAGTTATCCGAAAAGTACCAAAATTTCACCCTAGGCTAATTTTGATATTACGAATCCAAAAATAAAGTCCATTTTAATAAAATAAAATTTAAAAAATTTCAAAAAGTGGTTATTACTATTCATAACGGCTAGTTTTAATAATATTTTAATAGCATATTGCTGTTTAGTGAAACTCGTTATTGCGTACTACACGCGCTATCGAGGAAGGTCGCGATTGCATGTAATGGAAGGCAAGTCAAGGATGCGTGTTGTGAAAGCTTCTTTTGGTGTAGCGTACAACACAAGACATTAATGAAATTAAAAAGAATATTTTTCATAAAATTTCAGGGTGTTACATTCTACCCCCCTTAAAATGAATTTCGCCCTCGAAATTCGTCGGGGTTATAAATGGTTTACTATTCGAAAGTTTCTTTAATAGAAACCCACATCGTAAAAAGGAATACCAAAACCAATATTTAAAAACAAAAGTATGAAACGTAACGGTTACCCAATTAAACTAATCACTGGGTTTCCACATAGGTGAAAATATGGATATGGAAGAGAAATCTAACCATCACGTTCTGATGGAGAGTGGTAGAGAACATGGCTATGGAAAATCCAGAAATCACAAAGCCATAAATTTGTGATGATCTAGGGTACCATCTAATTCATCGGATATAAGGGCACTAGGACAACTTTTTTGGTTTTCAAGATCATTTCCCTAAAGTTGAAAATTTGAATTAGAATAAATACTTACTTTATTTTGGTACAATCTCACTATTGTTCGTGCCTTGAACAATTTCCACTTCATCTCTTAAATAAATGAAGTTGAATTTGTTATTCGTGAAGTGTTAGCAGATCATGTGATAGAATGACGGGTCATTCCATCTGTCTCAAACAAAAGGTTAGCAAAAATTATATACATAAGTTGATCTATAGTGAGATTAATCATATATGGTTCCTAAAATGGACTTATACTTCATATATCATACTGCTTAATATAATAAAACTAGTTTCTACTAAACAGGGACTTCCTGTAGGCCAGTGGTAGGTGATAAAGGCCAGTCGCACTTCGGTTGTGGGTTCGACTCCCACAGCCTTGTCCGAAGCGATGGGCTGTCGCCCGTCCTGCAGGTTTTCCTTTTTCTAAAACTACATTACTATAACATCCCATCAATAATATAGAAAATCTTCTATCCTTAAACAATACTAACTTATGTCCAACATAATCCATTCTAATCTTTTGGCTTATCCATAATACTGCAGTCCACTCTCATAATATAGTGAAAACGATTACCAGAGATTTAATACTATCGTTAATCCCCATATATCATAAGATATGTCTTATTGGTCATATTCCAAACATTCAAAGGCCTTAATCATGTATTCTCTTGAATACCCATTGAACCTTAGTGAAAACATGAATGCAGTTAAAAGTTAACTCTTTCCATATACCAAAATCCAAAAATTCTATATACTCAAACCATGATATAACCTTCTCCTTATATCAGTCATGATCTCATGAATACTATCAAACATTTAATTTTCTCCTTATCCATTCATTATGCGCATATCATCTACATTCCAAAAATATCTGAATAACCTTTCATGGATACTGGTAACATTAATCATACACTTTAAAAACTCAAGGAAAGACAATAGTGTAACAATCCATAGTTGTCTCTTTATTCCATAGTAGCATGAGATTACTTATACAACATTACACATGATAAACATGTAATCATTCTTAAACCATTGACCGAGCTTCAACAATTCTTTCATCTCACATATCATTTGTAGTCTCTTCATCATCATCCACATAAATACTACTCATACGACCATACTGATTCTCTTCATGAGACTTTCCCTTAGGGCATTGGTTTGCATAATTCTCGTACATTCCACATTTAAAACATTTAACCATTGCTGATGTCATAGCAATACCATTATCCTCATCCATGTTGTTAACTGAACCTTTTCCATTGCACTTACTTGCTTTGTGTCCTTCTTTTCCACACCCAAAGCATCTTCCAGTTCCTTTGAAACATTCTCCTTGATGCTTCTTCCCACATGATTTACTTAGGGGAAATTGAACTTTCTTTCCTCTATGATCATCATGAAACTCCATCTTTATCTTATTAGCCGAGTCAGGAAACTTACCAAATTTTACTTTATTGATCATATTATGAGATTGCTGATTCGGCATAATAATGATTTTTGGACTTCCAAATCCCATTTCATTTGGTTGCTCATGAAAAATATCATTCCATTGTCCATCATATCCTCCATTATCGTGAATCACATTGTTTCCAGCCATTTTCTAAAACCCAAAAAGAATAGTGTTAGAGGCAAAAATCATGCTAGGGAAAACAACATAATAAAGGTGGAGTATCCTCAATATCTAACATCTTAGGTTAAATTCTATGATCGTTATCGTAGTTCTAGGACTGTATCCTATACGTATAGTTATCCTTAGGGACATCCCAAGACATACCTTAGAAATATCTCTAGATATCTCACTAACGTTTTCGCATCCTAGTTTCCAAAGGTTGACTAAACCTTTCCTCTGATACCAACTGTAGAGACCCGAATCTTGACGTACATGAACATTACATTACTTTTTCAGAATACTTAGTACATAACAAAAAAAACACACACACAAGGATCGTAATAGTTTAGTGTCTTTGGAAACTCGGAACGTAATCTTATAATCGTGGTGAAATATCTTCAATATCTCCCATAAAGATCTTCCCTTTTTTTACCTAAAACCTTTCTTTATATCCTGAGGAAAATAAAACATAAAAGGGTGAGCTCAAATGATCAGTAAGGGTAAACAAAAGAAAAATCAATCACATCATATTCATAAGAACATAACTTTTGGAAATCTTTAACCTGCAAAAGAGAGCATAATTTCATAACATGGGATAAATCATAGTAGTGAAATTAAATCCCAATAATCATAACATAAAACATGAAACTTTGTGGAATACACACATAATCATAGAGAATCATTTCTTGTTAGTCAAGACTCATTGCCAAGACTATCTTAGTGGACAATGTCCCTTTCTGAACCGAGTCACCCTCGTTTCAGTCCTGTTTCACTGAACCGGTATAACCTACCATTCCAGCCATGTCTATCTCATGAGATATAAAATCTTTACCCAATGCATTGGAGGGAGAAATAGGTCCCACCCATATCATAATGATATCATTCTTATGTGTGCCACAAAATCATAAATCATACATCACTGCATAACCCATGTAATAAAAATGAGAATCTCAAACATCATGACATCATAAAACAGTTCATATATGATAAAGGAATTCATAAAAATATTTCCATCACAAAATAATCAAATCCATGTAATAATAGGGATAGAAATAGAACCCTTTATTATCTTAGATGGAAAATAATTTTGATAAAACACTTGAACTCCATTCTTGAGGAAAATATCCTTTCTTCTTCAAAAACATTTTTCCTTTCATAACATATCATACGACTTTAAAATAAAAGAAGTTGATTAAAAATAAACTTGAAAACTTGTAAAGGAAGCTTCTTGGAAATAATGTTTTAAAAATCCATTCATGCCGTATAAGTTAAAAAAAACATTCTTCATACTTTTGTCGGAAAAGTCAAAAAGTACCTCGTATGAAAAACGACAAAAGATTCCTTTCATATCTTTTACTAAAAACTCACCGAAGGGTAAAATTGGTTTTAAAAAATTTTATGTGGATGGAAATAATATTACATATTGAGGAAACATGGATGTGGATGATAAAATACACCCCATTAAATACCAAAGTATAAACAATCTCAGATAAAAAATGAGATTGTGATATTTCCCTTACCTTAAGTCCGATTTGCTTCGTAAGTGTCCGAACCTCCTGTATAATGATTTAAATAATTTCATTAACTTATTACAGAATCATATTCATTGTTATTATATCATATATGGTTCACTTATGACTTTATATTACCCGTTCTTTTGTAAATTCCATGTTAAAGAAGCGTTTTGGGTAAAATTGTTTCATTTATCGTAGGTGTTTGGACTTGTTGTTCTTGACATTATTATTACTTATATCATGATTTAATTACTTCCAGAATATAAAACATGATTTATATATCATATATATTCAGTATATATATATATTTAATAAATATATAAATGAAATGAAACACACCGTACATGGAGACGGTAGTCCGTACGTACGCATGAACGCTGTTTTCCTTTCCTCATTGTCTTGAATGGAAGTAAGTAGATGACATACATATATACATAAATCCAGTAGCCTTATAATGTCATATATTTCATTATTATTGCTTATATATACTTTATAATTATTCTTAAATGGTTAACATGGAGAATAAATCACATCGCGTCGTGGAGACGGTAGTCCGTACGTACGCACGAGCGATGATATCATTCTCATGGTCGTGGAATTGTGTTTAAGTGTATTTATACTATTTCAGTATCAATATCACTCTATAATAATCATATATAGTTACTCATTAAACCATTATACCCATCCTTGTAAGGTGATGGTGGAAAATAGATTACACCACGGCGTGGAGACGGTATTTCGTACGTACGCACGCGCGGTGATTTCATTTTTCCGTAGGATGAATTGAAGGTGAATTAGGGTTGTTTCATATTTATAATAACATATCAGTATGTAAGTAATACTGATGTTATTACTTTATCATGAAACAACTAAAGAAGAAGAAGTTGAAGAAGAAAGAAATTGAAAAGATCGGTAATGGATATTACCTCTTCTTTAAAACGCCTCTTTGAATCCTCCACTTAGGGAACTAAGATTGGTCTTTGAAGAAGACAAGGACCTCTAGGATTATTCTAGGGAAGTGGAGAAGGGATTTTGGAAGGGGTTGGCCGAGCTTGAGTGCTCAAATTGGTGTGAGGAGGAGGGGGAGGAGGTACCCTTTAATAAGGGAGGAGAGGGGCACCTTAGGAATATCTCAAAATATTATTTTATATTAAGGTCAAATTCGGTTTATAATGGTTCCAAATGGTCTTATTTCGAAGATAAAGTTGGGATGGGTCGAAATCCTCTCATCCAATAGGATTTAGACAAGTTTAGGTTATTATTTTAACTTTATCAATTAGATTTAACTCTAAGTTAAATAATTTAACTTTTACCGTGTCTTTTTGTTTTCTTACACTATATGGTTAAGAAACTTACTATATCAAGCCAAAATAACCCCAAGTTGTTTATTATTAATATATATATCCTTATATAAGTCATTTGGCCTAACCTTAGATTTTTAGGAATTAAATAACAATTAATAATATAATATTTGTTTTAAAAACTAATTTATGTCAATTTTGACACTATTTGGTACATGATTTTTATGAAATTTTTAACAGAATGATAAGTTCGAACCAAGTTACTTAAATCAAAAATAACATGTCATATTAACCTAGAAAATTATTTTAAGTCATAAAAAGTCTCAAATTACATTTATTTGGGCATTTATAACATCAACTATGTTAATATTTTCTTAAAAAGTTAATTACTGCATCATCGTTGTGTCATAAATAAATTAAATTATTTAAAGTATAAAAATTACAAATAAAATACCATTATGTAGGAAATCTTTTTATATTTCTAATTAATATTTATAGTCGAAATTATATTATGTATAACCCTATATTAAAAATGTTTTAGTAAATAAACTTTGATTTTAACTCTTTTAACTCTTCTTTGAATTAAATAATAATAAATGTCCTAATCTAATCCAAGTGGTCCTAAATGATAATATTTTACACTTAAGGTTTTTTTTGGTCGAGATACACTTGTCCAATAGGATTAGGACATGTGTTAGGGTAATATTAATATCATTTTTACCCTTAATTACTCTATTTACTTTTAACCGTGGTAAATAAAAGTAAAAAGTTACTATTCACAAAAAATTATTTTCATCTCCTTGAACCACATTTTACTTACTGACATCAACCGTGTCTCTCGGATTTTTGAAATTACATTCACAGAAGCGGTAAAATTAAGATTTATGAAAAAATTAATTTTTTTAACTACCACTTAGTAGTTTCACTATTCATCAAAAATTGAAGTTTTTCAGAAAAATGCCAAAATTTCACCCTAAGCTATAATTGATATTCTGAATTCAAAAATGATTTTTATTTTAAAAAATTCCCAACATATAAGTTGCATTAATTAATTTTATAATTAATTTCTGGTGTCACAACAAATAGCGTGTTTTTAAGAGATAAATAACTATCAAAAGATTAACACTTGTTTATGTCTGGTGTAAATGTGAAATTACATCCAATGACCAACATTGTATTGAATTGTAAAAATATATTCTAAATATACTTTAAAACCACTCAAATTAATAATTTATCACTATTAATTATTTCGATTAAAAAAGTTGTTTTTAATTAAAATTTAGTAATTTTCACTATTCATCAAAAAATAAAAGTTATCTAAAAAGTACCAAAATTTCACCCTAGGCTAATTTCGATATTACGAATACAAAAATAAAGTCCATTTTTATAAAATAAAATTTACAAAATTTCAAAAAGTGGTTATTACTATTCATAACGGCTAGTTTTAATAATATTTTAATAGCATATTGCTATTTAGTGAAACTCGTTATTGCGTACTACACACGCTATCGAGGAAGGTCGCGATTGCGTGTAATGGAAGGCAAGTCAAGGATGCGTGTTGTGAAAGCTTATTTTGGTGTAGCGTACAACACAAGACATTAATGAAATTAAAAAGAATATTTTTCATAAAATTTTGGGGTGTTACATGTCCCAAAGATTAGATATCATGCGCCATTATAGAAATAAGATTTTGGTCCACTAGATGATTCTCATATTACGGTTCACCATTATCTTCTTCTTGTAGCCTATTCAAATGTATTCTCAAATGCATGATGTTATACAACATCAAAAGACAACACTGAAAGCATCAGTAAGGATTCATAAATCATTAACTCAGATAAGATTCACATGAATATAAATTCAATAAAGTATAAATAAAGATTTTTATTTCAACATACTCATATCAAAAGTAGTGAAATGTCTAGAAAATAGATTAAAATATTCCTCAATAAACTTTTCCCAAAAACCCATGGTGACTTGAGGATCATTACAATAATATTTGGCCAGAAAATCACTCACAAACACCTCCTAAGCCCCATCAATCCTACCTCTTGTACACTAGGATAATCCAACTACAAAATAAAATCAAGAAAAGATTCAAAACTTTTACCTTTGATGCCACTTTTTCATGAACCATCTCGGATACCCTGGTACCCTGATACCTGAGTCAACCCTAACATGTCCCTAAGGGTATTCACAATCCCCACGGGTTGACAACTAGCACATGTTATTATACAAGAAACCTGGGGGAATGATTTTCCCGCAAAAAAGTGGAAGAAAAAAGTTATAAGTCAATATGATCAATAATCTAAAGGGATAAAGTACCATAAAAAAACAAGTAAAATAGTCCCCAAATAGTACATCATCAAAATACATGACATTTTCCAAGGTAAAAACTCAGACATATCCCATGAAACAAGTGGATCACATCTCCATCGGTCACATCCATCACTCTGGGTCCCAAAGGTCAAGAACATTCACCACCCCTAATTGGTGCATTCCCTTCACACAGACCAGGCATAATATAATCTAAAAACATCCAAAGGAAAAGGTAGGGTGTGAACTATAAATCCTAGTAGGGTCTCACCAAGTGTTCCATAATCAATTCCATAAACATTAAACCAAATATGAACTCAATTTAAAGAAAAAAAGGCATTGTATGGTATTGAAATATTTTCAATAAAACATGATTTTATAATCAAAATATGAAACATATATAAAAATAGGATTAAATGGTAATTTTATATACAACATTTATATACAAAAGTTTTTATGAATAAAATAGTTCTATAAATCAGTGGCATGTAATCATTAAATAAATTATATCATTGCACCATATATTAATCCCTATTGTATGTTAGTTTCTAGTAATATGATCCTCACATTATTCCTCAGTGATCTAGGATCAATGTGTGCACACGTCCCACAACTCAATCCATCAAAAAACCGCTCCCCATTAGGGAAAAAATCATGTCATGGTATAATTAAGTTGGTGTTGTTATCATCAATCCAGAGATAGGGGGTCAGATCCTAACATGCTTGTCTTAATTACCACTAATTACCTAGGATCACATGTGATTTAGCTGATCAATCATTCAATAATGGGAAAATTTATGTTTCAAAGGATCGAATAACAATAAAGAAGGGTGGTTTAATTATTTATTCGCTTTTTATAAGTTTCAAAACTTTTTGAAACTTAACCCCTACAACTTATTAAGATTTACTTCCTTATCAAATTTTATTAAATAATCATGTATGCAAGAATATTAGAGTAAGTAAAGCACACAAGATTTACAAGTTTCAGCCTTAGTGTGAGAACTTACATCCTTTACATAGCCACTCCAGTGGGTCTATGTAAATCCACTATTATGAAGAAGTGAATACAACTTGGGCCAACTCTCATTTGACACATTTTTATCTCCTGGTAGAAAATATTATACTGCTCCCATTAGTTTACAAAGTTTTTTTATAAAAAAATGAGCAAAAAAAAGAATAAATACCTTTTTGAAACTACTCCATCATTTCTCAGTTTGAATCTTCAGTAAGATTTGGATGGATCCAATTTTCTCAATCAGATGATGCTGGATTTGATTCACTCAATACATTAATGCTAGATCTGATTCTCTCAATACGATGGACTCAATATGATGAATCCATTCTCAATCAGAAAAACTCACAATCTACTCAAATACTCAATATGATGTACCTTATTCTGATTGACTCAATCCGGTTGATTGGATGTGATCTTCTTAATATGATCTTTCCCAATACAATATTTCTCAATTTTATCAACTCAATCTGGTAAACAAACATTCAATTGTCTGATCCTACTCAATAGGTATTTGGTCGGTAATGAATCTCACTTGATTTCTTCAATGATCCAGCTTTTCTTCTTGTGTGAAATTTACTGATGAATGAATGATTTTAGAAAGTATTTATATTCGACTCAGAAAGAAAAGACAGAAAACTTGAAAACTTCCCCTATGGCCTCAAATTTTAAAATCTTTGAAAAACTATCGAATTTAAAATTCATCTTTGAATTATTCAAACTTCTTATATTTCTATGAGATTTATGAAAAAAAATTATTTCAAGTTTGACTACTTCAATGCTTCATAAAAATTCTATATTTTTCTTTTTGAGTCTTCTTCATAATTAGTTCAATATGATTTCTGTTTCTTTCTCAATGAATCTGAATTTTATTTCTTTCTCAATGACTATTATTTATGTTTCATTCTCAGTGAATCTAAATTCTCATTACGATGGAATTCCCATTACAATTGAATTCTTATTACGATGGATATCCCATTATGGTGGAATCTTCATACTTCAACTTTGAAATTATTCAAAGATCTACACCATTTCTTCAAATGATTTAATCATGAAATTTTTCCTGATTTTTGTGAACTTTATGATCATAAAAGAATCATATAATTTTATTTATAAAGTATGAAAACTTTCTCACTCCTGACATCACTTTGTTTAAAAAACCTATTAAACAATAAAATGACTTCTTCCCTCAATTACTTATTTCTTTCTCTGATTATGATAAAGGAAACCTTTTAATAAAAAAATTATGCCTCTGATTCTTTTGGATCTAATGATATGAATATGATTCATATGGATCCAATTCTTTTAGAAACTTTCAACTTTCTTAAAAAAGCTCATTATGATGAACTGGGTCTGATTCTTGGATAATAAAAACATTCTTATGTTGAAATTTTAATTGTCAAAAAATAAAAAAAAATTGTTTAAAACAATTTAACCATAAAGTTTCTTTAATCTCCCCCTTTTTATTTGTTGAAAACTCTTTTTATTAACTTTTCCAACTCTCATTTTCTTCACAACTCAACTTCTATAAACAACTCAAGTTTTTTTACTTTTATCAAAACATATCCTTTAAAAAAGAGAGTATCTTTACACTACACTACTGTATAAAGTAATGTTTTTGAAGTAATTCCATCCCTTGGTGGAAATAAAATTTTGTTCCCATATAAAGATAAAATCCCCCTTACTTTTATCTTTTCCTCTCACTTTTCTTTTTCCCTCGCTTTTCTTTTCCTCTCACTTTTCTTTTTTTTCTTTCACTTATTTTTTATCTCAATTTTCTTTTTCTCTCCCTAATTCTATGATAACCATAGCTTCATATTCATAAAATAAATATAAGTAAAAACTTTTTACAAAGTAAAAAGTTGTTAATTTCTCTCCCCCTTTGTCAACATAATCCAAAACATAGTGGGGGTTATTCTATATGAGGTTTAGGAAGACATGGAAGGAGGATAAACATGAAGTTGCAGACCCAATTACATAAACCTTTCTTTTGGAATTGATTTGGTAAAGATATTAGCAATATGATACTTTTTTAAAATATATTCCAGCAAAACATCTCTAACGCAACTTTCTCTTTTATAAATAAAAATATATATAAATGTGTTTTGATCTTGAATGTTGCATAGGATTCTTGGAAATATCAATTGCACTCTGATTATCATAAAGTATCTTAAATGGTTTAGAAAATTTTACCTTAAAATCTTCCAGATAAATTTTCATCTATAACATTTGAGTATAATCTTGAGTAGCTGCAACATACTCGGATTTAGCTATTCTTAAAGTTACTAAACTTTGTTTTTTACTATTCCAACTCACACAACATTCCCCCAAGAAAAAGTTTCCTCTTGAGGTTGATTTTATTTCATTACAATCTATATCCCAATTAGTATCAATATAACCATGAAAATTCATCTCATTGTTTCTTTTGTAAAACAAACCATGTGAATTTCTTCTTTGACATGTCTCATAATCCTCTTCACTACCAACATATTTGATTATTTCAAATTACTTTGATACATGGCACACAAATTCACAACATAAAAAATATTAGTCCTTGCAACTATAAGGTAAATATGACTTCCTATCATCATTCAAAAATCTTTTTAATTCACACTTCTTTAAGATTCATCTTTACTCATCTTTATGCTCACTGAAATAGGAGTAGAAACTTATTTGGATTATTCCATCCCAAACTTCTTTAACAATTCCATGGAATAATTTTCTTGAGATATAAAATGTATTTTTATTTTTGTTGAACTTGTAAGATAAGGAAGAAAGTAAATTCCCCCAACATTGACATTTCAAAATTATTTTTCATTTCTTCAGAAAATGTTTTAATAACATCTTCTCTATACCCAGTAAAAATTATATCATCCACATAAACAATTACAATTAGATATTAGGAGTCAAAATATTTCACATATAAGTTTTTATAAAATTTTCCTTTATAAAACTTCAACATTCTCAAATAATTATCAAGTTTAAAATACTAAGCACTTGGATATTTTTTAGCCCATACAGACCTTTATTCAATTTACAAACTTTGTTTTTATCCTCATAAAGTAAAAACCCACAAGGTTTTTCAATGTAAACTTATTCCTCAGTCTCACCATTTAAGAAATTTGACTTAACACCCATTTGATAAAATTTGTAATTATGATTTGTGACCACTAAAAGAAACATTATAATATTTTCTAATCATGAAACTGGGGAAAAATTTTATTTAAAATCTACACCTTCCCCCTGTGTATATCCTTTACAAACAAGTCAGGATTTTTTTCTTGAAACTACTTCATGTTCATTTAACTTGTTTATATAAACCCACTTGGTTTAGATGACATTTTTATTTTTTGTCTATTAAATAAATTCTTATCTTTCATTCTTCTCAATATGATATAACACTTCATTCATAGCATCCACCCATTATTTTTTCTGAATAGCTTATGAAACTGATTTCGGTTCAACTTTTGAGATACGTGATGTCTAATTATCTAATATAAACATTATTTTTGTTTGTACTGAAGCCTTATAATTCCAAATAATGTTTTCAAATTCAACATGTTTTTTAAGGTAGTAAATTTCAAAGTTTCTTTCCCAGTTGAAATTTTCTCATCACACGATTCTTCTGAATCTTGATAAGGATGTTTTGAATTGCTTTCACTATTGTTGGAATTATCTAGTTTATACTCCTCATAATTTTCAACAAATTTTTTTAAAGAAATTTTATTTTAAATTACCTTCACATCATATGAGTCCACCAATTTTTGTAAATTTTTGTTATAAAATTTGTAACTTCTTCAATTTGGTGAATAACCCATAAAATTTCCTTCCTCGTCTTTCCCCTAAAACTTTCCCAAATACAAATTTTTTTATTTTGAGAAAACATGGACTTCAAAAATCTTTGAAGTATTTCAATGAAGGTTTTTTGTTATACTACATTTTATAAGTAGTCATGATAGTTTCTAGTCTCAATAAGCATCTATTTTGAACATGTACAGTAGTACTAAAATCTTCTCACCAATATAATTTTGAAAGTTTGTATTCTGCTAACATACTTATTCCCATTTCTACCAAACTTATATTATTTATTTCTAATACTCCATTTTTTTGTGGAGTATAGGTAGAAATATACTGATGTCTGATACCATTATTTCTTAGATAATTTTAAAAAGTATTTTATGTGAATTTGGTACCATTATCTACTCTCAAATTCTTTATGGAAACACTTATTTCTTTCTTGACATTTTTTTTGAAGAATTTGAACTTTTCAATAGCCTCTGACTTATGCTTCATAAACATGATATTTTTCATCCAAGTGAATTCATAAATAAAAGTGATAAAGTATAAATATCCTTTTTTTGATTGATTTCTCATTAGACCACTTAAATGGGAATGAATAATTTAAAGCGGTTTAGCAGATTGAATATCAATTCTCTCATGGCTTATGTTAGTCATCTTTCCTTTTTAAAATTAATACAAACATCATCATATCTTATTTTCAATTCTAGAAAATTCTGAATTACATAAACTTTAGCATGTTTTTCTACCAAAGGTGGCCAAATCTTTGGTGCCAAATTTTTTTTCATCTTCAGCACTCAAGTAATAGGAGTTATTGAATTCTTCTATTTGAAAGAGATTCTCATTGGTTCTTTCTCCTTTTATAATAACTTTTCCATATTTCACTTTTTTGATGATACAAAAATATTTTATAAAAACAACTTCTTTTCCATAATCACAAAGTTAACTTACACTATGTAAGTTATGTTTTACCCCATCAACAAATAAAAATTCCATAGATTTCAATTTCTTGGCTTCAATCTTAGTCATTCTAAGTACTCTAATTTTTAAGGAACTATCATTACCAAAAGTAACTGATCCTCCATAATGAAATTTAACATGTTTCAAGATTTTTATATTACCTATAATATGTGAAGAAAAAACACTATCAAGTATCCATGGTTTTTTCTTTTTACTTTCTTTCAAATATGTCTCAATAATAAAGGCTCTTTCCTCAACTTTCTTCTTTTCAGCTTTTTTTATTTTCTATCATAAGAAACTTGTTTTGGAAGGAGTGTCATATATATTTCACAATGATGACTATTCTAATCACAACTTCCAAAAACTTCTTCCAAATATTCAAAAAAAAAATTTGGAAATTTTATAACATCTTGAGAATTCACTTTTTCAAATTTCTGTAAGATAGGAAAGTTACTCATTCTACTTCCACTATTTCTTCCACTTTGCTCAAATATTCTTCTAGGTAGAGATACATTGTGCTGAAAATTATATTCTCTACAACTATAGATTCCAAAACACCAGAGATATCCATAAAATCATTATTTTCTATTTAAGAAAGATCTTTCTTTGTAGAAACCTTGTTGAAGTTGGTAACTTCTTTCAGCTCTAACATACTCAGGATGAGGAACATATTTTCTTTTAATTGAGTTTTCTAATTTTGTAGATTTGATAGGTTTATCACATCCTTTATATACCCAAGATTTTCTAGTAATTTTTTCTAGAACCTAAAATGTTAAAAGAATCATATGAAACATTATTTTTGTTAAGAGAAGATTTCACTTGATTCTTGTATTAAGCCTTATTAGTAACTTTAAAACTCTCATCTTTCACTTTTTAAGATTTGTTGAATTTTTCATTTATCTTACTCAAGGTACTTTTAGACTCAATAATTTTTTATTGAAACTAGTTAACCTCTTATTCCTTTGATTATAACTTCATACAAATATCTTGAATCATCTTTTCTAGTTTAGCAATTCTAATTTTGTAACTTAAAATATTCTAAATGTATTCATCCTCCTGTTTGATAAAATCTTTTCTACCATCAGTAACTTCTTAAAAATATTTCTTCATTACTATAATTTATTTCTTTAGAGTTTTTTTTTAATACATGAAATAGGTTCTATTCTGAGTTAACAATCTCTATAAGATTCTTCACCACCTTCTTCACTCTCTGATAAATCTTTTTTTTTCTCAACTTTTTCAATTAAGGTTCTAAATTTTTCTGAACTTTCATATTCAGAAGAGTTTTTGTTAGTTGAGTCTGATTCAAATTTCTTACTTAACATACTTATTTTATTTCTGATAAACATTTTCTTGCATCTATTGGAAGACTTTTCTTCTTTATCATTTGTGTTCCACTACTTTTATCAAGTTTTTCCATCAAAATCATCTCGATATTCTCCAACTTTCTTTATGGGGAAATTAATAAAAAATGTATGATTCCACCACACTCAAAAAATTTGAGATGAAGTTTACCTCCATAATTTCTTCTTCCTCTTTGATAATTATTAGATACAATAGACTTGATTTTTTTCATTCAACTCATCATCCTCTTTATCTTCAGAGTTATAAGTATCAACATATTCAACATATTTAATTTTCAACTTTCTCAGGGCTTCAAAATCCATTTCATATTTTATATTCTTTTTAAACATTAGAGATATCCTCATTTTATAAGAAATAAGAAATTTATGCAATTCATCAAGAGATAAATCATCCTTATCTTCTAAAGAGGAAATTTTAGAATCAAACCTGTCCAGAAAGTTTCTCATAAGTTTCTTCACAATTGTGGAATCTTTCAATACATATTTGAAACTTATGATGTTGAAAAAAAATTCATTTACTATGGTGAGGTATTCATCAATTATTTTTCCATCACTCATTTTGATATATCCATACTTAATATGCCAGATATGTAGTTTTTCTTCCTTAACTTTTTTATTCCCTTCAAAAACACTTTTTAACTTATCCCACATACTTTTTGAAGTTTTGATACCCATTACCTTCTGATAAACATTTTTTGATAAGGGCATGAGAATAAAATTTCTATCATTTCCATTAACTTCTATATTTCTATTATCAACAATGGTCATTGTGTCATCTTTATCAACAGATGGAAACCCAATAGTAGTAGCATCAAAAACTTCAATGCCAAGAGATAGGAGATAAGGAATTTTCCTATTTTTTAATCCATAATAATTTTTTCATAAAATGATGGAATTCCTCTACTTTTGAAAAAATTGATATTATTCATCATAAGGATTAAACATGGGAACCTTTGCTCTGATTCCAATTTAAGTTATAAAGGATCAAATAATAATTGAGAAGTGGGGGTTGAATGAGCCGTTCAATTTTTATAAGTTTCAAAAAAAATAGAAACTTAACCCATGCAACCTATTAATATTTATTTTCTTATAAACTTTTAGTAAATACTCATGCATGAAAAAATAGTAAATAAAATAAATAACATGAGATTTTTAAGGTTTGGCCTTAGTGTAAGAACCTACATCCTTGCCATATCCACTCTCATGGGTCTATGGAAATTCACTATTATGAATAAGTGAATACAACTTGTTCCAAATATCATTATACACCTTTTATCTCCCGGTAGAAAATATTATACTGACTCACGTCAGTTTATAATTTTTTCTTATAAAAAAATTGATCCAAACAAAATAATAAATACTTTTTTAAAAATGATCCACAATTGCTCAGTCTGAATCCTCAGTCTGATTTGGCTAGATCCAATTTTATCAATCAGATGATGATGGATTGGTTTCACTCAATAAAATGATACTGGATATGATTCTTTCAATACAATGAGTCTAGATCTGATTCTCTCAATACGATGGACTCAATATGATGAATCCAATCTCAATCTGTAAAACTCAAACTCTTCTTAAATACTCAATATGGTGTATATCAGTCTGATTGATTGAATATGATCTTCTTAATATGAACTTTATCAATACAATCTTGCTTGATTAAATCAACTCAATCCGGTAAACAAACATTAAAATTTCTAATACTCCTTATTAAATCTCTAGATGATAAAGACTCTCACTTGATTTCTTTAGTGCTCTTCCTTTTCTGCTTACATAAAAGTTACTGATGAATGAATGAACTGAGTCATTATTTATAGGTGACTCGGAAAGAAAAAGTGGAAAACTTGAAAACTTTCCCCACTTCCTCAAATTTCAAAATCTCTGAAAAAATATTACATTTAAACTTCAAAATTGACTTCTTCAAACCTCCTTATATTTATTTAAGATTTGTGAAAATTTTAATTTCAAGTTTAACCTCTTCAAATCTTTATAAAACTTCTGGAATTTTCTTTTTGAGCCTTCTTAATAATCAAATCAATACAATTTTTCTTTCTTTCTCAATGAATCTGAATTGTGTTTCTTTCTCAGTGAATATGATTTCTATTTCCTTCTTAGTGAATCTAAATTCTGTATCCTTCTCAGTGAATCTGAATTTTGTATCCTTCTCATTGGATCTGAATTCTCATTATGATGGAATTCCCATTACTATGGAATTCCCATTATGATAGATATCCCATTACGATGGAATCTCCATACTGTAACTTTAAGATTCATCAAACCTCTCCACCATTTCCTTAAAATCTTTTATCATGAAATTTTTCATGATTTGTGAGAACTTTATGATCAAAAAAGAATCGACAAATTTTGTTTAGATATTATGAGCACTTTCTAACTCCTGACTTTAGTTTCTTCAAAAAACCTCTTCATCAATAATACGACTTCTTTTCTTGGAAACTTATTTCTTTCTCTGATTACAAAAAAAAAAGGCAAGCTTCCAGAAAATAACAATTTCTACATATGATTCTTTTGGATCTGATGATCTGAATATGATGAAAATGGATCCTATTCTTTCAGCAACTTTCAACTTTCTTACAAAATCTCATTATGGCTAACTAGATCCAATTCCTGGACAAAAAAACAATTCTTATATATAAAGGTTAATTATCAACAAATAAAAACATTTTGTTTAAAATAATTTAACCAAAAAGGTTCTTCAAAAATAAATCATTTCAAATCAATTCAAAATATAATTGTCCACTTTCAGTTTTCAACGTGCCTTTTTAATTTCAAAACCAAATCATAGGTTTTCATCAATTCATGCCTTTTCAAATCATATTTTAATTTATTTCATATCAAATAATTTAAATAAATCAATTTTCCAAATCAATCGATTAATTTCCTCAAATACTCCCAATAATTTCAATCCCATTGAAATTGGGGGGTTTCACAATCTTTGTGACTTTTCCAAAATCATTTATCAATCACCTCAAATATAGATTTTTAAATCATTTAAATCACATTTTAAATCAATTAATAAATTTAAGGTTTCAATTATAGGTAAAAATCATATGGAACCACATACCTTTAAATTAGATATCAAATCAACACCCTCAATGGGAAACTCCAATGAAGAACAAAGTAGAATGAGACCAACAAGGAAAAACTAAATCAAAAATCATCAAGATTACCTCTAATTCCTTCTGTAAACAAGAGATCATACCATTGGAAAATAGGTGCAGTGGAGAGAGGTAGAAAACCAAAGTGAGGAAACTCATCACATATCAAATTCCAAATAGAGACATCTAAAAGGGAAGAAATGTTCCCAAAATCACATGGAGTCACCCTAGGAATTGAGAAAAGAGGATACATGAAAAATGAAATATTTTTTAGGTTTTTTAATTAAAAAACCTAATTTATTCAAGGAATTCATGATGTGAATACTAGATTCGTGATGTGAATATCTTGAGTGGTGAATATGCTAAAAAATGCATCTTCATAGTTTAAAAAATCCCGATCATTACCATTTCACATCATGAAACCAATTCATAGATTGTAAACAGTCATGTCATGAAATTGTTTTAGGGATTATATCAATTGAAGGATTCACATCATGAAATAAATTCATGATATGAATCTATCCTATATATAGTACACAGCCAAAACATGTTGAAAAAACTTATAAAAGACTCCAAATCAACCCAGACCCATAGAGTTCCTTATAAAGACTTTGACACATTTATACCCAGAATCTATTAATTAAAACAAACAAATAAACATCCCTGAAATTTATGTCATTTTCCCCATCAAATAATCTTCATCCTCAAAAGGATATAAATTCACCCAAACAAAAAGGTAATCAAAACAAAAGTTAATAAGTACCTGAAAGAAGGTAATTGGATGTTACAACCACTGTATTCACACCAAAGGCACAATCTTACTCTGAAAAAATATCTTATTATGATCCAAAATATGAATCATATTCTCCTCAAATGGTGCATCATCCTCAATCTCAACATCATCAACATCAATCACATGATAAGGGTTGGGGTGATACTATTAAAGTCGTGACTAATGAAATACATTGTGCATATAACTGTACCACTATGGAAGAGCTACTTTATACACTATCAGACTGAATTTATCTATAATATCAAAAAATCCAACACATATGGGTGCCAACATTCCCTACTTTTGAATTTGATGGTGACCCAATCCTGGTGAAACACGAAGTAACACACAATCACCCACTATAAAATTGAGAGTTTGATGACATCAATTGGTGTATGACTTCTATATACTCTATTTCATATCCATACACTTCTAGATGAACTGAACATGCTCTAATGTCTCCTACACAAGACTCGACCCCAACAACTCTGATTCTCCCACCTCTATCCATCATAAGGGTGATTGACATGGCCTACCAAATAGTGCCACATATGGTTCCATCTAAATAGTCACCTGATAATTGTTGTTATAGGAAAACTAAAAAAGCACTAAATGATTCTTCTATGTTCTTCCAAAATCTAGGACACATGCTCTTAGAATTTCCATTATCACCTTGATAGAACACTCTAGTTTTGTATCCATATGTAGATGAAAATTTGTACTCAATAGCACTTGAGAACCCAACACCTTTTGAAATCCTTGTTAGAAGCATGAGATAAATGCATATCAAAATCTAAAACTATAAATTAATGAACCCAATGAAAATTTATTATCTCTAAAACATACATTTTTTCCAATTGGTCGATGGTAAAAGTCTATTGAACTATAAATAAATGTTCCACCTTTTTCAACCGGTCCAAAATCACCCATATCATGTCATTATTCTAAGGATTACTCATTAAACTCTCCACAAATTCCATGATAAAATCATATCACTAAAATTATAAAATGGGAAAAGGTTGTAGCAGACTAGTAGACTATTGATGCTCAGGAATCATCTGTTAACAGGTTCAGCATTGTGTCAAAAAACCTTTGATCACTTTTTTCATTACTATCCACAAATACTTTCTATGAAGATCACAATACATTTTAGTCAAAGCAAGGTTCACCACCCACTTCAAATTATGAAAATCACACATCATCTCATATCGCATACAAGTAGGCATAATAACATTGACATGAATGTGGATGATATCATCATCATCAATAGTTTGGGTAGGAGGTAGCTCCCCACTGTCAAGGTTGTCCCTCAATTCTAGATACTCTAGATATTCATACTACCTTATCTTAATATAGATCAGAAGAGAGGGATCAATGAATAAATAGATGAGGGTAATCTATTCTCACTCCTATTGAACACTTATATGCATCTCAGAGAACAAGGTCATCATGTTCCACTCAGAACTAGACTCTTGGACCGCCCAAGTCTATGTATTATAACTCAAAGAATCATCAACACTATTCCATTTTTCCGATGTATAGGCTATCTCAAAATCAAATTATTTTATATAATAAACCCACCTACACTGCTAAAGATTTATATCCCACTAAGAAAATATATATTCGAGTCTCTTATGATCATTATAAACAATAAACCTCTTGCCCAAAAGATAGTACCTCCAGAATTTCAAAACATGAATCATTGTATCAAACTTAAGATAATGCGTAGGATAGTTCTGTTTATATAGCCTCAACTATCATGACTAGATATCCCTACATCAAAACATCCCCAATTCCAATCCCCAATACATCACAATACAAAGTATACTCCTCACCCAATTTTTGTAAGATCAGAATCAGTGTTTTGGTCAAATACCTCTTTAACTCCTGGTAGGCATTCTCATATGAATCAAAACACACAAAATTTATACCCTTCTTGTTTATCCCTGATATTGGTGCCACCAACTGAGAAAAATCTTTTATGAACCTTCAGTAGTAACCCATAAAACCTAAAAAGATTCAAAAATCAAAAACATTCTTCGTTTGTTCCCAAGAAACAGCCACATGGACCTTCTAGGGGTCCACTAGTAAACCTTAATTCAAGATGATGTGTCCTAAGAAATGTACCATGTTGATCCAGAATTGACACTTAGATAGCTTGGAATATATCTAATGCTCTCTTAGATTACTCAGGACAATTTGAAGATGTTTGGAATGGTCGTCATGAGTCTAGTAGTACACTAAGATGTCATCAACAAAGATGATCACAAACTGATCCAAGTACACGTGAAATATTTATTTTATCAAGTCTATAAACACAACAAGACTGTTCATCAACCCAAATTACATCATGACTAAATCATAAAAACCATACTTTTATATGAAATCGGTTTTCGGTATATCAGAAGGTCTCACCCTCAGATGATGATACCCTGATCTCAAATCATTCTTAGAGAACATACAGGAATCCATCATCTAGTCAAAAAATCATCAATACATGGAAGAGGATACTAGTTCTTAATCTTTATTCAATTTAACTTCCAGTAGTCAACACAAAAGAACAAGGTTCTGTTATCCTTCTTGGAAAACAGAATCAAATATCCCCAAGGAAACATACTTAGATGGATAAAACTTTTAGATTCTAATTCCTCTAACTAAATCTTAATCTCCTAAAGTTGCACTAGTTATATTATATAAGTCTGAATAGAAACTATATCATCTCCTGGTATCAGCTCAATCATGAACTCCACCTCTCTATCAGGTGGAATCCCTAATAATTCCTTAGGAAACATGTCCTAAAACCAATACACTATATAAGGGAAGGAATAATTCTCTACTCCCCTATAATATAGAAAAGGACTCGCTATTTGGGTGATAAGCTTACCCAAATACTATGGAATTATCCCTACACATCCTTCCTAGATATCCCATTCCCCACAGTAAACATAAGTGTCACCCTTAAGAGATGTAAATGTCACCATTTAATGGTAACATTCAATGTGATCTTGATAAGAAACTAACCATTACATTCTCACTATTAAGTAAAAACAAAACATATCAATCATGAATAAGTTTGAAATAAAATGGCACCCACCAACCTTGAGGAAACACTCCCCACAATGAAGGATGCTCTCAGATTGTACCCCTAATGGTGTGTCAATCGACATATATCTACATAATAATTTCACCTCCAGACCCAAACCATTTACCAACTGAGTAGATATAGAAGAATATAAATATATGGTATCAAATAAATCATTAAAAAGTACAGAATCTATAAGAAGCATACCTCATACAATCAATGGTCCCTCCTAGCAACCACCAGGTGAAGGCTAAACTACATGCAGCTGACTTGTCCCTCTACCTTTTTCCCCTATCTAACTTACATATCCTACACTAATATTCTAATACGTCTATTATTATCTTGAAGCACCTCATCCTCAAACTTTATTGGAAGGTATAATAGAATTCCAACTTCAATACTGATATGGGATAACATTCCCTTACTGATGCTCTGCATCAGCCTAGATCATCCATCACTAGCCATTGGCTGAGGGTTCCTGCAAAACCTTTGTATGTGTCCCATCCTACCACAAGCTCGGTACTCCACTGGTGGTGGAAGAAATTTACCATGAATGTGACCAGTATTTCCACATTGATAAAAAACCACCTGAACACCTATCTGATATCTCGATCCTCTTTCTTAGCTACTCTTCACACCACCACCTTAGTAAAATATACGATAACATTTCTTCCTACTATTGGAGTACGTACCAATAGATTGCATAAATAAAACTACCTATCCACCACTTGAATAATCCTTTCGGTTCCCTTTAAAAATTATGTCCTAATTCACCATCTCAGTAAACTTCTTTAGACAAAAGATATTCACCAGACACTTGATCTCACATCTAAGACCGTCCTAAAAAATTTTTGTTACATCTGCCTCATCCACTGCTAGTACTAGTACAAAACACTACAAATAGATGAATTGGATAGTATAATCTATTCATGAAATATTTCCCTAGTCCAAATTCATAAACTCTTCATCTCTCTCCTATCTAAGAATAATTAGGTAGAAAATTTTCATGAACTTTTCTTGGAATTCCTTCCAAGACATACCCTCTAACTGCTCATCCAAGACCTGAATATCCCACTAGTTCTTCACTGGTCCTCTCAACATGTAAGATTATAAATAAACCATTATTATAGGAGGAGTCTCTAAGTGGTCCAAAATCATCTAGATATACTCAATCTAGAACTCATCTACCTCATGTTTACCATCTTCAGAAAACACCATAGGATGTTTTAGTTGAAACTTACTAGTTAGGTCAAAAATAATTGGTGCTACCTGCCTTGGGTATCTCTCTATAAACAATATAAATCATGATAATTTATCATGGAACTACTCTTTCACTCGATAACACATAAAAAATAGGGGATCTTGTCCCACTACCAGAGGTGCATTCCCAGAAATTCCCTTTTGTCCCCCTACTGGTAAGCATCATCGTGGAGGCATCCCTCTACAATGCCAAACACATGATCAAGGAACATAACATACCATGTCCAAAGTTGCACAGATGACGGGTTTCAACTATCCATAACAAGATACCTTTTATAAACTATCCCTATAGTCATAACTACAACACCATCACTACCCTAAACCATCCCTATCATGGGTTATGGCTAACTTAGGGTAAACTAAACTTCTAAATTAAAAACTTCTAATTTGAAACCATTTTAACCATTTCATTTAATATATTTCAATTCCTAAAACAAATGTAATATCCTTATTAAGCACTATTTCTTTAAAACTACACAAGTAAAAGAAAAAAAATTATTTCTCATAACCCAATTTCAAGGCAACAGACACCAAAATAATTTTCTTAGATGTTCCTAATATGATGAATTTCACATAAATCTCTGAGTACCTAAAATGATACATGAAAAAAAAACCTCATACCATACTGACCCAAGAGTAAAATATCATAATAATGTAACATAACACGATAATTGTATTTCCCAATGTGAAATAACATCCAACTATAATAGGTGAACATAAAGAACATAAATCACACCCTGGGAAATTGGGTTTTCCCCGGCACATGGGTTATCTAATCCCATGCATGAGATCATTACCAAGGCCAGACACATCCTAGTCTCCTATATACCTTTCCCAAATAAAAAATAAATAGAAATTAAAATACCTCTGATGCTACTTTGTAACATCCCGGGCTGAGTAACATTAAACCGGTGCCCTAAGCTGGCTCACCACATAACCTTAGGTGCTCCTCCCCATACACCAGAGGCTACTGACTAGTAGTGAGGGTCTAATAAGGTGTTGGGGGGAATATTCCCTCTTTATTAGAGTAATAAAATAAATAAAATCAAAATAAATAATAACTAAATAAATAACGATCAATAACCAACTATAACCATACATATCATAACAAGATCCCAATACTGGGTAAATTTCCACAAACCAATACAGATAATGTGTCATATTATAGTAGTGTCATATGTTAAAAAAATAAAGATACACTAAAAATATCCAAATTAGGTCCCAAAATCAAGTCTAGTTCCCTTTTCCAGGCACTATCCCAAAATCCTAGCTCATCCATCCATCATATGACCTTTTTTCTTACCATGGCCTACAACCATGAAATTTGCTCATGTACCCATGGCAGCCCAAGTGGGATACTATTCAAACTCAGTAGACCACCACTAATGGTGTATAAAGAAATATTCAATCTAATAAAAATTTATACATAAGAAAAAAGTGATAAAATAAATATGGAAATAATGAATCATGTTTCATAATAAAAAATTATCAATTAGCCAACCCTTGGGTTTTACTATGACCCCAAACCCACTAAACCTACTTCAGCCATGCCAGAATTCTGAATAATTAATTTTAGAGGTTAAAAATTTTAAATAAAAGGGGGGATATATTAATCATTTTAATTATATATATTGAGGGGTGTTGGTCTAATTACCCTTACCACTCCAAATGACTTAGTGCTCGGAACATCATATCATCACCCTAGCCATGAATAAGGAACATCATATCCATAATATCAATTAAAGGGTGTTGATAATCATGGCTAGAAATCCAAAATCAAGGATAAGGAGTTTCATTTTCAATATCCTTACCCATGGGTGGGAAACTTCATTCCCATCATCTCTAACCATTTCATCAATCCACACTTTATAATATCCAACACACTTGTCATTTTCAACACATCAAAACATCCAGAGTGCACCTATTTCATTTTTTATTATTCACATGGTCTATTTCACTCAACATATTTAACCTAATTATATAATAGAACCATTTAACCATTTATACATATAATAAAACCATTAAAGTTTATTTTAAACCATTTGAAAATATAAACAATCTCATTTAACCATTTACCATTTATTCCTTTTTTCGGTGCTATAAAACTTTTAATTTCAAAATTAATCCAACATTATCATACATAGGACCTTTAACGGCGCTAGAATAAGGATTTATCAGTGAAAAAAATATCTAACAATAGCAGTGTTTTAAATATCCCTTGTCCATTATCAAAGCTAAAAATAGCACTGATAAAGGGGTTCTTTTATCGATACTAGTTTAAAAATGACAAAGTCTCCCTTTATCAGAGCTAGAAAAACACTGATAAAGGGTTATTTTATCAACACTATTACTAGTTTTGATAAAGGAGTATAGTATTGTAGTGTGTTGTTAAAATTACAACACACTATAGCAGAAAATACATGGATAAAATACATAATTTAATTGAAATGAAATTTACAACACAAATACAATAAAAAACACTATATTATAGATATTTAAAAAATTAGTTTGTACAATTACATTAGTAAGTATAATTTATCACAGACATTCCAAAACATCAATGTTCCTTTACCTTTAGCCCCCAACCCCTGATCATGTTATCAGTTTCTGAAAAAACCATCCCAACTCAAGCAAAATAATACAATTGTATAAGAAAACAATTCTTATGTTAGTAATACTATAAATAAATAATTTAAACACAATATCAATGTTAAACTAAAAACAAATAATTTTATTCATACCAAGAACACCGTATATAAGATTAATTTGTAGTTGATTCTTAAACATCACACCATTTCTTGTTCTTCTAAAAAGAAAGTTCTCTTGAATTGGCTTGCATGTATGGTGATGACTCCCACTATGGATGTGAGCCAATTCAAGATCACTTTATTTTGAGAACAATCCTACAACTGTCATACTTTTTCTTATTCATTTTCAAGAATTATATATGTGAAAACTAACTAAATAAGTATCTAATAAAAATGATAATGAAATTAATTAAGAAATGGAAGATAAAATGATGAGAAAAAAATATGATCTTGTTTGCTCGGTTTTGGATATGTGGTATGTGTTTTAAACTAAAATGGAACTTATATATTGAAAACATACACTTTGAGTCATATTAACCACATCATGAGTCTGATTAAGGTGTTTTCAATTCCTACACATCAAAAATGAATTTTTGATCATTTTCCTAATGTATGAAAACAATATGAGATTGTTTTCTTAGTTTTGTCTAGTGACATGTGTTTTAAACTAAAATGAAACCTTTATGTTAAAAACACACACTTTGAGTCATATTGGTCACACTATGTGTTGGATTGATGTGTGGTTAATTCTTACACATAAAAAATGAATTATGGACTACTTTTTATAAAGTTTTAAAACAATACAAGCTTGTTTTCTTAGTTTTGGCTATTTGACGTGTGTTTTAATCTAAAATGAAACTTTTTTGTTTTGAAAACACACACTTTGAGTCATACCAAAAACATCATGTGTTAGATTGATGTGAAGTCAATTACTATATGTCATAAATCAATTATATATCATTTTCCTAAATATAGAAAACAATCTGAGATTATTTTCTCAATTTTTCTGATGTGACGTGTGTTTTAAACTAAAATGGAAATTTTATATTGAAAATATGCACTTCGAGTCATATTTATCACATCATGTGTTATATTGATATGAGGTGAATTCCTACACATAAAAAATAAAGTATGGATTATTTTCCTAAATTTTAAAAATAATATGAGCAAGTTTTCTTAGTTTTGGATAGTGATGCGAATTTTAAACTAAAATGACACCTTTATATTGAAAAAATTCAATTTGATTCTTATTGGCCATATCATGTATTATATTGATGTTATTTTTATTCCTACATGTTAAAAATGAAATATAGATTTTTTTTCCTAAAATTTGAAAAAAAAAAGAGTTTTCTTCTCATTTTTTGCTAATGATGAGTGTTTTAAACTAAAATTACACTTTTGTATAAAAAACATGCCTTTAAATTCATACAGACCACATTGTGTGTTGAATTGATGTGAGTCCAATTCCTACACATCAAAAATTAAGTATTCATTATTTTAATAAAGTTTGATAACAATTTGATCTCATTTCCTTGATTTTGGTGATGTGACATGTGTTTTAAACTAAAATGGCACTTTTATATTGAAAACATTTATTTCAAGTCATACCGACCACATCGAGTGTCATATTGATGTGTGTTAAATTAATAAATCTCAAAAATGAATTATGTATCATTTTCCTAAATTTTTTTTAAAAAATCCGATCTTGTTTGATTGGTTTTGGCTATGTAATGTGTTTTAAACTAAAATGAAACTTTTATATTGAAAAAACATATTTCGATTCATACCGACCATATCATGCATTATATTGGAATGAGGCCAATTCTTATATTTTAAAATTTTAATTTTGATTGTTTTCCTAAAGTTTGAAAACAATCTAATCCTGTTTGCTTGATTTTGTCTATGTGATGCGCATTTTAAACTAAAATGGCACTTTTATATTGAAAATGTGTACTTAGAGTTATATTGACCACACCAGGTGTCTAATTTACATGTGGTTAATTCTTACACATCACAAATTAATTATGGATCACTTTCCTAAATTTTTAATATAATCCTATCACATTTTATTGGTTTTGGATATGTGGTGCGTGTTTTAAATGAAAATGAAACTTATATTAAAATTACATTCTTTGAGTCATATTGATCATACCGTACTTTGGATTTATGTGCAGTTGATTCCTACATGTCAAAAATGACTTAAGGATTGGTTTCCTAAAGTATCAAGACAATATGATCGTTTTTTCTAGGTTTTTGGTGAGTGATGCTTGTTTTTAACTAAAATGTCATTTTTAAAATGAAAACATGCACTTTGAGTCATATCAGGAGCACCGTGCATCATATTGAGGTTTGGATTATTCCTAAAAATAAAAAATGACTTATGGATTATTTTACTAAAGTATCAAAGAAAAATAATTTTTTTATTGGTTCTGATCATGTGATGTATATTTTGAAATGAGATGTAAATTTAAACTAAATACATACACTTCGAATCATACCAAGCACATTGTGTATTGTATTTAGTTGAAATTGATTCCTATACATCACAAATGACTTATGAATCATTTTCATAAATTATCAAAACAATATGAATGTGCTAAATCATTTTTTAGTATGTAACTTGTTTTTTTAACAACAATTTATATTTTAAACAAAAAACATAAAATTCAGGTCATACTGGGTATACTATGTATCATATTGAGGTTTGGTTTATTCCTAAACATTAAACCATGTCTTTTAATTATTTAAATCATTCAACATTCAAGGATATCTGAAAATATTATTTTTTTCTAACTCGAAATGTTGAATTCATTGTATAATAAAAGGAAAAGTGCATTATCATTAGTGGAACATACTTGTTTATTTTGTGATCATAGTATAGGATTTCATTATCCTTATTGAGTAAAAAAAATTATAGATGAAGTCATTTTTTCATGATCTCTATTAAAATTTAAAAAAAATGTGTATCAGATAAAAATGATATGGAAATTAACTAAAAAATTAAATAAAATGATGGTAAAATTAACTAAATATGTAGTAAGAAGTCACTTATTCATGATTTCTATATACATTCTGACACCATGTATTCTTCCCATTCATTTCTAAAAAAATTATTTCATACATTATATGTATCCTTGAGAAATATATCAAAAATAATATATAAGAATTATGATATTAGTTCTTCACATCACAAATGTATGTTTAAGGTTATAACCCATACTAAATCACAAACATAATAGGTAATCACCTAAATTTGAAGCTGGAAAACATTCTGACACCATGTACTCATCCCACTCATATCTAAACAAATTTACTTCATATTTTGAGTTTGTAGATTGTTGAAAATCATGGTAGAACTAAGAAAATATAGACAAAACAACAATTAAGAAATATTTTTAATGAAATTGTAATTACCTTTGTAAATTACCTGTTAAAGGATGTTGGTCTTTTGATGATATATGGTATCTTTTATAAATTTGAAAATGTAACATCCACAATCATTGTTGTTATTTTTCTTATAACACTTCAGAAAAATTTACCAAGATTAGTAAATTTTTTTGAAATATGTTTTGATAGTTAAATATTTCTATATATACCTTAATATATTTCCATTTAAAGAAATACATAGAATTCTTATGTTAATTCATTGACCTCATACCATAATTTAGCCTATATTTATTGATTTTATTATTATAAAAAAATATTTTTAAAACAAAAACTAAAACATATAATTAAAATTTTATCCATAAAATATTGATTACAGTGTATTAAAAATTCACAATACACATAATGTGTGGTCAGTTTAGTGGAAATTTATACATTGGATCCAAAAAATAAACATTTGAGGTATCCAAATTGATTTTGAGAAGTATCCAATTCTTCCTAAAAACAAAAATAAATAATTAATGAAAAAAAGAAAAATATATTTTATTTGATTGTATTAGAGAATGTTACCCCTGTATTGTAGGCATCAAGAAGAGTCTATCATTTTTTATTACCTTCTCAAACACCTCACTTAGTTCATATTTTTTCTTATCAATTTCTTTCACTTACAAATAAATTTCATGCATAGAAATGATATAGGTATTAATAAATATAAATCACGCTTCATAGGTTTTTCCATTAATATAGTAGTAATATAAACTTCTTTAAAAAACATGAATATATATTAACTTTAATGAACATAACAAATCATTTTTTGGATAGATTAATTATAAAAATGTACCTTGTGCATGTATTCACAATTGAGACTCCCCTCCATTAAAACTTGATAATATCATTTATACTCTCTAGACCCACCAAATATATAATAAAATTTCTAAATATTTATTTTCTATATTTAATGTATGAAATATCTCAATTTTTGAATGTGGTGTCTATATGAACTTGTAATGTTAATAAAAACTATAGTGGAACTGTTGGGTGAAGGTACTCCTGGAAGTTCCTTTTGTTTTCATGGTCAATTCACTGGATTGTCATGATCTAAACTTTAGTTTACCTATTGCTTTATCCATTTGTAATACCATAAATCATTTCAGAACTTTTTTATCAATTGTTAAAAGTTTTTCATTTGAAAAAAAAATAAGGACATACCTCATATATTTATATAAGATTAGACAACCATGATACGAAAGTTCCAATAACATAATTGTAGTGTCTATATCATCAAGAGAAACATGCAACTTAGTTATAGACTCATGAGATACTTCAATACCTAGTCTCATGTGACATTTTTGGATTTATTTATTATATATCATGTCTTATGGGATGTTATACACCATACCCCTCACAACAAGGTAGTGCGTGGGTGTTGATAGATAGAAATCACATACAATTTCACCATGTAGAATTTTAGTAATAGAAAGTAATAGAAAGTTAATTATTTACATTTAGGTGAAAGATTAATGAAAAAATTTATTACCTCGGGTAAGGTATGTGGTTGAGGGGAATGAATTGCCTCAAAGATAGTGGGGTCATTTGGCTCTTCATGTGATGATCTTTGTTCCACTGCTAGTTCACTTTGATCCTTTCGCATACATTATTCTTCCAAACCAAACCAAAAAATAATAAGTTTCAAAGAATATATTTTTATATGAATTCCTTTAATCATATCATATGTTTCTCCCTGTAGATTTTTCTTATTGAAAAATGTTCGAGGTGACACAATAAATCATGCACCTCTAACATAGCCATATTGTTTTTGGTCGCTTCAAATAAACTAAAAGTTATTTTTCTTAAGGTGTGTTCAATTTTGATTCTTGTGTCTAAACCATATAAAAATAATATGTACATAATTATATATTTTTTATGTAATATTATTATAAATATTAAATAATTACTGTTATGTCATACTTACACATGCTTCCCATACTTCTCATGTGTTTTCATTAACTAATTTACCCTCTTTATTTATGTGGTCCTCCTTCCATAGCACATGATATGGGATGGAAGTGGCTTCAGATTTTGATTCATCAAAATGAATATAAAGAAAGGAATATATATTATTTCATATCACATAAAACTTTTATTTCAGATTTAAGATACATACCATTTTATTCTCTAGTGAAGGGCACCACATCCTTGCTTTATGATAGGGGAACGTTGGTTTTGATGAACGTTGTTTATTTTCATCACTCCTTTTCTATTTCATAAATTAATATTTTTGAATCAAATTCGATAAAATAAATAATTTCAAATAATTTATTATCAACTAAAGTGAACTTTAAATGATTTCTCATCATGAGGACTGATGAAATCATTTCATGTTTCCTTCGTTATAATGTGTTTATACATAATTGATGGTTGGGAATTTATGTTCCCCTTAGAAACCCTAATATGAATCTTGGTAAGAAGTTTCTATAATCTTATATGTGATTTTACAATGTCCATTAAGACATATTTATTACATAAATTATCTAAAATAAACAAACTATGCAAGGGATAATGAAAAGTAAATCAATGATTCGTTATATAATTTTTCAATAAAATAGATAAAGTAGATCATAACATTACCTTAATGTGTTCCCAAAGGGTTTCCTTCATTATAGGCTAGACATGGCTCCATATATCTATATCAATTATCACATTAATTCTCATTGTGACACCAATATAACTAATGAACATTGAATTTTTGGGGTCAATAAGTTGGTCGTGTTGATTCCAACTGACCTCAAATTTTATACCTCTGTTTCATTGTTTAATAATTTTAATCAATATAGTAATGTTACATCATTATTTTTTTTCATTAGCATGTTTTTATCCCCTAATAATTTTGGAGTTTCAACATCAATCGTATGTTCTTACTTAGGATTGGTAACATCATCTTGTGCAGAAGTCATTGTCTTCATGAGTATTCAAAATTTTAATTTAGATTATGTAAATGTAATATAAAACTCACACACATGAGCCTCAGCCCAGTTGGTGAGGACTCTTTAAGTTCATCCAGGAGACCTGGGATCAAATCCAAGTAGAGGATAATTTTTGGTATTGTAGTAGTATTGTAGCAATACTGTAGCAGGTACTGTAACAGGTATTGTGCAGAACTGTAGCAGGTACTGTAGCGGGAACTATAGAGGGCACTATTTGGCATTGTAGCAGCTGGGAATATTCCCCTGTTTGGGCCTTCGGGCCACCGATTTGGTCCCTGAGTCCTTTAAGGCCTTCGGGCCACCCAGGCCTTTGGGTCAGTAAAGCCTTCAGGCCACCTCAAGGCCTTTTGGCTAGCTTAAGTGAAAATGAAAACCAGAAAACCTACAAAGGAACAAACTTTAGAAGGAGGAGGAGGAAGGATCTTTCACCATAGCAGAAGCTAAAATGGATTGTAAGAATGAGAGGGTATGGAATCTTCCATCATAACAAGCATGTGCATGCATGGGAAAGCCTAGATGAATATCCATGCAAAGGTGGAGAGATAATTTCTTGATGAAGATGCTGGGGAGGAGAAGTTCCAAGTAGTTAGTCTGGGTTTTATATAATGTTTTAAGCCTATGGGAAATGAATTCCTCTAAGGACTATGGGCCATGTAATACTTACACCTATGGTCCTTGTAAGGGTTTCACCTCACCCCTTTAAAGGTGGATTATCAAAAATCAATAAAAAAAATGAAGTCCTTCGGGAAATTGGAGGTAATATAAAACACATAATATTATGAGGAAAAGCATAGTATATTAAAAAACACTTTAACCTTATCATTGAACTTTCTTTATTTTCTTTAAATGTTGAAGGGATTTAGATCCTTTGTTGAGTATCAAAATACCCTATTTGTGGTCCCCTATAATATACAGTACATTTTATACATTGGGAACATTGTGAAATGATTTTGATCTATCAAAGAAAGGATTATCCTCAATTTAATTTTCATTTCATCCTTTAGTTTTTTTATTCTCCAGGAAGACAATTGACTAATTATTTTTTTCTAGATCTAATAAATAAAATACCTACACTTATTGTGATTCCATTATGAATGGATCATCCTTATACACTTTCATACTAAAATTTACCTTTATGAATCTCATTTCATTAACTTTAACCACACTCTTTTTTTCAACCCATTTTCAATGAAAATTGGCCCTTGAAATATTGTATAATCCAATTTGTATATCTGTTCAATGATGATGAAATATGATATATCTTTATAAATTGGATTTTTACCCTTGGAATCAGATATGTGCATCACTTCTGTAATAAGCATAACTCTACTGTTTTGAAATGTTATATGTTCATCATGTTATTTTGTATAGAATGTATAACCATTAATTAAAAAACCAATGTAAGATATAACATTTTAATTTGATCCCTTGGTTATCCATTAAAATAATTCAGTAATTGAATTTTTTATTATTAGATAACTCCCAATAAATATGATATCATAACCATCCTATAAACTGTTGATTATGTGTATTTGGTATCCATCCTTTATCCCTTTATGGATTAAAATGTATAATAATTTCTTTGTTGGATTCAACATATGGATCAACTACTTCACTATTATGTAAAATTTTATGGTGAACTTTATCCCACTCTCTGATGGTAATTATAATAACATCTCTTCCATAAATCCCTTCACCCATAAGGTATTTTTCATGATGAGACATTGGGAGACCATTTCTATAAACATATGATAGGTAATTAGTATAGAATTCATTATCTTCTTCAATAATATATCATTTTGTAATACAACCTTATGAACAATTTTTATTCTTGACATTCCCTTTCAAATTATTAATATATCATTCAATGGGGTATATCCATCTATAATGGACAGGACCACATAATTTAACCTCTTAAACTAATTGAATCATCAAGTGGACCATTATATCAAATAATGATGGTGGGAATAACATATCCAATTCACATAATATGACTGAAATCTCCTTATTCATGATTAGAAACTCCATCGGGTCCATAACTTTATTGTATATGGATTTGAAAAAGAAGCGGATGTTGGTTAATATATTTTATACATCTTTAGGTAGAAGGTAACGTAAAGAGGTGGGAATCAAATCTTACATCAAAACATGATAGTCATGTGATTTTAGACCTTGTAACTTTAAATTAGTCATTGACACGATATTCTTTATGTTTTATGAATACTCCTATAGAACTTTTACACCATTTAGGAAATTTTAAAATTGTAATTTTTCTTGTTTAGATAGAGTGTAACCTACTGGAGGAAGAAAATTATGCATTTCACCCTTCACCAGTGCCAACTCTTCCCTTATCCCCATGTCAATCATGTACAACCAAGCCTTTATTACATCTTTTTTAGGAACATTTTTCAATGTTATAATAAGACTATCAAATGAATTTTTTATACATACGTGACATTGAGAAAATTTATAATGTACAAAAAATTATAGTAAGGTAATTCAATGAAAATTGATCTCTTTTTCTGACCTGGTTTCGTAAAGTTTTTTGAGAAAGGATTACTAAAAATAGTTTCAATGTCTTTTACTTTTCCAAATAGTTGATCACCTATTAGTGGAGATGGTGTTTTATCAGGTTTTGTATTCCCATAGAATAATGTCATCCAAGATCGATATTTATGTCATCGGGGTAAAAAATTTCAATATCCTAAAAACATAGTCTTTGAGTAATGTTTCAACCAAACTGAGTGGGTGAATTATTTACAAATGGTACACCCCAATATTCTTTTAATATTACAGCATAACAAATTTCCATAAGTAGGAAAGTTATTTATCATCTCGTGAAACATGAATATTAATGTAAATTCTTAACTTATATGAAAATCATACAATGTAAAACCTATATACCACATAAATTTCAAATATTTAATCAATGGAGACAAATAGACATAAAAATCATTACCAGTTTGTTTTGGTCCATTTATGAGTAGTGACAACATAATGTATTTTTTATTCATGCATAACTATGGTGGAAATTTATAATTTACCAACATAAATGGCCATTTACTATGAGTACTACTTTTTACACCAAAATGATTTATTCTTTCTATAGATAAAGCAAGGTGGAGGTTTCTTGACTCATTTCCAAATTCAAGATACTCATAATCAATTTTCTTCTATAGAGGAGAGTATGTTGGGTGTCATAGTTTCCCATATTAATTTTGTTGAATCTGCATGATATGTCACATTTTTAGTGGTTTCCTAGAATCCATAGAGTCTTCTAAACCTTATAATGATAGGAAAGTGTCATGAAACATTGTAAGGACTTAAATCATCTTTATTTTCTCAATTTGCACCAAACTTAGGGAATTTTTTGAGTGATTCATGGTCCTTGTGAAACAATATTCATTCATTTTTACATGCATTTATTTTTTAGAGATCATTCCTATTGATTTTTCATGTTTTTGGGATCATCCCATAATGGGTACTACCTCGCTAGGTTTCCCCTATCGTTTCCATCCTCCCTCCATATCGGGTAGGCTTGGATCCTCTCCTTGGTGCTTCCTCGCAATGGTCCCTTGGTGTGTAATTTTCATTGGTGACATCGACAACCTCATGAGATCAGCTGTATCGGAGATTCCCATCATTGTTGGCCCTTTTTCATCCTTCCTATTGCTGTTTAGGGCTTCTTTTGGTGGTGCAGTGTGGTCCAGCAGTCGGGATCCAACTTCCAGTCTGAGGGTTGTTACCTCATGATGGTGGGGAGTATATGGGGTGGTTCATTGTGGTCTCTCCAAGTGGTCTTGATGGCAGTGATGGGATTTGAAAATATTTCTTGTGACGGGCTTTCTTGGTGTTTGATTGTCTTCGTGGCACAAGGTGATTTTTTCGTGTTTTGATGTTGGATGGTATGAAGGTGTTTTGTGGGGTCATAATCATCAGAGTACCCTGCACCTTTTTTAGAGACTTGGGTTTTTGGCCCTGTCAGACTTTGGAATATTTCTACGAATAATTCCAGAGCTAGGAGCGAAGACGGCGTGCGATTCCGAGGCCCGGTGTGCCCGGAATTAATTTTATAAAAATATTAAGTATTTTTATACTATGAACGTGGCGGGGGTGTGATATATCCTAAACGGTAGATCATAACAGGAATCTGAGGGAACATTTGCGTCCGGAACGTGCCGTTTACCCTAGGCGGGGTGCAAACTTTGCGGGCACGGGCCTGCAGTGCGAAACGCCACCAGGGGCATTTCTGTAAATAAGTAGAAAAGTTAGTGTGCGGGCGTCGGCTCAAATAACTTTTGAACGGAATTTCAGATGGAAAATCTGAGTCCGTCGTTGCATTCAGAACGGTGCGTTTACCCTAGGGGTGACCTTACTTTTGTTCGCATCGGGCGTCAGGTCCAAGGCGGGTTTGGCGCCGGAGGGCAGCTGATATAAATATCCCCCCCCCTTTTATCGTTCTTCATCGTTCTTCACCGCCGCGCCACCGAATCGAGCAAACGAAGCACCCACGAGCTCGGAATTTGACGGCGGATGTTCCAGGAGCGTGCAGCGGAAGCTCTGGAGCGCGGATTTGAGGCAGAACGTCGGCGTTTCGCCCGCGAGGTAGGCGGATTTGAGTTTTAACCTTCGATCCCGTTTTTGCTGCATTTTTCTGCAAATTGAAGCCGTAGCAGTATAGATCGGGTCTCGAGGGTCGTGTAGACGCCTCCGGATCGAAAAACGGACCACCGGGGTGCCCCCGGCGGGCCGGTGGCGGCAGACGGTCCAGACCGGCCGGTCGGGGCCGGTCCGGCCTCTTTTCTTATACGGGGGTCTTTAAACCCCCGTATCTTGCAAACCGGGAGCCGGATTTGTGCGTTGTTTGCGGCGACGTGACCCTGACGACGAGGCGAACCCTACGGTGTGGGTTTGAGGGTTTAAAGGTTCCGGATCGTGGCCCAGGATCTAGAAACGTCGTATAAAATAATATTATTTTATTATTTTACGACTTCGGGCCGTTGTAACTTCTACCCGGAGCATCCAATTGACATGTCGTCAGTGCCGTTGAGACCCTGATGGTATGACGGACTTTTTGAGACGGTTTCTGGGTGTTGGTACTGTGAACGGGGTGTGGGCCCCACGAGGCCGGGTTTTGACGTTTGCGGAGAAACACAGCTTTTGCACCAGGAGTCCGATTTTGGCAGATGAATAGTCGATCCTATGTGTCTTTCTGAGAGGAATGCAATGGTGTGTTCCGTTCGATGAGTTTTGGGATCCAGGCGTGGGCCCCACCTGAACTGGGCATCGGTGAATGGTGCCTTTTTCACCGGGTGTTCGTTTCGGACGAGCGAGTAGTCGATTCCGCTTGTTTTTCCGAGGGGATCTCCGTGGTGTGATCCTATCGATGGGTTTCGGGATCGTTGTGTGGGCCCCGCATGAGCTAGCTACGTTGAATAGTGCCTTTTTCGCCGGTGCTTCGTTTCGGGCGAGTAAATAGCCTATCCTGCGTGTTTTTTAGCGTGGAACGCGATGGTGGCCTCGGTTTTGGACTAGGAGGTGCGCAGTGTGGCGTTGTGGCGGGTCGCTCGGGTTCGCGACGTGTAGACCAGCAGTGGTTGAGGGTTCTCCCTTGGTTCGTTCCTACGAGGGTTCGTGTGGTATCACAACCTTCGTATGGGTTTGTGATCCTCTTGATGGGATGTTTAAACTGTTAGAGTTGTGGTATCCCTCTGGTGGTCCTGGAGTGGATCCTCTAGCATCTTTACTCTAGATTGGGTTTTTGGTATCGTTGTGACCACTTATTTACGGGCGGGGATCCCCTATCTAGCAGGTTAACCCCGTAGGGTTTGTGTCATCATCAGGAATATGATTCCCTACGCAGTGGGCCGTGCACAGTAGGGTTGTGGCATCGTCGGGTTTATGATCCCCTACTCAGCATGATGTTTATAGTAGGGTTGCGGTATCGTTGGTTATACAATCCCCTACTCAGCGCTTGGTGTCGGTAGGGTTGCGGTATCGTTGGTTATGCGATCCCCTACTCAGCGCGTGGTTTCGGTAGGGTTGTGGCATCATCGGTTTGATCCCCTACATCGCGAGTTATACCAGATAGGGTTCCGGTATCATCGTGACCATCTTTATATAGACGATGATCCTCTATCTGAGTGTGGAGTTTCTGTCGAGCGCTAGATCGGGTTGTGGTATCCCCCAACGGTTCTTGGGTGTGATCCCCTATCTGTGAGAACTACGTATGCTAGATCGGGTCGTGGTATCCCCCCGCGGACCCTGGGAGTGATCCCCTGTCTGTGAGCTACGTATACCGGAGTGGGTCTTGGTATCCCCTAGCGGACCCTAGCGGTGATCCCCTATCCGAGGAGTTTGGCGGTTATGGTGTTTCAGCGATGTTTCCTCAGTGATGTTATCCGACGAGCGTGGTCTCTCGGGTGAGCGTCTGAGATGTTTGTTTAGGACCCGATGGATTGTATCTCTCGGATGAGTGTCATCTGGTATGACAGTGATCATGGGGTGTACTCTCCTTGTTGAGACAGTTGCTGGTGATGAGGTCGGTACCTCTTGTGGCTTTGTGGCGTGAGCTGAGTATATTCGGTTTGTTCAAGGTGTGTGTATGGGCATACACCTGAGCTGAGCTGAGCTGACTTGTTGTGTTTAGTTGAGGATGGTCACGAGATGGAGTTTCTCTCACGTCTGGGTTACCTCTGGCTGGGTTGAGCGGACTGTTGCCTTTCAGTTGCTCCCTTGGGTTTTGGGTTTTTGGGGTGCCTACTGAGTATGTTTATACTCACCCTTTCACTGGCTTTTCCCGCACATGTTTGTGTCTTGTGCAGACCACAGGCCCTTCGACGGAGTCCCAGGAGGACCCGGAGCAGGCGGAGCTTAGTGAACGTGTTGACCAGGGTGTTTACCGGAGCTGTGCCGAGGGAGCTTTCCGGCGGGTTTTTGTGGAAGTGTTCCCCTTCTTCAGAACAGGTTGGATATGCTTTTGTAGTTTTCTTTTGGTGGGACCTATTTTTCCCTTTTGTACTTCTGTTGTACTCTAGTTGTGGGATAGTGTATGCATGCATTTACTTTTCAGTTTATATATCTCTACACTATTGCATGGAGGTGTTTGTGGGTGCATGTGTACAGGTACCTAAGGCTAATGCCTCCCATGTGTGTGATAGCCTACTCGGCGCTAGTCGCCAGCCCCTGGCCTATTGGAGGCAGGCTTGGGGAGTCGCGGCTCAAGCCCCGTTGGGTCGGGTCGTGACAGAGTGGTATCAGAGGAGGTTCCACCTTTGGGATCTCAGAGTGTAGCTGGTCTAGCTGTGAGTTTGGTTTGGGTTGCATAGCGGTAGTGTTAGGATGTTTCGAGTTCGGCTCTCAGGCCAGGGACTCTAGTGTTGGTGCGGTGGCCGACGTATCCATACACCAGGACTCTCATAACCTGCCTTTCGACTCGGGACATTCGTACACTATTCGCAGGGACATAATGGTACATGCATCATATAGGACTGGGTTTTGGGTTTTCCTTGTCCTTCTTGAGTCAGCTCTCCAGATATACTCTTTAATCGTGGTGCGTCTTGAATGTATTTCAGGATGCCTTCACGACGACAGCTAGCGAGGGTTCCGCAGCAGGTTTGTGCTGATGACCCGCCCCGTTTAGAGGCTGTGGAGGAGGGTGCAGGTTCTGAGGTTGCACCTCCAGGTGGTCTGCCAATTGAGCCGCCACCTGTCGAGCAGTTGGTTGTGCCGGCAGTGCAGGACGAGGTTGCGCGCAGGCTGAGTGCGCTGCACGAGCTCCAGAGGCAGCGACGTCTAAGGTTCCGGGGTGATCCAGACCCTCGGGCGTCTGATGACTGGCTCGAGGCAGTCACCCGAGTTTTCCTCCTAGTGAGGACACCTCCAGATCAGATGGTGGTCCTAGCGGCGAGCCATATGCATGGTTCTGCCGGGCGATGGTGGAGTTTGGTGACGCAGTCCCATGACGAGGAGACGCTCATGTGGGCAGAGTTTGAGCGGCTCTTCAGGGAGGAGTTCTATCCGGTGACGCTGAGGTTAGTGCGGATCCAGGAGCTTATGTAGCTTCGATAGGAGAGCATGATTGTGTCGGAGTACTCAGCGAGGTTTACAGACCTGTCACGCTACTCCCTGGATATGGTTCGAGACCCGTTCTTTAGGGCTCGGACCTTCGAGCAGGGCTTACGCAGGGACATCCGAGCAGGTGTGGTTTCCTTGTGCCTGCCCACCTATGCTAGAGTGCTGGAGAGAGCGTTGGTGGTGGAGAGTTTTCTGGCCGATCAGATCTCGCCTATTGGTGATGGGCACACGAGATCTGAGACTTTTTCAGTCGGATCGGCATCTGGTAGTCGACGACAGACTCAGGGGTCAGGACGTGGTCGACGTTTCAAGAGGCGAACCCAGAATGGAGGATCTGAGGCTCAGGGCTCGCAGGCCAGTTTTGGTCAGCCGCAAGAGAGGCGGTGTTATGCTTGCAATGGTCGGGGACATCTTGCTAGAGATTTTCTGACCCGACATGCTGCTGAGAGGGAGCCGGTCGATGGACCGCCATGGCAGAGGCAGCGTCTCGAGCAAGGAGGTCCACAGGGCGGCGGACGTTGCGGCGGAGCTGGTGCAGTGGGAGGCGGTGGTAGGAAGTACCAGTTGCCACCACCCTCACCCCCAGGTGGTCCACGCCAAGCTCAGGGAGCTGGTGGTCGAGGGCGAGGACAGCTGCATGCCCTGGAGGCAGTTGACCCAGAGGTACCGCGGATGGATAGAGGTACGCCTTGTGTCTTTTCTACTTACTGCAGTAGTTTGTCAGACACTGTTTAGCGGTACTCTTTCTTTTTTTTGCGTGCTCGAGTTTTGTTCAGGGCGTTGGTAAGACCCTGTGTGGGTGTTTGTTGGTGAGCTCGCTGGTGTGTGAGACCCAGTTGAGAGTCCAGTCGCTTTCCTTGTGCTTAGGGATTTTCGGGGACGAAAATTTCTAAGGGGGGGGAGGATGTAGCGACTCGGGTTTTTGGCCCTGTCAGACTTTGGAATATTTCTACGAATAATTCCAGAGCTAGGCGCGAAGACGGCGTGCGATTCCGAGGCCCGGTGTGCCCGGAATTAATTTTATAAAAATATTAAGTATTTTTATTCTATGCACGTGGCGGGGGTGTGATATCTCCTAAACGGTAGCTCAGAACAGGAATCTTAGGGCACAGTTGTGTCCGGAACGTGCCGTTTACCCTAGGCGGGGTGTAAACTTTGCAGGCGCGGGCCTGCGGTGCAAAACGCCACCAGGGGCGTTTCCGTAAATAAGTAGCAAAGTTAGTGTGCGGGCGTCGTCTCAAATAACTTCTGAACGGAGTTTCGGATGGAAAATCTGAGTCCGTCGTTGCGTTAAGAACGGCGCGTTTACCCTAGGGGTGACCTTACTTTTGTTCGCATCGGGCGTTGGGTCCAAGGCGGGTTTGGCGCCGGCGGGCAGCTGATATAAATATCAGCCCCCCCCCCCTATCGTTCTTCGCCGTTCTTCGATGCCGCTCCGCCGAATCGAGCAAACAAAGTGCCCACGAGCTCGGAATTCGATGGTGGACGTTCAAGGAGGGCGCAGCGGAAGCTCTGGAGCGCGGATCTGAGGCAGAACGTCGGTGTTTCGCCTGCGAGGTAGGCGGATTTGAGTTTTAACCCCCGATCCCGTTTTTGGTGCGTTTTTCTGCAAATTGAAGTCGTAGCAGTATAGATCGGGTCCCGAGGGTCGTGTAGACGCCTCCGGATCGCAAAACGGGCCACCGGGGTGCCCCCAGCGGTCCGCGGAAGTTCTGCCGGCGCGGCACCGGCACAGCGGCGCCGGCGCACGGCGGAGAGCCACCGGCCAGGGCGGACCGGCGGCGGCGGCCAATCCCGGCCGGCCGGACCGGCCGGTCGGGGCCGGTCCGGCCTCTTTTCTTATACGGGGCTCTTTAAACCCCCGTATCTTGCAAACCGGGATCCGGATTCACGTGTCGTTTGCGGCGACGTGACCCTGACGACGAGGTGAACCCTCCGGTGTGGGTTTGAGGGTTTAAAGGTTCGGGATCGTGGCCCGGGATCTAGAAACGTCGTATAAAATAATATTATTTTATTATTTTACGACTTCGGGTCGTTGTAACTTCTACCCGGAGCATCCGATTGACGTGCTGTCAGTGGCGTTGAGACCCTGATGGTACGACGGACTTTTTGAGACGGTTTCCGGGTGTTGGGACTGTGAACAGGGTGCGGGCCCCACGAGGTCGGGTTTTGGCGTTTGCGGAGAAACGCAGCTTTTGCACCAGGAGTCCGATTTTGGCGGATGAATAGTCGATCTTGTGTGTTTTTCCGAGAGGAACGCAATGGTGTGTTCCATTCGATGAGTTTCAGGATCCAGGCGTGGGCCCCACCCGAGCTGGGCTTCGGTGAATAGTTCATTTTTCACTGGGTGGCTGTTTCGGACGAGCGAGTAGTCGATTCTGCTTGTTTTTCCGAGGGGATCTCCGTGGTGTGATCCGCTCGATGGGTTTCAGGATCATTGTGTGGGCCCCGCACGAGCTAGCTACGGTGAATAGTGCCTTTTTCACCAGTGCTCCGTTTTGGGCGAGTAAACAGCCTATCCTACGTGTTTTTCCACGTAGAACGCGATGGTGGCCTCGGTTTTGGCCTAGGAGGTGCACATTGTGGCGTTGTGGAGGGTCGCTCAGGTTAGCGATGTTTGGACCAGCAGTGGTTGAGGGTTCTCCCTTGGTTCGTTCCTACGAGGGTTCATGTGGTATCACAACCTTCGTATGGGTTTTTGATCCTCTCGATGGGATGTTTAAACTGTTAGAGTTGTGGTATCCCTCTGGTGGGCCTGGAGTGGATCCTCTAGCATATTTACCCTAGATTGGGTTCTTGGTATCGTTGTGACCGCTTATTTATGGGTGGCGATCCCCTATCTAGTAGGTTAACCCCGTAGGGTTTGTGGCATCATCAGGAATATGATCCCCTACGCAGTGGGTCGTGCACAGTAGGGTTGTGGCATCGTCGGGTTTACGATCCCCTACTCAGCATGATGTTTATAGTAGGGTTGCGGTATCGTTGGTTATACGATCCCCTACTCAGCGCTTGGTGTCGATAGGGTTGTGGTATCGTTGGTTATGTGATCCTCTACTCAGCACGTGGTTTCGTTAGGGTTGCGGCATCGTCGGTTCGATCCCCTACATCACGAGTTATACCAGATAGGGTTCTGGTATCATCGTGACCATCTTTATATGGACGATGATCCTCTATCTGAGTGTGGAGTTTCTGTCGAGCGCCAGATCGGGTTGTGGTATCCCCCAACGGTTCTTGGGTGTGATCCCCTATCTGTGAGAACTACGTATGCCAGATCGGGTCGTGGTATCCCCCAGCGGACCCTGGGAGTGATCCCCTGTCTGTGAGCTACGTATACCGGAGTGGGTCTTGGTATCCCCTAGTGGACCCTAGCGGTGATCCCCTATCCGAGGAGTTTAGTGATTATGGTGTTTCAGCGATGTTTCCTCAGTGATGTTATCTGACGAGCGTGGTCTCTCGGGTGAGCATCTGAGATGTTTGTTTGGGACCCGATGGAGTGTATCTCTCGGATGAGTGTCATCTGGTATGACAGTGATCATGGGGTGTACTCTCCTTGTTGGGACAGTTGCTGGTGATGAGGTCGGTACCTCTTGTGGCTTTGTGGCGTGAGCTGAGTATATCTGGTTTGTTCAAGGTGTATGTATGGGCATACACCTGAGCTGAGCTGAGCTGACTTGTTGTGTTTAGCTGAGGATGGTCATGAGATGGAATTTCTCTCTCGTCTGGGTTCCCTCTGGCTGGGTTGAGCGGATTGTTGCCTTTCAGTTACTCCCTTGGGTTTTGGGTTTTTGGGGTGCCTACTGAGTATGTTTATACTCACCCCTGCACGTGCTTTACCCGCACATGTTTGTGTCTTGTGCAGACCACAGGCCCTTCGATGGAGTCCCAAGAGGACCTGGAGCAGGCGGAGCTTAGTGAGCGTGTTGACCAGGGTGTTTACCGGAGCTGTGCCGAGGGAGCTTTCTAGCGGGTGTTTGTGGCAGCGTTCCCCTTCTTCAGAGCAGGTTGGATACACTTTTGTAGTTTTCTTTTGGTGGGCCTTGTTTTTCCCTTTTGTACTTCTACTGTACTCTGGTTGTGGGATGGTGTATGCATGCATTTACTTTTCAGTTTCTTTATCTCTGCACTGTTGCATGGAGGTGTTTGTGGGTGCGTGTGTACAGGTACCTTAAGCTAATGCCTCCCATGTGTGTGATAGCCTACCCGGCGCTAGTCTCCAGCCCTTGGCCTATTGGAGGCGGGCTTGGGGAGTCACGGCTCAAGCCCCGTTGGGTCGGGTCATGACACCTTCTCGCTGTTCTTCTAGTTTTGTATAGCATTAGGGTTTTTCTATAATCGTTTGGTGACCGGGATGTTGATTCGGTGGAGAAAGTTTCATGGTGAAGGGGAATTTGTTCTATGAATCATTGTATGGAATTTAAGTTTTGGATTTGTGGTATGGTTTTTGGGAGTTTTTTTATGGATCTATGGTCCATGACTTTTGGGATAATTCAACCAGTTATCCTATAAGGGACTGCTCTAGAAGAGATTCATAGCAGGGAGTTTTCATCAATTCATTGTTATCTGGAATTGGATGTTTGAGAGGGTATGATGTCTAATATCGGTACCAGGCATGTGTATTCCTACACAGGATAGCTAGCCAAGAAGTAATGAGAGGTGGAAACTGGCCTTAACGGTTTTGATTCTAGGTAGGGGCTTCACTTTTCAAAATTAAATTAGGTTGTTTTTGTCCTTGGGCCTGTGGATCATGGGGCATGGTTGTTGTTTTTAGTCTTGAATTCATGATGGTTTCACCTCATCCTTTAAAATGGGGTCTATGTTTAATAAAAAAATAATTTTAAGTCATTCCCATTGAGTGTAGAATTTATTAATCATCATATGTTCAATAAGGAAGCTCATTTTCTTCTAGTAGAATATCATTCAAGAGAACAAGTAGTTTTGTAAAGTTGGTGTCTCTCTATCCACTACTATCTTTCAATTTATATAACTTTAATACTGTTGAAAATGTTGTATATTTGGAAAAACCAATATAAAATGGTCCCTTATCACAATTATTTAACTTCTCAAACAACTTTTTACAATCACAAAGGTCATCCTCAATTTTCATTATCATTTCTTTCATACGATATCCATCATCATTTATGATGGTATTCATATCAAATGATGCATAAACCATAATATCATCTTAATCGGTGTTCACATTCAATTTTTACCCATATTTAGTCCATCATTTATAAATATGATCTATACCATGATAAATCAAATCTTCTTGTAACTCTTCCAGACTAATTTTTCTTGAATAATAATGTAAACACAGACAAGGGATTTGAGAAGGTTTATATGTATTCTCTATTGAAAAATTAATGAACTCTTTAACTCTATATTCATACTCTTTTTCATACAATTAGTGTGCATCCATTTTTTATTCATATTCATCCTATTAGGTTCATAAAATATCCATTTTGTATAAAAAATAAATAAATATACATAATCTAGTCATAATCAAACGAGAAAGTTATAGATAATTCTAATAAATGGAAGCAAACATTTGAATGTTATTGGTGATGATTCCTAACAAGTTATTATTTTACAAAATGGTGACATGAAAAAGAAACAAATTGGGGTAAACATGTGGTTGTTGGTCAAGGTTCTCGATTTGATGTTGTTTGAGGAAAATGAGGTAATTCTAGGATGGTTTCTATAACCTTGATAGGTGGGAGTCTAGCAAGATGGATGAATTGATGTTTATTCATTTATTCACTTGGTATGTGGTGGTATAGGTGGTGTTTCATTGATAGGTTTCTTAAGAATTGAAGTTGATGATCTTTTATCAAATGATGAAATAATCAACTTCAACAAAAATTGAAGAAGCGTCCCATTGGGATCATCAAAACGCCTCATCTAAAACTAATGATTGGAGTATAATCCGAACTATCTGGGATCACTTGAAATTAAAACTCAACCTCAGTAGAACCAACAGAGAGAATCAACTCTGGAAAAATGTTAAAGTAGAAACTAGGAGCGAGGTTTAAACATGACAGAAGTATATATGAATGTTTTGAATACTGGTCATGATACCAATTTAAAGAGTCAAGGAAAGTTTAGTAGAGCTTTAAATAGAGTTTTGGGAGTCCTCGTCTCAAACTTATGTTGTTCACAATTCCAATTTTTTTCTATAGATGTAAGTATTCCCATGCCTCAATCATATCAAATTTATCTCAATAATCTTACCATTATTGATTAAATAACTCTCAATTGGTTTCTATAACTTTTCTAGGTGGGAGTGCAATTAGAGGGAGGAGTCGATTATAAAGTATCCTTATGAATCCTATAATTTTTTTACTTTCACCCTTTCATTAGATAACACTATAAATTTGCAATCACCACCTTACACATGATAAGTAGGAAGAGTTTTTACAATGTACGGATGGTCCTTTCATCGATGAAGGATTCTATATCTCATCCACAGCCTCATTCAATCGGTAGATCCATGAAATTAGATTGATAAATTTACAATGGTGGTTGTAATGAATGTAATTTGTGAAAAAATAAAGAAAAAACTGAAAAGAAATACCCACTTATTAATAGGGACTGATGTTGAAATGAAAGTGGAAGGAATCCTCAATGGGGTTAGTAGGGGGAAACAATAACTACAAGTGAAAATTTATAGAACTAGGTCACTATGAATGAAAAATCATGTGCATTAACCTACTTAATAATGATCTGAAACTTTTTTTATGAAATTAATCAAAATTATTTTAAAAAATAATTTCCATTCTATTTAAAGGTGAACTCTATATAAATTGGAAAAATAAAATTTTAAAACTATTTTTTTACAATGTTTGATGGGGTAATCAATAAATATTTTCACAATTATAAATTAAATTAATATGATAAATTTAATATTTAAAAATATTTACAAATATGATTAATATTATATATGTTCTTATAGGATTTTGTAAAAAAACCTGAATATATTAATAGTAAAAGTACATAGTAACTTATTAAAGAAACTAAAATCAATAAACTATTTTTCTTAATATCTCTCTAATAAACATTTTTTGGATTTTGAAATAACTACCTAATTTTAAGGGTCAATTGGAGTCATATGGAGTATTGGAATGAGGATGAAGGGTATAAAAGATTGTAGAGTAAGGAGGAAGAATATGAAAACCAATGAGAAGGTGAGTGTTTTGATGTTTAAATTGAAGGAAATATAGACATTCAAATTAGATTTATTTTTTATAAAAAAATTAAAAAATATAAAATGAAAAAATATATTTGAATTGGGGGAAAGAAGTTGCTTAAATCTGGACAAGGCAGCTACACAAGAGATGCCAATGTGGGGGAAGTTGATAGAGAAGCAAAGCCTAAGCATGGATCGACACTAGAAAATAAGCAAATGACTAAGTGTGTGGTAGGACCAATAAAAATCATGGTAGTGGGATGTTGTGTGCTATATTATCAACTGGTAGACATACATGGCACAAAGTTGACATAGGATCATGGGATCAAAAGGTAGATCAGGGAAAAATAAATGTGAGGGTGAGGGAGTGGGTGAAGCAATAATGCCTCGAGGTGAAGGAGATTGAGTGGAGAATCACAGAGGTAGATTGAGGAAAAATGAGATCTTTTGCACATGGTGTTCAAACCCTTTGTAAAAATTAAAAATAGACAAAGAAGAACTAAAAATGTTGAAATAATGCAGGAGCTTGAACGGTGGATCACAAGTCGCATACCTTGGGTTTTAAAAGTGATGATTCATCTGAGTTGTTTGATGGGGAGCAATGACAAAGCTTCAATTCCATGAGAGCTAGAACGACACAAGAGATGGGGAACTCTATTAGGGTTCTATTTAAAATATCATAATGGTTTCAATAGCGCTTTCTAAAAAGCATTGATAAATACAGTTTTTGTCAGCACTAAAATAAAAAACATTGTAAAAACCTATGTTTATCAGTGCTATAATTTTAGCGTTGATAATGATCTATATAATTAATATAATTAAAAATATTAAATGTATATAATTATAAATAAATATAAATTTATATAATTATAAATAAATATTTATTTAATTATAAATGTATTTAAAGAATTATAAATATGTATAATTATAAATAAATATAATTATATATAATTATAAATATATATATATATATATATAATTATAAATAAATAATTATTTATAAAATTCTAAATATATTAAAATAATTGTAAATATGTATTTATAAATATAATTATAATTATAAATATATATTTTTAATTATATTTATAAATATTTATATATAATTATAAATATATTTATATAATTAAAAATATATTTATATATAATTATAAACAATTATATATAATTATATAATTATATAATTATATATATTTATATAATTATATAATTATATAATTATATATAATTATATAATTATATATATTTATATAATTATATATATTTATATAATTATATATATTTATATAATTATATATATTTATTAATATATAAATGTAATAAATATATTTATTATTTATAAATATTATAATTTTATAATTATTTAAATATATAGTTATTTATTTATAATTATATACATACTTTTTAAAAAATGAGTAAAATTAAATAATTAAAAATGAATAAACTTTAAAAATATTTTAAAAAATGATAGCTTTTATTAATTATGAAAATTATTAAAAAAATTAAATATGGATATATATTAGCACTAACAAAACCTATATTTATCAGCTCTCTTTGGAAAGCGCTGATAAAAACTATATAAAATAAATTAAAAAATATTTAAAATATATAATAAAAATGAATATATAATTAAAAAGATAAAAATCAATTAACATTATTAATAAATAGATCATATTAAATGTATGAATGTTATAAATAAGTGAAATTTGACAATTAAAAATGAATGGACTTCTAAATTGTTTAAAAATTGAATGAATTTTATTAATTATATAAATTATTAAAAAATAAAAATGAATATATATTATAAAATTAAATGAATACATATTAAATATATACATTATAACCATATTAAAAAACTTAAATTTTAAATAATAGATATGTATAAATAAATATTAAAAATGAATAAATTAAAGAATATTAAAAGAATAAAAATTAAAACTCATTAAATTTTAAAGAAAAGTAAAAAATAAGTAACATTATTAGTGAATAAATAGTACTAAATAATAATAAATGAATGAATGTTAAAAAAAAGTGAATTTTAATAATTAAAAAATTAGTATATTGTAAAAAAATGTAAAAATGAACAAGTGTTGTTAATTATATAGATTATTACAAAAAGTAAAAATAGATATATGTTAAAATAAAAATAAATACATATATATATATATATTACAACTATATTAAAAACATTAAATTTTAATGAATAAACATGTATAAATAAATATTAAAAGTGGATAAAATCTCCAAAATATTGAACGATGAAAAACTACAAATGAATAGATTATAAAAAATATTAAAAACAATCAAAATTATTAATGAATAAATAATATTAAAAATGAATAGATTCAAAAAAGATATTAAAAAGTGATAAACACTATATATTGAATAAAAATATAAAAAATGAATAAAATTTACCAATTATAAACATATTAAATGTTAACAAATAAATATAAATAAGTATAAAAAGCAAATAAATTTTTTAAAAAATATTAAATATATAAAAATTTAAAACAAATTTAATATATTTATATATATAAAGGAATTCATGGTGATGAGATTGGAGTGGCCCTCTCTTATGGCTAATACTGGTAGTTTGCAGTTGTCTTAGGAGAGGGTGAAAGGGCCCATTGTTGCTCATGACACTGTTATGACTCCACCAAACTTAGGTAAAAATATTTTTAACCTTCTTAACATCTTAAATATATCTAATAATAGGGAGGCTTTCCATAAGAAATTTGGATTTTCTCATGGGGCTATCTATTTTTATGGACAATCCTCAGGCATTGAGACTGCTAAGGCAAGGAGCAATTATGATCTGAAGGGAGTATTAGAGGGATCATGTCCGGCAGGAGAATAGGATCATTGGGACCTTAAAGTCCCCACCCCATAGAATGATAATATTGATCCATAAGTGGATGATGAGACATGAAAACAAACCAAAACCTAGAGTATGGGTCATCATCTGAGATGTAGGTTTGGTAGTTGATCCCATAGATGACTAAGCTTTTATTATTTCCTAGTCACCCGACTGCTTTTCTTTGTAGTAGTGGTTTTTCACTAGCTTTCATATGCCATATCCCCTTGTTCTTTGTGTTTATTTTTTTCAATAAATTTCAGGACCATGAGTTGTAACTCATGGTTTGCATCATCTTGAGTAATAGTGTGTGTGTGTGTGTCAATGTATATTTTTATATATGAAATAAGAATTTAATTATGAATAAATATTAAAATAAATAAAATTAAGAAATATTAAAATATATATATATATATATATATATTAAATTTAAAAGAAATAAATAGTGTGTGTGTGTGTATATCAATATATGAAGTAATAATTTAATTACAAAATATTAAAAACAAATAAAATTAAACAAATAAAAATTAATATATATATATATATATATTAAATTTAAAAGTAATAAATAGTGTGTGTGTGTGTGTTTATGTCAATATATATATATATATATTTCTTAATATGAAATAAGAATTTAGTTATAAATAAATATTAAAATGAATAAAATTAAACAAATATTAAACAAATAAAAACTAAAAATGAATAAATTTGATATATATAGATATATAAATTTAAAAGAAATAAATAGTTTGTGTTTGTGTGTCAATATATATATTTTTATATACAAAATAATAATTTAGTTATGAAATTCATTTGTAATTGTACCTAAATCACTTTATACTTTTTAGGAAAAAAAAGTGGCCAACTTAGTTATCCCTCAACCTAAAGGGACAGCCCAATAGGGAAGGCCTACTAAGTAGTGTTATGATAGTAGGTCACACACTACGCAATGAGTATAGGGTGGTTTAAGGCCTGTGGGGGTCTATTCTTGTCAGCATGATCTGATTTAGGTGTCTGTAGCATATATGTGGGATCCAATACCCACAGTAAACTTTTGAGGTGGTTTTGGTGTAGGATCATATATAAAGAAGTTGTTGAATGTCCATAATTTTGATAATGGACTCGCAGGTGTGGATTGACTTAGTTTTATCATATCTTTAACTATAATTGATAAATACCCCCTTTATTAGTGCTAAAAAATAACTAGTAAAGGGTCCCTTTATTAGCACTAAAAAACACTAATAAAAGGTGTCCTTTATCTGTGATTTTTTATAAGACTAATAAAGGTGATATTTTATCATCACCTTTTATAGCTCTGATAAAGGTGATATTTTATCAATAGTTTTTTTAGCATTGATAAAATATTCCCTTTATCAGTGCTTTTTTAGCGTTGAATAAACCCAAATTTATAGTAGTGAAAAAAACTCCTTATGTCATGATAACATGTAAAATAATAACCACAACCAATTTAAGGCCCAGTTTACTTTTCTCAATCAAGGACCCAAATTCACAGTACGAAAACGTAATGAAAAAACCACATTCATAATATCAATATCAAGACAATGGAACAAACTTATAGAACACCTAACATATGTTTTTAGATAACCAATCATCCAATATCAGTCTTTTATTCAAGATAAAATGGTCACAAACACCAAAGCAATAATCTCCCTAGAATTAAGTAATATGAGTCTTAGAAGAAGAGGAATCACTAAGTTGTGAATCTTTAAAAAAATAAAAATAAATGGAGTCAGAGATTTACCCATGGATTAGTATCACAATAAAAGGCACATTAAATTCCCTATAATCGAATTATAATGATCCTTGGAAGATATGGGAGAACATGGTTCACACCCTAGGTTTCTAGAGGATAAATTAGGATGAAATTTGAGTTAAATCCTATGAAGGTTGGGAGGGGAAAGTGGTAAAGTTATCACTTTTAATGAGGTGTATGGTTAGGTCACTATAAGATCTTGTATTTTTTCAGGTATGTCCATCTTGAGTTTCGGTTGAACCTCTTTTATTTGGGTATTATTTTTTTATTTAAACCTTGGTGGACAAGTTTATTTTGGGTATAGAGAGATTTTGTTGGTGAAAATGACCTAATGTTAAGGGATGTATGTTTGTTTGAATTAATGGAGTTAGAGTATAAATGTGTTAAAGGGATTTAAGGGATCTCCATGGGTTTGTAAATATTTAGAGGTGGTTCAAGGTTTTTCTATATAATCTTGGTTATGATCTATACTCTAAATACTTTCACATCATGAACATGTTACACAATGTGAACCTGTTACTGGGTAGAAGTCATAAACTGGTTCAGAGCATGAAATTTTTACATGCTATGAAACTAGTTCTCATCATGAAAAGGCTGATAGAGGCTATTTTAACTATAAGTGATTCATTTTTCATCATATATTATAAATAGATAAATTCAAACCATGAAAGGAGTTCACATCATGAATATATCAGGATGGATAGTTTTAAACCACGTTGTGCATATAATTTTATTATCATCTATTATGAAGATACTTCTCTTGAACCCTAGGGTGACTCCAAGTGAATTTAGAGAAATTTATTCCCTTCTATATGTCTTGATCTATCATTTAATCTCTAGTGAGTTTCTTCACTTTGGTTTTCACCTTTCTTCCGCTTTTCTCCATTATCGTGATGGGATATCTGGACCTCCATTGAATATGGTTTGATATTTATGTTTGTGCGATCTAGGTTTTCCTTGTGATCTTCTTCACCTTGATTCTTCATTAGTGTTCCTTATTGATAGTGTTTCTTTTATCTCTAGATAAAGTTAGGTGTGGTCTAGAACAAATCCTTATGTTATGTTTCTAATTGTTGAAGTATTTAAAATATTATGTGATCATATTGACACAATGTGTTTGTTAACTAATAGATTAATGGGTGAAAACAATTGTGTGTTTGGACCACTATTTGGATCCCTTTAGATCCTTTAGTGTTGATACCTGGCCTATAGCTACCCATAGGGTGAGCCTACCTATGAATTATAATGAACTAGATATTGAATTAAAGCGTGAATTATCATGACATGAGGCCTTAGGTGATTTCTTGTGATAGGATCACTTTGGATGAATTGACCTTTGTGGCTCATGATTTATGTTTTATTATTCTTGCCTTAATGACTTTTGTTATATGTTATGTTGTATTACTTAAAGGGCTTGGCCTAGTTATACTATAATGATTATAGGTCTTGGCCCGATTATGTTGTAATGATTATAGGGATTGAACCCATTATTCTCGAATGATTATATAGATGACTTGGTCTAATATGATGAAATGATTATATTTAGGTCATGGCCAAGTTATGTTGAAATGCTTATATAGAGGGTGTGGCTTGGTTATATTATAATGATTATAGGGCTTGGCCCAGTTATGTTGAAATTATTATATAGTGGTCTTGACCCGGTTATGCTAAAATTCTTATATATAGGGATTTTTCTAGTTATGTGATTATGCCATGGACTTGTGGTTATGGTTGGCATGGTAATGCTACATGCTCAGATATATTCTGGCATGGTTCCAAATGAGGTTGATTGTTATATTATATTAATTTATTAATTGATTAATTAATAATCTCATTTATCACTTTATTGCATTCACTTACTATCAAAATGGTTTGGTTTAGATATAGTGGTGTTGACCTATTGAGTTTTACTCACACCCTATTCAGGCCTGTAATAACCCAAACTTTTTAATAATATTTGTTTCCTAAATTTTTGTGTTATTTCATTTTATACTCCAGAAAACTATATCCTTTAAATAATGAAGTGATATCGTTGGGTTTCGAATGTTATATGATAGTTGGTCAATATGAACATTGGAAAATAAACTCTTAACATTATAATTATTATTTATAAATACAAGTGATCTTGGTTAATTAATATAGAAAGAAGAGTTGATGGCCTCATCTAATAGACTTGGGATGTATGAAGCCCATCTGTCAGAGCTTGGCAAGAAGGTAGCATCTTTGGGCTTTGCTCTGTACCAAGCCAAAGCTGAGATTCAACATATGAAGCTTGAACAGAATCGCCTAAGGGAGAAGTTCAAGCTAATAGAAATCACCACATGGGAAATATTGTCTGAGCCGCCCCAAGATTCTGTCACCATAGCATACCTTACACTTAGGTCTTATGCAGGTGTTATAAGGGGCTATATAATGAGACCTTAGTTACATTGTGTAATCATTTTGTATAAATAAAATTTTTATTTATTATTATATTAAATTTATGAATTTCAAATGTCAAGATAAATGTACGATGAAGTTCCATTTTATTGATGAATTTTGGAAAAAGGGGTATTTTAAAATATTTTTGTAAACATTAAACAATTAATAATGTGAAATGATTTTCAGAAAATGGTCTTCTGCAATTGTGACCAGAAAGAAATTTAGAGTCTAATAAGATCAACTTAATTTTTGGTGGATAGAAAAGTATGAATAGTAATATAACCTTATGAATAGTAATGAATAGTAAATCGGCCAAAAAAATAGAAACTTCACCCATGAATGTATAAATATAATTTAGACATCTTGAAAGTGAAAAAATGGTCATAATATAAGTATTGTTATTTTTGTATGTCATAAATATTTTAATTACAATTTTATAGGTAATTTAATAATTTAAAATAAAAATTTATTTTCATAAAATTTAATCATAAATTTTTGATTTATTGTCTTATGGTTATATAATAATTTTATGGGACCTTGATTACTTTTTCAAGGTGTTACAAAATAAGTAATAGTTTTAGAGTTGTTTTTTTAATAAATAATGATTTTATTTAAAAATTAAATTAAAAATATTTAGAAAATTATTTTCATAAAATGGATTTCATTTTTGAATTTAGATCATCGATATTAGGTTAGGGTGATTTTTTGGGATTTTTCTGAAATAGTTGAATTTTCAGTGAATAGTAAAAATACAGTTTTTGAGTTTCGGGTGTTTAATGAAATCATTGATGATTTAATCATTATGTAATAAATATGGTCTAATTTTGAATAGTAATATATTTTATGAGGTGTCCCAAGTGTCCAATACCATGGGAAAATACCATGGGCAAGCCCATGGTTTTGCAAATACCACCGATGAGGTGTCCCTTGGAAATTAATTAAATATTCCCTCACTTTTCCTATAAATACCAAGCCATTTTCTATTTCATTTCATTCCAAAATCATCCTAAATGAATATATGGTCTTTATACCTCCCAAGGAGTCCTACCAAGGTTCCCTCAAGCCCCCTAAGGTCCCAAACTTTGAGCTTTTGAAGATACTCTTCAAGGTAAGGGAACCTTTCACCCTCCTCTTTTTAGTCATGATTTCTTTTATGTTATGTATTATAGTTTCCATATTATTATGTGGGGGTATGTTTTTATATATTCTTATTACTTTCCATTTCATGTAAAAATTATGAGATACCCTTTCTACTCTCATCAATTTATTTTCTGAATTTTTAAGCGACGTCGTTAGGCTGCCGAATTTTTCGTAAAAGAAATAGCATCTTCTCTTTTCTTTCATGTTTTCTTTTCATGTGTTATGTCATTAAAATATCCATACCATGATCTTATTATGTACCCATACTGTATTATGAATTATTTATGAGTTTTTTACACTTGTCCCCTCTCTTTTTAATGTTTTCTAAAATGATGTTATGTAGCCGTTATGCTGCAGAATTTTCGTCTCAAAATCTATCTCTTTTTCTCAAGAAATTCTCTTGTATTATTTATGTGGATACCCAAATATATTTTCTTTTCCAGGGGTATTCATCAATACATAAAATTGATCTATTTGATTCTATAATTTACATACATATAACTCTCACTCTCTTTCCATGGGTTATAAATGACATAATGATCTTATTTTTAAGTACTTTTTAAACATCACAATTTTGACATGAAACCCATTTCTTTGATTCTATTTGGGTTATTTATGAAATATTTTATTATGATATATGTGGATCACATGAAAATAATTACATATTAAGGTTTCTCCCTGATATCTCTCTAATGCATTAGGTAAGGAATTAATCTCTATAGATGACAAGTTTCACGATACCTTGGTGAATAACCTTGGTAATGTTTTTATGACACCTTGGGAATGAACCCTGGTGATATGTTCATGAATGTCTAAATTAAATGTTGTAGACACATATTCATGTTTTTTTTTGTGTTATTTTTATTATGATATGAATCTTTTTCGTTTCTCATGTCTTGTGGTTTTCATCAAGTTCTTATTGATATCACAAGTAAACTGATTCCCTTGATTTCCTTACTGGGCCTTCTGCTCACCCTTTCCTTTGATGTATGTATCCAGGTTATGAGATGAAGAAATTGTACTTAGTATGAAATTATGATGAATCCTTACAAGTTTATTAGAATAATGTTTTATTTTTTTCATATTTTATATCCCTGATTTCCAAGACACTAGAATTTAAAGATCCTCTGTTTGTAAAATGTAATGAAAAGTTATGTAATAAAAAGGTGGGATTCCATAGTTGGTATCAAAGGAAAGTTTAGTTATTTATGGAAATTAGGATATGAAAACTTTAGTAAGAATCCTATATAAAAGTTTAAATATAGGAAAACTTCATGATATTTTGGTGAGTATTGAGTAAGTGTTTTATCAAGAAAATACATCCCTTTCTAGATACGAGCAGGTAGAGGTGCCTCTGGCACAGATATACCTAGGAGTGAAAACTCTGACAAGGAGTTTCAGGCTTGTCCCAGGGTATCCTAGTACATGAAAATGGGCCTTACTGCACTCTTGGTTACGACACTCCTGGGGGATATGTTTGGTTAATCATAAGCTTTTTATGAATCATTATGAGGGATTTATAGATAAATGTAATTATTTAAAGTATGAAGTTTTAAGAAATAAAATTTTTTATGGTTAAAAGATTCGTAAATCAAATAAGTTTCTCAATAAGGTTTTATTATTTTAGAAAATGGTGGGAAATAGGAGGAACTGTGAAAATGGTGACCACAATGGACCATGCGCTGACAGCCCTACGATGGAAGCCGGAATGGAAACTTTCATGCTAATGATGAACCAATTGACTCAAGTTATGGGAAATAACTTGAATCAAGCTAAGAGATCAATATCACCATGAAGGTAACAACTTTCTATTGAATCCTTTATGCATCAATGACCACCAACCTTCAGTGGATCTACCGACCCATTGATTGTTGAATAGTGGATCAGCTCTATCGAGAAGATCTTTTCTATGCTCCATTGTATAGAGTAAGAGAAGGTCACCCTGGATATCTATCGCTTAGAGGGAGAAGCTGATCAGTGGTGGGAACTGATTAAAAACCTGAGGCCAATAGTGGAGGTTGAAGCTATGGAGTGGGAAGAGTTCAGAGGGATCCTCTTCAGCAAGTATTTCCCTCGATCTATGAGAACAAGAATGGAGAAAGAGTTTCTTGAGATAAAGCAGAAGGAGAATGAGTCTGTGGGAGGCTACGAGATGAACTTCACAAGGCTTTCACGTTACACCTCTAGATTTTTCATGGATCCAAATGGTAAGGTTGATATATTCTTCAGTGGACTGAGACCTCATCTACGAAATAATCTAGCCAATCGATATTATGATATCTATGAGGAGATCATGTGAAGTATGATGAAAGTAGAACTGTAGTTTGGTGAGACGCAATGGTATCATAAATCCAATGACATGAAAAGATCGATGAAGCCAATCCTAGGGAGGAGCTTCGATTAGAGAAGAGGAGGCAAGCAAGTACAACATCCCACATGTAATAAATGTGGGAAGAAGCATTTGGGGAACTGCCTTCTCGGGAGTGGGAAGTGCTATAAGTATGGTAGAGATGGCCACATTGCGTGGAATTTTTGTAGTGAGGTGAAGACACAACTTCCCAACACTAATGACAAAGGGAAGATTGTGCAGGCCATACCTGATGTTCAATGATATAAGTGTGGACAACTTGGGCACTTTGCCAATCACTGTCCAAATCTGAGGGTAGTGGAGGGGAATCACCACCAGTCTCAGAAACATCCAAGGGAACAAGGTCATAATTTTGTAATCACTACGGACAAATTTGAAGCGCCAAATGATGTAGTGGTAGGTACTCTTGTTGTTCTCTCAAATCTAGCAAGTACTTTGTTTGAATATGGTTTTACGCATTCTTTTATTTCCTCTAAGTTTGTAAAGAATTTAGAATCAACCTCCGATTTTCTAAAAGTATAGTTATTAGTCAAGACTCCTGGTGGGATAATATGAAAAAGGGATATTTCTTACTACACTTCAAGATGCCTGGTATGTCAAAAAGTAAAGGTAGAGTGACAACTTCTTAAAGGGGTATTGCAACCACTACCCATACCATCATGGAAGTGGGACAATATGACTATGGACTTCATCACTGGTCTCTAGAGAACTTCCAAGGGAAACATTATGATATGGGTTATTGTGTAATGTCTCACAAATACTACCCATTTTATCTCTATTCAGAAATATTTATCTCTTGATCAAATTACTAGGATTTACGTGAAGAAAGTAGTAAGGTTGCATGAAGTTCCTCTTTCTATCGTATCTGATCATGATCCAAGGTTCACATCAAAATTCTGAAGAAGTCTTCAACATGCTCTGAGCACTAAATTGAATTTCAGTACGACCTATCACCCCCAAACTGATGGTCAGTCTGAAAGGACTATTCAAACACTCAAGGATATGCTGAGAACATGCTCAATGGAATTTAAAGGTGGATGGGATAAACATATCCCTTTAGTTGAGTTCTCTTACAATAATAGCTTCCACTCGAGCATTCAAATGGCACCATGTGAAGATCTATATGGTAAGAGGTGTAGTAATCCTAATTTTTGGCATGAAGATGGTGAGAGAAATCTTATTAGGCCTGATCTTGTGCAAGATATGACAGAAAAATTCCATGTTATCCAACAACACATTAAGGCTGCTTAGAGTCGGAAAAAGAGCTATGCTAACAACCATCGAAGGGAGTTGGAGTTTGATGTTGGTGAAAAAGTACTTCTTAGAATTTCACCTTATAAGAGAGTCATGAGGTTTGGGAAAAAAAGGGAAGCTCATCCCTAGGTACATTGGCCCTTATGAAATCCTTGATCGCGTAGAAGCAGTGTCCTATCAGCTTTCACTTTCTCCAAATCTAGCACAAGTTCATGATTCCTTCTATGTATCCCTCTTGAGGAAGTACATACCTGACCCTTCACATGTACTAAATCCAGAGGTGGTTCAACTAGAACATGACCTCTCTTATGAGGATCAGTCGTTGGAGATCTTGGATCATAGAGACAAGGTTCTACGCAACAAGACTACCCACCTTGTTAAGGTGTTGTGGAGGAAGCACAAATGCGAAGAAGCCACGTGGGAACCAGATGAGTCTATGAGGCAGAAGTACCCACACCATTTCCCTTATTAGGGTATGAATTAAAATTTAAGGGACAAAATTTCTTAAGGGGGGAAGAATGTAATGACCCGAACTTTTTAATAATATTTTTTTCCTAAATTTGTGTGTTATTTCATTTTATACTCCACAAAAAATCTATCATTTAATTAATGAAGTGATACTGTTGGGTTTTGACTATTATATGACTATTGGTCAATATGACTGTTGGAAAATAAACTCTTAAAATTATAATTATTGTTTATAAATACAAGTGATATTGGTTAATTAATACAAAAATAAGATTCGATGGCCTCATCCAGTAGACTCGGGCCGTACGAATCCCATCTATCAGAGCTTGGGAAGGAGGTAGCATCTCTGGGCTTTGCTCTGGACCAATCCCAAGCTGAGCTTCAACATGTGAATCTTGAATGGAATATTCTAAGGGAGAAGTTCAAGATGATAGAAATTATCACTCAGGCAATGTTGTTTGAGCCACCCCAAGATTTTATCACTATAGCACACCTTACACTTAGGTCCTATGTAGGTGTTATAAGGGGATATGTAACAAGACCTTAGTTACGTTGTGTAATCCTTTTGTATAAATAAAATTGTTATTTATTATTATATTAAATTTTTGAATTTCAAATGTCTGGATAAATGTAGGATGAAGTTCCATATTATTGATGAATTTTGGAAAAAGGGGTATTTTAAAATATTTTTGTAAACATTAAATAATTAATAATTTGAAATGATTTTCAAAAAATGGTCTTCTACAATTGTGACCATAAAGAAATTTAGAGTCTAATAAGATCAACTTAATTTTTGGTGAATAGTAAATTATGAATAGTAATATACCCTTATGAATAGTAATGAATAGTAAATCGGCCAAAAAATAGAAACTTCATCCATGAATGTATAAATATAATTTAGACATCTTAAAAGTAAAAAAATGGTCATAATATAAGTATTGGTATTTTTGTATGTCATAAATATTTTAATTACAATTTTATAATTAATTTAATAATTTAAAATAAAAATTTATTTTCATAAAATTTAATCATAAATTGTTACTTTGTTGTCTTATGGTTATATGATAATTTTATGGGACCTTGATTGCTTTTTCAAGGTGTTACAAAATAAGTTATAGTTTTAGAGTTGTTTTTTTATTACATAATGATTTTATTTAAAAAATAAATTAAAAATATTTAGAAAATTATTTTCATAAAATATATTTCATTTTTGAATTCATAGCATCGATATTAGGTTCAGTTGAATTTTTGGGATTTTTCTGAAACAGTTGAATTTTCAGTGAATAGTAAAAATACAGTTTTGAGTTTTGGGTGTTTAATGACATCATTGATGATGTAATCATGATGTGATAAATCTGGTAGAATTTTAAATAGTAATATATGTCATTTTGTGTCCCAAGTGGCTAGTACCATGGGAAATCCCATGGTTTTTTCAAATACCACCGATGAGGTGTCCCTTGGAAATTAATTAAATATTCCCTAACTTTTCCTTTAAATACCAAGCCATTACCTCATTCATTTAATTACAAAATCCTCCTCAACTAATCTATGGTCTTTCTACCTTTCAATGAGTCCTCCCAAGGTTCTCTCAAGCCCCCCAAGGTCTCAACCTTCGAGCTTTCGAAGATACTCTTCAAGGTAAGTGAACCTTTCCCCCTCCTCTTTTTAGTCATAATTTTCTTTATTTTATATCTTCTAGTTTCCATATTATTATGAGGGGTTATGTTCTTGTATATTTTTATTAATGTCTATTTCATGTCCAAATTATGAGAGACCCTTTCCACTCTCATCAATTTATTTTCTGAATTTTTAAGTGACGTCGTTAGGCTGCCGAATTTTTCATAAAAGAAATAGCATCTTCTCTTTTATTTAATGTTTCCTTTTCATGTGTTATGTCATTAAAATATCCATACCATGATCTTATTATGTATCCATACTATATTATGAATTATTTATGAGTGGTTGACCATTTTTTCCTCTCTTTTTAATGTTTTCTAAAACGATGTTATGCAGCTGTTATGCTGCAGAATTTTCATCTCAAAATCTCTCTTTTTCTCAAGAAATTATCTTGTATTATTTATGTGGATACCCAAATCTATTTTCATTTCTAGTGGTATTCATCACTGAATAAAATTTATCTATTTGATTCTGGAATTGATATACATATAACCCTCACTCCCTTTTATGGTTTATAAATGACATAATGATCTTATTTTTAAGTACTTTTTAAACGTCACGATTTTGACATGAAACCCATTTCTTTGATTATATTTGGATTATTTATGAAATGTTTGATTATGATCTATTTGACTCATATTAAAATAAATACATATTAATGTTTCACCCTGATATCACTCCAATGCATTGGGTAAAGAATTAATCTCTAGATATGATAGGTTTCATGATACCTTAGTGAATAACCTTGGTAATGTTTTTATGACACCTTAGGAATGAACCTTGGTGATATGTTCATGAATGACTAAATGAAATATTGTAGATACATATTCAAGTTTTGATTCATGTTCTTTTTATTATGATATGCCTCTTTTCTATTGCTCATGTCTTGTGGTTTTCATCAAGTTCTTATTGATATCACAAGTAAATCGATTCCCTTGATTTCCTTACTAGGCCTTATGCTCACCCTTTCCTTTGATGTATGTCTCCATGTTATGAGACGAAGCAATTAACTTAGTATGAACTTATGATTAATCCTTACAAGTGGATTAGAAGAATTTTTTATGTTGTTTTCATGTTTTATATTCCTGATTTCCAAGACACTAGACTTTAAAGATCCTCTATTTGTAAAATGTAATGAAAAGTTATGTAATAAAAAGGCAGGATTCCATAAGGCCTCCATTTTGTACCTAATAAAATTACATGTATGTAGATTTATAAAAGGTAAAATAACCTTGTTGTTGACTGTTGCTTGCTCAATGGGTTGGAGGTTAGAGACGAGACCAACATGGGAATCGAGATCGTTGTATTTGGTGTCTTATTTTGAGTTTATTTGTATAATCTTGGTCTTTTATCTATATGTATTCCATCATGACATTTAGTTACATTTCATATCGACATTAAATGATTCATTACTATTTGTTTTACTTGGTTCATCTTTAACCTTCCAATTATATGATATATTCTTTCTGTTATTTCTTTTACTCTGATATTTTGTATTTCTATTGTATTTAAACTTTTTACCATAGGATATAGTCTCTCCACAATGTTATCTACACCCCTGATACTAGTTAGAAGCCTCTTTTGTGTGGGGATGGATGCTTTATTTCTATTAACCAACCTATTTTGGCCACATGTGAGAGTGTTGAGTCAAGGGACGTTACATAGTGGTATCAAAGCCATTAGGTTTTTCCTTTTCTGGTCCTTTACTATTTGGAAAATATATGAGGGATACTAGGATGTTTTGGGACTCGGCAATGAGCTTTTGTGTGGTAGTATCTAATCCATTTATGGGGAAAATATGAGTTCCTAATGATGGTTTTTTTGTTCATGTTGTTCGTTTTTTACGGTTGATATTATTTCACCTTGGGTAATTAACATGTGGGGTGATGTTATTGTTTCTTGAGATTTATACTCATGTCCTAGTATGGCATGATATGAGTATGTATGCATCATGATTTACACATAGGGTTATATATTGAATTGCATTTTTCATGATAGGGACATATTTATTTGATGTGATATATTTGGTTACATGAACTATGAAATGAGATACTTTTTATATCTGATAAATGAAATTAAATAATTGTTATTTCATGTCAATTCACTTATTAATCCATGTTTAGAGATACCATGAGCTAGTGATTTTTTATTATTTTCACTAGGGGTGTCCAAACCTGACCCAAACTGACCCAACCCAACCGAGTTGGGTTGAGTTCAAAAAATCATTTTCAAAAGTTGGGTTGATTTGGGTCGACCCATGGTAAGGTCGGGTCAGGTCGTGGGTTGGAAAATAATGATCCAACCTGACCCAAAAAAACCCGTATGCCCCACCTAGCCACCTGTCTCTCTTCAAACTTCGTTTCACTATTGCCCCGTCTCGACTCAATGTGTTATCCCTTGTCGTTGTTTTCCTCCTTTCCACTTCATCCATGGACCTCATTCCATTACCTTCCCACTCGCATGTGTCTTCATTTATATGTGTTTTCCCCACCCCTACTATTGATTCCACATCTCCCTCACCCTCATTGGTGTCTTCCTCCCCCACTACCTCTGCCACACTAGCATCTACCCCCTCCACCTCTGATACTGCCTCCACCGCGACTGTGGCCCTAGATTCTCTGGCGCTGGACACTACCCCATCCTCATCACCCTGCTGGAATTGCCTTTAACCTTGTCGGACCTCAATGACTACCTAAAGGCAGTCTAGTCACACCATCTGTAGCAGAATAAGTGGTCCATTATAGTATGACTTCTCTTCCTTGTCTTTCAACCATCTCATCACCCTCTAAGACCTTGAAATGGAGAATGGTGTTGGCTTTCATCCTCATACAACCTCTTCCTCTGACCAATTTCTCAATTTTTTCTCTCAATATCCACTATATTTACTTGGTAATAGTTCCAGACATGCAATTTTGTCGAGCCCAAGTGATGGACAAATCATATTTACTCAACCCTTTTTGTTACTCAGAGGGAGGATCGTCGGGATCACCATTACTTCTCTATAGGAGACAATTTTGGAGTTCTCACGGCCCTGCTAAAAGTCGACCAACATTTTTTTGGGTTGATTTGATTCATCACAGGGTAGTTGTGTAGTGTTCCGTGAAATGGTGAGGAAGACAAAGTGGGAGATGTTACTTGCATGGGATACTAAGAAGTGGATAATTTTTTTCCCATGACCCGATCGACTCGACCCAACCCAACCTGGTATAAGATGGGTTGGGTTAGGTCGGGTGACCCAACCCACCCCCTTGTGATTGGGTTGGGTCTAAAAAATCCCCCAACCTGAACCAACCTGACCCATGGAAACCCCTATTTTTCACCTATTTAGGTTGACCTTGATGTTATCCAGTGTTCTAAGGAGTGTGTTTTTATTATATAGAAAATTCCTCTTCATCATCTTAGAATTGAGTGTTAAGAGAGTTGTAATTATCATGCTCCTAACTTAGGTGAACTAGAGAACCCTGTCACTCCTGAGTATTAGATGGATGTTCAGCTTTGGGACAACTTATTGAGGGTCATGCAATCCATGGAAATGGATATTTTACACATTATACTTTTGGTGTATGAGTTGATGACAGTGTTTCATATGCAACATCCACCTATATTAACAAGGGAGGGAGTCCCCCAGATAGACAATTTTTGGATGAAGCCGGTCCATATGATAAGAGGAGTTAACCTGAAAGGAATTTGAGACAAAATTTTATGATACATTTCTATCCCGAAACATTGAGGTATAATAAGGCTCATGAGTTCATGCACCTGACATGGGGTAGGTTTTTAATGATAGACTATAATATACATTTCATTGACTTGTAACACTTTGCATCATCTTTAAAAGATGATGATATTTATAGAGTGAGGCATTTGTAGGATGGGTTTCTCTAAGATAGTAGGTCACAAGTGAACATTTTTTGCATGAGTAGTATTTTATACATGATGAATCAGGCTCTCATCACAAAAGGTAATATGAGAGAGGCCTTAAGCAATGACCGAGCTATTTTAGTAGGCCGAACTAGGAGATTTTATTTTGGTATAAAGAAGTGTTGTTATGATATTTATTGACAATAAAGTAGTGGGAAGATTAGTTAGGTCATTGGATAGCCATCTCAAGATTGTGTTTTGTTGTAGTGATATCAGTGTAGAAAGTTTGGTCATGAGAGGACTCAATGTATATACCATGATTTAAAGTGCCATACTTTCAGTAGGTTGGGCCACCTATAGAGGTTTTTTAGGAACATACAGTATCATAGTAGTGTTAGGGTATCAGGATAGGTATCAAAGTTTAGGAAGGACTCAGATACCCCTCAGCAGATTGGTAGCTAGAGTTTCAATGGATGTTTAGGTTGAGGTAGGAGATGTGGTACCCCAGTGCAGCAGGGACAATACCATTAAGAGGGAGCATCCCATTAGAGTCAAATTGGAGCCTATGGTAGAGGGGAAATTTATTTACATACTATATAGTCTAATTTTTCCAGTTTGGATGTGGAATCTTTGTTGGGAAAAAATACCTCAAAGTAACATTGCAGTATTTCTGGGTTGATTGTGTTTGTTGACAGAGCGGGTTTGCTATGGTCAATTATGGATTTTTAGAGATATTCTTGAAAATATATGTTGAAAAAGATCCAATAAAAAGGAATGGGTTCTCTGGAGGTTGTAAAAAAATTCATATACAAGATGGCATCGTTTCCCAGTGTTTTCTAAATTTTTTGGTCCAAAATTTAGAGAATAGAGAAATTCGTTTTTGGAAAAGGATGTTGTGCAAAAGGTTGATGGTGATTTATAAAGTTGTTCACCAGTAAATATTTTGGATTGTATCATCAAAATATGGAAAAGTAATAAATTTTTCACAATATCTGAAATTGCAGGAAAGATAGACTTACACGACACAGGTCGAGTTACGCGCACCCATGAAATAAAGATGAAGCGATCTGCGCAAAAGAGAGTTATACACCAAATTCAACATCAAAAATGGTCTTCTGAACTCAGGTTAAATGTTGCATGCAAAGTTTCTGGTGGGAAAGAAACTTGCACATAGGGTCGAAAAAGTCTATAAATTAGTGGCTACCCCCCTCGGTTTGGAAGCTCAACCCTTATAGAAAATCAGGGCTCTTGATCGAGTAAGAGTTGCACACAAGGGGATTTTCACATAAAGAGAGTTTTGTGAAAAGCATCAAAGCTTCACACAGGAGGTTTTTCCACAATAGTGCATGGGGATTGGGATTTTTTCACCTAAACTCAAATGTTTCACAAAAAGTGTAAAGTTGCGCACAAGACGGACAGAGGTTGCGTGGAAGATATAAGTTTCCCAGTAATTTTGTGGTAAAGGGGTATTTATCAATAGGATAAAAGTGGAACTCAATGATGCACTAAATGAGGTGTAAAACATATTTATTAATGTGATCAAAGATGCTTCTTATAAAGGATTAGTGAGCACACTTCAGTTGAGAGAGTAGTGAGCTTTCAATTTGTGATTGGTTGTAAACCGAGAGGGATAGTGAGTCTGATATGAACTCTGTAATAGTGGTATTATTTTAGTTTATTTGTTATATCAGCACATTATTGTTGTATTCTCCTTGGATGTAGCCCAGTTATGGTTAACCAAGTAAAATTGTTATGTCTCGTGCATGCTTTTATTTCTATTCATAAATTTCTATGGTAAATAGGGAAAAGAGGGTTTAGTTTAACAATGAAATAAGATCTAAATGGGAAGTTGTTTTAATTTATCATACTATGATTCATCCATACCCCCCCCCCCCACATCAAGGTATTTAACCTAGTTGGGTTAACAACCTTCTATCGGCATAGGTACGATTCTTATATCATCTACCCTTGCTTGTGTTTTGTTTGATACAAGAGCATTACATTCCTTTATATATTCTTTTTTACAAAAAAATAGCTTGGTTGTGGAAATATTTGATGGTGAAATAACCTTCAATACACTATTAGGATTTCAGTTAGAGAATGTCAAAAGTTACAAGACATGTTCTCTAGAAATTGGTGGTTACCGTTTCTTTTGGAAACCTTTTTTTCTAGAAATAATATGATTCAATTTTATTATGGTTATGGATTGGTTAGTTCTATAACAGGATCACATAAAATTTTAATGGATGAGAGTTATATTTCTATATCCAGAAGAAGGTAACTATTTTCACTAGGGTGAGTAGGATCTTTAGGATGGTCATGCAAGACCAATTCAGTGCATATTGGATTATCTCATGGATTAGATAGTAGTTATTTATCTAGATGATGGTGGAATACAAGAGGATAATTTTCCTTTAGTGGTAGAATATTTCTAGGATGTATTTCCTAATGAGTTCTATGGCTTACCACCTAAGAAATAGATTGAGTTCACAATTAAGTTGGTTTCAGGAGAAGATCTAGTTTCTATCCTACCTTACATGTGGAGATTCAGGAATTAAATTTTCTGTTGGAATATCTAGAAGCTAAGGGTTTCATATGGCCTAGTAAATCACCTTGGGGTTCTCCCATGATTTTCACCAAGAATTATAATGGTACTTTTCACTTGTGTGTGGACTATCATAGATTGAACCATATGACATTCAAGAACTAGTATCCCATTCCATGCATCAACGGTCACTTAGATCAGTTGATAGGTGCCCATATTTTCTCTAAGATTGACTTGATATCAGGGTATCATAAATTGAGAGTGATACCATCCGACATGCCTAGGAATTATTTTAGGAGAATTTATGGCTTGTACAAGTTCATGGTGATGTCATTTGGTCTGATGAATGCGCTGGTGGTATTCATGGACTTGAGTAATTATATTTTTCATCCTTTTATAGATCAGGTTTTAGTGGGGGGTTTTTCAAGGACATCTTAGTATACTCGCAGTCTATAGAAAATAATTCCCAAAATCTTGACATCGTCCTGAGTACATTGAGAGAGAATTGGATTTACGCCAAGATAACCAAATGCAGTTTCTGGATTGATAAATTGCACTTCTTAGGTCATGTCAAATTGTATTCTAGAGTGTTAGTGGACCCATAGAAGTTTTCAATCTTGGCGTCTTGGGAGCGTCCCAAGAATTCCTTAGATATTATGATATTTTTGGGTTCAGTAGGTTATTATTGGTATTTTATCAAGGAATTATCCCATATGGAAACACTAATGTCTGGGTTAACCAAGAAAGGGGTGAAGTTTGTTTGGTAGGATTCTTGAGAGAGATATTTTCAAATGATGAAGGGCAGGATGAACTCATCATTGATCCTCACCTTACATGTGTTGGGTAAGGTATATACCATGTATTGTGATGCATCCAGAGTTATAATTAGATCATTTCTAATATAGGAGGAATGAGTGGTTACTTATGGCTCTAGAAAACTAATACCACATGATAGGAATTATCTTACTGATGATACATAGTTAGTTACAGAGTTACATGATGTGAGTTGCTAGAGATACTATATTTTGGGTGAGTGGTTTGTGGTGTACATGGACTATAGTATCCTTAGGTATGTATTTTCTCAGCTTGACCTAAACCTTCAGTAGAGAAAGTTGGTCGAGTATCTATAGTCTTTCGATTTTGAGATGGATTATGAATCGGGAAAGGGAAATGTAATTTTTGATTCCTTGATCTAGAATACATATACGAAGTAAGTGAAAGAGTCTTGTAATGAGTGTTCAATGATGGTACTCTTTGCATACATGCATCTAGATGGTCAGGAGTCCTGTGTTGAGATAATGGGTGCCCTAGACCCAACTATTTAGTACTTTTGATTACTGTATCATTTGTACAATTAGATATGTATGATGATATCTTACCGTTATAGTGTATACTTTTCTGCGTCCACTATAATAATGGTAATGTCCAAAGGTTAATTGTCGTGTCGAGAGGTTATAGCAGATCCCAGGCTATAATGAGAACCTCGAGATATAATGAAATTGATCTTAAATATATGTTCTATAGTATAGATACATATTACTGACTGGACACAGTAGATGTCTGACTATTAGGTGGTGGGGGCTCATAATCATTGAGACTTCTTCCCATGAAGTTCGCACTTGGTGATCTCTAGTAGTGAGATCATGAGGATAGACTCGTCAATAGGAACACCACATGTTTTGGGTTTCATTGGTTGTTTCTATCTACGGACATGTGTATTGGTCTCTTGACTTGAGACCATTACCAATGTTTATCACTTAATTACGTACTTTGATGCAAGATGAAAACCATGTAAGTGATGTCATGGTGAGGTAGTTTGTGTTGGGTGTGTCGTTGGTGGTATGACGTTGGCTGAATGGTCAAGAAAGGATTATTTGCTTCCAACTTCAGGAAGTTGTATATCTCAGGCCTGGTTGATCAGGATGGTGCCGCCTTCATAAGTCTTTGGCCAAAGTAGTAAAAAAGGAAAATCCATCCAGATAGATCAACAAATAATAAAGCAAGATAAGGACGATGACACAAGAGTGCGTCCTGCTTTATGAGATATTTAATGATAAAGAGATTATAGTACATAGTTAGTTTTTGTAGGATGGTAGTCATTGCTATGAATATCCTTATCTATTTAGGGGCCATAATGAGTTGCTAGGCTTCACTCTTGGTCTGTGGATTTTATTCATTTCTATTGAGATGAGGGCCTAGATGGTCACACACAATAGCATATTCAAGAATCCGCCCTATTCGGTCGAATAGGTATATGGAAATAGTGGGCCCCGCCATGGGGTCTGAGCATTGTCCAAGTTATCGATCACCAAAAGAATTAAATAAATTCATTAATATTCAGGTTATGAATATTTTGGATTGAATTTATTTAATGTATTTACAAGTTTAGTAAATACAAAAAAAAATATTAATCGAACGAATATTATTTTAATATTCAAGGTTTGTTTAATATTAAGTGGGACAGCGAGTTGAGTTAAATGGATCAGATTTTATCATGTAATATATTTCATATATATTACAAGTACGTGATAAAATAATAAATAATATTGAAATAGTTTAGTTCGTCAAAATTATTTATTTAGTGGATGTTGAAATAAACGGGGGTCAGGGAACCCTACCGGGTATTTATCAACGTCTCTATAAATAAGAGAGGAGGATCTCTCTCTTTGGTGTGTAAATCACAATTCATTCATTTTATGGAATGAAAGTTGAGAGCCTCTCTCTCCTCCCGCTCTCTAGAGAGATAATCTCTCGATCCAAGAAGCTCATATCAAGATCTCTCTCATGCATCGAAGTCTTCTCGATGCGGTGATCGTCGGGACATCGAAAGCATCATCGGATCACCGTGATAGCACCTGGAGTTTAATGATCTCCATTCCTGTGGATTTTTGGAGCACGTGTGGACAATCTAAAGGGATCCTGCTTTGGATACTTCAAGTGATGATCGCCATCGACTAGTTGCAGTCGACCGCACCTTTGGATTTGAAATGGGTACGTTTTCATTTTAATTTTGTTCTCTTTACAATCTATGTGAGATCCTCGGACCTCTCCAGGTCTAAAATCGTTGGCGACGACAAGTTCCATCATCCTGCTGATGAAATATTTTAAAATCCTCAGCCCACCAGCTTCCGTTGTAGGCCCCAGAAACCTAACAGTGGTATCAGAGGGATCGCATAAATTTTCTGAGCCTAAAAAAATTAAATTTGCATGAAAATAAAGTAGAGTGTTTAAAGACAGTCTCAACGGTTCAAACCGCACGTCGATCTGATGTCGAATGATTGAGTTATAGTCAATTTAGTTTTTTGGATTGGATCGAATATGTGATTTGATCTTGGGTATAAATTTTTTCCATCCTGGAGAAATAATCAAGTTTCTTTTGAAATTTATTTAGTTTATCCTATAAAAAAAATTATGTGCAAATTATAATTTTATTTTATGATTTGCATAATAATTTTATTATTATTATAATAGTGTAATTATAATAGAATATTATTTTTATGATAATATTTTTATTATTATAATAATAAAAAAAATAATAAATTATTATTTTATTATAATAAATTTATTATTATTAAATCCAAAGGCTAATGAATAGCCTTTGGAAAATTGGAAGGGTGGAAGAAGACTTCAAAAAAAAGGGGCAAAGAAAGACTTCAAAAGAAGTCTTGTTTTTTTTAAAAAATAGGTAAAAAGAGTGGTGGATTTTGTGGGTCAAGAAAAGAAAGGAAAAAACAAAAAAGGGGGGGCTAGCACGTGGAAACAGCAAACAAAAAAAGGAAATCAAAAAAAGGGAGAGAAACAGGGGTCTAATCGGACCCCTCTCCTCCTCTGGCGCGGCGCACTGTAGTGTCGCACCCCGCGCGGCCCACAGGAGCCTGCCTGGTCTCCCGCACGGCGCATGCAGTGTCACCTTCCCCTCTCCCTGCAGAAGAGCCCCCCCCCCCTGCCGGGCTTCATGCAAAACCACCGGATCCTCTTCCTAGCATGGCGCAGCCAGATGGGGGTGCCTTTGACGCGGTGTAGCAGAGAGCCACCCAGGGCTGTCGTGGCCGCCCCCGCGCTCAGCCAGTCTCCTCCCGCATAGCGCACCACACACGGCTCCCAGCCCCTGCCGCCATGGCCGCACCCCGCATCCCAGACAGCCTCTTGTTTTTTCGGCCAAATAGCTCGCTTCCCTCCAGCCACAGCACAAGAGCACACCGTAGCAGGCGCACCTCCAGCCTCCCTATCACCGGACAGCGATGGCCACTGCCCCACCATCCAATTACTGCCCTTATCTACTGAGCTCTGTGTCACACCATCACCTTCGTTGAAGACCCAAGAGGTATTATTTTGTCTGCAAGTTTTTTGGCAGACCAAATTTGGCCCCAAAACGGTTCAGGCGAACCTACCCAACCTAGAACGGGTTTGGGCGGATCAGTCCGGCCCAGTGTGGCCCTATACAGGTTAGGCCCGACCCGTAAAGGCCATGCAATGGTTTTTTTCAGGGTTTGACCACATTAAATTAATCAATATTAATTAATTAAATTAATTAAATTTTAGTTTATAAATTAAATTAATTAAAATTAATTTTGGTTAATTATTTTCATACCCGGATAAAATTAATTCAATTTAATTATTAAATTGAATTAAGTTAAATTAATTTAATTTTCGTATTAAAATTAAATTAATTAGAGGACCGATTATTAATTAAATTATTTGAATTTATTAATTCATTTAATTTAATTAAATAAACCCTCGTACTTATTTAATGCATTTTAATTTTATCGTGCTTTATTTTACCCGTCGTCTGGTCTTGAGCATCGACCCTTGTATGTTTGCATTTAATTATTTATTTAATTAATTATTTAAATGTGTACGATGCTTGTAAATTAATTAAATAGATGGTTTGCACATCATCTTTATTTTTTGGTTAAAATGTATAAGGGTCTGCGCGCCCAATATTTATATGATGTACATTTATACCCGAGTTCCCCTCACCTGCACGCGAGTATATTTGTACTTCGGACAAAGACGGTGAGCGACGTAGACCCCGCCAAGATGAGGCGGTGCACGATGGTGCAAGACGACACGTGGATTCCACCAAGATGAGGTGGTACTCCAAGACGTGACGTCGACCCCGCCAATACATGGTGATACTCCAGAAGACCAGCGGACATACATGACAGGGCAAGCTGCATCAAGATTCAAGCATACAACTTAGGTAGGATGTGCTTAGGTCGTTTAGATGCTCAAGACCAATTGGGTAGTAGTTTACCTTTTATGCATTTATTTATTATTTTATGCATTTTAAAATAGCGGGAAAATATATAAAATAATAGATAATAAAATGCATAAAGAAGCAGCATGTGTTTTTCTATTAAAGTTCATTTGTGAGTGAGACAACATAGATGAACAAGTTTAATAGAAATGGATCACATTCGTCAAGAGAGAAAACCAATAAAACCCATAAAGAAAATATTAAGTCACAAACAGCCTTCCATCATTCAAGTTTGAACAAAACCGAGTGTTTGAGGTGTCGGTCATGCCTTAGCTAAGGGTGCCTCTTACTAGCGGGGATTTCTTATTCATGTGGTGGGTCAACTTAACTAAAATTACAGAAATGTAATATCCTTATCTAGCTTGTTGTAATTTTAGAGGCGACCGTTGAGTAAATCAGTAAATGATTTTTGAAGCTGGGACTTCACTCAACAGATCAAGGAACTGCGCGTTAATGCAGTTGGCCATCCAAAATATTACCTTGGACCCTCCGAGTAGTGGCATAGACATAGCTTGTAGACTATGAGGGAGGTTCAGGGATCCTTGCCACTAGAATACTCAAGAGTATTCCGATTCTAGTACAGAGGGTTCCTAGAATTTGAAAAATTAGTGGGAGACATTTAATGATTAAATAATCAATGTCACATTAGGTAATCACATAAAAGTAAAATATGCTAAAGTATATTTGTAGATAATGGCAAGCAATACCACAATAAAACTGCAATAAATATTAGATAAAGTTAATGTCCAAACAAGCACGAAATTCCAAGTGTAGTATAGGTACTTGCGCACATTACTACTATATCAGAAATTCAAGGTGCTTGTGTCCCAACCTGTTAAGCCACCTCAAGAAGCGAGGGTGTAAAACTGCTTACAGAAGACTCATGAGTCAAGTATATGATGGATCTGTCATAATGATATCATCAAAGTCTGATGTTAGTTGTGGTTGCTACATCAAGACATGGATGATGTTACATGTAGTCTCATATCCAAGATCCTTTCGAGGAGAATGTGAAGCAAGATTTGAATGTGATTATTGCACTCAGATTATATAAAGCGAAAGACAGTTCACAATCTTTCATGTCATCCCATTCTTATACCTTTTATACCCAATTCCTCTAGTTTCATTTAAAGGTACAAACGAATGGTATAGAGTAAGCGCTTCATTACCTTTAAGGTAAACATTCTCCAAGTAATAAGAATATTGGAGATAACGCCATCTTTTATTCTTATGGAGAATACATTGAATGACAAGGCAAAAGGCTAATGGAAAGTTACACCAAAAGCACCTTCATCATGTCCTTCAATGAAAAGTGGTTGGTTATTTAACAGGAGGTTATTTTCATCACATAAATGAATTCATGGAAGTTTAAAAAACTGAAATACAAGAAGCAATTACACGCTTCTCATTCAGTTTATATTCATCAAGTATATTAATGTTTCTAACATACTTCTTGGGTATTGAATATAATATTCCAATAACATATGTATTTAAATAAAGTAACCAAGTAAGTAGAGAAGCATTACTAGAAGTAAAGTGTCTTCTCTAAGCAGCTGAGAAAGGGTGATTCCTAAGTCAGCGGTGAGAAACACATAACTTCTAATTTCCAAGTGATTGATTCAAATTGAACAAGTTGTGGAGTATAACCAAAAACATTTATCTCATGTGCCCATTTGGACATGATGAGACATTATTACATGTTTTGGAATGAATGTTTTTTGTGGTAACATACTCAACAAATAGTTCACTGCTACTTGAATCAATGGCAATACATGACGAATATAAAATATAAGACCTACCCAGTTGTGGCAATGTGATTCTTTGTCAAGTAAAACTAAAAGTGGATGTCAACTATATACCCAGTATAGTATTTAGTCTCGGTACAGCTAAACACCTTTGGTATTATTGACATCCTTAGTTTAGATAAAGAAACCTTTAGAAATAAAGGTATGCCACAAATCTTTCTGAGGTTAGTTCAACAAGACAGTGTGAACTATTCCGGAGAAAGAAAGAGGTAAAGATACTTCATGAGTTTCCTTTAAGTCATTAAGGAATGTTCCAGTGAAGTATAGGTTTGGTAAGAAGATATGAGTTGCTTCGGATTGGAATTATGAATAATATCTTGACCAAACAATCATCGATCATGATAATGTAGCATGGAGTAATTCCTAAACGCATGTTACCTTATCTACATCACCGTATTGATGTTCATATGGAGTATCGATGATGAGTCTTACACATTAACATTGATCAACAAAATGTAGCGTGGAGCAATTCCTAAATGCACATTTTATACATCAAAGTTATGATGTAAGTTGTATTAATGTTACAACCTACAGAAACTTACATTATATTTCATGATGTTCTTTGCAAATAACAGCTTAAACCCGTAACCAATATGCCAAATAAAATGAAAAATGGATATCATACAAGTAATAGTATGATGGAAAATCCATTATGTCATAGTACATGTTTAGATGCAAATTTTTTGTTAGGATTTAAACAAATATGCATCAAGTTAAACACATTGTGCATTTGAGGTAATTATCCTAATAGTTTCTTAAGATATTACCTGAATCCCTAAGATAGAAAATATGTATCCAAGTATTATACTACATTTCTATACATGGGTGCACATCTCTATTAGAGATAGTGGGAGCTAAATTGACTTGGACTTAGTCAATGCTCGAGATGCACAAATGGTTGGCATAGGGAACAAGTTCCACAAGTACATGTGGAATAGGCATGTTCCAGTGACACATACTGCGTAGGAAGAATGAAACCATGGTGGTGGTTTTATATTCATTGTGGTCGGTGATATATTATTCATTGAGAATAATAAATCCTACAAGTAAATAGTATATAGCGACGAGCTAAGATTGACAAGATCAACTAAAATTCAATAATGGATTCCATGTATCAAATTGCAAAGGGGCTTATGAATTGAATACTGCAGTGGGTATTCAAATTAAATGATACATGGATGGTACAAGTATGGTACCAATAAGGCTTGATTGGTTATACCAAGTTGTTATTCCTAAATCTATTAGAATTTTACTTGTCATGTCTAAACTTCTATGATCATTTTATTGGTCATTGGATGTCAAGCTCATCTTTCGTAGAAGGTGTCTATATGATGCAACCAGAAAGAGATGATGACATCAAATGATGCCAATAAGGGTTGAAAGTTACTAAAATCCAATTCTGGATTAAAGTAAGCAACAAGATCTTAGAGAATTCATTATAAATGAATCTTTTCCTTGTGTCTACTAAAGGTTAGTGGGAGTGCCAATGTTTTCTAAATGAAATATGTTTGGCAACATATGGAAAATAGATTTTGATCTTACAGTTAAATAAGATCGGGGTAAAAGCAATTCTCCAATGATTGACTTCAAGTAGCAACCTAAGTTCTAGGGAACAGGATCCATTTAGGTAGATCCAAAGGTTGTTTGGTCCTAGTCAATCATATATATAGTGACATTGTATTGAAAAATACAAGTTGGAACAATTCAAGTTCAGAATTGTTGCCTATGTCACATGGCTTTATCTCTTCAAGTTAACATGTTCGGAACATATGAAGAGATTAAAGTTGTGAATTGATACCATATACTTTAGCGATGGATCAATCACATATGTCATAATATGTACAATAATTGATAATGCCAGGATATAATTTATTATAGGAATATGTCAATTATTTCCAGGAGCACTGCAAGTGATGCAGTCAGAACTATCATCTTGTACTTTGGAAAGTACAAATGATATGTAACTGGAATATGGAGAAGAAGGTATACTAGTTATAGTGGGACACAAACTAGTAATCCTTAGATAAATTTGATATAGTATCATAGTTAGGAAAAGGAAATGAGCGAGTCAAGCTCATAAAATCTAGTGGTAGCCATACCTAAAAATACCGAGTACGTTGCAGCTTCTAAGGCAGCTAAGAACCAGTTATAAATTGCAACAATTTGTTCCAGTTCTTGGATTCTCACATAGTGAGAAAAGTATTATCATAATGAGATTTATGATATTCTTACTAGCTAAGTTGTCAAGTTATGACAATGAACAAAAGTAATATACTCAAAGATACCTTATCTTTAGAAGTTTTACTCAAGTAGATGAGGTTTCATATAGCATATATGTCACGCGGCAAAAACATGGTAGGCCCAGCAGTTAAATCCATTACTCAGCAGAAGCATGATATTTATCGTGTGAGTAGATAACAAGTTTAGTTAGCAAGTTGGCTCTAGTGAAAGTGGGAGTGTTGAAATAGTGGGTGCCCTAGACCCAACTATGTAGTACTTTTGATTATCATATCATGTGTATAGTTAGATATGCATGATGATATATTAGCATTATAGTGAAGAATTTTATGTGTCCACTATAATAATGGTAATGTCCAAAGGTTAATTATCATGTCGAGAGGTTATAGCAGATCCCAGGATATAATGAGAACCTCAAGATACAATAACATTGATCTTAAATATATATTATATAGTCTATATACATCTTACTGACTGGACACAGTAAATGTCTGACTATCAGGTGCTGGGGGCTCATAAGCATTGATAATTCTTCTCATGAAGTTTGCACTTGGTGATCTCTAGTAGTGATATCATGAGGACAGACTCGTCAATAAGAACACCACATGTTTTGGGTGTCATTGGTTCTTCCTATCTACGGACATGTGTATTGGTCTCTTGACTTGAAACCATTACCAATTTCTATCATTTAATTATGTACTTTGATGTAAGAAGAAAACCATGGTAGTGACATCGTGGTGAGGTAGTTTATGTTGGGTGCGTCGTTGGTGGTATGACGTTGGATGAATGTTCAAGAAAGGATTTGTTGCGTCTAAGTTTAGGAAGTTGTATATCTCAGGTCTGGTTGATCAGGATGGAGCCACCTTCATATGTCTTTGTCCAAAGCAGTAGAAAAGGCAAATCCATCTGGATAGATCAACAAATAATAAAGCAAGATAAGGACGATGACACAGAAGTGTGTCCTACTTTATGAGATATTTAATGAAAAAGATATTATAGTACACAATCAGTGTTTGTAGGATGGTAGTCATTGCTATGGCTATCATTATCTCTTTAGGGGCCATGATGAGTTACTAGAATCTGCTCTTGGTCTGTGTATTTTATTCACTACTATCGAGATGAGGGCCTAGAGGGTCACACACAATAACATATTCAAGAATCCTCCCTATTCAGTAAAATAGGTATGTGGACATAGTGGGCCCTGCCACGGGGTCTGAGCATTGTCCAAGTTATCGATCACAAAAAGAATTAAATAAATTCATTAATATTCAAGTTATGAATATTTTGGATTGAATTTATTTAATGTATTTACAAGTTTAGTAAATAAGAAAAAAATATTAATCGAATGAATATTATTTTGATATTCAAGGTTCATTTAATATTAAGTGGGATAGTGAGTCAAGTTAAATGGCTTGGATTTTATCACGTAATATATTTCATATATATTACAAGTATGTGATAAAATAATAAATAATATTGGTGTATTTTAGTTCGTAAAAATTATTTATTTAGTGGACGTTGAAATAAACAGGGGTCGGGGAACCCTATCGGGTATTTATCAACGTCTCTATAAATAAGAGAGGAGTCTCTCTCTCTCTTTGGTGTGAAAATAACTGTTCATTCATTTTATGGAATAAAATTTTAGAACCTCTCTCTCCTCCCGCTCTCTAGAGTGAGAATCTCTCGATCCAAGAATCTCATATCAAGATCTCTCTCATGTATCGAAGGCTTCTCGATGCGGTGATCTTCGGGACGTTGAAAGCATCATCGGATCACCGTTCTAGCACCCAGAGTTTGACGATCGACATTTCAACGGATTTTTGGAGCACGTGTGGACGATCTAGAGGGATCCTGCTTTGGATCCTTCAAGCAATGATCGCCATCGACTATTTTCAGTCGACCACACCTTCAGATTTAAAACAGGTAAGTTTTCATTTTAATTTTTTGCTCTTTACAATCTACGCAAGATCATTGGACCTCTTCGGGGCTCGGATCTTCAGCGATGACATGTTCCGTCATCCTGCCAATGAAAAAATTTAAAATCCCCAGCCCACTAGCTTCCGCTGCGGGCCCCGAAAACCTAACATCCTGGGTATGAGTAGCTTTGATTTTGACATCTGTTATACTCATGATTTTATACTAGGTCAAAACTGATCAAATATCTAATCCATATGTATTATCTCTAAGGGTTAACTTGTATGGTGGGGATCCACCATCAAGATGGTCTCTAGGCATCAAAAATTCCCTTTTTTCTATGGATGATTATGGGTTCCTATGGTCTTGTACAAAGATCTAATGATAGGGTTTCATGCTTCTAAATGGGAGGTATATTTAGTTTTTATAAATATGTATCATGATCTTCATAGACAGTACTAGTGTCCCAGAATGAAGAATATGGTAGCAGAACTCCTGGAAAAATGTTTCCCCTATCAGCAGGTGAAGGTCGAGCATCAGAGGTCTGCTGGGCTATTACATCCTCTTCCCATTCTAGAATGGAAATGGGATGATGTCATAATAGATTTTTTGATAGGTTTACCCAGGACACCTCACAAGAATAATTCAATATGGGTTATTTTAGATCAACTGATGAAGGTAGACCACTACTTTCCCATTATGGACCTTTACTATTGATGATATGGGTAGTCTCTATATGGGAGATATAGTTCAACAACATGGTGTTCCAAGGAATATCATTTATGATAGAGATATTTTTTTCATTTCTTAATTTTGGAAGAGTCTTTAGAAGGCTCTGAGATTATAGGTTCTTCTAATTACAGCCTATCATCCTCAGGCTAGTGGATAATTTTAATAGACAATTCAGATTTTGGAGGATATGTGAAGAGCATGTGTGATAGATTTCAGTGGTTCATGGGAGTAGTATATGACACTCGTAGAGTTAGCGTATAATAAAATCTTCTAGTAATATATCCATATATAACCTTTTGATACTTTTTATGGTAGGTCATGATATCCATCTCTTTTTTGGGTGGAGGTAGGCAAGTCATTGTTTGTCAGACCTAGTCTCATGCAGGAGACATCTGAGCAGGTTCAGAAGATCAGGACGTGGTTGGTGACCATGAAGAGCAGGCATAAATCATAAATTGACCAATAGAGATGATCTTTTGAGTTTGAGGTGGATCATCATGTTTTCATTCGGGTGTCACCTAGGTTGGGGAAATGTCGTATCAAAAAACAAGGGAAACTAGCACCCAGGTTTGTCGGGTCATTCAAGATAGTGGAAATAATCGGTCCAGTGGCATACCTATTGTCCCTTACATAGTGCTACAGTGTTATGAATTATGTGTTTCATGTATCGAAAATTGGAGATATTATCCTGGCCCTTCTCATTTGGTAGATGTTTATGATGTCGAGCTTGGTGTAGATGTGTCCTTTGAGGAGTGTTTGATATGAATTTTGGATCGTAGTGAGAATTTTCTCTGGGGAAATACCATACTTCTAGTATGAGTGTAGTGGAATAATGGGTGTGTTCAAGAGGATACTTGGGAGAGTGGATTTGATATATAATAACCATGGGAATAATTTCTCTTTGAGACCCCATAGTGATGCTTGGAGTATCTCAAGGATGAGCTGTTATATGGTGGGGAGATTGTAAGATCTCTTATTTTTTCAGGTTCTTCCCTCTTGAGTTTTGGTTGAACCTGTTTTAGTTGGGTTTTATTTTTTTATTTAAACCTTGTTGGTCATGTTTCTTTTGGGTATTAAGATATTTTGCTGGTAAAATTGACCTAAAGTTTGAGGATGTATATTTGTTTGAATTAATCGGATCTGGGTATAAATGTGTCAAAGGTCTTTAAGGGTTCTTCATGGGTTTGGAAAGATTTGGAGGTGGATTAGGGTTTTTTCTATAGAATCTAGGATGTGATCTATCTTTTAGACACTTTCACATCGTGAATATATTACATGACGTGAACCTATTACTGGGTAGAATACATGAACTGGTTCAGAGTGTGAAAATTTTACATTCTTTGAAACTAGTTCACATCATGAAAAGGCCTATTAGGGTTATTTTAACCCAAGGAGATGTGTTTTTTGGCATATCTTATAAATTGATAAATTCATGTCATGAAAGGAGTTCATGTCATGAATATCTTGGGACTATTGATTTTAAACCATGATGTGTATATGATTTTATTATCATCCTCTATGAAGCCCCTTCTCATGAACCATAGGGTGACTCTATGGGATTTTGGAGTGATTCCTTCCCTTCCAAAAATCTCAATATAGCGTTTAATCTCTGATGAGTTCCTTCACTTTGGTTTCCCCATTTATTCCACGTTTCTCTATTATTGTGGTGGGATATCTTGACCACTATATCACCCCAACCCATTTAGCCACCGGAAAAGTACTATAGGCCGAGTACCAGTAGGCGTTAGGCACGCCTCCCCATATTCCAAAGGTTTTCTACTAGTAGTGATGGTGTAAAGAGGTGATGGTGGGGAGACTATACCCTCTGGAGGTGATAATAATATTATTCTGTATAAATATAACATAGAAAAATAAAAAAGACCATAGGACACTGGACTAGTAACTCACCCATGGAAGAAGTATAGTAATAGAAACATAAGAAATAATAATAATAACAAACTCAAAATATACCATTTGAAGAATTAAACATCACAAGATACCAATTATAGAACATGCATGCAAAACAGGTCATACAAGACAATAAATAAAGTAGGGTCACCTGTGGCCGACCTCAATACATATATATATATATAAGCATGCTGATACTGGAAGAAGACTCAAAATTTTACTCCAGATAATGTAGTAACCTTAAGGTCCATTTCCATCTATTATATGAAAAAGGTCAAACACAGTCACTAAGATCTAGCTCCTAAGCCTGAACCCTTACCTGATCGTAAATTGATAATGTCTATATACATCCCGAAGGCCCTGTGTAGGGTGTGAGAATAATCGCAGTAGTCCACCACTAATGTGTGCCTATCTTAAATATTTGATTATAAAGGCGTATCTAAAAATAAACAAAATATCACATGCACATCATATAATATAACTTTCTTCCCTTGTTCTCAATAGCCACAAGGAATCAATCACTTTCTTTAGGCTATGTTGGAAAAACTATAGTGGAGAGGATCCTTAGCATATCTCCCAAGGCATCCCCTAATGTATAACAAGCCAGAGATTCCTCAGGCACCACCTATAATAATATCCCGACACCATGTGATAATAGACACCTCATTTCCAAATCAAGTAATCAGTGTCCCAAAGGCATGTACAAATAGATACCTAGTCCCTAGGACCTCAGCTAATAAAAAACCCTGTCGGCTCAAAGTATGATGTTCGAGGCATAATGATACATGTCCTCCACATAATAACACTATCAACTCAACATCTGATGTCTCGAGGAATGGTGATATATATCCTCCCAAATAATCTTGGCCCAACGACCTCAATTACAACAAGCCTCATCCCCCAACAAACGGTCTCAACACCGTCAACCGATGGATCCTCACCATCCCCATGGATTTCTATGTTGATCACCTCCAAACATCAACCTAATCCATATTTAATGGGGTTCTCTACCCACAAGAGTGGTCAATACCACCTCATCATCTGAGTCATAATGTGTGAACATGACTCCAAATGGTGCATTGGGAAACACAAGTGAGTGGAAATCACCAAATAAGTACCTAAGACACATCATGAAGGCACCTATAGCCCTATGATCATATCACTCAATTTGATGGATAATTTCATCCATTATCACATGGTTTGTGCCCATAACCTGAAAACCTTGTCACCTCAATCTGAAAACCTTGTCTCCCAACCTGTGATTGACATCACTCATAGAACTCGGGCCAAGACCAACCTGACAACCAGTGACACCTCAAGCTAGATGTCCATCACTATCTTAATCCTCAATCCATGCCCGATATGTTCCCAATAACCATCGCAAGAATTAAATTTAATATAAAAAAATCAATTTAATAATACAAACTCCCCATCCTAAACTGCACAAGGTCCAAAGCCTCTCACCAGGACCATACCACTTGTATTCTTGGTTAAGAACACCCATAGGCATATCCCATGGGTTCAATTAATTAATTAAAGGAAAAATTTTAATTTATAGGGTCTTTCTCGAACTAACCAATGGAGTGCTCAAGGTCATATCCCATAAAACACCCAAAATAGCATAGAGAAAGATAAGAACCACCCACCTCATGTTGGTAGATGCTCTCACATCCGATCTTAGCCTTTAAATCAGTCTAATTTGGAAGAAATTGGCATTTTATACAAACAACCTAAAAATAGGGTAAATCGAATTGCATGGATTTAGAGCACCATGTGGAGAGAGAAAATAAGAAAAGAGATAAGAGGACTACAGATCTTACCAATGTGGTTCTAATACACCTGATGACAGATGGGTTGGAGCTCAGATGAAGGAGATAGCTCAACACCTAGCGGGAGAGAAAAGGAGGAGGAACCCCCTGTTTTCTATGAGAAATGATAGGGAAAGGGAGAGGAAGAATATAAATAGAGGGAATGGTTAAATGGGTAATTTCCCACTTTTAAGTGGGTTAAATGGTTAGCTCACATGGTTTGGCTAATTGTGCACCAACCATGAGACACCCACTATCCAAAGGGGTGCCTCGCATGGTTGTCCCACATGGTTTTCCAAATAGTTCAGAAACCACGTGAATCAATTCTACTAAAAACTATAGAGGTGTCACACAGTCATGTTCCCCCTCTAGTATAGTTCAAAAAAATATGTCCAGTTGACCTAGAGGGCCACACTATTACACCTGGGAGGATGCACGGTTTCTCCAAACTATGTTCCCCAGTTTTCACACCCTGAAAAGTTGGGTGTTCGGCCTCCAACACACTCAAACCCCAACCTAAACCCTAAGGAAATTGTAGAGGATTAAAACCCATCTAAAATGAATGCCTTGGATCAAATTAAATATCATAATTAATATTTGATAAATAATAAAAGAGTTTTTATACCCACCAAACATTGAAAATTTCAAAACGGGCGAGGATTTTGACCTGCTCCAAAAACCCAGGACATTACAATATCCCCACCTTAACATAGATCATCCTTGAGATATAAAGCATAAAGATGAGATAGTACTGAACTTACTCATCTCTCTAACATCACCTCAGTCCACCCTAGTCTCAAAGTCATAGGTAAACTCTCTCAAGGTACTCCCCACCTTGGGAGTTACTTACCCCAGTCGCTTCCCAACCCAAAATTCAAATAAAACTGATGGTCCACCAACTATACCCAGACTCAAAGATCTCCATTGATGCATGTTCACTTCTAAACCTTATCAGTTGCTCACTTAATACCCATGTCACATCACACACCCATTAAGTACTGCATCTCCTCATATTCCCACCTCATGCCCATGTCGCACATAGAATTATGAGGTCCCGCGTCTCAACAGACACCCATACAATTCTCAGTGCCTCACACCTCACATAAAACCTGTATCACATTGATGCCCAGATATCAATTCACTTCATATATATATAATGCATCTGAACTAATTCCAACCTACTAACCATAATTTTATTAGTCCATAGATTCATCTTGTGCACCTCATGAACCAAAAATGGAGCTTCCTACACAAGGTCCATGAAAAAAAAGAACCATGGTCACACCCACGATGTAGCTCTAACCGTAACTAGATCCCCATCCTACTCTGCACCTAGAAGTTCTATTTTTTGCATCTGGACTGAAGCTTTACTACATGTGTCATGGAATCCCTATGTTGTTGCACCAGCCACAAGCCATTAATCCCACTATTATGTCACACTATCTCTACCAAAACCTCTACATGCAGCTAAATCCCAACTACCAGCACTTGGTACCTATCCCAGACCAATTTCAGAACCCTAATTTTTCACTGGTCCATGACTGCTAGTTATTCGAGCAGGCTTCCCATAGATCCTCTAAGGATGCTCGATCTGAACTTGTACATCCCACTAGTGCTTTTTCGGTCCCCTGAGAATGTATCTAGATTCACCCTCCATCCTAGGGGTGCCTCAAGATACTCAAATATCATCTTCATTGACTATATCTAGTTCTCAACATCCTTTGGTCCACCCTCACCCTAAAATAGTGGTGGGTTCTGTGACTGAAACTCTTAATTCAGGTATTCCATCAAAGTATTAGAGCCCTGAACTCCCCTATAGATCCCCTGAATGATGCAAAACAAACTATCCTTGAGCTGATCATCCAACCATGACCCAAAAGCTACCAAATCCTGCAGTTTACTGCCTATACTGGAGCCTGTTCCTAATCTTATACTTGTGGCTCATACTCTGCCTGACCCTGCAGGGCCTCATCCTGACCCTCAGGGGCCTCAACCTATGCACGCTCCTGTAACACCAAATCACCTCCCTCTTGATGCTCTATCAGAGCCCATCTAGGTGGCATCTTGCTGAATACCAATAACATAGTCAGACAACCATAATAATATAGATAACGTAGAGAGGGAAAACAGTAATAGGAATCAAAATATCACTACCCTTACTATCCTCCATCACAACCATGTCACGCGATATTCAGCCTTATAGAACCTTACCCATCCATATCATATCCAGGTATCACATAGAAGTTAGGCCTCATGTCCCCTCACCTACCCACATAGTATTCAGGTATCACAATTCATACCCTACCTTCTCCTATCAGATCCCCCCCCCACACACACATATATATATATCACACATCACATCACATACATCTTTCATTAGGTCCACTTTCCTAGGTTGGTTGAGTAAGATACCACCAAAGAGGGGCTAGGAAAGAAAACACTACTTATATTCCTTTGTTGACACTTTAAACAACCCAACCCCTATTAGCACAATCTAGGTCCCCAATGACAATAATAAGAAATTTATCACAGAACATGCATATATAATCAATTCCTATGTGCCTATCAAAATCATATACAAAGACACCCTTGACATATCAGGCTAATGGTCCTAAATCCTCCCTTTCCATACCAAGACAAGGTTCACATATCATAATAGGAAATAATTAATCCAAGTTCACCACTCGATGTGGAAATCATATCAACTATAAAAATAGAAAAATAGAACAGAAATTCCCACCCCTGGAAACTTATTTTTTCCCCCATGCATGGGGATACAGGCACCCAAAAATGAGTTCTATACCCAATTCTGACACATCCTAATCTCTGGTCTACCATATCCCAAATAGTAAGTCCAACAGAAAATATAAACACATGTTATCATCAATAGACAGTCAAACGCTTCTACTAATTCCCAACCATGAACTTATTTGATACCATTTGTAGCACCCCAACACATTTATCCACCTGAAAAGTACTACGGGACGAGTTCCATTGGGACTTAGGCATGCCTCTGTACATACCAAAGGCTGGAGACTAGTGATGAGGAGGTAAAGAGATGATATTTGAGAGACTATACCCTCTATAGGTGATAATAATACTGGTCTATATATATAAATAAACGTAAGAGAAAGACCACAAGATACTAAACCAGTAACCCGCCCATGGCTGAAGCACAACAATAGTATAAAAAGAAATAATAATAACAACAAGCTCAAAATAGACCATTTGTAGAATTAAACATCACAAGATACCAATTGTAGAATATGTATCCAAAAAAGGTCATACAATATAATAAATAAAGGAGGGTCACCTAGAGTTGACCTCAATACATATACATATACATATATATATATAAGCATGATGATTCATGAAGAAGACTCAAAAAGTAACTCCAGAAGATGCAGGAACCTCAAGATCCCTTTCCATCCATCCCATGAAAAAGTTCTGATGAGATCACTAAGATCCATCTCCTGAGCCTAAACCCTTACCTGATTGTAAAACCATAAATTATACACACATCATGAAGGGACCATGTAGGTTTTGATAATAATATCAATAGGCCACCACCAATGTGTTCCTATCTTACATATATGATTATACAGGTGTATCTAAAAATAAACAAAACAACACATGCACAACATATAATATAACCTACTTCTATTGTACTCAATATCCACAAGGAAGAATTCACTTGCTTCTTCCTGATCCAAAAAAACTATAGTGGAGAGGATCTTTATCATATCTCCCAATGGATCCTCTAATGTATAAAAATCTAGAGATCCCTCGGGAACCTCCTATAATAGTATCCTCGCACCAGGTTCCAACTGACACCTCATGTCCAAATCAAGTAACCGGTATCCTGAAGGCACGCCCAAATAGATATTTGGTCCCTAGGACCTCATCTCATAAGAAACCATGTCGTCTCAAAGCACAATATATGAGACATAGTGATACATATCCTCCTAATAATAGCATCGTTATCTCAATAGCTTACGTCCCAAGGAATGACGATATCCATCCTCCCAAATAATCATAGCCCAAAGGCCTCAAGTACGATGAGCCTCATACCCCAACCAACGGTCTCAACACCATCAATCTATGGCTCCTCACCATCCTTGTGGATTTATACAATAAAAACCTCAAAAAAATCAAAATATTTTTCATCTAATGGAGACATCTACCCACAAGAGTGGTCAATACCACCACATTATCTTATTCTTACTGTGTGCACGCGAATCCAAACTGTGCATTGGATAACATGAGTGAGTAGAAATTACCAAATAAGTACCTAAGACACATCATGCCGACACCTCATTCCCTTATGACCATTTTACTCAATCTGATGGCTAATTCTATCCATTATCATGTGGTCCATGCCCGTAACCTAACAACGTCATCACCTTAATCTAATGACCACTTTGCCCATCCTGTGATCAAAATCACTCATATAATCTGAACCAATCCCAACCTGATGACCAATTTCATCTCAATCCATATGGTCATCATCATCTCAATCCTCAGGTCATGCCCGACATGTTCCCAAGAATCATTGAAAGCATTACATTTAATATAAAAAATTAATTTATTAATACAAACACCCTATCCAAAACTTCCCAAGATCTAAATCCTCTCACAAGGACCATACTACTTGTAGTCTTGGTCAAGCATTCCCATAGGCATCTCCCATGGGTTCAATTAATTAATTAAAGGAAAACATTTAATTCAGAGGGTCTCGCTCAGACTACCCAATGGATCGTTCAAGGTCACACCCCCAAAACACCAAAAATATTATGGATAAATATAATCACCAACTACCACATGTTGGTATATGCTTTCACATCCGATCTTAGCCTCTAACTGGAGCTGATTTGGAAGAAATCAACATTTTAGACAAACACCCTAAAAATAGGGTAAATTATCTCACATAGATTTAGCACATTGTGTGGAGAGAGAAAATAATAAAAGAGACAAGTAGACTCTAGATATTATCTATTTGGTTCTGATACACCTGATATCAAAGGTATTAGAGCTCATATAAAGGAGATATCTCAACACCTAACATGAGAGAAAAGGAGGAGGAACCCCTTACTGTCTACGTGAAATGAAGGAGAAATGGGGAGGAGGAAGATAAATATAGGGAAGGGTTAAATGGGTAATTTCTCACTTTTAAGTGGGATTCATGATTAGATTTCATGGTTTGGCTAACTGTACACCAACCGTGTGATACCCACTGTCCAAAGGGGTACCTTGCACGATTTTCCCGCATGGTTTTCCAAACAATGTGGAAATCATGTGAATAACCTCTACTAAAAATTGTATAGGTGTCACATGATTGTAAAATCCCTCCATCATGATTTTAAAAACTATGTCCAGTATACCTAGAGGGTCGCATGGTTTCTCTAAATCATTCACCCCAGTCTACGCATCCTGTAAATTTGGGTGTTTGGCCATTGGTGCACCCAAAAACCAACTGAAACCCCAAGGAAACTATTTAGGGTTAAAACCCATCTAAAAAAAATTCTTAGGTCAAAGAAATTATAATAATTAATCTCTAATAAAAAATAAAAGAGTTGATCTACCCACCAAACTCTGAAAATTTGAAAACGGGCAAGAATTTCAACCCTCTCCAAAACCCAAGATGTTACAACCACTATTAAATCTAGTTTGATCTTGATGTTTGTGTGAACTAGGTTTTCCTTTTAATCGCCTTCAACTTTGCTCTTAATTAGAGTTTTCTATTGATAGTATTTCTTTTATCATAAGGTAGGTGGTTTAGAACAAAGTCCTATGGTCTGTTTCTAATTGTGTAAGTATATGGAATACTATGCAATTGTGTTGACACAACATGCATGTTAACTAAAGGATTAATGGGTAACAATAATAATGTGTTTGGGACACTCTTTTGATCTCTTTGGTTCAATTAGTGTTTATACCTAGCTTGCAGATTCCCATAGGGTGAGGCTACTCTTGAACAATAATGAATTGGCTATTGACTTAAAACATTAATTAGCATGACATGAAACCTTAATTGATTACTTGTGATAGTATCACTTTGAAAAATGTATTGCTTATTTATTGAGATGACTGGTGATACTTTGATATGATATGGTTGTTTAAACTAGCATGTTAATGGTTTAAGACATAACTTAATGAATGAAAGTTAATTGAAAGATAAAAGGTAATTGGATGAATTAACCTTTGTGGATCATGATGTATGTTGTGTTATTCTTGCCTTTATGACTTTTTTTATGTTATGTTGTAATGATTATAGGTCTTGGCCCAGTTATGTTTTAATTATTATAGGTCATGTCCCATTTATGTTATAATTCTTATAGGGATTGGTCCATTTATATTGAAATTCTTATATAGAGGACTTGGTCCGATATGCTAGAATTCTTATATAGTGGGTGTGGCGCAGTTATGTTGAACTAATTATATAGAGGTCATGACCCAATTATGTTATAATGCTTATAGGTCTTGGACCAATTATGATGAAATGCTTATACAGAGGGCTTATCTTGGATATGTTGGAATGATTATAGAGAGGGCTTGTCCCAGTTATGTTGAAATGCTTATACATGGATTTACCTGGTTATGTGATTATGCCATGGACTTGTGGTTACGATTGGCATGATAATGCTGCATGGTCAGAGATATTTCTGCATGATTCTGAAGTATGTTGATTGTTGTACAGTATTAATTGATTAATTCATACTCATGTTTATCTCTTTATTACATGAACTTGTTGTCATACTGGTTTTGTTTAGACATGGTGGTGTCGACCTACTGAGTTTTACTCACACCCTATACAGGATATCATTTGATACTCAAGTAGATTATGTGGATACATGTTTGGATAAGGGTAAAGGACCTTGTTATTGATTATTTCTTACTGGATGGGTTGGAGCTTGGATACTAGACCGATGTGGGAATCAAGACCGGGGTATTTGGTGTATTATTTTGAGGTTATTTATGTCACCTTCGTATTTTATCTGTATAACTTCCATTGTGAAATTTATTTAGATTTTAGCCTGATATTACATGGTTCATTACTATTTGTTTTACTTAGTTCATCTTTAATCTTCTAGTTGTGTGATGTACTGTTTCTACTATTTTTTTTACTCTGATATTTGTCTATTTCTACTATATTGTAACTATGTATCAGGGGTATATTCTACCCACTATGTTCTATGCACCCTCACTGCTATTCGGTAGACTCAGGTGTATGGGGAGGTGCACTTGAGGTCCATTAAACAACTTGATTTGTCCACATGAGAGAGTGTCGGATCGGGGGATGTTATAGTCGCACAGTTTTCCAAAACATGCGCCAACCATGTGGTCTTCTCTGTATATGATCAAACTAAGTTGCATGGTTTTCTAGGTCACCCGCATGGTATGAAAACTATGAATAATCCATGTGAATGAATCTATCTAGACTTGCACAGTTTCCAGGCCACCCCTTTCACGGTTTACAAACTGTGTTTCTACCTTCTTCATGTCGTACAATCATGGTGAAAGGTCAGTACTAACCATGCACCATGAACTATATGGCCCTGTCCCTATTTTTCATTTATTGGTTCCCCAGGATACTCTTGATACCTTACCTACTTGTAGGAAGAATTTCATTAACTATTTAAAAGGAGTTTAACAGAAATTTGAACAGAAACATACCTCATCAAAGGATTGGGATCCTATATGCGACTTTCATTGATAGAGGATTGGGCTTATAAGGGGAAGTGGGGTATTGTTAACTAGTGTAGGGATGAAAATAGAAGATCTATCACTGACCACAGTTGGCAGCGCATTGTGGGTGAGACAAGCAGGGCATGCATTTCAGCTTGTCTACGGGGAGGTTCTTCAAGTTCATATGTGGTCCCTATGGGCCATGAGTCCTTTGGACCATATATGGGCCTATGGGTTATTTTCTAAGTCATTTGTACCTCTAGGCCTTGATCTATGAAATGAGTATCCCTCTACCCCTAAAAGAAAGAGGTTCTTTTCTTTTTTTAATAAAGAGGCTTCTACCCCAACTTTTAAAAAATGGCATAATATTTATATGAGTGTAATCCTTAGGAATAAAATCAGTCTCCCCCAAAAAAAAGATAATAATACCCTCTTAAAAAAGGTGAAATATCATCAAACATTAAAAAATAGGGTGTCCCAACTAAAATCTCTATTTTGGAGGCCTTTTAGACCTTTTTAAACCTCAAAAAAACAATGAATGAGGTTTCCTTGATCAACTTGACATAGATCTCTTCACAATATGTAATTTAATATGTGGTAGACTCCAATGGACACCTGGATAAAAAGTTATGGTCATTTGATGTTCAAGTTTTATTTATAACATATCTTAATATATTAATTAATTTTTAAAATTTTCATATCACTAAATTGTTATGAAATGTCTATTACTCGGTACTAATTAACAAATTATTAATTAATACAAATTTTTTATTATTTTTAAATCATTTTTTACTGAATATATTATATTTTAATTTTAAATACATATTTAGTATCATATAAACCATATTTATGAAAATATGTTATATATATATATATATCAATATAAATAAATTTATATATTTAAATATTATTTTTTAATAATATTGTAAAGTCCTAGGTTTTTTGAGCAGGTCAAAACCCTCAACCCGTTTGAATTTTTTGTGTTTGGTAAGTAAGAAAAATAAATTTGATCTTTGAAACCTAATTCCAAGAGTTTCTATAACCCAAGGCCTTGTTTTATTAGATTTTTTTTAATGATCAACAAGTTCCTTAGGGTTTTGAGTGGGTTTCAAGTGCGTTAGAGGCTGAAAACCCAACTTTATAGGCTACATAGATAGAGGTGCAGGGTTTGGAAAAATGGTGCGGCCTCCCAGGGGTAACCGTGAAAACCTACTTCATTGTGCATGGTTTGGAAAACCATGAAAGAGGGGGTCCATCACTACAAGAATTCTAAGTATTTGCAACGGGTTATTTGAGACAGGATCCCGTCACAAATAATCTTTAGCGACGGGGTCCCGTTGCAAAAAACAGCGTCGCAAAAAATATTATTTGCGATGGGCCCCTCGCAAATAATAATTTTTTGTGATGGGCAGTTTCACAGTCGTAAATAAGTCTCTGATTATATACTTTATATATAAAAACTTTTTTGTGATGGGCCCGTCGCAAATACTTTTTTGCAACGGGCCCGTAATACCGTCGCAAATACTTTTTTGAAAGTATTTATTTAGACTATTTGCAACGTACCCTTTGCAAATACTTTTTGCGATGAGGCCCCTAATCCCGTCGCAAATACTTTTTAAAAAAAATATTTAGGCTATTTGCGACGGGAACCTTTCGCAACAGATCCTGTCGCAAATAATAAATAAATTTAAAAAAAATAAAATTAATAAAATTTTGATTATTGAAAAAATATTTTTAATATTATTAAAATATTAAAAAATATTAAAATTCTCAATATTCACAAAAAAATATAAAAAAATCATTAAATATTATTATTATTATTATTAGTAAAATAAACAAATATTAAAAAATATAATACTGAAAAAATATATTTAATAAAATTTTAATTATCGAAACAATAATATTAATATTATTAAAATAAAAATAATAATTATTATTAAAATTCTCAATATTCAAAAATATAAAAAAAATCATTAAATATTATTATTATTATTATTATTATTAAAATAAACAAACATTAAAAAATATAATACTGAAAAAATATATTTAATAAAATTATGATTAATGAAACAATAATATTAATATTATTATAATAAAAAAAAATTAAAATTATTAAAATTCTCAATATTCACAAAAAAATCATAAAATATTAAAAATTAAATTATGCAATATTCGCACCGATATAAAAGACAGAAACTGTAAATAGTTCATTTTACAAAAAATGTTAAATTCAAATGTTTTTAACAAAAAAAATCACTGGGGGTCGTCTTCTGGAGGAGGTGGGGGAGCTGAAGGAGATGGTGGAAGAAACTTCATCCCTAAACTACGAGTCAGACGGCGCATGTACTTAATCTGCTTGTGATGCTACTGCTGCCATCGATGCATCTCCTCCTCGTGTTGTTGCTGCTGCTGCTGTTGACGCATCTCTTCTTGCTGCTTCTGCAAACTCTCTATAAGGTCATTCTGAGCTCAGAACTGCTCCTGATACTATGAGGCAGAAGTTGATGCCTCTCCACAAGCTCCTCTCGAGCTGAACACCGACATCGCAGCAATATCATAATAAGTACCAGGAGTCACATGAGAGTCGATACCAACTATTGGGCCCTTCTCAAATCCATATTGAGTCACCCGCATCCATGTCACCTCGTCGAAATGGTGGGCACTGGTCTGATCAGTCACCTCGTCCTGACCCTCAGCCTGTGTCTGAGAGGTCGCAGCCTCATATGAATCCTTCAATTCCAATTTGAAATTAAAATTGTGAAAATATTATATACAGTTAATTATCAAACTGGAAAAAAAAAATAAGACTAACCACAATATGACGTTGGCAATCACCTCTAATCTCTCTGGTGGCTGGATCACTGTACATCATCCGATAAACATCAAACTCTGTAATATTGGGATGCTCGACTGCCTATATGAATATAAAATAAACTATTTATATTTAAAGTTATATAAAATATTTAAAAAAAACTTACCAGATGCTCTCTATGTGTACTGAATGTATGGATACCAACTCGATGCGTCACCTCTTTTCTCCCCCGCTTCTACCGACCCAATGAAGACCTCCTCTGAAATCCACCACCCAAACAGTGTACACATAATCCATTCCAAACCTGAGATGAAATGTACTCTGGTCGGTGGGATCTACACGAATCATCAAATACTATCGCTCCTACTTTCTTAATGGTCGTCTTTCTCAAATTGTGCAAAAACTGACGCAGACACTCATGCATAGTCACCTCTCATCAGAGCACATTTTTTACAAGGACACTTAATTGTGCCTTCTGAAACATATTCTGGTTTTGATGATGTAAATGCTAAGAAAGATTCAACACCCTCAATATATACAGTATTTAAACCAGAACCATTTGGATTTCTGCGCTGATTTATCCAAGCGCGATCATCTAAAAATGACTGATTTCGACTTCCTTGTTTCATATTTTTCTACAAAATATAAAATCATCACTGTTTTTGAATAATTTGAAATTATAAAAACACTATCTGAAAAAAGAAGATAAATAATTACTACTACTTCTTAATAATTACCATTAATTAAGGGCGACACAATTTCCAGTGTATTGACGGTTATTCTTTTGTCTGAAGGCTCATTTACTTGCATCTTTCACACACTGAAATCACAATGAAGAATCTGGTCGGAGGTACGCATATTCATTCTCGTATCGAGAATGAATATGCGTACCTCCGACCAGATTCTTTATTGTGATTTTAGTGAGAGAAATATCCAAGTAAATGAGTCGTCATACAAAAGAGTCCCCTTTTCATCGATGAATCATCTTCTTCCAACTGCCACCACCTGAAAACATTATAAAAAAATATGATCCTATGAATGCATATCCAATCTCGTGCATACGATATTGAATATGCCTATGTAGCAGCACATTTTTTATAATGTTTTGAGTCGGTGAGAGTTGAAAGAAGAAAAGTCATCGAGCAAAAGGAGTGTCGTCAATCCACTAGAAATTGTACAAAGTTCTTAAAATTTATTAAAATTTATTTCAACTATTCATAACTGTTCCTAACTGTTCCTAATTGTTCCTAACTAATTATTACTAATTATTACAATTTATTACTAATTATTACAATTTATTACTAATTATTACAATTTATTACTAATTAATACAATTTATTACTAATTATTACAATTTATTAGGATTTATTACTAATTAGTACAATTTATTACTAATTATTACAATTTATTACTAATTATTACAATTTTTTACTAATTATTATAATTTATTACAATTTATTACTAATTATTACAATTTATTATTGATTATTACAATTTATTAGTAATTATTACAATTTATTACTAAATATTACAATTTATTACTAAATATTACAATTTATTACTAAATATTACAATTTATTACTAAATATTACAATTTATTACTAATTATTACAATTTATTACTAAATATTACAATTTATTACTAAATATAACAATTTATTACTAAATATTACAATTTATTACTAATTATTACAATTTATTACTAATTATTACAATTCAATACTAATTATTACAATTTATTACTAATTATTAATAATTATTACAATTTATTAGTAATTATTACTAATTATTAGTAATTATTACAATTTATTAGTAATTATTACAATTTATTACTAATTATTACAATTTATTAGTAATTATTACAATTTATTACTAATTATTACAATTTATTACTAATTATTACAATTTATTACTAATTATTACAATTTATTACTAATTATTACAATTTATTACTAATTATTACAATTTATTACTAATTATTACAATTTATTACTAATTATTATAATTTATTACTAATTATTACAATTTATTACTAATTATTACAATTTATTACTAATTATTACAATTTATTACAATTTATTACAATTTATTACTAATTATTACAATTTATTACTAATTATTACAATTTATTACTAATTATTACAATTTATTACTAATTATACAATATATTACTAATTATTACAATTTATTAGGAATTATTACAATTTATTACTAATTATTACAATTTATTACTAATTATTACAATTTATCACTAATTATTACAATTTATTACAATTTGTTACTAATTATTATAATTTATTAGTAATTATTACAATTTATTAGTAATTATTACAATTTATTACTAAATATTACAATTTATTACTAAATATTACAATTTATTACTAAATATTACAATTTATTACTAATTATTACAATTTATTACTAATTATTACAATTTATTACTAATTATTACAATTTATTACTAATTGTTAGTAATTATTACAATTTATTAGTAATTATTACTAATTATTATTAATTATTACAATTTATTAGTAATCATTACAATTTATTACTAATTATTACAATTTATTACTAATTATTACAATTTATTACTAATTATTACAATTTATTACTAATTATTACAATTTATTACTAATTATTACTAATTATTACTAATTATTAGTAATTATTACAATTTATTAGTAATTATTACAATTTATTAGTAATTATTACAATTTATTGGTAATTATTACAATTTATTAGTAATTATTACAATTTATTACTAATTTTTACAATTTATTACTAATTATTACAATTTATTATTAATTATTACAATTTATTACTAATTATTACAATTTATTACTAATTATTACAATTTATTACTAATTATTACAATTTATTACGAATTATTACAATTTATTACTAATTATTACAATTTATTACAATTTATTAGTAATTATTACAATTTATTAGTAATTATTACAATTTATTACTAATTATTACAATTTATTACTAATTATTACAATTTATTACTAATTATTACAATTTATTACTAATTATTACAATTTATTACTAATTATTACAATTTATTACTAATTATTACAATTTATTACTAAATATTAGGAATTTATTACTAAATATTAGTAATTATTACAATTTATTACTAAATATTACAATTTATTACTAAATATTACAATTTATTACAATTTGTTAGTAATTATTACAATTTATTACTAATTATTACAATTTGTTACTAATTATTACAATTTATTGCTAATTATTACAATTTGTTACTAATTATTACAATTTATTACTAATTATTACAATTAATTACTATTTATGACAATTTAGTACTATTTATTACTAATTATTAGTATTTATTATTATTTATTACCAATTATTATTAATTACTACAAATTAATTATATACATTACTAATTATTGTTAATAATTATTAATTACTATTAATTATTAAAAATTAGTACTAAAAATTTCAATTTATTAGTACAAATAAATACTCATGACAAATCAATTTAAATTTAATTTAATTACAACTAATCAACAATAATAAAAATTAACATAAAAATGAAATAAATAATAAATTAAATAAAACATAAATACCTTTAAGCTTTATTTTCTATCGATGTAGACAGTTTCACAACTTCCTCGTGAACAAAAAAAGTAACTTAGAAAAAATTTCCCTCTAAAATCAGAGTTCAGAGAGAAACAAGATCTAAGAATTCAGAGTAATGAGAGGAAAAACGGATGGGGGTATATATATATATTAGATTATTTGCGACGGGACTATTTGCGATGGGATACCCGTCGCAAATACCTACGCCCGCATTAATTACTGTCAGCGGTTAAAAAATTATTTGTGACGGGTCCCGTCGCAAATAGTCCCTGCCGACACACCTTTTGCGACGGGACGACATCCCGTCGCAAAAAGCTATTAACCGCCGCCGGGTATTTGCGACAGGGCCCGTCGCAAATAGTGATGTATTTGCGACGGTGGGATCCCACTGTCGCAAATAACCCGTGCGCGGCTTCGTGCGATTTGGTGCGTTATTCGCACCAAACCTTTTGCGACAGGAGACGAAATCCCATCGCAAATGATTGGTTATTTGTGACGGGGGTAACCACCCGTCGTAAATAACCTCTTGGACGGACCTTTTGAGACGAGATTTATTCACGTCGCAAATAGCTCATTTTCCCATAGTGCATGGTTGTGTGGGGCATTCTGTAGTTTTCGTAGAGGCTTCGCACATGGTTTTCGCATGGTTAGGAAAACGTTTCCTGCCAACCATGCATGGTGTGGTGCCTAGATAGTGGATGTCACAAGGTTGGTTCACGATTATCCAAACTGTGTGGTCAAACCGTGCAATCACTTAAAAAGGTGAATTTACCAAAATACCCCCACCTTCTATTTCCTTTATTCCTTCTCCTTTCTTCTCCATTTCTCACACATGGTAGGGGGTGCTCTCCCATTTCTTTCTCTCCTAGACTTTGATCCATCTCCTTCACTTGAACTCTGATCCAAGCATCATTGATTTTTTCAGAATCGCATCTATAAGCCCTTCAATCCACTGCCTTTCTTTCTTATTTTTTATTACCACATGGTGTGCTAAATCCATGCAATCTGCTTTTACCCTGTTTTCAGGGCGTTCGTCTAAATCACCAATTTCTTCCGAATCGGATCGAGTTAGAGGCTGAAATCAGATGAGTGAGAATCTACCAGTATAAGGCAGGTGGTTCCTAGCTTTCTTTTTAATATTACGGTGTTTTAGGGTGTGTGTTATTGAGTGTTTCATTGGGTTGTTCAAGAGAGGCCCTAATAATTCAATTATTGTCTTTTAATTAATAAATTGAACCCATGAGATGCCTATAGGCATGCTCCTCCTTGACTACAAATGGTATGAACCTAGCGAGAGGCTTCAGACCACTTAGGAAGGTTAGATCGGGTGGGTTATTTAAATTAAGTTGAATTGTATTTATTGCTTGTGATGGTTTCATGAGAATATGTCGGTCTTGGCTTGAGGATTAAGGTGGTGATAACCACCTAGACTAAGGTGATGTGATTCTTCAGGTTGGGTGAGGTTCAAGACATGTGAGGTGATGTTGATCATCGGGTTGGGCAACTTGGTCCTCGGAATGAGGTGATATGGTCGTCAGGCTATGAGCATGGCCTATGTGATATGAGATGGTGTTGACTATCAGGTTGAGTGACATGGTTGTGGGGAAAAATGTGTCGAGATGGTGTAACTTAGGTATTTTTTTGGTGATTTCCACTCATGGTGATTGGTCGATGCACCATTGGAGTTGTGTGCACATAGATAAAACTCAGATGATGAGGTGGTGTTGACCACTCATGATGTATCTATTAGATGTGTCTTAGGATGGTGTTGACCATTAGTGAGGTTAGAAGTGCTTGCGTAGAAAGCCACAGGGATGGTGAGGAGCCATCAGTGGACGGTGATGAGATCATCAGTTAGGGATAAGGCTCATCATGTATTGAGGTTGTTGGGTTGGGATTATTTGAGAGGATGGATATCATCATTCCTTAGGATTTCGGTTGTTGAACCAATGATGTTTATTATAGAGTATAGACATCATTGTGCCTCAAACGTCGGACTTCGAGCTAACGGGAATTTCCTAAGCTGAGGTATGAGGGACTAGGTACTTGTTGGGCATGTCCTCTTGGAATCCGGTGATACGCTTAATGGCACAAGGTGTAGGGTTATATTTTGGAGGTGGAACCTAAGGGTTCACCTGGGATGCACTTTCTTCAGTGGATTCCTTGGGCTTTATGTTAAGGATCATTACCACTACAATTATATATATGAAGATGTGTTGTTGTATTCCATATATATAATTGGGGGCACATAGAATATCAGCGATGGCTAAAGAAGATGATTAATTTCTTGTGGTTGTTGAGCACAAGGAAAGAAGGTTATTTATATTATATGCTTATATTGTTTGTTTATTTTAGATACACCTGCACTGTCATAGATGTAAGGTAAGAACACGTTGGTGGTAGCCTACTAAGATTTATTCTCACACCCTACACGGGCCCTTCAGGACACGTGTAGACTTTATGATTTTGTGATCAGGTAAGGGTTTGGGCTCAGGAGTTGGACCTTAGTGATCATGTTGAACTTCTTAGAATGGGATGTATGGTATGGGACCTTGTAGGTTCCTTCATCAACTGGTGTTTACTTTTTCATTTTCCTTTTTCTTTCTTCATGCTTATATGTATGTACTGAGGTCGGTCACGGGTGACCCTTCTACTTATTGTCATGTATGACCTAATGTTATTTGACTTGTTAGTTTTAGTAGCTACAAATGATATTTTATTTTGAAAATGGTCTGTTTGATCTTTTGATTATTATTGTTTTTATCTTTTTATGCTTCTGTTACGGTGGGTTACCAGTATAGTGTTTATGGTCTTTCTTCTGCTATGTTATATACATATAGACTATTATTATTATCACTACCAGAGGGAATATTCTCCCTACTATCACTTCTTTACACCCTCTCTACTAGTTGGCAGCCTTTGGCATATGGAGAGGTGCACATAAGACCTAGTGGCACACCGGCTTTGAGCACTATTTGGGTGGAAAATGGGTCAGGACACTACAAATGGTATCATAGCAGTTCATGACTAGGAATTAGTAGAAACATTTGGTTGTATACTATTATATCAAATACTTTTATTTTCAATTGGTTTTACTATTTTGGATATGGTAGACTTGAGACTAGGATGTTGTTGGAACTGGGGATAGAGCTCATGTTTGGGTGCCTACATCCCCATGCATGGGAGACATACCAAGTTTCCTAGGGTGGGAAATTGTTATTATACTTTTCTCTTTTGACAGTTGATTTGATTTCCACCTCGAGTTGTGCAGTTGGGTGTGATGGTTATTTATTAGATGGCTTTTGGCCCTTATCTCGGTATGGAAATGGAGGTGTTAATATTATTTTTGATAGGATTTTAGGCACATATAATGTGTTTTTCTTGTGGTCTTCATTGGGAACTTGGATTGCGCTGTAACGTCTCGGACCCGGGTGCCACGCAACGGGTGCCCCGAATCTGGTTCGCCACATGACCTCAAGCGCATTTCCCCAAATGCTAGAGGCTTCCAACTAGCAGTGAGGGCCCAGGTCTGATAGTGGGGAAACTATGCCCTCATTTGTCAAAGTGTAGCGCAGCGGAATACAAAATAAAACATGCAACAAACAGCGGAAGCAGTAAACCATACACAACTGAAATAAAAAACAGCAGTGGATATAATCAACAGTATATAAACGATGATGCTACATTTCTCAAGTTCTAAGAAAACAGCCAGAACATGTTATACATCAAAATGGTACAACCAAAAGCAGAGTACAACAAAACAAAGCAATCAGCTGGCAGCGGCATTGCAATCCTAGGCTCAGTCCCATGCCCTCCTACACCACAGCAACAATAAAGTACTTGTATAGGGACTCTTTCCCCTATCCACACCTGCAGAAATGTAATCTGTTTGGGCTGAAAAGCGTGACCCAAACAGGGTGTGAGAAATATATCTCAGTAGGCACCCACCAAAGGCTCGTGCCCAACTGCGTGTAAGCATGCAACAACAGTGTGCAATAATAAAATGCAATAAACCAAGCAGTACTTAAAAGTAACTAACTTACCAGTTATATTTCCATTTAATTATTTATTTAATACATTTAATTTAGTATCATTCTATGCTCAACAGCACCAAGCCCTCAGGCCAACCAGTATCTTGCCCTCAGGATAATATAGTGAACCACGCCCTCAGGCTATACAGAATCCAACCCGCATTTATTGACCTCAGGCGTAACATAAATTTCCCTCAGGTGTAGGAAGTGTTGCCCTCAGGCACAGAAGTCAATCCCTCAGGCACGAAAGGTTACCCTCAGGCGAAATAACTACAGCCCTCAGGCTAAACAGTGCAGTGCCCTCAGGCTAATCACAACAACACCCTCAGGCTAAACAGGTAAACGGGCCATGACCAACATGGAAACAAGCAGTAATAAGCAATTCCTCTCAAGGAAATTCTACAATTACTACTTTAAAGGCATACCCTTGGGTATCCTGGCCAAACGGCTAAACAGTGGAACACACCCCCGGGGTGGTTCCGGATCCAAGCAACGATCCCAACATCATTTTAATATCATAATTAAATACCTAATCAATTCTAGGTGTTTAATATAGAAACGGCCTCTGCCACACGACACCCCAACATGGGTTCATGGCATAAAAATGAACAAAACACACAACAGTTGGAAAACTAAATACGAAGCCACCAACCTTAAACGCCAATGAACGTTATACCCGAACGCTGACTCCAGAAACACCCAAGAACGGCGTAGATCTGACGAAGAACAAAACTCATTAAAACATAAATAACTTTCCCTCAGTAAAGAATTTGTAAGAACGTATTAAGGAGAAGAAAGGGCTCACCCGCGCGGTTCCAACGAGATTGTCCGAAGCAGAATCAGATTCCAGACGAACACCCGGCGGATCTTCAAAGGTCTGGCCTCCCCCTTTGGCTCCAAAATGGCTAAAATGCCTCCTCTTCCAAATGAGGAGGCTACTGCCTGTTTTAAGCTGAAAAAACAAAGTACACTGAGTGTACTTCCAAGTACATGGTGTGTACTCCTTTCATTTAACTGTCCCTCTGGCAGCTTACCGCCAGCGCGGCACTGTTCGCTTGCCGACATGAGTACACGGCATGTACTCCCGAGTACACGGTGTGTACTGCCGCCCAGCTGGTGGCTGCTCCACCGCCTTACTTTTTGTCCTGCTGACTGACTACACAGCGTGTAAAGGACCACTACACGGCGTGTAGTCGGTTCCTACACCCTTTGTCGCTGACATGGCTACACGCCCTGTGTACTCATCCCAACACGGCCAGAAGTACACGGCGTGTGGAAAAAGTACACAGCGTGTAGTTCCAAAATTTAGGATTTTTCCCCATTTTCCATATTTTATTAAAAAAACTTAAGGAAAAGAGAAAAGAGAAAGCCCGTACCTCAAATAGAAGAACCGGGTTCTTACAAACTTCCCCCCTTATAGCAATTCGTCTCCGAATTTCCCTTCCAAGGGTGGAGAAGATATAGCCGTGAACAACTCCGGCCACTGAGCACGTACGTCGGCCTCCCGCTCGTTGGTCTCATCCTGCACTTTTCCATGCTGCCATAGCACCCATATGAGAAGAACTGATCGGCCTCGGAGAACCTTCATGCTCCTATCAATGATACGAATCGGATGCTCCTCAAAGGATGCATCTGCCTCCAGCTCAACCTCCTCGGGCTGAAAAATGTGAGACGGATCTGAATGTGTTAGGTCCACTAGACTAGATACCCTGAGAGGGGGGGTGAATCAGGGTATGACAGATTAAAACAAATTCCCCTTTTGATCTTGTTTTTCTGTTAGACAAAACCCTCTTCTCTCTCCTTCCCAAGGCAGAGTATGAGAAAACATTAAAGCATACATAGGACACAGGAATTTTTACTTGGTTCACCCTCACTGGGCTACGTCCAAGGAGCATACACCGGTAGTGTGCCGATGTACCAATTCCACTATAAGTGCACTGTTGTTTACAAGTTCGAATCGGACTCATTGTCCCTCCTGGTTTACAACCACACGCAATTTGAGAACTCACTACTCTCTCAACTGAAGTGAGCTCACTACTTCTTCAGAAGATCCACTCACAGTTTATAGACCTGTAGGTATCTTCATTATCACTAATGAATGCATCCTCAACTGTTGATAGATGCTATTTTGAAGTCCAAAATTCATCCACTGATAAATACCTATTTGCCTCTTAAAAACTAGGCAATTCCTTTTGGAAACACCTTCGCAAAGCACCCTACTTCGCGAGGCTCCCAATTTCGCAAAGCTCAAAAAATCCTTTGATAAGCTTCTGCCTTTTCACAAAGCACTCTCGCGAAGCACTTTAGCGAAGCACTCTCATGAAGCTCAAGACGTCGCAGAGCGATGTCCCTCACGAAGCTCATTGAGCCAACTCGGAGCACACATCTTTCACGGAGCTACAATAGTCGTCGCGAAGCTCCTCTTTTGCGAAGCACACTGGCCACGCGAACCACCTTCGCGAAACGAGAGCAAAGTATTTTCTTTGAAAATTCTCTCTACTTCGCTCGAGGGGGTCGACCTCTATTTATAGGCAATTCCACTGACCCTCCAACTTTCCGCGCAAAGTCAACGCCACGTCAGCTCAAATCGCGAAGCTCCAAAATTCCCACCATAATTCTCTCAAAATCGCGAAGCACCACGGAAATTTTCTGATCGCGGAGCTCGTCGTAATCGCGGAGCATCTCGTCAATTCTTTATCACCTTAACCTTAAAGCTCCCTTGTAATGCCCTTCATCACCGCAAAGCTCCCTTTCAAATCCCTTCACCGCCGTGATGCACTTCAGCCTCTGCCGTTCGCGAAACTTGTCGTAATCGTGAAGAATCACCGCCTCCATTCTTCTGGTCTTCACAAAATCCAAACCATGAAGCCTCTCTTCGCGAAATTCATGACTTTACCATATAAAAATATGATCTTCATGGAAATCCACTTTTCGCGATGCTCACCAAACTCCAAATTTTGGACCCCAAAAATTTGGCAAATACTGGAAAACGGCGCCACCTTGTACTGCTCTTTTGCACTGCCTCCATATTGTCCTTTACTTTGTCATCATTCTTTTTTCAACATTGATTGTCAAAAACTTCTTTGGAACTCGACAATTTCTTCATGGAATCCTAATTTGTCAACAAACACAATCAACCCGAAAATACTGCAATGTTACCTTGAGGGGTTTTTGCCCAACAATATCCCCCTTTAGGTTTGTTGACAACTCTTCATAACTCTTCTCAGAATGATTTTATGCACTTTGATATCTCTAAGAATCTCCTTCCATCCACTACCACCATTCACCTCTTGCGATTCTGATAGCATTCAAGGAATCACTTAACATGTACTCTAAGTGTAACGACCCAAAGTTTCATTAATGGAAAATCCCTCTTGATCCAGTTAATTGTATCTTTATAAAAAAATGTTTTTATAAGATGTCAACTTCTTTGGTTTTATGATAAGAGTTGTGACCGTTACTTTTATATCCGTTGAACAGTGATTACATGATTAGTATAAATATAAGGCTTTAACGAACCCAATTTTACTTAGACAAAGGAAGCGATGGCCTCATCTTGTAGAATTTCCCCATACGAAGCCCATTTGTCGGAGCTCGGAAAAGAGGTGGTGTCTTTGGGATTTGCCCTTGACCAATCCCAAGCTGAGCTTCATCAAGTCAAGCTCGAACGTGATCGTCTACGGGAAAAGTGGAAGTTGATTGAAATTACCACTCGAGCGATGTTATCCGAGCCACCCCAAGAGTCTGTCACCATCGCACACCTTACCCTTAGGTCTTATGCGGCTGTTTTAAGGGGTTATGTAACAAATAAGTAGTACTATGTTCATGTACATTATTTTTTATATATAATAATGAATATAATTTCTAGTCATTTTTGATACATTGTAAATAGTTTTTAAAGTACAAATGGTGTTTTTAGTTATTATTTAATTAAGAATTATATTTTATTAAATTAAGGGATTTTTGAATTAAATAATATTTTAATAAAATATTATTATTAATATTAAATTAATTTTTATTAAATATAAATGATCTTATAATTTTATGAATGCAATTAAAATTTTTGTTAAGGTTTGAAAGCCATTTCTGTCAAAACCCGTGAATTTTTTATAAATGTCGGTTTTTATTTTAAAAGTGAAAATAAACATATTTAGAAAATTATTTAGATAAAATAAAATTTATTTTTGGAATCAGGACGTCGAAATTATCCAACGGTAAATTTTTCATAATTTTCTGAGACAGTCAAATTTTTGGGTAAAAATTAAATACCGTTTAAATATATAATGTGTTTTATGACATCATAATGACCCAATGGTGATGTAATAAAATACCATAATCCTTATGTTAGGCCAATATATATTTTATCATTAAAATAATGTGATTTTGGGTTTGTTTTAATTACTTTTCAAAGCATTAATGGATCCCTCAAGACTTATTCAACACATTGCCTTTTTAAATTAATTTCTATTGGAGTGTGACTCACCTCCACATAAGCAACCCTAATATTTTAATAAGTTCGGACCTTGGACTTGTAAAATATTGTTTTCCTCTTACCTTTTTCAAAAACCATGGGCAAAAACCATGGTATGGTTTGTGGTTTTGATTAATTTAATGTAAGGGGACCCAAACCTAAATAATAAAGAATTCCCTCACATTTCCTATATAAACCCACCCAAGCTCCCACTTCCTCCTCACTCAAATCACTTGGAGTTCGTCCAAAATCTACCCTACTCTCTCTATAATCCTCCCAAGGTGACCCAATCTCCCAAGAAGCCTCTCACAAGCCTCTCTCTAGCCTTTGGAAGCACACTTCTAAGTAAGGGTTTTTTCTTCCTTTCTCATTTTTTGTCAATTTTCTTTAAGTTGTATTGCCCTTTTAATTTCAATTATTAATGTTGAAGTATGGTTTCGAACCTCCCCCATACTTCCCTCTTATTTTTTGAATGATGGGAGACTCCTTTATCTCTCATTAAATGCCTCTCATGTACACCCTTTACTATGCCGAAATTCTGAAAGGAACTTCTCTCTCTTCTTTTACATTCAAGCAATAATTTTGTATCATGAATCTAAATTCCATTTCAATTGTTGGGACATGTATATATATAAAATCCTTACTGTCCATTACATGTAAATATTATGAGGAACCTCTTTCTCTCTCATCAACTTTTTTTTATGAATTCTTATGTCACGCCGTTACGCTGCCGAAATCGCACCGATTTTCTAAGCCAATGTCTTTGTGTAGTGAATACCATGCCCATTTCTCCATCAAGGGTATTCACCTTTATGAATATTTAATTATTGATTGTAAATTTTCATGTATGAATTCCACATTCCTTTATTGTGGAATAAATGATTATGTTTTATGAATCCATGTTTTATGATCCATGTGGCACACTTATGCATGAAATGAAATGTTTAAGAAGGGTGTGCCCTTATAGCGCTCTAATGCATTGGGTAAAGTATAGTATCATGATACGTCAAGTGAAATGAGTGTTGACTCATGCTAATTCAAGTGCAACGAGGGTTTACTCGTGCTTCATGTGCAATGAGGGTTTACTCATGTTTTATGTGCAATGAGCCTTGGCTCATGCTAAATCCATGTTAAGTGTTATTGCCACATTTCCATGTTATGATTATCATGATTTATCATGCCTTTATGTTCATGTTTCTTTTATGCTCTATTGATATGCCTATTGTCTAACATGTATTGTACTCTTCATGTTATTCCATGTGTACTCCCTTACTGGGCTTTATAGCTCACCCTTTTCTTATGCATGTCCTCAGGTTATCTCATGCAATGCTAAGTATGAGTGAATGTAGTGGTCGTGTAAAGGAAGTTTTCAATAAAGATGTTGTATTTCATGTTTTAAGTTTTTATGTAATGATCCTAAGCCCCAAAGACACTAAAACTCTTGATCTTCTTTATTGTATCAAGTGAAGTTTTATGTAATAAAGCATGTTTAAGTTGTAATAAAAAGCAGGGTTGTCATAGTTGGTATCAGAGGATAGGTTTAGTTATTTTTGGGATTAGGAAAACCCTAGTAAAGCCTTAGATACAATACTAAGTATAACAAAAAAAATACTTATGTTTTGGTAAGTATTGAGTAAGTAGTTTATCAAGCAAATACATCCATGTCTGGATACGAGCAGGTAGAGGCGGTTCTGGCACAGATGTATCCTAGGGGTAAAACCCGAAAACACCGCTTTGAACTATACTCAAACGGGAACTGGTGCACGACAACGGGCCTTGCTGCACTCTTGGTTACGACACTCTCAGGGGATATGATTTGATAAATTCACATGCTTAGTATGAACCCTTATTAAGGGAATTAAAAAAAATTCCTTTATGAATATATGTTAGAAAGTAGATCATGAAAATCCTAGATTGAAGCCTATAGACTCATGAGTTAAGGAAATGAAAGTTTATTTTTGAGTCATAAACTTTTGTCTTTGGATTACCCTTTATGTGTTACCCCTAATTTTCCTTTTATTCCAGCCAATGCCCGGTAATATGAGGACTCGGGATAACAACCGTTGTGAAGATCAGTGTGATGATTGTACTGATGAGATGACCAATCCAATGGGAGTGGGAATCGCGAACTTTGTCACGCTTCTCTCTCAGCTAACTCAAGTTTTGAATAGAAACACGGGTCAAGAGGAACGTTCAACCCCCCCCCCCTAAGAAATAAAAAGTCGCTATTGAAAGCTTCATAAGACAAAGGCCTCCTAATTTTAGTGGATCATCTGATCCCACGATCGCTGAACAATGGATCAACTCCATTGAAAAGATATTCTCCATCCTCCAATGTTCTGAACAAGAGAAGGTTCTCCTGGCTGCTTATCTTATGGAGGGTGAAGCTGATCAATGGTGGACGTTGATCAAAAATATGAAGCCTGAGGAGGATATCGAGGCTTTGGAATGGAAGGAATTCCAGAAGATGTTTTTCAATAAATATTTTCCGCGCACCCTTCGGCTTAAGATGGAAAGGGACTTCCTTTCCCTCAAGAAAAAAGATGAAGAATCTGTTGGAGCGTACGAAGCAAACTTCACAAGGCTTGCACGATACGCTTCCAGCTTTGTCATTACCCCCGAATGCAAGGTTGACCGCTTCTTTGGTGGGCTGAAGCCTAGTTTGCGGAAAGCATTAGCGATCCGTGACTTCGACAGTTATGAGGAAATTGTCCGATGTGCCCTCAGGGTTGAAATGGAGATCGGAGAATCACAGGGGTATCATGGGGATAAGAATCGTAATGTGGACTTCAATGCTGGTGGGCCAATGGATAAATCCAACAGTGCTAAGAAGTTCCAGCACCCCACTTTCCAAAAGTGCGGAAAGAAGCACCCTGGAAATTGCCTTAAGGGGATGAGAAAATGCTTCAGGTGTGGGAGAGAAGGGCACCTAGCTGTTAACTGTCGGCAAGAAGGACCCGTGGCTGCGACAGAGGAGATGAATGCTCTGTTCGAAACTCAACGCGTTGTTCAATGTTACAAATGCAATGAACCGGGTCATTTTGCAAATCAGTGCCCTAATCCAAGGGTTTTCAGAGGAAACCAACAACCTCCAAGACAACAAGGAAGAGCTTTTTCCATCACTTCTGCCGAAGTGAACCCCGACAACAAAGTGGTGACAGGTACGCTAGTTATTCATTCAAGAATAGCGAATGTACTTTTTTATTCAGGTTCTACGCATTCTTTTATATCTTGAAAGTTTATTAGAACAATCCCAGCACCATCACAAATCATGGAAGTAAAGATGTCGGTGAGTACGACAAATGGGGAAATCATTGCATCCCATGAATATAAGTCCTCCCCTATTATAATTTGTGGATTGAATTTCCCGGCGAACCTTGTCATACTTCCTTTGGTGGAATTTGATGCAATTCTTGGCATGGATTGGCTTTCCTTATATAGAGCCAACATAAATTATCGGGAGAGGGAAATCACACTCCATATGGAGAATCGACCCCCGATTCTTTACAAGTGTCAGGAGGAAGATGAATCTACTTTAGCTCCATCATCTCAAGCATGGATATTACTGCATTATGAGAACGCATATCTAACTCAGATTATTGAGTCCAAGGAAGAAACCATCCTTGAAGAAATGCCTATTGTGAGGGAATTCGCGGAAGTGTTTCCCGAGGAATTGCCTGGTCTTCCCCCAAGAAGAGATGTTGAGTTCTCAATTGAACTTATACCTGGGGCACTACCAATATCCAAGACTCCATATAGAATGGCATTTTTTGAGCTTGAAGATCTGAAGAAACAACTACAGGAGAATCTGGATAAAGGGTTTATACGCCCTAGTGCTTCACCATGGGGTGCACCAGTCCTCTTCGTCAAGAAGAAGGATGGGTCAATGCGGCTTTGCATCGATTATCGTGAACTTAACAAAATCATGATAAAGAACAAGTATCCACTCCCACGAATTGATGACTTGTTCGATCAGTTGCGTGGAGCACAATACTTCTCCAAGGTGGACTTACGGTCGGGATATTATCAAGTAAGGGTGAAGAGGGAAGATATCCCCAAGACTGCTTTTCGTACAAGATATGGGAACTATGAATTCATATTAATTCCTTTCGGACTCACCAATGCTCTAGAAATATTCATGTACTTGATGAATAGAGTCTTTAGAGATTACCTTGACAAATTTGTGGTAGTCTTTATAGATGATATTCTAATATACTCCAAAACCAAGGAGGACCATGAGGAGCATTTAAGAACTATACTGGAGACTTTGCGCAAGGAGAAGATCTATGCAAAGTACAGCAAGTGTGAGTTCTGGTTGAAGGAGGTCTCATTTTTGGGCCATATCATCACAAGCAATGGGATATCTGTGGATCCCTCCAAAACAGATGCAATTGAGGGATGGTTGAGGCCAACATCGGTAACCAATATCCGTAGCTTCTTGGGGTTAGCTGGATATTATCGACGATTTGTGAGAAATTTCTCATGATTGTCCAACCCTCTTACCAAGCTAACTCGAAAGGGAGTAAAGTTTTCTTGGAGTGATGAATGCGAAGAAAGCTTCAAGGAGTTGAAAAGGAGGCTTATCACTGCGCCCATTCTCACTTTACCCATAAGTGGGGAACTTTTTATGGTATTCAGTGATGCCTCAAAGAAGGTCTTAGGCTGTGTGCTGATGCAGAATGATAAAGTGATATTCTCTGCCTCAAGGCAGTTGAAAATCCATGAGCGAAACTATCCAACGCATGATCTGGAGTTGGCGGCGGTGATCTTTGCCTTGAAAATCTGGCGGCATTATCTCTATGGAGAGAAATGTGAGATATATACTGACCACAAGAGTCTTAAATATATATTAACATAGAAAGAGATTAATATGAGCCAGAGAAGATGGATAGAGCTCATCAAGGATTATGACTATTCAATACATTACCACCCTGAGAAAGCGAACAAGGTGGCGGATGCCCTAAGTAGAAAGGATCCGGTGATTCTATCAATGATGAGAATTGAGAAGGGTCCAATCTTCTTAGACTTAATGAATATGGACGTGGGAATCATAAAGAAGGGAACATCATCAATCCTTTCACAAATTATTGCTCAACCATCTCTTTTGGAATGGTTAAAGGATGCTCAAAAGGATGAAGTGGGAATTAAAGAAAAAGTGGAAGCTATCAAAAATGGGAAATCCTCGGAGTTTAATGTTAATGAAGAATGAATTGTGCGGTTTGGGAAAAGACTATGTGTTCCATCAAGTTTGGAGCTGAAGAAGGAACTTTTGGATGATGCACATAGTTCAAATTCCTCTATTCACCCAGGGAGAAAAAAAGATGTATCGAGATCTCCGAGAAAACTTTTGGTGGAATAATATGAAGAAGGAGATCGCTGAATATACATTAAAGTGTCTGGTGTGTCAGCAAGTGAAGGAAGAGGGGAAGAAGTCTAAGGGGATGATGCAACCATTGCCTATACCATAATGGAAATGGGAGGACATCACCATGGACTTTTTCACCGGACTTCCAAGGACATCCAAAGGCAACAATGCAATCTGGGTTATTGTGGATCGTCTTACAAATACTGCACACTTCATTGCTATTCGAGAGGATTTCTCATTGGATCAACTGGCATAGATATATATTAGGGAAGTGGTAAGGCTGAACGGAGTACCACTATCTATTGTTTCTGACCGAGATCCAAGATTCACCTCTAAGTTTTGGAAGAGTCTTCAATATGCTCTGAATACTGAACTGAACTTCAGTACGGCCTATCATCCTCAAACTGATGGCCAATCCGAGCGGACTATCCAAACACTTGAGGATATGTTGAGAGCGTTCTCAATGGACTTTAAAGGAGGATGGGATCAACATCTTCCTCTGGTTGAGTTCTCTTATAATAACAGTTTCCACTCGAGCATCCAAATGGCACCGTATGAAGCCCTGTATGGGAAAAGGTGCAGAACACCGGCATGTTGGGATGAGGTCGGTGAACGTAAGCTACTTGGACCAGAAATGGTCGAGGAAATGGTGGAGAAGGTTAAAACCATTCAGCAGCATATCAAGGCAGCCCAGAGTCGACAGAAGAGTTATGCAGATAATCGTCGACGAGACCTTGAGTTTAAAGTTGGAGATACGGTGTTTTTACGTATATCTCCATGGAATAAGGTCATGAGGTTTGGAAAGAAAGGGAAGTTAAGTCCAAGGTACATCGGCCCCTTCGAGATTCTTGATCGTGTTGGGGCTGTGTCCTATCGACTAACACTTCCACCTACTATGGCAAAGGTGCATGATGTCTTTCATGTATCCCTCTTAAGGAAGTACATATCGTACCCTTCACATTTACTCTCTTCTGAGGTGGTACAATTGGAAGATGATCTTTCTTATGAGGAGCAAACAGTGAAGATCTTAGATCGTAGAGAAAAGTTCTACGAAATAAGACAATGCCCCTCGTCAAGGTGTTGCGGAGAAACCACAAGTTTGAAAAAGCGACTTGGGAGTCGGAGGATATGATGAAGCTGAGTTACCCACATTTGTTTTCATGTGGGAAAAGGAAAATTTCGAGGGTGAAATTTCTTAAGGGGGGAATATTGTAACGACCCAAAGTTTCATTAATGGAAAATCCCTCTTGATCCAGTTAATTGTTTCTTTATAAAAAAATGTTTCTATAAGATGTCAACTTCTTTGGTTTTATGATAAGAGTTGTGACCGTTACTTTTATAGTCATTGAACAGTGATCACATGATTAGTATAAATATAAGGCTTTAACGAACCCAATTTTACTCAAACAAAGGAAGTGATGACCTCATCCAGTAGAATTGCCCCATACGAAGCCCATTTTTCAGAGCACGGAAAAGAGGTGGCGTCTTTGGGATTTGCCCTTGACCAAGCCCAAGCTGAGCTTCATCAAGTCAAGCTCGAACGTGATCATCTACAGGAAAAGTGGAAGTTGATTGAAATTACCACTCGAGCGATGTTATCCGAGCCGCCCCAAGAGTCTGTCACCATCGCACACCTTACCCTTAGGTCTTATGCAGCTATTTTAAGGGGTTATGTAACAAATAAGTAGTACTATGTTCATGTACATTATTTTTTGTATATAATAATGAATATAATTTCTAGTCATTTTTGATACATTGTAAATAGTTTTTAAAGTACAAATGGTGTTTTTAGTTATTATTTAATTAAGAATTATATTTTATTAAATTAAGGGATTTTTGAATTAAATAATATTTTAATAAAATATTATTATTAATATTAAATTAATTTTTATTAAATATAAATGATCTTATAATTTTATGAATGCAATTAAAATTTTTATTAAGGTTTGAAATCCATTTCTGTCAAAACCCGTGAATTTTTTATAAATGTCAGTTTTTATTTTAAAAGTAAAAATTCACATATTTAGAAAATTATTTAGATAAAATAAAATTTATTTTTGAAATCAGGACGTCAAAATTATCCAACGGTGAATTTTTCATAATTTTCTGAGACAGTCAAATTTTTGGGTAAAAATTAAATACCGTTTAAATATATAATGTGTTTTACGACATCATAATGACCCAATGGTGATGTAATAAAATACCATAATCCTTATGTTCGGCCAATTTATGTTTTATCATTAAAATAATGTGATTTTGGGTTTGTTTGACTTACTTTTCAAAGCATTAATGGATCCCTCAAGACTTATTCAACACTTTTCCTTTTTAAATTAATTTCCATTGGAGTGTGACTCACCTCCACATAAGCAAACCTAATATTTTAATAAGTTAGGACCTTGGCCTTGTAAAATATTTTTTTCCTCTTCCCTTTTTCAAAAACTATGGGCAAAAACCATGGTATGGTTTGTGGTTTGGATTAATTTAATGTAAGGGGACCCAAACCTAAATAATAAAGAATTCCCTCACCTTTCCTATATAAACCCACCCAAGCTCCCACTTATTCCTCACTCAAATCACTTGGAGTTCGTCCAACCTCTAACCTACTCTCTCTAGAATCCTCCCAAGGTGCCCCAAGCTCCCAAGAATCCTCTCACAAGCCTCTCTCTAGCCTTTGGAAGCACACTTCTAAGTAAGGGTTTTTTCTTCCTTTCTCATTTTTTGTCAATTTTATTTAAGTTGTATTGCCCTTTTAATTTCAATTATGAATGTTGGGGTATGTTTTCTCACCTCCCCCATACTTCCCTCTTATTTTTTGAATTATGGGAGACCCCTTTCTCTCTCATTAAATGCCTCCCATGTACACCTGTTACTATGCCGAAATTCCGAAAGGAACTTCTCTCTCTTCTTTTGCATTCAAGCAATAATTTTATATCATGAATCTAAATTCCATTTCAATTGTTGGGACATGTATCTATATTACCTCCTTACTTTCCATTACATGTAAATATGATGAGTAACCCCTTTCTCTCTCATCAACTTTTTTTTATGAATTCTTATGTCACGTCGTTACGCTGTTGAAATCGCACCGATTTTCTAAGCCAATGTCTTTGTGTAGTGAATACCATGCCTATTTCTCCATCAAGGGTATTCACCTTTATGCACATTTACTTATTGATTGTAAAGTTTCATGTATGAATTCCACATTCCTTTATCTTGTAATAAATGATTATGTTTTATGAATCCATGTTTTATGATCCATGTGGCACACTTATGTATGAAATGAAATGTTTAAGAAGGGTGTGCCCTTATAGCGCTCCAATGCATTGGGTAAAGTATAGTATCATGATATGTCAAGTGCAATGATTGTTGACTCATTCTAATTTAATTGCAATGAGGGTTTACTCGTGCTTCATGTGCAATGAGGGTTTACTCATGCTTTATGAGAAATGAGCCTTGGCTCATGCTAAATCCATGTTAAGTGTTGTTGCCACATTTCCATGTTATGATTATCATGATTTATCATGCCTTTGTGTTCATGTTTCTTTTATGCTCTATTGATATTCCTATTGTCTAACATGCATTGTACTCCTCATGTTATTCCATGTGTACTCCCTTACTGGGATTTATAGATCACCCTTTCCTTATGCATGTCCTCGGGTTATCCCATGCAATGCTAAGTACGAGGGAATGTAGTGGTCGTGTAAAGGAAGTTTTCAATAAAGATGTTGTATTTCATGTTTTAAGTTTTTATGTAATGATCCTAAGCCCCAAAGACACTAAACCTCTCGATCTTCTTTGTTGTATCAAGTGAAGTTTTATGTAATAAAGCATGTTTAAGTTGTAATAAAAAGCAGGGTTGTCATACTAATCCCACATGAGCAATGATCGGAGTGAGAAACAAGAGTAGTATGAAAAGTTCATCAATGAATCACTTCATGTTAGACTACAATTGTTGATTCAAACTGATACCAATTGCTAAATGGATACCAATTGTTGAACCACACTGATGCCAATTCGTGATAGTTGGACACCTTCTCAAACCATTCCAACAACACTCTTCTTCTTTTATCATGATCATCTGCTGTCATGATATCTATGCTTTGATCAATCACTTCTAGCATCGTCAGATTTAATACTCTCCCCCTATCTCATTGCACTCCCCTTATCTGGCTGCTCCACCTGTCAGCTTCTCCCCATATCATTCATGATTTATCAAATCTCCACACTGTCTTCCCCTTGAACAATCACTATTTTCTCCCCCTTTGTCAACGAACCCAAAGGTCACTCCTTTGCAGTCTATAACAGAGTAGAAAACACATCAGCACATAAGGGAAAAACACATCATACCTCAGGGAGAGGGGTCCCACATCCACACTTTTTCAAGTGCGGGGAGTCGACTAGACTCCCATAGCCAGTCGATGCATTTCAAACGCTTCCTTGGGTAAGGCCTTTGTCAGAATGTCTGCAAATTGTAGCTATGTAGGCACATACTCCAACTTCACAATTCCTTGCTCAACCTTCTCCTTGATAAAATGATATTTTATCTCAATGTGATTTGTCCTTGAGTGATGGACTGGATTTTTTCTGAGATTTATAGCACTTGAGTTATCGCACTGGATTCCGATCTGAGACTTCACTTAAACGCCCATATCATCAAGCTGTTGTTTTATCCACAATAACTGTGTGCAAGCTTGAGTGGCAGCAATATACTCAACTTCTACGGTGCTCAATGAAATGCAATCTTGCTTCTTGTTGAGCCAAGAAACACACAGTCTGCCAAGATATAAAGCACCTCCTGACATTGACTTCCTGTCATCTGCTGAACCAGCCCAATCTGCATCAGTATATCCCAATAATTCTGACTGATATTTTCCATTATACATCAAGCCGAAGTCCATTGTGCCCTTGATATACCGAAGTATTATTTTCACTGCAAGCATGTGGCTTTCCTTGGGATTACTCTAATATCTCACTGCTTGACATGTGGAAAATATAATGCCAGGCCTTGTTGCAGTCAAGTATAGCAAACTTCCAATGATTTGCCTATATTCTGTGATATTAACTATCTTTCCATCCTCATCTTTGGAAAATTTCATCTAGGTAGCTACCGGAGTCTTCATCTCCTTGGAATTTTCCATTCCAAATCTTTTCAAAACCTCCTTGGCATATTTGGATTGTGAAATGAATGTTCCAGCCCTTCCTTGTGTCACCTGTAGACCAAGGAAAAATGTTATCTCTCCAATCATTGACATTTCGAACTCACTTTTCATGAATTTGAAAAACTGTCTGCACTGAGCTTCATCTAATCCACCAAATGTTATGTCATCGACATAAACCAAGACCATCATCCTTTGATTACTGTTGTTGTTGAAATAGAGATTGTAATCAACTCCCCCACGCTGGAAACCAAGTTTCTTTAAGTATTGATCAAGCCTTGAGTACCATGCTCTTGGTGCTTGTTTCATCCCATAAAACGCCTTCTTCAGTCTGCAAACCTTGTTCCTATCCTCATGAATGAGAAAACCATCTGGCTTCTCAATATACACTTCCTCCTCCAGAACCCCATTAAAGAATGAATATTTGACATCCATATGGAACACTTTGAACTTCTGTTGCACTACGATGGCTAGGAATAATCTGATTGTATCCAGCCTTGCAACCGGTGAAAATGTCTCATCAACATCTATTCCCTCGATCTGGGAGTACCCCTTGCACACTAGTCGTTCTTTGTTCCGAATCACTGTGCCATCTTCATTCATCTTGTTGCGATAGACCCATTTAGTCCTGATGACATTCTTATCTTCTGGCCTCAAAACAATCTCCCATGTCTGATTCTTCTCAATCTGATCTAGCTCTTCATTCATTGCCTGAATCCATTTTTCATCTTCAGCTGCATCAGCAAAGCATTTTGGCTCAACCTGAGATAGGAAAGATGTCTGCTGCAGTGATTTTATTCTCCTAGTCTGAACTAGAGCAGAATGATCACCAATGATATTCTGCCTATCAATTTCATCTCGACTCCTTGGATTTTATGCAGATACATACTTTACTTCTTCATGCTCATCATCAGTATCTTCTTCTGAATCAACATCAGCCACTTCTGCTTCCCCTGCGTTGCTTTCTTCCTCATCACTCTCATCAGGAAATTGTTCACTGTGTTGTTGAATGATCATCTCATTCTCCACTACAGTGACATCATTGCTCTCAACTACCTTTCCCATCCTTTTATTAAAGCATTTATATGCCTTGCTTTTCCCTGATTATCCAATGAATATCCCCTCATCTCCTCGAGATTCGTATTTCCTATGTTTTTCCTTGTTGAGGATAAAGAACTTACTTATAAATATTCAGAAGTATTTCACTATTGGCTTCTTTCTATACCACATATCGTATGGAGTCTTTCCTTCCTTCGGACACAACAGAGCCCTGTTAGAAATGTAGACCGATGTTAAAACTGCTTCCTTCCAAAATTTCTCTGGTAGGTCCTTTTCAATGAGCATCATTCTGGCCATGTTATTGATGATCTGATTTCTCCTTTCAACCACTCCATTTTGTTGGGCAGTTCTTACTGAAGAAACTTGATGCCTTATCCCGTGTTTCTCAAGATATTCTTCTGCCTGACTGTTTGTGAATTCCGTACCATTGTCAGTACGAATCTTCAAAATTTTCTGTCCAAGCATCCTTTCACACTCCCTTCGGTATTGTTTTAAGCAGCCGAATACATCGAACTTATGGGAAATAACAAATACCCATGCCATTCTTCTATAGTCATCGATGAAAAGAATGTATTACCTCTTTCCGTCAATTGCTCTTAGTGTGATGGGTCCACAAACATCTATATGCACCAATTCGAGCACTCTTGTTGACTTCTTTTCTTTTGCCTTATACGTATTTCTGATGAGCTTCCCTTATTTGCATGCATCAATGTGTGAGTACGATCACGTGATAGCTTGGGTAGGTCTCTTGTTATATCACACTTTACCAAATCTTCCAGGGATGGTTGGAAAAGATGACCAAGCCGTTTATGCCACAACTTGTTTTCTTCCTCTATAGACAGAAAACACATATCTTCTTCTCCACTCACCAGGTAAAGATTTCCCTTTGTTCTTTTTCCCTGTAGAACTATTGCCTCGTCTCTTCCTTTGATGACACACATCTTCTTAGTAAACCTTATAGAATGTCCTGAGTCACATAGTTGACTGACACTGAGAAAATTGTGACTAAGGCCTTCTACTAATAAGACATCAGCACATCTCATCTCTTTTCCCCCAAAATTGGCCTTTCCTGAGCCAATAATCTTCAGGCCTTCATCATTTCCAAACTTGAAAACTCCTTCTTTGTCATATTTCATGCTTGTAACAAGATCCTTATTACCTGTCATGTGAGATGTGCAACCACTATCAAGGATCCATACACCAGAGCGATCTGATGCTTTAAGGAAAATTTCTGCCACCACAGCCTTCTCATACTTCTTCTTCATGGTTCATATTTTTGCCTTCATACTCGATATGAATTGAGACTTCTATTCTTTCTCAGAGTATGATGGACTCGCTTCATCCTGTAGAGGTGAAAATCTATTTTTCATTTTCAACTCACCTGTTAGTTCATTGATCTGGTGTTTGTGAACATTTGGGTTCTGCTTTGGCATATTCCTTTGTATGGTCGAAGTGCAATACCTAGCCATGTGCCCGAATCTTCCGCACCAAAAATAGTGCCTTTCGAAATATGTTCTAGGGAACCTTTCTCTATTTGGATCCCACCTCTGTTCTTGTTCCCTTCGATATCTCTTGGCTATGGAACACACATACTGTGAATGTCCCATTTTTTCACAACAATAACACCTGATATAAGTCGCATTCCTTCGTGTTACTTCTGCACTGCTAGTTTCCATTTAGGATCTCTAAATATTCTGATTCTGCCTTGTGCCCAAATCCACCTTCAGTCTCATAGTGGGTGCTTGCGGTCTGACCTCAACTTTCACAGATTTCTATTTTCGATCATGCCCTTCATCAGTCTTAGCATCTGAACAAAGTGGATTCTTCTTTTTTGCTGAACCACTATTCTCCACTTTCAGCTTCTCAGTTTTCTAAGTGATCTGCTTTGTTGATGACCCAGTAGGAGTCAAGAGCTTTTCTTTATCTTTAACCTTTTTCCACAGACTGACAACTTGTCCTTCAAGTTCTTCAATACGCTTGATTTGTTCTTTCCTTTTGTTATTCAAGCTATCGGTCTCCCTTTTATGTTCTTCAATTTTTATTTTATACTCACTAACTGATTCTGAGTCCTCTGGTGTTGATAACTTGAGTTTCTCGATTTCTTACATCAACTCAGACTTCTCTTCTTCCTACTGCTACATATAGAGTTTGGTGTCACAAACAACTTTGTTGGCTTTCTTTGTTTTGGATCTCCAAACATCTATCTCTTCAAGAGTAGCCTCTAACTCTGCTTTCATATCAACTCTTCCATCAACTTCTTCTTCTTCATCAGCTTCGGTTTCATTCTTATTCTGAGAACTACCGAAAACTGCCACCATAGCATTTTCTCCTCAGTTTTTGCAGTTCTCTATCTCTTAAACCTCCTCAGCCTCTGACTCATCTGACTTTTCATATTCTTTTGAAAGAAGGTTATTTTTCTTAAAGAAATTTCTCTTGAACTGTTTCTTTCCTTTCCCATAGGCTGAAGACTTCTTCTTAGGAATTTCGATTTCATCAACATCATCATCCTCTTGGAACTTTTTGGGGCACTGTGCCGCAAGATGTCCAACCTTTCCACATCTAAAACAAGCAAGTAAAAGTTTCCCTTTAAAATTTTCTTTTCCTCTTTGAAGTTTTGAGGAGAGGAATGAAATTACTTCATCTGTCTCTTCTTCTTCCTGAGAGTCTTCAATGGTGAGCTTCTTCATGGCCTTTAATGCCACCTCTTTGGATTTCCCCTTTTCTATAGCATCGTTATCATCATTTCTCATTTCATATGCAACAAGGGTGCTGTGTAGGTTGTCGAATGTCAGCTCTTCCGGGTCTTTATCTTCCAAAACCGAAACTTTTAGATTGAACTGAGGTGGAAGTTTCCTCAAGATGCGCTTCACAATTTTTATGTCTTCAATAACTTCTCCAAGACCTCACATGTCTTCCACTACAACATTTACCCTGTCAAAGAATTCATCAATAGACTCATCCGAGTACATCTTCAGATCTTCATACTTATTCCATAGTACTTGAAGCTTTGCCTCTATGACCTTTGTATCTCCTTCATATATATTCAAAAGTTTTTCCCACATGGCATGTGATGTTTTACTTGACATCACATTCGTATAGATAGCATTGGATAGGTCTCCCCCTAAAGAATTTATTCCCTTGGCGTCAGAATCTAATTCCCTTCACTCGGCATCCGATAATACCCCATTGTTGATGTCAACTGTTATACAATGCATTGCTACTGTGAACACATCCATTCCCAAAGATCAGAAGTAGTGTTGCATCTGATTATTCCATAGCTGAAAATTGTTCCCGTTGAAGATCGGAATCCCTTTATGATTGGTAACATCCATTTGAGAGAGAATCACAGATATTAACCTTTCGATCTGATACCAATTGTTAGGTACACTAGGCTAGATACCCTGAGAGGGGAGTGAATCAGGGTATGACAGATTAAAACAATTTCCCCTTTTGATCTTGTTTTGCTATTAGAAAAAACCCTCTTCTCTCTCATTCCTGATGCAGAGTATGAGAAAACATTAAAGCATGCACAGGAAACAGTGATTTTTACTTGGTTCACCCTCATTGGGCTACGTCCAAGGAGCATACACCGGTAGTGTGCCGATGTACCAATTCCACTATAAGCGCACTGCTGTTTACAAGTTCGAAGCGGACTCACTATCCCTCCTGGTTTACAACCACACACAATTTGAGAACTCGCTACTCTCTCAACTGAAGTGGGCTCACTTCTTCTTCAGAAGATCCACTCACAGTTTATAGACCTATAGGTCTCTTCATTATCACTAATGAATGCATCCTCAACTATTGATAGATGATCTGTTGAAGTCCAAATTTCATCCACTGATTAATACCTCTTTGCCTCTTAAAAACTGGGCAATTCTTTTTGGAAACACCTTCGCAAAGCACCCTACTTCGCGAGGCTCCCAATTTCGCAAAGCTCAAAAAAGCCTTTACGAAGCTCCTGCCTTTTCACGAAGCACTCTCGCGAAGCTCAAGCCATCATAGAGCGACGTCCCTTGCGAATATCACTAAGCCAACGTGGAGCACGCAACTTTCGCGGAACTACAATAGCCACCGCGAAGCTCCTCTTTCGCGAAGCACACTGGCCACGCGAACCACCTTCGCGAAATGAGAGAAAAATATTTTTTTTTTGAAAACTCTCTCTACTTCGCTCGAGGGGGTCGACCTCTATTTATAGGCAATTCCACCGACCCTCCAACTTTCCGCGCGAAGTCAATGTCACGTCAGCTCAAATCGCGAAGCTCTAAAGTTCCCACCGGAATTCTCTCAAAATCGTGAAGCACCACGGAAATTTTTTGATCGCGGAGCTCGTCGTACTCGCAGAGCATCCCGTCAATTCCTTCGCGCCTTCGTCGCGAATCTCCCTCGCAATGCCCTTCATCTCCACAAAGCTCCCTTACAAATCCCTTCACCGCCGTGATGCACTTCAGCCTCTTCCATTCGCGAATCTTGTCGTAATCGCGAAGAATCACCGCTTCTATTCTTCTAGTCTTCGCGAAATCCAAACCATGAAACCTCTCTTCGCGAAATTCATGCCTTTACCATATAAAAATATGATCTTCATGGAAATCCACTTTTCACGATGCTCACCAAACTCCAAATTTTGGACCCCAAAAATTTGACAAACACTGGAAAACGGCACCACCTTGTACTAATCTTTTGTACCACCTCCATATTGTCCTTTCCTTTTTCATAGTTCTTTTGTCAACATTTATTGTTAACAACTTCTTTGGAACTCAACAATTTCTTCATGGAAACCTGATTTGTCAAAAAACACAATCAACCCAAAAATACTGCAATGTTACCTTGAGGGATTTTTTCCCAACAGAATGATAGCGATGCAACTGAGATACGTGGAAGACATCATGCATGGCTCGGTACCGCTACGGTAACCGCAACTGATAAGCAACCAGCTTGACTCTCTCCAGAATCTTGAATGGCCCCACATACCTCGATGAAAGCTTACCCTGTCTCCTGATCCGCTTGTTTCCCAGCCTCGGCAAAACACGCAAGAAAACATGATCCTTGACCACAAACTCCAAAGGTCGTCTGCGGTGATCAGCATATGACTTCTGATGAGACTTTGTGGTATCCATTCGCTTCTAAATCAACTGGACCTGCTCAGAAGTCTCCTACACGAGACGTGGCCCCAGGAAAACTGCCTCACCTACCTCTAACCAACACAAAGGTGATCTGCACGGCCTACCGTATAATGCCTCGTATGGTGCCATATAAATAGTCGCCTAGAATATATTGTTATAGGCAAACTAGACTAAGGGTATATGCTTCTCCCAAGAGCCCCCAAAGTCTAGGACACATGCTCGCAGCATGTCCTCTAGCACCTGTATCGTACGCTCTGACTGGCCATCTGTCTGAGGGTGGTATGCTGTGCTCAGAAGCACCTGTGTACCCAATGCCCTCTAAAAACTCTGCCAGAAATGAGACGTAAAGCGGGCGTCCCTATTTGAAACGATATAACGAGGGTCCCCATGAAGATGTACGACCTCTCGGATATACATCCTTTCGATCTCATTAACACCGAAGGTCTCCTTGATCGGAAAGAAGTGAGCTACCTTCGTGAGTCTTTCCACAACAACCCACATGGCGTCATTGCCTCGAGGTGACCTCGGAAACCCTGTCACGAAATCCATTGCGACATCATCCCATTTCCACTCCAGAATGGGTAACTTCTGTAACAATCTAACTGGTCTCTGATGCTCCACCTTCACCTGCTGACAGGTGGAACACCTCGTAACAAAACCAGCTACATCTTTCTTCATACCCGGCCACTAGTACTGACGTCTCAAGTCACGGTACATCTTGGTAACCTCGGGATGAACTGCCCAAGCTGAAGCATGAAACTCTTGCATCAGATCCTCATGTATATCCCCTGGAACCCATACGCGTCCATGGAAATGCAGAACCTCATCATCGCCTATCGTCCACCCAGGAGAAGGGTCCCCACTTGCCACCGAATCCCGTAGAACTAGGCCTTCTGGATCTGATAGCTGCCTAATCCTCACTCTGTCCAAGAGGGTAGAAGTCACAGCTAAAGATGAAAGATAAGTCTGCCCCTGACTGTTGTGCACCTTCAGATGCATCTCAGAGAACAAGGCCATGAGCTCCCACTCACCACTGGCCTCCTGCACTACCTGTATCTGAGACTTCCTGCTCAGTGCATCAGCTACTGCATTACCCTTACCAGGTGTATAGGAAAGCTCAAAATCGAAGGACTGTAGGTACTCGACCCACCTTCGCTGCCTCAGATTCAGGTCACGCTGTGTAAATATGTACTTAAGGATTTTGTGGTCGGTGAAAACCAAAAAATGATCCCCCAATAGATAATGTCTCCAACAGCGCAATGCATGAACAACTACTTCCAACTCGAGATCATGCATCGGGTAATTCCTCTCATGTGTCCTCAACTGCCGAGACCCATACGCAACAACTCGGTCGCCCTGCATCAACACTACCCCCAGCCCAATACCTGACGTATCACAGTAAACTGTATAGCTCTTCCCCTGCTCTGGGAGTATCAAGATCGGTGCTGATGTCAACCTTCCTTTCAAGTCCTGAAAGGATGCCTCGCAAGCTTCTGACCAAATGAACTTCACCCCTTTCTTAGTAAGACCCGTCAACGGTGCTGCTAAGTGGGAGAATTCCTGTATGAAGCGTCTATAGTAACCAGTCATCCCTAAGAAACTCTGTATCTCAAACACGTTCTTAGGCTGCTCCCAGGAAACTACCGCTCTCACCTTCTCTGGGTCTACTGAAACCCCTGCCTCAGAGATGATATGACCCAGGAAGTGAATCTGGTCCATCCAAAAGTGGCACTTTGAGAGCTTAGCATATATTCGATGCTCCCTCAGTGTACTCAATACGATCTCAAGATGGGTGGCATGGTCGTGTCGAGTGTGAGAGTACACCAAGATGTTGTCCATGAATACTACCACAAAAGAATCAAGATACGGATGGAACACACGATTCATCAGAGCCATGAAAACCGTTGGCGCGTTCGTGATTCCGAACAGCATAACCGTATACTTGTATAGACCATACCTGCTTCTGAAAGATGTGAGAGGTATATCAGATGGTCTAATGTGCAGTTTATGATATCCCAACCTCAAATCAATCTTCGAGAACACTCGTGCTTCACTAAGTTGATCAAAAAGATCATCAATCCTCGATAAGGGATATCGGTTCTTAACCGTCAACTGGTTTAGCTTCCGATAATCCATGCAAAGTCTAAGGTTATTGCCCGCCTTCTTCTCAAAAAGGACCGGTAAACCCCAAGGAGAAGTACTGGGTCAGATAAATCCCTTTTCCTGCAACTCCTCCAACTGGCTCTGGAGCTCCTTCAACTCAGGTGTAGCCATCCTATAAGGAGGAATGGACACCGGTGCTGCTCCTGGCACAAGATCAATGTAGAAATCCACCTCTCTCTCCAGAGGTAGACCCGAAAAGTTGTCCGGGAAGACATCCCTAAAACGATCAACAACAGGAGGGAAATCCTCCTGACAAGTCCCCTAGTCATCCAGATATAAGCTCGCAATTTGGGTTGTGACTCCACCTCGCCCACGATGCTCTGGTCCAGCTCGACTCACTTGAACATCCCATTCGCCCTTGTATAGAAACTCTCCACCGTCTGGTGATGTGAAACGCACCTTGCGACGATAGAAATCTACAAAGGCTCGAAAGGGAACCAACCAGTCCATCCCGAGAATGACGTCATAGCTCATCATCTCTAGGACATAGAGGTCCCAAAGGAAGTGACACCCACCAACCTCAAGGTGGCACTCCTTGCAATGACGCACACCAGTCGTTCTAGTCCTCAACGGAGTGTCTAGCGTCAGGATAACAGAAGATAAAGAAACATAGAGCCCAAGGATCTCCACAACGGGTACAGATATGAAACTATGTGTAGCACCCGTATCGAAAAGTACTGAAGATAAGACAGAAGCTACTAGAATAGTACCTCTGACTGTAGAAGGTCTGAGATCCTGCTCCTGCTGGGTCTGTTGCACTGCATATGCCTGCCCAGTGTTGCGGCCCTGCGACACAGCCTGGCTACCCTGAGCTGTCCCGCCCTGCTGCCTCTGAGATCCTGGTGTTTGGCTACCACGGCCACGACCACCATCTCTGCCTGCACACCCAGACGTATTCCAGTTCCCCGACTGGTAAGAAGCCACTGGTCCTGCTCCAGCACACGGAGTCTGCACAGAACCCCTTTCACTAGCCATCGGTGGAAACGCCCTGCAAAAGCGCTGCAGATGACCCATCTTGCTGTAAGCTCGGCACTCCACTGGATCACGTGGATATTGTAGTCTCTTGTGACCCTCTCTTCCACACTGGTAGCCCCTGATAGGGCCACCTGAAGAGACTGCCTGGTTGGTACTTCCATCCTGAGAAAAGTACATTTGTCTCTTCCCCTTGCCAGCAGAAAAAGTACCAGTAACTGGTGCTGAACCTCCCTAGTCCACACCTCTAGATTCTCAAAGGTTTCTCTCTGTGATCAACACCTGGTTCACAATAGTGTGTACAGTAGGCAACCTGAAGACATTCACCAGTGTGCGGATGTCATACGGAAGACTATCCTCAAAACTTCTGGCTCTCAATGTCTCATCACCCACCAGCACGGGTGCAAAGCGCTGAAGCTCCGTAAAACAAGCAGAATAGTCCATCACTGACATAGCGCCCTGCTGCAGATTCATGAACTCTCAAGCTCTATCTGCTCTCAGCGTCTCGGGAAAGAAGAAGTCGTAGAAGACTGCCTGAAAATCCTCCCACGCCATGTCCCTGTGATGCTCTGACTGGGTGGTAACATCCCACCGCCTATTGGCGGAATCACGCAGCATGTATGTCACGAGCTTGACCCTCCGCCCTGGAGGCGTCTCAAGATGCTCAAAAATAGTCTACATCGACCCCAGCCAAGACTCCACAGCCTGTGGTCTGCCATCCCCTGAAAACGTAGGTGGATGCTGCTGCTGGAGGATACATGTCAGCTCGGCCATAGATGTGTCAGCCTGCGGTGCTCCCTGAAAGGTCTGCATGAACCGCAATAAGCCTTCATGGAACTGCGCCTCCGTGCCTGTGTACGGTATAGCATCTGGTGCCGCATCTGGCTCTGCTAGAGGATCATCTGGTAGCCTGTGGCCCACCATCTCTAGAGTATAATCGTTGCCGCTCTCCTAGCGAACAACGCGCGGTCGTCTAGTCGGCATGACACTATAAGGTCAAAAACACGCCTTAGAAAAATATTATAAAAGATCAAAGGCGAAGAAACCCAAAAGGTAATAGGAGGAATAAGGCATTCAAAATTTTCAAAACAAGACTACATGGTGTGTACACTGACTACACGACGTGTACTTGACTTCCCTTCCCCTGCCTGGGTCCTTCTGCACGGCTAAGCCACACGACTCCCGTTTGAACAAACTACATGCCGTGTATATAATCTACACGGCGTGTATGGTGTTATTTTCCAATTTCCCGTGTCATTTGTGACACGGACGACTACCCGACTTCAAACTACACAGCGTGTTACACCCGCACACGGCGTGTACATCACCCCGTTTCTCCGCCATATAGCTAAGTCCACACGGTCTGTCCTCAGACAAGACTACACAGCATGTCCCCAAAGTACACGGCATGTTCAAGGAATGGTGACATCAACCCGTGTTGTTAGTTACACGACCGAGTCCCCAGGCCACACTACACAGTGTGTTCTTCATTGACATGGTGTGTTCTATAGAGGAGTTCACCGACCCATGTTGTTAGTTACACGGTCGGACTCTGGGTCGACCCTACATGGCGTGTACATACGCTACACGGCGTGTTCGCCCAAGCACTTCCCTACCCCGTGTCTCCGCCCACACGGTTTGAGACACAAGAAGAGACTACACGGCGTGTACTCAGAGTACACGGCGTGTACTTAAAAAGTTCATTTTTCTTCCCAAACAGAAGGTCATACACGGTGTGTTTAAAATACTACACAGCGTGTATACTAGGTTTCCAGATAGTATGCCTCAGAAACTTCCTCAGAACCCAGAAAATACTGAAAAACAACACCTAAGTGTCAAGTTCCGACCCGTGAGGGCCCATACTCCCCACGAATCAAAGTTTGAAATCTTATCTGTGTTATAACTAATAAATAGTTAATGATCCACCAAATTCTGGTCAATGGGGGCCCATACTCCCCAAAAACCAAAGTTTGGCATTCATTCTATAAATAGACTTACGCAAAAATTACCCTATCAAATAGCAGGTATTTTTATCAGTGCAGCTATCACAACAGCATGCTTTTCTAGCACAACTACTATCACAACAACATGCAATTTTTCTAATGCACCTACATGGCATGGAAACTATGCATGGCATGTGATTCTAGCATGTTCCTAAATGATGCATGAGATGGAATACCCTCATCTCATCAGGTTGCAACTAAATATAACCCATTGATAAAATATAAACAGCACAATACAAGTGTATCACCCAACGGTGAAATCATATCAATAGTAAAATTTGCAAAATCAGAAAAATTGCAAGATATGAGGTAAACTGGATTTTCCCTGTACACGGGTTAGCTATGCCCGGGCACAGCTTATTACCAACTACCGTTCGTTCTATCCCTGACTAAGGCTCCAAATAGTAAGTCAAAGAAAAGAACTCCTTTGATACCACTTTATAACATCCCGGACCCGGGTGTCACGCAACGGGTGCCCCGAATCCGGTTTGCCACGTGACCTCAAGCGCATTTCCCCAAACGCCAGAGGCTGCCGACTAGCAGTGAGGGCCCAGGTCTGATAGTGGGGAAACTATGCCCTCATTTGTCAAAGTGTAGCACAGCAGAATACAAAATAAAACATACAACGAACAACGGAAGCAGTAAACCATACACAACTGAAATAAACAACAGCAGTGGATATAACCAACAGTATATAAACGATGATGCTACATGTCTCAAGTTCTAAGAAAACAGCCAGAACATGTTATACATCAAAACGGTACAACCAAAATCAGTGTACAGCAAAACAAAGCAATCAGCTAGCAGCGGCATCGCGAACCTAGGCTCAGTCTCATGCCCTCCTACTCTACAGCAACAGTCAAGTACCTGTATAGGGACTCTTTCCCCTATCAACACCTGCAAAAACGTAATCTGTTTGGGCCGAAAAGCATGACCCAAACAGGGTGTGAGAAATATATCTCAGTAGGCACCCACCAAAGGCTCGTGCCCAACTGCGTGTAAGCATGCAACAACAGTGTGCAATAATAAAATGAAATAAACCAAGCAGTACTCAAAAGTAACTAACTTACGAGTTATATTACAATTTAATTATTTATTCAATCCATTTAATTTAGTATCATTATGTGCTCAACAGCACCAAGCCCTCAGGCCAACCAGTATCTTGTCCTCAGGCTAATATAGTGAACCACGCCCTTAGGCTATACAGAATCCAACCCGCAAGTATTGCCCTCAGGCGTAACAGAAATTGGCCTCAGGCGTAGGAAGTGTCGCCCTCAGGCATAGAAGTCAAGCCCTCAGGCACGAAAGGGTGCCCTCAAGCGAAATAACTACAGCCCTCAGGCTAAACAGTGCAGTGCCCTCAGGCTAATCACAACAACGCCCTCAGGCTAAACAGGTAAACGGGTCATGCCCAACATGGAAACAAGCAGTAACAAGCAATTCCTCTCAAGACAATTCTACAATTACTACTTTAAAGGCATACCCTCGGGTATCCTGGCCAAACGGCTAAACAGTGGAACACACCCCTAGGGTGGTTCCGGATCCAAGCAACGATCCCCAACAGCATTTTAATATCATAATTAAATACCTAATCAATTCTAGGTGTTTAATATAGCAATGACCTCATTCACATGACACCCCAACATGGGTTTGTGGCACAAAAATGCACAAAACACACAGCAGTTGGAAAACTAAACACCAAGCCACCTACCTTAAACGCCAACGAACGTTATACCCGAACGCTGACTCCAGAAACGCCCAAGAACAGCATAGATCTAATGAAGAACAAAACTCATTCAAACGTAAATAACTTTCCCTCGAGAAAGAATTGGTAAGAACGGATTAAGGAGAAGAAAGGGCTCACCTGCGCGGTTCCAACGAGATCGTCCGAAGCGGAATCAGATTCCAGACGAACACTCGGTAGATCTTCAAAGGTATGGCCTCCACCTTTGGCTCCAAAACGGCTAAAATGCCTCCTCTGCCAAATGAGGAGGCTACTGCCTGTTTTAAGCCGAAAAAAAAAGTACACGGCGTGTACTCCTTTCATTTAACTGTTCCTCTGGCGGCTTCCCGCCAGCGTGGCACTGTTCGTCTGCCGACATGAGTACACGGCATGTACTCCCGAGTACACGGCGTGTACTGCCGCCCAGCTGGCGGCTGCTCCACCGCCTTACTTTTTGACATGCCGACTGACTACACGGCGTGTAAAGGACTACTACACGGCGTGTAGTTGGTTCCTACACCCTTTGTCTCCGACATGGCTACACGCCCTGTGTACTCATCCAACACGGCCAGAAGTACACGGCGTGTGGAAAAAGTACACGGCGTGTAGTTCCAAAATTTAGGATTTTCCCCCATTTTCCATATTTTATTAAAAACACTTAAGGAAAAGAGAAAAGAGGAAGCACATACCTCAAAGAGAAGAATCGGGTTCTTACATGCGCTAAGAGCAGTTGTATTTTTTAAAGTGTCAACAAATAAAGTTAAACATTGTTTTCCTCCTTAGCCTCTCTTTGGTGGCATTCTACTCAGCCATCATAGGCATGTGGTTCCAATGAGATTTGTATGTGATGTGATGTGACTATATGCATGTGATATATGGGACTGACTCTGGTACAAGTAGGAAGGAATGATGATAGAGGGTGAGCTATTTAAAGTGTCAAAAAAGGAATCCAAATAGTGTTTTCCTACATAGCTTCTCTTTGATGGCATTCTACTCAGCTACCTCAGATTATATGTGATGTCTGACCCTATTATGGGAGGATGAGGGGCCATGAGGCCAGGTTACTTGTGATGCCTAACTTCGATATGGGTAGGCAAGGGGTCATGAGGCTAGATTGCTTTTGACATATGACTCTGATATGGGTAGGTGAGGGGCCTTGAGGTTAGAAGTCGTGTGACATGGTGTGGTAGGGGTGTAAGGGTGGTGAGATTACGTCGCCTGTTACAGATTTACCTTACTGTGATATTTATATATATATTATTATGATTGTCTGACCATGGTATCGATATTCAGCGGGATGTCACCTAAACGGATTCCAGTGGAGTGTCAGGAGGGCGGTGATATGGTACTACATGAGCCTGCAAAAGTTGAGGCCCCTGGGGGTCGGGATGAGGCCCCAGAGGGTCGAGCAGATCATGATCTGCAGGTACAGGCATAGGTACAGGCTCCAGTATAGACAGGACAACCGTAGGATTTGAAATTTTTTGGGCCATGGATTGACGAGCAGCTTAGGGCGAGCCTGGTGCATGTTATACAAGGCATCAATAGATGAGCTTAGGGATTAGAGCTCTTAATGGCATATTTGACTCGAGAGTTCAAGTTGTGAAACCCACTGCTATTTTAGGGTAAGGATGAACCACAGGCGGTATAGAATCAGATAGAGTCAGTCCATACCATTTTAGAGCAGCTTGAGACACCCCCAAGTCAGAGGGTGAAGCTGAAAACATACGTGCTTAGAGGAACAAAAAAGCAATGATGGGATGTATGAGTACAAACAGACAGACATGAGAGATTGGCTTGGAAGGACTTTGAAGCTAGGTTCTTCGATCGCTTCTTTCAGGAGGTGCTGAGGGTAGAGAGAGCTCAGGAGTTCTTGAACCTTCAGCAGGGAGACATGTCTGTCATGGACTATGCAGCTACTTTCACAGACTTGTCTCGTTTCGCACCATGTATGGTGGGAGATGACACCTCAAGAGTGAGGCGTTTTGAGAATGGTTTATGGCACGCCATGAGGGTGCAGGTAAACATCTTTAGGTTAGCCTTATTCTTAGAGGTTGTGAATCAGGAGCTGATAACTGAGGAAAATTTGACGGATCGATCATACCCGAGCTGGGTTACGACGTCAACAAATATCAGTGGTGAAGATTTAGATAACAAGAAGTAAGGCCATGAGGAGTCTCAGTAGGGTGTTCAGGCCAAAGATTCAAGCTATCACGGAGGAGTGGGTCTTCGATGGTGTGTTTCCAGTGCAGGTAGACGAGACATGTGCGAATGCAATGTGATCGGGCATCGAAGGAGTGATGAGCATAGAGCCATGTTGGGCATCTCGAGTGGTTCTACAGGAAGCCTTCTCAGATAGCCGGTAGTTGGAGATCGGGGCAGACTCATACATCTGAGGTCAGATCGGAAGTGGTACCAGTAGCTGGTAGCCGGGATTCAGTTGTACGCAAAGGTCGTGGCAGAGATAGTGGGACCTAGTTGTGGGGTCAGTGGCTGGTAGCTGGTGCAGCTCCGTAGGGATGCCAGACCTCAGGCAACTGGGCTTTAGGCCAGGTGCACGCAGTGGAGTTGCCAGGTTCAGAGCAAGTCGGGGAGCCGACTACAGTCAGAGGTATGTTGTGGGCGTGATTGGGTTCCTTTTTTATTTTGGCATGACCTTTTTTAGACATGTCTGGTTTGGGGTGCACAAGGTGCATGAGATGTAAATTTTGGACTAACTAGGTGTTGGTTAATAGGTTGGTATCTGCTCGGATGCGTGATATATATAAGGTGCATGGCACCGAGAATATTTATGGGCATTGATGCAGCGTAGGTTCTATGTTGTGGCCATCCGATGAGTTGCGGGATTTATGGGTGCCAGATGTGGCACACGTACTTTTGGGCATTTGATGAGATGTGGGACCTTTATAGGTGTCATGTGGAACACGGGCACGAGGTGGGAATTTGATGAGATGCGGGGCATGATTTGTGTTGGATGTGGCATGGGTGCGTTTTGAGCATCTGATAAGGTGCAAGAGTGACAATGCATCGTAGGAGGACTTTTGAGTCTAGGGATGGTCGGTGGACCATCAAAATTTTGAGTTTTGGGTCGGGATGCGACCGGGGTAGGTAACTCCTAAGGTATGGAGCGCCTTTAGAGAGTTGACATGTGACCTTATAACTAGGGTAGACTAAGTCGATTTTGAAGAGATGAGTATGTTCAGTACCATCTCTGGGCAATGCTTCATAGCTCGAGGACGAGTTATGTTAAGGTGGGGAGACAGTAACGTTTTGAGTTTTTGGAGCGGGTTGAAATCCTCAACCCGTTTGAATTTTTCATGTTTGGTAAGCGGGCCAATTCTTTTGTTGATCTTCGTAACCTAATTCTGAGAGTTTCTTTGACCAAAGGCGTTGTTTTTTGGATGAGTTTTAATGCTCGACAAGTTCCTCGAGGTTTCTTTCAGTATGCTTATATGTATGTACTGAGGTCGGCCACGAGCGACCCTTCTGCTTATTGTCATGTATAACCTGATGTGATTTTGACAAGTTTGTTTTAGTAGCTACAAATGATATTTTATTTTGCAAATGGTATGTTTGAGCTTTTGATTATTATTGATGTTGTCTTTTTATGCGTCTGTTACGGCGGGTTACTGAGTGTTTATGGTCTTTCTTTCGCTATGTTATATACATAGAGACCATTATTATTATCACTACTAGAGGGTATAGTCTTTCCACTATCACCTATTCACACTCTCGCTACTAGTTGACAGTCTTTGACATACGGGGAGTCGCGCCTAAGGCTCATTGGCACACCGACCCTGAGCAATGTTCGTGTGACAAGACAAGTCAGGGCGCTACAAATGTATGTATATTTTTTTGAATGACACCTTTTATTAGCATTAAAAAAAGTGATGATAGAGTGTCATTTTATCAACACTAAAAAAAACTTTATAAATGGTGGTGCTTTATCAACTATTTTTTTAACTATGATAAAAGAATATCCGCACTTTTAACTAGTGGTGATAAACACATCTTATTTATTAATGTTTTTTTAATACTGATAAAGAGCAGCGTTGAATAAGAATGATCCTATAGTAGTGTGGGTGTGGTACGCTCCTTAGTTAAACTCATACAACCCAATTTACACACCCAGATGCTTGGAGGGGCCAAACTCTGTAGTAACGACTTAATCGAAAGTTCGGCAATAAGGAGACCTCAACTCGGAATCTCGATGACCGCCAAGACCATGGTTGTCATTAGGACAAGGTGTCATAAGCACGCCATCTTATTTTTTTATTTATGTGTGGCATTTTTGTATACTAAAAAATAAAATCAAAATAATCTTGATAAACATTTCAAAAAATATATATTAAAAAATATGGTTTATTACAACTTGCAATCCTACTATATTTGTAAAAAAATTATTTCAACCAATAACAATCATTTAAATTTACACTGGGAAGACCATGATTTGTACGGAGGTGGGGTTTATGTACCGCAAAAAAAAAAGTTATATATGGTGTTGATGATTGACTAAATATTTGATTACATCTCACCAAAATCAAATTAAAAAACACATATTGTGTCCAATTTAAATCTATTAATTAGAGAATATGGTAATTCATGCTATTTAATTTACTCCCGTATCATTTTATTTTCACGTCACACTAAAATAATATTAAGCGACATTTTTTTCAATAAAAAGAACGGGCAACAGTCAATACCCAGAAAAACGGTAAGTTAAAATTTATAAAAAAAATATTGTTAATAATCATTGCAACTTTTTTTTATTAAAAAAATGCATTAATATTAAAATGACGAATTTACTAAAATATTAGAAGTATTATAAAATTTTGGGAAAATACGGAGGGAGCAGATGCCCCTTGATTTACGCGGCCTTTCCCTCCCACAATCCACACTTTCCTCCAAAAGCAGAGACTAATTAGAAAAACCCTCCTAAAATCCCACGCCTCCTGCTCCCTCTTCCCGCCTCTCCGTCTTTCACCCCATTTTCTCGCGCCTCCTTGCCGATTCCCGCCGCCGTGGAAGATGCCGGAATTCTGCCGGCCGACCACCTGCAACTCCTGGTATCATCGCTTCTCCACCACCCTCCTCCGCCTCTCCTCTTTCCTCTTCTCCCACTTCTTCTCCTACTTCCTCGTCTTTTCTCCCGGCCTCCTCCCGCCTCTGTCCCCCGTCTCCCCTCTGTTCCCCGCCGGCGTCCGCCTCCTCCGTACCGCCGGTGATCTGGAGTCTCTGGTGAAGTCGTTTTTTTCGGCCACTGCGATTGCCGGCCGAAATGTCCTGGAGTGGCTCGGGTGGAGATCAGACAACGGACGCCGGGAACCCAGTCAGGTCCGAAAAGATTTTGAAGAGCTGGAAACGTGCAAGCTCGTGTTCGAAGTTGCAGACTGCCCCATCCGAGACGATTTTGAGGTTGAATTCGATCATGGCCGGCCGGCCGATGGCGGCCGTGGAGTTTCACCCGAAGCCCTAATTTGTAATTCGGATGCAGGGCTGCCGCAGGAAAAGGAGATTCGGTGCGTCGCCGAGGGAAGCGAAGTGGAGGAACGGCCGTCGATGAAATTGGCATCCGAACCAGTGAAAGGGGGAAATCCACAGAAAATCTACAGACATTTAGGCAGTTTCGGACGGATTGCGAGGAAGGAGAAGGAGTGGAAGCGGACGCTGGCGTGCAAGCTTTTCGAGGAGAGGCACAGCAGAGGCGGCGACGGAGACATGGACGCGCTCTGGGAAACCTACGATGCGGATCCGAGCGATCTCAATCCCAAATCCTGCAAGTCTGGTTCGAAAGCCCGGTCAAATAAGGGGACGAAGAGGAACCACAGGTCGAACTCGAATTCAGAACGGAGCGATCCTGGTAAGGGCGACGAGGGTGAAGATGAAGACCGGGACACCGCAGAGCTGTGCTGCCTGGAAGCGTTGAAGTTCTCTTCTGTGACGATGAATCTGGGAATGGGGAGACCCGAGATCGCGAGGATCTGTAAGAGCTTCAAAGCGATTGGACTGTTTCGCCATGGCAAGAAGAAATTAAGATGATTCCCCCCCACCCCTTTCTTAAATAAATATGGCGTGCATTTGATTAATATAAATTAGGGTCCAAGTAAATATATATTTTTTAAGATATGGTTGGTAAATTCATTTACTGAAAATTTATAGAAGTAATAATTTTAGATCAATAAAAACACTATAATTTGAAGGACCATTTTGAAGATTTTAGTATCTAAACTTGTTTTTTGGCTGGATGTGTTTATTACACACTTAAATCCTTAGGTGTGATCAATTTTCATAATTGTGTGATTCAATCATTATAGATGGAGTTAGATTTTCAAAATATTTTAATATGATAGATTGAAGTGGTTGCACATTGAAAAATGACATGAGGTGAAAGCGGGTGCACAAGTTGTCATGTATATGTCAATCTTTATTTAAAAAGATGCAAGGTAGTGGACCTCTTAAAGTCCTCATTAGGTTGATAGGACTTGATTGGGGTACCATAAAACAGTGCATATTGAAAGCCAAGACATACGCAAGACATTTGAATGGGCACGTCAAGATTCAAATAATTGTGGCCCAGTGAACTAAAGGAGAATTATATCTATTTGGATTAGAATCATTTTTTTTATGGATGGTTTTAAAAGATTCATTTATTTAATTACCATTGATGGATAACCCTGCTCAGGGCACGTCGCGAGCGGCGTTGAAGTCAAATCCTGTGCAAGGGGTGGTGGCGGGTTTTGATCTTCTGAGGAGAAGAAGACTGTGTGTTGTGGCGTTGGAAGATCCCCAACTACGGGGACATGCAATTTCGAGTCTCCTGTCCATTGGAGGAAGGTCGCGTGTAGTGGTCAAGGGGGATCTTCGGAGGTCCGATCCTCGCCTACAAGGGGCTATGATTGAGGTCAAATCTAACCCCCTGTCCATCGGTGAGGGTAAACCACAGATGGCGGTGTATCCCCACTTGACGAGAAAGCCAAAGATTAGACTGTGTGGATTGCGAATCCCTACTCGGTGTGGGGGACGGTGGCGACGAAGCCCGACGGTAAGGGTGGGTCGCCTACAACGAAGAAAGACCCTCACTAGTAGCGAGGTCTTCTCCGAGCTATTGGATCAGTCCAGATCTCTGCGGATCTGTGACTGTCGGGCGTGGATAAGGCGAGTAAGCGAAGATGGGGATTGAGAACGCTTGTTTGGTGGGCGAGTGGTGCTGGAGTGGCTCGGTCGGTCGACGAGGCTTGTGCTTCGGCTTACCATTTGTCCAACTCCTCTCCTCGACCGACTTTCTGCTGCTAGGAGCGGGATCACTATTTAGCAAGGTGCAGCCATGATGACAAAGGTGGCAGTGGCGGGCGCTTCAGGAGGTTTGCGACGATCAAGATTTCCCTATCGATCTACAAAAGATTGGCCATGGCTTCGCGATGGCAATAAAGGATGGTGGGCCCGTGATATCTGGTGCGGGCATCGAACAAGATCCCCGCTTGGCAATGAGGGGGGGGGGTGTTAGAACCATGATTGTTCATTGGTGTGAATGGAGAGTAGTTTGTGTTTGTTATCAATCAACACTCGGATGATCATTGAATTTCAAGGCAAGTGATCTTACAGTACAAGCTGATTACAGTATTGAAGGTGACGTCGTTTCTTAGTGTTTGCCAATTTTTTTGGGCTCAAAATATGGAGGAAGATGCTAGCATCATGAAAGATTGTTTTCTGAAATAAACTCTTCATAAATATGGTAAAGGCATGAGTTTCACGAAGACTAGGTTTCACCAAGGTTGACCTTCGTGAAGGTATGGAGCTTTGCGAGTGCGTGATGAGTTGACGATGTTCTGCACGACTACGAGAAGTGGAGCATCGTGAATGTGCGATGAGTTGATGACAATCTCCGCAACTATGACAAATCTCACTGAAGCTTCACGAATGGAGGATCTTTGCGAGGATGTTTTTGATGGTTCACGAAAAATGCGTTGGAGGCATGGGAGCTTTGCGAAGGGCTGAGCCTATATATATGAGGCTACCCCCACTTCATTCGAGACAAAAAATTGGAGAAAAGTCTAAATCGCTCTGATTCATAAAGGCCAGGAGCTTCATGAATCTAGTTTTCTATGCGAGTTTAAACATCGCGATAAGACTAGTTAAGTCTCGACTGATGCCAATGCTTTTGAGTAATGAGAGTTTCACAATGACGAGGTATTCTGCGATGACTTAGTGAGTTTCGCGAAGCCAGTTTGTTCTGCGAAGGCAGTTTGCTTCGTGAAGGTAGTGAGATTCACGAAGGAGCTTTACGAACGGCAGTTTTGAACATCTAGTTTAAGTGAACAGTGCTTTTAAATGCATTAACTTAGGACTTCGATGCAAGCAGAGTCTCGTGCTAGTCAGGAAAAAAAAACTTAAATGTCAATCTACTGAAGCGACCTTCAAGTCGATAAACTAAGTGAGACTTCACTCAAAGCAGTGAGGTAGGGGGAGTCAACAGAAGTTTTCTGAGAGAGACAATGTGCTTTCCCTAAAATCTTGTAAAGGTAGTGTTTCTGGCACAGAGTGATTATGTCTGAATTTATGTATTTCACAACTAGTGAAGATTAGTGGATTTAGGTATGACCGATACACTGTCGGCATATGCTCCTTGAACTTGCCCTTAATGATGAACCAAGTAAAATTGTGGTGTTGTCACTCTGCATGTGAATGTTTGACTACTTCACTATTCTATAAGATATGTTTAACAAGTTCCTACCAAACGCGAGAACAAGATCAGTCACTTTAAAAGAAAAAGTTGACACCCTGATTCACCCCTCCCATATCAGGGTGTTTCGGGGTCCTACAAGGGGAGGTGGTCAGTCGGTATCATTCGACGTCGACAATGTGGTTGTGGGGGTACTTTTGGTAGGCAGCAGCAGTTGGCGGTGCTCAAAGGTGGGGGCCTCAAGCGGGCAGGCCTTCTGGATTCTTCCGCAAGGTGGGTCACGTGAAATTGTGTTGGGTGGCTGTAGTCAGGGGCCCTTTGGGCCAGTTTACGGGTCTACGGGCCTGAGCATTTGGGCTTATAGGCTGGGCCCCCTAGGCAATAATCTAGGGCCCAAACCATGCATCTTGGGTTTTTGTGCACCCCTAAGACTTTGTGACAATGTAATGAGTTCCCTCTATTAAAAAAAGTGGTGTTTCCTTGTTTTTAATTAAAAAGGAGGCCCCCCCTACCTATTTAAAAACTATTTTTATGGATAAAACACCCAAATTGACGATATTACCCGACCTATATAAAGGTAACAAGAGGACTTCATCTATAACATTCATAACTAACCAAATCCCTCTCCCTTTTTGAGATCCCCCACTCTGGTATCATGTATCACAATGTTATTATTATAGAAAAATAATAATAACATTGGTATTCCTCTCTTGTTCATCATAATTTCAAATGATTCTTTCACAACAATACATTTATAGAACAATGGACATTTGTTTATTGTATCCTACAAATATTTCATTGGAAATTCTATGTGTTACCAATCTAGTGTGGATGGATGGAATAACTCTTAATAATAGTAACTTCGTAATGTGTCTTGATGATTTATTCTACTCAAGGTCGACTCAGACATGATTGTTTCCCAAGACCAATCTTAAATTTTTTTTCATTTCAATAATATAGACATTAAGACAAAAAACATCTAAAATTGCAATACACATTTTAATATAATCATTACATTAAAAACTAACCCAGTTAAGGTATTTTATAATTAGTATGATATGTTTGAAGTAAAAAACTTATCTTTGAATCTCTTGAAGCAAATTCTCCAATCAAATCATTATAATTAAAACTATCCAAAAATACATTTTCTATTGAGATTTTAATCAATCCACATAATCTCTCTTATGACATGGTAGTTCGAACATAAGTGGCTTAACCAAATACTCATAGTGGCATAACCAATGTAGCGTTCAAGTTGAGTGAGATCACTGAGAGGGGGAGGAGGTGAATTAGTGATCCCCTTCTTTTTATGATTTATCTCTTTTAAATCAAACTCTATGACTGATTAAAGTACAATCCTCTATTTCTTGTATCTCTCAGCCTTACTCAAGTGATGCAGTAAATAAAGGCGAAAACATTGGAAATTTACATGGTTCGGCCTTGAAACCCTACTCCTTTCCTGGTTCAGGTCGAGTTTCGAGACCTGGGTTCTCTACTATAAATCAGTAAGAGTATAAGTACAAGATATCTCCTGAAAATCCTTCCAGAAAATCTCCCTAAATGTATGGTGCCAAGTGATTGAGTGGTCGCCTCCAAATGGGTTCTTCATACTAGCTATTTATAGTTGAAGCTATCTCCTAAAAATCTTGTGGTCATCTCCCGACAAGGTCTTTATATTACCTCCCAATAATTCTTTAAAGGGTCCTCCCAAACTCCTTCCTCGAACGAGTCTTCAAACGAACCTGTCTCCTAGTGTAGTGTGTGTCGACCTTGTTCTCCTTCAAGTCCATACGTCCTTGTATTTTAAAATATCACTGGAATTTCTCACCTTATTCTCCTGACGATATGATGATATTGCAGGTAGTAGGAAAATGATCATGTTTCTCACTTTCTTCTCACTAGTTTCAACACAACAGTAGCAGTGTCAGATTCTTTCCTTCTTCTTCCTCGATGCACAAGGATGTTCTGGATATAATAAACTTAACCTTAAATATATAGAAAATATTATCGATAACAATAGTATCTGGTTCTCACTCAACACACATTTCTTCTTCATCTCCAACTGTATTTATATTCACAAATATCATGAATATTATTTCCATTTTTGAATTATAGAAACCTCCATTCTTTTGCGATAGAGAGATTTTATATATTCAAATGGGTGGATTAATTTCTAGTTTGAATTCTTATTTGAAATACTCATTTAAATCGAGTCAAGGTATTCATTTAATACTTTGGTTTTTTCTACCTCATGTGATATTTGAATATCATAGCTTCTCTTTTGCTCTGAAAAATCCACACTTTTAATTTTTATGAAATTCCTCTATGTATGAATGGAACTATGGCATGGAAACCCCCATTTCGGTTTGGTAACAACTCTACTTAGGATCAGATTTGGCATGACCCCTCGTTTTAGCATGAATCACAATTATTCTTAAATAATTGTGATATTTAATTCCATAAAGAACATTTCTTTTCATCATCTGATTTAATTCAAATTCTCCAGTTTAAATTATTCTTGAATTATAAAATATTTTAGGCAGCAACAAATATTTTTGTAGTACTTATAAATCCTTAAAATATTTATTAAAATATAGAAAATCGTGAAGTCTTATGGTGAAACAATCAAAGTTTTATGCCCACACTTAAATTTATACATGTGCTCTCTATGAAAGTATTACACGCTCTACAAAGTTTTACGAAACAACAAATTCATACACGTAGTGGAGTTATATACCAACTTCTAAAATTCTTATATATTCACCAAAAAAGTCTTATGCGCACTTTAAAGTCTAATGATATCCTTGTGAAAGTCTTATTCTCTTTTCCTTTGCCAATTTTTTGGCCAACTAAAGTCTTAGGAAATTCTTCATTAAAGACTTACATGTAGACAAAGTCCTACACACACTCTCAAAGTCTTACGCTAGAGATCAACACAAGTCTTACACATCCCTTTGAAAGTCTTATGAACTTCTATAACTTCACTAAATTAGTCCTTTAATTTCTCCACGAGCTGGCTACCCTCAAACACCTTCAAAACTATTTTAGACAGTGTTTCTCTATCAGTACTTGTCTTTATCTTCAAGAATAGTTCACCATTCATCACATGTAGAGGCTGTTGATGGTCAAATACTAACTGCACTAAGACTTAATAGGGGTGAATTCATTTCTTAGAATTTTCTTGGATAAAAAAACCATCATCTTTAAAGATATGATTACTTCTGATTTTTTCTTAACACATGAACACAACAGAAATAAAAGCACAAAGAAAAGAGATGAGACACTAGATATTTATAATGGGTTTGAGAACAAAAATCTCATAGTCCACTCCACTAATACTCAACTCCAAGAGATTCACTACTACAAACACTACTAGAAATTTAATCTATAGCCACAGTTTTATAGGTCCGTGGTTATAGCTTCTCTATAGCCACGATTGAGTGAACCCGCGTGGCTAAAATGTGCAGTATCTTTTTTTTCTATAAAATTCATCGGGGTCCTCCTCCCTCCCCTCCCCGATACATTCTGCGCGCGACCCTCGGATATCCTTCGGCACCCTCTTCCCCGATACTCTCGGACCTTCACGGTGACGCCCTCCTCCCCGATACCCTCTGCGCGTGACCCTCCGAACCCTCAACCTTCACGGCGGCGCCCTCCTCCCCGATACCCTCTGCGTGCGACCCTCCTTCCCCGACGATGCCCATCATGACTTCTCCTCTCCCCGATCCTCCTCCACCGACGGTGCCCCTCGCGACGGTGACCCTCGCAACGGTGCCCCTCGCTGCCACCGAATGAGGCACCCCCACCGGGATCTCTCATCTCTGATTCTCCTCCCCGGACGCTGCCACCAAATGTGGGACACCTCAACTCTCCCCGCCGACACTACTCCTAGGTGGCCTCCCCACCTCCTCCAACGTATCCAACCCACTCCCGGTGATCCTCCTCCTCCTTGTTATGAACAATTATGAGTTCATTATTTTGTTATCAGTTATTCATAGCTATGTTGTATCAAATCTATACAACTTTTTTGACATTTCATGAAATTCTACCTTTAATATCTCTTGCTGAACCAGTTATTCTTGGATCGAGGTAGGTATTTTTGTGTATTTACTTTAATTAGCATGTCATTTTGTGCTTGGTGTTTTCTAAAACTTTTTTTTATCAAAGTAAATCAATATTTAATAGATATTGTGGGTTTAAAAAGTGTTATAAATGTTTTTCTCTCTTGGAATAAAGATTTTATAATGGTTTTCTAAATTTTAATTAATTGGTTTAAATGAAAAGCATTTGTGGGAATGCCTATATGGCTTGTTTTAAAACAATTTATATAACAAAAGGTATTTGAACCCATTTGGGTATTGGTATGATTTTCAAGGATTTTTTGAAATAAAATTGGTTTAATGGATTTTAAAATGACTTGAATGAAAAGGTAGTTGGTTTTACAAATGATTTTAAGTGTGGTTTCACATAGAATAGTTATAAAGAAGGTGATAAAGTGAGTTTTTAAATGGTTGAAATGACTTGGCATTCCTAGTTGGTTTATGAAAAGGCATATTTTCACTTTATATAAGATATTTTTATAATGATTATTATTCTCCTTGTTTTGATTATTCCTGATTTGAATTGTGGCTCTCTAGGAGGGATGTTGTATTCTATTTTTGATATGGATGAAGTGAAAGGAGTTATTTCTTGTGAGGGAGTTGATGTTTGAGGTGAGATGAGATTTATTTAAAATAATTTTTTATCGATTCTTATGATTCTTTTGATTTTCTACCTCCACTAGATTGATTTATCATGGGAACTTAGGTAAATAATGGAAGGTCTAGCGGCATGTGATGCTAGCTTAGTGTATGTTAGCTGGATAGTGCCCTAGGATATTAGCACCCTACAAGAGGTCTATTTTATATGTAGAGAGACCTAAAAGGGGAAGTTGAATGGGATGATTTGATTTCACATAGGGTCCCAATGAGTAATATGATGAACTTGGTCTAGTATCACCCATTCTAGAGCCTAATGAGTTTCCCATAATGTCTATAATTCTTTGAATATTGATTAAAGGATCTCATCCCATGCCTTATTTGTATCCCCACTATTACTTCAATTATTTCTTATTATCAATTTCCCATTGATATCTTGGTGCATGTTATGTTTCTATATTCCATTTCAGTTATGGTTTTGGTTTATATTCAAACAGAATTAAAAAATATTTTTGTAATTATATTATTAAAGAAAAGAATGTTTGATTTAAAGGTGTGGTTTTGAGATATGGATTTGGAAAAAAGGGAAAAGGATTAGTTCTCTTTTAATGGATTTGAAACTCCTTTTTCCTTAGTTTGAAAGCATTTAATTTTAAAATGAAAATGGAAGTTGTTTTATAAAAGAAGTTATGGCATGTTACACTTTTTCTTTACACCATCTTGTGAAAAACCTATTCACTACTTATATTTTAAACTATCATTAATAAAACGTCTTTTCAAAGGAATTATACAAACTCCTTAGTGAAATCCTACTAGGCACGGTTTGGTTCACATCGTGCATACACCAATAGTTGTATGAAAATTTCATGTTTACTTTCAAGAGCCCAGATTATGTTCTTTTACCTTGGTTAATGTTCGAGTTGGTCTGATGATAGATGGTATAGGATGGTATGGGGGATTGTGGGTCATAAGGAGGTAGTTAGTAGTGATCCAGGTTTGGTCATATTTTTGGATGTTTATATATAATCCTTGTTGGCCCAGATATTTCTTTTAGTTTATTATATACTTGGGATTCTTCTTATTACTTTATTATGTGATGATGTGATGATGTGATTTACCTTTTATTATTTCTTAAATATTATACTATGTTTGATTGTTTCATTTATATTGAAACTATTTATTTTGTGCATGAGTGACCGATGTATAGATGAGTGATGTTGGATTTATGGGTGGAGTCCTTGATGCGGTTATTCATATTTAGAGGGTGAAACCATTAACAATGGTTATACTTTGATACCTTGACACTTGTCACCATCCAACAACAATCATAGACATTATTTGGGCCTTGTGGAGATCCGGGTTGGGTGACATGTCAGGTTGATCTGGGCCAGTTCATTACAAAATGGTATTAGAGGATTCTCTTATTATTTAGAGTGCGTATTAGTATAAAGAAGATATGATCATCATCGGTACTCAATAGGTAGGTCACAATTAGTTTATTGATCACCACTTTTCATAACAAAACTTGAGTTTCCATGGGTAGTTGTTATTTCAATATTTGATTTGGATTATAGTTTTAATTATTTTGATAATGATGATTAGATCCCCATTGAGTTATATCAGATACTTTGGGGGATTTATTTAAGATTTGAGATGAAATTATGAAGGAACCAAAGTATCATCATCATCTCACTTGGTCTGAAAAATATATAGAGCCTATGTGTATGGTCTTAGAAATTTTTCAGATGCTATTGTATGATTAATGTATGGTCAGCTAAACCATGTGGCCAAGTCATGCACATATTTTCATTAATTTTGGATTTATTTTTTAAACCTATTTTGATTTCCAATGGATCCTAAGGAAATTTAAACCATGGGAGATAGATCAAATAAAGTTTTAGTGATTTTTTGGTGTTATTGTAATGGATTTTGTATGTTGTGCCACATTATGGTTTGCTTTTGTTTGGTGCTTCAATTTTTCTATACAGAAGTACATTTATTGAAATTTTTTGATTCCAAAACCGGTTTTGGGGGATTGTTTGTAAATTATTTTGAATATCATGTATAATGTTTTCAAGAGTAGTAAGGTTTAAAAAAAATCAGGAAATAATTTAAAATGAAAATACATTTCATGAAGTATTTTAATTTAAAACCTTTTCTGTGATTAATTTAAAAATGGGACTCACAGATGTTTTGGATTAAAAAAAATAGGTTTTATGATTTGTTTTGACTTTCACATGATGCTTTGAAAGTGTTTGATTACATTATATAATTTGGGAAACGATTTAAAATGAAATTGGATTTTAGGAAATTTTTTGGTCTTATGATGAAATTCATGAGGTGTTTTGAAAATAGAGGATAAATTTATGAATTTTGAGTGACATTTTATTTTAAATAAGTTCATGATTATCAAATCTGGTGTTAATATTTTTTAAAACTCTATAATTGGGAAGTTGTAATTTTACCCTATGAAATGGATTTTATGTTTTTTTAAGGAAGTGAGATTCTTTTCAATGTTATTTTCTTTTTGAAATTAGTTGTCACAATTCTTTTTAGAATGTGGGGATTTTTAAGAAAGATATTTTTAGGCAGGTGGGGGTGAAAGGGGGAGGGGGTGGGTCAGGGGGGTGCTGGTGCAGGGGCAGGGGGGGTGCTGGTGTAGGGTGGGTGGTGCTGGGGGGGGCTGGGGATGTGCAGGGGGGGCTGGGGATGTACAGGGGGGTGGTGCTGGGGAAGGGGGCAGGGGGTGTGAAGGCCTTCCTGATTCTTTGAAGGGAGTTATAGAATTTGGTATTTCTTTCACCATCAGTTAACCATTTAACTTTATAAGCTTGCTTTCTCATGTTGTCCTTAAAAGTGAGCAAGGAATTGAGATTGGTCGCAATGTTTATTTCTTGCATGGGATCAGTGTGGAGGTCAGAGTTGGTGTTTTTGTTTTGGATATCATCGAGTTCTTTCTCAAGAATAGTAATTTCATTGTTAACTTGTTTGGATTTGGTGTTACACCAAGATTTGAGAGTCTGTTTGAGGTGTTTTAGTTTGAGGTTGCAAGTAAAGGCATTACTGGTATGAGATATTGAGGACTAGAAGTTTTAGATGACATGATTTCATTCTTCATCCGAGAGATTCACATTATTGAAGCGGAAGGGTAACCTAGGTTTCATGTCTTTGGAGGAAATGTTTACCAGGATAGGATGATGATCAGAGTTCATTCTGTGAAGAGTGATGCTAGAGATAATGTTCTATTTATCTAGAGCCGGGACATTCGTAAAGGCTCTGTCCAATTTGGAAGCAACCAATTTATTGTAATGTCTTCTATACCAGGTGTATTTTGCACTAGTGAGATTAATTTCAATAATATTGTTTCCCTCGATCGAGGCTTTAAATTCTCTTGTGGATATAGAGGCGTGAGATGGGCCAATTTTTTCACTATAATTAAGAATAACATTAAAGTCTCCCATAAGAAACCAGGGGGCATTTGTGTTAGTTCCTAAATAAGAGAGGTCATTCCAAAGAATTATTCATTCTTGGTATTTATTCTTAGCATAAACAAAGGAGTAGTAAATACGAGTACCATCAATAGTAAAGGTGAAAGTGAGAATCTGATCAGAGATACTAAAAACATTAAAATCCTATAAAGATGAATGCGCAAAAATAAATAAATAATCAACATTTAGATTATTATTGATTGCACCAGAAAATATATAATTGTGTTGACATAAGTGAGAATATTTATAGGGGAAAGATATTTTTGGTTCCGCAATAGAAAAAAGAATAGGGTGATGCGTGTTAACCATTCTTTTCAAAACATTGAGGGTGTCAGAGTTGGAGACACCCTGAAAATTCCAAAAAAGGATCTTCATTTAAACCTGTGTTTGGATTTAGAACTCCCTTTTTTCTTTTTTCCAGATCCTTTATTTCTAGTAGACCTTCTAACCTCTTGAGTATTAGTGGTCTTTTCTTGTTCTTTGTGAGAAATGAAATTGTTCTTATTTGTGTGTTCTTTTAATTGTGTAGTCATATCTGAATCTGTGGTATCCTTTGAGCCTGGAGACGGGTCATTGATACTTTGAGATACCAGGATTTCAGACATTACAACACAATCTGCATTTAATAAAGGGGATTGGAATTACCTTGAGCCTTTGTATCCACTGTTGATAGCGGCTTGACAAAGTTAGATGAGAGTCTTTGTTTCAGTTCCAGGGAGTTCTTATTTTCCTGCATATGGATCGGTTCCAGCACAATAGGTAGACTATCATGTAGAATAGGTTCTAATGGCATGCTAACATATGCAGTAAAAATAGTACATAGGGTCTGTGTCTCGGGTTGAACAGCCCTGTTGAGAGAGACAGTGTGAGCAGAGGGAGTTGAAAAATCATGTGTTTTGGTTTCATTCCTCTTTTTGATAGTGGTAGAACTTGGAGTTAAAACTGGGTCCCTGTTTCTAGTGTTTTTTACAGCATTAAGGGTTGGGTCAGTGGTGTTCAGATCGCATAAGTGTAATGAAGCAGAATCATCAGAGAAAACATTAGTGCATGAGTCTGTGGAACACTTGGAACTAAAGCAGTAAATTGCTGACGTTTTGACCATAGAGCATATTTTCAGACTTCATAGAATAATCTCCACCAACAATAGTGGGAGGAGTAAGCATACCTGGGACAGATGGATCCAAAGTAGACTGCTGTTTGACAGAGTTCAGATGTCTCTACTTCTTCTCCTGGGGGTCTTTAAAAATTTTCATATGTTTGGGTACTAGAATCGAAGGTGTATTGTTATGTAGGACAGGTTCCATGTTCTTTATCATGTCTAATTTAGTGCAGGATTTTTCCTACTCAGTGGATAGCCTAATAGTGTCTAGGACCAGATTTTTAATTTCAATTAAGAGGATTTGATCATTAATCAAATTGTCTTATTCTTCAACATCATCTTCCCATCTAACTTCAATGGTGAGAAAACTACCCTCCATGGATTTTGGTCACATCTTCAGCCTTCGGCCACAATACGAGACGCATAACAACAAATCTTTACATTGTCTCATATTTTTTTCGTTCTCTATAATCAAACATTTTCTCAATCACAAACCTCTTCCCTTGCGTATTCCACTCTGAATTATCTTAATCCATGTGAAAAATGACATGATTCATGCATATCTTGGACTTGTTAATCGATAACAGCTTGATCAACATGTTTGTTAGATTAACCTGAGAACAATTTTCTATATGGTGAACTACTTCTTCTCTAGTACATTCCAAATAAAATTCAGTCGAATTTTGATGTGCTTTGATGTGAAGGAATATGTTCAAAAGCTGATCTAACAAAACCAAATTAAGCTGAAACTTGAGCCAAACTAATTATATACCATTAATAGGAAGAATAATTGTTAATTAATAGGAATTTACTATTTGACAGTATCATTTTGAAACATGGATCTATTTCCCCCTTGCTTGCAGGAACATGATTTGACCCATGGGGCATTGTGGTCCTTATATGTTGGGGAGTAGCAACTTTTAGTTAGAAATCTCCAAGAGCCAAAGTGGACAGTTTGATTCCACCTTGAGGTAGGATCCCTCTTCTGGACTCTTTAATTCAAGAATGCTATAAATTGAATTTAGCTTATTTCTTAATTCTGCTTAATTATATTGAATTGCATATCTTGAATAAGTGTTCTTTAATATAATTGTTTTATTTGATAAATAAAGTCATGTTTTTATAAATAAAGTCATGTTTTTATAATAAAGTAATGCCATGATTTTATAATAAAACCCCTCCAATGAAGGTGCACTGTCTTCTAAACCAAAGAGTAGTGATAGTTATTTATATCATGTTTAGATTTGGTTTGAGTCTTTCACATGCCTCTTGTTGGTGTTTGTTTTGTGGCTAGTTATTTTTTGTTTTCTTTGAATAATATAAATTGGCTTATCATACTCGTTTAACTCAAATGACATTGCCCGAGTAGGCATATGCCTTGACCATGACACTTTCCTTTTCACGCTTTGAATATTATAAATAAAATTTCCATGTTTAGGAAAAGTGAATGAATTTGTAAATGGTTTGTGTAGGGTGTATGATTCTTTTCCGTCATTTTGTTTCCCTTTAGAGGTTGCGTCATTGTGCTGCTCACTACAACCTTCTCTAGAGATCCCTTGTTATAGCATATTAAATAGTTGATGTGTTTTATCATCTGCCGGTGGGGCAACGACCGGAATCTGCCGGTGCTTAATGATTATTACATGGTCTAACCACATAACACATAATATTAACCTAATGTTAATGTCACACAAGTCATGTGCACTGAAGATAATTATACATAGTGACTTTTCATAAGCCGACATTTCTATCTCACCTTATACAGGCCCACACATAGATAATTATAGGTAGTGTCTAAAATAATTTGTAATTTTTTTAACACTTTATTGCAATAGTTTGTACCACACATTTATGTTTTCAATATATTCAGTATAATCAATATTCATGCAGGGTATTGATTCTGCTTACAAGGTGACATGATGGAGTAACACTCGATTTTGGAGAAATACAACGTCGTGGAAGACTGGAGCAAGGGTATATTTTCAAGCAGTGAGTCATTTTTTTTCAGTTAATAGTTTCTTTTACTTATATTAAATATGATATGTGCCCATGTATATATATATAAATGCATATGCAGGTGAGTGGAGACTGGTATATGCATATAAGCATATGTGCAAGGATCCCCTTGCACATGCTCATGGCCACGCGGGTGTGTGCATAGGGGATATGTTTCCTTGCATGTGTGTGAAGGTGCGTATACCTAGTGGGGTAGCATAAACTTTTAGTTAGAAAGCTCTAAGAGCCGAAGTGGACGGTTTGGTTCCACATTGAGGTAGGATCCCTCTTCCAGCCTCTTTAATTCAAGAATGCTTTAAATTAAATTTAGCTTCTTTCTTAATTCTACTTAATTATATTGAATGTCATATTTTGAATACGTTTTCTTTAATATAATTGTTTCATTTGATAAATAAAGTCATGTTTTTATAATAAAACCCCTCCAACGGAGGTGCGCTGTCTGCGAAAACTCACGGTGATAGTTATGTTGATCTAGTTGCTTAAATTATTACATTTTATTTGTGATGAATAAGTTTTAGAGTAAATGTTAAATATAATTAAATGAATTGTGTGATAAATCAATGCCATGATTTTATAATAAAACCCCTCCAACAGAGGTGCGTTGTCTTCTAAACCAAAGAGTAGTGATAGTTATTTGTATCATGTTTAGATTTGTTTTGAGTCTTTCATATGCCTCTTGTTGGTGTTTGTTTTATGGATAGTTAGTTTTTATTTTCTTTGAATAATATAAATTGGCTTATCATAATAGTTTAACTCAAATGACATTGTCTGAGTAGGCATATTCCTTGACCATGACACTTTCCTTTTCATGTTTTGAATATTATAAATAAAATTTCCATGTTTAGGTAAAGTGAATGAATTTTTAAATGGTTTGTGTAGGGTGTATGATTATTTTCCATTGTTTTGTTGCCCTTTAGACGTTGCGTCATTGTGCCGCTCGCTACAACCTTCTCTGGCGATCCCTTGTTATATCATATTAAATAGTTGATCTGTTCTATCATCTGCTGGCAGGGCGACGGTCAGAATGTTGCCCCACCTCCTCCCACTCCCTTCATTCCTGGATGGCAGATGCTGCCCCATGGATGTCGCTGGACCGGTCCAACACGCCGCGGTCATGCCGTGATTTGGCCCTGCTCCAGGATGACACCCCGCGACGGTTCGCAGTGATAGTATTCCATGAGTCTTGTGATCAATGTTGAGACTGACTAATCACAATTTCTATCGACGGGGCGACGACCGGAATGTTGCCCCGCCTCCTCCCGCTCCCTTCACTCCTGGCCGAAAGATGCTTCCCCGCAGATGTCGCTGGACCGGGCCAACACGCCGCGGTCACGCCGCGGTCACGCCGCGGTCACGCCGTGGTCACGCCGCGGTCACGCCGCGGTCACGCCGCGGTCACGCCGCGGTCACGCCGCGGTCACGCCGTGATTTGGCCCTGCTCCAGGACGACACCCCGCGGCAGTTCGTAGTGATAGTATTCCATGAGTCTTGTGATTAATGTTGAGACTGACTAATCACAATTTCTGCCGGCGGGGCGATGACCAGAATGTTGCCCCACCTCCTCCTGCTCCCTTCACTCCTGGTCGGATGATGCTGCCCCACAGATGTCGCTGGACCGGGCCAACATGCCGCAGTCACGTCGCGGTCACGCTGTGGTCACGCCGCGGTCACGCCGTGATTTGGCCCTGCTCCAGGATGACAACCCAAAATAGTTTGCAGTGATAGTATTCCATAAGTCTTGTGATCAATGTTAAGACTGACTAATCACAATTTCTGTCGGCAGGGCGATGACCAAAATGTTGCTCCGCCTCCTCCCTCTCCCTTCGCTCCTGGCCGGAAGATGCTTCCCCGCAGATGTAGCTGGACCGGGCCGACACGCCGCGGTCACACCGCGGTCACGCCGCAGTCATGCCGTGGCCACGCCATGGTCACGTCGTGATTTGGCCCTGCTCCAGCCACATCCATCCCACACCAGCCCCCTTCCACCTTCATTTCAGCCCACTGCCACCAGCCTTCCAGCCCGCAACAGCCCCCCTGCCACCTTTGAAGCAGCTCGCACCATCCCCCTAGCACCTGCAACCAGCCCCCTTCCACCAGCATTCCAGCCCCCTTCCACCTGCATTCGAGCCCGCACCAGCCCTCGACCACCTGCAATCCAGCTGGCACCAGCCACCACACCAACCACCACCCCCAGCCTCCTGCAAAACACTCATGACAACCCTCTGCCACCTGCAAAACAACCCCAACCACCGGTTCCAGCCCTCACCAGCCTCCGACCTCCTACATCCCAGCCCACACCACCTACATCCCAGCCCTCACCAGTTCCAACCCGCACCAGCCCCCTTCCACCTTCATTCAGTGTTAGAGAACCAATAATTGTTAAACCTAAACAGGAGAGGGAGTTTCACAATTTTGTTGGACACATTAAACAAAATGGGATGATGATCAAAGTGGAGATTGTGGCGGGTGGTGCTAGAGATGGTGTCTCATTTATCTAAACAATACATTCGTAAAGGCTATATCCAATTTGGAGGCAACCACCATATTGTAAACCTTTTTATACCAAGTGTATTTGGAACCTGTAAGATTTATTTAAATAACGTTTCTGTCTTCAATAGAGGTTTTGAATTCTCTTGTGGAGATCATAGCATGTGAGGGACCAATTTTATCACTTGAATTGGGTATAGCATTGAAGTCCCCAATTATAAATCATGGTGTGATAATACAACAACCTAGATAGGTAAGGCCATCCCACAGGGGCCTCCTATCTTGATATTTATGCTTGGAATAAAAAAAAGATCAAAAAATAATAGTGCCATAAAAAACAAAATCACATATGAAGGCTTGCTCCAATATGTTAAAAATGTTAACATTTTGGATAGAAGAGTGCGAAAAAATCCAGAGAGAATCGACATAATAGGAATTTTTTGTTGTGCTAGTAAAAGAATAACCATGTTAACAAAAATTAAGGTATCTAGAAGAAAAATTAACTTTTTTTCAGTGATAGAAAACAAAATTGGACGGTGGGTGTTAACCATTATTTTTAAAATAGTAATGGTGTCAGATATAGAAATACCCTGACAATAACAAAAAAGGATCTTCATTTAAACCTAAATTTGGAGTAAGAACTCCCTTTTTGATTCACAAACCCTTATGCATAGAAGATATTCCGATCTTTTTAGTGGTGTTTCGGATCTTGGTCTTTTCCTGATTTATTTTAGAATAAGTTGGGGAACTATTTGAATTTCCTACCTTATTATTACCCTTTGAGGAATCAATGCATGGGTTATTCACAAGTAAGTCCATAGAGTCCTTACTAACATAGGCAGTATGGTCAACATCTTGATGAGTAATCAGGTTCTTAGATTTAGTATACATATTAATGTTATCCGAAGTCTAAGAAATACCAATAGTATGATTGACAAAAAGGGGAGGAGATGTACCTGAAATATTTGTAGCAAGGTTGTCATGTGAAGTACCTGAATTTTTTTCCATCTTTTTTCTAGAACCTGGGGGAATCTGTGGTGTGTCCACCAGGTTCAGTTGCTCTTGATAAGATAAAAATATACACCTCTAATTCTTGACCAATTCAATAGGAAGATTTGGTTTGGCATATTTCTAATCTTGCAAACCCGAGGCAACCAAATTTTGATTTGGGTGACTGTCCAGAGCAGTATTTGAAACACCCAGAACTTCAGGTGCCATGGCCATCTCCTTGGGAGATGCACTATCCTAACCAAGTGGGGGTTAAGGGGTCTGTTCAGAGCTAAATGTATTCTACACATAAGTGTCACTGCTCAAGTGTAAACCCCCAAGAGGGTTGCATTTGTTCTACTTAGAATCATTATTCAAAATCGGCTTGGTCTGGTCATCTTGTTTGTCAAGTAGTGTGCCAACCTGTTTTGATTCACATCCCAAAGAAGAAGAAGGGTATGAAGATTGACCATTGTCAATATTCATACCATTAAAAAGATAATTATAAATGTGATGTACTTTATTACCTTTATAGGGGTCCAAAAGAGTATCCCCTGCAGCTAAAACCACCAAGGAAGGGCTTGTCGTAATATGCAGGTCTCCAGGCAGTGATGAGCCTGTATGATCACATGCATTCAAAGCCGATTTAATATCCCTATCCAGAACCAAAGGTGGGTTTGAGTGGCCTTGCATGTTGGGTGAATTGGTAAACATGATATAAGAAAAGAATAAGCATAAGGAAATCCAAGAGAACAGCCTAAATCCACCGAGAAAACCAGTAAACCCATCATCTCCATCACCACTAAACCCCAAACTCCCAACTTTCAATCAACAACCAACCCCTAGTGGAACTGGAAATAGTAGTAGCCTGCTTGACACTAGAAGCACTCCCCACCAAGAAGCAACCTACTATAATCTAATAACACTATCCAATAGCACATGTACTAGAGAAAAACCCAATAACAATCATAGTTTTAGCAGTAACCCACTCAACAGTAATAGCACCAACACCTATAAGACAACAACAATGTCTAACCACTAGGAATGTACTCAAATTTACATCCCAAGCCACCAACACCAACCCATGCCACTCCTGCAACACACCCCATCAAAGAGGCATCCTACACCACACAAAAAAACCAGCCAAAAACCCATTTACCAACTCACAGTCAACAATAACACCCAATCTCTGTTAACAAACTAGTCCACGAAAACAAAACCTCCAGCACCTCTAAGCCAACACCAGCCATAACTTTAGCCTCTACACCCATCCATCACCAAACATCCATTTTATGTTCCTTTCTAAAAGCTCACCAAACTACTCAACAACATATCCCAATATCTGTAGCACCAAAAATAATCATCCAATATTTTGGAAATCTCCCGGCAGCCACACCACCTCCTAGAAACCGCGACATCACCCAAAACCCACCTACACCACCATCAGGACCCAAAAATAGTAAAAAAATAGAATATGGACACTCTACACCAGCATCCACTGTTATAGAGTAATATATCATAAAAAACTAAAACTCCCACCAGGGGGGTTCAGTAGGGGGGCTGCTGTCCGGGGGGGGGTGTCCAGGGGGGTCCAGGGGAAGATGTTTAGGGGGGTCCAGCAGTGGGGGGGGGGGGGGGTTGTCCAGGGGGGTTCAACAGGGGGGGCTACCGTCTGGGGGGGGGGGGCTGCTGTCCAGGGGGGGCTATTGTCCGGGGGGGGCTGCTGTACAGGGGGGTACAGCAGGGGGGGCTGCTGTCCAGGGGGGTCCAGCAGTGGGGGGGGGGTGTCCAGGGGGCAGCTGTTCAGGGGGGTCCAGCAGTGGTGGGGGGGGGGGTCTGTCCAGGGGGTTCAGCAGGGGGGATGCTGTCCGGGGGGCTGCTGTCCAGGGGGGTCCAGCAGGGGGGGTGCACTATTCTTGTTTATTGAGTTATATTTTTTTTGTGAATATTCTAAGATGTTTTGTTTTACCATAATTTTAGGGGATGAGCACTACTATGTTCTACCTTGTGTTATAGGTACTTTTGAGATGGTTCCAGACTTCTTTGATAGTTTGTCTTATAGGGAGACTCATGTAAGTGCAGTTATGTGTTTATTTTTATATTTGGATTTGTTTAATTCTTATTATGTAAGTAGATTTTCTGTATAATTTAATTTAGAGGGGACTGACAGGTGGGGTAGGGGGGAAACTGGCAGGGGGGAGGAGACTGGCAGGGGGTGCAAGTGGGGGCTGGTAGGGGGTGTAAGTGGGGGCTAGCAGGGGCAGGGGGGAGGGGAAATTGGCAGGGTGGGGGGGGGAGGACTGGGGGGTGTCTAGGTTCTGGGGGGGGGGTTCTAGGGTCTGTCCAGGAGGGTGGGGGGGGTGGCAGTCTGGGGGAGTGGAGGTCTGGGCTATCCAGGGGGATCTGTCATGGGTCTGGGGGGGTGTCCCAGGTCTTGGGGGGGGGGGGGTATGGGGTGGTGTCCAGGTTCTGGGGGGGGGGGGGGTTCCGGGGTTTTTCCAGGAGGGTGGGGGGGGGGGGGTGGCTGTCCAGGGGAGTGGAGGTCTGGGCTGTCCAGGGGGATATGTCCAGGGTCTGGGGGGTGTCCAGGGGCTGTTCGGTGGGGGGGGTGTCCAGGGTCTGTCCGGGGGGTGTACAGGGTCTGTCTGGGGGGGTGTCCAAGGTCTGTTCGGGGGGTGTCCAGGGTCTATCCGGGGGGTGTCCAGGGTCTGTCTGGGGGGTATGGGGTGGTGTCCAGGTTCTGGGGGGGAGGGGTTCCAGGGTTTGTCCAGGAGGGTGGGGGTGGGGGTGGTGGGGGGGGGTGGCTGTACATGGGAGTGGAGGTTTGGGCTGTCCAGGGTGATATGTCCAGGGTCTGGGGGGTGTCCAGGGTTGGGGGGGGGGGTGTCCAGGGGCTGTTCGGGGGGGGGGGGGGGGTGTCTAGGGTCTGTCTGGGGAGTGTCCAGGGTCTGTCCGGGGGTGTCTAGGGTCTGTCTGGGGGGGGGGGGGTGTCCAGGGTCTGGGTGGGTGTCCAGGGGCTGTCCGGGGGGGGGGGTGTCCAGGGTCTGTCCGGGGGGTGTCCAGGGTCTGTCTGAGGGGTTTCCAGGGTCTGTTTGGGGGGGGGGGTGTCCAGGTTTTGTCTTGGAAACTCCCCAGACAGACCCTGGACACCCCTGGATTTTTTTTTATGGTTTTTCAGACCCTATAGCCACGGTTAAAAAACGTGGATATAGGTTTAATGCCACGGTTTCTAATCGTGGCAATAAATTGTGTCCCTCCTATAGTATAGCCATAGTTTTAAACCGTGGCTATAGAGATATTACCACGATTAAAACAGTGGATGTATACCTATATCCACGGTTTGAACCGTGGCTCTAGACCTATAGCCATGGTTCCAAACCATGGCTATAATTCTAGGCATATAGCCACGCCAAACTTAGCCATGGTTCCTCAAATCGTGGCTATTACCTATAGCCATGGTTTGAGGACCTATAGCCACAGTTTAAAACCGTGACTATAGACTGAATTTCCAGTAGTGAAAATTGGGTTTTAACAGCTCTAAAAATGGCCTTTATCAGTGTTAGAGAAGCACTGACTACTAGAGAGAGATTAAAAGCCCAAGTCTTTTATTAGCGCTGATAAAGGGGCATACTGCAGTGTGCTATAACAGCACACTGCAGTACCGGTGTAGTGTGCTGTAACAACACACCCCAACACCAAAAACACCACAAAATAAAAAAAATCAAGCACGTATATAAAATTTAAATGAGGATAAAACAATCTAAGCTTGTTTGCTTGGTTTTAGTGATGTGATGAACATTTTAAACTAAAATGATACTTATATATTGAAAAATGAACATGGATTCATACCAGTCACACCGTACATTAGATTGAGGTGTAACTGATTATTACACATCTCAAATGACTTATGGATTGTTTTCCTAAAGTATCAAAACAATTTGAGTGTACGTCGCTTTTCTTTTTTACTAAAATGTCATTTTAAACTAGAAACATGCACTTTGACTCATACTAGTCACATCGTGTGTTGATTTGACGTGATACCAATTCCTACACATCACAACTGACTTATGAATCTTTATCCTAAATTATAAAGACAATCTGAGCGCATTTTCTTGGTTTCCAATGAGTGATACTTTTTGAACTAAAATATTGATTTTAAACTAATAACAGACACATCGATTCATATTGGACACATCGTGTATCAAATTGAGGTGCGTATAACACTCAAATATTTTTTATGAAAATTTTTCTTTAAATAATTTTTATTCATCAGTACCTTGCATTGCACACAATTGTGAGTTTAAACAAACCAAAATATTCCCTTAGTATAAAATTACTATTATAGACTAGATGTTAGGTTAGCGGGAATAATTATAACTAACTTATGAAAATGCATTGTGAATTCTTTGGCTATCAATTATTTATAAAAAATATAAATTAGATATTTGTATTTTTGAGTGAATTACTATTGGAAATAAAATTAATGAGATATATATGTTATATAATTAATAAAATATTTTTATTCATCTAATGGATATTTTAATCATAGGATGTGAATAAACCCTATTTGTTGTATACAAACCTACTTTTTTTTAAGAAAAAGGGTAATCTTACGCTTTTAAATGGAAAACCCCTTTTAAATTAATATTATGAAACATTGATATTTTTATATGAAAAAATAAACATGTTATTATAAAGTGGGATATAAAAATTTACTTTTTTTGAAATTATGATATTTTCTGATAACATTCAAGTTTTGATGAATAGTAAAAACACCCTAAATTTTAAGTGAAAACATCTTTTTTCATCGAGATAATTTATATGGTTAAATTATAATATTTAATTATTTTAAAGTATAAATAGAATATATTTTTATCATTAAACATAATTTATGTCATTGTAATTAATTTTAAATTGAATTTATATGTAAAAACATTTCATTCTTTTGTAATGTTTTAACTTTTAAAAAACCTCTTCTCTTATTCCAACAACAGGATTGATTTTAAATTAATTACTGCAACTTCTGTGTTTTGAATTTTTAAAAATGGACTCCATATTTGGAATCAGTAGTTCCAAATTATGTTAATAGGGTAATTTTATTTTTTGTGTATTATGAATAGTAACTTTGGTAATTATTTTTATTACTATTCTTAAAGGTAAATCGAATAATTAAAGGTAAATATAATATTATAAAATTACATTAACACCTGTAAAAATTCCATTGGATGACTAAATTAGACCCTTATCATCTATTTGTTGAAATGGAATCACTTGATGGCCACTTACCTATGAATATGACATGAATATAATAAAAACTAATGAATGCGACAAAATGTCACAATCTCATTTTATATAAGTATATTAATCTTAATATATGGATAACTAGGAGATAATATCAACTATATATAGTATATGGAAATATAAAAGAATTAACTACATAATATAAATTTATTTATAATTTTTAGAGATTAAATAATTACCATTAATTATGACACAATAGTGATGTAGAAATTATTTTATTAATATAAATATCAAATAAATGGTTTTAAATATATTAAAAGAAATATCATATGAACTAATTAATGTTATCCAAGAATTTTATAGGTGAATATGAAATGTTAGGAGTTTAATGAATATTTTGGTTTGAATTTATCTTCTGTGTGGATTTTTTTAAAGTCAAATAAATGAATAGTGTCAAAATTGACACTATTGATATTTTATAAAATTAACATTTTATTAAATTATTTAAAAATCATAAAAATATTTAAAAATTACAAAGTGATAATTATAAGATCTAAAATGTCATAAAATATCCATTAATGGTCAATTAACACCATATAAGTAAATAGTCAGAAAATTAAATATTTAGAATGTTATTACCACAATTAAAATTAAATAGAATAACCAAGTGTCAATTAAAAAGACATGGTTTAAATTGAAAAAATAACTAGTCCAAAATTTATTTGTTGATGAGATTACAACCCTATCTCATATCATCTTATAAATTGGGACATTTTTGAGGTTTTTGGGTAGGGTTTTATTTTATTATAAATTATTATCTATGGAGTTTCCAAAAGTGCCCCTCACCTCAATTATAAAAGGGAACCTCCTCCCTCACCTCTTCACTTCAATTTGAGCCTTCAATATCGGCCATACCCTACCATTTTTCCTTCTAAACTTCCCTATTTTCATTCTAGAAGTTATTTTCATCTTCAAAGACCAACTCTAGTGCTCTAAGAAGAGATTTAGAGGAAGCACGTTGAGGAAGAGGTAATCTCTTCTACCGATTCTTTCAAACTTATTTCTTCTTCTTCTTCATATTTATTAGTAGTTTCATTATAAATTAATAAAATAAATATAAATAATATACTTATGTTTTATTATAAATACGAAACAACCATATTTCACCTTCTATCCATCCTATGAAAAACGAAATCACCGCGCGTGCGTACGTACGACTTACTGTCTCCACGCCGTGGTGTAATACGTTTTTCACCACCACCTTAATTAGATGAGTATAATGATGGAAATAATAAATATATATGATCATTATAACACTATACTAATTCTTAAATATTATACACCATCCAATTAAATACCATTCAATAATTTTGGGAATGATATCATCGCTCGTGCGTACGTACGACCTACCGTCTCCACGATGCGATGTGATTCATTCTACATGATCTTAATTAAACCATGATTATATACATAAATTGAATGAATAAATATGATATATATTATCCTAATATCATTTTGTAAATTATTTAACTATAACCTAAGATGCGGAGCATAAACTTATCCGAAAAATCTTACATAAGAACATAAAGCTGTCAATATCTGAATAACAAGTGACAATAAAATGTCACTAACAAACAGATGATAATATAATCATATAAGATATCATAAAAATGATTATTATTATATAATAATTCAATAAAATTATTTAAATAATTATACAGGATGTTTAGATACATACGAAGGATATCATACCTAAGGTAAGGGATAACTTTGCAAATCTCATTTTTATCTGAGATTGTTTATTCGTAAGTATTTACTGGGGTATATTTATCATCCATGTAAATGTTTCATAAATATGTATTTAAAAATATTATTTATATCCTTATATAATTTTTTAAAGTAAATTTTAACCATTGGTAGATTTTTAATAAATGGTATGAATGGAATCTTTTATGGTTTTTGGTACGAGGTACTTTTTGACTTTCCGAAAAAACTATGAGAAGAATGTTTTTTTAACTTGTACAAAATGAACTGATTTTTACACTTTCATAATTACTTATTACCTTTAAGCTTCCACTATAATCTTACAAGGTTATTTTTCACATAAAATGGTTTCTTCTAAAATTTTATGGCATTTTGAGGAAGTAAATTTTTTTTGAATAAGAAAGGATATTTTCCTTATGAATTAATTTCAAGTGTTTTCTCAAAATTATATTCCATATAAGATTAAACTCTTTAAATAGGGTTATATTTATAATCCTATTATTACTATGATTTTATTGTGTGTTATTTAGGAAATCCATTTGTTTGATATCAATTATGATGGAATGATGTTTAAGAAACCCATTTTATTTCATGGGTTATGCTATGGTGAATGTTTTTATGTTTTTGTGGAACATGTAAGAATGATTTCATTATGAGATGTGTGGTACCTATATCTCCATCCAATACATTGGGTAAAGATTTATATCTCATGATATAGACATGACTGGAACGACAAGTAAATCCGGTTCAGTAATACAAGGCTCGAACGAGGAGTGAACTCAATTCAGTAATGGACTTTGTCTACCATGATGGTCTCAAAAATGATCCTTGAATAATATGAAATTATTTTCTATGCTTATGTGTGTATTCCACGAAATTTAATGCCTTATTTTATGACTATCGAGATAAATTTCACTTTTATGATTTATCCCATGACATGATATTATGATATTTTATATGCAGGATAAGATTTTAAAATGTTATGTTCTTATGATTATGATATGATTGATATTTCCTTTTTTTACACTTAATGATCATTTTAGACCATCCTTTAATATATTTCTTTTCCCCAGGTCATGAATAACGTTATTAAGTAAGATATGTAAAAAAAGAGTAGTTATGAAGAAATAAGCAAGAGACAATGTGGATGTTTTATGAACCAGTTGTTTATATTTCCCAGTTTCTAAAGACACTAAACCTATATGGTCCTGGAATGGTTTTTGTTATGTTATTTAATAAATATTATTCAATTTTGAATTAATATCTATATGTAAAGTATGGTATGTTATAGTTGGTATCAGAGCAAAGGTATAATTAAACTTTGGAAACTAGGATGAGAGAACCTTAGTAAGAACCCTAAGGATATGTCTATGTATAGGTTACAATCATATCCTAGTGTTTTAGAGATGTTCATGAATAACCTAAGATAAAACCTAAAGTGTCCTAAATTGAAATTTTATTCTTGAATTATGTGGGTTTCCCAATTTTATTAGTGTTTCTATGCTTCTTGATTTTAGTCAATGGTTGGAACCCGAAGGAACCACATTAATGATGAATGCGACAGGAAATGAAATTATTGTCCCCTTAAGAAACTGAATGTTATGGGAGCTAGAATGAAAAATATTATAGCCAGGCTTAGACAACTTTCTCAAGCTATGAATCATGAAGGACTTCCAAACAAGAAAAGGAGGGAGAAACATTCTGTTGAATCCTTCATGAGGCAACGCCCATCGAACCTCTCTCAAGTTCATGATTTATTCCATTTATATCTCCTAATAAAGTACATACCTGATCCTTCACATGTACTAAGCTCAAAATTCATATTGCTGGAGAAAGATCTTTCTTATGAAGAACAACCAATAGAGATTCTGGATTGTAGTGAAAAAGTTCTATGAAACAAGACCACTTGCTCGGTTAAAGTTTTATTGAGGAACCAAAAATTTGAAGAAGATACATGGTAACTTAAGGATATGATGAGGAAAAGTTATCATCATCTGTTTGTTTCCAAGTGATAAATTTTGAGGAAGAAATTCAGTTTAAAGGGGGTAGAATGTAACACCCGGATGTTTTTTATGAAAATTTTTCTTTAAATAATTTTTATTCTTCAGTAGCTTGTATTTCATGAAATCAGGATTTTAAAATAACCACAAGACACCCTTAGTGTAAAATTACCATTATAGCCTAGCCGTTAGGTTAACAGGAATAATTATAACTAACTTATGAAAATGCATTGTGAATTCTTTGGCTATCAATTATTTATGAAAAATATAAATAGGATATTTGTATTTTTGAGTGAATTAATATTGGTAATGAAATTAATGAGACATATATGTTATATAATTAATAAAATATTTTTATTCATCCAATGTATATTTTAATCGCAGGGTGTGAATAAACCCTATTTGTTATATAAAAACCTACTTTTTTAAAAAAGGGTAATCTTATGCCTTTAAATGGAAAACCCCTTTTAAATTAAGATTTTGACACATTAATAATTTTTATATGACAATATAAACATTTTATTTTAAATTGGGATATAAAAATTTACTTTGGTTGAATTTATGATATTTTCTGATAATATTCAAGTTTTAATGAATAGTAAAAACACACTAAATTTTAAGTGAAAATAAATTTTTTCATAGAGATAATTTATATGGTGAAATTATAATATTGAATGGTTTTAAAGTATAAATAGAATATATTTTTATCATTAAATATAATATATCCCATTATAATTAATTTTACATTGAATTTACATCTAAAAACATTTCAATCTTTTACAATATTTTAACTTTTAAAAAACTCATTCTCTCATTCCGACAATAGGATTGATTTTAAATTAATTACTAAAACTTATTTGTTTTTAATTTTTAAAAATGGAACAAATATTTGGAATCATTAGGTACAAATTATTTTAATAAGATACTTTTATTTTTGGGCATTATGAATAGTAACATTGACAATTACTTTTATTACCACGGTTAAAGGTAAATTGAGCAGTTAAAGGTAAAAATAATATTATGAAATCACCTTAACACATTTAAAAATCCTATTTTATGACTAAATTATACCCTTATCATCTATTTTTCTAAATGGAATCACTTTATGAACACTTACCTATGAATATGACATGAATATAATAAAAACTAATGAATGTGACAAAATGTCACAATCTAATTTTATATAAGTATATTAATTTTAATATATGGATAACTAGAAGATAATATAGACTATAGATAGTTTATATAAATATAAAATAATTACCTAAATCATAGAAATTTATTTATAATTTTTATAGGTTAAATAATTACCATTAATGATGACACAATAGTGATGTAGAAATTATGTTATTAATAGAAATATCAAATAAATGGTTTTAAAAATATTAAAATAAATATCATATGAAATAATTAATGTTATCCATGAATTTAATAGGTGAATATGACATGTTATGAGTATATTTAATATTTTTTTTTGAATTTATATTTTATGTGGATTTTTTTAAAGTCAAATAAATGAATAGTGTCAAAATTGACACTATTGATATTTTATAAAAATAATATTTTATTAAATTATTTAAAAATCATAAAAATATTTAAAAATTAAAAAGTGATAATTATAAGATCTAAAATTTCATAAAATATCCATTTATGGTCAATTAACACCATATAATTAAGTATTTATAACCATTAAATATTTAGAATGTTATTACCACAATTAAAATTAAATAGAATAACTAAGTGTCAATTAAAAATATATAGTTTAAATTGAAAAAATAACTTGTCCAAAATTTATTGGTTGATGAATTATAACCCTATATCATCTCATCTTCTAAATTGGGAAATTTTGGAGGTTTTTGGATAATGTTTTATTTTATTATAAATTATTATTTATGGAGTTTCCAAAAGCACCCCTCACCTCAATTATAAAAGGGCACCTCCTCCCACACCTCTTCACTTAATTTTGAGCCTTAAAGCTCAGAAATACCCTAAAATTTTCCTTCTAAACTTCTATATTTTCATTCTATAAGTTCTTTTCATCTTCAAAGACCAACTCTAGTGCTCTAAGAAGAGATTTAGAGGAAGCATGTCAAGGAAGAGGTAATCTGTTCTAACAATTCTTTCAAACTTCTTTCTTATTATAATTTCTATTTATTAGTTGTTTAATTATAAAGTAATAACATAACTATCAATAATATACTGATATGTTATTATAAATATTAAACAACCATATTTTACCTTCTATCCATCCTATGAAAAACGAAATCACCGCATGTGTGTACGTACGACTTACCGTCTCCACACCGTGATGTAATAAATTTTTCACCACCACCTTACTTGGATGGGTATAATTATGTAAATAATATATATATATATAATTATTATAACATTATAATAATTCTTAAATATTACAAAACATACACTTAAATACCATTCAATAATTTTTGGAATGATATCATCGATTGTGCGTACGTACGACCCACCGTCTCCACGATGCGATGCGATTTATTATACATGATATTCATTAAAACATGATTGTATACATGAATTGAATGAAAAAATATGATATATATTATACTAATATAATTCTGAAAATGATTTAACTATATCCTAAGAAGTGGAACATGAACTTATCTGACAGATCTTGTATAAGAACATAAAACAATCAATATCCAAATAACGAGTGACAATGAAATGTTACTAACAAACGAATGATAATATAATAATATATGATATCATAAAAATGATTATGATTCTATAATAAGTCAATAAAATTATTTAAATCATTATATAGTAGGTTCAGATACATACGAAGGATATTAGACCTAAGGTAAGGGATAACTTTGGAAATCTCGTTTTCATCTGAGATTGTTTATTTGAAAGTATTTACTGGGGTATATTTATCATCCATGTCCATGTTTCCTAAATATATATTTCAAAATATTCTTTATATCCTTATATAATTGTTTAAATTCAATTTTACCCATTGGTAAAATTTTACTAAACGGTATGAATGGAATCTTTTGTCATTTTCGGTACGAGGTACTTTTTGACTTTTCTAGCAAAAGTACGAGAAGAATATTTTTTTAACTTGTACGTCATGAAAATATTTTTATACTTTAATAATGAATTATTACCTTGAATCTTACCCTATAATATTACAAGGTTATTTTCACATAAAATTATTTCTTCTAAAATTTTATGGCATTTTGTGGAAGGAAAACGTTTTTGATGAAGAAAGGATATTTTCCTCATGAATTAATTTTAAGTGTTTTCTCAAAATTATTTTCCATCTAGGATGAAACTCTTTAAATAGGGTTATACTTATAACCCTATTACTAATATGATTTTATTTTATGTTATTTAGGAAATCCATTTGTTTTATATCAATTATGATGGAGTGATGTTTAAGAAACCCATTTTATTTCATGGATTATGATATGGTGAATGTTTTTATGTTTTTGTGACACATGTAAGAATGGTTTCATTATGAGATGTGTGTGACCTATATATACCTCAAATGTATTGGTTAAATATTTATATCTCATGATATATACATGAATGGAATGAAAATTAAATTCGGTTTAGTAATATAGGGCTGGAACGAGGAGTGAACTCGGTTCAGTAATAGACTTTGTCCACTATGATAGTCTTGACAATGAGCCTTGACTAATATGAAATTATTTTCTATGATTATGTGTGTATGCCACGAAATTTATTGTCTTCTATTATGACTATTGGGATTACATTTTAATTTTATGATTTATCCCATGATATGATATTATGATCTTTTATATGCAGGATACGATTTTCAAATGTTATGTTCTTATGATTATGATATGATTGATATTTCCCTTGTTTACCCTTACTGAGCATTTGAGCTCAACCTTTCATATGTTTCTTTTCCATAGGTCATGAATAAGGGGATTAAGTAAGATATGTAAAAAATGAGTCTAGTTTTGAATAAATAATTGGGAGAAAATGTGGATGTTTTATAAATTGGTTGTTTATGTTTCATAGTTTTGAAAGACACTAAACCTATACTGTCCTAGCGTGTTTTTTGTTATGTTATGTAATAAATATTCTTCAATGTTAAAGTAATATATATATGTAAATTATGTGCCATTATAGTGAAGCTAATTCCTAAACGTCACAAATGACTTATGGATCATTTTTCTAAAGTATCAAAACTGTCAGAATGTGTTTGCTCAGTTTTGAGTAGGCGAGTTGTCCTTTTTACTAAAATTGATGTCATTTTTAAATAAAAAGACGCACTTGGAGTCATATCAGTCACACCATGTTTTGGATTGAGTCGAGGCTAATTCCTACACATCTCAAATGACTTATGGATTGTTTTAATAAATTATCAAAACAATATGAATGCATTTGCTCAATTTCAAGTACATAATTTTTCTTTTTTACTAAAATGTCATTTTAAATTGGAAACATGCACTTTGACTCATACCGCTCACATTGTGTATCAATTTTATGTGAGACCAATTTATATACATAAAAAATGACTTAAGAATAAAAGTAATAAATTATCAAGAAAATACGAGTGTGTTTTCTCGATTTTTAGTGAGTGACTTTTTTTGAACTAAACTGTCGATTTTAAACTGAAAACAGACACATTGAGTCATACCGGGTACATCGTGTATCTAATTCAGGTTCGATTGATTTATGAACATCAAAAATTACTTATGGATCATTTAAATAAAGTATAAAAACAATATGAATGTTTTTATTAGTTTTGAGTAGGTCAGTTGTCATTTTTATTAAAATTAATGTCATTTTTAAATAAAAAGATTCACTTGGAGTCATAATGGTCACACCATACATAGGATTGAGGTAATACTTATTAATACATCTCTCAAATGACTTATAGATCATTTTCCTAAAGTATTAAAACAATCTGAATTCATTTTCTCAGTTTTGAGTACATCACTTGTCCTTTTTATTAAAATTGATGTCATTTTTAAATAAAAAGATGTACTTGGAGTCATACCTGTCACACCATGCATTAGATTGAGGCACAAATGATTCATACACATCTTAAATCTGAGCGTATTTTATTTGTTTTCAGTGAGTGATTTTTTTGAACTAAACCATCAATTTTAAACTGATAACGGACATATTGAGTCATATCAGTCACATCATGTGTCAAATTGAGGTGAAAATAATTCCTACACATCTAAAATAACTTATGGATATTTTACATAAAGTATAAAAACAATAAAAACGTGTTTTCATGATTTTGAGTATGTCAGTTTTCCTTTTTACTAAAATTAATGTCAATTTTAAATAAAAATAAGCACTTGGAGTCATACTGGTCACACCGTGTGTCATATTGAGGTGTGGATGATTCACATCCCAAAGTCTCAAAAAAATCTTAACTGAAAATGTTATGATGTTTCCATTGTCTTTCTATGTCTAACTGTCAACACTGCATATTGACTTGATGTTCTTAGCAGAAAAACCTTTCTCTTTGTTGAAAGTCAAAAGAGTAGAGACTTTAAAAAATGAGAAATGTTTTTCAGCTAATAACATAGAATCAATATGAAATGTTGGAAGTTTGACGAAGAAAGGTAATGAATATGGAAAACATGGTTACATTAGTATAAAGAACCATTTTATATCTTTTCTGGCTTGTTGTAGATAGTTGAAAGAAAAATATGACTTCCCAAAATATTTATGAAAAAAACTAAATGAGTATTAGATAATAAGGAAATCAAATTACAAATAGTAGATAAAATGACGACACAACTAATTAAATAAGTAGTAGGAATTAAACTTTTCCTGATGTTTGTATGAATTCTTGAAACATTTCCTTATTGTTTTAATCTCAGTTGTAGGTTCTAATTCTAATCTCTCACAAGCATGAGCAGCTTCGAACAAACCACCTCAAATTGAATAAAATAATCCACCTGTACAAGAAAAAAATTATTATATGAGCAATACTGAAAATAAATAAATCAAACATAAATATAAAACAATAAATTAATTATATGTGCAATTATTTTACTATGAAAACATTTTTGACCACATGGATATGCCAACGGTAAAGCAAGAATGATGATAAAAAACACAAATAGATATCACTAAACAATCAATCAACGAGTGAGGAGGATGAGGAGAAAATAAGATAAATTGGATTGAATATTTGAATTGTTCTATATAAAGTAAAAATATTCTATTGGGTTCATAAAGTATTAATTTTTTATAATAAATAAATAAATAATATATTCATTATCAAAGAAGAATGCCTCCCATTGGTGAGAATTACATGGATGGTAATCAGAGATTCCTAAGGGTAGAACCAAAAGGCAATGTTAAAGAAAAATAAATTTTTAGATGGATTAAAGTAAAACATACATAGTGTTTATTATATGTGTGGTGAAATAAATGAAGTGATTTTTAATAAGTATCAATGAGCGGGTTATCATTTTAAAGATGGATATTTTTTATCAACTGCAAGAAATACAAGTAAGGATAAAATCAATGAATAAAATTTCATTGGTGATTAGAAAGTTTCAGTGAAAACTCAAAGGAGTAAGAATCTAAAAAACCCTCATTTTTTCCCAAGTATAGACTAAATCATTTAGAGAGGCTGACAAGGATGATAATTGGATCAAATCTATGCATGTGGATCTTGATCCGAATAAGAATAATGTAATGTGAGGAGCTTGATATGAATAAGAATAATGAATCCTTCCTATGGATCAAGTTGTTTCGTATATTGTTCCAGAAAATATCCATTAGTTTAAAAATACATGAGTTTTTTAGATAATTTTTTGTCTTAATTCTGTAAAACTATTAACATAAAAGGACATTTATAGACATAAAAAATGGATTTAATTTAATTTTAGTAAACCATAAAATTAAATAGAATTAATAATCCATAGTGAACATATCATGTAATTAAATTATAAAATACAAACTAATAAAGTTGACTTGAAGTGGGATTCTAAATGTGTAATGATTTGATCCATGAAAAATAATTTTTATTTCAACAGAATTGATTCTATTAAAACTTATTTATTAAATTTACATCAGTAAATGTTAATATTTTATTTTATCAAAATTAGTTAAATCTAGTGGTATAATATTTATTATCAAGTGATTTAAAATATTATTTAAAATTTAAATAATAGAAAAATTTTCTCGTTAAATAAGTTACTTTTCAAATAAAATATCAAATTTATATTTTTTTGATCAATCCTAAAGGATTGAGAGCTATAAATTATATCAATAATGTTCTATTATTATGCACCACATAATGAAACAATATTTTGTTTCTTAAAAAAACCATGATAATGAGGTTTTTCCTAGAAAATGACTCATTCTAATAGTTTATTTTCTGACTATATTTAAACAACCAAAATCAAAATATTGATTACATTTTATCTCAAAATTATTTTTTCATGTATAATATATTCCAAGGATTATAGAACCTTAAAACTATTTTATTTTTATTTTTATAGCATTAAGTCATATTATTTAAATTTAAATTGAAATATTTCTAAAATAAAAATTGAAAACATGATATATTTTCAAGAAGTAGTTAAATAAATAAGACAAAAAATCAAACATGTATAATGTTTTTTATCATCTAATTTTATAGATTCATCAGAATCAATTGATTATTAAATTTCATAAGTGACCCCTAAATCTATCCCAAGACTCATGAAATAGTTCACAGTCATCCTAAATAAATCCATTAATTTTACACCATATTTTAGTGCTCATTATTCTTGGAAAAAATTTCCTGAAAAAATCATTATATAGTTGTTCCCATGTGTTAGATATTTCATCATCCATTTTTTAGAAACAAATTCTAGAATTACCTTTCAAATAGAAGGGGATAACTATATATTTCAGTTCCACCTCACTCAACCCTCTCAGTGCCAATTGCTGCATGACATAATATAACACCCCAATGATGTTAGATATTTCATCATCCAAGTGATTTTCAATGTAATATTTCAAACCAATGAAAACACTGATCGCTATATGGATGATTTTTTCAAAATTTAACAATTGAAAAGTGGTAGATTTCATGGAATATAGGTATTGGGATCCTATTATACCTCACAACCACATGACCCAACATTGAGTGTGATATATTTCAAGTTGCACAATACTAATGTTGTCCCAAGGATACTCACATGATATCGGGGAAGAATATACTTTAATATATCTAAAAAACAATAAATTTTGGGTTGTTTTATTATAGGATAGTGAAACTAGACTTTTTGGGATACATGGATGTGGGATGAGAAGGTTCAGTGGATAACTGAGAGAAATTAGAGATATCGAAAAACCTGGATTTCATTCGAACCATGGCTGCGTTCAACCCTTGAATCACTCGAGACTTGGATTCAAGCCTTGTAATAGTTGGAGCCTTGATTCTATCCTAGATTCAAGCTTGGATTTGACAACAAGGAGCATCAGTAGAAGGCCGCTTCCATAGAGAGATTCAGATATCGCGAACTGGTTCATGATGGTTAGGGTTATTAAAATAGATTGTGACACTTTTATCAGCGCTTCAAAAAAAGCACTGATCAATACTTATAATACTTTTTTTTTAAAAAATAATACTTAAAAAAAGCATAATTATTATATATAATTATAATACTTGTAATAATAATTTTTATAAAATAATAATTTTATAATTCTTTGAATATATTATTATTTTTTTATAATTATATAAATACTTTTTTTAAAAAAATAATATTTATATCTTTATATATATTTATATAATTATATATATATAAATATATAAACATAGTAAATATATTCATTATTTAGATAAATTTATTATAAATTTATAATTATTTATTTATAATTATAAATGTTTAAAAATAGTAAATATACATTTATAAATATATTTATTTATAAATATTTTTTTACAAATGTATTTTTAACATTATTAATTAATATTTAATCTTAAGTTCATGCATGTTAAAAATGAGTAAAATTGATTAATTAAAAATGAGAACAATATTGAAAATTTGGATAATTTTGATTAATATAAATCATTAAAAAATGGATATATATTGAAATAAAGATGAATACATATTGAAAATATTAAAACATAGTAAATGAATATATATAGAATAAATAATATAAATTGATTAAATTCCAAAAAAATTGTGTGTGTGCATGTATATAAAAATGCATTAATTATGTATATGTGAAATCAATATAATACGTTTGATCTATGTTATAAATTTAAAAATAAAACGACATTCAATTATTTCCATTACTCGATGCAATTATCAGTATTTTTAATTCATATTAATTTTTAATTATAAACCATTATTCACTAAATATATTACTATTTAATTTAAAGCATAAATAATATTTTGTATTATATAAATCATATTTATATACATTAATATATCTATATATTTAATATATACTATTTATTAACTTTATCAATAATCATCTAATTAATAAAATGTTTAATATTTTTCTCAATTTACTTATTTTTAATTTTAATTTGTTTAATTTTTATTTTTCATTTATCTATATATTTAATACATACTATTTATTAATATTTATAATTTATATATAGTATTATCAATTTATTCATTTTTATCAATAATTACTTAATTAATAAAATTTATAATTTTTTTTAATAAACTCATCTTTTATTTTTTATTTATTTAATTATTTAATTTTATTTATTCAGACCTTTATCAATGCTAAAAAATCCTTGATAAAAGATTCTTTTATAAGCACTAAAAATATAATGCTGATAAAGGGTATCCTCTATCAATGCTAAAAATAAAGCGCTGATAAAGGGTTAAATTTATCAGTAATTTATTTAGCGTTGATAAAGATTCAATTTATCAGTTCTTTTTTTAGTGATGATAAATACCAGTGCTATTAAATTCCCACTGGTATAATAGAAGAATCTTTCAATCAATCCCCAACAAGGCTTTACAAACACTATCCTTTAAGGTTATTTTTTCTAGAACCTTCACAGAAAAAGAGTTAATAAACAGAGAGTTTATAGATGAGGCTCACAGTTGTAAGATATAGCTAAAAGAAGAGAATAGATATCCATAAGAGATGATAAGAATAAAAAGTAGCTTGTGGAGAGTCTTCTAAATCACAACAAAGATAATCTTGATAGTGAAACTATAGAGTTGAATCTTCTTGTTCTTTTTCTTGTAAAATAGAGAAACATGAAAAGAGATTCTGGAGAGTTGATATATAAGAGTGAAATAACTTATGTTCTTGTCTATATTATCTTTTTCACCACAATAGAAAATTCATGAAAATATTCTTTTTATTTCTTTATATTAGATCCATAAAATTTGGTCTTAGGATTAAATTCCAAAAATCCTTTTCTCAAAAATAACATAGAAATAGTACTGACCATTAAATTATCCTTTTACTTATTTCTACTATCGATACTTGTAGTTTTTATAATCATTTTTACTATAAATAAGTAATATAATAGTTAATGCATGCACGAAAGCAGTAATTCCCATTGAAAGTACACCAATGATAATAAATAGAAGGTTGCATATTAACATAGATGATTTTGGATCACTATGTAGCAGAATTCCATAGATTTGAATTATCATAGCTGAATTGATCCACAGAGCTGAATTTACATGGTCCTCCTTCACATAGACAAATTTCTTCATGTAGGCTTCTTGATCACATTGAAATTTTTTGACATCGTCGAAAGAATTACATAATTGATTGGAACCACATAGCCTGAATGGATTGAAGGCCTTCATTTTTTATTTATTTTTGATAATACCCCTTTTGAGGGTTGAAGGGGAATCCTTACATGGCCCGTAGGCTTCATTAAATTATAGGACCCAAAGGTCTTAAATGAATTCATTACAGACTATGACTACTTTGAAACTGCCCCTCCCCAGCGTCTACATCATGACCAGCTCTCCACCTTTGCATGGATGTATGGATTTCTATCCTATGTAGAGGTGCATAGGCCTAGTACCGATGGAGAATTCCATACCCTCTAATTATTCCAAATCTGAGGGCTTTTTCCTTGACGTAGCCGATTACTCCACATAACCAATTCACACAACTGTTTGATCTACATAGCCTATTGATCACAAGGTGATTTATTGACATAGGCAATTTCTACGTAGCCGATTTCATGATGTAGTTATTTCACATAGGTGTTTCTTTCATGTAGCCGATGGATGTAGCCAAATTATCATTGTAGTCATTTCTCTACATAGTTGAATTCCTTATGTAGCTGATTTTCCATACTTAGGAAAACTTTCAACAAACTTTGAGAACTTACAGATTTTAATAGAATAAACTAAAATAATGATAAATCTTAAAGAACACACTTAAAATTAAAAATAATTAGTAAAATATTAAGGGTATTTTAGATCATAAAAAAATAAAGCATATGGGATATATTGGAACAACATTAGTAGTCCAAAAATGTCCCCCTTTTTAATGATCACAAAACCCATTAATCTTTAAACATGAAATTATTAAAGGACTAAAAATAATTTTAAGAAAATCTATAAAAATTATATATTTTTTTAAAATGTTGTGTTTTTCTTTTTTTTTTCTCCCCCTTAACAAGAAACTTCTCTCACTTTATAGGACTTCTCCCCCTTGGGGTAAATTTACCTCAACAAAGATACTTCTTCCCCTTTTTTCATTAAAAATGAATGGAATAGAGATAAAAAACATTTAATTTAGACTTGGAGTAATGTAATGTTTAAGTATAATGTTGATTTTTTTTGAAATTATGGGAAGAGTGGAATCTATTTAGATAAAATAATACATCTAAGAAAATAAATAAAGAATTAAAACATTAATTGAAAGCAATCACTAATAAATACACGAGAAATTAATAAAAAAGGATATCATTAATTTTCAACATGTGTACAAAAATACATTCACTTAACACCCACATAAGTACATATAAAAAAATTAGTCAAAGACCTCAGATTATAGATAGGGTCAAACCAAGAATGAGGCTTGGTGAAGGTATCTTAAAAGTTTGAGAGGACTAAGAGGTAGTAGGAGGGCCCATCACTGGTGGAAACACTAAGTTTTCAATCTCACCAGTAGCATGAATTTTAGAACCAACTATTGATTTATCTCTTGGATCCTAAGTAGGGGGGCTAAGAACCCCTTCAAGGTTTTATAAAGTAATAATGAAATCATAATTACCAGTAGTAATAAAATCCTTTTTATTTGGAGGTCTTGAAGATAAATATTCTTGCCTATATCATTCAATAAATAAGGAAACATCCAACTTGGATTATCCTTTTCTATAGATTGGTGCTGGATTAAAACCATCTTCTATTATTTATCTGGCGCCTCTAAAGATATATGGGGGAGCTTTTTTGAGATTCATTCTCCCTATAAGATAAAATAAATCATCTACACACATATTAATATTCTTGATGATATCTAACTTAAAAAATTCCAAAAAACCAAAATATAACTATATAACTATTTATGCATTTGAAAAACTATTGAGAGAACATTATTCAGAATTACTTTGAAATATTCAAGCTATCTAGAGAATTTTTTTAGGGGAACTGAACAAGGTAGGAGGCTGAGAACTAGATAAAACAACCATAAGGTTTAAAAATAACTTATTCAAAATCAGGTTGATGTATCCTTGCACACTAATCAGTCTTTAATTCATATATTATAGCTTTATTTTCACATTGGCTAGCTGATTTACCAACACTTGAGTTTCCACTTGAATAAAACTGTAAGGAGGTTAAAAAAATGGAGCACCGACACTAGAAAAAACAGGCTTAGGTGAAATTGGAGTACGTACTATAGGGGCGGTAGAAATTGGTTTCTACTAAAGGAATCATCTTGACATGGTTGTAAATAATAAGTTCTTTACTTATATGTGAAACTAGAACTGCTGGTGTTTCTTCATAATTTGAAGAAATGAAATCCTATTTAGAGGAATATATGTACAAACCTTCATGTAATGTTCCATCTCGGGTTCCACTAAACTAGTGCCTTGAGTTGGTGTGGTATGTGACCTCAAACACATCTCCTCATACACTAGAGGCTGCCAATCAGCAGTGAGGATCTCAAGAGGTTTGTGGGGAGACTATACCTTGTTTACCAGAGTAAACTAATATAAAAAATTAAGATAAACATTGACATTCAATAATAATAAATACCAAAAATATCACATACCACATTCCCATATTATAGAAGTACTAAAAATCCAATACAGTAAAATATAACACATAATGACAATCTAAAGTGTCAAAAGGAAACCATAATAAGACACTAAATACAATAAAAAATGAGTCTCAACATTACATCCAGTTATCTCATCCTTTCTCTATCCCAAATTCCACATCATCTAACTAACATAGGGCCCTTTCTCTTATCCTGATCTATAACCATGAAGTTCACTCATGTACTTAACAACATTATGAAAATGGTGTGAGTACAAATCAATAGGTCACCACCATTGGTGTCTAAAAAAATATCTAGTCTATAACAGTGTATGAAGAAGTATAATAAACAATGGAAAACCTGTAAAATTAAATAGGTTTCATTATTTAACATTATTTAAATAAAACATGTTTACTATTTGTTCCAAGTGATACCCATACCTATAAAACATGCTTCATCCCATGTTATTCATCTGAACCACATTTCAAAGAGGTCATAGGTCAACATACAAAGAGTATCGGTCCAAGTATCCAACCAAGATTCGAAACATTATGTCCAACCATCCCAACCATATATTATGGGGGTCATAGGTTGGTATATATGGAGAATCAATCCAAGTATCCAACTGGGATATAGATTGTCATGTATGAACATCCTACCCATGATATGGCACACTATGTATATACCCTTAGAGTTAGGAGCATCAATACATCCTTCAAAACTTACTATGACTAGGGGTGCCTGAAGCATTGGTCTGGCCCACCTAAGGGAGAGAAGTAATAGTCTAACATCCCACCAACCATTAGTCACATTTATGAGGTCAGAATTGTTGGATTTGGGGGCTTAGAACCATTTTTTTGTAATTTATGATAACCTGTATTAATTTTTTTAATATTAATAAACTTTTTATCACATCATGGTTATTCTCCTGCATAACATAGTATGTGATGATGTCCTAAGAGTAGATGTCAAATTAAGAGGTCATAATAGTTCCTCACTATGATGAGAACCCATAATTTCCATGATAGTATTCTTAAATATATATTCTATAGCTGGATGAAATCATTCGATGATCAAAAAATGATACATGCTATCAGGGGTGGAGACTCATATGACTTTGAGTCACCTTCTCATGGTGTATTCCATTAGTAATATCTAGTGTAGGATATTATGAGAATGAGACCTGCCAGTAGGAAATCCACATTTATACGTTTTATTGGATATTACTATCTTAGGATGTGTGTATTGATCCTTATACTTTAATATTATTATTAATGAGTGTCATGAGTTGCATAATTTTATGTATTGATGAAAATCATGATGGAATATGTTCACAGTGAGGTATGATATGTTGGGTGCGTGACGAGTAATATTTCATTAATGAATAACGTGAGAAAGGATTTTTCATTATTTTATTTAATAGAAGTTGATATCTATGGACCTTTTATGGAAATGACATAGCTTAAATAAATCCATGACCATGGTGTTCTATAGGCAAGTTCAATTTTCTAAAAGTCAAAGAAAGAGACATCAAGCACATAGGTTGATGGAACTAGCATGTAACCTGCTTGATTAAAGATATCATTATAAAGGTATTATATTACACAATAAGCATCCATATAAGGTATTATTTCATTACAACATTAAATTCTTTCATTATGGATTCATTGGCATGTTTCTCGACGCTAACCTTGGACTTTAGACTGCTCCGTCTAATGCCACTGAGAAAGAGGAATAGAGGGTCACACAATAAGTGTACCCAGAATTTTAGTTAAATAATATATTATTATTTATTATTTAACAAGTGGAATAAATATTATTCCCACACGTGGTCTAATAATTATTCATGTTTTCTTGATCACATATATTTATTCACTATTTATTCGAGAGAATATTATGTGAATAAAATATTTAATAAATATTTATTTTCTATTTAGTGGATATAATATTTATTTATTTATTTAGTGAATAATGAAATGATATTTATTTATTAAATAAATATTCATTATTTAATACCTGATAAATATTGTGGAGGAATGACAGACCGAGTTTAATGGTTCGATGAGAAATAATATATATTGAATATTATTTAAATAAATAATATTTAATTTAATTCATGAGTTTAGCACATGTCAAGAAATAATAATAATATTATTATTATAGACATGGGGTTATTCATGGGTTAAATAAAGAAAAAATGGAACTTGTGAAATTATTTATTCTAACCCTAGTGGTATATAAACCCAATTATATTATTTTCTCAAGGGGGGAAATTCATTTGTTGTGCACAACACCATATGAATATAATCCTCTTAATTCATAGAGAGATCCCTCTCTAAGAATGCTTCTTGTAATGGAGATCAAGCTTCATCCACCTTCCACTCTCAAGTCTAGAGAGATCAAGGAGAATCCTTTTGAAGCAATACTTGGGGTGATCAAAGGAGAATGACCCAGGTGATAGTATTCACCATGCTAGTACCCGGATATTCCTACGATGATGTTCAGAGATTCATGTACTATGTGTGGATCACCGATAGAGGGAATATAATCTTAATTCCAACAATGAAATGACGATGTTATGTAGATCCATTTTTAGATCCATCAACAAAGACAAAATTATATGCGAGGTAATTATTTAATCACTTAAATTAATTATAAATAATATGTGACAATCCCATGCTTTGGTTATAACATTTATCCATTGTCCATATTCATTGATTCAATTCTAATTATCATGGTGTTTATCATTGTGTAAATATCAGATTAATCATAAATCATGACAAAACGAAAAGTTGGGCATAAACCATGACACTCTTTTACTATGCCCAAAACCTTCAATTGGTATAAGAGGGATCACATAATTATTTATAATTATTTAAAAATCATTGATTTATTTATTCATTTATTATTGGTTTTCAATTTCAATTTAACCATTATTTAATCCAAATCATGAGTTCAGTTTTCTTACTCTTAGTATCTCAAACATATAATCAATTTGATTAATTTTATGAATTAAATAAATTTAAAGATCTCACCCAGAGGCACAAAGGAGTTTGACTGGATAACACAAGAGTACACGCTATATAACCCATTGGTACACACCGTGTACTAGTTTTTAATGCACAAAAAATTAATTTAGAATTAATTCAAGTCATGCGCATTTATTACACATGGTGAATTTAAATATACACTACATGTTGACTGGGATAGCCTAGCGCATAGTCATTCAGAGTACACAACATGTAACTTCTGTACAACATGTTTAGTTCTTTAGTCATAGATGGGTCATGTATCATATTACACGACATACATGACCGGTGACCATGTAACTTAGATATCACACACCACATATTCCATGTACACATAATGTACTCAAACATTTTCTATGGCATGATTTCATGCTGAGTCCTTAGGTACATTCTGTGGATAGATGGTGATAAAAAATACACACTGTGTAGCTCCAATACACACACTGTGTAATTTTACCAAATTACACAGAAATGAAAATTAATCTAATATACTATGAAATTCTTATAAACACGTGTTCCATGTGGTCATTAAGTTGATAGTACACGCCATGTGATAGGTTATATATATATATATATATATATATAATTTTTTAATTAATTTCTGCATAATGTTCACATCTACATATCATGTATAAGTAATATTATAGTTATCACTCTTCGAACATTGAAGAATTACATTCTATGTAAATACCATGTGTTCTATGTATTCATTAAGTTAATAGTACACATTGTGAAATTACATTACAAGTTGTGCATACCACATGTCACAAGAGTAAACAGTATACGAGTATAATACACATTGGGTAGTTTGGATAGGTACTCACTGTGTTTCCTCTAAGGTACATTTCGTACACAGTTAATTTTAAATAATTTTATTTAATTTGTTTAAAATTATGATGGATGAGAATCTAGAGAAAATTTGGATGAGAATTAAGATAAAATAATTGATCAATTAAAGAATATAATTAATTGATTCAAGTGTAATTTATCTTAAATAAGAATGATTATAATTGAGTGATAATTTTATTAAATGAATAATTCATTTCATGCATGTGGATGTTCAGGATCTTAGACTAGAACTTTTTATATGATTGGTTTCATTTAATTTATTATTAAATTAAAATGTTGGTCTATGTTTCATCTCTCATCTAATTATGAAAGGGCCTGCGTGACCATGGTTTCTTTTATGTAAACCCATTAACCAATAATTTGGTCCCCCTCAGCTGTATTTGAGTAAAAATGTATGTAATAGATGGATCTCCCAAGATAGAAATGATGGTTAAAGTTTAGAGTCAAGTAAAAACCAATCCAAGAGAGATACATAGGTTGATATATGAAAAGTTAAAACACAAACCATAAATGGTTCAAGGTGTTTCCCCCCTAGATTGATGGTTAGTTTATCACCTACTAGATAAACTAACCATTAGTACAATCTCATGATCATACCACTTTATTATTTTATTTCTATCAAGTTTCATGGTTATTTCATTATGGATGTTTTTTAGTGATCACATGAATTAATGAGTTAACTAGCATGCAAGATTGTACTAAAATAAATTGAATTATGTGTAAATATTATCTAAGACATGGTTAATCACTTAATTAAATACAATTAATATTAAAAACATGTAATAAAGATAATAATTGAAAATTTACATATAAAAGATAAAATCCCTCAATTATATATATCAAATCGGTATAACCTTCCACTACTTCAGTTAAAATTGAAGCATAGTTAAAAGTGATTGACTAGACAAAGTTGGGGTGCTTTCATTTATCTAGGAATTATAACTTGAAGTTTTGGGTTTAATTAACTTAGTTCACATCAAGGGTTGAATACCAAAGCAGGAATTGGTGTAATTGAGTGAAAAAGGTTGAAGAAATCAAATTTAAGGATTTTAGGACTGGGGAGTCCACTCAACAGATCAAGGAACTGTGAGTTAATACAGTTTTAATTTGGAATGACTACCTAAAACCCTTGAAATTGGTTGACCAACCAAATTTGGGGTGATGAGAAGGGGAATATCAATCCTTTCCACTAGAATTTCTAAGAAACAGGATATTCTAAAGCCAATGGAGAGGGCTATTGGGTTTTGATAAAATAGTAAGAGATTAATAAATATAATATTTATTTATTTGTATAAATGTTATCAGATAAATTAATAAAAATATGATCATATTATTTGTAGAAGTAATAATAAAAATTAATTTAAACAAATCACTATGATCCATACTTGATAAGGATAACCTTCTCACCAGTACAAATTTCTAAGAATGAAAAAGGCCCTTATGCGTTATCCTATTCCATGAAAAAAAATTTATGTACTAAAATAAACTATTCCTGATGTTCCAGGTAATGAGGCTAGTGAGGAAGAGTCATATCTCTTTGAGAAACATTTGAACGATTAAAAAAATGTTCAGTGTTTCATGCTATCATTCATGAACAATAAGATTCTAAAGCAATATAAAGACACAAATATGTATAGCATGATGTCTCACCTTTAAGATCTCTATCAATATAAGGTGATACAAGAGAGATATGAGATATCCAATGCTATATTTACAACTAATCTTGGAGAGTTGGTTCTAGCTGATCCTCATGTAGTCAAGATTATTGGCTACATTGAATGCTTAAAAATCTTATTGATTAAATTCATAGATGAGTTGCACATAGATACCATAATTTCCTCACTACCCAATACCTTATTTAGTTTTATTTTTAATTATAACATGATAAATAGAGTTAGATAAAGGAAAAGGAGGTAGTTTGTTTTTCATGTGGAAAGCATGGACATTGGAAGAGAAAATGCACCCAGAAGAAAGGGTAAGTTAAAGGTTAATTTGTTATTGAGTGTAATATTTTAATATCCAAACATTGGGTATTAGATATATCTTGTGGTGATAAAATATGTATCCAAATGTAGGAACCAATTAGATTAAGAAATATTTATAGAGGATAGGTGGATTTGTGAGCTGCCAATAGTGCGAGGCTGGCTTCTCTATCCATTAGTGACAACCAAATTTCATTTCCAATTGTAATGATATTGGTTTTAAGAGATTATTAATATGTACTAATGGTTAATGAGAACATAATATTTGTATCCTACCTAGATACAAATGGTTTTATTTTTAATTTTGAAAATAATAGTTATTTATTTTATAAAGAAAACACATGTTATGGTATGACACATTTAAATAATGGTATTTATGTATTAAATTATGAAAAAAATTATTGAAAATAGATAAAAAATCATGTTCACATGACTCATATAAAACCTACCTATGTCATAACCATCTTGGTCATGTAAATGAGAAGCATTTGATAAAATGGTATCAAGATGGTTATTTAGACTCTTTTGGGTTAAAACCATTTGAAAGATGCCATGATTGTTTATAAGGAAAAATGACCAAACTCCCATTCAGTGGATTGGGTTAAAGGGCCATAGAGATTCTAGGATTGGTACACACTAGTGTGTGTGGACCATTTCTAGTAGAAAATAGAGGTGGGTATTATTACTTCATAACTTTTACTAATGGATTGATTAGACATGTCTATGTCTAATTAACAAGGTATAAGTTCAAGTCCTTTGAGAAATTCAAAGAATTCAAGAACGAAGTAGATAATAAACTTGAAATGAAGATAAATAATCTTTGATCGGATTAAGGTGGTTAATATATTAACCAAGAGTTCATCAAATTTCTATAGGATTTTGGGATTCTATCTCAACCCACTTCACCTTACACACCACAGTGGAATGGTGTTAGTGAAAGGAGGAACCATAACCTGTTAGACATGGTAAGGTCAATGATGAATCAAATAGATCTTCCATTATCCTTTTGGGGATATGAATTAAAAATTGAAGTATACACACTAAACCAAGTACCAAATAAAGTAGAAAAATGAATTCCCTTTGAGTTATGGAGTGGAAATAAACCTGAGGAATTTTTAATGCCTTATCAGGAAACAAACTAGAACCATAGGAAACAAATTTTATCTTTATAGGGTATCATAAGAAAACAATGGAATACTACCTACACAACCCCTCAGCGAAGAAAGTGATTATCGCCAGACAAGCTATCTTTCTTGAGAGGGAGTACATCCTCAAAAAGGATAGTGGGAGAAAGATTAACTTCGATAAAGTTGGTTCTCAAGATATACAAGAGTTGTTATAAGAAAAAATTACATAGGCCCCCATTAAAGAAGTAGTTCCTAAAACAAAATTACTACATAGGAGCACTAGATATGTAAGATAATCAAAGAGATTTTTTTTTCTAGTCATCAAATATGGTGACTCATTATTGGTTTAAAACGATGAATCTTTGTCCTAAAAAGAGGAAGTAGAGAGCTCAGAAGCTACAAGATGGAAAGAATCCATGAATTCTAAAATGGATTCCATGCATCAGAACCAAGTTTGGGTTTTGGTCGATGTTCCAGCTGATGTAAATCCCATAGGGTGAAAATGGGTATTAAAGAGAAAACTGGATATGGAAGGTAAAGTAAATAACTTTAAAGAAAGGCCAGTGAATAAAGGGTTTAAACAACATCAAGGAATTGACTATCATGAGACATTTTCACCAGTTTCCATGTTTAAATACATTAGAATTATTCTTGATATAGCAGTTTACCATGACTATGAAATTTTTTATATGGATTTCAAAACAATTTTCCTTAATGGGAACCTTCTAGAAGATGCCTACATGACACAACCAGAAGGGTTTTTGACTTCAGGTGATTTAAAAAGTATTTTCAAGTTATAGAGATCAATTTATGGATTGAAGAAAGAATCTAAGTCATAGAACATTTGATTATATGAAGCTATAGAATAATTTGGTTTCATTAAGAATTAATGTGATCCATGTATTTAAAAAAGGTTTAATGGGAATGCATTCATAATTCTAGTAGTATATGTTGATGACATATTACTTATTAGAAATGAAATATCAGTCTTACAGTCTATAAAGGACTAGTTAAACAAGTGTTTCTTTATGAATGACTAAGGTGAAGAAACCTCTATTCTAGTGATCAAGATCATTCATGATAGATCCAAGAGGTATATTGGACTATGTAAAAGTATATACATTGACCAGATACTAAATAGATTTAGTATGTAAAAATCCAATAGGGTATTGGTTCAAGTGTCACATGGTATAAATATTTCTAAGGAAATGTTTCCTCAGACACAATGGAAGAAAGAGATAATGAGTAAGATCCCATAAGATCCAGCTATATGATCAATAATGCATGCCATGTTATGTACTAGACATGATGTTGCCTACGCATTGAGCATGGTATCTAGATATCAATATGATCCAGGAGAAAAAAATTGGTCTGTTGTTAAGGCTATCCTAAAGAATTTGGGAACAAATTTATCACATAATTATTGTTCTTCTATATAACATAGTATTTGATGATATCCAAAGATCAGTTGTTGCACTATGAGGCCATAAAAGTTCCCCACTATGATGAAAACCTAGAAGTTATATAATAGTATTCTTAAATATATGTTTTATAGCCGGATAAAATCATTTTAGGGACATAAATGATACATTATATCAGGGGTGGATACTCACAGGACTTTGAGTCACATTATTATGGTGTATACCCTTGGTAATATCTAGTGTATAATATAATGACAATAAGACCCGCCAGTAGGAAATCCACATTTATATGTGTCATTGGATATTTCTATCTGTGGATGTGTTTATTGATACTTAGAAATTAATATTATTATTAATGAGTGTTATAAGTCATGTAATTTGATGTATTGATGAAAACCATGATGACATATGTTAATGGTGAGGTAGGATACTTTGGGCGTGTCACGAGTAATATTTCATTAATGAATAATGTGAGAAAGGATTTTCCCCTTCTGTTATTTAATGGAAGTTGATATCTATGGACCTTTAATGGAAATTACATAGCCTAAATAAATTCATGGTTATGGTTTTCTATAGGCAAGTTTGATTTTTGGAAATTCAAAGAAAGAGACATCAAGAAACTAGGTTGATGTCACTAAAATATTACCTGCTTGATTAGAGACATCATGATAAAGAGAGTGTTTATATGAGGTATTATTTCATTGAGACATTAAATTATTTCTCTATGGATGCCTTGGAATGTTTCTAGACACTAACCATGGACTTTATACTGCTCTGCATAATGCCACTAAGAAAGAGGCCTAGAGGGTAACACATTAAGTGTATCTATAATATTAGTTAAATAAAATATTATTATTTATTATTTAGCAAGTTGAATAAATATTATTCCCGCATGTGGTATAATAATAATTTATGTTTTGTTGATCGTATATGTCTCTTCACCAGTTATTCTAGAGAATATTATGTGAGTAGAATATTTAATAAATATTTATTTTATATTTATTGGATATAATATTTATTTATTTATTGGAAAATAATGCAGTGATATTTATTTTTTAAATAGATAGTAATTATTCAAGGCCCAATAAATATTGTGGAGGAATAACAGATTGAGTTTAATGGGAAGGTGAGAAACAATATACATTTAATATTATCAGAATAAATAAATTTTAATTTAATTCACGAGTTTAAAACATGTAAAGAAATAATAATAATATTATTATTATAGACATGGGGTTATGCAAGGATTGAATAAATTATAAAGGGAACTTGTGAAATTATTTATTTTAACCCTAGCAGTATATAAACCCAATTCTATTGTTTTCTCAAGGGGACAATTCATATTTTGTTCAAAATGAAATATAGAGAGAATCCTCTCAAGCCGTAGGGATCTCCCACTTCAAGAACGCTCCCAAGAACGAAGAGAAATCTTCCTCCACCTTTTACTCTTGAGTCTAGAGAGACCAAGGAAAATCCTTTGAAAGTGATTATCAGGGTGATCAAAGGCGAATGATGAAAGCGATTGGATCTATCGTGCTAGCACCCAAATATTCCTATGACAACATTCAAAGATTCATGGACCACGTGTGGATCACCACTAAAGAGAATCTAATATTGATTTCTACAGCACAATGATGGTATAACATAGATCTAGTGTCATATCCATCAATGAATATATAATTCCATATAAGGTAATTCTTTAATTTCTTAAATTAATTATAAATAATATGTGACGATCCTACTCTTTAGTTTTTGAATTTATCTATTGTTTATATTATTTTATAAATTCCTTTGATCATGACATTTATCATTGTGTAAATATCATATTAATCATCGATTATGACAAAAATAAATGTTAGGAATGAACCATCACACACTTCCACTATGCCCAAAACCTATAATAATCAATGACATTTTTATCAAACAATGACAAAAAGGATAAAAATTTTTATTTTATAAAATTTCCATGGTTCATTACATTAAACATGTTCTTGATTATCATAGAAATATAAATTCACCAATTAACCACATTACAACCGTTTATCACCCCTTTCAATCTATTAAAACACATGTATATTCCTCTTTAACCATTTAAAATTCATAACTCATTTAACTCTTTCAAGTTTATCAAAACACCCCTTTATTCCATATTGACATTATAAACAGTATTATCATTGGCTTAATCTCATAAAAACCCCAAATCATAATTTAAAAACTCAATTCCCATGTTTAATGGAGTGTCACACCACATGTATGACCATAGGCCTGGTCTAATCATCCTTGATGGATCCAACATGATTTTAATGGGTCTAAACCATTATTTACACACCCAATTTATCATTTCCTAGAAGGAAAATCAATTGTATAGCATAAAAACAGCAAAAATCACAACCAAATACACATGAATAAACATCAATACTATGGGATATAACTTATAGACCACCTACCTCAAGCTCACATAAAACAGATCACTTAAGCATGAACCTTGATTCAAGTCCAAATAACCTTCAACACCCATACTAAGAATCTGATGAAAAAACAAGGGTTTATGGACTCATAAGGAGATAAAACATTCCACCATCATTCTTAAAAAAAAAAATAAGAAAGAGGAGTGGTCGAATCACCTGGATATTTTATTCAAAACCAACAATGCTTCAAACAAAAAAAATTTGAGGTAGAATCACCCTTAGGAAGCTTGGGAGCTCTTGGTTCATACCCTAGTATACTCGAAGAAAAAATAGGAGGAAAATCAGGTAATAATTCTTAAACATGATGGGGGAAAATTGGTATTTCACATCCTTTTAATGAGGTGCACGCTTTGGATGCACGGTTGGAAAAAACGTGTGCTAACCGTGTTCCACCCTCTATCCAAGAGGGGGCCTGGGTTGCACTATTTTTTGGGGAGCCTGCACAGTTTTCCAAACCATGTAAAGGCTGTGTGTCTGACTTTGTCCAAATATTCATAGTTTTTAGGATCCCCCTTTCATGGGTTTTCAACTGTGCACCACCCCTATAGGCTATATGATTATGAAACATGGTCAGTACTAACCATGCTCCAACCGTACTTCCTGTACAATATGGACTCTTTTCTCATTTTTCATGCCCCAAACCCTCAAAGCACCCATGATACCCGATTTAATCTTGGGAAACCATCCATTAAACAATTTAAATGGAGTGAAAATAAAATTTAAACAAGAAAATACCTCCTTTAAAGGTATATATCTCACAACCTCCCCACATTATAATAGTTCTTCCTTGAGCTTCTCTATCAAACATCATTAAATCTCTAAGATAGAAAGGTTGGGATACTCAGTACACATATCCATCTACCTCTCCTTAGTTTCCTCCTAAACCCTCAGACTAAAGGAACTATATTACCCTAAAAAAATTTCTCATTGTATTCCATAGTACAAACTAGATGCTCCTAAAAGGAAGCATAAATCTCAAGCTCCACATCATCAACATCGATCATATGATATAGTTCTAGGTGATACTACCGAATATGTGACACATGAAAAACATCATGCATGCCACCATAACACTATAGAAGATCCAATCGGTATGCCACCAGTCAGATTCACTCCACAATATCAAACTGTGCTATATACACAAGTGCCAACTTGCCCTATTTTTGAATCTGTTAGTGACCCAATCTCGATGAAACCCAAAGGAACACACGATCACCCATTATAAACTCAAGAGGTTGATGATGTTGATCATCATATGACTTAGATATACTATGTACCATATCCATATGATTTTGAATCAACTAAACATACTATGATGTCTCCTATATGAGACTCAGTCCCAACAAATTTGACTCTCCAACTTCCATCCAACATAAGGAATATCTATATGGTTTACCATAGAGAACCATGTATGGTTCCATATATATAGCTTCCTACTATATTTTTTATAGGATTAATCAATAAGCACTAAGTGTTTCTCCCAAGATTCACCAAAGTATAGGATGCATGCCACCAACATGTCCTTTAGTACTTGGATAGTATGTTTTGATTTCCCATCCATATATGGGAGGAAAGTTGTACTAAAAAACACTTGAGTACCTAACACATTCTACAACCCATACCAGAAGCACAAAGTAAATTGTGGATCATGATATGAAAAAAATACTTTGAGGTACCCCATGCAAATGAACTATCTCATGGACATACAAGTCACCCAACTGATCAATAATAAATGTCTCCCATATCGATAAGAAGTGATCTACCATTTTCAATCGATCCACAATCACCCAAATCATGTAATTATCATGAGGTATCCTTGGAATTCACAAAAAAAAAATGGTAACATCATCCCACTTCCATTTCAGAATGAGAAATGACTTTAAAATTATAGTAGTCCATTGATGCTCAACCTTCACCTGCTGACAGGTGTTGCATCTTTTCAAAAAACCCACAATATATTTTTTTCATTCCTAGCCACCAATACTATCTATGAAGATCATGATACATTTTGTTCAAAATAGGGTGTACTTCCAACTTTAATGCATGAAAATGATGCATCATCTCTTCTTGCATATAAGTAGGCACAAAAACATGACCATTAATGTGAACAACCTCATCCTTATCAATAGTCCAATTTGAAGGTGGATCCCCACCTTTAAAAATATCTCTCAAATTCAAACATTCTGAATCCTATTACTACATGCTTTATACATGATTCATAAAATGTGGCTCAGTATACAAGTACATGCATTTCATCATCTCATGCTCCTCTTGAAAACCTATATGAACCTCAGCAAACAAACCCATCATATTCCACTAAGAACTATAATTCTGAACCACTTGGGTCTGTGTTTGGTAAATTATTACATCTACAACACTGTTTCATTTTACTGACATATAATCTTGCTCAAACTCAAAATACTACATGTACTCAACCCATCTCTACTTATGGAGGTTTAAATCACATTGGGAAAATATATATTTGTGGCTCTTATGACTGGTATAAATTATAAACTTATCACCTAAAAAATAGCCCCACCACCATTTCAAAGTATAAAACACTACGACTAACTCAAGATCTTTCATGGGATAGTTCCATTCATGAATCCTCAACTATCATGATCCATATTCCATGAATTTATATCCCTAGATCAATACTTCTCCAAGTCTAATTGTAACATCCCAGATAAATAAGGAATAAGAAACTTTTAATATTTATTAATATTTGTGAATTAAATATTAATTTTTCATTAAAGGGTATGCTATGTACGATGGCGTACCTGATACACAACCACTAGTTTCTTTGAAATCTTACGTTGCACACTAATAATATAATATTATTATTTTAAATGGTAGTTAATGCCTAGCCATTGTATTGGCGGGAATGAATAGAACTAAATAAAATATGATTATATATATATATTTTTTAAATGTTTTTACAATTATCCAATAAAAGTTAGGGGCTTAAAATATGAATGAATCTAATTTTAAGCACGAATACTATAATATTCAGTAAAAGGCCGATTTACCACCTTTTGATGGAGAAACCTCTTTAAATCTAGTTTTGGTCATTTTTATACATTCAATTTGACCAAATAAAATACTTTTTTAGAATGGGGACATCAAAATTTACTTTGTGTAAATTTTTGGAATTTTTCCTATAAAGTTCATTTTTAATGAATAGTGAAAATATTGTATTTTAATTCAAAACTGCATTTTAATCTAATTTATTTATATGGTTAGATTATCTTTTTAATTGGTTTTAAACTGTAATTAGAATATATTTTTACCATTTGATCTAATTTTGGTCATTGTAATCAATTTCACTTTGAAAGTGGACATAAACAAGTGTCAATCTTTTGATAGTTTTTGTTTCTTAAAAACACACTATTTGTTTTAACAACGAGAATTAATTTTAAATTAATTAATGCCACTTCTATGTTTTGAATTTATCAAAATAGACATCATTTTTGAATTCAGAATATAAAATATACCTTAGGCTGAATTTTTGGTATTTTTATAAAAAACTTCAATTTTTGATGAATAGTGAAACCACTTAGTAGTAGTTAAAAAAAACTGACTTTTTCATTTAAATGAAAATTTACCACTTCTGTGAATTGAATTTCAAAAATCTAACATACATGGTTGTTATTAGTAAGTAAAATGTGGTTTAATAAGATGAAAATAATTTTTTGGTGAATAGTAACTTTTGACTTTTATTTACCTCGGTTAAAGGTAAATAGGGTAATTCAAGGTAAAAAGAATATTTTAATAATTCAAAATTACCTTAACACTTGTCCTAACATTATTGGATGAGTAATGGAAGACCATGGGCATCCTTGGGTCTATTTTGGGACCCCATGGAGCCACTTATGAATGATAATGACATTTTAGATTAATTAATTTAATGTAAAGGCAAAAAATGACATAAACAAAAATCTTTTAGTAAATTAAATTTTATATGGTCTTATATAAGTAATATTTTTGACTATAAATATTAATTTTAAAGCTAAAAGGATTTCCTAAATCATGGTATTTTTTTTATAATTTTTAGATATCGAATAAATTAAATTATTTATGACACAATAATGATTCAGTGTTTACCTCATTAATAAATCATTTAAATAAATAAGATTATAAATATTAAAATAACATCCAAAACTTGTCCAATTATTATTGGATGATTTTATTTCGACCATGAGTCATCTTATCTTTGAATCTAATGATTTTTTGACCTTTAGAAAATGAATATCATTATATAATAAAATAACATTATCACACTTTCATAAAGAGCCCCTCCTCCCCCATATAAAAATCCCTCACTTCTAACCAATTCCAAACACATATCAAGCCTTTAGGATCATTCAAACTCTGCCCAATTAAGCTCCCTACATCACTATACTACTCCTAGAAGACTTACCTTAGGTATAAGGCACTTCAAAAAGTCCTTTTGGTTCAAACCAAAAAAAGTTACCCAAATTAAAGGTAACAGTTCCACTTAACTTATTTTATTTTATTTTACTTCTCCAACCCCTAAAATCTTTTTATTCATTTCTTTTATAACAAAACCAGTATCCTAAATATACTAGTATGTTTTTATGAGATTTATTTTAACTACACTTACACACACCTTCATCTAATGGGTGAAGAACATACTGTTTCTGTGGATGGAAAACTAACACCTCACGAAACGATGATTGTTCGATTATCTCCTACCGCCTCTCATGGTGGCCATTAAGATGGAAATGTATTTATATATGATATATATTATGTTTATATTTTCTTTATGCTTCTTTATTTTAAATTTATATCCTACCTTTATGGTTTCCATTATGGGTAAACATGATAATTTCATTTGAGGAAGTGCAGACTACCGCCCCCTCAAAGTGATATGACTCGTTAATGCCATATGTGGGACATATAAAGGATGGATTTAATGATATTATATATGATATTATATATGGTATTATACTGGAATTATAATATACCTATGTATAATTTTTTTTAATTCCATTAAAATAAGAAATAGAAATGAAAGTAGCGTTCATGCGTATGTACGACTTACCGTCTCTATGAACGGTGCATTTCATTTCTTACCTCCAAATGTTATGTACTATTATAAATACATGTATATACTGGATATATATAATATATATGATATCTAAATCATGAATATCATTCTGGATATAATGAACTTTTGACTATGTGAACAACTTGTAATTATAAGAAGTCCATTTCTAACTCAAGTACCAAATATCGACAAAACGAACGTTATTAACTTAAAAGATTACATAAAGTTTATAACATGGTAATAATTGATATAAAAGTAATAATAAACTTGAAAAAGGTTCTTAAGCAAGTAGAAATTAACTTTATTTTATTATTTTGTAAGAACAAGGAACAAATGAGTCAAGTTGGACACGAGGTAAGAGATTTCTTATCTCACTTTTAATTCCATGAGATTTCCATTGTTTTCCACTTATTATTGCACATGGTGTACTGTGTAATTACATTTGATATATATTATAATGATTATATTTATATTCATGGTATTCTATTATTCATTTGGTGGTTATTAACTTTGGGTCATATGACTCGATTTATTACAACGTGGTAAGGGGTTTTCATCTCACTTTTTATTCCAATGAGATTCATGCTATATTGACACTATTTACTTTTGTGTGGTGTATGTACTACCTATGATTGTATTAATTGGGTAATATACTTGAATTTATTGGTATTTACATATTCATTTTATGATCCTTATTTCATGGGTTGTATGTTTCGTAAGTTGCCAAATCAGTAAGGGAACCTTTTAACCCAATTTCTATTCCTTGGGTTAATCATATAATTCTTAATTATGTCATGCTATGATTATGTGTAGAATCACTATTTATTTATTTATGTTGTAATTTCTACTCCCCTTTGTGTGGATATAATTTTGATACACATAATCACTCCATTGATAAATTTTCAAGTCATCGATATGAACTTGATAAGAGTAATTTTAACTCAATTTCCATTCATTGAGTTAAACATCCAAGTCATTGGTTTTGTATTAAAAAGTACATGTGTGAATTTCCTATGACTGATTTACACTGAATATCCAATCATATTGAGTGTATATATATTTTTTCACACATTATTATGTAATTGATTTATCCTTATTCTAAGTATACCGTTTTTATAAGGGATTTCGTCTCAATTTACATTCCATTGAGACTTCATTATTGTTATGCACCAATTAAATTTTATATAGTGTATATAATTTCCTTTGGAATATTATATCATGAATCCCTTTATTCTCATGATATTATAAAGTTTTGATTAAATTTTATTCCTCAATTATTTGTATTCAAGCGTCTCTCGTTTTGTTAAAAACTCTTTAACTAAAATATCATTTTAAATGTTTTAGAGATTTATTATTATAAATCTTTATCATTAATGTCCATGTTTTAAAAATGGTTTTTAGGATTTATTTATATGGACATTAATGTTTTCAAATTATAATTCATTAAAATATTCAAAGTGGTATGGGACACTTTGATTAAAAAATATCTTTATTAAATGTTTTAAATGGTTTTGAAAATGATTTGATAAAGCATTGTTTATTTCAATATCTTGATTTGATATATTGTGATTGGAATGTGGAAATGTTTTATTTCCTTTATGCTTGTGTTATGTGTTGTGAATATTTTATGGTTATTGGGCATTATTTACCTATACGGGTGGTTCCATGATAAACCTAGGGCGGGTGAGCCCGAGATAGCTCTCCAATGCATTGGGTAACGTGACAGAGGTAAACGTGATGTTTCTCCCAAGAGATTTAGGGAATATACTGTGATGGATATTCCAAGTTTAACTCCCTATGTAGCTGTGATAGATACAATGTAAGTTTTATATGGATGTCATAAGTAACCTTTATGATTTATGATTTTTGGGTGTTATTCATAAATATTATGATTTCATAAGGTATGTTATGATTAAAAAGTATGGTTTCATTGATTTGTATTTATTGATAGGATAATGTTTTCCTTCCTTATTTTATAACACTTACTGAGCTTTTTATGCTCATCCCAAGTTTTTGAAATGTTTTCCATAGGACTTAAAGATGAATAGGTTCAAGTATGAGATCAAGGAAAAGTCATGCTATCTAAAACATGGAACTAGACATATTTCTTTTAAAGAGTTTTTAATTTATGAAAAAAATAGATACTGAGTAGTAGTGTCTACATGTAATATTCATGTTGTAATGTAATTTTTATGACCAATTATCTAAAACTCTAAATCTAAAAAGATCCTCAATGCGAATTATTCATTTAATTCAAGATTATGTAATGTATAAGGCCGAGTCCTTATAGTTGGTATCAGAGGTTGTTTTAGACAAATTTAGGGATTAGGAGTTTTTGTTAGACACATTGTTAGTCCCTATGTCTATTATTTATGTTAAATCCTTGTTTTATATCTTTTTTAGATCATGGAAAGTCAGTTACAAATGGAAGGAGTAGGATCTCAAACGACATTCCTATCTCTTCCTGAGGAAATGCTTGCAATAATTATTGCAAAGTCATGTTCGGATGATTGTGAAACATTTTCTAGCATAAAACTCACTTGCAAGCAGTTGTTTGAGATATCAAACACCTCCACTATACCTCATTATCATCGTGGATCATAGGTTGTATTTATACAAATCCTATTTTCACAATATTCTCATATTTTCAAGAAAGGTAAATATTATCAAGGCATTTTAAAATATTTTACCTTATCACAAGATTTTGAAGCATATTATGATTTTAAAAAAGGTGCTGAAGAAGGAGACCCTTGTGCAACCTATTTATATTTTCTTTTACAATATATTCTCTCAGCACATACCTATGGTATTTTAAAAGGACTATTAATTGAAAGTTTCAACTCAAATTAGGTCTGAATATTTTATAGAAATCATTTTTTATCAGATGTTTTAAAATTATATGTCATACATGAGTATTTTCCAAAACTATTTTTCTGTGAACAACCATATGAACCATGTTGTACAAGGTGTATTTGGATGGAGGAAGAAAATAATTTTGAAGGATCTCTAAATCATTGTTACAATGCATGTACCTTCTACCTATGTGAACGAGATGATGATGAAACAAAATGGACACCATGATCAAGGTATGATGTTCTTCATTTTGGGGATCATTTTATTTTATCATATGGTGGTGCAATAAGACTTCAAGAATTAATATGTTGAGATCATAATGAATTCGGATGATAATGAGAGGTATAAGGAAACCATTAAGGTTAAAACATGTTAGGGTTATTTTTGAGTTTTATAAAAAGCACAACCCGTAGGATGGGTGACAACCCATCGCATCTGGTAAGGCCGCAGGAATCGAACCCACAACCGAAAGGCAATAAGGGCGCATCGCCTACCACTAGCCTACTTGAAGTCCCTAGTTATTATGACTTATTATTTTATTAAAATGTTTTTATGGAACAAGGATAAGTTGATTTTTGGAACTTATGTTTTATCAAATTGATATAATTAATATAGAAAAATTATTTAATGATTAAGTGATAAAGGTTGTTGTGGAAGACGTTATCTCTATTTAGGAAACACTATATGCCTAAGGAAGATAGAATACTATGGGGTTTAAATTGTGGAATAATGGTTGAAATTTTAGTTTGGAAGAATCTATGTTTTAATTGTGTACATATGATGATTTGGTTTATTTATGAAACTGATTAACCTATCATGGAGAATATGTGATTAGGTTAATTACTTTTCAATATGATATTTTATGTGTAACTGATGTTATTTGGTGATAAATGATAATATTTATATTGTAAGACTGTAATTAAATACTTATGAGATTTGGGTTTCAATCTTAGTATGGATTACTTTTGAAGAATTTTATGGAAAGTTGTTTGTTGAATGGTCTTGGTTGAAATTTGGGTATTTTTTTAAATTTTTTGGAAATTAAGAGTAGTTTTTATTTTTGTAAAAGATTATCCTTTTTGGGTATTATCTGATCTTGAACTAACCATTTTGGTTTTAGTTGATGTATAAATACAAGGGAAATATATAGTTCTTATTTTGTGGATTATGTTATTCTCAAGAAGATGATTCTTGTGCTTTTGATGTGACCAAGTCTTTTTGAATGCTCTCTGTTTGGAGAAAAGATTAGTTTTTGGTAGAAACTTATTAAAGGATGAAACTCTACTTAAAGGTAATTATATTTCCTTATGTTCTTATTCTATTTAGTAAATTGATTCCTCCAAATTATGAAAATGAATGTAAAACAAAAACTTTGTTGGTTTGCGTTTCTTACTGGGTAATCAAAGAAAAATTAACACATTGTAAGTTTGTGATTTTCTGGTGGTTAACTTTCTCCTAATAATGTTTTCTATCACTCTCCATCAGAACTTGACCATTTGTTCTCTCTTACATATCCATGTTTTCCTACATGGAATCCTAGTACATGTTATCTCGGGTTACCATTCTATTTTTCTTTATTTCTTTTAAAGTGATATTTTTACTGACTCTTTTCTGATGTGGGACTTTTAATGAAGTTTCCAAGCACAGTTTTAAAATTACGAGGATGCAATTCCCAAAAGGGGGGAAGGATGTAATATCCCAGATAAATAAGGAATAAGATACATTTCATATTTATTAATATTTTTGAATTAAATATTAATTTTTCATTAAAGGGGATGCTATGTTCGATGGTGTACCTGATACGCAACCACGAGTTTCTTTGAAATATTATGTTGCACACTAATAATATAATATTATTATTTTAAATGGTAGTTAATTCCTAGCCGTTGTATTAGCGAGAATGAATATAACTAACTAAAATATGATTATATATGTTTTTTAAATATTTTTACAATTATCCAATAAAAGTTAGGGCTTAAAATATGAATGAATCTAATTTTAAGCATGAATACTCTAATATTCAGTAAAAGGTAAATTTACCACCTTTTGATGGAGAACCCTCTTTAAATCTAGTTTTGGTCATTTTTATACATTATATTTAACCAAATAAAACCCTTCTTTATAATGGGGACATCAAAATTCACTTTGTGTAAATTTTTGGAATTTTTCCTATAAAGTTCATTTTCTAATGAATAGTGAAAATATTGTATTTTAATTCAAAACTGTGTTTTAATCTAATTTATTTATATGGTTAGATTATTTTTTTAATTTGTTTTAAAGTATATTTAGAATATATTTTTACAATTTAATCCAATTTCAGTCATTAGAATTAATTTCACTTTGAAATTGGACATAAACAAGTGTCAATCTTTTGATAGTTTTTGTTTCTTAAAAACACGCTATTTGTTTTAACAACAGGAATTAATTTTAAATTAATTAATGCCACTTATATGTTTTGAATTTAGAGAAATAGACATAATTTTTGAATTCGGAGTATCAAATATAGATTTGGCTGAATTTTTGGTATTTTTCTGAAAAACATCAATTTTTGATGAATAGTGAAACCACTTAGTAGTAGTTAAAAAAACCCGAATTTTTCATTTAAATGAAAATTTACCACTTCTGTGAATTGAATTTCAAAAATCCGACATACATGGTTGTTATTAGTAAGTAAAATTTGGTTTAATAAGATGAAAATAATTTTTTGATGAATAGTAACTTTTGACTTTTATTTACCGCGGTTAAAGGTAAATAGGGTAATTCAAGGTAAAAAGAATATTGTAATAATTCAAAATTACCCTAACACTTGTACTAACATTATTGGATGAGTAATGGCCAACCATGGGCATCCTTGGGTCTATTGGGGGACCCCATGGAGCCACTTATGAATGATAATGACACTTTAGATTAATTAATTTAATGTAAAGGCAAAAATGACATAAACGAAAATCTTTTAGTAAATTAAATTTTATATGGTGTTATATAAGTAATATTTTTGACTATAAATATTCATTGGAAAGCTAAAAATATTTCATACATCATGGTATTTTTTTTATAATTTTTAGATATCTAATAAATTAAATTATTTATGATATAATAATGATGCAGTGTTTACCTCATTAATAAATCATTTAAATAAATAAGATTATAAATTTTAAAATAACATCCAAAACTTGTAAAATTATTATTGAATGATTTTATTTCGACCATGAGTCATATTATCTTCAACTCTAATGATTTTTGTACCTTTAGAAACCAAATATCATTATATAATAAAATAATATTATCACACTTTCCTAAAGAGACCCTCCTCCGCCATATAAAAAACCCTCAATTCTAACCAATTCCAAACACCTCTCAAGCCTTTAGTCTCATACAAAATCTGCCCAATTAATCTCCCTACATCGCTCTCCTCCTCCTAGAAGCCTTACCTTAGGCAAAAGTAACTTCAAGGAGTCCTTTTGGTTCAAACCAAAGGAAGTTACCCAAATTAAAGGTAACAGTTCCACTTAGCTTATTTTCTTTTATTTTACTTATCCAAACCCTAAAATCTTTTTATTACTTTCTTTTATAACAACAATAGTATCCTCAATATACTAGTATATTGTTATGAGATGTATATTAACTACACTTACACACACCTCCATCTAATGGGTGAAGAACATACTATTTCTGTGGATGGAAAACTAACGCCTCACGAAACGATGATTGTTCGATTATCTCCAAATGCCTCTCATGGTGGCTATTAATATGGCACTGTATTTATATATTATTTATATTATATTTATATTTTATTTATGTTTCTTTATTTACATTTATATCCTACCTTTATGGTTTCCATTATGGGAAAACATGATAATTTCATTTGAGAAAGTACGGACTAACGCCCCGTCAAAGTGATATGACTTGTTAATGCCATATGTGGGACATATAAAGGATGTATTTAATGATATTATATATTATATTATACTTTAATTATAATATACCTATGAATAATTTTGTTTTAATTCCATTAAAATAAGAAATAGAAATGAAATTAGCGTTCATGCGTACGTACGACTTACCGTCTCCATAAACGGTGCATTTCATTTCTTTACTCCAAATGTTATGTACTATTATAAATACATGTATATACTGGATATATATGATATATATGATCTCTAAATCATGAATATAATTCTGTATATAATGAACTTTTGACTATATGAACAACTTGTAATTATAAGAAGTCCATTTTTGACCCTAGTACCAAATATCGACAAAACGAACGTTATTAACTTAAAAGATTACATAAAGTTTATAACATGATAATAAGTGATATAAAAGGAATAATAAAATTTAAAAATGTTCTTAATAAATTAGAAATTAACTTTAGTTTATTATTCAGGAAGAACAAGGAACAAATGAGTCAAGTTGGACAAGAGGTAAGGGATTTCTTATCTCACTTTTAATTCCGTGAGATTTCCATTGTTCACCCCTTATTTATTGCACGTGGTATACTATTTAATTACAGTTGATATATATTATCATTATTATATTTATATTCATGGTATTATATTATTCATTTGGTGGTTATTAACTTTGGGTCATACGACTCGATTGATTACAACGTGGTAAGAGGTTTTCATCTCACTTTTTATTCCCATGAGATTCATGATATATTGCCACCATTTCCATTTGTGTGGTGTATGTACTACCCATGATTGTATTCATTGTGTAATATAATTCAATTTATGGGTATTTACATCTTTATTTTATGATCCTTCTTTCATGGGTTGTATGTTTTGTAAGTTACCAAATCGGTAAGGGAACCTTTTAACCCAATTTCTATTCCTTGGGTTAATCTTATAATTCTTAATTATGTCATGCTATGATTATTTGTGGAATCAATATTTATTTATTTATGTTGTAATTTCCACTCCCCTTTGTTTGGATATACTTTTGATACACATAATCACTCCATTGATAAATTCTCTAGTCATCGATATGAACTTGATATGGGTAATTTTAACTCAATTTCCATTCATTGAGTTAAACATCCAAGTCATTGGTTTTGTATTAAAAATAACATGTGTGAATTTCCTATGATTTATTTACACTGAATATCCAATCATATTGAGTGTATATATATTTTTCACACATTATTATGTAATTGATTTATCTTTATTCTAAGGATATCATTTTTATAAGGGTTTTTGTCTCAATTTACATTCTATTGAGACTTCATTATTGTTATGAACCAATTCAATTTTATATGGTGTATATACTATCCTTTGGAATATTATATCATGAATCCCTTTATTCTCATGATATTATAAAGTTCTAATTAAATATTATTCCTCAATTATTTGTATTTAAGCGTCTCTCATTTTGTTAAAAACTTTTAACTAAAATATCGTTTTAAATGTTTTTAATATTTATTATTATAAATCTTTATAATTAATTTCCATGTTTTAAAAATGGTTTTTAGGATTTATTTATATGAACATCAATGTTTTCAAATGATAATTTATTAAAATCTTCAAAGTGGTATGATACACTTTGATTAAAAAATCTCTTTATTAAATGTTTTAAATGGTTTTGAAAATGATTTGATAAAGCATTGTTTATTTCAATATCTTGATTTGATATATTGTGATTGTAATGTGGAAATGTTATATTTCCTTTATGCCTGTGTTATGTGTTATGAATATGTTATGGTTATTGGACATTGTTTACCTATAGGGGTGGTTCCGTGATAAACCTAGGGCGGTTGAGCCGGAGATAGCTTTCCAATGCATTGGGTAACATGAGAGAGGTAAATGTGATGTTTCTCCCAAGAGATTTAGGGAATATACTGTGATGGGTATTCCAAGTGTAACTCCCTACATAGCTATGATAGCTACAATGTAAGTTTGATATGGATTCCATAAGTAACCTTTATGATTTATGATTTGTGTGTGTTATTCATAAATCTTATGATTTCGTAAGATGTGTTATGATTGAAAAGTATGGTTTCATTGATTCATATTTATTGATGGGATAATGTTTTATTTCCTTCTTTTATAACCCTTACTGAGCTTTTTATACTCATCCCATGCTTTTGAAATGTTTTCCACAGGACTTAAAGATGAATAGGGTCAAGGACAGGATCAAGGAAAAGTCATGCTATCTAAAACATGGAACTAGACATATTTCTTTTAAAGAGTTTTTAATTTATGAAAAAATAGATACTGAGTAGTAGTGTCTACATGTAATATTCATGTTGTAATGTAATTGTTATGCCTAATTCTCTAAAACTATAAACTTGAAAAGATCATCAATGTGAATTATTCATTTAATTCAAGATTATGTAATGTATAAGGCTGGGTCCTTATACTAATCCTCGATGCATCACAAAACAAGCCATACTCCTTACTTAGATCAGGTAAGATCAGAATTGGTGTTATAGTCAAACATTTCTTTAGCTCCTAGAAATAATTTTCACATGATCCAGACCACTCAAACTTTATAATATTATTATTTAAGCCTAAAAGTGGCACTTCCAAGCAGAAAACATCTTTTATGAACCTTATTTAGTGATCCATTAACCCCAAAAATCTTTTGTTATCAAAAACATTCTTGGGATGCTCCCAGAAAACAACTGATTAAACCTTCTCTAGGTCCACTTACACACCTTCCTATGAGATGATGTAGCCAAAGGAATGTACCTTTTAAATATAGAAATGAAACTTAGATAGCTTGACATATAGATAATGATATCTCAGTGTAGTCAAGAAGATGTTAAGATGTTTGGTATGATCATTATGATTTTGGAAGTACACTAAGATGTCATCCAAAAAAACAACTACAAACTTATCCAGGTATGAGTGAAAGATTCAATTAATAAATTACATAAACACAACATGTGTTTTAATTAGTCCAAAAGGCATCATGATGAACTCATATAGACCATACTTTCTTTTGAAAGCAGTCTGTAGTATATCAAAAGGTATCACCCTTAACTGATGATACCCTGACCGTAAATCAATCATAGAGAACACATAAAAACCTCTTAGATGGTCAAAAATATCATGAATATATGTAAGAGGATATCAGTTCTTAACAATATTTCGATTCAACTTCTGGTAATCAATACACAACCATAATGTTACGCTAGCCTTCTTAGAAAAAAAAAAACTGGAGAACCCCAATGTGACATACTCGGAAGGATAAATCCTTCATCCTCCAACTCCTACATATGGGTTTTAAGTTTCTAAAGTTATGATGTCACCATTATATAAGGAGGAATAAAAACTATCTCTTCTCCAGGAGTCAAATCAATCATGAACTCAATCTCTCTCTCTAGTGGTAGTCCCAAAAATTCATTAGAAAAAACATCCTAAAATAAATCCAATACTATAGGGAAGACATACCGCTCCACTCCATCATCATAAATCACAATAATTGCCACATGAGATGTGATATCACACAATTTATGATGAATTGGCCCTGTAAGGACTTCTTGGATACTCTATTTCCCAAGATGAACATAAGTGTCACCCTTAGGAGATATAAAACTAACCCTTCTATAATAATAATCAATATGATCCTAGTACAAAACCAACCAATCCATTCCCAATTTCGGGTCAAAATCTATAATCTCAAGATCATATAAATCCCAAAGGAGATAATACCCACCAAACTCATGGTAACACTCATTATAATGTAGGATACCCTCCAATTTCACCCCTAATGGTGAGTCGATCAACATAACCCCAAAAATATACTCCACCACCAAACCCAAACTATTCACACACCCAATAGATATAAAAGAATGAGAATCACTTGTATTAAATAAAACACTACTAATCATGGAAGCTATAAGAATCATACCTCAAATAGTCGATGGTACGACCTCACTACCAACTGGATAAGGTTTAATAACATGAAGTTGTCCTATTCACCTACCTTGGGCTCCTGTATGAGCCCCTTACACTACACTACCTTACTGATATGGACATTACTTTCTTGAAGTACCCCATCCTCCTCCCCGACCGATATGACCAGTGGAACTCTATCCACTTGTCTAATATGGGGTAGATAATCCCCTATATATTCTCTGTACTAATCTACATCATTTATCACTAATCATCTATTGAGGGTTCGTACATAAACTTTTTATGTGACCCATCCTCCCAAAAGGCAGACATTCCACTGGTGTTCATGAAAACTTACCATGCACATGGTATAGTCTACCACACTGATAGAAGAGCACTCAAACATCGCCTTGTGAGACCGATCCTCCTCCCTAGCTACTATTTCCACCACTACCCTGGTGGAAGTTCTCATAATTATGTTTCCTACCATCAGAATATGTACCACAAAATCACCAAACTGAAAGCATCTGCCCACCAGTAGAAGCCTCTTTTAGGTTCCCCTCAGAAATGAGAGTCTAATATACTAACTCATCAAACCTATTCAAATGAAATATATTTACCGGGGACTTGATATCACATCTAATCCCATCTTGAAAATGACTACCCATAGCTACCTCATCACCTATCAACATCAGAGAAAAATTCTACAAATTAGTAAAGTGGCTAGAATAACCCATCACTATCATACTGCTTTATGCCAAACACATAAAGTATTCATCTTAACTTTACCTTAGGGTCTCAGAGTAAAAGTGATCTAGGAACATCTCTTGGATATCCTTCCATGCCATGCCCTCCAACTTCCCATCCCGAGCTTGAATATCCCACCAGCACTTCAATGGTAATCGTAACATATAATCTGAAAAATTAAATCTATTATTGGGATGAGTATCTAAATGATCAAGAATTATTTGAATAGATTCAATATATAATTCAGTTTCCTTAGGAACACCCTCTCCGAAAAAGGTCATAGGGTGCTGTAGTTGAAACTCCAACATCAGGTCAAACTTAATCATCACATCCCACCCTGATTCTCTCTCCAAAAACTGCATAAAATAGGCAAAGTTCTCACAAAACTTCTTTGCCCCCTATTTTCTAGAACCGATGGGGGTTCTTTCCCTACTAATAGAGGATATTTCTTGGTGATATACTCCTATCACCTAACCATTGAACGTTATTGCAGTGGAATCTATATACAATGCCAAACACACATGTCAAAACACATAACACATAGTTTCCATAGTTTATACAAAATAGGGATCACCACTAGCCATAAAAAACCCACTTTGCATACATTATCCCAATAGATATAGTAATATCTCTATCACTACCCTCACCATCCTTATCATGGGATATGGTCAACTCATGGTAAACCAAATTTCAATTTAAAATCTCCATTTTTGACACTATTTTCACATCAGTAAACATTAAAAATAATTTTAACACCCACATTAGTTAAATTTTTTAACCATTTCAAATTATCACTTTTTTAAAAAAATTTCAAGATTTTTATTAGGAACTATTCTTAAAACTACAAGAAAACTAGAAAAAGCATACTCATTTCTCACAACCCACCATAACCTGCTTTTTCATGAGTTCCAAAAATAATGCATATCACATAAATCCATGAGTTTTTAGATGATTAATTCATATGAAAGTCTCATTCCATGCCTGTACACAAATAAAACCTCATTAAAACAATAACATCACCCAATAAGTGTATCAACCAGTGATGAAATATCACCCAACTATAACAAAAAACATCAAGAACAAAAATACCACCATGGGAACTTGGGTTTCCCCCCTGCACATGGGTTATATAATCATATGCACGAGCTCATTTACAAGGCTAAAAAAATCCTGATATTCTATCTACCATTCCCAAAATAGTAGGAAAAAAATAAAACCACTTCTGATAACACTTTTTAACACCCAGACCCAGGTTCCACTAAACCAGTGCCCTGAGTCAGTGTGATACGTGACCTCAAGTGCACCTCCCCATACAACAGAGGCTATCAACTAGCAAAGAGGATATAAAGAGGTAAATGGGGAGGCTATACTCTTTTTACTAAAGTAAACCAATATTATAAATAAATATAAACATCAACATGTAATAATAATAAATACCAAAACAACACATACCACATTCCCAAAATGGAGAAGTACTAACAATCCAATACAGTAAAAAAAATCTATGAAAATCTAAAGTGCTAAAAGGAAATAAGAATAAGACACTAAAGAGAATCCTAAAATGGGTTCAAATGACATTTTAGGTTCCATTATCCATGATTTAACCCAAATCACATATCAAACATCTAATATAGGGCCCTTTCCCTTATCCTAACCTATAACCATGAAGTCTACTTGGGTACCCAATGATGGATTGAGCAAGGTGTGAGTACAACTCATTAGGCCACCACCAATGGTGTATAAAAAATATCCAGTCTATAATAGTGTATAGAAATGTACAATAAACAGTGGTAAAGATGTAAAATTAAATAGGTTTCATTATTTAACATTATTTAAATTAACCATATTTACTCTTAATTCTAAGTGATACCCATACCCATCAAACCTGGTTCAAACCATACTGGTTGTCTAAACCACATGTCAAAGAGGTCACAAGTTGGCATATAAGGAGCATCATCCAAGTATCCAACCAGGATTTAGAACATTATGTTCGACCATACTAACCATATATTATGGGGATCAAAAGTCGAAATATAAGGGGTACCAGTACAAGTATCCAAATAGGATTCATAACGTCATGTCCGACCATCCCACCAATGATATGGAACACCATTTCTATACCCTTAGAGTTATGATCATGAGTCCACCCTCCAAAAATTACTATTCATAGGGGAACCTAGAGAATTAGTGAGGCCTAGAAAAGGGAGATGATCATTATTACAACATCCCACCAACCATTAGTCACATTTTCAAGGTCAACATCAGTGACCTTTTTACTAAATAATAACTACTAGGGCACACCTTTTCATTTTATCACACTTCTATGGTTCATTACATCCAACATGTTCTTAATTATCATAGAAATATCAATTCACTAATTAAGAACATTACAACAATTTTTCACCCCTTTGAATCCATTTAACCACATTTATATTCATATTTAACCATTAATCACATTTAACCATTAATCACATTTACCCATTTACAATTCATAACTCATTTAACTCTTTCAAGTTTATCCAAACAACTCTTTATGACATGTTGACATGAAAAATAGAATTATCATTGGTTTAATATCATAAACCCTCTAACTCATCATTTTACAACTCAATTCCCATGTTCAAGAGAGTTTCACACCACATGGGTGACCATAGGCCCAGTCTAATCATCCTTAACAGATCCAATGAGATTGTAAGGGGTCTAAAACATCATTTACACACCCACTTTATCGTTTCCTACCAAAGAAATCAAGTGCGCAATATAACAAAACTAAAAATAACAACCAAATAAACACGAATAAACACCAATATTATGGGATACAACTTGTAGAACACCTGCCTCAAGCTCATCGACAACCTCTCACTTGAGTATGACCCTTGATTCAAGTCCAAACAAACTTCAACACCCAGATTGAGAATCTTTTAGAAAAATAAAATTTTATGGATTTAGAAGGATAGAAAATATCCCACCATGATTATTTTAGAAAAATCAAGAAATAGAAGTTGTAGACTCACCCAGTTCTTTGAGTCACAACCAACAACACTTCAAATGACCATAGGTTGAGGGATAATCACGCTTGGGAAGCTTGTGATATCTTAGTTCATATACTAGGCCAATAGATGAGGATAATAGAGGAAAAATTAGTAATAATTCTTAAATACCAAGGGAGAAAATGGTAATTTACCCTCCTTTTAATGAGTAACATGGTTTGGATGCACGATTGGACAAACCGTTCACCAATCGCGCAACACCCTATATCCAAGAGGGGGCTTGGGTCACATGATTTTTTGGTAAGCCTGCACAGTTTTCCAAATCATTAAGAGGCCATGAATTTGGATATATCCAAGTCCACAAGGTTTATAGGCTCCCTATTGCATGATTTTTCAACCATGCACTACCCCCTATGGGCCACACAATTATGGTGCATGGTTAGTACTAACCATGCACCAACCATTCACCCTACACAATATTGAATCGTTTCTTATTTTTTCATCTCACAAACCCCTATAACACCCTTGAGACCTTCTTTAATCTTAAGAAACCTTCCATTAACCAATTTAATGGGAGTGAATTTTTTTTAACAAGAACATACCACCTTGAAAGGTCATGATCTTACATATCAACTATTTCATAAACCTGACTATAAAAGTTGTTAAGTGTTGATGATTATTGATTACTAGACCAGTTGATATAGAAACAATACCTTGCATATTATAAGAAACTTACAAGATATATTTTAATTTTCCACCAACTAATTCCTTAAAGTTTCCAACTATTTTATTCAGTGACATATCAATCCAAATTCAAATATTTTTAACACCTTATCTAGTGTCTTGGAACTTAGTCAAAAAATATTTCTTGAAATATTACATTAGGATAGGTGTGGACATGTCACACTACAAATATTGAATATGATAATCCATATAATTCAAGTTATATGACATCTAATCAAATTGATAATTGATATCTGTAACCACAAAAAGTTCTGAGATAACTGTGGATAAGGGTTGAAACCTATTGATAAAATAAAATTTTCTTATCACTACACTTTGTAAAGTTTGAAAGATATCTTTAATCTATGAATTAAAAATATAAATCTCATATATTGAATCCTGATAAATTTCTAATTGAACCATATTAATATTTTAAATCATATCCCTTTGATATGAAACTATAACACCTAGCTCATTCACTTAATAGTTTACATCATAGACTTCTATAAGTCCATATACTTGAGATTTCAGGTATTTAAAACTTTTAGCATTCAAATTAAAGTTAACTGATTGCATATGGGGAACTGGTGGAAGATTTTTGATCAAGTCTGTCTAAGTTTCTAAGATCCCAACTAGATTTTCCAAATATTATTTTGAAATAGAACTTTACTTGAGTTGTCTGATTTCATACTTAGATGATATAAAATCTCTTTTTAACCCATCACAATCTCTTCTTAGATTATCAAAATCAATCATAATGGTATAGGTAAAATTCTAAAATCCATATATTTTAGATATTTTATCGACTGAAGGTGAATCCTTATACATATGAGGAGAATCAACCTATAGAGCATGAGAAAGAAATATAGATTCTTCTAAAACTATATTTCCAGATCCATATCTTGTAGTAGAAGATCCATGAATGATTGGATCAACTATCAAAATTTCAACCTCATGTTCCACTCTTTGTTTAGTTGATGAAACACTAAGAGCAATTTCAACTATAATCTCCTTAGAGATACAAAAAATATATTAACAACTTGATCAACATGCTAAATAGATTTAGTAACTTCAATTAAACCAGCTTCTCAGATATGGAAACGATCTACCATAATAGGTATAATCATTGGAAATTGTGGCTTTGGTCTAGAAACTATTAACTCCTATATCTCCCTAGCAGTGACCATGTCAGTAGGTGCTGTATCCATAGGTGGTGAGGTTTGGGATGAATCCAACTAAGCCACACCATCCTGTCCAACAAGTCTTAAAGAGTATGAAGTAGTGTCCCAATAGTATCCAATTGTCTCCAAGATCATGGTATAAAGAATATTACTTTTATGGTAGTTTATATCCTCTCACTCATTGAGATCCTCCTCCTCCTTCTTTAGTAACATGGATATAATCCTAATATAAGGGTAATAGTTGATCTTCCCTTTAACTTTATAATAGTGATGCATAACCACATTATATACCTTGTAATATTCAACTTAAAATTTCCAATCAAGACATATAAGAGATACATGTCCTGAAATAACACCTTTTCCATTTCACTGGCTCCCCAGGAAATCCCAATCTGAATTAACTTACACAAAAATTTCTATTCATCTTCTAAATCCATTATAAGCTTCTTCTCAAAATCACAGGTTCCAAAAAAGAACTTAAAAACCTCATTTTTTCCTACCAGACTCATACCAACTAGAGTCTAGATAAAATTAAACTCCCGCTCATGGGGACAATGATAGAGTTCAACCATATTCACTAACAAAACAAGTACAACTTTTCTATTGATATTCAAAGAAATAAAATCATCTATTTCACCAAAATGGAACTTGGAATTTCTCATAAAATTGTTCACTTATTAATAAAAAAAGAAATCTGAATTCTTTTAATAAAAAATGAACTCAAAACCTTGAAATTAAAATAATTTATTCAGTTTTTTTCTTTTTATTCTTAAACCAACCCATATTGACAGTTTTTCTAGCTAGTAACCTATACAGTGTATCGCCTAACTTTTATTTATTGGAAGAACCAGATATTCCATCATCTCCATGCCTGAACTTTCCCATGAAAGACATATTTGTAGGAGTATATGAGGGAATCAAGGGAGATGAGTAGGTAAAATATTGATGGTTTAACTTCTGATAGAAGGAGTTCCAGTGAAAAGGAGAAGGGTCGAGGTTCAATTTGAACTTTTAGGTTATGAAACCAATTTATCAAAAGGGATACATATTCTATTTGGAAATTTGGGTAGATTCTAACTTGAAATTGAAAAAATATAACAAAATAAAATATAAATAAAAGGAAAAAACTCTTTTTTTAAAATAGGTATAATTTAAATAAAAATGTTAGAATACTATTTGAAAATAAACCAAAAAATAAGATAAAGTCCCTTAATTTTTATAGGGAATTAAAATACTAATTAATTAACATTTAATGTAGGAATTGAAATTTAAATAAATAAAATAAACTAAAATCATTTAAATTCAAATGACCCCAATTATATTTTAATAAAATCAAAAGGTGCACATGTAAGTGGCATAGTAATAATATATACTAACCTATTCCCAGTATAGATAAGATCAAGAGTAATATAATTTTTTTGAGTGTGATCTCTTAAGAAATGATTCCTTAGATCTATATGATTTGTTTTAGAATGATTTATATAACTATTTAAAATTTCGATAACACTAGTGTTATCACATTTAATTGATACTCAATTATAATTGAATCCAAAATCCATCAAGGTGTGTTTCATCCATAACACTTGTGCACATTAACTACCAAATTATATATATTCCACTTTAGTAGTAGATAATGAAACCAAGTATTATTTCATACTAGACCAGGATACTAAGGATTTACCTAGAAAATGAAGGTTCCTAAAATACCCTTCTTATCTAGACTATAAACACCAAATTCAGCATCTTAATAAGAATTCAAATTAAAATCAGAAGTTTTTTAGAAAATTTAAGGAAACTGAAATTATTTCTTTTAAATACCTTAAAATTATTTTGGTGTCTTTCAAATGAGATTCTTTGGGATTAGCTTGAAATCTAGCACATAAGTATACTACAAACATAATGTCTGGTCTAATAGAAATTAGATACAATATACTCCCAATTATTCCTCTATATATCTTCTTGTCAACTATTTTACCAACTTTATCCAAGCCAATCTTTTAATTTGAACTCATAGGAGTTTCATGTACTTTAACACTTTCAGGTCCAAACCTTTTAAGTAAGTCAAGTATGTATTTAATTTGATTTATCACATTCCCAAATCATTTTTGATAAATATGAAAACCTAGAAAATAATTTAACCCATCCATCATGCCTATTTCAAATTATTTTTCATGATTTTTTAAAATATACTACACAATTTTTTATTTGTAGATCCAAAAATCACATCATCAACTTATATCTAAACTAATAGAAATCTGAAGATGAAGTTTTTTTGAAAAGAGTAGGATCTTCCACTCCCACTGAAAATCCATTTGATAAAATAAAATAACTTAAATTTTCCTACCAATATATAGGTTCTTATTTAAGGCCATAAAGATCTTTGGTAAGTTTGAAAATTGAGTTTAGAAAATGAGAATTTTCAAAAGTATGAGGTTGTTCAACACAAAATTCTTACATTAGAAAACCATTTCAAAAAGAAGATTTTACATCCATATGATATAATTTTAAATTCATGTGTGATGCATAGGCTATGAGAATCCTTATTGATTATAATATAGATATAGGTGAAAAGGTATCTTTATAATCTATACATTATTATTGATTATACCATTTAGCTACTTGTCTAGTCTTATTCCTATTGATCACACCATGATCATACTGTTTATTCCTAAAAAAATATTTTTTTTAATATAATAGGATAGTCAAAGGGTCTATCAACTAATTCCCATACCCTATTACTCTTGAAATAGTTTAATTATTCTTGTGTCACTAAAAACCAATTCTCATCTACTAAGGATTATTCCATAGTTTTAGGTTCCAGTTGAGATAAAAGGTAGAAAATTGTCCAAGATTTTCTATAATTCTTCTAGTACTAATTACTTCATCTAAACATCCTATAATAGTTTATAAGGTATGGTTATTAATGGTTTTAGTTTGTTTAGGAAGCAAACTTTTTGATTCATCAGTATCCATTCTTTTAGGATTTGGTTCACCAAAATCAAGTTCCTAATCATCATCCTTTTTTTTTCAAATAGAGCTTCAGGTATTAGGTTTTAAAAATAATCTATTATCTCATAAAATTGAGTCATTTTGTGATCACAAGGATAAATTTCATAACATTTCACATGAGTTTATTATTAAAAAATCTTTGGCCTTTTGTTGAAAACTCTATATGCCTTCGAAGTCGTCGAATAGTCAAGGAAGATTCATTCATAATCATTTAGATCAATTTTTCTAAGATTATCCTTGGTGTTAATAATGTAAACTTTTCATCTAAAAACTTTAAAGTATAAAACTTTTAGATTTCTATTATTCCACAGTTCATAGGATTTTTCTTCAAAACACTCCTAATCAGAATTGTGTTTATAAGATAACATTCTATATTTACAGATTTATCCCAAAAATGATAGGGAAAGTTATATTCACATTACATTGTTCTATAATTTTTTTTCTAAATTCCTATTACTACATTTAACAAAATAATCCTTTTGAGGTGTCCTGTGGGAATAAAAGTATGTTTGATTATATGTTTTGAACAATAGGAATTGAACTCATGGTTTTCAAATTCCCCTCCATGGTCAATTCTTAAAGGAATAATTTTTACATCTTTCTATTTTTGAACCAATTTAATTTTTTTTATAACAATAGAGTAGGATTCACTCTTAAAAATCAAAAATAAAACCCAAATAAATATAGAAAAATCATAAACTAATAAGAAAAAATATATTTTCCTCTTATAATTACAATTCTAGATGGACCAAACAAATCCATATCAATAATTTCTAAGGGTCTAGAAGTAGTAACCTTTTTATTTGGTTTGAAGTTTGACTTGTGTTTCTTTACAATTTTTCATGAATCACATTGTTTCTTTTTATTCAAATTATGTTGAGGTAAATATGAAACTAAATTAATTTTGGGAAAATTTCTCAAATAAAAAACACTATAATGTCCCAGTATTCTATTCCAAATCTAAGATTAATTTGTTTTAGTATTTAAACATTTCACTTATTATCTAATAAAAGAATTAATATATAAAGTATAAATATTCTCTGTTATAGGTTCCATAAATTTAATAATTTTATCTTTGAAAAAATAAAATTCATTGTTAAATAAATATACAAAATAACATTTATCAAGAAGTTACAAAATACTTTTCAGATTGTTCTTCAACCCTTCCACATAAATAACTTTGTTGATGAGGACTAGGTTTAGATTACCAACTACTCCAACTCCCAAAATATTTCCTTTAGTATTGTCACCAAAAGTGATATATTCTCCATCAATTTTTGATAAAGAGTAAAATTTAGACAAATATCTACCCATATGTCTTGATCATCTACTATCCATGTACCATTTATCTCTAATCCTCTGGGAACTTTTTCACTATAGAGAAAAAGAAAAAAATAAATTATTTTGGTACTCTTATTATCTTGGTTATAACAATGTTATAAAGTAAAGATTTGGGAACCCAATTTTTTTGCGCTATACAGAAAATCCATCACTAAATTTTGAATTTTTTTTTGAAATAAAATCATTTTTATTTCCAAAAAAATATGAGTTTATCAAACTATAAATATTATCATAATTCCTTAATTATAAATAGTGAAAACAAGTAAATTTGGAGAGGTTTTTTTATTATAACTAGATAGAAAAAAGTTTTATAAAGCTTTGGTTTTTCACCTTGGCTTTATATTCCAAATTTATTTTTATAAACTTTATTATTTCAAATAATTTGATTTAAATAATTTTCAAATTTTTTTGAAAACACTTATAACATCTTTAAAGTCTTGAACTTATTTTTTTAAGCTTTGAATATTATTTGTATGTTTAATACAAGATACAATATAATTTTCCATTTTGGTTTTCAAATATAAAATCTATTTATTTAAGTCTTCTTTTTCATTAATAACAAAATTGTAAGAATTTTTGTGGGTTTTTTTATTTTTTATTTTTAAATATTTCATATTTATTTTTGAGCATGGTACAATGTTAATTTAATTATTCATAAGATAATTTTTCATTTTCTAAATCAGAATCTTTCTCAGAAGGATAAAAATAATATACCTTATCTGAATGTTCCATAAATCACATATTAGCCTTTTGATTTGAAATTTTAGCTTCTGAATTTGAATATTAATTATCATTAGAATCTTTATAAGCAATCCATTTTTATTTTATGTATTTATTGTATTTCTTATTATATTATACTTTCTTGAAATAATTATTCTCAAATTTCTTATTGTGTTGCAATCAAGGGAATTCTGACTTTATGTGTCCAAAATTTTTACACTCATAACATCTAACTTATTTAGAATTTACCTATTGATTCTTATATTAATTAGAGGTTTTATTGAAACTTAATATATTATTATATTTTTTAAACTTTATTGTGAAATGAGAAAGATTACTGTCTAAATTAGAACTATTTGAGGTATCTTCATATAATGACTTAATCAATTGTATTTATTTTCTTTTCTCATCATATTTTAAAGCTGAAAATTTTAGAGAATAATTATCATTATTAACCAATATATACTATCAAGATTTAGATTCCATCTCATCCCCACACATTATAAGAGTTCTAATAAAATATTTTATTTTAAAATACTTGACTTATATAGATTTCCTAATAGAAGTTGAGATTCCACTCCATATAGGTGGTATAATTATGAGGATTTTAAAAGCTTGATCTAGTTTAGGAATGGGTGTTCCTAAATTACAAACATTATTTACAACCTCATTAAGTATTCATTTAAGTTGGGAGATGATTTATCCTTCCCTCAATCTAAAAGTATCAAACTTAAGCTTAGAAGTATTATATCTAAGAGATCTCACACTATCCATTCCTTCATAATCCACTGATATAGAATTCCACATTCCTTGAATAGTTTCATATTATGAAACTCGATTGAACTCATATGAAACTAGTTCACATATTATAGAATTAATAACTTTAGAGTTTAGATAATAGATAGATTCAATTTTTGAATCCAAAGTTTCAAGATGTTTCTTTTTAATTTCATAAGGCTTCATGACTTTAATATAAACCTTTTGACCAAATTTTTTCAAATATATTATCATACATTCCTTCTAGAAACCATAATTCTCACCATTAAAGTAGAGAGAACTTACCATATACATACCTTCTCTATTGAGAGTCATAGTATCCATTTTGAAGGTGATATTATGAATTAATCCTTTGAAAGAAGAAAAATAAATATTTACTTACTTTGATACCAATTTATGGTTAGGGACTGACTATATTAAGACTCAAGAGGGGGTGAATTGAGTTCTTGAAATTTTATTGGCTTAGAAAACTACCCTATTTAAAGATACAATTACTTATGATTTTTTATCAACACATACACAAAAAAATCACAAATAAAAGGGACCATACAATGGATATTTATAGTGGTTTAGGGAACAAAAATCCCCTAGTCCACTCCACCAATTATCAACTACATAAGCTTAGTGATTTTCACTATATCAGTCCTTTTACCAGGGACTAACAGTCCTTTTCCTAGGGATTGTATGACTGAGTGCAAGCAATCAACACTTGGTGAAATAGTAGTAGCTTTGAACCAGGCTCCAACAAGGATTTAGAAACACTATCCTTAAAGGATATTTTTCTAGGAACCTTCATAATACAAGAGAGAATAAACAAAGAGTTTACGTGTAAAGACCTCAATCCTAGTATCTTGGAGTCAGTGCCTTACTTTATTATATTGGCATAGATACAAGAATTGAATACCAAATGACCAATAATTTTAGCAGTTTTTAATCCAAATTAAATATGTGAAAATTAAATTATAACTTGAAAGGAAAAAAATGTATAAACTCTATCTGTAACACCCAAAAATTCTTAGATTAACCCTACAAGTCATTCATAATATTCATCTTCATATCATAGGGAAAAAATAAAACATAAGAAATGGGTGAGATTAGATGATTAGTAATGGTAATTAATATATAAAAATCATAAATAATAAGGCATGGTGAATAAATAAAATAATATATTCCATTAAAACATAATATTGATCTTAGTATGGCAGGAATAAAATTAGAAAAAATAATGCCATATAAAAAATCCCACGAAGCTTAAACATGGATTTTATACTAGTCAAATAATTACATGATTTATCAATTAATAATATCATGATGAGGGAATTCATAATTATGAACATATAAAAAAATACTATCGAGGCCTCATCCAAGAAATCTGAAAATGATTAAGACCTCATCACAAACCATATCTCAAAATGGGAAAGGCCTCGGCCAAGTCTATATCTGTTTTGTCTCATGAGACCTACCGATTCATCGAGGGGATATAGTAGACCCCAACCATAACTTACTAAGTCCAATTAATTCATAATATTAATGAGGTTAAACATAAACAACATATATATATGCGATGTAAATAACTTTCCCCCTTATGTAAACATAATCACTAACCATTCTGAGTAGTATGGTAAATGGTATCAAGACAGCACATCCATAGTCAAAATGATCATAAACCATTTAAAAAAATATGGAAGGTGATAATCATAAGATATAAATATAAATAAATCATAAAATTAAATAGAGGTGTTGATGAATGAAAATACTTTAACAAAATTATCAAAGAAATATTGAGAGAAATACTCCTTTTACTTTGCAAAGAAGAGTTCTTTTGGAAAAATTATATGTATTTGTCATAATTTTTATATAGAAAAAGAATGGAAAAAATATAGTTTTTCTTGAAAAAAGTATTTATTTTAGAAAATTAATAGCTTCTTAAAACAAATTATGTATGGTACTTGAAAATGGGTATACAATTGAGACGTTCTCTTTAATCGGGCTTGCGTATCGGGAAGAATTAAGAAGGGAACCTTGTAAAACATGTAATTCACATAAAAAGATGAAATGATATGTACATATAAGTTTGGAACATATAATTAGAATATATAATAAGTAAACAAAAATAAGGAAGCCTTATATTGGTTTAAAGATAGTGAAATAATAACCTGAAGGAAAAATGAATGTTTGGGTAGAAACCCATACCTTATGTCTGAATGTGTTCTACACATGACCTTAATTTCCCGAATAATAAAATTAAACCCATTAATTAATTTATTTTATATATTTTATACATGTAATTTATTTGGTATAAGATACAATTTTATCATTTAGGAGCGTTCATTTCCTTGGTTTTCATGACCGGGGTTCGCTTATTTAAAAGTAATGGAGTTCATGTAAAATGAGTATAATTATCCAGAAGTGGAATTATATGTTATTGATGAAAATAAATAAGTGTAAATGGTTATATATATAATTTGGTTATATGGTATTAGGATGAATCATTAGATAAGATATTTAGTGATAATCGTTTATACTATTACAGCGGTTATTGATTACAATGAACTCATTTTGTTTTATCATTTAGTATTATGTAAATTTGTTATATCCATAACATAAAAAGGGTTATAATATAAATTTTTCAATCTTTTTCAAACATTCAAATGGTTTTATGAATATCTTTGAATACAATGAAGGAAAATGAAAACTTGTTGTCCTTGAAGGTGATGAAACAACACCTCACGAACAATGTTTCCATTTTTATAATAAAAGGGAGAGGAGAATGGAATTGATGATGGATTATTACATTAGCATAATAAAGTTATAGTAAATTTAAGGTATATTAGTTTTCATTATATTTTTATGAGGGGATTTGAGGATATAATAATAAAAGAAAATAACTTGAAAATAAATTAAAAGGGAAAGGAAGCAGATTTTACCTATTGAATTCTCCACCTCGAGAACCTCCTTAGGGAAATAGTTTTGGTATTTTGATGAGACCAATAGATCATAGACATGGGGGAGGGGATTAGAAATAGTATTGGGTAGAAATATGATAAGGATAAGATCTTGTAAGGTGTGAGGAGAAGGGGTGGTATTTATAGTGGAGGAGGTGGGTGTTTTTTGAATATTTTATCCATTTGTTTATTATTTTCTCTCAAGACTATGAATAGTTTGAGAATTATCATAAAATATATTAAAATAATGAAGAAAATTTAGAGATTACAGTGCTTACATCACCCATGACTCAAGGAATAGTGTATTTATATTATAATGTATTTATGATGTAAATTACCATATTTTACTATTCACAAAAATTCAAGTATTTTAGAAAAATCCAAAAACTTCATCCTAAATTTTTTTCAACATGTAGAATTAAAAAATGGAATCCATTTTAGGAAAATAATTTTCTAAATATGACAAATTCAATTTTTAATTAAAATCATCACTTACTCAAAAAAATTCAGATTTTAAATTTATAACCGCTTTTATAACACTATGAAAAATTAACTGCGATCTCATTAAATTATCAAAAAATCATAAGACAACAAGATTTTAATTTATGAATACATTTTTTGAAAATGAATTTTATTTTTTAATCAAATTTTAATTAAATATTTATGAATTACAAAAACACCAACACTTAATTATTAATTTTTAAAATATTCACTTACTTATACCATGATATAATTATATCATACTTTAATTTATAAGATGCCTAAATTTTATTTATAAAAACATGGGTTTGGTTACAATTCATTAGATTGATTTACTATTCATAAGGTTCATATTACTATTTCTACATTCAAGTTAATATTTCATCAGTATAGGTTCCTTAACTTCTAGAAATAACTATTATTTAATTAATTATTCATTTATAAGGTTTTTATTATGTTCATATAAGTGATTTTATGTGATTTATACTATATGAAATAAACATAATAAGGGAAATATCATTGATATAATTCTAGGTCGTTACATTCTCCCCTCCTACAAAAATTTCATTCTCAAAATTTCCATATTGTTGCTTCATAAAAAGATCTGGGTAGTTCTTCATCATAAGTTCCTAAATACTCCACATCACCTCTTCAATTTTATAATTTTTCAAAAGTTCCTTTACGATATGAGTCATCTTATTCCTCGAAACCTATTCTTTAGTGTCTAGAATCCAGAAAGTCTCTTCACAGTAAGATAAATTAGGTTCCAAATCTATTCCTTCAGAAGTGAGGACATACGTTGGGTCTGGAATGTACATTCTTAATAAATAGATGTGAAACAAATTGTGTACTTTATAGAGTCTATGAGGCATTTACAAATAATAATACACAACTCCAATTCTCTCTAGAATTTCAAAAGGAACAATATACCTGGGGATCATTTTCCATTTATTCCCAAATATTATAACACCCTTCCATGGAGATACTTTCAAGAAAATGTGACACCCCACTTAAAATTCCAAATCCTTCCTTCGATTATCAGCATAGATCTTTTTTCTGCTTTGAGCTACTTTGATATGATTTTGAATATTATTTACCCTCACTATTGTTTACCCCACAAGCTATGGGACTACAAGATTCCTTTTACCAACTTCATCCCAACATTTTGGTGTACATTATCTCTTTTCATACAATGCTTTATATGGTGCCATTTTAATACTATAATGGAATCCATTGTTGTAGGAAAACTCTACCAAAAGTAAATAATGATCCCATATTCCTTGAAAATAAAGTGATCATGATCTCAACATGTCTTCTAAATTTTGGATCATCCTTTCTAACTTCCAATCAGTTTGTGGGAGATAAGTAATACTCAAATGAAGCTTAGTATCTAAAGATTTCTAAAGACTTTTCCCGAATTTCAATGTAAATTTTTGATCTCAATCAGACACAATTGAGATAGGTGCTCCATGAAGCCTTAAAATTTCATTAATATAGAGTCATGAAAGGGTCTCTAGTGGAAAATATTCCCTTATAGAGAGGAAATGTACAAATTTGGTAAGTCTATCAACAATTACCCATATTGTATCATTCTTTGTTAGAGTTTTCAGTAACCCAGTGAAAAAATCCATGGTGATGTCATCCCATTTCCATGTAGGAATAGGTAGAGGTTTCATGACTACCCTAGGATGTTGTCTTTTAGCCTTCACCTATTGAAAGTCTAAAAATATTCATACATAATTAGTAATTTCCCTCTTCATGTTATCCCACCAGGAATGTTCCTTCAAATCTCTATACATATTAGTGCTACCTGAGTGTATAGAGAAATTCGAACTATGGGAATCATCCAATAACTCCCTTTTTAGCTCGAGTATATAGGGAACACATAGCCTCCTCCCAAATTTCATAATTCCACCCTCACATATGAAGTCTGGAAACTTCCCATCATTCATAGATTTAATTTTCTTTTGAAGATTCTCATCATTAGACTAATAACTTTTAATCCATTCTAATAAAGATGATCAGAAAACCAATTGAAAAAGTAATGATGTTTCAACTTCCTTGATAATTACCATATTAATCATTGCTAGATCCATGTACATAGGGTCCTTGTCAGTCCTCATTTTGTTTAGAACTCCATAATTGTTCCTGCTGAATGCATCATCTACCTTATTTACCTTTCCTAGGTGATGGTGTATTGAACAATCACAATCCTTAAGTAGCTCGACCCATCTCCTTTGCCTCATGTTGAGTTATATATGTGAGAAGATATATTTGAAGCTCTTATGATCTGTATACATCTCAAATATTTCACCATAAATATAGTGTCTCCATATATTTAGAGAAAATATTACAGCTTCTACATCAAGATCATGGGTTGGATAGTTCTATTCATGAATTTTTAACTACCTTGATGCATAGGCAATGACTATATCATTATGACCAAAGAAAAAACCAATTCCTTTCTTTGGAGCATCACTATAAATAAAAAATCCACCATTTTTTGATTGTAGAGTGAGGATCAAATAATTCACTAATCTCCTCTTAAATTATTCAAAACATTCTTCACATTATTTTGTGCATATGAACTTAACTCTTTTATGAGCAATCTTGGTTAACAGGTTGGCTAATCAGGTGAATATCTGAATAAAACGCCGATAATGACTTGATAAACCAATAAAAACATGTACCTTAGTTATGTTCATTGGTGTAGTCCATTCCTGAATAACATTTTTCTTCACAGGATCAACTAAGATTCCATCCTTAGAGAAAATATTTTCAAGAAAATAAACTGATTGAAGCCAAAATTCACACTTACTAAACTTCCCATATAATTCATTTCTTCTAAGAGTATTCAGAATAATCTTCAAGTGATTATAATTATATTTATAGCTTTTGTATTATATCAAGATATCATCAGTAAACACCAAAAAAGAGTTATCAAGATATTCCTTGAAAACTCTATTCATTAGATCCATGAAAATAAAGGGTGAATTAGTCAATCCAAATGGAATTACTAAAAACTCATAATATCCATACCCGGTACAAAATGTTGTCTTTAGAATATATTCCTTCCTCACACATAACTAATGATATCTAGATCGAAGTTCAATATTCAAAAGTATCAATCTTCATGAAGTTGATCAAATAAACCATCAATGCGAGGTAGAGGATACTTGTTCTTTATTTTAATAACATTAATTTCTCTATAATCAATGCACAAATTCATGGATAAATATTTATTCTTGAAAAAGAGAATAGGGGATCCCATAGAGAAACAATATGGTGAATAAATCCTTTATCACTCAATTCCTTTAGTTGTTTCTTCAGTTCTAATAATTACACAGTGTCTATTCTATAAGGAGTCTTTGATATAGGTCTTGAACTAGGAATTAAATCAATAGAGAACTTAACTTTATTCTCTTGAGTATTTCCTAGTAAATCCTTTAGAAATATATCAATATATTCTTGTAAAATAGTTACACATTCAATTTTAATATTCATAGATAATGGTTTCTCTTCCTTCCCAATATTTTCATTTAGAAGAGATATTTAAGGTGGATCTGGAAAAGAACCAAATTATGATTTTTCTCCTCTAAAGATAATGGATTCTACATTTTACTCACAAATTGTGACTTCCTTATTCTTGAAATAGATTTTTTGCATCATATTTTGAAAGATAGTATATAATGAGGATTATTTCAAAGTCAATCATAGGTATGATGACAAGGCTAGCAACTAAAGCACGTTTATGTTTCATAAAGGGGACCGACTGGGACATCTTGGTTGAAATGATACTTCCCTTAGAAGTTTTAGATGACAAATTCTTTATTAAATAAAAAGGTAAATGAATAATTTTATTGAAAAAATGAGTAGATATAAAATAATGCAATGATCCGAAATCAAATAAAGCATTGGATAGTTTTAGGAAATGATTAATGTACCTTCCATCACATCATTAGGAATTTCAGCCTCAGTAGTTGTGATTGCATAAGCTTGGTCTTAATCTTGTGGCCTTTTCTGAGGTATGTATCCTTAATAATTTGGAAAATCATTAGAATATTGTCCCATATCCCTACAATTATATCATTTCACATTCGTAGACTTTTTATTTCCCTTGAAATCATTGGCATAATGGTCTTTATCTCTACACTTGTAGAAAACTCCTTTTCCTTTTAAGAAGGCACCAGGGTGTTTCCTTCCATAAGTATTGCATGTTGGAAAATACCGCTTTTTATTATTTCTTTTATCCATTATTTCCTCCATAATACTCTTCTTATCTTGTTTTCCCTTAATTCATAAAACTTATAGAATTATTTAATTTTCTTGATAGCACATGAGACTACATATTCATATGATGATTTTTTTTGGATACTAGTGGCCTTCATAGGAATGGTTTTAAACCATCAAAGAATCAATCAATATTTTTCCTTGGATTACCTATTTAGTCCATGGAATGACTTGATAACACTATAAATTTTTCTTTATACTTTGTAACATTTTCACACTATTTTTGTTTCAGACTCAAGAATTACCTTTCGATATCTTCTCGTTGTTTGTGAGGAAATTTTTTTTCTAGGAAAATTTATTTTAAATCCCTCCATTCCATATTTTTAATTTTTCCTCATCCTTTGTGTTTTGAATTAGTAAACACCATTTATATGAATCTCCCAATAGATGATAAACTTCCATGAAAACCTTCTCCCTTTCATTACTTCATAAAGCGAGAAATATATTTTCTAAGGAAATTATCCACTGATCCGATACAAATGGGTTTGTAGTCCCATTGAATGATGGATCCTATTATTGTATAAAGAAGTATAACATTGATCCTCCATGTTGTGGTTTAGGATGATCCATACGGGTAAGGTTATTATTCATAACCTGAGTCAACTGTCCCAATATTGTTATAAGTTGCTCAACACCAGTCACAACTCCAGTACCAATATCATTATCTTGCATTGGAGGGAAATACCTACATGGGATATACGTGTTGATATGTTTTCCATTCCTTCCACTAAAAACCATTTATAAATAGTTGAAAACACAAAATTAGGTTATGAATCACAATTCATAATCTTGAACTTAAAAAAAACTTAACATTAATTAAAATGTTATGCATAGATAATCTCATAATCATAAACATGGGTTCCTTGAGAAAAAATTTACTTTTAAATCCTTTATAATAGTTTGTAATGAAAGTGTGAATTATCCCAAGAATATCCCCCAGAAGTGTCAAAATATGTGCATAGTAAGGACCATTGTCTTGTACTAGGTTACCCTGAGTTAGGCCCGGGACACCTTGTTGGAGTTGTTACCCCTAGGTATATATGTTCTAGAACCAATCCCACTTGTAGTATCCAGAAAAGGATGTATTTATAATAAAACCCACTTAATATATACCTTACCAAAATTATAATATGTTCTTATATTATTATCCTAAAATTCTATCTTAGGGTTATGTTCACTAATCTATGTTTTTTAATTCTAGTTTCCAAGTTTTCTACTAAAATTACTCTAATACCAACTATAAAGACCCCAATCCCAGTATCCAAGATCCGGTGCCTTACTTTATTACATTGGAATAGATATAAGACTCAAATCTCAAAGGATGGATTGGTTTGGTAGTTTTGGAATCCAGATTACATACATGAACATTACATTACAAATTGAAATTTAAAAATGTACAAACTCCATTTATAACACCCAAAAACTCTTAGATTAACCCTGTAAGTCATTCATAATATCCATCTTCATATCTTGGGGAAAAAATAAAACATAATAATGGGGTGATCTCATATACTCAGTAAGGTTAGGTAATATAGCAGAAGAATAAATAATAATCCATGGTGAATAACTAAAATAACATATTCCATTAAAACATAATCTTAATCTTAATATACATGAATAAAATCGGAATAAATAATGGCATATAAATAATCACACGAAGCTTAAATATGGATATTCTACTAGTAAAATAATCACATGATTTATCAATTATTAATATCATAATATGGGAATTCATAATTTTAGACATATGAAAAATACCATAGTGGCCTCGACTAAGACATTTGAAAATTATTAAGGACTCATCCAAAACTATATCTGAAAATGGTCAAGGCCTCAGCCAAGTTGATATCTATTTTGTCTCATGATACCTACCGATGCATATAGGGGATATAGTGTTCCATGCCCATAACTTACTAAGTCCAATGCATTCCTAATATGAATGAGGTTAAATATAAACAACATATATATATGAGATGTAAATAACTTTCCCTAATCTGTTAACATAATCATTAACCATTTTGAGTAGTATGGTAAATGGTATCAAGATAACACATCCATAGTCAGACTGATCATAAAAAATTTAATAAAATATGGTAGATAATAATCATAATATACCAATATCAATAAATCATAAAATTTAATAGAAGTGTTAAAAAATTAAAATAATCCAATAAAATTATCAAATAATTCTTGAGAGAAATGCTCCTTTTACTTTTCAAAGAAGAGTTTTTTTTTGGAGAAATCATTTGTATTTTTCATAATTTTTATATTAAACCAAAAATGAAAAAATATAGTTTTTTTGAAAAATTATTGATTTTATAAAAAAATGGTGTCTTAAAACAAATTATGGATGATACTTGAAAATGTGGAAGAAAACGACTCGTTCCCTTTAACTGGGCTTGCATATCAGGAAGAATTAAGAAGAGAAACTTGTAAAACATGTAATTACCATAAAAAATATGAAATGATCTAGATATATGAGTTTGGAATATATAAATATATTATATAAGAAGTAAAAAAATAAGAAGGAATCATTAAATTGGTGTAAATATAGTGAAAGATTAACCCGAAGGAAAAATGAAGGTTCGGGTAGAAACCCTTACCATATGTCCAAATGTGTTTTGCACTTGACCTTAATGTCCTGGATAATCAAATTAAACAAATTATTAATTAATTTAAAACCTTTTATATAAATAATTTATTTTTTTATAATTTTATTAAGTTCATTTATGGTCTTTTTGATGAGTTATAAGATAAAATTTTATCGTTCAGGAACGTTCATTTCCTTGGTTTTCATGAACGATTCACTTAATTATAAGTAATGGAGTTCATGTAAAATGGGTATAATTCTCTAGAATTGGAATTATATGTTATTGATGAAAATAAAGAAGTGTAAATAGTTATATATATCATTTGGTTATATGGTTTGAGGATGAATCATTAGGTAATTCATTTAGTGATAATCGTTTAGATTATTACGGTGGTTATTGATCATAACAAACTCATTTTGTTTTATCGTATAGTATTATGAAAATATGTTACATCAAGAACATAAAAATGGTTTAAATATAAATTTTAAAATCTGTTTCAACCGTTAAATTTATTTCATTATCATCCTTTAATACGGTAAAGTAAAATTAAAACTTGTCATCCTTGAAGGCGATGAAACAACACCTCATAGACGACGTTCCCATTTTTAGAATAAAAGGGAGAGGAGAAGGTGATTGATGATGGATTATTCCATAAGCATAATAAAATTATAGTACATGTAAGGTATTGGAGTTTTCATGATATTTGGATGAGGGTAGGTGAGGATATAATAATAAAAGAAAAGAACTTGAAAAGAAATTAAAAGGAAAAGGAGGAGGATTTGACCTCTTGAATTATCCTCCTTGAGAACCTTCTTAGGGAAATGGTTTTGGTATTTTGATGAGACCAAGATCTAATGGAAGTGGTTTAGGGGATTTGGAAGATTATTGGGTATAAATTTGACATGGTTCAAATCTTTGATGGTGTGAGCAGAAGGGGTGGTATTTATAGTGGAGGAGAGGGGTGTTTTTTGAATATTTTATTCATTTATTTATTATTTTGGATCAAGAATATGAATAGTTTGTGCATTATCATAAAATATATTAAAATAATGAAGGTAATTTCTAGATTATGGTTCTTACATCATCCGTGACTCAAGGAATAGTGTATTTATCTTGTAATGTTTTTACACTATAAATTATCATATTTTACTATTCACAAAAAATTCTAGTATTTTAGAAAAATTATAAAAATTCATGCTAACCATTTTTTTACATGTAGAATTAAAAAATGGGCTCTATTTTATAAAAATAATTTTCTAAATAGTAGAAATTTATTTTTTTAATTAAAATCCACATTTACTCGAAAAATTCAGATTTTAAATTTATAACCACTTTTATAATACTCTAAAAAATTGACTAAGGTCTCATTAAATTATCATAAAATCATAAGAAAACAAAATTTTAATTTATTAATACATTTTATGAAAATAAATTTTCTTTTAAATTAAATTGTAATTAAATATTTATGAATTACAAAAATACCAACACTTAATTATTTATTTTTAAAATATTCACTTACTTAAATGATGATATAATTATATCATAATTTCATTAATAAGATGCCTAAATTTTATTTATACAAACATGGGTGAGGTTACTATTCAATTGACTAATTTACTATTCATAAGGGTCATATTACTATTCCTATGGTCAAGTTAATATTTCATCAGTGTAGGTTCCTTGACTTCTAAAAATACCTATTATTTCACTCATTATTCATTTATAAGGTTTGTATTATTTTCTATATGTGATTTTATGTTATTTATAATATATGAAATAAACATAATATGGGAAATCTCATTGATATAATTATGTGTCATTACATTACAAGTGAGGATCATAATTGTAAGATACAACTGCTAAAAGAGAAGAGATATCTAAGAGAGATAATAAGAATAAAAAGTAACTCAAGGAGAGTCTTCTAAATCACAATAAATATAATCTTGATATTGCACATGTAGAGTAAAATATTATTCTTCTTTTTCATATAAAATAGAGCAACATGTAGAGATCTTCTATATAGTTGATAGATAAGAGTGAAAGTTCTTCTATTTTTGTCTATATTCTGTTTTTCACCACACCATAAAACGTATAAAAAGATTATATTTTAATTTCTCTATATTATATCCATAAAATATAGGCTTGGTATTAAATTACACAAGTCATTTTCTAAAAAATACCTAAAAAATAGTACTAAACATTAATTATCCTTATTATTATTTCTTCTCTTGGTACTTATAGATTTTTATAATCATTTTTACCGTAAAGAAAAAATCCAATAGTTAATGGATATGAAAAAACATTAATTTCCACTTAAATTACACCAATGGTAAAAAATAGTAGTTTGTAGATTGACATATCTAATAATGGATCACCACATAGCCAGATTCCATAGATTAATTGAATTGAAATATCTGAATTGATCCACATAGCCAAATTTATATAGGAATTTTTCATATAGAAAAATTTCTTCCCATAGGCTTCTTACTCATGTATAAAAATTTTGATGTATAAAAAATAATTACATAGCTATTTGGAACCACGTATCTAATTTCACCATGCATCCAAGTCATGTAGTTGATCACTCCACACAACTGATTCATGTAGTAGTTTGATCTATATAGCTAATTACTCATGTTGGCGATTTATCATTATAAGTGATTTACACATAACCAATTTCATGACACAGGAATTTCATTTAAGAGTTTACTTCACATAGTCGACTGACGTATATGAATTCATGATGTAGCCTTTTCTTCATATAGCTGAATTCCATGTTGCCAATTTTCCATACTTAGGTAAATTCTCAGCAAACTTCCAAAACTTTTATATTTTAATATAATGAGATAAAATAATGATAAAACCTGAAGAATAGAGTTAAAAAGAAAAATCATTTGTAACATATAAAGGGTATTTGATATCATCAAACCAAAAGTACATGAGATATGTTGGAAGAACATTAGTAGTTCAAAAACTTCTACTTGAATCTATTTAGCCAAGTTTTTCAAGTATCATAAACAACTTATATACCAATTTATACATGATAAAAAACTTCATTATTTCTTCTCAACCTTCCCAAAACATAATTATTAGGATTTAAACCTTTCTTATTGATAACAAATGGAATCCACACTTGGTATCTTCAATCACACACTTTGAATTTGATGTCAATACCATTAATCCTTTTGGTCAATATGTGTGCTACAATGAAATATTTTATTTTCCTTACTATTGAAAATAAATTAAAAGGTAAAGATATTATACCATTATTAATATCATAAATTTTAGGTAATGTCTTCTCACCTCAATTCCATTATTCCTTTAAATCTCTAAAATAACTTCTTATCTCACTTTTGTTTAGAATTATAGCCTGATTCATTTATTTAGAGAAGGATGACACCACATATAACTAATCTAAGAGATTTTAATAAATTTAATATGATTATACATGATCTAACATGATGTATAAAACACAAGTGAATAATCAATGTGGTAAAAGTTTTTCATAAACTACCATGCATGTGATACCATTATCAAACTTCTCATTTTTGAAGATGTAAAAGTTATTTAATAGGAAATATTTATCCCACACTTATCTTAAACAAATACATTAGAAATATTCAATTGAAAGATATATAAACCCCCTTTAACTCATTTTTTTCATCAACTATCACCTCCTTGTAAATTAAATATCATATAATAAAGGAAAGGGTAGAAATATAATGGTTATACCTTAACTTCAGTTTTCTTATATGTTGTATAGAAACTATATTTACTCGAATAAAATAGCAGGAAATATTTTATTCATACTAGATCCCCCTCAAGGGATACACCTTATATCAACTCTTCACTCTGATTGATATTCTATAGCATGAAATCATGATGAAAACCTCTTTTTTTACTATAAATAATGATTACAAAATCACACTAGGGCCCTGTTTAGTATTTTTCATTCAATTAACGAATGTTAATACAAATACAAAAGGTTATGGGAATAAGGAGGGGGTCACTAAGTTCCTTAATTAAATTATAAATTTTAAGAGGATCTTACAAACTAGGCTATTCCATTTATTCTAATTTCTTTATTTTAAGGACTCTTCATGCGTCTTATTTTTTATTTTCTAGTTATGGACTTCTTAAGTCAACATGATTTTATTATTATTTATAATTGTTTCCTTACATGGGTCCTTCTTATCAGCATGATACATAAAGGTAAATTCTTCTTTGTATTCTTGTTTCTTCCATATTTTTACTTTAGTTTTAGCTAGAAACATTACAAGGAAACTTTTATAGTTATGTCCGGGTTTTTTTAATCTGCCACACAATATCTTATATTATCATTGGTCACTATATCTTGATAACATCCCTCCATTTTGTAAAATCTATTATAAACTAATAACACATGACATTTTTTATGCTCCTTTAAATTTATTATTTTTAACATGATCTATTTTGAATAAGATAACTAAAATTTCCCTCTTATATTTGAGTTTTACCAATATCAATAACTTATAGTATTTGTGCTAGAAGAGTTATCATGCATTCTTCAGCATAGTGACCATGTTGGTCACAACTTCCACAAATATATTCCATATATTCAAATCTATTTTTACTAGAAAACCTTGTATGCTTTTATATAAAAAATTTATTTATCCTAAGGACATTTCTCTATTTCATAGAGCCACTACTTTTCTTATTTATATTACTCACCCTAAATTAATATTTATTCTAGGTTTAAGACATGTTATACCAGTAACCATATTCTTTATAGAAATATGTCCCATAACACTAAAAAAAACCTTTAATTTTTTTTCATAATATTGATGGGTATTTCTTAGAAAATATACTTTCTATCCATGTGTAATCCATTTTTTTCTTTTTTACACAAGTGATTTCCCCTCTTTTACTCATATCCAACCCTTATTGATACAAGAGATTAGTTTTTATGACTTCCTTTAGCCTGTACATATTAATTTTGAGTTTTAGAATATACACATATTTATGAAAGAGATTTATTATCACATGAAGAAATTGAGATAAAATGCACCTATTTCTTGTTGATTCAATGAACTACTTACTTCTTTTGTTTTTAAAATAACAATAAACTTCATATGAATTTGATTTAACATGAATATTATTTGTAGTTATCTTTGGGGTGAAAAACTAAATTTATGATTAATGAAATTATGGGTCAATTAATATAACATATTAAAATATGATGATCTAAAGTTTTATGATAGATTATATTCATCAGATTTAAATGAACTGTAGTAGTGTACAAATGATTCCATTAGAGTATATTAAGTTTTACTGAGTTTATCAGAATATGATGAAGCTTATTTCGATGTAGTTACAAATAATCTAAAATTAAACATAATTAAAATATTGGAGTTTATTACAATGATTTATATAAATGGAGACATGATTAAGTTACATTATTCATTGAAAGTATCTGTTTTTTAAGTTGTGTAATCGATTGTTTCCTTAAAAGTGACTCTGATTAGTGTAAATTTTCTTTTTGAGAATTTTATCTAAGAGATACCATTTTTTGAGGTTTTCATTTTAAGATATATTATTTTCCCCTGTGATCATTTAGTTTTTGATCATTGATATTGAGGGATTCTAGTGAAGAATACAATTCTTCCAATGTGTGAAGAATGTAGTTGAATGATGTGTTGAGGGTTTCTAAGGATAGGAATATAGATCATTTGGTCATCTGGATCAAGTTATTATGAGCATAGTTAGATAAAGAACCTTCTAATGGGTTTAAGTTCAGGTATTTTAGGTATAGAAAGAAAAATATTCTAATAGGTATAAAATTTTGGATACCTAAATTCAGGTTTATAGACTTCCTTACTACTTAAGGTTTAAGTGATTTGGTTTTTATAATTTCATTTTTTAGAGTGTTTGAATAGTTATTCAGCACTCTACACATTATTTTAATAGATTTCTTCCACTATGTTTATTAAATTCATATGAAGTTATTTAATTTTATATGGTATTAATTTTCACATCTTTTTCATTTTTAATTTGATAATTCTCAACTAGATCAAAAGATCATATTTTGGATCAATGTAAAACCTGAGGGTGTTGGAAAATTTTAAGTTTATTTTTTACTAAAATTCACCCCTATTTTTTTATATATTCCTAACATATATTGGATAATATTTAGTATTATATATTATCTCTACCAGTTTCTGAGATCCATATCATTTTGACCCTTACCAACATTTGGTATCAAATATAGTTTATATCTGAAATTTATCTCGATTGCATTTTTTGTTATTTTATTGAAAATTATCTCAATTTTTCTTCTAATGATAACTATGTTGTAGAAGAAAAATTCTCCTCTTTTTTTTATGGTAGGGATTTTGATTGGAACTCTTAAAAATTTAAATACAAGAAGACCACCCATTTTGTATGGAGTGGATTATGAATATTGGCATGATCATATAAAATATTTTATCATTAATACTAGTGTTGATAAATTTTCCCTAAAAATTTAAAGTTATATAGTTCTAGGGAAAGAAGTTATTCATTTTACTTATAAAGAAAAGCTAGAATATTAGGAGAATCACACATTATGGAATAATTTATTGTGTTGTATGACCATAAATATCTATATTCATATATCAACTTATTAGATGAAAAATGGATTTTGGAAGAAATTAGAGGTTACATATATCAAAACCTCTAAGGTGTTAGAAACATGAAGAGCTATGTTAGGAACATACTATTGGGTATTTTATTTTATTCTTGGTGAAACAATGACTCAAATGCATCAACATTTTATATCTATTTTAAATAGTTTAAAATATTTGGATGAGAAATAATTAATGGAAGATAAACTTATTAAAAAGGTTATTAATATCATGAAAAAGAAGTGAGAGTCAAATATGAAAACCATCGGTGATAATAAAAACTTAACTAATCTAAGTATAGATGACTCGATTGGTACTTTAATGAAATATAAAGGTATATCTAAGAGATATTATGAGGAATAGAAAAGGAATAATAGAGTTTCCTTTGCATCTAAATATGGTAATTATAATTTTGGTGCTTTTAATTATTGTGGTAATGTTTATAAATCTTATATATTAAAGAAGAAATGTATGCATTCAGATCAAATCATTTAGGATGACACTAATAATGAACTCAATCAACTTATTATAAAAATGAATATGATTTTAAAAAATAATAATTTTCAATATACTCATAAAAAATACATAAAGGATATACCTGAAAAGAAGGAATATTTAGATTTAATTTTCTATGAATGTAAGAAGACATATCATATTATACTATATTGTCCTAGATTGAATAATAGAGATTGAAAATAAAATAAGTAATCTAATATTATAGGTAAAAATAGATCGAAATACTTGGACACTTGGAGTTCTAGTGAAATTAATACTACGTATAATACTACTTCAAATGATAATGAAAGTGATAGTCAAAATATCATTGGTTTTATTTAAACACTTTGAAGGAAAAAATGAATCATGGCTAAGGTAACTACATATTATTTAAAAAAATTAACTTTAGATTCTAAATTTACTTATACTTCTCATTATTATTATTTAACTTTGTTATATGATGGAAAAGATAACGCATCGGATGATCATGATGATATGCTTACTATTGAAGAAATGGTTTGATGAAATCCTTATGAAAAAGGAAAATAAAAATTTAAAAAATATCTATGATCGTATATAGGAAAATATTTTTAAATCAAACAAAATAATTTCTAATATAAATTATGAATTTTTAAACTTCAACATAATTAGATTCTAAGTATAGTACTAATTCAATTTCAGAAGACCAGAATTTAGTTTTTACACTTAAATATCAAGTTATTTGTTAAAATAAACTCATATCTAAATTTTCTTCTAGTAAAGAAAATTTTAACAATATGTATAAATATATAAAAACCACTAAAACTTATAATTAAATAGGATTTACTTTCACTAAACCATTTTTCCAATAAAATTTATCTGTACATTAAAGTGTGCCATTTTGTACTAAATATCAAAGGGGTGGTAACTGGGAAAAATATTTTTCTTTAAAATGAGTTAAATTATTTGGTTTTCATAGATATTTTATTTCTTAATAACTAGTTTTTTTCAATATAAAATAGTTGGGAAGATATGGGTTCCTAAAATTTTATTTTCTAACATAACCGAACCCAAGAAAGTTTGGGTACTACAAACTTAGTTTTATCATTTTTAGGAAAATAGTCTAAGTATCATCATATGAAATAAATGATATATATACAGTGGTGCTTCTCAAAATATTATTGGTGAAAATTTCAACTTCTGAAATTTAAAGAATTTGAATGGAGGACAAGGAAATTTTATATAAAATTCACATGGTGAAATCAATAGAATAGATGATGTTTCTTCTCAGAAAAAAACTTTAATTTATAATTTTTTGTATGTTCTAGTACTGAAGCACAACCTTATCATCATTATTCATATATGTGATGAGGGTTACCTTACAAATTTCAGGAACGATAAATGTATTGTTCAAAATTCATAAGGTACTTTCATTATATATACTGATAGAAATTAGAATGTTTATACACTTGACTTAGAAGATTTAAGGAATTATAATTTACCTTGTTCAAGTTAAATTTAAGACATATCTTGGTTGTGGAAAAAAATACTAGTACATTGTGACTTTCATACTTTAACTAAACTTTATAGAAAAGGACTTATTAGTGGTTTACCAGAACCTAAGTTTAACTCTACCAGATTTTGTAATCCTTTTCAATTTGTTAAGAAATATAAGCCTATTTTTAAACCTAAAAGTGAAGTCTCAACTTATGAAGCTTTACAGTTAGTGAATATTTATTTATTTGGTCCCATAAAAACTAGGAGCATTGGGGGAAAACACTATGTGTATATATTGGTTGATGATTATATTATATTTACATGGGTATATTTTCTCACACAAAAATATTAATCACTTTCTCATTTCAAAAATTTTCCCGCTTCTACTAAAAATGAGAAAAACCCAAGATTTATTGCTATCCAAAGTGATCATGGTGACAAGTTTATAAATTCTTATTTTGAAACTTTTTATAGTAATAAAGGGATTAATCATAAATTTTCAACATCAAGGATACCACATCAAAATGGTGTAGTTGAATAAAGAAATATATTTTATATTTTAAAAAAGGGAATTCCCGAGAGTGGCCTTTTCGAACCCTCCACACTCAGGAACCCCCCTCCCCACGAAGAGATCATCCGGGGATGCCCCAGCCGGGGAGGAGCCGTTGTTAGCCGAGATGACATTGCGTCCCACGGGGTAACACCTCGATCAGCGATGGTTCGTCACAGCAATCCGTCAGCTAGGTGAAGTGCGCCCATTCTGCCCACCCGGTGAGACACCGGGTGACCCGGCAAGACGAGTGGTACATGGGAGGTGGAAATTCCCCCAAGAGCGGGCTCCCAAGAATCGAACCCCAGACCTCACCGAACACCGTTGATATGGCCCTCGACCCTGCACCACTACGCCACCGCTGAAGCGGCTAAAACATGTTGTATGGGTAACGAGGTATAGGGCTGGCCTTCCCACCTGCGCGCCGCACGCCCCCAGCTAGGCCCAAGGTGGCCAACCCTTGGGCTTGGGCCAGTTCCCACGGAGTCGAGGGGACGAGAGGTTCGCTGACATATGGTGCGCATTGCCTTTGTGAGGACTCGAACCCGGAACCTCAGCGACGGGTCGCCACCGCCTTGAACCAACTCACCCAGCCTCCGCGGGCGAACGTGTTGTATGGGTAACGAGGTATAGGGCTGGCCTGCCCACCTGCGCGCCGCACGCCCCCAGCTAGGCCCAAGGTGGCCAACCCTTGGGCTTGGGCCAGTTCCCATGGAGTCGAGGGGACAAGAGGTTCACTAACATATGGTGCGCGTTTCCTTTGTGAGGACTCGAACCCGGAACCTCAGCGACGGGTCGCCACCGCCTTGAACCAACTCACCCAGCCCCCGCAGGCTAAACGTGTTGTATGGGTAACGAGGTATATGGATGGCCTGCCCACCTGCGCGCCGCAGGCCCCCAGCTAGGCCCAAGGTGGCCAACCCTTGGGCTTGGGCCAGTTCCCACGGAGTCGAGGGCACGAGAGGTTCGCTGACATATGGTGCGCGTTGCCTTTGTGAGGACTCGAACCCGGAACCTCAGCGACGGGTCGCCACTGCCTTGAACCAACTCACCCAGCCCCCGCGGGCTAAAACGTGTTGTATGGGTAACAAGGTATAGGGCTGGCCTGCCCACCTGCGCGCCGCACGCCCCCAGCTAGGCCCAAGGTGGCCAACCCTTGGGCTTGGGCCAGTTCCCACGGAGTCGAGGGGACGAGAGGTTCGCTGACATATGGTGCGCGTTGCCTTTGTGAGGACTCGAACCCGGAACCTCAGCGACGGGTCACCACCGCCTTGAACCAACTCACCCAGCCCCCGCGGGCTAAACGTGTTGTATGGGTAACGAGGTATAGGGCTGGCCTGCCCACCTGCGCGCCGCACGCCCCCAGCTAGGCCCAAGGTGGCCAAACCTTGGGCTTGGGCCAGTTCCCACGGAGTCGAGGGGACGAGAGGTTCGCTGACATATGGTGCGCGTTGCCTTTGTGAGGACTCGAACCCGGAACCTCAACGACGGGTCGCCACCGCCTTGAACCAACTCACCCAGCCCCCGAGGGCTAAACGTGTTGTATGGGTAACGAGGTATAGGGCTGACCTGCCCACCTGCGTGCCACACGCCCCCAGCTAGGCCCAAGGTGGCCAACCCTTGGGCTTGGGACAGTTCCCACGGAGTCGAGGGGATGAGAGGTTCGCTGACATATGGTGCGCGTTGCCTTTGTGAGGACTCGAACCCGGAACCTCAGCGACGGGTCGCCACCGCCTTGAACCAACTCACCCAGCCCCCGCGGGCTTAAAACGTGTTGTATGAGTAACGTGGTATAGGGCTGGCCTGCCCACCTACGCGCCGCACACCCCCAGCTAGGCCCAAGGTGGCTAACCCTTGGGCTTGGGCCAGTTCCCACGGAGTCGAGGGGACAAGAGGTTCACTGACATATGGTGCGCGTTGCCTTTGTGAGGACTCGAACCCGAAACCTCAGCGACGGGTCGCCACCGCCTTGAACCAACTCACCCAGCCCCCGCGGGCTAAACGTGTTGTATGGGTAACGAGGTATAGGGCTGGCCTGCCCACCTGCGCGCCGCACGCCCCCAGCTAGGCCCAAGGTGGACAACCCTTGGGCTTGGGCCAGTTCCCACAGAGTCGAGGGGAAGAGAGGTTCACTGACATATGGTGCGCGTTGCCTTTGTGAGGACTTGAACCCGGAACCTCAGCGACGGGTCGCCACCGCCTTAAACCAACTCACCCAGCCCCCGTGGGAAAACATGTTGTATGGGTAACGAGGTATAGGGCTGGCCTGCCCACCTGCGCGCCGCATGCCCCCAGCTAGGCCCAAGGTGGCCAACCCTTGGGCTTGGGCCAGTTCCCACGGAGTCGAGGGGACGAGAGGTTCGCTGACATATGGTGCGCGTTGCCTTTGTGAGGACTCGAACCCGGAACCTCAGCGACGGGTCGACACCGCCTTGAACCAACTCACCCAGCCCCCGCAGGCAAACGTGTTGTATGGGTAACGAGGTATAGGGCTGGCCTGCCCACATGCGCGCCGCACGCACCCAGCTAGGCCCAAGGTGGCTAACCCTTGGGCTTGGGCCAGTTCCCACGGAGTCGAGGGGACGAGAGGTTCGCTGACATATGGTGCGCGTTGCCTTTGTGAGGACTCGAACCCGGAACCTCAGCGACGGGTCTCCACCGCCTTGAACCAACTCACCCAGCCCCCGCAGGCTAAACGTGTTGTATGGGTAACGAGGTATAGGGCTGGCCTGCCCACCTGCGCGCCGCACGCCCCCAGCTAGGCCCAAGGTGGCCAACCCTTGGGCTTGGGCCAGTTCCCATGGAGTCGAGGGGACGAGAGGTTCACTGACATATGGTGCGCGTTGCCTTTGTGAGGACTCGAACCCGGAACCTCAGCGACGGGTCACCACCGCCTTGAACCAACTCACCCAGCCCCCGCGGGCTAAACGTGTTGTATGGGTAACGAGGTATAGGGCTGGCCTGCCCACCTGCGCGCCGCACGCCCCCAGCTAGGCCCAAGGTGGCCAACCCTTGGGCTTGGGCTAGTTCCCACGGAGTTGAGGGGACGAGAGGTTCGCTGACATATGGTGCGCGTTGCCTTTGTGAGGACTTGAACCCGGAACCTCAGCGACGGGTCGCCACCGCCTTGAACCAACTCAACCAGCCCCCGCGGGCTGAACGTGTTGTATGGGTAACGAGGTATAGGGCTGGCCTGCCCACCTGCGCGCCGCACGCCCCCAGCTAGGCCCAAGGTGGCCAACCCTTGGGCTTGGGCCAGTTCCGACGGAGTCGAGGGTATGAGAGGTTCGCTGACATATGGTGTGCGTTGCCTTTGTGAGGACTCGAACCCGGAACCTCAGCGACGGGTCGCCACCGCCTTGAACCAACTCACCCAGCCCCCGCGGGCTAAACGTGTTGTATGGGTAACGAGGTATAGGGCTGGCCTGCCCACCTGCGCGCCACACGCCCCAGGCTTGGCCCAAGGTGGACAACCCTTGGGCTTGGGCCAGTTCCCACGGAGTCGAGGGGACGAGAGGTTCGCTGACATATGGTGCGCGTTGCCTTTGTGAGGACTCGAACCCGGAACCTCAGCGACGGGTCGCCACCGCCTTGAACCAACTCACCCAGCCCCCGCGGGCTAAACGTGTTGTATGGGTAACGAGGTATAGGGCTGGCCTGACCACCTGTGCGCCGCACGCCCCCAGCTAGGCCCAAGGTGGCCAACCCTTGGGCTTGGGCCAGTTCCCACGGAGTCGAGGGGACGAGAGGTTCGCTGACATATGGTGCGCGTTGCCTTTGTGAGGACTTGAACCCGGAACCTCAGCGACGGGTCGCCACCACCTTGAACCAACTCACCCAGCCCCTGCGGGCTAAACGTGTTGTATGGGTAACGAGGTATAGGGCTGGCCTGCCCACCTGCGCGCCGCACGCCCCCAGCTAGGCCCAAGGTGGCCAACCCTTGGGCTTGGGCTAGTTCCCATGGAGTCGAGGGGATGAGAGGTTCGCTGACATATGGTGCGCGTTTCCTTTGTGAGGACTCGAACCCGGAACTTCAGCGACGGGTTGCCACCGCCTTGAACCAACTCACCCAGCCCCTGCGGGCTAAACGTGTTGTATGGGTAACGAGGTATAGGGCTGGCCTGCCCACCTGCGCGCCGGACGCCCCCAGCTAGGCCCAAGGTGGCCAACCCTTGGGCTTGGGCCACTTCCCACGGAGTCGAGGGGACGAGAGGTTCGCTGACATATGGTGCGCGTTGCCTTTGTGAGGACTCGAACGCGGAACCTCAGCGACGGGTCGCCACCGCCTTGAACCAACTCACCCAGCCCGCGCGGGCTAAACGTGTTGTATGGGTAACGAGGTATAGGGCTGGCCTGCCCACCTGCGCGCCGCACGCCCCCAGCTAGGCCCAAGGTGGACAACCCTTGGGCTTGGGCCAGTTCCCACGGAGTCGAGGGGACGAGAGGTTCGCTGACAAATGGCGCGCGTTGCCTTTGTGAGGACTCGAACCCGGAACCTCAGCGACGGGTCGCCACCGACTTGAACCAACTCACCCTAAAATGTGTTGTATGGGTAACGAGGTATAGGGCTGGCCTGCCCACCTGTGCGCCGCACGACCCCAGCTAGGCCCAAGGTGGACAACCCTTGGGCTTGGGCCAGTTCCCACAGAGTCGAGGGGACGAGAGGTTCGCTGACATATGGTGCGCGTTGCCTTTGTGAGGACTCAAACCCGAAACCTCAGCGACGGGTCGCCACCACCTTGAAGCAACTCACCCAGCCGCTGCGGGCTAAACTTGTTGTATGGGTAACGAGGTATAGGGCTGGCCTGTCCACCTGCACGCCGCACGCCCCTAGCTAGGCCCAAGGTGGCCAACCCTTGGGCTTGGGCCAGTTCCCATGGAGTCGAGGGGACGAGAGGTTCGCTGACATATGGTGCACGTTTCCTTTGTGAGGACTCGAACCCGGAACCTTAGTGACGGGTCACCACCGCCTTGAACCAACTCACCCAGCCCCCGCGGGCTAAACGTGTTGTATGGGTAACGAGGTATAGGGCTGGCCTGCCCACCTGCGCGCCGCACGCCCCCAGCTAGGCCCAAGGTGGCCAACCCTTGGGCTTGGGCCAGTTCCCACGGAGTCGAGGGGACGAGAGGTTCGCTGACATATGGTGCGCGTTGCCTTTGTGAGGACTCGAACCCGGAACCTCAGCGACGGGTCGCCACCGCCTTGAACCAACTCACCCAGCCCCCGCGGGCTAAAGAAATATAATTATTTAGAAAAATACTCATAAATTAATGAGTGAATATTATATTTCTATATATTTTTGTGCTGATTTAATGAGTACTGCTTACTATGCTATAAATTAAATTCTACTTCAACATTTTATTAATAAAACTTATTATGAGTGTGGACCAAAATAAATCCAAAAAATTCATACTTAAAAGTCTTTGGGTGTAAATTATTCAATATGAATACTAAATATTAACTTCATTAATTTGATCTTAAGGATAATGAAGGAATTTTCCTTGATTATTCTACAACTAGCTATACCTATAGAGTTTTTAATAAATGAATAAATTCTACTGAAGTAACCATTCATGTAAAGTTTGATAAAAATGACACTTTTTTCTTTATAAAATGCTTGAAAGATAATACTCTTGATGATATCTTCAAAAAAACTACTGTATATTTACCAAAAGATGGTTCACAACCATAAATATTAACTTTAATCGGTTTTCAATATCTAAAATATATTTTAACGGAATATGTACAACCAAAAGTTTAGGATCAACTTACCACTTTACTTAAGAACCATTTGTTCTTAAGGAGCCATCCTACTAAAAATATCATTAGATATATAAGACAATTGGTTAAAACTATAAGTTCATTAATAAATCAATGTGATTATAATGAATTACCATCTCAATTTAAAACTAAAATGGAAGATGACTCCTTGGGTGATGAAATTTAGATAATGTAAATTCAATAATAGTTAAATAAATTAGAATAAAATCAAGTTCGGGATTTGTTTAAGTTTACTAAATAACTTATAATGATTAGAGTAAAATGTGATTTTATAAATAAGTGTGATGAAAATGGAAATATCGTAAGGAATAAGAAAACAATTATTGATAAAGGTTGTTGTTAAGAAGAAAGTATATATTATAGTGATACTTTTACACCAGTATATAGACTCAAATCTATCCAGATCATACCGATCTTTACAAAAAATATGAATTTTACTTTATTTCAAATTGATTCAAAAATAACTTTCCAAAAATGATTTTTTTAATAGGAAGTTTAAGTTGAACATACCATTGGTTTTGAAGATGTTAATTTTTTGTAACATGTATTCAAACTTACTAAAGCACTATATAGACTAAAAAAAACCACAAGAGCTTGGTATTATTGATTTACTAGATTTCTTACTTCAAAATAATTTCATTAAAGTAAATACAGTCAAACACTTTTTATAAAAAAGCTTTTCAAAGACACCATAATTTTTAAAATTTATATTGATGGAATTAATTTTGGTTCAAATAAAAAATTTATTTCTAATTGTTTTTTAGAACTTATGAAAAGTGATTTTGAAATAAGTAGGATAACAAAACTTAAATTTTTAATTGGTTTTCAAATCACTCTATAACCAAAATAAAATATTTTAAATCAACACAAATATATTAGATATTTACTAAATATTTTGTTTTTAATTTTTTTAAAATATAATTACTCTGATAAAAACTTCTATAAAAAATGATCTTGATGAATATGAGAAATTGGTTGATCAAAAACTTTATAGAGGTATGATCAGAAGTTTATTATTTTTAATGGAAAGTTGACATGAAATTACTTTTTTCAGTATGTTTGTGTACAATACTTCAAGAAAATATAAAGGAATGACATATAAAATATATAAAACACATTTTATATTATCTTAAAAGAACCACATAACTTGGTTTTTTTTTATTTTTATAGAAATTCATTTTTACTTATAAGTTTCCCAGATACTGAATTTGGATGTTTTAGATTGGATAAAAAAAGTACTTATGTAATGTGTCATTTATTAGAATATTCTATAGTTTTATGGTCTAGTAAGAAACAAAACTCAATTTCACTATCCACTACTAAAGATAAATATGTAGTAGTTGGAAGTTTTTTTACCCAAGTGTTGGGAATGAAACAAAAACTCATAGGTTTTAGTTTGGGTTTCATTCAAACTCTGATATTTTGTGATAATAATAGTTTTATTGATTTATCTAAGAACCCAACACACTCATACACAAAAAAATAGATGCAAGACATCATTTCCTTAGTGACCAAACATAAAAATAAGTTATCATTCTTGAATTTATTGGAACTTAAAATCATATTGTCGATATTTTTAAAAAACATTTAAATTATGATATATTTTAATACATTAAATAAAAGATGTTAATGATAAAATTAAAGTTATTTTCAATAAAAATCATGTTTAACTTATATCCTGTCATTGAATAACCCCAAAAGGAATTGGGAGGATATTTTTTATAGTTTTTTTACTTTATTATATTTTCTTTTATCAAATTTACATCTAACAGAAGATATGTTGCAAGTTGAAGTTAATTTTTTGAATTTAATTCTAAATATTATTCATATTTTTCAAGTCTATTTGCATTAATCCCAAATAGAAAATGATAATTTTCTTTATTATATTAGAAGAAAAATAAATTTAATATAACAAAAGATAATAAACTTTAAGTTAGTTTTTTTCCTAGAACCATCCTCAGAATAGGAAGATCATATATACTTTGGATGATAACTTATAGGAGGTTCCATTTCTTAAACTTTATCTTCTCATGATATCATTTAAATTTTTTATCTCTATAAATTAATTAAAAAAATTAAAGGCTAGATATTTTTATTCAAGGTAGGATTTGAAAATTATGTATATAATTTTTTTCTTCCCTTCTTTGCATCTTTTTAAAAATCATAAAGGGGGAGAAAATTAATAAAAAATGATAATTTATAAAAAAAAATTAAATTATATGTTTTTAAAAGGGATTAAAAATTAATATTAAGTAAAATTTAAATTTTTTAAGGGGGATAAAATTAAATCACTTTTTATTTTTACGAAGGAAAGAGAAATAAGAAATATTGATATGATTTTACAAAGTAAGTGATATAAATATGGATAATTATTACATCTACTTATCTTGTTTGTATCTAACGAGTTCATTTTGAATATTGTAAGATAATGAAGAAGAAGTTTATTCCATAAAAAATTATACAGTTTTTTTTGAATTTTAGTGTAGCTTATTAATTTTTTCTACATGTATTGTGTTTTATGAAAAGTGGCGATATTTTTACATTAATGACTCACTTTCTTATTTTTTTTATTGAAATTCATAATAAAATTAATTTGATTTTTTTTACCTAGAATGTTTTTTTAATTATATTTGTTGTAATAACTAAATTTATTATTATTGAAATTTAATATCACTTAATATGAAATATGAAAATCCAGTGATCTGAAGTTTCATGATAGATTAAATTCATCAGATTTACAGGACTCTTAGTGGTGACGAAATAACTCCATCAGAAGATGTAAAATTTTATCGAGTTCATCAAAAGATGATGAAGCTACTTCTGATGTAGTTATAACTAATCCTGAATAATTTGAAATTATAACATTGTGTTTTGTTACAAAAAATATATAAATATATCTATAAATTCATAGATAGGAAGATGATACTTGATTCTTTGAAATTATTTGGTAATTTTGAATATGTGCAATAACTTATTTCCTTGAGAGGACTTCTAATTAGTGTAAATTTTACTTTTGATAATTCTATCTATGAGATACCATTATGTTAGGTTTTCTTTGTAAAATATCTTAATTTAAATTATAATCATTTTGTTTTTGATCATTGGGATTGAGGTATTTTGGTAAGAAAGACAGAGCTTCCAGTGTGTGAATCTTACAACTGACCTACATGTCAAGGGATTCTAGGGATTGGGAGATAGATCATATAAACATTTAGATTGAGAGATTCCAAAGATAAGGAGTCAAGGATCCTTCCAACAGGTTAAAATTGAGGTCATTTAGGGATAATAAGATATGCCTTCCAATACGTATAAAATCAGGGATACCTAAAGTTAGATTTAGATAATTCCTTACTACTTATGGTTGAAATGAGTTGGTTTCTATAATATCCTATTTAAAAGTGTTCAAATATTTTTTCAACACTCTATGATTTTTTTAATACTTTACTTCCACTATTTATTATCTTCATCGGATGTTATTGAATTTTTGAAGGTATTAGTTTTTTTATTTTTCATTTATACTCTGATAGTTTTTAATGTGATTGGGAGATTATATTTTAGATAAAATAACTAAGTGTGTTGAAAAATTATAAGTTTTTTAATAATAATTCACCGCTTTCTTATATTATATCTACCCAACATATCTAGGAAAAAATTTCTTAGGACTGGTCTTCTCAACATTCTTGGATGATTCATTATGAATCTCCCTGAATTTGTTTTATAATATTTTCTCTTAGTCTTCAAGGTGTTTTCAGTTTTAAGACACCTAGATTGTGCCTCATGTATCTATTCTTATTTTGTAGTCAGTTTTACATTATGATATTATAGAATCTTATCATGTTATGAAATTTTCAACTTGGAAAATTTTAATCTATTTTATGATATCACTATCATTCTCATCCACTTTCCTTCCCTCTTTCTCAAACATATTGACTTTATTCATGATCTTGGTGTTTTTCTCAAGGTAGAAAATAAGTTCTAATCTCAACATGTACTTAGTATAGACATATCCTTCTTCATCAATACTTGATATATCTTCATGATTCCTAAATTTATTTATAAATATTTTGTGATTTTAATAATTACCTTTATCTTCTACCTCACTCCTTATTGATGATTCCTAACTTTCTTCCCCACTCATTAATTTTATTCTATACTTTATTAAGGACTTATTCTTCTTTTCATAGTAAAATTTTATAGTTTTCCTGGATCTTATTTTATAAAATTCCCATAATAATCTTTACTTTCATCCTAAACATATTTCATTATTTATAGTTCTATATAAAAATACCCAATTCCTCTATAATTAAAGAATTTAATAGGAAGAATACAATTTTATTTAACTTTACCCCTTCTGATTTTATAAGAGATATAGGTCATGGATTTTTTATGCACTCCACCTTTTTATTATCACCTTTTAAATAAAAATAATATTCAACATTCTTTTCCTTGTGGTTTTGTTATTTCCTGGAATTTAATTCTATAAAATCTTATGCCTTATTTTTAAATATTAGTGATTTACACATTTCATAATTGGGGAGACTTTTATGCAGCTCATCAAGGGAAATTCCCCCTATCTCCTCCAAAACTCATATTTTTTGGTCAAATGTATCCAGGAAATTCCTCATCAACTTATTTATAATTTTTGAATCTTACAGATTATCCCCAAATCCTTTAATGCAGCTAAAAATCTCTTAGAACCTTGTAAATTAGTCATCCACAACATCATATACAAGCATTCAAATGTATTAAAACCTTGATAAAAAAATATCAATTTTTAACTATTTGATATTTACATTCCCTTTATACATGTTCTTAAGCTTCTCCCATATCTCTTTGGTGGTTTTAAGTCCCATTACCTTGGGGTATACTTCACCAAATAAATATTATATGATGAAATTTATATCTTTCTCACCCCTTTCTAGATTTCTCAATATAAGTCATGGGTGTATCTATTCCAAGTGGATTAAATCCCACTATAAAACATCAATTACCATCAGTCTATGTGATAACATATATGGAATCATTTAGTTCTTCCACCCATGAATATTATTACTATAAAAAATGTGTACTCCTCTTGTGATGATAATAGTGTTATTCTCTATGTTTATCCTTTAGTAAATTTTAGATCTTTCAAAGAGTAACCTGGTTTATTTTATACCACTTATAGTGACCAGGTCAAGTGAGATCAATGATAGGGGGAGGTTGTGAATTAGTGATCCATTTTTATATAATTTTTATCTTTTAAATCAATATTTTTGACTGATTAAAGTCATAACCTCTATTTTTTATGTTTCTTATCCTTACTCAAGTGATGTAGTAAATAAAAGCATTAACATATGTTATTTACATTTTTTTCCTTGAAAATTTAGTCCTTTATAGGTTTTGGTTTATTTTTGATATTTGTTTTCTCTAATATAAATTAAGAAGAGTATAATTACAAGTTATCTCTCAAAAATTAATTCATAAAATATTCTAAAATTTCTGGTCCCAAGTGATTCTGTGGTATCCTCCTGGTGGGTTGTTTATATTATATCTCACCTTTTGAAGTTATCTTTCAAAAATATTTTGGTCATCCCTTGAAGAGGTCTTTGTACTAGCTCCTGATAGTTCTTCAAAGGGTCCTCCTAAACATCTTCCTTGAATAGGCCTTAAAATACACCTATATTTTGGTGTAGTGTGAATAAGACTTGTTCTATTTCAAGTACATGTATCTTCATCTTCAAAAGTATCACTGGACTTGATCACCTTATTTTCTTAATGATATAATAATATTATAAAAAGAATATGAATATATTATTTCTCAGAATCATCTCATCAGCTTCGACAAATCCATAATAGTGTTAGATTATTTCTTATTATTTTTATTTGATGCACATGGATTACCTTTATGCATCCATATCCACCTTTGATACATAGAAAATATTATTGATAATAGAAGTATCAAGTTCTCACTTTGCACACCTTTTTTCTCTGTATCTTGTTGTATTTATATTTACAGATCCTTTGAATGTTATTTCCATTTTTAATTTTGGAATTCGTCCTTCTTTTATAATTGTAATATGCCATTCATTCAAACCAGTGGATTATTTCTAGTTTTAATTAACATTCAAAATCCCCATTCAAATCAAGTCGAGGTCTTCATTCAGACTTCCTTGAGACTCGAGTTATTTTTTATTCCTCTTTTTATATTTGAATATCACAACTTCTATTTCAGTCCAAAAAATGTAAAATTTGAATTATTTTAAAATTATTCCATGTATTTATGGAACCTTGATGTGAAAGAACCCCTCATGGCATGACAAAAAATCACCTTAGGATCATATTTGTGTTAATCCCTCATTAGATCATAAATAATAATTATTCATAAATTATTTTTATATTTAATTACATTAATAATGTTTCTTTTCATTGTCTAATTTAATTATAATTCTTAAGAATAAATTATTCTGTAATTATCAAATATTTTGGGTAACCTTAGATATTTTCATAGGACTTATAAATTATTATAAAATAGAGTGAAATCTAAGAAACAATGAAGTATTACGGTGAATTAATCAAAGTATTATTCCTATAATCATAGTCATACATGAAATATCTATGAAAGTATTACATTCACTATAAAGTCTTAAAACATAGAAAATTCATACACATAATGAAGTCATATGTGAGATTCTCAACATCTTACGCACACACAAACAAATTATTATGTTCACTTAAAATTTTTATGGAATCCTTGTGAAAGTATTAAAATCTATGACTATTCTAAATTTCTATGCAGCTAAAGTATTATGTGATTATTCATCAAAGTTTTATAGGAACAAAAATTCCTACTTTCACTCTCAAAGTTCTATTCTAGTGCTTAGTACAAGTCTTACACAGCTCCTTGAAAGTATTACAAACTTAAAAAAATTATCTAAATTAATCCTTCAATTTATTTATTAGCTGGATACCTTAAAAATCCTTAAAAACTATTTAAGATAGTTTTTCTCCATCAGTACTAGTTTTTCTCTTGAATAATAGTTCACTATTCATCACATGTAGAGGTAAATACTTGATTATGTCCAGGAAAGTTCTTCAATAAATAACAATAAGTCATTTTCTCATTTATACAAGGGTAGTTGCTTATTTTTTATTCTCAATATTCCCAACACATATTGAGAAATTATCCTTATTATGATGGTATATTTTTTTTATTTAAAATAAATTCAATCCACACTTGGTCTCTTCAACAAAATATTCATAGTGGTTGTAAATATTCTAGAAAGCTATTTTTCGTATACCATGTTTCTTCAGTCTATGTTGATGGAATTTGAAACTCAATTCTATCTTAGTAAATCATCCAAAACCTTTTAATTGGTCAAAAAAATCATAAATTATAGGAAGAGGATATTTATTCATTTTGGTATATTGATTCAAATTCCTATAATCAACACATAAATTCAATATGATGTTGACCTTTTTAATGAAGAGAGTCCAAGTTTCCTAAGGTGAGTTATTTGGTCTAATGAATCCTTTATTCACCAAATACTCCAACTAAGATTTAAAATCTATCTATTTATCTAGTTTCATACAATAATAAGGGAGATATATGAGACTCATCCATGGAATCAATTCAAATTTCTCTTGAACTTTTTATAATTTTTTAACATGGAAGTCTTTTTATAGTGTGGTTTTAATTTTTGTTTCATGATTCTTTCTTTTGTTTTATTGTAATATGGGTTATGTAATGACACTCATTATTATGATACAATGGGGTTGTAATGACATGGAGTTATTAAAGTTGATCAAGGTTCATTGAGAGTCAAGAATGATGTTGATCGTTTCAAGATTTTTGAATCGCAAATTAACTAAGGACTTTTGTGGCCTAATAAATCCTATTGCATTGTGATTTTTTCCTAACTTTAAGACATTGTAGAATGGAATGGGGAAGTTTTTCCTTAAATAGTATGATCAGGGGTTTCTTTATAAATAGTTTCCAAACCCACCTGTCTCTCAAATATTTTCATTCTTCCTCAACCTATTGAATTATAGTGGAGTGTTTTTTGATCCCTTGGAATATTAAAGGATCCTTTAACTAACATAGATCATGTGTTGTTCCCTTGGAACATATAGAGTGTGGATTCAAGTAGCATAAATGAATTATATCCAAGTTATGACTCTTTTCTCATCTCATTATTTGTTATCACATGGTATTAATGTGATTCCACCAGTATTTTGATCATTGTCTCCTTATAATTTTACTTTTTTGAAGCCCCCTTTTGATCTCTATGACAATTCCCCTTTTTGGTGACATAAACTTGTTGGTTTTTTTCCCAAGATATATATCATTTCCAATTATTTAAAATAAAATATTTATTCTTATTATTCTCATGGTTTTACGGATATAAATCCATTATCCATTACAATGATGGGTTACAACATTAGTTCTCGGTAGTGGAGGCACAATGCTGAGATGATAGTGGTCTTCAGGGTGAGGGAGGAGTTTTGATGGTTTTACTAATGTATAATACCATCAAGTTTGGATTTCATCATGATATTTTATTAGGTGGGGTTAAGTCCATTCTATTTTGGAATTTATTTATATAAAAAGGACTTATTAGTTGTATTGTAATGTATTTTATTATAGCATAAAGAGTTTTGGGAGATCTTGGACCATTCTTATGTAAGGATAATTACATGGTTTAATCTTATGTGAATCTATCTGAGTTAATACTATGTTAATTGAGTCATTATTTGGTTGTTTTGGATGTAGTGTGAAGGGGGAAGCTAAAATATGAAATTATGTATTGCAGAATGAGGAGTTGGATGGAAAACAACAACTTTGGCATGTGGATTTTTATTGTATCATGGATCCAATGAGTTAGACATTATAGTGTGAAAAATATTTCTCATGTTTCAGCTATGTTTAAACCTATAGAGAAAGACCCTACATAATATCTTCATGTATTTTTTTGTATCTTTTCATCAATATGTTAGATTAGGGTGAGGAGATGGTCCATCTCAAGATTTTTAACATGGAGAGTATGATAGTGTGATCCTTTAGACCACATGAGGCTGTTTATATCATGTTTAAGGTAGGTTTGTACTTTATCTTCATAATTCCTATGACTTGGTTTGGGAGATATGATTGGAGTAGACATGAGGTCAGGTACTTCCATGGTAGTATTCATGATAAGGAACAGGTTCCTGTATTCTTCTTAGTGTTTGACCCCCCACATACTTGGGGCATGGTACCTTTATATAGGGAATGGAGTTAGTACTTCCTTGGAATTTATGAGGTGTGGGTCCCCCAAAAACTAATATAGTTCAATAATCCACCATATACTCGGGTTGTGGGTCCTCAATCTATGAAATTTGGTACTCCCTCATCTGATGTATATTACGCAACAAGGCATGGGTCCTCCATTTGGGTTCAGTACACCCTAGAACAATGTGTTTACCTCAGCAAGGCACTGGTACATTGTTATATATTCTGAGAGTTGGTATGGGTATGGTTTAACTAGGTGGATTAAATTCTTGGGTTTCTCATTGAGATATATTTTTTTCTTGTGAGTCTAATCTATTGATGGGTGGGACTTAGTTTTCCTAATTATATAAATTAAGTATCACATTTGGGTTTGTCTCACATCTTTATATTTTTATTCCCTAAGTGGGTTATCTTTTACCTTAGTGGTTATAAGATGATGGATCCTATGTTATTTATTTTTTGTTTTTTGGATAATCTAACAATGTATGTTTATACTCACCCATATATGGGTTCTTCATCCACACATTCCATGTGACACCCCAATGTATCTCTTTTTCTTAATATTGTTTAATTATGATCTATTTTGATTTTTTTGAAATTACCCAGAGGTGGATAATTTTTTATCATTTTGGTTTCTACATGAACTATAGTTCTATATTTTAGTGGGTCATTCCATGATGGTTACTTCATGATGCGATGACTGTGTGGGGTTTAGATTGTACCTTTGTCTTTAATGGGTTACACCACGACCAACAGATATTGTGCTATGAGGGTCTGTTATTAATGTTTCACACTATAACTAGGGGAGGTTGAGTCATGACCATGCCTAGGTAGTGAGGTTATTTTTTTGGGTTGGTGATTTGGGAAGGTTATGCACTATAAAGGGATTCCCATAAGGTGGTCACACCATGATAAGGGAAGTTCATGTCCCGATTCAATTATGGGTAGTGAGTATTCATTTCTACCTAGAAGGAAGGTTGGTCCATGTTAAGCGAGGCACGTCATGAAATTCTTATGCCTAGATTTTCAAAATTATGCTTCCTATTTTACTCCTTCTCATTTTAACTTGATTTTCCTCCTTAGACTTCTCATTTCAAATTGGTCAACCATGGGAGAGTCAAAGGAGATTCTCCCCTTCTTCCTCCTTTCATCCCTTCCCATTATTTATTGATCTTAAGTAGAGTTGGAAGGTTGTTCTTCTTTCCAAATTTATTTCTTCCATCCTATTTTCCTTAGGTTTTTGATATTATACGAATACTAATGGACAAGGTGGTTATATTTAGGGTTTGGGATGGTTTTAATGTGGGGATTTGGGTGTGTAGAGATTCTAAGGTCTATCTACTTACTCAATTGTTCTCTTTCCATCAAAGGATATTTAAACTTGGTTCCATTTATTGAGGTAATTATTTATATAGAATTACCTCATTTGATATATAATGAGATGCTTGAGTAGATTTATAACCATTTCTAATTAACTTATATATATATATGGTTCTTCTTATGAGTTTATCAAAAAGTTTCAATAATTTTTACACTTAGTAAAAAGGGTTTTATATGGATTTTTAATCTTTGATTGCTAAATAAATATTTATGAATGTTAAGTGCTTTTTTAAAGACTAAGTGGCTTTTACAAGTGAATTTAAAGTCTTTTAAAGTAGTGATTAACTCTGTTTTTATTTTAAATGAGGAAAGTATTTTTATTTAAATAATTTATAAAGATTATTTCCATGTTTTATTTTTATAGGGTGATTTATAACTTATCCTTCCCTGATTTTTTAAAGGCTTTTTAGTAATTTTTAAAATGAGTTGTATGTCATTTTTTAAGACCCTCATTTCCCCCCTTATGTATGTATTCCATATTTTTTTTTTCATTTTTATGGGCTGTTGATTATCTGATTCTTATATTATGTGTAAAAGTTACTGTTTCACGTGAGAGTGTTAGAGGTGATATGGGATTTATTATTTATGATTTATGGTTGCATGTGATTCTAATAACTTAATTATTTTCTCACATACACTTTGATCATGTCATGGGAACCGAGGTAGCTATGCAAGAGACCTTGATCAATGTTACACTAGTTATATTTTGTTCATCTAGTGTACCCTAGGTTGTTTTAGGCCTGAACTAGGGGAGTTCCCCTGATGTGGATAATGAGTGTAAGTTGGGTGGTTTTGTGTTTATTAATTAAACATAGGATGATAGTTGATTCCATGTAAGTATTTTTAGGATCATCTCACCTTTGAACCTAGTGAGTTGTCCATGATTGTTACATACTAGATGGTATGATATAAATGATTCCCATTACAAAATTTATTGTATCCATTTATTCATTGATTTAATGGTATCATTTTTATAGTTTTGGTTTATTCTCATTATTATGTTTTTCTAATATTATGGTGCCTTCTTGAGTTCTATATTTATTCTTTAATAAATGTTTCTATTTTCTAAATAGATTTCAAAAGTGTATTTGAAAGTGAGAATTAAAAGGAATTTTTTTATACATGATATTTTAATAAATGATTTGGGACGAGGAAAATGAATTTATATTGGTTTCATAAAAATAAAAGGACCTCATTTATAGGTTTAAAGTGTTTTCTTTACTAAAAAATGTTTCCACTTGTTTTTCATAAAAAAATTAAGGTTTTTTAGGTTAAAAACACTATACTTGGTTCCTTCATAATTTCTTATATTGGAAACCTACTTTTTAATTTTATCTCAAACTAGAATTTAAGAAATGTATTAATAAATGGAATTATATGGAATCTTTAGTGAAATCCCACTGGGCCTATTTAGCTCACACCATACATAAAAACCCCTGTGTGTGTATTTATTATATTTATTTATAAGTTCACTATTTTTATTTAGTATGGGTTTTAGTTTATATTGGTACATTAATAGATGATATTAGGCATAGTGAATGACTATGTATTGTGAGGAGATGATTTTATCATTTTTAAGGATGTTAATTTATCTATGGACTATTTATATATCAACCAATTTAGCCAACTACTTATTTTTTATTTTAGTTTCCTTTATATTGGGACGTTACTATAGTTGTACGTTGATGTTGTATTTTGATTTTATAGTAGGATTATTATACTTATTATAACTTGTTGGGATGTTATTTTTTCTATGCCCATTTTTATTATTATTCATGGCTTCTATTTATTTGTTATGCATGGATGTCTAATTTATGGATGCACTATGCCATAATTTTAGTAAATTCCATTTTTTGTTTACTATTATTCAGAAATGAAATCATTCCCACCTATTGGTTCATTTTATACCTTGTAACTAGTTATGATCCTATGTAAATTTGGAATGCTCTTCGGGGTAAGTGGTAGACTGAGCTAAGTGATGTGTAGGGTCCTCTTGGATTGGTTCATTACATATGGCATCGAATAACCCTCTGGTTATTTGGGTATGTCATGGAAATATAGAAGATAATAATTCCAGAATTCAAGAGGAAGGTATGAGAAAAGAATAACCAGATATTACCCTCTTAGAGATTCAAGTTGCTATAGGTATTCAGGATTTGAGTCTTGAATTTGAATTTTATTTTTATTATTTTGATGGTATTATAATTCCCATTGGTTTTATAAGATATTTTAGAAGTTTATTGATTTTTGGGATGAAAATGGAATAAGAACCAATGCTACATGATTGGTATACATGATCTAGTACACTGTATGGGACTCATGTGCATAGTTATAAGCACTCCTTATAGACTATTGCACAGTTGTCACATGGTCCACCAGACCATGTGGTTGAATCATGTGCAATTATACACCTCTCTAGGACTTTTCTTTGAACTTATTTTGATTTATAAATGCTATTAAAGTGATTTTTCACTAATTGGAGATCAATTAAAGAGGGTTTTAAATGATTTTTTAGGTTGTTGAAGTGTATTTTATTCCATATTCCATGTTGTATTTTTTTTACTTGGTGTTTCTTAGATTTTTTAATGGGTGGTTTGGTGAATGTTTTGGTTTTAAAACCAGTTTTATGGTTGTTTTGAAAATAATGTTTTATGTTTATGATGTGATTTTAAGTGTAGTTGGTTTCAAGATGGAAAACCAAGACACAATTTGAAATTTTTTCAAATAGTGAAGTGTTTTAAGATGTGGGTTCTTTTGTAAAGTTAATTTTTAGACTAAAATTGTGGTGGTTTAATAGAAAAAAACCTTTTTACAGAATGATTTGTTTTAGGGGATTTGTGTTTTTGGGTTTGATCCCTTTGGTTTATATTGGGTTGTTTGATTTAAATTTATGGATCATGAATTAATTTGGTTCATGTTTCATGTTTTTAGAATATACCTCCTAGAAGATTCTTAAGTAAAATTGGGAAGTCTATTTCTTGGGATGATCCTATGGGTGATCCATCTCTTGTTATCCCTTTAGTTCTAGGCTTTGACCAAAATTAGAATATAGTGGTGGAGCCAAAAAAATTTCCCCTCGTGAATATTATTTGAGAGTTATTAAATCAAAATACACATTCATTATACAGTGATCAGGTCCATATGTGTCATTTGAGAGACTAGGGAGGTTTTAGGAAATTTAAATCCTCTTGAGACTCCCAAAGATTAAAGGGTAAAAGAAGTTGTGGGATTGTTCAAAGGGACGAGCCTAGTGTGGTGGAATACCACTATTCCTTCTCACCTACATGATGGGATGTATCAGTAATTCTTAAATAAAATGGTCATTTAATGTCATTATTTTGAATATGTGAAAGTGTATAAAGCAATATAATTTATAGTCCTCTATCAAGGTGAATGAATGGTTAAGGTGTATGATAATCTTTTCTTAGAGTTGGTATTATTTTATCTCGAGTTAGTAACTAATGAATCTAAGAAATATAGATTATTTAGAGGTGATCTTAATTAAAAACTAAGATAATTTGTGTTTATATATGGCATATAATCTTATAATGAAGTGGTTGAAAGGGACGTGTTAGTGGAAGCTAATCAGATAAGGAAACCTGTGATGGGTGATTCCTTAATTTTATTTATTGTAAGTGAGGATGCATCATTTGGTGTAAATAAGGTCTATGGGGGCCATTATTATTAGATAAATACAACTTATGGTAATAATAATATTTATATTTTGTGCTTTTAGTGTGGGTTCCTAGGAATTCTACACCCTCAAACTCAAAATATCTGAGGATCTATCTTCATTGTTGCTATTTGGGTTATCTTTAAAGATTCTATAAGTTAAATTATCAAATGAATAATAAGTCTTGGGTGTAATATGGAATGGCATGGTTATATATTTTTTGGTTTATATTTTATGATGTTGGATAACTTTTAATATTTTGAGTAAATTCTTGTTAGATTCTTTCCATAGGTTTATTCTCTATTTATTTGACCTGAAGTAATAGTTGTTTTGGTTGTTCTAATGACTCTTTGAGTTTATTTTATTGATTTTATCATGGGTATCCTTGGTTATGTTATTGGGTGTACGGGATTAGCACTAAAATGGTTTAGATTATGCATTGGATGGTACCTAATTAAGTTTTTTTATGTTTACTATAGGCTGATATTCCATGAGCAAGGACCCATATTTTTTACCTTTAGCTTTTTGACCCAAGGTTAGAGACAAAGGTATTATTTTATGAGGCATGTTTTATTTGATGCATACATTATTTTTGTGTAATGTTTGTAGTATGTTTATTCTTTTTTTAGTAGTTTAGAAGTTCTGTTGGGGTTTTAAATTATTTTCTTGGGTTGTTGTTTGATAATGATTGTTATACTTGGTGATTTATAGAAACAATTTTTTGGTGATAGAATTATCACATGAGTATTTATCATTTGTTTCACTATTATAGATAAATTTTTAATGGTGGTGATACCTATTTTAGGTGTCTATGTTCTTTAAATTTTTTTTTTCAGCAACTAGTTGGGTTTTTGTTTGAGGTTGTCTGATGATATTTTAGGATTTGTTATTCTATTCTAGAGAAGTTATTTTTCACCCAGTGATACCATTGTTTTTTTATCATACTAAGTTATTCCCCAAAACTCCCACATTTTACCTTATAGTGTGGAGGTTTTAGTGTCTTTTTGTCTTATAATTTCATCAGATGACTTCATAGGAGAAGAAAGTAGCATGGTGGGGAGAATTATGACAACCCCCATGTAACTATTTTTCTTAATATTGTTTAATTATGATCTATTTTGATTTTTCTTGGAGTTATCGATAGGTATATGAGTTTATGAGGTTTTTGTTTTTGGAAGAACTATTGTTATAGACAGTAGTGGTCCATGCTATGGTAGATGGGTCATTCCACAATGGCTATGTGGGGTTTATACTGTAGCTCTATCTATAGTGGGAAATTCCATAAACAAAAGAGTTTTTTACTTAAGTGTCTATTATTGGGATCTGACACCATGACTAGGGGAGGCCACACCATGACCATACATAGAAATTGGGGTCATGTTTTGGGTAGTTTCTACAACCAGGTGCTATACCACAAATGGATACCCACAGGGTGGTTGCACCATGTTGAGGGAAGGTCATGTTGCATTGTAACCTTGGGAAATGACCTTGAAGTTCATCCTATAAGGTAGGTTAAACCGTGTTGGGTGAGTCACAACATGATATTCTTAGGGATTTTTTTTTAAATTTGATTTTCTTATTACACCTATTCTCATTTTAACCTAATTTTGGCCCCTCCTCCTCATTATTTAACATTATTTGATTATTGGAGATAAAAAGGATCTCCTCCCCTCCTTCCTCCTTACATCCTTTTCCACTATTCATTGATCTCAAGTGTAATCGGAAGGCAAGCCCTGTTTTGTCTTCTATTTTTATCCCACTTCTATTTTCCTTGAGGTTTTACTCTCATGAAACCCTAATGGCCAATGTAGTTGGATTTAGGGTTTGGTATGGTTTTAATTTGTGTATTTTGGTGTCTAGGGATTCTAAGGGCTATATCATAACTTGTTTTTTCTCTTACCATTGAAGGCGAATTTTTTTGACATGGTTCCAGTGATTGAGGTGGGTTTTCTATGGAATTTTTTGTTTAACATATATGAAATGATTGACTAGATTTAAATCCATTTCTTAAAAACTTATATCTATATGTGGTTCCCTTTATGGATTTATCAAATGATTTCAATGATCTTCGCACTTGAAAAAAGGGTTATATATATATTTAATCTTTTATTCCTAAATGAATATTTATTCATGCCAAGTGCTTGTTTAAATGCTTAAGAGGCCTTTCCAAGTGAATTTAAATGTTTTTAAATTGGTGATAGAACATATTTTAATTTTAAAGGAGGAAAGTGTTTTTATTTAAATGGTTTATAAATACTGTTTCCATGTTTTTTTAAAGATTTATTTATAAACCAACCTTACTTTATTATTTTAAAGGAGCATTTTAAACCTTATAAATTGAGTTGTATTAAATTTTGGAGACCCTTTTTTTGAACCACATGTATGTCTTAGACATATGATTTCCCTTTATGGGATTTTAATTATTTTTTGCTTGTATGATATAGAAAAATTATTTTTTTGTATGAGGGTGATGGAGGTGAGATGATATTTATTGTTTATGATTTATGTATAAAATTTATTCTCATAGACTGATTGTTTTCTCACTTCCAATTTTATCATGTCATGAGAACCCAGGTATTTAAGTAAGATACCTTGATATATGATACATTAGTTAGATTGTGTTCAGCTAGTATCCCCTATGGTGGTTTATTCCTAGACTAGGGGAGTTCCATGACGATTCTAGTGAGAGTAAGTGAAGTGGTTTTGTGTTTAGGAATACAACATATATAAACAATTGATTCTATGTAATTATTGTTAGGTTCATCACACCTTAGAATCCAGTGAATTTTCCATGTCACTTATTCTCTAAATGAAATGATATAAGGGATTCCCATTACACACTTTATTACATATCCTTATTTATTTATTACACAACATCATTTATATGGTTTTAGTTTATTTTCCTTATTATATTTATTTTTGACATTATGTTGTTTGCCTAAGTTTTATTTCAATTTTTTTCATAGATAAGTCTATTTTCTAAATGGTTTTTAAAATTTTATTTGAAAGTGTAAATTTAAATAAAATATTTGTTTTATATGTGATAATTTTAGAAATTTTTTGGAATAAACAAAATAAATAAATATTTTTTTTCATAAAAATCAAAGATCTTCATTTCCAAGTTCAAAGTTTTTTCTTTCCTAAATGATGTTTCCACTTGTTTTTCATAAAAAAGTGATGTTTTTTTGGATAAAAACCATGATACTTTGATTCCTTTATGCTTCATCATATGAAAAACAACTTTTTAATTATATTTTAAACTATTATTTATAAAATGTATCAATAATAAAAATTTCTTGAGATCTTTGGTGAAATCCTACTAGTCCCACTTATATTACGCCCTATATGAACACTCATGTTTTTGTACAGATTTTATGTTTATTTTATGGTGCCAAGTTTTTATTTTGTGTTGGTTGTTGATTTTCTTAGCCTATTAAGGGATTAGATTGGGTCAAGTGAGTGACTTTGAGTTGTGAGGAGATGATTTTTCATTTATTCAAGTTTTATATTCATCTTTGGGTTTTTTATGTATCAGCTAATTTGGCTAGCTACTTCTTTTGTATTTTAGTTTATATTAGGACCTTACTATGTCTGTACTATGATATTATTTTTCATTTTTTATTATATTTATTATAAATCATTGGGATGTTATTTATGTTGTGCCTCATTTGGATCATTATTCATTATATATTTTTATTTACTATGTAAGGATATCCATTGTATGGTTACACCATGCTGGAATTTTAGAAAATTTCATTTCTTGTTTATTATAATTCTAGGGAAAAACTATTCCCAATGTTTGGTTCATTTGATAACCCAAAACTAATTATAATACCATGGTGATTGGGAATTCATTTTGGGCCTAGTAGTGGACCTAGATGAGTGAAATGCTGGGTTATATCGGTATGTTTTATTACATGTCATGTATTATGTAGATGAGAGACAATACAATGTAGACTTTGGTGGATGTGGTATTCGCGAAGCTTGATTTTTGTGGTACCTGGAGGTGACAGTCATAGATGATAGTCATGTTAAGTGATATTTGTTGCGTAGGTAACTTACTTTAACACTTAGGTTGTGTTTCCATTGGGTTGTTAGGAATTTATTTTTCCCATTTAATTCATCATTTATACTTTGATTACTTCTTTTTGGATCTTATAATTTTTCATATTCAATGAAAATCTAATTTTTTTTTATTTTTCTATTAGACACTATTATGTTCTTTATAGTGGTGTTCATTGTGTACAAGTATATTTAGATAAGGTCTCCCACCATGTATGATATGCCTACTTAGTGATATACACCATATCCTAGCCTATTGGAGGTGGGTTTGGGGTGGTACACTCGACTTATCACTAACTAGGAGGGGTTTTGATGGATCAAGTCATGTCAGAGTGGTATCTAAGCCTTGGTTTTTCAAGAGGGTGATGTTTTGAGTTTAGTGTCTATGAGGATTTTTTTGGGGATTTAGGGAAATGACGTTAAGGGGTTTTAATTTCAGGATATGGAACCTGGTGTTGGTGTTGCAATTGACTTATCCATTCACCAAGACTCTGATAACCTACTTATTAACTTAAAGCTCTAAAATTCTAGGCGTAAGGAACAAGTAAATGGTACATGCATCATACAGTGATTGATTCTTAATTTTAATGTCCTTCTTGTGTTATATCCCTAGATATTCTTTAATGATCACGATTCATCTTGAAAAACTATAGGATAAAGCCATGATGATAGTTAGTTAGGATCCTATGGTAGGTTTATGGAATGCCTTGTGTTAATGATCAATCCACATTTCACTGATTAGCTGAGTGATGAGGCTTCTATCTAGGGACTAGACCATGAGATGTACCCATTAGGCAAGTGGGTAATAGTTACTCTACCCATAGTATAGTGAGAAAACTCAATTTCCAAAGCCCAGACATATATCCCTCCACCTATTGAGTGGAATATTATTCTAACATGATAGGATGAAGATGAAAGTATACTAATTTTTCTTCATGAGTTTCAGTGGTGGTGACCACCTAGGTTATAAGGTGAGGATAACCCTTAGGTGATAAAGTATTTAGGTGGTGGTTTTAGTGATTCACCTTGTCATGACCCCCTCTAATCAGATGGTGCTGATAGAATAGATCCTTATTCATGGTGTAGTGAGTCATTGGTGGACCTTGATCATCTTGACCCATGATGAAGAAACATTCTCATGGACAGAGTTTGAGCACCTATTTCCTGAGGAGTACTACCAGATGATGTTGAGTTTAATGTAAATCCAGAATATTTTGGAACTACAATAGGGTGTAATGTCTTTTTTATAGTACGTGTTGAGGTTAACTAACCTCATAAGATAATCTATAGACATAATTCATGAAAAATTCCTTTGAAAATGAATGTTCAGTCATGGAATTCATTGAGGAATAAAATATAACATTTTCACTCTTTGTATCCCCATTTAGTTTGGGGTTTTAGAGAGGGACTTAGTGGATGAGAGATCCTTTTAAGATAAGTAGTAGGTAGTTGGATTTGGTTTTGGTTACCTAGGGGTGGGTTCATCAACTATGGTGGTTCATCAATGAACATTATGATCATTTTATTAGATTCATTCCTATGAAAAAACATAAAATCTTGGATTCCATAGTTCATGATTCATAAAGAGGTTCTAGCATAATAGTATATAGGATTCTCTATGCTTATAGACGATGATGTCACATAGATCCTGAATACCTAACTCAATATATAATAGAGGGTAATAAAAAAGTATATGGACCCCTGGGTCAGTGGAAACGATGTGATTTGGGGCCTCCCATTGGTAGATAGGGTGTTTCTTAGGGAGGTGTATATGGTATAAAAGCTAGTGGTGCACCAGGAAGAGGATCTATAAGTGGGTGAAATTATAATATTCTTCTAGAACTTACACTACTAAGAAGTCCACACCAAGCTTAGATAGATAGAATCATGGGATTTAGACCGATGGAGGTGATTGAGGGTTACAACTAGGAAGCTTCCATTATGATCTGAGGTATGATCAACATCTTTTCTAAACTATAACCCATAATTGTAAATATTGAAATAACCTATTATTTTGTTTATGTGTCCTTTTTTTGGGAGTTTGATATCTAGTCAGATCCTTTAGACTAACTTATATGTCTAGAGACTCCCACCGTAAGTGATCACATGTGAACCCAAATTTTATTATTATAAGAGCTTTCACTTAGTAGAGAGACATTCTCTATGGACCTCATAGTGACTGTGATGAAACCCTATGTTGTAATCTTTTATATGGGATAACTATCCTCTATTTAGTCCTAAATAGACTACTATCCTTTGATAGGGATGTGTTTTCAAGTGCATGGATTAAATCTTTCCTTCATGGGTGAGTGGGAAATTTAGTCAAGGTGAGTATGGACCATGAAAAAGAAGTTACAACCAATAAACTATCAGTTGTTGAGTTTGAATCTATGTGTAGTAGAAAATTTATATGATCATCTTCCTGTAATTATGGAGGTGTACATAGATGTATTTCCCATGGATGTACTAAGATTTTCACCTTAATGGGAGATCAAATTCTTCTTTGATATACTCCTCAGGACCACTCTGATATTGTTTATAGCATTTTGGATGGCCCTTATTGATCTCATAATGTTGAAGGTGTATATTGAGAAACTTAAAGAGAAAGGTTTCATTAGACCCAGTGTGCCCCCCTTAGAAGCACCAACATGGTTCTCTAAGAATACGAATGGGAATATGAGGCTTTGCATTGAATATTGTATTCTAAGTTAGGTTAAAGTCAAGACTAAATGGCCTATATAGAGGATTTATGACCTATTAAATCATATAAAGAGAGATAACTGGTTCTCAAAGATTAGTATCAAGTTATATCATCACTATCTTTGAGTTTGTGTGGGGTATTTACTATAGACATATTTTTGATGAAACTATGGACATTATGAGTTTCTAGTGATTCCATTTAGTATAATGAACCTCTTGGTTATGTTTACGAGTCTCATGAACCAGATATTTCAGGACTTATTATACTGGTTTATAGTGGTTTGAGGAAATCCTAGTTTATTTAGTAATAGAATATGGGCATGTTTTCCATATTAGTATTATCTTGGACTTACTTCAGGAGAACTAAATTTATGGTAAGATTTGAAAGTGTTACTTTTTGATTCAAGAGTTCCACTTCTCAAGGCATGTCATCTCAAAGGTAGGAGTAGCCAGAGACCTAATGAAGATAGAGGTGGTCATTTCTTGGGATTCTCCTAAGAGTGTGTTCAGGTGAAAATTTTTCTTAGGTTGGCAGTATACTACTAGATATTTGTGGTAGAATCCTATTGGATTACAACTCCCATGGATTACCTTACCCAAAAGGAGAAACTCTTTATTTGACACAAGTGATGTTAGAGAGATTTTAAGGAGATGAGGCAGAGGTTGAAAAGTGATCATGTTCTGGGGTTTCTAGGGTAAGGATTGGAGTTTGTGATGTTTTACGATTCCTTGGAGTTAAACTTGGTTATGTACTTATGTAGAGGTAGATAATGATTTCTTTTGGATCTAAACAGTTAATACCACATGATCAAAACTACATAAACCATGATTTATAGATATTAGTGGTATTATTTTCCTTAATAAATTAGGTACACTTCCTTATTAGTGAGTGGTTTATATTCTATATAAACTATAATATCCTTAGATACATCTTTACTAGAGAGATATTAACCCAAGGTAGAGGCATTGGTTTTAGTTTCTATAGGACTATGAATTTTATATTTTCTATACTCTAGGAATGGTAAACATGGTGGTTTATTCCCTTAGTAAGAAATTCTAGACTCATTTGATGGAGGAGGCATTTGAGTAGTTGATAGCGGTGCAATTATACTTTTTGGGTGAGGGATAAGTGATATATCTTCAATCCATGGTAATGTACCCTTCTATTTTACAACACATGAGAGAGGAATAGTTGTGATACATTGATTAAGAGGTCCTTAATGAGTAAACATTCTCATGTAATTCACCAGATGGTTATTCTGAAGGCGCGAAGCACACTATCCACTTTTGAGGATGTACAGTGGTACCAATCACATTGTGTGAAGAGGTGATAATGGAGTTCCATATTCCCCCATTAATAGAACATCCATGAGTGATGAAGATATATTATTACCATATACATCAGTTTTGGTGTATGAGCATGACTAGGATCATTTCTTATTTTATCTCATGATCCCTCACTTTTCCGCAGGTGAAATCCAAGCACTAGGTTCCACTAGGGTTAGCTCAATGCCGTGAGATAATAGAGTGGAAGTAAGATAGTATATCTATGGACTTTGTGAAAAGACTTACACATTTGATATGGTAACATGACATAATTTGGGTGTCCATTGACTAACTAACCAAGTCAACACACGTCTATATTATCCAAGAGTAGAGTTCAATGGAAATTTTGGGATGCTTGTATGGGGATGGGATCATCAGATAATATAGGGTACCCTTAATGAATATTTCTGACTATGATGATCAATTCACATGCCAGTTATAAGGGAATATTACAAGAATATTTTTGGACCCAATTGTAGATTAGTATAACATTATAACCTTAGATAGATGAAAAAATACAGAGAAAAATTAATGTTTTAGATGATATGTTGAGGTCTTATATTATTAATTCTGGATAGAGTTGGGAGGTTCACTTACCCTTAGTATAGTTCATCTAAAAAGAAACCATGATTCCTCCATTATCATGAAACCTTTCAAGGCCATATACAAGTGACTATACATTCCACCTCTATATTGGACAAAGATTAGAGATTCATTAAGAATGGTACCGTAGTTTGTTTGAGTGATGATAGAAAATGTATAGAAGATCTAGAAGCTAAAGATGATAGATTAGAGACACAAGAAGTCATATATAGGGTGAAAAAGAGGCATTTGGAGTTTTATGAGGGATATATCATGTTACCAAAGGTCTCTCCATGACATGGATTACAGAGGTTTGGATTTCAGATAATTCCATCCCCAAGGTTCATCGATCTATTGCAGATTTCACATAGGGTAGGTGAGGTTGCTTATCTCCTAGTGGTACCTATACATTTAGACTAGGAGCACAATGTCTTCCATGTATCTTAGCTGATCAGATACATGTACAAACCATCATATCTCATTGCCTAGGGTGGTATGGATAATGTTAATGATGTTACTTTCTCTAAGTACCCAAGGGTGATTGAGTATTGGTAAGATACGACCTTTTCAGGTTGGATGATACTACTAGTGTGTGTGTTTTGGTAGAATGTGGACCTTTAGTTGAGATTTTAGGAACATTAAAGTTAGGTATTGTCCTAGTAACCTACATTATTTGAGTATTATTTATTTTGAGGATGAAAATCCTTAAAGGTGGGGAGGATTTAACTACCTCAATTTTTTCTCTTTAATTTTTCATAAATTTTTAATTTATAAGTATCCTTGTGATGTGGTTTTAATTTTTTCACTGTGATTTTTTATTTTACTCTATAGTACTATGATTTTTCATGTAGAGAGTTACGGAAGATTCAGATCAATATTAATTTGGTGGTGTTGCACTATAGTAGTGGGAGTTGTATCATGGACATCATTTTTAACTTTCCATTTAATATGATACAGGAGGAATTTCACAATGATAACTTTTGTCATGAAATAATTGGGGTTAATCCATTTAGTGTTATGAAAGTTGATCAAGATTCTCAAAGAGTTAAGGTGGTAATTCATTGCACTATAGTTTTTAGATATCAAATTGAATGAGGAAATTTGTGTTATTATTTCATATATTATACCATTATTTCCCCCCAAATTTATGGTATTAAAATGTGACTTAGTGGAGTCATGTCATGAAGAGGTCTACCCAAGGTTTATTTATAAATAGCGATCAAAACCTCTCCAACTCTTGAATTTTTTCCTTTCCTCCACTATACTTATCAAATAAAATTGGTGTGTTTTTATATTCCTTAGTGTCTGGGAGGATTCTTGTACTGGCATCGATCAGATAGTGATACCTTATCACATCTAGATAAAAATCTCAAGAAAAAATTATGAACAATATTTTAGACAGGACAATTTTTTCATCTCATTCTCCATTATCACATGATATTATTGTGATTCTTCTTATTTATTCATCATAATTTCCTTATGATTACAATATTGGTAATCCCCCTTTTAATATTTATATTAATTTCCTATTTTAGAGATATAACCTTATTTGTTTATTTCCTATAATCGATATCATCATCTATTATTTATATCGATTCCCATATTCTTCTTCTCCTAGTTTGATGGAGTGGAATCCACTAACCCTTACAATGAAAAGTTATAGTGTTGAAGATTGACAGTTTAGGTGTAGTGTGAAGATGATAACTATCTTAAGGGTTATTAAAGGGTTTTATTTGGTTTTCCTAATGTATCACATCATAAATATTATATTGTGAAATGAGGTTTTCCTTATAGCATGGGCTTAAGGTCATGAGAATTAAGTGTTTCTATATTTGGTAAGGATTTGTTAGTTTTAGTGAGATATGATATATTATAGCTTGAGGTGTTTTAGGTTCTCTTGGTTCATTCATATATATGTTGTATTCCATGATTTAATCTTACATGAAGGCCTTAGAGTTAATCCTACACAAGGTGAGTTGCGGTGTGGTAGTTTTGGTTGTAGTGTAAAGGGGGAAAATATGGAATGAACATGTGGATTATGGTATTAGGAGGATGATGATATCTAAAGAAAAATACATTCCAAGTTTCTATTATGATATTAAGATAGTGGTGTAGGTGTTGTATCATGACAATATAGCTCATTCCATGACCATGTTTAACCCTAGAGAGAAAGTCCCGACATAAGCACTTCATGGGTGTTTCATATATTTTCATCTGTATTTTAGATTAGGGTAATGATATGACCTATATTGGGATTTTTAATATGGAGATAATGATGGTGTAATCCTTTGGACCACCTTAATCCATTTACATCATGTTCCTATTAGGTTTAGTATTTATCTCCATAGGGATGATGGCTGGGATTGGGTGAGAAGATCTAAGTAGGAACTTGGTTAAGTACTCCCATGGTAGCATATGTGATAGGGAATGGCCCCCACATTCTTCCTAGAGTTATATACTCCCAAACATACTTGATACATGAGTACTATATACTATATATGGGGTTGGTACTCCCTTGACACTAATGAGGTGGGACCCCCCCACAATTGATAGTGTTCAGTACTTTCCCATACACTCGATCCATAGGTCCTTTGTCTATAGATTTAAGTACTGCCTAATCCTATGCATACTTATTAATGAGGCATAGGTCCTTCATCAGGGTTCCATAATTCTTTGACTAATTTTTTTCCTTAGTGAGGTGTGGGTTCCCTGTTATGTTTTCTGAGAGGTGAGTGGGTATGGTTTATCCAGGTGGCTGTAATTCTTGAATTATTTGGGTGATAAATTTTTCCTTTTAAGGATGCATTATTAATGAGTGGGACTCCATGTACCTGGTTATTTTAATTTAAGAATATATTATTTTTTCTTGTATCTTAATATTCTCCTTCCCCAAATGGGACATCCATTACCTTAGTGGTTCTAAGATGATGGGGCCTTTATTTTTTATTTTGTGTTTTTTGAGGTGTCTTACTGAGTATATTTATACTCACCCCTATATTATCATTTCACACACACATTTCATTTATTATAAAAATAATGGATATTATGAGGGTGACTTTGGTGGATATGGTATCAATAGAGTGGGATTTTAGTGGAACCCATGGGAGATGACCACACAAAATGGTTGTGTCAGGAGTTGGATGTTGTGGAGGTCCCTTACTTTAGTTCTTAGTTTTGTTTTCCTTTGGGATGTTGGGAACATATTTTTCCATTTTACTTCATGGTTTATACTCAGATTACTCCTTCTAGTATCTTAGTATTTTTTTCATGCATTATATATTACAATTATTTTTTATTTCTCTTTTCTGTATTATTATATCCTTTGTGGAGGTGCTAATTGTTTATAGTTCAATTAGGATAAGTCCTCCCATCATGTGTGATATGCCTAATAAGTGATATTATGAATCCTATGGTCTATTAGAGGAAGGATGGGTGTGGCACACTCATCTTAACTCCATCCAAGAGGGGTCCCAATGGGTTGGTTCATTTCAATATCTCACATTTTGGAGGTAGTAAATAGAAATAATTTCAAAAAAATAACAACTATATAGTGTATAATTATCTTTGGAAACCTAACATGGAAAACTAATTCTATTTCCCCCAACAACATAACTACTAATTAACATAATATATTACCAAGACAAATCATCGTAAGTCTAACTATTCTAGTATTCACATCCCATCCCACTTGGTTATATGAGTCTCACCCTCTAGATTTTATAATATCATATTTCAACAAAAAAAGTATATGTGATCATTATATATAATCAAACAATAAATGAATATGATGGAAACAAACATCTACATGTCAAGGATAGTTAATCCTCATGAGAATTCAAAATCACTTATATTGATAGTACAAAATGAATACTTGAATCCTTGACAATATGGATCTTCCAAAGGTATCTGGATGTGAATCACATGGTATATCATTTTTTATCACAATCCAAATTGACTTACTACTCAAACTATAATAAATGAATGAGTATCACCAATATCAAATAATATGTAAACGATAGTATAATCACACAATAAGGTGCCTCAAAGTTTGGAAGGTCCTTCCTCAGCCTATGATAGATCCTAATATGTAAAAAATCAACAATATCGTGTTTTATTAGTTTGGGATCAACATATCTACCGAGATAGTGTCTGTTGAAATCCTAATATAGTTATAGAATCAATACCCATGAATCGAAACCGTAGGCATATACTAGAATATATAGGCCTAACTATTAGGTCATAAGAAACCTATTTCTAATTAAACCCCTCTTTAGATAATGTTGGTGTATTTCTACAATAAAACTTATGGTTTCAAAGTTTTCCAAGCATAAAATATTTATATGGTTTTTGTGGGAAATTCCTCTTAAACATATAAAAGGAACCACACATAAAGCATACCACTTATACATCCCTCTTCCCTATATAATAATTAATTAATATATCCAAAGTATATGATGGTCCTATACAATTAGTATAATCATATTGACTTTAATTTTTCCTATTACTTAAACCACTACCTCCACTCATCTGAGTGAAGATACTCTAACCTGGGGGATTTTCTAAGATATCATTTTCTATCACAATTTCCTTATTCACTAACTCAAAAAAAAAAAAAACAAAATCAACAAAAAACATCACCACCATTATATCATATATTGGATCAAAATGCCAACATAAATCCTTTATCCATTATTGACTCACTAGGAGTTACTTCCTGTGTAAACTGGTCCAATATCATAAAATGAGAGACATTTTCCACAATTTTCATGTATCCATACAATAAGTTAGATAACTTAGTAGTTCGTGATACTTTTAACATGTGTATGTAGAATTTTTGATTAAAAATATTTTCAAAACCTTTCCATGTCAACCATTTATACAATTTAACTTGTTTGACCAAATCCATCCACTCACCTATGAGTCCTTCAAATATATACATTGCTAACTTTACCTTCACATCCACTTGAGGATCCAAGAAATAAAATATCTTATTGATAATAAATTAGGAAATTTTAATCCAACTATGTATCATTAGGAACCATGATTAAGTTTTATTCCTCAAATTGATTCGTAAGTGGTCTCCTTAGGAGTTGCTTTTTATAATTCCCATAGAAAAACCATCAACCTTGACTATAAAAGAAGTACCTATGGTTTACCAAACATCAATCACGTGATTCCCCATTTCACACTAAAAAAGTAAGAATAATCTAGACATAACAACACTTTACCAATATAACCCTCCCCAAAGGGTCTATTATTGAGGAAGTTCTTCATGCCAAACCCCAATATCAACCAAGTAAATTAATCTTTTCACAAAGAAAACTATTTTGGAAGTCACTTTGAAAATCACCATATTAAAACAATTTAGCTTGAAATATATTTCATAATCAATCTTAATGATTTTATTAAAACCATGAAACCCTGATGAATTTCATATACATGAATTTATAAAATATGAATGAAGACTAACCTCATCCTTTATTGAATAAAAAAACCATAATGACTTTCACTAAAGTGATATGTGGTTTACTAACCACTTGGTCTACCAATACATCCCAATAACTCATGGTTCATTATAAATAAGTTAGTTATGACTTTTTATAAGTACTTTATGACTCCCAACACAACCTATATCGATCTATACATCCCAAAATAACTAAAATTAGAACTATTTCTAACATCCCAACCTAACCCATCACCCCTAAAACTCACTCGAATCAATTCAGAATGCTACAATTCCCTAAGTGCATCCCATTGATCACTAAAGGCTAATAATAAATGTTGAGGGACTATACAATACCATTATGGGACAATTTTTACTTAATAAAACCACACTTCCTCATGAAAATACTCTCTCAAAATTTGGCATGGGGAATCCATATATTGGACATTCCTAACCTATAAGGCCAAAGGACAACAGTGTAGTAGAAATTTTGATTCCCCCAGACCTTCAATTTTTGATCTAGTGTAACATATACATATTTTAAAGACATAACATGAAAATTAATTACATTAAACCAATACTAGAATTATAAGTATAGTTTATTTGGGAACTGGGTACATTTTACATCATTAACCTATATAATACCATTAAAAAATGTAATCAAATAATTCATCATAGACCTCCTATGAGATGACTAAACACTTATCAATATATGTAACCACATAGGGGAAAACATCAAAGAAAAGGTGAGATAAAATAATAGTAAGGGTAAATAAATATAACCATGGTAAACATAACAAATTTAAGATACCAAGATATCAAATAGTATGTCATGTGATTATAACATGGGATAAATATAAGTCATAATAGAAGAACATGATATAAAAATATAAAATACCATGATATCATTGAGTAAAAAATAGAATCATAAGGGAAATAAAAGTCATCAAAATATAACATGGAATACAATGGTGAAAATAATAATAATTTTATTAAAGTTCCTCTTGAAGTGGGGTTATAAAATTTGAATTTTAAATTCCATATGAATATAACTAAGGAGTAGAACACAATTTTGTATCTCAAGAATATGTCAAAAATATATTTTAATTTAGTAAAATATGAATATTTTTAGTGTTTTTTAAAATGAAAATTAGTGAAGAGTGGGTTTGTTCAAAAATAAAATGAAAATAAAAAGTAAATGAAAACAAAAAAAGGGTTAGTGGGAGATAGGTATATCCATTAGGTGAATCCACAACCTATTCCTTCATTAATCTCTTAATATTAATTCAAGTTTAATATATAATTAATCATCATACATGTTATAATTCATGCGATCACCTATCATTGTTTACTACATGTAAGGTATTAATTAAATACAATCACAAGTTCAATGGACTATATATATTCTTAATTACAATAGTAAGAGAAATATACTGATCGATTAGATAACCCCTTGACCCCCTCATCCATTCAAATGAACTAATAAAGTGAATCCCACTGTAAATATATATAAACCATGAACCAATCCCTCTATAATAACCTAGATCCATCTTAGGTTAGATAACTATGTAAGGGGTATCTTTTCTATATAAGTTTGGGAAGAAAATTTTGAGGGTTAAAAGAGTTATAGAGTGAAAATCACTCGCTCCTTCACTCAAGATTCCTAATTTAACAAAACTAGAATATAAAAGAAAAATAATATAAATGTATTTCATAAATTTTTGAATTACATAGTTTATTATTCCCTGGTCTAAAATGAAATCTTATCCCTCTAAGAAATGAAGTCTTCAAAAGGTAATAACATGGTTGAATATATAAAAAGGAAAATTTAGTAATAAATACAAAAATTAAACTACATATAATATGGTGGATCCCGTAATATTATTCTCAGAGGGATAATACTCTATTTATTAGATTATCTCTTTGACTTGGTTTTCAGTTCCTACTATTTTTCTCCTTCATATCTTTCTCAAATTGATATCCACATAGATTTTTTTGAATGTTTACCTAATTTAGTTAAGAAATTTTTTATAGGGAATATATTTATTCACTTTTCCAAATTGGGGATTAATAAGTGTTACCCTTTATCAGTACTTATTTATAAATAATAAAGGTTTTGTTTTACCAGTGCTAAATAATAATTTAGAAAAGTATCTTTCCCTATTGAATTCACTTATAACACTGAGAAAAGGTCACCCTTATTTAAAAACCTTTTCTATACCCTTAATCATTTCCTTCTTGTCTATGAACCAATACAAAATTTCCCCTACCAAATAACCACCCATTTCTCTATTTTCTTCCTTGAATTAACCTAAAATCTCTGGTTTTTGAATATAATTTGTTTTTTAATACAAGTATATCATTATTTTTGGGTTTTATTTATGACTATATATTATTTATATAATATTTTTATATATGTTTTATGTGATGTCCCCGACCCTGCTCAATCTAAAATAACTATATCAGGTGTTCCATGTGACCTTAGGCATGCCTCCCTATTTTTCATAGGCTATCGATTGGTAGTGAGGACCTATGGTAATACTGTGGGTCGACTATACCCTCATATTATAGTAAGTAATAACAATGGAAATAATGAAAACATACATCCAGATGAATAAAAGGTAAAACACATCATGGAAAGTGCTAATAAATATATACAACCCATGATATATCAAAATTAATGATGTAAAATTCAAACAATCTATAAAAACTCAATTAGAACCCCCTGTGGTTGGATTGTATAAAATAAGTATAAAAAAATAAAAATATACAAAAATGGGAAAGACTACAAAACTTGTCCTAAGTCATAGCTTGATCCCGTCTCCCATGCTCTACATCAGCTATCCTAAATCTGCCATTAAGAATAAGAAATTTTACCTTAACTTATAATGAAAACCTTAATTCTAATAAGGTACCATGGTGTCCTGAGATAGGTGTGAGTAAAAATCAGTAGGCCACTCCCAACAGTGCCCCTAAATATATCCTATCTGATAAAGCGCATAATGATGTGCATTGTAAATAACTAAATCATAAATAAATAAGTTCCATTGATCCTTTGGTTTTTAGGTGACAACTCGAATTGACTATACCTATTCCATCTAGTTTCAAATGTCTATGAACATAATACATCATAACCTCATCAGGGGGAAGAGAGTGCTCCTCCCTAAAACAAGTCATACATATCATCGTGGGGGAGATCTCCCAACCCTAGAAACAATTCGTATAGATGATCTTTATGGGGGAAGAGTACCTTTCCCTAGAAACCATCTATATATAATTAGGGGCAAGAGTTCCCCACCCTATAAAAAATTCATATATATCACCATACGAGAAAGATCACCCCTCCCTAGAAATAATCTATATAGATTCTCAGGGGGAAGATAACCCTCCTTAGAAACAAGTCATATAGATCAGCATGGGAAATATATCACCACCTTCTAAATAAGACATATAGATCATCAAGTGGGGAGAGTGACTCTCCCTAAAAACAAGCCATACAAATATCATTTATAGGACAAGTTATACCAGTTTCCATGTTTATCCACTTCATTTCTAGAGGGCCACTCACCCATCTCGGGTCTCTACCCTTGTTTCTCTAAGGATATTGTCATAAAATACCACATTTATCACATATTAAATCCTAGTAAATATATGTTTAACTTATTATATTATCATTATATTTAGGGATCCCCTCATTGTTCTTTTCAAATTACCATTTTTCTCTAAAATATGGAATAATATACTTAGTGGAAAAAGGTATAGGCTTACTCCCATCACTGGGTTTCTTATGGCCTAAAGAAGGGGTTTTTCACATAGAATAAAAATTTAAATCATTTTTTAATTATTAGGTTAAACATGTGTTATAATGATGTAAACACACATCAACCATAGATAGAAAAAGGTGATACTTTTAGGATATCTTATGGATAACCTAACTTAATATTAAAGTATGTTACTCATTAAATATTAGCTCTTAATCCAAGATCAAATATTGGAAATAAAAAATTCTAAAAAAACCATGAAATTGGGAATAAACATATATAAATTACATAAGATAATGAAACAATATGAGAAACTAATAGGGGATTTATATGGAGTGATAAATATATCATTAGCTATCACCAAGACTAAATGATGCTTGAATCTGTTATGAATCAAGAGAGAACTCACTATAATTTTAATAGGAGAATGAGAATATTTATTTTGATAAGTTTTATATGTATAGGTAATAAAAAACCTAATTTATCCTTAATATATGTTTTCTAACATTTAATTAATATTTTGTAATTTCTGAAAAAACTTGTCATTTTAGTAAAATTTTAAACTCTATGAAGCCCTAAAATATATTACTTATTACATCCTATGAGCCTATATATAATATATTTAAAATATCACACACCATACATATATATTATGAATCATATATAAAAACCTACACATAATGGGTGTTTTCCAAAATTTCTGAACTCTCCCTCCATACATAATATATGCAAGCGATATGTACATTTTTTTCTTTTAGATAAATTACATACTCATTTTATTTACCTCACACATAATTTTTTTCCTTCTTATGTAATATATTAATTCATTCATAATATATTTTAATTATAAAAAAATAATAATATATTTTTCTCAATACATAATATATTTGACTTCATGCATAATATATTATTCCCATACATAATATTATCCCCTTATCCAAAAACACATGCACAACATTTTATATAATATAGACTATATTTTAATATACCATATATAATACATAAGGTTTTTCCCTTTGGTGAAAAACCTTATACAATATATTTTATCGATATATAATATATTTTAATGCATACGTAATATATTTTTATTACTTGTGTAATTTTTTTATTTCATATATAATATGTATTTTCCTCATCCCTGAGATATATAAAATTTTATGCTTAGGGAAAAATTGATGCATATGATTTTATACTTATATTTTTTTAAATAATGGCAGAAACCTAAAAACACACAAAAAAATATGAACATCTCTCATTTGGTTTTATAACCTATATGACCCCTAATAAAGCACTAAATACTGATAAATAATATAAAACTAGAATTTAACCCGGACCACTTCCCAAGAAATAATTCCCAACCTATATCAACACTCTTGACAGTGATACTAGGTCCTAATACACTTAGACAAGCCAAGGGTCAACCCTAATTACCATTCCTAGATATGTATCAATAAATAAAAACTATAAACACATATAATTACATATTTTAATTTAAATTTCATATTTAATCAATATTTTAGATAGGTTTCAATTTTTAGAAAAAATTCAAAAAAACCTCAGTTTGACTGGTCTAGGTTATTAGAACCTACCCACTATATAGTTTCTCATCCCTGAACTACATTCTAAATGATCACTGAGTCTCTTTGGTAAAAATCTATGACCATTCTTCCTATATGAGAGACTCCCAAAACTTTTTCTCCTCTTGGATATGGTCATTATACCACTACACCCTTAATAGAGGGTCCGTCTTCCCATGCAAAGTATTCTAACTTTGACCCACTATATGAACTGTAGCCTTCTCAAAGGATGAACTAATCTCAAGTTTTATTTCATCATTTTTATTATATTATAAGGGTCAGGATAATTTTATTGAAGTTTTGATACATGGAATACATAATGTATATAACTAAAATCTCAAGGGAGATCCAATTGATATGCCATCGTACTAATTCTCTCTATGATCTAAAATGACCCCACATACATAGGTACCAACTTACCCGAAATATATATGAACTGATGTCAAAATCTTGGAAAAAATTGTGATAATACTTGATCGCCCCTCTAAAACTCTAAATGAAAACATCACCGGCCAACATGTAACCTCTTCCTACTCTGAGTAGTTTACAACTATTTCCTGATCAACCAGATATTATTTATTGTCTCTTACATGAGTCTCAACCCTATAAATTCATACTCTCTAACCTCTATCTAATATAGAGTTGAATATCATAACCTAACATATAAATCCTCAAAAGGATCCATCTAAATCATTTCCTAGTATCTTTTGTTATAGGAAAGATCTACATGTGCTAAATGGTTCTCCCAAAAACCACTAGAATCCATGACACACTCCCCAAATATTTCCTCTAATAGCTAGATAGTGCTCTCCTAATTTTGGTTTTTTTGAGGATGATAATTAGTGTTTAGATGAATTTAAGTATCAAACACATTCTATAGACCTCTTCATAAGCACAGAGTAAAGTAGGAATCGTTGATTGAGGAAATACCCCAAATATATCCATGAAAAAGTATTATCTATAACACATAGTGCTTTCCCAACTCATCAACTAAGAATGTATCTCATATATGTTGAAAATATAAAACCAAATCCAATTAGTCTATAATGTCCCACACTCATCACTACTTAGGGAAATCCTTGATAATATTTTCATGAAGTCCATAGTCATACCATCACACTTACACTCATGAATGATTAGTGACTAATGAAAAATAGCGGGACACTGGTGCTTGGCCTTAAACTATAAATAGATGAAACATCATGTCACAAAATATACCATGTACCTATTCATCATAGGACATCAACACTTTCTATGTATATCATGGTACATATTAGTCAAACCTGGATTTATATCCCACCTTGAGATATGTGTGTCTCTCATGAGTTACTCAAGTATGATTATGGGGATTATGACATGACCTTAGACATTATATATCTCAAATTCATCATAAAGAGACTAGTTTATAGGAATATCCTTGTTATATATGTTTTCTCTTATGAAAATACAATCCAAACTAGATACTCGACTCCTCTTCACCTTTTGAGGAGTGAAGAAGTGATAGATAAAGATATAAGGTACAATTGGCCCTAGTAATCCTAGATGTAAAAATTAAATTGTGCAATGAGGTTCATCATTTACTAATTACATATTAACTCTTACACCACCTGATTCTAATTATAATTTCTCTATATATTAATAATGATTTTCCCCTTCTTGGGAGTACATGCCTGCTCAAAATCAAAACACTAAAGAAACTTGAACTAATTTTACTACTGGAGGTTCTGGTCCAACAATGATAAAATATACTACAATATCTTATGGTTAGTGTATAAAAAATACCTATCAAACAAGAGGTAATGTTTCCAAAATATCAAGGTGTGGACCACTGTTCCTAACTAAAGGTTGTGGATCAGTCAGTTCCTCTCATGCAACCTCAGCTTCCGGGACCCATAAGAAACTACTTAATAGTAATATATCACAATCCCTAGGAAAACTCCTAATACATCATAATATAAGGTATACTCCTTATATATATATCTGATAATGTTAAATTTTTCACATCTATAAATCTCACATTAATCTCCTAAATGGATATATCACAAGTATCAAACCAAAAAAACTTCACCCCAACTTGGTCAAGATTGTTATCATACCTACCAAGAGGTATAAATTACAACACAACAAGTCATTAAAATATTTTAATGTTATAATAAATATTTTTTTGTCTCTATTTATACTAAACACCCTGTTAAGCTTATTCTACACACCACACTAAATTAGCTCGCATTACACATAAGACTGGGTTTTACCGCCTTTTAATGGTACACCTATTTTAAAACTAAAATTTAGAAAATTTAGAAAATTTAGTTTTTATAATAAAAATTTGAATTCATAATGTCAAAATTATATTAAGGTGAATTTTGGGTATATTTCTGAGAATTTTCATTTTTTACGAATAGTGAAAAATACTGCATTTTAGTGAAAAATACTGCATTTTAGTGAAAACAATTCCTTTTAATTTAAACAATTATTAATATTAAATTATATCTTAAATAGTTTTAAAAGTCAAAATATATCAATTATTAATATATTAATCCAATTTAGTTCATTTTAATCATTTTTATATTGAAATTATATATAAAAACTTATTGAACTTTTGAACGTTTATACTTTAAAAACCTACCTTCTCACCACATGTGTGGGATTAGTGTTAATATTAAATTTTATACTTATGTGATTTGAATTTTGAAATAGGTAAATTCATAGTTTTAATTATTACAATGTTTTTTTAATAAGATCAAATTAATCTTAGACAAAAAATATTAGTGAAAGTGATTAAAATTAGTTATGATGATTAAGGTAAGATTAAGCTTAATAAGAGACTAAACCATAATCTTAATAACCAAAATGACCTGGAAACCTATAAAAAATCCATTTGATACTAATAGTTAGACCATATAACCACTTGGTTTTGATTTTATGTGCTATTGAGATATTATTAAATAGAATTACCCTATATAAAAGTTTAAGTAAGGAAAAAGAAAAAAAGGAAAGTTTTCTTACCTTTAACATTTATAAAACTTTTAGATATGTAAAAAACATAATATTTTATGTTATACATATCATTTTTAAATATAAATGGGTTATTATAATAATAATAATTTATAAATAACTTTTATAGATGTTTTAGTTACTTAAAATTCTTATGAAACGCCAACATAGTGATTATTTAATTACTAACTAACTAAAATAAATAAATCTACAAATACTAAAAGTGAAGGGAATTGAATGAATTATTATATTTATAATTTTTTAGATGAATATTTAATTTTAAAAAAACTATAAAATTAATATATTTTATTTTTAATATTGTTTTTATATTTTAAAATTAAAATTAAATAAATAATGTCAAAATAGGCATTATTGTTATTTTACAATAAATGATATTTTTTAAAAGATTTAAAATTAATAAAAATATTATTTTATGACAAGTTATTTTTAAGTTTTAGAAAATATTAAATATGGTATATTAATGGACCAATTTATCTTTTATAATTAACATATTGACCGATATATTTTAAAAACATTTTTAATAGGGTCAGGGTTCAAGCAGTGTTTTAGCGCGTCACATGGGATTGTTTTAAAATTAATTTCCAAAATGCATGAGATTTTTATTTTATAAATTATATATCATATTAATAAATCAATTTATCTATATTTTCTAATAAATATCAGTTTAGTTTATTCTTAATGGTTAAATAAATTAGGTTAGAAAACTAGATGTTTTAATAAAAACCAAAATAATAAAATTGGGGATTCTTAGAATTTAAGGAACCAAATTATTAAAATGCACATATTTTTGTGTAGTGGAGGTTTTTATAAAATATTATTACACTTTAATCCATTATTTTTCCATTTTTTAATAACATTAGGTAAGTTAGACCTACCATTAGTGAATACCTTTTGGTATTTACAAGAGTGACACTCCTCCTCCACTATGAAAGAGCCTCCTCTCATCCCACTTCATCACACCTATCAAGACACTTTTTCTAGAACAAGATCTACCAAAAATAGATCTTAAATATAACTTCACTCATCCTAGAATACACTTCTTTTTTATAAATAAATCCAAGGAATCCATTTGGTGCAAACCAAAAAGAGTTACCCCGTTAAGAGCTAACAAACTTCCTTAGGATTTTTAGGTTTATTTCCATTCTCCAATCCCTGAAATCTTATTATTTCATGATTTTATAACAAAAACAGTATCCTAAATATACTATTAGGTTTTTATGATTAGGGTTCAACCTATAATTACACACACTTCCATCTAATGGGTAACTAACATACTGTTTCAGTGTACGACAAACTATTTCTTCACAAAACAATGATTGTTCATTTTTCCTTTACCACCTCTCATGGTGGACATTATGAAGGGAAATGTATTTATATATGTGATATATTATATTTATTAGGTTTTTATTCTTCCATAATTATTTTATAATACATAACCTTACACTTTTTTTTATAAACATGATATTATCGTTTATAGAAGTGTAGACTACCACCTCCTCAAAGCGATGCGACTCATTCAAGATATACATGGAACATATTAAAGATGATTTTAATAAGACTATATAAAATACATAACATATATATAATACTATAATTATAATATGCATATGTATTATTTATTTTTAATTCTTTTAATACAAAAAAGAAATGAAAGTAGCGTTCCTGCATACGTACGACCTACCATCTTCATGAATGGCGCATTTCATTTCTTTTCTCCAAACTTTATAGATTATTATGAATAAATATGTAATGAATAAATAATATAATTAAGTCATTATTTAAATTATTTATATGATTAAATCATGAACTAAGTAGTAGGAGAATCAAATAACAAGTCAAAACATACTTGAGAAAACTAGGCAATTAACACCTAAAATAGTGAAAATAATGAAAGATTGTTAACGGGTAATAAGACATTATAATAAGAGGATATATAATATTATAAACATGAGTATGGTTATTTTATAAGTTATTAATATATTTTTAACCACTATACATTAGTATAAATACCACAAAAAAGGAAGGTTAAGGTAAGGGAATTTCTCTCAATTTACATTATATTGAGACTTATTTGTTATTATACACCAATTCACTTTTATTTGGTTTATTTACTGACCTTTAACATGTTATATCATGAATATAATTACTCTAAGGATATTTTAATTTTTATTTAATATTATTCCTTCATGGTGTTTATGATTTAAATGTTTCAAGGTGGTATGGGGCACATTGGAATATTTAAAATGCCATTTCCCTCAAGATTTTTTTTATGATCTTTCACTAGTATTTACATATCCATTAATATAAAAAAACCTTATAGTTAATTATCCCCCACTGGGGAACTATTGATAAATCAATATCCTTAATTCAATATGTATATTTTGATAAGGCACATTGCTCATGAATAAGAGAAATGCTTTGGACTGGTACAACACAGGTGGGGATCAATTATAAATAGCCCATCGATGCATCGATATTCTCATGACATGAATCATTTAGCCAAATCAGATGGATTTTTACCCGATATGTTGTAATCTATCTTGTGAAAGGTCTTTGTGGCAAATAACCATGTACCTTGGAAACATGGCGTCCAATAATTAATCATTTGCCTCATTTTGATTCAGTTATTATTCATCCATGAGATTTTTCATCAATATATATATGGATACATTTAATTCTTAGTTTGTTGATTTAGAAGGAATGAATTTCAGTTTCTTACCTTTACATATTGATATTTACTTATCTAGTTATTTTAATGGAATGAGTTATTATTTATTTACCTTTCCATGTTAATTTATTCTTATTGATTCGTTATTGCTTCCGCTTTACTTACCCTTACTGAGAATTTGAGCTCACCCTTATTATGTTTCCTTTCCACAGGTTATAAAGAGGAAATATTTGAATAATCTTTCAAGGATATTGTTTATTTCATTCCATTATGTATTATTTTTATATTTTCAATTTCCCAATGTATTATGGGTATCATGTATGTAATATGTCTTTACAAGGATGCTAAAATGTTCGGTCCTTCAGGATTTGATTCCTTGTAATCATCCTAATGTAATAAAATAATAAAATGGATCTGAGATTCTTGGGTTGAGGCATTACATAAATCCGAGGTGAATCTTTGGTAATAACTAGACAGTCTCAAAAATCTATGGATCTCAAAAATGTTCTTAGGACTCTCATAAGAAACTACCATTGCAACCTTATCAGTGTATACTGATACTTCATCTTCTGATGTCACGTGTTCTAAGAAGTTAACTTGATCAAACCAAAAGTTGTAATTAAATATCCTTTTATAAAGCTGATGATCTATAAGTATAGTCAAAATGATCTTCAGATATTGTAATGTCCCCCAGTTAGAGACCATTGATATGTGTCCTGTCTAGAATCACCATGTGACCTCAGGTGAACCTCCCTGTCTTCTAGAGGTTACTAACTAATAGAGAGGTTATAAGTTTTTTTATGTGTAGAGACTATACCCCCTTATATTAGTGAATAACATAGAGAAAATAACTAAATGGAATCCATAATAATAAAAACCCATCAGATTATTTAGAAACAATAAAACATAATATGATATATCAAATGAAAATGAAACATATAGTTATTCATTCTAAACTGGACACCCACTGGTCCAACCACATATAAAAAATAAATAAAATAAATAAAATAGAAGTATTTACTACCATTCCTAAGCCCCACATCATCCCAATATCCAACCTCACCAAATCTATCCCACTTGAACATGTAAAATTAGGCCTATACCCTACATGAACCTCAAAACACAAAATCTTATCAGGTACCTAAGTGAAATGCCTACTTGAGGAGGATGTGAGTGAAACTCAGTTGGGAACCACCAATGGGGTCCCAACACAACCAGAAAATACAATGTATATGTAGGTAACCTACTCAGAATAAGTAAATAATAACTATAGAATCATAAATAAATAACTACTATCCATCCTTGAGTTTTAACATGACACCCGATATTGAATATAACTTCTTTAGTTAGTGATGGATATCTTTCAGCATGACAAATATATTCATGGGTATACAAGCCCTACCCTGGGATCTCATGAAAATTCCTACACCATGTGAAGGAACTAGACCCTTGAAATCATTTAATACATCTCATGGTATCATATAAAATCATTATAATACCCTAAGCATCCTAGTCCTCTCATTGAAAATCATCAGACATCTCGCTAGAGGCTAGGCGTCTTAAGTATCCCATAAAATATACATTAGGAATTATATTAGACCTTGGGAATCACTAGGAATCTTGTAAAACCCCCTTAGTACTCATCCATATCCTATGAATCACTAGGAATATCATCATCATAACCCCAAGCATCTCTCTAGATCCTAAGCATCATTAGAAATCTCATAAAATCCACCCAGGCATCCACCAGATTCTTAATATCACTTGTCATCTCAAATCACATCATGTGCATCACCAAATCCTAGTAATAACCATGCATCTTATAATATCACTAGGATCATCATCATACCATAGAAATCACCATGCATCTTATACAGAATCATTTATCATTGCGGGGAAACGTCCACCCGATGCACATATCTTAATAATAATAATAATTATTATAATAGAATGGGTTAGAAAACTTTTCCACCTATGTAATATAACCAAGATCATCCACTCAAGTGCATGGAAAATCCCTACCACTACATTCCAACTAGAATCACATCTTTTATTTTGGTTCTAAGGTGACACCCAAAATAATTACTACCCATTCCCACACCAACCCTCTCAAGGATTATATAACACTTAGGAACCCACCAAGTCCCCTAGGTCCCATCATGATATGAATACCATACATGGGATCCTTGATCTCAAACTTGTTTCTCCATAAAATACCATCACTAATAGGGTATAATTTCCATTATCCTCATCATAATAATATCAAAACCTCACTAGATTTATATTAAAAACCATGAAAACCTCACTCTGGAGAGATTTTATAAAACCTATATCTCTTCTCAAGGTCATCATAGATCGGTCCTCACACACCCAAAATTTCATTAAATTACTCAAGGTTTACCCACTTGGGTACTCACATGCTAGTGGATGAGGAACTCTCACCCTACTCTCTAATCAACTAACTCGATGGATCCAAGGCATATCAAAGTTCTATCATGGCCTACTCAGGCTAAAAATCCTAAGTCTAAAACTTTATTTTACAAGGGGGATCCTAAGGACTCCTATATCAGGTCCATTCACCTATGTTCACTTAATTTTCACATGTTAAAGTTCTCATTATCTCTAGTATCACATTTAATATTCAATCCATCAATTATCCATGGTCGAGGCACCAATATTTTTCTCAAGGGTACATTATGGACCTTGGCACTTGCATCAACCCGTAATCATTTTATTTTAAAAAAATAATTTAAATAAAGGGTTTCTTCCCCTTGGTGGAGAGATGGAATATCACATGCATATAAAAAAAATTCATTTACTATAGGGGTATTCTTAAGGGAACATATACATCATTAATGGATTCATTCCCCTTAAATAATATACTTACATCTCTCACCTAAGCTAGTCCAAGTCAAATTAACCATTGACCATCCAAAAAAGTCCATAACTCAATCAGAACACCCAATAATTAATTAATAAGAAATTAAAGTTAATTATTCAATTTAATTTTAAAAATTCATAATTTATTTTAAATTTAATTTAAGTAGGAATAATGTAAAAAACTATCCTGGTGATCTCAATTCACTGAAATTGTGACCAAACAATAATGGAGGGTTTGAGGCTCACTCCTAATACCATCCTGGAAAAAATACATATCAAAAAATGCTAATTAAATAGATAATTTCACTTAATTTAGTAAAAATATCTAATAAAATTCACTGGGTGATGTACCCTCATCGAAACAACATGTGGCAATATGTGTTCATTGTCTCGGGATACCATAAAACCACACCAACCAAAATACCCATTATCTCATATGATTTATACCTTGATCTAATAGAAATTTTCACTAAAACCTAAACTAAATCCCCCAAATTAGAGATAAATCTAAGAGGAAGGTAAAATTGAAGGAAATATTAAGAAACCATACCTCCAATGATAAATAAATCTCTACGAACAAACCCCAAATCGAGGGGAATCAAAATAGGAAATAAGAAGGATGGCCCCTTGGTATGCGTGTATAAGGGATAGGGGAAGAGAGGAGTCGGGGATTAAAAATGTGAAGGGAACATGGTAATATTTATTTTTTCATGAAATATGGTCACCCACATGATTAAAACACCAAAAAGTGCGACAACCGTGTGGTTGAAACTGTCTCAAACCATCTATCCTGCATGGTTTAACCACATGGTTTACCAAAACGTACACCAACTGTGTGAATTTCCACCCAAATGAGATGACAAGTTTTTTATGGTTTGTCTGGAGCAATGCGTCAACCCCCAAGATAAAACCAACCCATATAGTTTACCCACAAAGTTTCCCCTAACTGTATGTCAACTGTGCACATGGAAGAACCCTTTTCGAAATTTCTAACTTTTTCTCAAAGTTACTAAGACTTACTCAAGCACATGATACACTTCTAGGGCTCATTCCATATATAAAAAACCAATCATTATGAAGCACCAACTATTATAATTTCAATATAAATATCAATTTTCAAAACACCCCCTGCTCAAGAAACCAAAAATTCAAATTGCTGCTAAAATTCAAAACCTAGAAAGGCATAATGTGTTACAGTCTCCCTAACACAACAATTCCCATCCCTAAGAATCCCCAATGGTCATAAAACACAAAACAATACAACTCACCTGGTAAAATTACTATGGTGGAACCAGAAAAGTTGATGAAACTGATGTACCCTAATAAGTTTTAGTGTATGAATTTGAATTTAAAGGATCAAATTTCTGAATTGAGGAATAATGTAATGACCTAAAGTTATATAAATTAAATCCCCTTTATAAATAAATAAAATATTTACTGGATAATGATGTTATAGAAAACACATACACTACTTTGGTAATTTTAGACAATTATAGGTTATATCCCATCATATTTAAAAGACTATTAATATGGACATTATATATTGATCATTATGGTTATTATATATTAAGGGTTATAATAAATCATATTGATATAGAAAAAAAGAGATAGCCTTGACTAGTAGGATTATAACATATGAATCCCATTTATCGAATCTTTTTAGGGATATGTAATCACTAGTATTTTCCATTGAACAATCACAAGACAAGATTCAAAAACTAAAGTACAATAAAAACTTTTTATGGGAGAATTTCAAGATCATAGAGATTATATCCCAAACCATTTTCTCCAAGAAACTGTAAGAAAGTGTCACTATCACACACATTACCCTCAGAAGATACATTGGTGTAATAAGTGGCTATGTATCTAAACCCTAATAGTATGATTTTTTTATTTTTTTATATTTTAATAATAAAATAATGATTATATGAATCCTTTTTATTATTACTTTACAAATAATTAAATAATGAGTTTGATAGAAATTAGATTTTGATATGATGAAACTCAAATTGTATTTTTGGAAAATATATAGTTTCAATCAAGAAACTCTTTTTATGAATTAAAAAATCTTTCTAATAAATTATTTAAATAAAATATTATTATTAAATAATATTTATTTAAATATAAATGATAATATAATTTTATTAAGTCAAATGTAATTTTTATAAATATCAGAAACTGTAATCATCATAAAAACTTGTATTTTTCAAAAAATATAAATTTTTTAGTTAAAAGTTTAATTATTCATATTTATTGAATTGTTTTTATAAAATAAATATTATTTTTGAAATCATAACATAAAAATTATCCAAAGTTTATTTTTTCATAATTTTCTATGATAGTTAATTTTTTGGGTAAAAATTAAATATGGTATAAATATACAGTATGTATTATGACATCATAAAATCCCAAAAGTGATGTAATAAATACTATAAATAGTTTCCAAAACCAAAATTATGTTCTCCTTTAAAATAATGTGTTTTTTAAGTTATTTTATTAATTTTTTAAAACCTTAATGAATCCACCAAAACCTATATTATATTTTTTTGGTCTTCTCATGTTTTAATAATGTTTTAATGATCACAAATCCTATTAACCATGTTTAATCTATATCAAATCATGTGTAGAGATGGTTGGTTTCTCTATGATTCAATGTTTACAACTCATGGTATAAACTTCCATAAGATCATGATTCCTATAAATCATGTTTGAATCATGTTTTAATTTTGTAAACTATATTTAATTTTATTCTATTATATTTTATTATATTAATGATTAAGTCCAATTTATTCTGCAAATATTATTTCCTAAGAAAGCTTTATAGATATTTGGCTAAGTCTGAGAAAACTTAATTCTAACACCCATTTTGTATTTTGGAAAAGTCTTAGATAGCACGACCCAGACATCGTGACCCATACACCGTAACCCAAACACCGTAACTCTAACACCGTAACCCTGATACCGTGACTCAATAACCATTCAAAGTTTTAACCAAGGAATAGATACCGTTACCTGAGACACCATTATTCTGACACCACATCTGTGATACGGGTTCCTAATCTCAATGTAACTGTGGAATCATGACTATGTCACCGCTCAAAGACAAAGAAGAAGACACCCTTTCCTAGTGACACTGTTTCCAAGTGACACCATTTCATGAAAATATGTGACACCGTTCTTTAATATGTTTTTTTGCTTTTAATTTAATTTATAACAGTCATATTTGAGTCATTTAATATCACTAACATAATTAATGTTTCTTTATAGACATGTAACCTGATTGTACGGGGTATAATGTATAGAAATTATATATCCCATCGTCTCTAACACATGCATCCAAAAATAAAGACAAAAACGTGAGACTCAGAGAAATATAGAGCGAGTGTTTTGGAAAGCGAACTGATACATGAAACAAGATAAAATTGAAGAACACATGAAGAACTATCGATTAATGACGAATAAACTACCATATATCAGATCCTCAAACATCTTTGTTGTATCAAATAAAATAAGAAAATGAGCTACATGGCTTACATCATCAAACTGGAAACCAGAGCACCAGACTTGCGACACTTTGTTTTTCATAATAGGACTCGATACTTGCATCTTCGTCATCCTACAAGTCCAGAGTTGCATAGAATAACACTCAGATCACTTCTAATACTTTCTCATCATCTTTTCAATGTTGTTTACTGTTTTAGATTTCAATAAGTGTGTGTGTATCTGTATTAAAACACACACGATCTCTTGTATTAAAATGAAGGATACAAGATATCCTTCCTCTCACATCTTCTTACATCAGTTTACTCCCACAAATAAGTGTGGAAGAGGTCCTTGTGTGACCTGGTAGTTTATACCCATTAAGAACAAGTGAAGAGGTCATGTGACTTGGAAATTCCTGTATACTATTTTTTACCCCGATCCGGGGTGTGGATAAAGTTTATTAATATAAATTGCTTGGTATAAGGTGATCACCAAGTGGATTGGATTAAGTATTTTCTTGAGACTGAACCACTTGTTTTTTCTGCTATGTCTTTTAATTTAGATTTTTTCTGCTTTACTGTATGTTTTAGAAAACTAGATTTTACTTTGATAGTTAGTATTGGATAGAAGTTATATCTATTTTGATTTATTAGAATAGCTTTAAAAGTTGTTTCAATAACTAACATTGATATTACTAAGAATTAATCAATCTTTTCAGAAGTTTTTTGAACAGTCAAACTATTATAACCATATTACCTTGATTTACTGGCATGTATTCATTTTTATTGGGGAATATTTTTAAGAAAACTTTTTAACAGAAATTTTTATAGATACTCAATTCACACCCCTCTTGAGTACTCTAATCTGACCAACATTTGGTATCAAAGGAGTTTATTCTTATTAAGGATATGTTTTAGAATCTGTTTAACTTTAATTTTAGTTGTACTTTAAAGATCTTTAAATTTATGCTAGTTCTAAATTTCTAGCTCTTTAGAAGTATATATTTATTCTGGAAAATGGACTTGATGGTGCTACAAAAAATAAACCTCCATTATTTAATGGAAATAATTATGCCCAATGGAAAATTAAAATTAAAATGAATTTATAAAGTATGGGTTTTGAAATTTTGTCTTCAATTGTAGATGAGTATAAGATTCCTGCTACTGATAGAACTAATTGGGATGAACTAACTAAGACTGCATATAACAATAATTGTAAAGTAATGAATTCCCTATACTTTGCCTTAGGATATGAATAATTCAATAGAATTTCTGCATGTAAAACTTCCCATGAAATCTGGGACACTCTCTCTATTTCACATGAGGGAAACAGTAATGTGAAAGAAATGAGACTTACTACTTATACTATTAAATATGATAATTTTAAGATGAAGCCTGATGAGCCTATTTTTGACATGTATCTCATGTATGATTAAATTTTCAATATAATTATTTCTCTCAGAAGATATGTTATATCCAAAGAAAAAATCACGAGGATTCTCATATTCTTTCTTGACAGATAGAGAGGAACTTCTATATCTATTAGATAATCATGTAACATCAACAAATTACCTGTCAAAGAGATCATTAGGAAACTAATTTTGTATGAAGAAGAGCTGAAAGTCAACAAGTAAGAGGAGGATAAACCCAAAAGAAAATATGTGGAATTTAAGACCACTACCTCTAAACTCAAATAAAAGGAGAAACTACAAGCCTCTGTAGAAATTTTCAGCAGTGAACAATCATGACCCGATAGTGATAAAGATATGGATCAATTAGCCAATAGGTTTAAGAAATTTTACAAATGGAATAAATTTTTCAGAAATCCTAACTTCAAAGGAAGATTGATCAAAAATGAATATGGAAGAAGGATTAGAAAAGATATGACAAGTCTGATGAGATAGTATGTTATGAATTTAAGATAAAGGGACATGTAAAGGCTAACTTTCCCAAGCTCAATTATAAAAAGAAATATTAGTGCAAATATAGAAGGTATAAAAAGGCTATGAAAGAAACTTGGAGTGCTTCTGAGGACAATTCAAGTGACTTAGAGTCTTCACATGATGAATAAGATAACAAATCCAATACGTGTTTCAGGAAAAACACATCTATGGTGACCCTAGAATCTCCTGCACAAAATTCCTATTATTATATAGATAAAAGTGATTCTAAAAATATGTCTAAAGAAGAAATGTTTGAGTAATTCAATATTCTTGAAGAGACATATAATGAACTAAAAGATAAATACAAGTATTTAAATAGATAGTATGCTCTTTCTTCAACTATTAAATCTGAACTTGTTGTAAAGAAAGATAAAAATGGTCAATTAATCAAAGAAAAAAATGAATTAAATATATCTAATTAGAAATTGAAAAAGGAGCTTGAAAGGTTTACTTATGGTAAATATTCCTTGTTACAAATTTTAAGTAAAAAAATTTCCCCTAAATACACTAATGGTATTGGATATCAACCTGGTGAAAGAAATTTTGGAAAAAAAAATTTTGTTTCTAAATCTAGAACATACAAGTTTATTCCTAGTTTAGGAAAATATTATGCATGTTTAAACTATGATACATTCTCTACTATTTCTAGATTTTCTAGACCACATACAGTTTATTTCTCAAATAATTTATATAATTCTTATAGTAAACATATGAGGCATATGTGGGTTCCTAAATCGCTAGTTACTAATATCCCTGGACCCAAACAAATATGGGTACCAAATTCTGTTTTTATTTGACTATTTTATAGGAAAATTGTTTGAAGAGATCCTGTAAAAGTTTATGGTACTTGGACAGTGGTTGTTCAAGACACTTAACAGGAGAATATTCATGTTTGAATAACTTAATAAAGATTGATGGTGGTTATGTCACTTTTGGTGATAATGGCAAAGGAAAAATAATTATCCTAGGCCAAATCGGTAACTCAAAATCAGTTTTAATTTCTAAAGTAATTTTTTGTTGGACTGAAATATAATATTCTTATTATTTGACAACTATGTGATGATGGATTTCTTGTTAAATTTGAAAATTATGCTTGCAATGTCTTTAATTCTAAAAATAAATTAGTATTTTCTGTATTGAGAAATGAAAATGTATATTCTGTTAACTTAGATTCTCTAGTTTCTCAAAATACTTCATGTTTAAGTGTATTTCACAAAGAGTATTGACTCTGTCATATAAGGCTAGGAAACTATAATATTCACTCCCTTAGAAAGATAACTAGAAAAAGTTTAGTCAAAGATATAACAAAACTAGAGTTTCTAAATGATAAAGTGTGTAATCCTTGTCAAAAGGGATAACAACACAAATTTTCCTTCAAAATAAAGAAAGAAGTCTTAACTTATCAACCTCTCGAGTTGGTTCACATGAATTTGTTTAGACTATCTAGAGTTTCCAGTTTAAATGGGAATAACTATGTTTATGTTCTTGTAGATGACTTTTCTAGGTATACTTGGACCTTATTCTTGGCTCACAAAGGTGAAGCCTTCCCTTACTTCACCAAGTATGCTAAAACCGTATAAAACCTTAGTGGACTTAGAATCAAATATCTAATAAGTGACTATGGCCGTGAGTTTGAAAATCAAGATTTTTAATCCTTTTTCTCACAAAATGGCTATTGTAATAATTTCTCTTCCCTTAGAACACCTCAACAAAATGGAGTTGTAGAAATAAAAAATAGGACTTTGCAAGAAATTTCTAGAACCATGATTAGTGAATATGAATTACCTATTTATTTTTGGACTAAAGATGTAAACAAATAATTATATATTATTAATAGAGTGTTGATTAGACCTATTCTTAAAAGAACTCCATTTGAGTTGTGGAACAATAGAAAACCCAAAGTGAACTACTTCAAAGTATTTGGTTGAAAATTCTACATACTTATTACTAAGGAAAATATTGACAAATTTGTATGTAAGAGTGATGATTGAATATTTTTAGGATATTAAATATATAGTAAAGCCTATAGAGTTTTTAACAAAATAATTAAATGTGTGGATGAATCTGTCCATGTCAAGTTTGATGAGATAAATCCACATGAGCCTAAGACCTCTCTACAGAATCTTGAGGATGATATGTCAAATCTGGACATCAATGTTAAATCCTCTAACTATCCTGTAAAGGAATCTGTAAAAACTTCCATTTCTAGAAATTCTCTAGATTCAATACAGAATGAACCTGAACCTATTGAAGAACCTGAAATTAGTAGCCCCTCTTTCTCTAGAGCTATTAAAACTCTTAAGAACCATCCTTTAGATGCTGTTGTAGAAGATTTAGATAATGTAACACAAACTAGAGATTCTATTAGAAACCAAGTTGAACATAAAGATTTCTTGTCACAAATTGAACCTAAAAACATCAATGATGCCATCAATGATGAATTTTGGGTGATGACTATGCAAGAAGAACTTAATCAGTTTTAAAGGAAAAAAGTTTGGGAACTTGTTGATAGATTCAAATGCATTTTTACCATTGGAACTAAGTGGGTGTTTAGAAATAAAGTAGATGAAGCTAGTAACATAGTTAGAAACAAAGCTAGATTGGTTTCACAAAGCTATAGTCAAGAAGAAGGAATTGACAATAAGGAGACCTTTGAACCAGTAGCTAGACTTGAAGCCATTAGAATCTTAATTGCATATGCAGCACATATGAATTTCAAACTATATCAAATGTATGTCAAGAGTGCATTCCTAAATTGGTATATAGCTAAGGATATATTTATTTAACAACCCCCTGGTTTCAAAAATTATCACTTTCCAAATCATGTTTTTAAATTATCAAAAGATTTGTTTGGTTTAAAACAAGATCCAAGAGCTTGGTATGACACATGAAGTAATTTTATTATTTTCAAAGGTTTTACAAAAGGTATAGCCGATCCTACTATTTTTATAAAACAAATTTCTAATGATTTTTTATTAGTTCAAATTTATGTAGATGATATTATTTTTGGATCTTCAAAAAATTATTTATGTATTGAGTTTTCTAAAATGATGCATAATGAATTTTAAATGATTTTAATCGGTAAAATAAAATTATTTATTGGATTTCAAATATTTCAAAATAAATATGGTATTATTTTAAATCAAAGAAAATATAATAAAGGTCTTCTAAAACTTTTTGTCTTGGACAACACTAAAAGTAGTGATACTCTAATGAGGACTAATTTTAAGTTGGATATTGAAAAAGTTGAATTTTTTTTGATAAAAAAACTTATAGAGGTATGATTGGAAGCTTAATCTACTTAACTTCTAGCCGACCTGATATTATGTTTAGTGTATATATGTGTGCTCACTTTCAAGAAAACCCTAAAGAGTCTCATTTAAATGCCGTTAAATGGATTTTCAAATACCTCAAACATACACATATTTTAGGACTGTTCCATCCTAGAGGATAATCATTTTATTTAGTTAGATATTATGATGTGGATTGTGGTGGTTGTAAGTTGTATAGAAAAAGAAGCTCTGGAACATGTATCATTTTAGGAAAGTCTCTAGTGTCATAGTATAGTAAGAAATAAAACTTTGTTGCATTATCTACCACCAAAGCTGATTACATAGATGCTTGTAGTTGTTGTGAAAAAATTTTATAGATGAAACACACATTAATAGACTATGGATATCAATTTAGGAATTCAATTATAAATTGAAACATTACAAGTTCTATTAACATTTCAAAGAATCCTGTTTCACACTCCAGTACAAAACATATTGATGTAAGACATCCATTTTTGAGGGACCATTATCAAAAAGGTGATTTCCATTTTGGAATTCATTGGAACTGAACATCATTTTGCTGATATATTTAATAAAACATTTAATTATGAATGTATAATTTACATCATACATTAATTAGGAATGATAAATCGTAAGTATAAAGTTAACGGTCTCAAACTTACTATTTCACACTTACTGTTTCACAGCTTACAGATTCATGATTTGTGGTTTCACAAGATACTCTCTTGAAGTTACTGTCTAATGTTTACAGTCTTATAATCATCATATCCTGATTAATGTCTTTCACTTACTATCTCAAATGATAAGGTCACACCATTTGGAGTCACACTATAAGGATGAAACCATGAAAATCTATTCCAGTCTCACCATAAAAACCTGTTCTGGTCTCACCTTAAAGACTTGGTTTTTCCATTTTCTTTAATTTTATTTCCCATATCAATGTGTTGATTATTTTATTGTTTTTATTCCATGATTTTTAATTTTTGATGCTTGAAATACCTTAATGATAAAAACCCAATATCTTTCACTCCTTAATTAACTCGATCTCTGTTCTCTTAAAACTGAATCCTCTCTTCTTCAAACTGTAAGTACTCTTTTAGCCCTTCATCTCTCTCAAACCCATGTTGAATTACCATAATGAAGCACCCATATTCATCTAATCCTGAGAAGCATATATCTCATAAGAAAGTGAAAAGGGAACCAAAAGTAATGCCCGAAGGACTGCTGAATCTGAATCTTGTTGATAAAATAATAGTACCAGAAAAGGAAGTCTATATGAAGTGGTTGCTGACAAGTAAGTCACTAGTTTTGAAGGTACTAGAAGAGAAAGGATGGCTGAAATGGTTCACAAAAGATAAAATGATAATTTATCCAAAACTCGTTTCTCAGTTTTTTCAATATGTCTAGTTCTCATTCACTACTGCAGATGACTTTGTTGTGAGAAGTTGGATTAATGGTCAAAGATGTAATTTTTACTCAAGGTTATGGGATTGAAGCCTAGGGATACCTCATGGAGAATAATTTGAGTACTATCAGATAGTTCCTTCTTCTCCTAGTGATGTTTTTTGTCTTATAAGAGGCCATAAGAAGTTTGAATGGAAATTATAAGAAAATAAGGTCAATTACTGCTGAGTTGGATGGTGAAACAAGGTTGCTATTTAAGTTTATTCAGAATCTTATTAGTCCAAGGAAAGGTGATTTTTCTAATCTCAAGTATCAAGATGTATTCTTGATACATCTTATGAAAAATGGGCACAAGATTAATCTATGTAGGTATATTATACTTCACATGTGTGAATTGATTAAGAAAACTTCGAAGTCTACCTTATAGTTCTATTCAAGATTAAAATCTTCAATGATGTCTGCTAAAGGAGTGGTTGGACTGAATGAAGAAGTTATCAATGAATATGAGTTCTGTATCTCAAAGGATATAGTTAGAAGGATAAAAATAATCTATAATCCTCAGAAAAATTCTTGTGTGGAGGACAATGAAAGGTTGTGTGAAATTTTAAATCTGGTGGATAATCCTTCAAGACCTAAGAACATATATGTTCCTGGTTTAGAACCAAATGAAGTTGTTGATTATTCTGATAAAAGAGAAGAAGAGGCAGTTGTTTCACCTAAGGAACTATCTTGAAAAAAGAAGATAGTAGTCTACCTATTCCACAAAATGTAGTTCAGAAGGATGTACCTATTACTAAAATAATTATAGATTCAATAGAAGAACCTGATTCTAGAAAGTAATCCGCTACTAGTGTAAAAGAACAAGTTGTTCCTAATGAGCACTTATAAGAAAAACCTGCTATTGAGGAAGAGGCTGCTGTTGAGGAACATTTAGAGGAATAAGGTGATCCTGAAATTATTTTATCTGCTGAGGAAATAATAGAATAGGCCTTTCATCTAGCCATAAAGGAAATGAGTGAGCCAAATATATATGAAAATTTAGAAACTGGTCAAGGGACTTATTCTCTTATTCCTATAAGAGATGCACCTATTGAGGGGGAGTAACACCCCAGTCTATAAAGTGTTGAAGTTACCAATCCTATTGATTAAAGCACTGTGGATACCTGGAATAAGTTTCCTAGATAATTTGATATGGACAATAACTAGGAGGCCTCAGTTAAAGGAATAAAACTTTCCACTGTTTTTAAATTGAAACTAGTTTCTGCTCTTGAAGTAATCTCTGCTAAGGATTCTGAACCGGTCTCAGCTTCTATTCCTGAACCTACACAAGAACCTTCTGTTTCTGCGATTCACAATGATATAAAATATTTTAGAGAGACTTTTTTATCTAGATTTTAAAATATCATAAACACATAGCCTTCTCCTATGAAAAATTTTAGTGAACTATATGATGACTTGTTGTTAGAGAAAGTCATATGGAAAATTCAACAAAAAATGCTTCATGAAATATGAGAAGTTATAATTGAGAACAAGAAGTTGAGTGGGGCGGTGAAGTATCTCAGATCTATGGTTGAAGATATGAAAAAAAGTGTTGCAAACTGGACAAGTTCCTACTACTCATCCTTTTGAGGATTCTAGTGATCAGATTCCACAGAAAGTTTCATATTTGATTTAGCTAAACTTGACTTCAATTTATGAAAAAGTGGTTGAGAGAAACATCAAGATAGTAAATGAGATGCATGAGCTTTCTTTTGGTCTTAAAAAGTTTACTAATGAGTACAATGGATGTCTACATAAATTTATAAATCTTCTTAAGTCTCTCAATTAATCCATTACAACTTTTAATGCCTCTAGATAGTCATCTCAACCTATAGATGGTGATCTGCTTAGAACTGTTGTAAAGGATGAACTTCAGTTACTGTTAAGTGGTTTTTACAAGGAAATATTATCTATTTTCATCAAGAATAGTGACAGAGTACTTGAATTAGTGAGGATTCATTCAAAGATTTCCAATTATGCTTTGGAAGTAATTACTATGAAAGTGGATTTCTAGTTTAATATGATTTTCTATAAGCATGATATGAATAATCATTTCAAATATATTGTAGGGATTTTGAAAATTCCTCCTATCTGTCAAGAATTCAAGACTCAAGTCCAAAAGTTGAAAGAATTCACTCCTTTATTGGAAAAGTTCATGGAGAACAAAAATGATTTAAATAAGGAAATGCAGTATGGTGGTGAGATCATTACTGATTTAATAAAGTTGTTTAAGCCTTATATTCATGTGAAAAGCACTACCATTGTGGATCCTGAAGCTGCACCTTTGCAGCCTAGGTCAACCCCTTCCTCATCCAATGCTTTTACTTCTACCTCAATGCCTTTATCTCAGGCTCTGAGACAGATCAGACCTGTTATCCTTGACCAAAACTTTCCCCAGTCTTCAACCAAACCCACTCTGGAACCTTCTGTTTTTGAAGGGATCCCTCTTTCTTCACTAACAGTCGGATCCATCCCATATTCAACCTCTACTTATTCTTCTGTGGCTCTTTCTGATGCTACTACCAAGGTCAAAGAGAAGACATCTAGTGCTGAAGAGAAGTAAAAAATGTATTTTATAGGGATGTTTTTAGCTTTTTCCTAATGCTTTTAATGACACATATCTTTCCATATAATGCAATATGCACTTTTGTTGTCTATTCTATTATTTACGTTCATTATATGTTTATTTTTTGTCGTTTTCTTATATTGTTTTTGATAATATCAAAAGGGGGAGAAATAATACTCAGAACAGACATCTAAATCCTATGATTTGTGATCATCAAAATGGAGTATATTATTGGACTCCTCATGTTTTAATCATGTTTTAATTATCACAAATCCTGTTAACCTTGTTTAATCTATATCAAATCATGGGTATAGATGGTTGGTTTCCCTATGATTTAATGTTTAGAAATCATGGTATAAACTTTCACAAGATCCTGATTTCTATAAATCATGTTTGAATCATGTTTGAATATTATAAAGTATATTTAATTTTGTTTTATAATGTTTTGTTATATTAATGCTTAAGTCTAATTCATACTGAGAATATTATTTCCTAAGACAACTTTATAGATATTTGGCTAAGTATGATAAACTGTAAGTCTAACACTGGTTCTGGATTTTGGAAGAGTCTCAGACATCGTGACCTGGACACCATGACTGAGACACCATGACCTAGACACTGTGACCCAAAAACCGTAACTCTGACACCGTAATCCTGATACTGTGACTCAAGCACCATTCAAATTTTTAAAAAAGGTCTAGACAACATTACCCGAGACACTGTGATTATGACACGACATCTGTGCTGCCGGTTCCAGATCTCAATGTAACTATGGCATCATGAGAATCTCACCGCTCAAAGGAAAATAAGAAGACACCATTTTTTGGTGACACCGTTTCCAAGTGACACCGCTTCATGAAAAAATGTGACACCATTATTTAATATATTTTGTCATTTTCAATTTAATTTCTCATGGTCATATTTGAGTCATTTAATAGCACTAATATAATTAATGTTTCTTTGTAGACATTTTACCTGACAGTACAAGGTATGAGGTGTAGAAATCATATATCCTGTCATCTCCAACACATGCACCCCAAAATAAAGAGAAGAACACAAGACTCAAAGAACTATAGAGCGAGTGTTTTGAAATGCGAACTGATACATGCAACAAGATACAACTGAATAACACACGAGGAACTCTCGATTCCTTAATACTAAACTACCACATATCAAAGCCTCAAAAATCTTCACAGTATCAACTAAAAGAAGAACATGAGATATATAGCTCACACCATCTAACTGGAAACCAGAGCACCAAACTTGCGAAACTCTGTTTTTCACAAGAGGACTCGATACTTGCATCTTCTTCATCCTACAAGTCCATAGCTGAATAGAATAACACTAAAAGAACTTTTAATCCTTTATCATCATCTTTTCTCTGTTGTGTACTTTTTTTAGCCATCGAGAAGTGTGTGTGTGTGTATGTGTTAAAACACACAGTGTCTCCTGTATTAAACTGAAAGATACATGATATCATTTCTCTCAAATATTCTTAAATCTGTTTACTCCCACAGATAAGTGTGTAAGTGGTACTTGGGTGACCTGGTAGTTTATACCCACAAAGAATAGTGGAAGAGGTCATATTACCTGGACAATTCTGTGTACTGTTGTTTACCCTGATCTAGGGTGTAGATCAAGTTTATTAACATAAATTTCTTGGTAGAAGGTGATCCCCAAGTGGAGTGGATTAAGTCTCAGTTTGAGACTAAACCACTTTTTTATACATTGTGTATTTAAATTTATATTTTTCTCTACTTTACTGTATGTTTTATAAAACTAGATTTTACTTTGATAGTTAGTCTTGGATAGAAGTTGTAACTGTTTTCCCTTATTATAATTCTTTAAAAGTTGTATCAGTAACTCACATTGATTTTATTGATAATTAATCAATCTTCTGAGAAGTTATTTGAACAGTCAGACTATTATAACCGTATTACCTTGATTAACTGGAATGTATTCCATTTTATTGGGGAATATTTTTAAGTGAACTTTTTAACATAAATTTTTATAGATAATCAATTCACCCCCTCTTGAGTAATCTACCCTGACCACCATATTTTAAGGTTTTAAAATTAATTATTTTTGAACACGACTCAGTTTCACATCACTAAGGGTATTATTTTTATGAGTTAGGTTCTCAGAAATATAAAATATTTAAAATCACTCATCTTTGGTTGAAACCTTGGGAAAAAACCATGGGAATGTTTGTGGTTTTTTTTATTTTATCATAAAGAGTCAAAATTCTATATTTATAAATTAATAAATAATTCACCTCTCTTTTTCTATAAAAGCCCACCCATCCTCCCATTAATCTTCACTAAAAACCTATTTATCTTGAAGTTACTCTTAATTTCCCTCTCTATATTCCCACCAAGGAATTCCTTTCTCTAAATATTTTAGAAGCACCTTATCAAGGTAAGGGATCCTCTCATTATCCTCCTTATTTAAGCACCTTATTTATATTATACCTTTCTATTTCCAATTATTTATGTTGAAATATGTTTTTAAATATCCCTATTACTATTCTTATGATAGAAATGTTATGAGAAAACCATTTCACTCTCATCAAAACCCTTTATTAATCTTTATATAACCCCATAATGATACTGAAATTATCCTGTGATTTTCCATGAAAAAAAATTATATTGTGAATACCCATACCCATTTCCATTCAAGGGTATTCACCTAGATATACCTATCCTTAATTTATTGGGGAATTCTATTTATGTAATAAAAAATCCTTATTCGTGGGATTAAAAGTGATGAAATACATTATTATGTTGTATGATCTATGTGACACACTTATTAATGAACATGATATGAATGTGATAGGTGGGATCAGAATTATGTTTCCCTACAATTCATTAGGTATTGTTTTTATCTCATGAGATAAAATGTATAGTTAATTAGAGGTTATTCTTTGTATGAATGACCTTTTCTTTCTCCGTTGTGCTGGACCGGGGTTGGAGAGGAAAAAATTATCAGGACGAAACTATTTCAGAGTTTAATAGAGATGGTTTAAGTAATTCATGAGAGTATGAAAAAGTCATAATATCATCATAAATCCTATGATTAATATAGTAGGAGACCTCTCAAGTTAAACATTGGAGATCATGTGTTCCTGATGCCGACTCTTTTTCATGGGAAACAAAGGTTTTATTGTGGGATTAGGCTTTATCCCTGGTTTATTAGGCATTTTAAGGCATGGATCATGATGGATCTATGGAATCTAAAATATTAATTCCCACATAGATGAAATGGATTGATGGTGTTTTTCATGTTTTTTAGCCTCATCGTTATCCTCGTGAGGACTCTAATGTCATTGATTGGGGTGAGATTGATGTTGAAAATGATGTGAACTTTAAGGAGTGGTATGTAGAGATCTAGAAGCACCAAGAGAGGGTGTCTTGCAAGTATTTTATTCCTTTGGTTCGTGTCTTATTGTGGAATAGTTTCGTAGAGGATAGTACATAATAACATGAGTTGAAGATGTATGCTCAGTACCCTAAGAAGTTTCTTTAGCTCTTCTCTTGTAATTTTTCCCTTGTGAATGTGGGCCCTTCTAGATATGATATGGTTTTCTGTTGTTGTATATTGTGGATTAACTCTTGTTTAATAGGTATTTCCCCCTGAATATTTTTTAGAAGTATGATACGACTGTTGGGTAGATTTGTGCTGGTTCCTATAATGCGGTGGTTGAGATCCTATGGTTGCGATACATTTGTGATGTATCTCACCAGGTGGATCTTTAGATGACCCACATTTGTTTACCTATATGGGTTTTGTTTTGGATTATTTAGGATGAGAATTTTTTGAGAGGTATCTAATGTGATGGCCCAGATCTATATGGTCTATCCCTTTGTGTGTTTCCAAGTCTCTTAGTTCTCATAGGAGGAATAAAATAAATCCAATGGTGTTAGCTGAAAAAATTGCTAGAAATAGGTATATTATATTCCATGTAAGACTTTCATGTTGTGTATGTGTGGTTCATGACATGTGCAGGGACGATTTATAATGTGTAGGTTTTTAGGGTTAAACAATGAAAATGTGATGCATTTTTCTATGATTTCTAACCCCAAACATTTACATGACTTTTAATTGGTTTACATTCCATATAAATCTGTTATGAATTTCATTTAGAAAATTTTCAACTGATTTGGTTTTCTCTAAACACTAGGACTTATCTTGTTCCAAGTGGTCAATGGATTCATTACAGGTTTATTAGAGATTCCTTTGATGGTGATCAATCCTTGGTCTTCCATCATCAATCCTTGTTGATCTATATGGATCCAAGGTGCATTATTCATTTTTTGTCTTGGTTTCTCCTGGTTTGATCCTTTTTTCCTCCCATTATTCTTTCCATTATATGGAGTTTGATCTCCATTATTATTAATAGGATTTTCTTGGTTGTTTTTTGTTGTGGTTGCTCTGCTGTGTGCATGGATATATGTAGTTCTTATAGGAGAGGTGATAAGAGATCCACAACATGGTTCGTTCTCGTGCGAAGAAGGTTGTTCGAATTTTATGTTGGGGATTTTTTATTCTATAATTATTTAAGTGAATTTGTAAATTGATCATTCATTATCCCTTTGGTTGGTGATATAATTAACCTAATAAGTATTAAATTGAATCAATGAAATTTGATATATATATTATGTTGTTGATGCTCTATACTGTTTGGATGGGTTGCCTCTTGTTTTTCTGGATAGTTTGATATCTATTCTATATTTTTTGTTAGAACATTTTCTACGTTGTAGTAGTGGGTTAAAAATAGTAAAGAAAGTAAAGTTGAGATTAATTAATGATTAATTTTATTTATAATAATTAAATATTCCTGTTTCTAATCAGGTTGTTAATTTAGTTTGATGATAATCAAATTGATGCAATGTGCATGTTTAATGAAATTGATCTTCCATGTTATTAATGGAATGGATAAGAATTATGAAGCATTGTAATTATTGTTGATAAAATAATTATACACATGTTAATGGTTTTAAATTTCTGGATCTGTTGAACATGTAATTTATGCTGGGAAGTTTGTTATAGTAATTGGTTAATTAATTTTTGATAGCTTGTTATAGCTCGATACCTTAGGTTTCCTGTAGTTGGAACATGTAATTAATTAATTTATTAATTAACGATGGACTAAAAACTGATTTTGTGATAACGATAATGTCTTTTGTTTGGTCCAGAGTTTCTTGTTTTCTTGAGAAGGTCAAGTATCTTTTTTTGGTGCCAGGAGATCTTGTTTTCCTGAGGAGGATTAATGCTTTGTTTTGAGATCCTATTTTCCATGTTGATTTATTTTTTGTTTTCACCTGACTTGTGATATTATCTATATTCAATCCTTATGATATGATCCTAGTATGGTTAAGCCGCAGGGGATGACATGTTATATTGGGAGGGGATTCTCGGTTGTTGTGTATGACTAGTATGGTTGAGCCTAGGATAGATGTTGTGTTATATGGGTATGGAGTATCAAATGATATGGAATAATTTAATCCCTATGATAGAGAGATGCACCGGTATATTCATGTAAGTGTCGGTATGGAACCAAAGGTGATGGAATGGGTTGAAGTTGGGATTAACTATTGATGAGATGGTGAGAGCTATTATGCTCTCTTATGGATCTGTTTAATGAACGATTTTTGTATATATATATTTTTTCATTATTTCTTTCCCCACTTTTTTAGGAAGTTGTAGGTTCTTGGTTGAATGTTTTCTCTTGATGGTAACTTATCATGGTTTTCCTAGTGTAAAAGTTTCTGGAAAGATGATAATAATTAATAAATAAATGTTTAACCAATGGGATTGGTTTGATATGGAATGAAAATTCTTTTAAGATATTAATATTTTTAATCCATGTCTTTAGTTTGTATTATTTCTTGAGGGAATTGACATTAAAATGATTATTAATGTAATGAAATGTAATGTTTTGTGGAAAATTTAAATGGTTACTTAATGGATAATTAATTAACTAATAGAAATAAATGGTTTAAAAATAAAGGAGGTAATTATTTGTTCTCTTTTAATTGATTATGTGATTATAGGATATCTAGTATTAGTAGTGGAAGTTAGGAGCCCGAGTGATGTTAGCTATAGTTGATTCTAAGGCCAGGTTATTCTCATAGTCTAGTTGTGAGATATATTATATAGTATATATTTTGTTATTTCAAATGCTATCCCATCCATGTCAACTAAGGACACTTACATCCAATAGAGTCTGGGAGGGTTTTTCCCCAACATCCCAGTGGTAGGATTGATGGTTGACTTTCCCCTCTATCCCTGATCACTTCTATTGGTAGTTACTAGTGCTGGTTTACACGATGGTTAGTTTTTCCCATATATGTGTGTAGAGGGTTGTGATGGATTGTTGTTATTTTAGGCACATTTATTACTAGATATAGTATCCAAATAATTATTATAGGTATGATGGGTATATTCCGTGATTGATTGAGGTGCTTACTTGATGTATGAGTTATAATGGATTAAGGTATAATACATGATGTTTGATATACATCATACATGTTGTGGTGGCTTCAAGAAAATACCTAGTTACTATATATCGATATGTAGATGAGATGGTGTGGTTATGTGATGTATTAGGTTCATATTATGATTCCCTGACCAAGGGTTGTGAATACTTGTCCTTATTTTATGTGAATACTTAAAAATATTTTATATTTGGGTTCATAAGAATATTTTATGTATTTTTTATTTTATAAATGAATGATTAATTATTATTTATGAATTTTATGGTCCTTGTACATTGATTAAGATGATGATTGATCCTGATATAGATCTACAATGCTAAGGGTAATGATTAGGTTATTTGGAGAATTATTTTGGAACCATCTTAGAAGGACACCCCATTTATAAAGATTCCATGAAGAAGTTTTTCCAAGTAACCTATATGAATTTTATTTTATATTTAATGATTTCCCATTGAAATATTTTCATTTCATAAGATAATATAATGATATTTTGTTTAAAGGAATCATTATACCTTTTAGGGTAAAAATGTTTGTTTTTAATAAATTCTTTTATGGGTTCTCATGATTTATAAGAAACCCTCATTAATATGATTTTTCCTATATGTTTTCTTATACAATGTTTAATGATTTTTTTGTTTGCGGAGCTAATTTCAGACATAAGTAAATGATTCTATGAGGCAAAATTGTATTATGTTAAAGGAAAAATCTCTTATATGATATTATGGTTTTGAAATAGACTATGTGGTTTTTTTAATATTTTTATATATCTCTTACCTATTTTTTTTGTAATCATATCAAATTTTCAAATGTTTTTATAGGTCTTGAGGATAATTAAAAATAATGATGATGTGAAGATAAAAATCATGATTTTTTTTTCATGAAAAGAAAACATGTTTTATTTTAGAAGTCTTTACATTGTGATAAAATGTAAAATGGGTGGATGTGACCACTTTGTGTTGAATGTGTTTATCATATAAGAGTTTAGAATTTATTCTCTAAAATTATAAAACATATTGATCTTAAAAATGTTGGAATGTGAATTGTTGATTTAAAACCAATATTATGTAATGTTTTCAGGTTGGGTCCTTACAATACATCCATTCCAAGCTTGTAAATTATTGTGTATTATGAGTAATAATTTCAAGACTTTATAAAATTGGTTATCCATTAAACAATTTTTTTTGTAATTTTATTAACTCTATTTATAATTAAAAATTAAATGGGTTTGTTTTATAATTCATAACTAATTATTATATTTCGTGAATATAAGATGGTTAGTTTTAGTTTATTTTTTCAAATGAAAGAATCTATTTCAAGTTATTTATTTAAGGAGTAATACATAATAAAATAATGGTCATTAAACAATTCATAATAAATTTAAATTAATTTAAAATATATTTAAGAATTATGGATCTACCCTTAGAGTTATTCCACACTAAAAAATAATATTATTCATTTTCTGTTTGGGTGATAGATTCCATATGTCTATACCCTCTATTTAAAGTTTAATTGTACATGGTCATCGTTATTACTATAAACTTCTTTAGAAAATGGGGAGAATTTTTACCCCTAAAATATGTTAGTTAAGGTAGTGATTAATTCCATCAAATACAATATCATTTCCAGATTTTGGTTCCCTTAAATGATAACAAAATACAACAATTTGAATGAAATTGGAATTTTTTATTGAAGAGAAAAAGTTTAAACAATCGGAAGGAAATAAATAAGGAAATAAATAAAAGGAAAAGGGGATTAAGGGGGTTTGAAAAATTCAAACCAAGAGTATCATTTATAATAATCTTTATACCCTCCAAGGGGATGGATCCAAGGATGGAGAAGTATATGAGATATTCACACCGAGTAAATCTAGAAAAAAATAAGTATTCTGCTCTATTAAACTCATGGAAGGTGTGATAAATGCCAATCCTTCCTTGGATAATTCTTTTACACTTTCAAACATGATAATAGATACTCCAAGGAGAGTGGGAGCTCCCAATTATGGAATTAAAAAGAATTCGAGAGTCTATCTCTACAATGTTTAGAGAGATGTTCTTCATACTGCACAAATGAAGACCAGAGAGCATGACATAGGCCTATTCCTGTAAAGAGTCACCCGACCCATATGAGGCTGAGAAGGCCAAGATAAAAAAACCTATACGATAATGCACAAGATTACCACCCCTCAGCATACCCATGCTACAAGAGCCTTTAGTGTTAAGCTTGAAACCCGATGAGGGAGGGAACCATTTTATCCAGTGACTTAACTAAGCTTGGGGGTTGAGTACTATTGACTATAATGGTTGATGAAACTAAGTAATGATTCATCTTGACAATGTTTAAAAATTTTCACCAAATCTAGAATAACACTTTTAGTCTAAAAAATAACCTCTATTTGATAGCTAGAAGATCCTTTAAAGAGAAACTTATTTATATATTTCCAAACACACCATAAATAATCCTCCATAAGGATAAATATATCTTTATTCTTGGTTTTTTTCCTTATGACATGTGAAACCATTTTTCCAATAAAACATCACCATTACAGTCCATAACATGAAAATCCAAGAAGCCACCAAAGTGCATCCGAACCTATTCGTTGCATTTTATTTCAAATAAAATATATCATGAAGACTTATTTCAAGGTTTAACATAAAAAATTCATCTTTAAGCGATATATATACCCAAGAGATTAATATTTTCATCCATGGGAATTTCATTGTGTATAACACACCAAATGATAAATCTCATCGTTCTTGGTGTTTATCTTAGATCTATCCTTATTCGATATCCTGGGTTCATAGATCTGATCTGTTGGTGATATATATATGATATTGGATTCCATTCATGAATATATTTATCTATTTGGATGTTAGGGAAAAATATATAAATATTATTTTTGGGGGATCAACCCATGTATGTTAAATAATTCATGTTGTTCTTCATTTCTACCATAGTTTCTAAGGTAGGTGTCTTTAATATCAAATCCTATTATTATTATTGGAAGTTTTTTCAAATTGATTTTTGTTTGGAAAATTTATTTTCAAATTGTTTTAAAATGATTTATTGTAACCCACTTTTGTAACAATTTATGGAATTTTCAAAATTGGATGTTTTTGTGGGATGTGAAAGTGGAAACATGATTTTAAAATGATGATTTTAAAATGGTTGTTTGGTTTTAATTCATGGATATTGCTTGGAAATATTTATTAAAAAATGTTATTTTATTTAAATGTTTTGGCATAATTTTTTTGTCATGAATTTGGGCATAATTTATGGTATGGGATCATGTTTTATATGGGGCATGGTTGAAATATGAATTAGTGATCAGTGCCAATGGTGTAATGACATATGTTATTGGTTACCTTGTGAATATTGGTAGATCAGTGAGAGACCTCTCATGATTATAGAACTATCACATGTGAATGCATTTGTAGATGTGTGGATGTGTGAAAATGTATTGTATATGCTAATGGATTGAGAAATAGTTTAAAGTAATTGTTTGGATACATTCATTGGAAATGGATTTGGTTTGGTAAACTACTTGGTATGAAAATTATTTTACATATCAATTTTTTGGATATGTTATAATCTATTTTTAAACTATTTTTAATTATTTTTTAATTGGTTTTATTTTCAAAATAATGGTGGAATTTTAAAAAATTGGTTGAAAACAAAAAGTGTTGAATTTTGGAATGTGTTGTTGTGATACTTGTGACGTGGTAAAATTTGAAGATTTTAAGGCTTCAGTTTAGAAAGAGTGAGAATTATTGATTTTTTATTTTTATAGAAAATGGTACATGGTAGACATCATAGAAACCAAGAAGAAGTGGCTACAGAGAATTTGGTGGCACCTGATCCACAGGCCAACCAAAATATGGTTCAAAGTATTATTCTATACTTTCAAGATATGGATAGAGGGAATCAAAGGAATGAACCAAGGAATGTGGATCATTACATTTAGATCCAAAAGTAGAATCCACCTATCTTTTTAGGTGATTATGAACTAGAGAAGGTAGATGTGTGGATGAATAGAATGAATTGAATCTATAATTTCTTAGACACAACTGTAGAGTTAAAAGTCAAGTTCATGAAATATATTTTGGAGGGTCTTGCATGTTAGTAGTGTGATTTAGCAGTCTAGGATAAATTAGATCCTGTTATTGCATGGGATGATTTTGAATAATTGTTTAACAAAAAATTCTATCCTCATGCATTCATAATTTCTAAAACAATATTATTTTTTAACACAAATTATTATAATCACTCAGCAATAGATCATGTTGTTAGATTTTATAATTTAGTTCGTTTTTCACCTGATGTTTCTATGAGTGCATCCTTTAAGGCAAAATTTTTTGAATCAGGGATGAGGCTGAAGATTTTCTCGAAGATTTATGTGCTTTCTGTAACAGATTATGAAGATATGGTCAATAGAGAGAAATTTCGATAATGATACATCTCAAGAGATATGGGTGGAGGGATCATATTTATATATATGGGAAATGGTGGGAAATCTAATGCTGAGAAAAATGGGAAGAGGGAAACCTATATCCAAGGTAGTGGAATGGCTCAGAGTCAGACGGTTGGATCTGTGAATCTTTCTCCAAAACCTAAGAGCATTACAGGATTATTCCAATGTGGTTGATTGAACTACACGAATATAAATTGTATGGTACCACCTAGAGCATTAAACAATTTAAACGATATGGGGAATCTTCTATTCTATTGTCATAGTGCCCTGAGGTCAGGTGTTCGGGATACATCTCATGTGTTGTAGATGCCATATACTTTAACAAGACAAGGGTATAAGAATAATTCTAATTAGTAGAACCAAGACAAGCATGGTGATTCTAGAAATACATTGAATTCTAATCCAGGTAAATCTCAATAGGGTAATAAATAACAAATTGCAATGAGTAACCAGGTATATGAAGATAATAAAGTTATTGTGGATGATAAATCTAGACCATCGATGGTGATATGTAAGATTATTTTGAATTATACCCTTATTATAAATCTTTTTATATGGGTGAACCCCATTAATTTATTTCACCCCATGTTTTTTAATTTCCAGGTTTTCATATTGATATTATTCCTTCTTTATTGAAACTTCAAACTCATCCTGGTCAAAAACAATGTCACACCTTTATGAGTAGAGAATATTCTATAACTATTGATGGAGTTGAGTTGATATAGGATTTATATGTTCTTGATATGGATTTATAGGAAATAATATTCCTTGGTATGGATTATATTATAATGTTTAACGGTAAAATCTATTTTTATACCTGAAATGCTAATTTTACAATTGATAATGGTGTCGAGCATCTATTTGGAGAAGACCAGAATGAAAAGGTATGTGCAACGATCTTGTTAGAAACAAATGTTGGACCAATATCATAAAATTTTGTAGATTTTAATTTATAATTTATGGATGATATCAAAAATAGTGGTTTTATAGTAGGTTTTGACCAATTTATTGATGTTTTTCCAAAATAGTTATCAAGTTTTCCACCCACAATAGAATTCGAGTTTATGGTTGATCTCCTTTGGGGAACTAGTCCTATATCGCTTATGTCTAATCAAATGAATCAAATAGAATAATTGGAATTGAATGTGTAGTTGGAAGACCTAGAAACAAAATCATTCATTCGATTAAGTACATCTCCATGGACACAACAATATTATTTGTCCAAAAAGGGGGATGAAACACCTTGGTTGTTTGTGTATTATCATATGATTCACAAAGTTTGGATAAAAATTTGGTATCCAAATCCAAAAATTTATGATCTAATCTATCAATTAATGGGATACTAGTGGTTCTCTAAAATTAACTTTCAATTAGGATATCACCAATTTTAGGTTCGGAAGGAGGCTATTACAAAGACAACTTTCAGGAGTAGATATAAAAATTATGAATATGTGGTTATGACTTTAGGTCTTACAAATTCCCTAATAGTCATTATGTAATTGATGAAACAAATATTTCAAAGATATTTTGATTCTTCTAATGTGGTGGTTATGGATGAAATATTGGGGTATTCAAGGACAAGGTATGATCATGAGAAAAAATATGCGACAATGTCAGGTATTTTTCAAGATCGTCATATGTATGAAAAATTATCAAAGTTTTATTTTTGGATATAATGGGTACATTTTTATGGATATGTTATATCTAAAAGATTTATTTCTATGGATCCAAAAAATATAGAGGAAATTATCTGTTGGAAACCACCAAATAATTCCTTTGAGCTACATAGTTTCCTTGATCTAGCTGGTTATTAAAAACATTTTGTTCATTATTTATCAAAACTAGATTCACATATTACAGCTTTAATGATGAAAAATGCTACATTACTATAGAACAAATAATGTTATAATTCTTTTAAAGTGATAAAGGTTCACTTTACATCAACACAGATCATGATATTGTTAGAATCATGACAAGGGTACGCGGTGTATTGTGATGCTTTGGGATTTGGGTTGTGATGTTTTCTCATGCATGGAGATCATATAGTTTCTTACAAATCATGAATTTTATGATCTCATGAGAATAAATACACAAAACAAAATTTGAAGTTAGATGTTATAGTCCATGATTTGAAAACATGGAATCATTACTTATTTTGGGAAGAATTTATGGTGTTTATAAATCATAATATCTTGAACCATATTTTCTCACAAATAGAATTGAATTTTAGATAAATAATATGGATGAAGTGTCTTTAAATGTTTGAAATTAATTTGATGTATACATAGGGTAAATAAAATTGGTGGAAGATACATTATGGTTAAAGTCATATAGAACTTTTTAAAAAGTAGTATTTAGATAAATGGGAGTTGATGTCGATGATATTGGACATGCACTTGGAATGTGAAGACCGAGGTAATGTTTGGGTTTCCTTTCAGCTTATTTTGTTCCTAATTTGTTTGAGATAGATAAAGAGACACATACCTATGATTCTGAATGCATTGATACGAGGTTGAAACTCAATGGTGGGGAGAATATTGAGTGATGAAATTGGATGGGAATTTGGTTTCTGGTTTTTGAAATTATATGGTCATAACTTTGGCTTGTTAGGAAAAACTTATTCATGCTTACCACCATTCAAGACGGTCCATACATCCTAGAATACAGAATATGTATAAGGTATTGAAAGCACCATTTTGGTGGTTCAACATGAAAAGGAAGGTGGATGAGTTCATTTAAAGATTCCTCACCTTTTAGATGTTTAATGTTAAGAATTAATGGCCAGTGTGTATGTTATAGTCTCAACCTATTCTAGTTTGTAAATGGGAGAAGATAACAAGGTATTTTGTGATGGGTCTCCCAAGAATGGTTTAGAAACATGATTCTATGTGGGTGATAGTGGATAATCTCACAAAGACATCCCATTTCATCCATATTCATGAATATCATAAGGTGGGGGACTTGTCTAAAATATATATCCGTGAAGTGTTAAAGAGGTATGGAGTGCCAATTTCGATAGTGTCAGATAGATATCTGAGGTTAACATCTCATTTCTGGAAATCCTTACAACATGATCTTGGGATTCAGTTGACTATGAGTATAGAGTACCATCCTCATATGTATAGAAAGTCTGGAAGGATGATTCAAATGTTGGATGACATGATTTGGGCTTGTATAATGGATTTTGGTGGCTCATGAGAGGATCATATAACGTTTGTAGATTTATCTTATTACAACAGTTAAGGGGACTCAATACATATGACCCTTTTTAAAGAATTGTATGGGATTCCTTATAGTTATCCAATTTATTATATGGATATAGGTGAAACTTCACTGGTTGGGTAGAGCTTTTTCTATGATACAATGAAGATGATTCAGTTCATTTGGAAGAGAATGGAGATGGCTCCGAGTCAAAAAAATTATTATGTAGATCATCATCAATATTCATTGTTGTTTGAGGAAAGTAATCATGTGTTCTTAGGAATATATTCAAGGCTTGGAATTTTTAATTTGAGATGTAGGAAAAGTTATATCCTTGATACACATGATCTTTTTAGATACATGAATGGGTTGTTGAGGTGGCATATAGGCCGTCTTTTCCACCATTGTTATGTATAGTGTTAATTTTTTTTCATGTGTCTCTATCTAAGAAGTATTATCATGATCATGACCATGTTATTCGAAAGGTTCACATTGACTTAGAGTATTATTCTTCCCTGGTGCATGTTCTAGTATAGATTGTGGATAGACAAGAGAAAGTTTTGCATTGTAAATGATTTATTCTAGTGATTTTTTTGTGTAAACATGAAAAAATTAAAGATTAAACATGGGAATGAGAGAAAAAAATGATCGAACAATGGCCTAAACTCTTTCTAGAAAGGGGTGGTTTTATACTTTCTGAAAATAGAAAGGCCAATGGTAGAGAGAATGTATCACCCTTGATCTCAAGTATGTAACCATTTATTTATTTATTTTATGTTTTTAAAGTATTTGGGTGATGTTTTAAAGGGTTTGAAGGAATTTTGGAATGTTTTTCTGGTATTTTTAGAGGTATAAGGTTGGAGAAAAGCAAGTAGATACCATGAAACACCTACATAATTCCATAAAAAGTAAAAAAAGGCTACTAGTTAGGCACCTGGTTTGGTTTATGATTTGGAAAAACTACGTGTACACAAAGGAGTAACCATATTTTTTTTGGAATATAAGGAAAAACATGGTTGGTTCATGGTTTGTCTAACTACATGGTCCAACCATGTGAATGGTGTTTATAGGTAGTGATTGGTGCATGGTTGGTTCATGGTTGGTCTAATTGTTTAACCCAACCATGAATGGTTAAAATCCATATCCTAAAAAAATGATGTCATATGATTTTACTCTGAAAGATCTTGTTTTTCACTTATTTTGACCCTAAATTGGGTTTTCCTCTTCTAAATGGATGTAGAGACCTTCCCCTTCAATCCAGAAGTGATCATTTAAAAAATCATTATTTGTTGAGGCCTAATTGCTTGGTAAGTCTTTTTTTTTGGTGGGGTTTGAGATCTAAAATTATTCCCTCTGTTGGATTCATATATCTAATCCGTTGGTGATAGATCTTTGATAGTGGATTCCAATCATATGAAACTTAGTTGTGTGGATGTTAGAGAACAAGATCTAAAGTAAATTTTTAGAGATGTTACTCATTTTTTTGAATAATTCATGTTATTTGTTTCCATAGTTTCTGAGGTAGGTGGATTCACTATCAACTCCTATTATTAGAATTAGAAGGATATGTTTTTAATTGATTGTTCGACTTGAAATTTATTGTGGAATTATTGTAAAATTCTTTATAGAAATCATCTTTTTTAATGGTTTAGGAATTATTAAAATTGGGTGTTTTGGTGGAAAGTGAATGTGGGAACATGATTTTAAAATAATGATTTTAAAATGGGTTTTTTTGTTTTAATTCATGGAAATTTGTTGGGAAGGTGTTTTCAATAAAAGGATGTTTTATAGAAAGGTTTTTTAAAATTGTTTAGGCAAGTTTTTGGGAATAATTGGTGGTGTTTTTTCATGTTGAATATGGGGCCTGGTTGAAATATGACTTGGTTCTCAGTTCCAAAGGTGTAATGTCACATGAGATTAGTTACCTTGTGACAAATTAGTAGATTAATGTGAGGCTTATCTTGAGTATGGAACTATCACCTAGCATGAATGTGTATATGTGTATATGTGTGTATGTGTGGATATGTATTGGGCATGCTAATGGATTGAGAAATGGTTTAAAGGAATTGTTTGGATGCTTTACTTGGAAATTGTTTTGGTTTGGAAAATTGTTCTCTTATGAAAACTATTTTACTTTTAAATGGTTCATCATTAATATAAAATATTTTGAATTTTTTTATGATTTTTTAATATAAATTTTCAAAGATATTGTATCCCAATGGTATGAGTAGGGAAGTAATTTAGGGAAAACATACTAAGTTTCATTACTCATCCCTTGATTTGGGACTTTGGTTAAATTAGATATATCAATTATAGAGACATAGTTAAAGGAAATGACTCCCATTTATTTTGGGATACATTGTAATAATTTGGGATTTATTCTGGAGTTGGAGTTAAGGAGCTTGTTGGGAGTTTCTAAGTTTGTGTCTTTGGTGTCTTTGATCTTTGTGGTTTAGTCTTCAACTATGGTACTCTGATATTGGTTATGGTGTAGTTTGGTGTTTTTGTATTTTGGTATTAATTTGACTTATATTAAATTATTATCATGAATCATATAGTTGTTACTTGGTTATTGTATATAGGGTTGTGGTTGTTTTATATTCAAAGGGTAAATCATCACCTATCTGTTTTGAATCCCTTGAAATTTTTGCCACCCTTTGGCATCTTGTGGATGTCAACTAAGTCCAAGTAGTAATTGGGCCTTGAATCAAGCCAATTAAGAGGGGTGTGATTCTATAAAACCATAATATCATAGAAATAGGGGAATATAATGGCTGACACACATTGTGTCTAACCATGTGATCCAACCTTTAAGGTGTGTTTGGAGGTAGTGGATCATGGACAGTTAGCACAAAGTTTTCCTAATGGTTCACCCTAACCATTCACCATGAAAAATTAGATCCAAATTTTGTGTATTTACTTTTATTTAACCCATAATCCTATTGTTTCCCATAATAATGCCATTTCAATAATTAAACTCCACCCAAAGGCTATAGAGACAATTACTCTTAACCCTAGAGTTATTCCCAGTCGAATCTAGGTACATTGAAGGCTGGTTTTGTTCATAAGTGATCATTATTCATCATTTTCATTATATTTATTCTTCTTCCCTATCATATAGTCATAAATATAATCTTTTTGGGATAGATATTTTCTATATAATGACCATTTTGATGAGATATGTTTTTTTATTGATGGTAAGGATATCTATGGATAGGTTTGGGAGTTTCAACATGCGTTTTTGAAGTGGTTCTTCCATTCTTTGTTTTCTCCTATGTTTGAGAGGTAGGTGGATTTATTATCAACTCCTCATAATTATAATGTGAATTCTTGATTCGAAATTTATTGAATTGATTTATTTTACTGTAAACAATTGAATTTTGATTTTGTGTAAAACCTCTTTAGTGATGGTTTATTAAATGATAAGAATTAGATGGTTTAGTGGAAACTCTTTTTTTTATAATTTGAAAAGTATGATTTGAAAATTATATTTTTTTATTACATTTAAAATGGTTTGTGAAAATGGTTTAATGAAATAACTGCTTATGGATTTTTTTTAATAAAATAAATTTTTTATTGGAATGTATTGGCATGGGTTTAGGAATAAATGGTTGGTGTAAGTTTATTTTCATTAACGTGACCCTATGGAAGGGGAATGTTCCATTGTGGCACTTGGTATATGGTTACATTGTGATAAATTGTTAGAATTACGGGATACTACTCAAGATTATGTAAATGTCACCTCAGAATGCATGAGTGGATGTGTGGAATGGGTATTTAAAATTGGATTTCAGAAAATGGTTTTAAAGGTTTTTTATTTGCATTCTATGGTTACATTGTAACTATTAAAACTATTTTGAATTTTATATAAAATGTATTAAAGTTTTTTAAAATATATTTTATATAAATGTGATAAAATTTTCTATCCTACTAGAGTGATTAGGGACGTCATTGGGGAAGTCCTAATGAGTTTTATACTCACCCCAATTTTGGAACTTTATTGCATTTGTAGATGTTATTTATTGGGACATAAGTAAACGAAATGTATCCTAGTTATTGAGTGAATCATCTTGATACCTTGGTTAGTGAAAATGGTATTGGTTATTGGGCCATGTTGGTATTTGTTGTGTTGGTGTCTTTAGAGTGTTTGATCTTTGTTGGGTTGGTTACCACTTTGTACTCTGATATTGTTGTTGGTTTAGTTACTTTTTTAGTTTTATCACATTGTAATCATGCATCATTTTAGTTTTTGTTTAGTTATAATTACCTTGGGTTTTCTATTTTATTTTTAAAGGTAAAATCATCCCTCAAATAATTATGAATCCCATTTAATTTATTTCAAGCCTTTCTTGTCTTTGGGATGTCACCTAAGGCTAGTAATACCCACTTCCTCTTCCCAAGCCATTGGGTGAGGGGTAAGATGTCACAAATAATATTAGAACATTCAATCCTTGATAAGGGATTAGTATCAGACTACATATTAGGAATGGTAGTAGAATTATGACCATAAAAGCATGAAATGTAGAGAATGATGACACATAGAAAACTAATTTATGATGAACTTTAATTTACCAGAGACTTTTGTTACATGAGTATTTTAAGACAATACTATTATTTATAACCACATCATCATGGGTTTTTCCAATCATAAATGAATAACACGAATTGATAGAAATGACTTCGCACTAGGAGTTCATAATTAATTTTGAGGAATTATTTATTATTTTGTGAAAAAGTGTAGATTTTCAAAAAATAGATGAAAATTGTTTGATTTTCAAAGAGCATGGTGAAATTTTAAAAAAATTTATGATATCCTAAATTTTTGAATTTTGGAAATCCTTTTTGTGATTTGTGTGAAGTGATAAATTTTAACTTTATAAGCCTTTAGTTTCTAGAAAATGAGACTAAATGGTGTTTTATTTTGGTTATAGAAAATGAAACCTGGTAGGAATCATAGAAACCAACTAGAAGAGTATACTGGGAATTTAGTTGGACTTAAGACATAGGTGAACCAAAAGTTAGTTTAGAGTATTGTACAGTCTTTTCAGGATGTGAATAAAGGGAACGGAAGGGATAATCCAAGGAAGGAGGATCCTTAATTTCAGTTCCAAAAACAAAATCCACTTATTTTTTGGGGTGATTTTTGAGCCATAAAAAAATAAATTTGGTTGAATAGGATGAATCGAGTCATCGATTTCCTTGGAACACCACCTGAGTTGAAGGTGAAGTTAGAAACATACATATTTAATGATTTTTTCACAACAATCATTGGATGTAGCTGTTCATAAAAAAATTAACTTAGGTATTTCATGGGAGGATTTTGAAGAATTATTAAAACAAAAAACTATCTTAATATATTTAGAATTGATAGAACAAAAAATTTATTCAAATTAAAGAAAAAAAAATCTATTGGTAATATAGTATGATGATAAGTTTCTGAATTTAGTTTTATTTTTACCCAAAGATGTTGCAAGTGAATCCTTGAGGGCACATATTTTTCAATCGAGGTTGAGGCCATAAATTTTCTCAAAGATTATCATACTTTGTATAATGAGTTATAAAGAGATGGTCAATAGAGAAATAGTGTATTAAAGTGACATATCAGAAAATATGGATGGATGATTTATATTGATACCAATGGGAACTGGTGGGAACTATAATGGTGGGAATAAGTGGAAGAAAGACACCTATTTCCAAGGTGGTTATATGAATCAAAATTTGATAGTGGGATTAGTGAGACTTCACCATAAACCAAATAGTAAGCCCAATTTTTTTAGTTTAGTTATTTTGATTATATTAAATGAGATAATATGGAACCACCTAGAAAATTTCATAATTATAACTAGATTTTACTTCTTTAGTGCTATTATCATAGTGCTCCAAGGCCATGTGATAGAGACACAACTCATGCTTATTAGGAATCATATTATTTGAAGGGATGATTATAGAAGAATAATTCTTGTTAGAAGAACCAAGGAAACCATGAAGATTCAAATAATATCATGACTCCTCAACAAGGGAAATATCACAAGGTAATAAAGAAAAAAAATTAACTGAGTAATAAATTATATGGAGGTGAGAAAATGATCATGGATGATCAATAGAGACCTTAAATGGAGATCAATGTGATTCTTTTGAATTTTAACCTTATGAATTATTTCTTTGATACATGTGTTTTCCTATTCATTAATTATTTCTCACACTGTTTATCTTCTAGTTTTTATGTCGAGCTGATGCCTTCTATTTTAAAACATCAAACACCTCTTGGCCAAAGAGAATTTTGAGCCTTTATGTGTAAATCACATTCTATAACTATCAATGAGGTTATATTATTTCAATATTTTTCTATTATTTATATGGATTCCTATGATGAAATATTGGGTATGGATTGATTGACAATGTTCAAAGCTCATATCAACTATTATACCTGAATGGTTAGTTTTACAATTGATGATAGAGTCAAAAATCTATTTAGATGACATCAATATATAAAGGCAAGTGTACCAATATTATTGAAACCAGTGTCTGAAAATATCTCATACTAGTTGGTAGCTTAGACCATGAAATCCGTTGATGAGATTAGGAATAGTTATTTTCCCTCAATTTTTGATTAGTTTTCTGATTTTATTCCTGATAATTTCTCATGATTTCCACCACCAAGAGAATTGGAGTTTATGATTGATCTCTTACTAGGGAAAAATAATATATCACTTTCATGTCATCATATGGAAATAATAAGATTAAGGGAATTGAATAACCAATTAGAATAATTGAGAAAAAGTGTTTATTCATCTAAGTACATCACTATGGGAAGCACCAGTTATTTTTTGAAAAAGGAATATGGAACTATTGTGAATTTTTACATTATTTTAGTCATAACCACATTATTATAAATAATCAATATCTAGTTCCACACATTGAATATTTGTTTGATCAATTGAGGAGAGCCCAATGGTTCTCAAAGATGGAATTTCATTTAGAATATCACCAACCACGAGTTCAGGAGGAGGAGATTCTAAATAAAACATTCAAAAACATAAATGGCCATTATGAATTCCTTGTTATGACTTTTGGTCTTAAAAACACACTATACATATTTATTAAATTGATGAATCAGATAATTTAAAGGTATATAGATTCCTTTTTTGGTGGTGTTTTTGGTTGATATACTTGTGTATTCATGGAAAATGTTGATCATTTACAACACAGGGTGATAGTATTGGGTATCTTGTGGGATCACCACCTGTATTCCAAAATTTCAATGTGTGAATTTGGGTATAAGTGGTACATTTCCTTGGACATTTTATGTCCAAAAAAGTTATTTTTGGAGATATATAAAATATATAGGTTGTGATATATTATAAACCACCAAATAATTTCATTGAGATATACAGTTTCTATATCCTAACTGGTTATTATTGATTCTTTGTTTGTGAAATTTTATGACTAGCTTACCAATTATATATTTGAAAAATAAAAGTTTACAATTAAAATGGAAATTTTAATGTAAGAAGTGTTTTGAAGAGATTAAAGTTCTTCTTACATCAGCACCAGTCTTGATATATCTCGAATTAGGACAAGGCGATGTTGCATATTATGATACTTCAAGATCGTGGTTGGGGTGTGTTCTCATGAAGGGATATCATGTTGTTTTAAATGGATAATGATAGTTACAATTTCATGAGAATAAATACCCAACACATGTTATCGAATTATCTTCTATATTATATGGATTGAATACTTGGAATCATTACCTCTTTAGTGAGAAATTTATGATGCTTAGAGATCATAAGAGGTTGAAACACATTTTCTTAGAAAAGATATTTGAATATGATACAAATAATATTAATCGAGTGTCTTAATTTTTTTGGATTTTACTTGATGTATACATTGGGTAAATGAAATTCAAAAGAATATGAATTAATAGGAAATTCAAATAATTATTTGTCTTAAGAAGCTTTGGGTCGATGGAAAATAATGTTTCTAATATCCAACATACATTTGGATTGTGAAGACCCAGAAATTATTATGGTTTAATTCCAGTTTCTTTGGTTCCTATTTTTTTTGAGAAGATTAAAGTGTCACAACCATCTAATTCTGAATGTGTTTGTATGATTTTAAAACTCAATAGTGGGGATACCATTGGGGGAAGGAATCTTTAAAGAATATCAATGTTATAGTTTTGAGATAGGATGGTCATACCTTTAGATTACCAAGTATAAATCCTTCTTACTTACCACTATTCGATATGGAATGTTCATCCTAGAATGAAAAATATGTATAAATCACTAAAAGAACAATTTTTGTGGTTTTACATGAAAATATAGTTTGATTAATTTGTTTTGAGATGCGTCACATGTCAACAGGTTAAGGAAGAGAACTATCAGACAATGAGTATGATTCCGTATTTACTAATTCACATCTAGAAAAGGGAGTAGATAGGTATATATTTTTTAGAAATTCTATGATGTACATTTTGGAAACATTATAATATATGTGTGATAGTGGATCTGTAACACCCTGAGTTTTTTTAAAATATTTTTTTTGAAATAATTAAATATTTTTTATATTTTTCATTGAACACAACACTGAAAATAGTTTTTTATATTAAAGAACTAAGTTTGGATTGAGTTATAAGAAACATTAAGTTAATCATACACTATAAGAAACATAATTTTTATCTTTATCTACACAAAATACCAAGGTTAGATTACATTACATGCAAGACTAAATTTTTTAGATGCCTTGCGTAGTATGCAAGAACAAGTTTCACCGAAAAATAATATATTATTAAAAATGTTATTATTTAGTGTAATAAGATATAAACTATCCATTAAGTTTTTGATTATGAATAAGATTATATAAATTATGAAAATACATGGTTTAATTAATTGGTTACATATTAATTAGAAATGAATATAAGAACTAATTGAATATAAATGGAATGTTTTTATAGAAACAACTTTTATACTCATAGAGGAATTTTATCTTAAGAAAAAATAATAATTACTATTGGTGAATTATATTAATGAAATATATATTTCATATATTAAATCAATTTTTTACATTCATCGAATATATTTTATAGGAATAAGATACGAACAAACCCAATATTATACATAAAAACCTATATATATTTATAAAAGAAGTATTACCTACTTTTAATGGGGAACCTATTTTAAATATAAATTTTGGAACATTTATAAATTTTACATGTTAAAATAAATTTTTAAAGAAAAACATAAAAATTAGGTTAGGGTGAATTTTTTATATTTTTCCTCTGAAGATTAATTTTTTGATGAAGAGTGAAAAATACTGAATTTTAATTCAAAACTTCTTTTGCATCAAATTTATTTATAATTTTAAATTTTATTTATAATTGTTTTTTGGTCTTAATATATCAATTAAACATTAATTAATCCAATTTAGGTCATTTTTATTAATTTAAATTTCAAATTAGATATAAAAACTTATTAAACTTTTGATCATTTTCAATTTTAAAAACCGTATTATCATCCCACTTGCAGGATTAATTTTAAATAAATTTATACCACTTATGTGATTGTAATTTTTAAAAATGGATTCTATATTTTGAATCTAAATAATTTATAGTTTCTATTTTTACAAAAATATATTATGGAATGTCATTAAAATTAATTATAATGATTAAGAGGAAAATTAGATTAACAGGGGACTAAACCTTAAACATAATGTCCAAAATGAACAAGAAACTTGTTCCCAAGCCACTAGTTATTAATATTTTTACCCTATAATCCCATTTATTTAACGTTTTATATTTTTTTATCCACTTCACATTGAAAAAATATGGGTGAAATTCCTTTTTCCAAAATTTACAAGACTTCCACCCCTCCATTATAAAAAGCCACACACCCTTCCCCTTATTCGCACCTCTCAAACCCTTTGGATCACCCAAAATCCACTCAGATAATCTATAAAAATACCTATCTAGTCTTAGAATCCCTAATTTGGGTAGAAATAGATACCAGGAATACCTTTGGTGAGAACAAAAAGTAGTTACCCGAAAAAGAGGTTACCTTCTTCAGCAATCACTTCAGTTTTATTTCTTTCTCCGTTCCTTAAATTATTATTATTCCATTATAATATTATAAAAAAATTATCATACATATACCAATATTTTTTTATTCTATGGTTTCTACCTAAAATTATACACGCATTCATTTAATGGGTAATGAACATACCGTTCTTGTGTACGTCGAACTACCACCTCACGAAACAATGTTGTTCGTTTTTTTTACTACAACACTTCACATGGTAGGTAATTATGATGAAAAATATATTTTTATATGATATATATAAAATATATTATGTATTTATTATTATGTATTTATTATAAAAAACATAACTTCATGCTGTCTATTTTTTTTAAATATGATATTTTTGTTTGTGGAAGTGTGGACTACCGCCTTCTCAAAGCGATGTGATTCGTTAACACATTACATGAAATGTAATAAGGATGGGTTAAGTAATATTATATGATATATATGACATAATAATGACATTTTAACAATATTATATCTATATAAACATATTTAATTTACTTTATTTCTTTCAATACTTTTGTAAAATAGAAACAACGTTCATGCGTACGTATGACATACCGTCTCCATGAACATTGTATTATGTTTAATAAGTGTATCTTTTATATATTACTATAAATACTTAAATAATAAATATAATTGATAATTTTATTATGGTTTACCTTCTGGATATCATGATATAACTATGAGAACAAAAAATATGAAAAATCTAAACATAAGAGAAAAACAAAGAAATTATTACCTGAAATAGAACATTAACATTGTGTAATTAATAAATAGGTAATAAAACATAATAATAAAATAATATATGGTATTAGTTATAATAATACAGTTCTATAAATATTTATATAAACATATATTTATAATACAAGATTTTTGGATGTGTATGAAGAGAGTAAAGATTTAAGGTAAGGGTTTTCTCGTCTCACTTTAACTGTCTGTGAGATAGAAGCCATGTTCACCACCTATTTTTTATATGTGTTGTATATAATATAAATGAACATATTATATTATTAATATACATAAATTTATTTTTATTTACATATCATTTTGATGATATTTCCATCATGGGGTTTATGGTTCAAAATTTACCAAACCAGTAAAGTAATTTTGTCTCAATTTGCCTTCTTTGAGATACATGCCATTTTATGCACTATATTTTTACATGGGGTTTATATAATTATCATTGAAATGATATTTCATTAATATAATTAATATAATTATATTTTATGCTTTATGTAATTTTATTTTCTCATGGTGATTATGATTCAAAGAAACTGAATTTGTAACATTTTATTTCTATAATATCATCCTTATCGGGATTGTTAATGATTAGGATTCCACTGATAAAGTCTCATGATCCATCTCTCAATAAAACTTATAAATTTTATGATACTCTATTTTTCCATGTTATATACATATATTAGTACCATTTTTACACTCTTTGGCACTGAAGATAATTAAGAATATTTTTTATGAAAATCTGAATTAATTTATCCCTTAGATAGGAAATATGTGTTATTTAAAAACCATGTTTTCTAAAATAGTATTTAAAAATGTTTTACTATTATCCTATGATGTGTAAAGGAAATTTATACCCATGTTTTATCTTTTAAATTTTTTTTTAAAAAAAATGAATCTTCTTATCATTTTTGGTCAAGGATCTTTTTTAAACTTTTGAGGTAAAAAAGGAATGTTCAGCATGTATAGACATACCCACCTTCATAACAGTCATTTACTTGAAGCTTACTTTATAAATTTAAGAGTTTATTTTTAAAGAATTTTTTTTCCTAATAATATAGAAATTTGTTGAATTTAATGTGGTTTTCAAATAAAAATGTTTTCAAAAAAAGTTTTCTGTTCAAAAAATGTTTAATGTTCAAAAAATGTTTTAAATGCTTTTTCCAAGCTTCCTTTACATTTTTTCAAAAATTTTATTTTCAAAGAAATGGATTTCTTATATTTTGATATTTCTCTATATGTTTTCAAATTATTTTCAAATAAAAGTTTTTTCAAAATATTTGAAAGATTCTTTATTATATTTAAGGTTATTTTCTTGGAAAATTGGTTTCAAAATGTTTAATGTTTTAAAAAGAATAAAAGATATTTTCTTGAAGAATCAATTTAAATGAAATTTTAAGTATTTATTTATAAGAAATGTGTTTTTAATTGGTTTAATAAAAATGATTTCTAAAGAAAGGGTATATTCCTTACAAAATGTTTCATTTGATCTTTAAAAATAATTTTATATCTAAGGTGAAATAATTTTTTATAGTTTATGATTTAATAGGGATATAAACTAATAAAAAAATTCATATTCTTTCTTGAATGATTTATATTTTGATGGAATGATTTCTATGACCCTATTTTTCTTTCATGGGTGATATGCTCTTGAATACCATTTCTTTTCATGGGTTATGATTTGATGAAATGATTACGAGACCTATATCTTTTCTCTAGGTAATGATATGATGAAATTTTTATGATACACATTTCATTTCATGTGTTATGATATGATGTTTATGAAACCCATCTCAATTTATGGGTCATGATATGACACAAGTTTTATTTTCTTATGGAAAATGTATGCAAGAATTTATTACTTCATGGGTGGGACCTATATCTCCCTACAATCATTTGGGTAATGATAAATGGTATATAATCTAAAATGGTAATCGGGTTGTATCCCAAGACTAAAAAAAATAATGTACAAGGGTTGTAGTGTATTCCTGAAAATAAGAAGGTATACGAGTTGTACCCTAGGACTGAAAGAAAGAGGGTACATTGGTAATATCACAAGCCTAAAAATATAAGGGTACACAGGTTATATCCCAATACTAAAAATAAGAGGGTACATGGGGTTTTAGCCCAATATAGAATTTGGTAAGCATGTGATTATCCCAAGCTTCACATGTTATGAAGGTATTGTTCGGTAGGCTTGACAAAAGATTTTCTATGTTTATGTGTTTTCCAAAAATTCTATTTATTATCCCTATGATATTCTCACATGGTCCATGTTATTGAATATCTAATTATTCATGTATTATGAAATTCCATTATTTATGACATGCCTCATATATTGGATCTTTGATATGTAGGTTATGATCTTAAAATGTTACGATCATGTTATCATACCCTTATGTTCATGTTAGGACTAAATATTTTCTTTATTTACCCTTATAGAGAATTTGAGCTCCCCTCTTTATTATGTTTCCATTCCCCAAGTTGTAAATAATTATTTTATGTAGGAGTACTTAAGGGGAATATCTGTAAGGTTTATTTTTAATATCCATCACCAAACTAGTAAAATGAATTCCAAATATCCAAAGGAACTAAACTATTAAAATCCCCAGGAATGTAATTTTTCTAATTTGATGAATATTCATATTAAATGATGTAATATACATGTATGTTAAAACTACGTCTCTATAGTTGGTATTAAAGGAAATTTTTAGTCAACATTTATAAACTAGGATGAGAAAACTTTAGTGATATCTATAGGGATATTTCTTCTGATATTTTTAGGGTGTCACTAAGGATAAGTCTAAGGATGAGTTAATGTTTGGGAAAATGTCCTATAATTTTGGTAAAGGATAGAGAGAGTGATTTTTCTAGAAATAATTCCTTGCATGGATACTAAAATTGGACATGGTTCTCGAAAATAATTTACCTAGGGGTAAAAAATATGGTAAACTTCATCAGGCCTAAAATGAGCATAACCTAGTACACGATAACTGTCCTTACTATGCACTTGGTTTGGTAGCCTTTGGGGATATTCTTTTAGAATTCACAAAATCATTTTGAACCATCATGATGGATTGAAATATAATATTAATATGAAGAACCTAGGATAAAACTAAGGTTTCATTTATTAAATGAGCAGGTGTCATGATTTAGACATCCTATAAGTGATTTTTTAGGATTATGAGGGTTTTTTCTAGGATAAATGTTTATCACACAATTATTTATGGTTTTAGTTGATGGAGATAAACAAAAGGGTCATGGTTAATATTGAATGTGATAGAAAATTTTATGATGAGTGGTCAAATAGGATGATCATTGGAGTGAAGGACATTTTGAATATTCCTAATAAATTTTCACATAACATGGTTAACTATGAATAACTTAACCTACTCTCAAACTCACCAAGTAAGGGAAGGAAGGAGTTAATTGAGAGTTTGGGTAATAGAGACCATATATGAAATATTATTCAGTTTCCTTTGTGTTAATAATGTGAAAAGAATCACCTAAGTGAATGTCTTAGATAATCAAGAAGATGTTTTTACTGGGTAAAGGAATGACACAATGAAAGTAACTTCAAAAGAAAAATTATTTGTTGGTTTTATGCAATACAAGAGAATATCGGCCTACCTAGGACATCATGGAAGGTTAAATGATATAAGTGTGGAATTAATGGTCATTATGAAAATCTATGTCCAAAGTGGAAATCTCCCAAAGAGAATCAGAAATTTCATACATGTAATGGTTATATTTCTTTTGATGATGAGACAACAGATGAAATGTGAAAGTAAAGATGTATTAAGTAATACGATGAGGTAGCCTTATTAATTAAAAATAATGAAGTTGAATAGTCTAAGTTTTTATGTATTTATATTAAATAATTATGTTATATGAAAGGTGAAATATATAATGATTGTTCAATTTTTGTTTTTTTCACCAAGGATTTACAAGAATATGTTTAATGGATTTGATGGACTAGAAAAGATATTTAATGTCATGGTGATGTACATGGAAAACACATAATTAAGGGAAATATTACCCTTAATATGTTCTTTATATTATGATAATGTTGTTTGATAAATATATGTTGGATATGAATAAGTAAATTGGATATTACTTTTTACCTTGGAACTGATAATGGATTTTTTTGACAAAGTAGTTACTTTATAATGGATAGAGTTAAAAAAATTGTATTTAAGGAATACATCCAATAAACTTCAGAATAAGGAGGTATTCATGTTTTCTAAAAGTATTTATGATAAATGTTATTACCCTATTTCAAAAGAATACATGATGAAGGTTTCAAAATTTTTCATATGTGATGAATAACAGCTAATTTATGATATATAAGGGATCAATGTTAAGAAGATTTCATGAAATTTGTTCTAAACTTTTAGATTTTCATCTTTTGGAAGGGTTATATGGTTAAAAATTTATGGTTAGTCTAATTTAATCTTTCGATGAAGTTTGTGATATTAAATTATTTTCTCATGACATGATGATTTATGAATATTAGATAATTTTTTTCTAAAAACATTTCTTTGATGGTAATTTATGACAGATACGATGGATTATCATGGATCTCATGATCTATTAGTGCTTCTGGAATGAAAAATCCACCTTCCATTTTAGAGAAATATGTGAGGTGGAAATTTATTAAGAAACAACAAAGCGTGACACTGTATAGAATCATGTAAGTATATATTCTCATGAAAATTCTTCAACATTAGGAAATATGATCTTGAAACAAAAAAATTTATCCTAGAAACTTCATTTTTGATGAATCAAATGGCCCCAAAGATCATTGTAGATTTATGGTTTTGTGATAAATAAATTTCTCTAGAACATGTTCTCTAATAATCTCTATCAGAACTTGATAGTTATATTTCTCTTCCATGTCCATGTTTTCACTTACCACCTATGTTATTATATATTGAAACCTAGTTATATGTTACTTTTGGTAACTGTTAAATTTACAACTTTCCCTTTTTAAATGAAGTTTTAATATTCATTTTATGATGTGGGTTTCTATGAAAAGAACTTGGAATTATTAAACCTTTGATGTACAAAATGAATTTCAAGGGAGAAATTCAATTGGGTGGGAGGTAGAATATAAAACCTTGAGATTTTGTAAAATATATTATTTTGAATTAATTTAATATTTTTATATGTTTCATTTCACAAAACAATGAAAATAATTTTTTATATTAAAGCACTATGTTTTTATTTAATTATATAAAACACCATGTTAATCATTCACTACACATAAAATAAGGTTTTTATTTCTCTAAATAGTAAACCGTGTTTAGATTATGTTACACACAAAACTAGATTTCCTTGATGGCTTGCGTAACACGCAATACCGAGTTTTACTGAACAAAAATATATTATTAAAAATATTAATATTTTATATAATAAGATATAAACTATCCTTTAAGTATAAAATTATTAATAGGATTAACTAATTTATGAATAAAATGTTTGAATTAAATTGTTTCAAATTAATTATAAATGAATATAAGAACCAATTTAATAGAAATGAAATGTTTTTATAAAAACAACTTTTATGATAAGAAATAAATTTTAAACTAGTAAATTAGATTAACTACTATTGGTGAGTGATGTTAAGGAAATATATATTTTATATATTTAATGAAATATTTTTTACATTCATAGAATATATTTTATGGTCATATCATTGTAATTAACCCAATATTACACATACATACCTATATTTTTATAAAATCCGTATTATGTCCTTTTAATGGAGAACCTATTTTAAATATTACTTTTAGAAAATTTATTAATTTTTTAAGTCAATATACACTTCAATTTTGATATATAATCATTAAAATTAGGTTAGGTTGAAGTTTTAGTATTTTTATATAGAGTTTCATTTTTTTATGAATAGTGGAAAATACTAAATTTTAATTTAAGACTTCTTCTTTGTCAAATATATTTATAAGGATAAATTATATTTATAATTAGTTTTAATGTATAATTGTATCAATTATAAAAAATTATTCCAATTTAGGTCCTTTGGGTCAATTTGAATTTGAAATTAGATATAAAAATATTGCAAACTTCTGAACATTTTTACTTTAAAAAATATGCAATGTCATCCCACATACAAGATTAATTTTAAATCAATTTATTCAACTTATGTTATTAGAATTTGGAATAATGGATTGTATATTTGTAATAAACATAAATTATAATGTCTAATAATTCCAATATAGTTTTTGAAAAAAAATGATTAGTGAATGTAATTAAAAATTAATTACAAGGATTAAGAGAAAAAATTAGACTAATAAGGGACCAAACCATGAACATAAGGTCCAAAATGACCTATAAAATTTTACAAAATCCATTTTGTATTAAAATTTTACCCAATAATCCCTTTTTTATAATTTTGTCTTTAATTGGATCCACATTACATGGGAAAACATGGGTGGAATTTCCTTTTCCAAAATGTATAAGAATTCCACCCCTCGTCTACTATAAAATGTCACTCAAACCTCCATATTATTCACACATATAAAGCCCTTTTGATATACTAAAATATGATAAAACAATATCCCAACATCCATACCTTAGTACTATAAGCCAAAATTTTTGTATAAATGGATCCTATGAAGTCATTTGGTGAAAACCTAAAGGAGTTTCTTGAAAAAAAGGTAACTATATTCAAAGATCCCTTTAGTTTTATTCCATTAACCACTCATTAAATTATTTTTATTCCATTATCATATAATAACACCAGTATAATGAATATAAAAATATTTTTTTATTCTATGTGTTTTACCTGCACTTACACACACTTATATCTAATGGGTAATGAACTTACCATTTTTGGGTATGGTGAACTACCTCACGAAACGATTTTGTTTGTTTTTTCCTATACTAACTCTTATGGTATGTAATTATGATGGAAACTAGTTTTTATGTGATATATATGATATATATTATTTGTTTTTTTATTTTTTAATTATTATATAAAATAAACCTTAATGCATTCCTTTTTTTAAATATCATAACTTCATTTTTGGAAATGTGGAATACCGCCTCCACAAAACAATGTGATTCATTTACACGTTAGATAGAATGTATTAATGATGAGATTAGTAAAATTATATGATATATATGACATAATAATTAAATTTTAACGATATATATATATATATATATATATATATATGTCCTTTACTTTCTTTATTCAAATTTGATGGTAAAATGGATACATTGTTCATGCGTATGTATGACCTACTAACTCTATGAACTATGTATTTCATTTAATAACTATATATTTTATAGATTAATATAAATAATTATATAATAATTATATATTATATTATATCATGTTTTTAATTTTGAATATCATGATAAAAATATGAGGACAAAAAATATAAAAAATCAAAACACAAGAGAAAAATAAAGTGATTACTACATGGAACATAACATTAAAATTAATTTTTTAATAAACAGTTAATATAAAGTAATAATAAAATAATATAAGGTATTATATATAAGAATAATTTTATTTAATATTTTTCTGATAAACTTATATTTATTATACATGAGTGTTGAATGTGTACGAAGAGAGTTAAGACTTAAGGTAAGGGATTTCTCTTCTAACTTTTATTTTTCATGAGACACAAGGCATGTTCACTACCTATTTATTATATATTATATATAGTTAATATAATACTGATTAATTTATTATTTAATTCATATATTTAAATTTATATGTATTTATATACCCATTTTATGATCTTTCTTTCTTGGTGTTTATGTTTCAAAATTTACTGAATCGATAATGTAATTTTGTCTCAATTTCTCTCATTTGATAAAAATTCCATGTTATGTACCTATACTTTTCTATGGGATGTATATGATTTCCATTGAAATGTTATATAATGATTATAATTATTTTATTGATTTTTTAATCTTTATGTAATTTCATTATTTCATGGGTATTATGCTTCAATGTTACCAAATTGGTAACAATTTATTACTATAATCCCAAAATTAATGGGATTGATTATGATTAGGATACCATTTATAAAATATTTTGATCCACCTATCAAGAGAACTTAAGAATTTTATTATACTATGTTTGACCATGATATCATCATGTATTAGTAACATTTTCCACTCTTTTGTGCTGAAGATAATTAAGAATGTTTTTTATGAAAATCCTACTTTATTTATCCTTTTATTCAGAAATATTTGTCCTTATTAAACCATGTTTTCTAAAATTATTTTTAATTATTTTTACTACTATCCTATGATTTTTAAAAAAATTTTACTAATATTTTACCTCTTTAAAAATAGTTTTTAAAATGATTTTTCTTGTTGTTTTATAGTCAAGGAATCTTTATAATATCTTATAGTGGAAAAGGAATGGTTGGCATATACGGAAACACCCATCATCATGACTATAATTTACATGAAACATACTTTGTATGTTTATAAGGTTATTTTAAATAAAATATTTTTCTAATATTATGGGAATTTTTTGGATTTAAGGTGGGTTTAAAATAAAAAACTTGTCATTTTTTTAATTTCAAAAAGTGGTTTAAATTATTTTCAAAGATTACTTTATATACTTTAATAAGGTTATTTTCAAAGAAAATGATATAAATGATTTCAATATTTATTTATAATTTTTAATGAATTTTCAAATAAAAATGTTTTCAAAATGTATTCAAGCTTCCTTATAAGTTGTTAAGGTTATTTTCATAGAAAATTATTTTCAAAATGTTTTATGTTTTAATAATAATTAAATATATTTTTCTCATGTTTTAAATGAAATTGAAAAGATTTGTTCGTTAAAAAAAGGTTTTTTTAATGGGTTTATAAAAATTATTTTTAAAGAAATGCGTTTTTCCTTATGATATGTTTCATGTGGTCTTTCAAAATCATTCTCCATATATGATGACATAATTTGTCATAGTTTATGAATTACTGGGGATATAATCCAAGAAAACTATTTATATTCTTTTCTGAATGAATTATTTTTTGATGGAACGTTGTTAATGACACCTATTTCTCTTCCATGGGTTATATGCTCTTCAAAACCACTTCTTTTAACGGGTTATGATTTGATTAAATGGTTATGAGACATATATATTTTCCATAAGTAATGACATGATGAAAATTTTATGATACCCATTTAATTTCATGGGTTATGATATGATGTTTTTGAAACCAATATAATTTTATATGTCATGATATGATGAAATTTTTATTTTCTTGTAGAACATTTATGCATGATTTTATTATTTGATGGGTGTGACCTATATCTCCCACCAATGAATTGGGTAATGATAAATGATATATGAGCTCAAAGGTTACATAGGTTGTAGCTGAAGACAAAAAAAATTGGTAAATAGGTTATAGCCCAAGCCTAAAAATAATCAGGTGCATGGGTCGTAGCCTAAGACTGAAATTAAAAGCATACATAGGTTATATACCAATCACGAAAATAAGAGGGTGTATAGGTTTTAACCCAAGACAAAAAATAAGAGGGTACACATGTTGCTAGGCCATGGAAAAAGCAGGTACATGGGTGTTTATCTCAAACCTAACATGTTATGAAGGTCTTGCTCGGTAGCCTAGACATAAGATTTTTTATGTTTACATGTCTTCTAAGAAATCTATGTCTTATGCCTATATTATTCTCACACGGTTCATGTTCTTGATTATATTATGATTCATATCTTATGAACTTGCAATATTTGGACTATGTCTCTTGTATATGATATTTGAAAATAATGGTATGGTCTTTAAATGTTATTCTCATGTACTCATACCCTTATGTTCATTTTATGACCACATATTTCCTTTATATAACCTTCTTAAGGATTAAATATCACCCTTTCTTATGTTTCCCTTTCCCAGAATATAAAGAAATGTTCTAAGTAGGAGTACTAAAGGTGATGATCTTTAAGGGATATGTTGAAGATATTTCACCAAATTAGAATAATATGTTGAATGTTTCTAAAGATAGTAAACTATTATGGTCCTCAGGAATGTACTTTTTTAATATGCTAAATATTTATATAAAATGATGTAATATCCATGTATGTTAAGAATGTGTCTATATAGGATCATCTCATAAAGTCATTCATTATCTTTCCTTTTCATGAATATTATATGGTAGAGGAATTTTACACAATGAATATATGAGAATTGGTAAAAAGGGTTAGCATATTAGATTCAACAATATCATAACTGGATCTGAGGGTTATCTCTCGTTTTTTGAAATAATTACAAAAATTATTTGAAAAAAACATGACTATGATCATACTGTATCGATAGAGATAATATTTTCAACATTTTTCATATGTTTTTCAATGAATTAATCCAAAAAAATTATCAATTTGAGTTATTTTTATATGATTTTCACTCATTAAGGCATCTGTTGAATGATCAAAACTGAAGGAATATTTATGGAATCCTAGACTTGAAAAATTCATAGTCATTAAATACATTATAACATCCTATAGATGAGTCCAATTACACTAAATGTTTTTGGTTTAATTGGAAATTGAAATTTTAGAATCTTATAAGAAGGTACCTTGGAATTATTTTACCAGATAGTTGACCAAACAGGATCAAGCCTTTGGAGTATAGATTATGGAGGGGAATCATCTGAACCCATTTCTTTTCTTATTTTATTATTATTTTTATTAATTCATACTTTTTTATTTTAAATGTAATTCTAATTTAGTTTCTTTTAAAGAAAATATAATTCATTTATTGTTTTTATTTTTTTTTCTTCCACACAAACTTCTTATTCTTATCCATATAATTATTCTTATATTTTTTTCTTCATTTTCGCTTCTTTTATATTATTCTTCTCATCTTACAACTGCTAAATCTTGTACTCATGATTATGAGTAACTGACCCAAGGAATATCACAGGGTAGTAATTCAGTGCTTGATCTCAAGGGAAAGTTTTCATTCATCTTTGAGTTAATTATAAGGATAACTTACAGTGGGTGTAATCCTTACACTACTACAAAAACGGGCAAAGGAAGTGCCACCTTATATCAGCGCTAAGAAAAAATTCAGATAAAGAAACCCTGTATCTGCGCTAAAAATGCACTGATAAAAAGTACCTTTATCAGCGTTAAAAAAGCACTGATAAAGAATCCCTTTATCAGTGCTAAAATGTTAGCGCTAATACAGGAAGGATTTATCAGCGTTTTTTTAGCACTGATAAAAAGGACCATTATCAGCTCTAAAAAAAGCACTGATAAAACCATAGTCCATTTTTTTTTATAAATTCGGTCGCACAGTGCCCTCGTTTTATCGCAACATAAAGATCTCGTGGTACTGGAACCCTACAGCTCCCCTCCGCTGCCCAATGAGCTTCGCGTTGCCAGACCTCCGCTGCCCTCAAGCTTCTCGTTGCCGGACCTCCTCTGCCTGCTGAGCTCCGTATTGTCAGACCTCCACTGGCCTCAAGCATTGCTTTTCTAGACCTCCGCCGCCCGCTGAGCTTCACATTACCGGACCTCCACCGCCCTTGATCTTCACGTTACCGGTCCTCCGCCGCCCACTGAGCTTCGCGTGCTGGACCTCCACCGCCCTCAATCTTCGTATTGCCGGACCTCCACCGCCCTCGATCTTCACATTGCCGGACCTCAAAACAAGGTTCTAGATATACCTGAAATAAGTTAATGATATGTTTAAGGCATGTTTTCCAAATCATTTTTTGATTTTGGGATTTTACTATTGATGATTGTGATGAATACTTTGCTTTATGTTTGGTAGTTGGTACATGGGAGACCTTAGATTTGTGAGTAATCAAATTGGTTCTACTCTAGTTATCCTTGATGTGACCACTTGAGTCTATTTTTGATGTCCCTAAGAGGCCTGGTTTATATTGATTGTCTGGTCACATAACCAGGTGGTGTTCCGTGAGTGAGTCAATTTCCATTAGAACCTATAGGTCAGATATCATACTATGTTTCTCCAATGAAATTAGTTTCTTTCCCATAATTATTTTAATGGATTATTTTGTGATTATGAGTTACTCCCATTGATTACCTTTATTATTTAATTTCTCTATAGTTTATTTTTTATCTAAACTTGATTATTTATTTTTTCTTTTATCATTACTCCATTATTCTAGGATTTTCTATTAGTATAGTTTTTTTACTGTAAATCAAAATGTGGAATCTTTGGGGAATGTTTTACATGGGTTTATTTTCTTTAAAAAGGATTTATTAATATTTATGTTGTTCTTTTTATAAAATTAAATTAAGTTAGTAAAATAGAATTCCTTGTGAATTTTTTCATTTATAAAAAATGAAATATATATTTTAAAAAATGGTTGGCCACAATTTTTTTTAATAGATTAAATACAATTTTTAATAGATGGAGTGAATCCATGAGTGAGAGAAAAACATGTTTTCATTGATGGAAGTGTTGAGGTAGTTCAATGAGTGAGCTGATCCAATGATATATAATTTTTTATTCTCTTGATATCCCATGATATTAAATTAGAATCAATCCTTATTTAGTTCTTCAACATGGTGCGGTAAGTGATCAGCATCAGAAAGAGGGAGCCCTCTCAGTTGAAGGATAAATTCATTTCAAAGTTTTATATCATAAAATAGGGACATGAACCATGTTTTTTAACTTCATGCAATGAGAAAATTGGACACACATTTTAATATATTGTGACTAGGATTATGATAATGTATTTTAAGGTTGAATATATTTTACCAAAATGTCACACGATTTCATATCATGCAACTAGAACATATAGTGAGGGTGAGGTGAATTTTCCATCCATAGAGTCCCTACACCATGTGAAATATGGGTAGAGGATGAAAAAGGTTTAAGTTCATGATTTATGGACCAAAGGGGGTGTGTCCCAGAATTTTTGGCGTGTCATGCAAGAATAACGACCTGATGTGAGAAGGGGCTTGTGGAGGCTCAACACCACATGAAACAACATATAACTAGGATTTTGTATTTTTAGTTCAAATCCATATATCTCAGACTAAAGGGATGGTTTATTCATGTAAAATATCTCTTAAGAAACCTAGTATTGGTGGAAAGATTGATATGCTAATCATCATTAGTGATCAATGAGTTTACACTATCAGAGTGAAGTTTATGAAAAATTTAAGGTCCTTACCAGTTGGATTTCAGTTTCACTAGATTCCTCATAGGTATCATCAATTTTCTTAGATCCAACACCATGTCACCATAAAGTAATTAATGAAGGATAAACTTTTTCTTTAAGGACAACACCACCCGGTTCTGATGCATTTATAGGTCATCCAATGCTTGAAACCTATTTTCCTCGAGGGGTTCCTCCCTTATTTCCTTCATGATATCTAAGTGACTTTGTCTGGTAGTGAACTTATATGGAATGATGGCTAGAACACCAAGATTTCTAGCCTTACCAACCCGACCTCCATCTTTGTCCTTCTCCCTCACTAAGGTTACTGACTGCTTCTCTGTAGTGTCCAGACCCCTTCCTAGAAATGTTTGTTCTGTCTCCCTTGGCTCTGAGCCTGTCATCCAGCTCCAAATACTTATTGATCCAGATATAACTCCCTCACTAGACCCCAAGTTTCATTACCCATCCTTCCCCTATCCCTTTGGATCCTCATCTCCCACTCATATGAATCCTACCAACCAGAAGGGATTATGAACATGTTCAAAATCAAGGGACCTCAATGAGAGATCATCCTCCCACTTCAATAAGGATACCAGCTCTAGATCCAATGCCAGAGCCCTGTCCTACCCATCATTATTAACTTCATATTTAATGCTCATGGTCTTAGTTCCCATGTTAAATTAGACTTCCTCACCATAGGAATCAAAAATCATAATGTCATTGTTGTTGTTGTCAAATAACACAAAAAACCCTATAATAATCATATAATTCTCCTGGAATATTAAGTTGCATGGATTTCTACACTCTGACACCTCCAATAGACACAAATGGGTATTTTGGCACAATAAATATGTTTTTGAGGCTGTTCAAGATTGCAATCAATTAATCACTACCAAGGTGTCCAACGGTGACACCTCCTTCCTTATGAACTTTGTTTTTGGAATCCATGACCCTCTTCAAAGGGAATATCTATGGAGTGAACAAAATACCTTTGATCCCGGCCACCATCCATTGTTTGTTGGGGGTGACTTTAATGTCATTTCCAACCCAAAGGAAAGGAATGGTAGAAGACCATTCTAGAGGAAGGCCATCATGGAGTTTGTTCAGTTCATGGTTGCGAAGGGCCTCATTGATCTCAGCTTCTCAAGTGACAGTTTCACCTGGTGCAACAACTGCAGGGGCCATCACCGCTTGTGGAGTCTATTGGATAGGTGTCTATCCAACATGAAAGCCACTAACATATTCTCAAATACCATGTTTTTTCCCTCTTTCTTGAGGTATTTTGAACCACTACCCCCTCTTGGTTTCCATTTCTTCTTGGCATGATCATCAGGAACGGTTTCACTTCCACCAGAAGTGGGTTAACATCCTAGGGTACCAGGACATGGTTTGTGAAATATTGAATGAAACCTTGTTGGAGTATCGAGCCACCTTCAACCTCAGTGACCTGACCTCAAACCTTGATAGGTACGTGTTTGCCCCTTCTTCCTCAAGAACCTTCACCACCTGAGACTAATGTCGCATATGGGATCCTTCAGAGTATTCTGATAGATGGAATGATACCTTGGGTTTATTGGATTATTAAGACCAATTTGAGATTTATGTGTGACTATATACTTATTATATTTTTTTATTATTTCTTACACACCACCACTTGAGTCGAGTAACCTGATTGAAATCCATATTGGTACTTTAGTTCTAATGTGGATATGGTTTTCTATGTGTTTGTGACATGTGTATGTGTGGATATATGGGTATTTAGGCATGATGATATTGAATGTAGGGTAGAGACCTAGGAGTGGTAGATGTATCATTCTTGATTATTCTTGTGTTTGGTCTGGGGTGATTTGAGGAAACTATAATGAATCTAAAGTAATTATATTTAATGAAGATAAATAAATACTAATGGTTACGCTCTATTAATCTCTATTTTTATAAGGAAGTGGTTCTATTCTACTGTATTTGGAAGTCTTGTTTTGTGTAATTGAACTATAAATACTAATATTTGAGATTAAAATAGGATGAAGATGAATAAAGATTTGATGGATGTTAATCGTTTGACAATAGAGTACGAGAATAGAGTGAAAGAGTTCATAAAATTTGTAAAGGATCACACTAAGGATCCTTCTCAAATCCTTTTTCCATGTTTACATTGTTGTTATTCTAGACTACTTACTCCATAAGAGTTGGAAGAACATTTGATATGTCAAGGAATAGATCGGAGTTATAAATTTTGGAATAAACACTGAGAAAAATTGAATGTAGCTATTGGTTGGGATAAAACTGTGTTTTATGGATCATCAGATATGAATACAAATATGGATAATGAAGAAGACCATATGGAGGATGTGATTACATATGTCAATGATGATGAAGATTGTATTGAGGAAATGACAAAGACAATTGAATATGAACTCTGTGATAGCCCAAAATTGTTTGAGAAGTTAAAGAGTTGTGCAAAGACGCCATTGTATGCTGGTTGCACCAAGTATAATACATTGTCAGTTATACTGAAGTTGTATAACTTGAAAGCAGGCAACAGATGGAGTGATGTCAATTTTATGGAACTACTTGTTCTCTTTAATGACATGCTCCCTAAAGATAATGAGCTCCAAAGCCGGACATATAAATCTAAATGAATGCTATGTTCAATGGGTATGATTTATGAAATAGTACATGCATGCCCGAAAGACTGTATATTGTTTCACAAGGAGAAAAAATCATTTACAGAATTCCCATAGTGTGGTGCTTCTCGATACAAGAAAGATGAATCCAATCCTACGAAAGTTTTATGGTACTTTCCAATCATTCCAAGGTTTAGGCGTCTATATGGAAGTGAAGAAACTGCAAGACAATTTTCGTGGCATGCAGATAAAAGAAATAAAGTTGGGAAATTCCATCATCCGGCTGAATCTCCTCAATGGAAGAAAATTGATCATGAGTATCCTGAATTTGGAAAAGAGCTGAGAAACCTTTGTCTTGTGTTATCTACAGATGGAGTAAATCCTTTTAGTTTTCAAACCAGCACTCATAGTATTGTTGAGTCAATAAGGTTTTCCTTATGAATTTTTCATTCCTTCTTGTTTTGAAAATCACAAACACCTTTCTTAAGGAAAAATGCTTCCTTAAGAAAAAATGCTTTCTTAAAGAAAAATGCTTTCTTAAGGAAAAATGCTTTCTTAAGGAAAAATGCTTTCTTAAGGAAAATTGCTTTTTTAAGGAAATTTATCATTATCATATTTTCATCCATATTTTTCCTAAGTATAAAATTTGGATTCATTTCTGTTTTCTCGGATTTGTTTAAAACTTTGATATAAAGTATTCTGTTTGAGGATCCGAATTCTGGATAAGAACTGTAAGGAAGTTTCACTCCGGATTCCAAATGAGAAATGTAATAAAGTTTCATTCCGAACTCCGGATATGAACTCTAATTAAGTTCTACATCAGATACAGGATACGAATCCTTATGAAGTTTGACAATGAATTCTTCTTAAGAATTCTGATGAGGAATTCTCATTACAAATTCTGATGATGAATTCTCATTACGAATTCTGATGATGAATTCTCATTACAAATTCTGATGAGGAATTCTCATTACGAATTCTGATGATAAATTCTCATTACGAATTCTGATGACGAATTCTCATTCCGAATTCTCATTCCGATTTCATCTATTAAACAGAATCTGATCATCTCTGTTTTGTACAATCTGATTTATTCAGACTCCGAACTTTCACTCCGAAGCTTTCATTCCGAACTTTTGAGTTAGAATTAAAATGATGTCGTATATTCTGTTACACTTGTTTTGTTATAAAACGATGTCATCTATTTTTTTATAAACTAACCGTTGTCCAAGTGACACGTGTACAGGTCCCTCCGATCTTTAAGGAAATTATGACCGTTGGAGAAGGAGCCGACCTTACCTATAAATAGGAGCTCATTTGAAAGAGCTCAGGGCTGAAAGGCTGACTAATCTTTGACTCATGTGATTACATGCTTGAAGTGATTTCTAGAGAGAGAGGCTCTTATTAACTCTCAAAGCTTCGTGCGACTCCGAATGTTGGTGATTACATTTGAGGACTTCCGGGGATAGGAAGACAGAGGTGCCGACTACCTTGAAGTTCGAGGGCTTCCTTGCTGAGGAAGACAGAGGTTTCCAACTACCTTAAAGTTGAGGTCTTGCGGGGATAGCAAGACAGAGACACTCCGATCTTTGTATCGAGGGCTTACCCTGGTGTGGGTAAGACAGACTTGCTTGAAAGTATAAATTGGGGGACCTTTATCCAAGGTTGTTGGATACCCTTCTCTTTGGGTTAAAAGACTATTATCTTGTTACTTGTAGTTTTACTACTTATTAATTTCCGCTGCATTTTGTATTATAAAGAAAGTATAACTTTCTTATACTTCTTTACTTGTACTCTGTTTCATTTAGATTCTATACGCTTTAAGGTAGAATCTCATATTGTAACTTTTGTTAAGTTTCAATTTCCGGAACTATATTTTCGGAACCTACTTTCGGAATCTCTTTCCAAGTTTGCATTCAGTATTAGAGGTGTTGTGAATTTGTTTAGTTTAACTTTGTTAAACTTAGCCCTTTCCTTTGCTTAAGGAAAACATAGTTATTTGTAACTAACTTTAAAGGTTCCAAAGGAATTTTTTAAAGTATACAATTCACCCCCCTATTGTAAATTGAGCATCTACATCATTATTTCGATCCTACAATTGGTATCAGAGGAGGTTTCTGAAATACTTATACTTACGAATAAGTTTTTCTTGCTCACTTTTCCATTCATAACTTTCTCATTCCGAACTTTGTTATTACGAATATTTTCTACTAACAAGTTTGTGTATTGAAGGATTTTTCTAGTATGGCAGGAATTAATGTTGGTTCAATTGATAATCTAAATCCTACAAGACCACCTATATTTGATGGTAATGACTATGAGTACTGGAGAGATCGAATGAAGACTTTTGTTATCAACACTGGAGTGGACAATTTTGTAATGCTTACTGGTGATTATAAAATTCCTGACAAGGAAGTTTGAACTTTTACTAACCAGGAAAAGCAAGAATATCAGCTCAACTATAAGGTATGCAATACTCTACTATGTTCAATGACTAGAAATATATATAGCCAAATTTCTTCTTGTGAAGCAGCTAACTGTATCTGGAAGAAGTTCGAAGTTACACACTTAGGGACTTCTAAAGTGATTGAGACTAGAAGAGATATGCTTAGAGCTGAATATCATGGCTTCAATTTTCCTTATGGAGAACTTATCTGTAAAGTTCCACAGAGATTCATGACTATAGTCAACAACTTACAATCTATGGGAGAGAAAGGTTTAGATGATGAAGCTCTTATGGATAAAATAATTGATATTATGCCCAATGAGTGGGAATCCAAAAGAACAACTATAGATGAAAACAGGAAGGTCACTCAGATCTCTCTTGATGAGCTTTTTGGAACTCTTCTACAACATGAGACCAGAATGAAGAGAGATGCAGATAACATCAAGAAGAAGAATGGAAATAGTACTGTTGCTTTTACTACAACTTCAAATCAGATGAAAGCAAAGACTCCTGAGAGAGTAACCAGATCCAATCTAAGAAAGTTATTTTCCAGTCAGAATCTAGTGAGAGTGAAGTCTCAGAAAATGAACTAGCAAACCTTGCTCGGAGGATGAATAAGATAGATGGCTAGAGAAGTTTCCAATAAAAGTATAAGAAAAAGGAAAGGAAAGATAAGAAAGATGGAGAAGTTACTTGTTATGAATGCAAAAGAGCTGGACATATTAGACCAGATTGCCCTATGCTCAAAAAGAAAGAAAGAAAAGAAAGGCATTCAGACATGAACAGAAAGAAATATTATAAAGATAAAGCTAAGAAAGTTTTGAAAGCCAATGACACCTGGAGTGCAAGTGGTGGTGACTCTTCAGATGAATCTTCTGATTATGAATCTTCAGGACAGAAGAATCTTGGTCTTATAGCCAGATTACCTATTGATAATCATTGTTTTATGGCTAAGGTACGAAATGCTGAATCATTGACCAATGTTTCTTTAAATTCCAATGATAGTAATTATTATAACTCTTCTGATGAAGAATCATCTTATGATAAGTAAAATACTTTACCTACTTATGAAGAAGTCTCTAGGTTTGCTGAACTTCTTGAAATTGAGAATTCTAAACTCAATAAAAAACTTGATAAGGCAAACTCTAGGAATTCTATTCTTACAAAAGAGATATCAGATCTGTCTAAAGATCTTGATAAGAAAAATGCTGATTTTGAAAGTATTTCAAAAAATCTTGAGGAAGTAAGTTCTGAAAAGAATAAACTTTCCAAAGAATTAGAAAAAGTAATTTCTAAGAAAAATGTTTTCGATCCTAACTCTAGTTCAAAAACTAATGATTTTGAGGATAAAAACTTGGTTGTAAAACTCAAGTCCGAAATTTTTTCCTTAAAGAAGTGTTTATCAAATTTTACCCATGGTAAGGAAAATTTTGATAAAATGTATTCTCAAATACGACCTTTAAGAAATAAATCCGGATTTGGTTATACCCATGCAAAACCAATTTTCAGTAACAATTATTTTGTTCCTCAAAGTTTCTCATTTGGTACCAAGTGTCAATGTGGTGGTCACTGTGCAAAGAATTGTTCCTTAAACAAAACCCAATCTTTAGGATTTCACAAAGCTTACTTCTCTAAGAAGATGTGGGTTCCTAAAATTTTAGTATCTGGAAATCTCGGATCCAAACAAATTTGGATTCCGAAAGTCTAATTTTCTTCTTGATTTCAGGAAAATAAAGAGAGTACCAGCAACAATACATGGTACATGGATAGTGGATGTTCCCGGCACATGACTGGTAACAAAAGCTATTTTGAAAAGATTATCAAAACGAAAGGAGGAAAGGTAACATTCAGAGATAATGCTAAGGGAGAGATTATTGGTATTGGTAATATTGTTATTCTTGGTAAAACCTTGATTTCAAATGTTCTTTTTGTTAAAGGTCTTAAGAACAACCTCATTAGCATAAGTCAGTTATGTGATGAAGGTTACCTTGTGAATTTTAGGAATGATAAGTGCTTAGTTCACAATTACAAGGAAGAATTTATTCTCTCATCCAACATGCAAGAGAATGTTTACACCTTAAATTTAGAAGACCTCAGAAGTCAAGATATACCTTTCCTTTGTGCAATGGAAGATCATTCCTGGTTATGGCATAGAAGACTAGGACACTGCAACCTTAGGAACCTATGTAAACTCTCTAAGAAGAAACTAGTTAAGGATCTACCAGAGCTTAGATTTGATTCTTCTAAAGTTTGTGATCCTTGTCAATATGGAAAACAACATAAATCTAGTTTTAAATCAATCGGTGAAGTCTCAACAATCAATTCATTACAGTTAGTGCACATGGATCTTTTTGGTCCAACACAAACTGGAAGTATTGGAGGCAAATACTATGTGTTTGTTCTAGTTGATGGTTACACTAGATTTACTTGGGTTTATTTTCTAGCAAAGAAATCTGAAGCTTTTTCTTATTTCAAAAGTTTTAGAGCTCAAGTTAAAAATGAGAAAAACCTTCCATTGAAAACTATTCATAGTGATCATGGAGGAGAATTTCAAAATTCTGATTTTGAAAATTTTTGTAGTAAAAAAGGTATTACTCACAATTTTTCAGCACCTAGAACTCCTCAATAGAATGGTGTAGTTGAAAGAAGAAATATAATTCTTCAAGAGATAACTAGAACCATGTTGAGTGAATATTCTATAGCTAGACATTTCTAGGCTGAAGCTGTAAGTACTTCTTGTTATACTATAAATCGAGTTTTAATTAAACCTTTTCTTAATAAAACTCCTTATGAGTTATGGAATGGTAGAAAACCAAGATTATCTTACTTCAAGGTTTTTGGTTGCAAAGTATTCATTTTGAATACTAAAGATAATTTACATAAATTCGCACCAAAATATGATGAAGGAATTTTCTTAGGTTATTCCACAACATCTAAGGCTTATAGAGTTTTTAATAAAAACACTTGTACTGTTGAAGAAACAGTACATGTAAAATTTGATGAGTTAGATCCTTTTGTTTTTAAACCATCCCTACCTACATCCTTGGATGTGTTTTTAAAAACTGATTATCAACCTTTGATAAAAGAATCTTCCGATAAGGATAATGTTCAAGAAGATATTCCTGAAACATTTACCCCAGAAGACTTTCTACCCTATATTGATGAACAAGTTTTACAAAACCCAAATCAGGTGTTTCTTAAGAATCATCCCAGTGATAGTATCATTGGTGATGTAAATCAATCTGTAAGGACTAGAAGTTCCTTAAGAAATGAAGTAGAACATCTTGCATTTCTTTCCCAATTAGAACCTAAAAGCACTGATGAAGCTTTAGGTGATGAAGATTGGATTAAAGCCATGCAAGATGAACTAAATGAATTAGAAAGGAATAAATTCTGGACCTTGGTTGAAAGACCTAAGGAAACTTCTGTTATTGGAGTAAAATGGGTTTTCAGAAATAAATGTGATGAAAATGGAGTCATAGTAAGAAATAAAGCTAGACTTGTTGCAAAAGGATATAATCAGTAAGAAGGAATAGACTATGAAGAAACCTATGCTCCAGTAGCTAGACTTGAATCTATCCGTATTCTACTTGCCTTTGCGGCATTCTTTAATTTCAAACTTTTCCAAATGGATGTGAAATGTGATTTTCTTAACGGTTATGTTCAAGAGGAAGTCTTTGTTGAACAACCTCCTGGTTTTGAAGATACAAAACTTCCTGATCATGTTTTTAGACTTACCAAAGCTTTGTATGGTCTTAAACAAGCCCCACGAGCATGGTATGATAGACTCACTGGATTTTTGCTTCAAAATAACTATGTTAAGGGAAATGAAGATCCAACTCTTTTTATAAAGAAAGAAAAGAAAAATGTTTTGATTGTTCAAATTTATGTTGATGACATCATATTTGGTTCAACTCAGCAATCTTTGACCGACTCTTTCGCAAGTCTAATGAAATATGAGTTTGAAATGAGTATGATGGGTGAGTTAGCTTTTTTCCTTGGTTTTCAAATTTCTCAAAAACCAGAAGGAACCTACATATCTCAACATAAGTATATTAAAGATCTTCTTAAAAAGTATGGTTATGACAATACTAAAAGTATAAGTACTCTTATTGGTACCTCAAACTCTTTAGATCTTGATGAAGCTGGGAAACCAGTTGATCAAACAGCTTTTAGAGGTATGATAGGAAGTTTACTTTACTTAACAGCCAGTCGACCAGACTTAATGTTTTCAGTATGCTTATGTGCAAGATATCAATCCAATACTAAGGAATCTCACCTAAAGGCAGTAAAAAGAATTTTTCACTACCTTAAGGGAACCATGGATTTAGGATTATTTTATACTTCTGGAAATGATTTTATCCTTAAAATCTTTTCTAATGATGACTTTGGTGGATGTAGAATGGATAGAAAAAGTACATCCAGAACTTGTCATTTCTTAGGAGATTCATTAGTTTCTTGGTCCTGCAAGAAGCAACATTCTGTAGCACTATCCACTGCTGAAGCTGAATATGTAGCAGCCGGAAGTTGTTGTGCTCAAGTGTTGTGGATGCAACACACACTCACAGACTATGGCCTGAGTTTTAATAAAACTCAAATTTTGTGTGATAACACAAATTCCATTTCTCTTAGTAAGAACCCTGCACATTACTCCCGTGAAAAACACATAGATATTAGGCATCACTTTCTTAGGGATCACACACTTAAAGGAGATATTATTCTTCAGTTTATTGGAACACAAGATCAACTTGCTGATATATTCACAAAATCTTTGCCTTATGATAGATTTGAATACATTAAACAGAAGTTAGGGATGATAACCGTAAGGTAATTCTCCTTAAGTAACTTTCTGTTGAAAAAGTCTGCTTACAGCAATAAATTCCTTTTCATAGGGGGAGTACATTTGATTGTTAGTTTAACAAAGTTTTTCAAAGTTTGTTTTCAAACTTTTCGGAACGAAGGTTTCCGGAATAGAATCTCCGGAACTACAATTTTCCAAAATGGACATTTTCGTACAGAACACTTCTGGAATGGAAGTGTTCGTATTGAAAACATCCGGAATGAAAATTTCGTACTGGTATTTTCATAACGGAAATTTCGTACTGAATCTCTCATTATAAGTTTTTTTTAAATTCTTGGAATTTGTCTTTCGTTCTTAGTTTTCCGTAATGAGTTTTTCCGTAATGAGTTTTTCTGTACTGAGTTTATTTTCCATAGTAAAGTTTTTTTTTGCGAACTCTATCTTCTCATAATAAAGTTTTTTTTTCGTAGTCATTTTTATATTACCCATTACGAATAATCCTCCTAAGCCAATCCGAAAGGTATGATTACCTTACTCAAGTTTTCGTAGTCATATTTTACTTGCTGGAAATTTCTTGTATTATGTTTTCGGATTATAGTTTTCTTAATTCCTTATTTTAATAAAAACCTCAAAAAGATCGGATTCAAGTTTTCAACCGTCAGATCTGATCTCAGCTTATCCCAACCGTTAGATCAACCAAGGAAGTTGAACCGTCATTCCATTGCCTATATAAAGGGGACCAAAATACTCGTCCCACATCAATTTCAAGCTCTCACGTCCCGAATCTGTGCCTCTCTATTTTAAAGCCGTTCCGAACTTCAGATTTCTCCGTTTCGAACTTCTCAGAGGACTTCAGATCCGAATGTCTGCGGAGTTAGCGTCTCAAGAAATGTCAACCACCAAGCCTATTTTACAATGGTTAGTTTATAGAGAAAGGTTAGTCCATCCGGATTTCTTTAACAACTATGATTATCTTATTTCGAAGAACATTAAGTTGAATGGCTGGGAAGATATTGCTATATCCAAACCGGGGAATCAAGACGATGTCTTTTCAGAGTTACTTGTTGAGTTCTATGAATCAGTTTCCTTCTTTCAGGAAGATAATAGGGAGAAATTTTCTTGTAAATATTATGGTAAGACTTACAATCTTTCTTATACCAAGGCAGCAAGCTTGGTAGGGCTATCCTATGAAGGAGAATACGAGTTTATATCTCACGTTTTTCCGGATTCTAAGGGTAGCTTTGACAAAGAAAAATCCTTGAAAACTCTCGGACTCTCAGATGAAAAAGCTCCGAAGATTGCTAGTTTGCCTACAAATTTCTGGATTCTAGAGTTGTGGGTACAAGGGCTTATCGTACCAAGGAAAGGTGATAAAGACAGCTTGAAGAAGAGTGAGATCTACATCTTAGATTTCATGATAAATCTAAGGAAGTTTAACTTCATGAGGCACATTCTTATAACCATTGAGAATCTTAAGAAAGGAAATCTCAAAGACCAGATCGTAATGTACCCAGCAATTTTATCAAAGTTGATAGTTCAGTGCCTTGAGTCCTTCAAGGAAGCTTGCAGATCTAAGCCAAGGGTTTGTAAAATTTTGTTGGTCAGTGATGATACCCTTAAGAGGATGGATGTAGCTTTCAACAAGGATACTGGTGAGTTCTTCGATTTACCTAATCAAGAAAAAGCGGCTCCGAAGACTGCTGAACCGGAATCATCTAAGCCATTAAAGAAAAGAAAGTTGAAGGAAGTGGCAGCTGAAGTTGAGGATCCAAAATCTAAGGAAGCTCAAACCGCACCTCCCAAACCAAAAAAGAAGAAGGCTTTTCCTGATGAGGTTGTTGCGAAGTGGAGAGCAGATAAAGAGAAAAGGAAAGAAGGGGATCCGCAGTTCGGATTGGACCCTGCGGAGGCTAAGGCATTGAAGAAGAGAACTGCTGATGAGCTTGAAAAAAAAGAAAAGGAAAAGAAGCTCAAGAAGAAGATGTCAGAAGCCGAGGCAGTCCAAGCATTGTTAAAGTTTAATGAGATGGTATCCGGAAGCATTCCAGTTCCGAGATCTTTCTCCCTGGAATCTCTACCTGAGACTCCAGGAAGAAATCTTGATTTTCCGGAAGAGACTAGAGCTGAGCATGTTGAGCAACTCGAGTAGATTCAGCAAGTGGGAGACGAAGAAGAAGTTGCTGAAGCAAGTGGTGAAACAAGAGACTTATTGAAAGAAGTAGATGAGTATAAGGGGTCTCCTTCGGAACATCTATCACTCCGAACTTCAGAGGCTGAATCATCTAAGTTAGTAACTCTAGAGAAGGATAAGAATGAGGAAGATTTTGTTCAAAAAGTTGTTGATGATATTGTTCAAGTGTCTACTGGAGAGCAGAAAACTCCTGATGAAGAATCGATTCTGAAAAAAGACAAGGGAAAGCAACTCCTTGTTGAGACTCCGAAATCAGTCGCTAGCAAAAAAAGAGAATATGGTGATTCATCTAAAAGGAATTTGGAGCTTATTGAGGAAGAAAATTCTCCAAGAAAAGTTTCAGATTCGGAGTCATCCTCAGTGGGGCATGAATTTGTTGTCCAGTCGTTAAAGAAGTTGGTGGGATCCATTCCGACCTTCTCAAGTATTGACTGAAGATGCCAAATGCTCCAACATGCTTTAAATCAGAAAACTGACTCCGTATCTATGATTATGGACAAGTGCGTTGAGATTGAGGCTCAGTTCAAAACCATCTTTGTTGGCTATGAAGCTCATATAAAATCTTGAAAGAGGATGACAAATTGGTCAAATAATACTGTTGAAGAGATGAGGTTATTCGATGAGTTTCAAGACAATGTTAAATATGCCTTCGAGACTGAGGACATGAAGATAAATGAGCTGACTTCCTCCTTTGAAGAAAAGCTGACAGATGAAAAGAACTTACAGATTCAAGAAGTCAGAGATCTGAATGGGAAGTTGAATTCTGTTTCTCAGAACTGGAAATTTGAAAGGGATCATCGGATTGAGTTTGAACAGAAGATGAAGGCTCAGGAAGAAAAGATCAAGGCTCAGGAAGAAAAGCTGAAATCCCAGGAAGAAAAGATTGAAGCTCAATCCGCAAGAATAGTTGTCTTAGAGAAGCAAGCTGAAGAAGATCATAAAGACCTGAAGAAGATCAAGACTATTCTTAAGGGGCTCATTTCGAAGGAAAAAGATCCGAAATAACCAAATCCAATCTTTTTGTTGTATCTAATTTTCTTTGTTGCCAAGATTTCAAACGTAATGAAATTTGTGCTTGTCATTTCTTTTGTTGTTACTAATTTTTTTAGGTACTTTGTTTTTTTTTTTCATTCCCTCAATCTCTTTTTGAAAATCACAAAGGGGGAGAAGGAAAATATCCTTAATAAAAAGAAGAACTCTAATGAGAGTTTATCAAAGGGGGAGAAGGGAAAGATCCCTAAGGAAAAAGAACTCTAATAAGAGTTTGTTTAAGGGGGAGTTTTTCATTTAAGAAGACTTTCTTATTCATAATAAAATTCCAATCCGTAAATCTAGAATACGATCCTTAGAGTTTCAAATCCTAAGGGGGAGTTAGTCGTATTCATCAATATCCTCAAATAAAAGGGAGATAAGCCTTAATGTTTTTCTTTCTTCTTAGAATTTCTTTTTCGTAAGGATGTTTGTGCTTTCCAAAAAGGGGGAGATTGTTGAGTCAATAAGGTTTTCCTTATAACTTTTTCATTCCTTCTTGTTTTGAAAATCACAAACACCTTTCTTAAGGGAAAATTCTTTCTTAAGAAAAAATGCTTTCTTAAGGAAAAATGCTTTCTTAAGGAAAAATGATTTCTTAAGGAAAAATGCTTTCTTAAGGAAAATTGCTTTCTTAAGGAAAATTGATTTTATAAGGAAATTTATCTTTATCATATTTTCATCCATATTTTTCCTAAGTATAAAATTTGGATTCATTTCTGTTTTCTCGGATTTGTTTAAAACTTTTATATGTAGTATTCTGTTTGAGGATCCGAATTCTGGATAAGAACTGTAAGGAAGTTCCACTCCAGATTCCAGATGAGAACTGTAATAAAGTTTCATTCCGAACTCCAGATACGAACTCTAATTAAGTTCTACATCAGATATAGGATACAAATCCTTATGAAGTTCGACAACGAATTCTTCTTATGAATTCTGATGAGGAATTCTCATTACGAATTCTGATGATGAATTCTCATTACGAATTCTGATGAGGAATTCTCATTAAGAATTCTGATGATAAATTCTCATTACAAATTCCGATGACGAATTCTCATTCCGAATTCATCTATTAAACAGAATCTGATCATATCTGTTTTGTACACTCTGATTTATTCAAACTCCAAACTTTCACTCCGATGCTTTCATTCCGAACTTTTGAGTTAGAATTAAAATGATGTCGTACATTCTGTTACACTTGTTTTGTTATAAAACGATGTCGTCTATTTTGTTATAAACTAATCGTTGTCTAAGTGACACGTGTATAGGTCCCTCCAATCTTTAAGAAAATTATGACCGTTGGAGAAGGATCCGACCTTACCTACAAATAGAATCTCATTTGAAAGAGCTCAGGGCTGAAAGGCTGACTGATCTTTGACTCATGTGATTACATGCTTGAAGTGATTTCTAGAGAGAGAGGCTCTTATTAACTCTCAAAGATTCGTGCGACTCCAAATGTTGGTGATTACATTCGGGGACTTCCGGGGATAGGAAGACAAAGGTGCCGACTACCTTGAAGTTCGAGGGCTTCCTTGCTGAGGAAGACAGAGGTTGCCAACTACCTTGAAGTTGAGGGCTTGCGGGAATAGCAAGACAGAGACACTCTGATCTTTGTATCGAGGGCTTACCCTGGTGTGGGTAAGACAGACTTGGTTGAAAGTATAAATCAAGGGACCTTTATCCAAGGTTGTTGGATACCCTTCTCTTTGGGTTAAAAGACTATTATCTTGTTACTTGTAGTTTTACTACTTATTAATTTCCGCTGCATTTTGTATTATAAAGAAAGTATAACTTTCTTATACTTCTTTACTTGTACTCTGTTTCATTTAGATTCTATACGCTTTAAGGTAGAATCTCATATTGTAACTTTTGTTAAGTTTCAATTTCCAGAACTATATTTCCGGAACCTACTTTCAGAATCTCTTTCCAAGTTTGCATTCAGTATTAGAGGTGTTGTGAATTTGTTTAGTTTAACTTTGTTAAACTTTGCCCTTTCCTTTACTTAAGGAAAACATAGTTATTTGTAACTAACTTTAAAGGTTCCAAAGGAATTTTTTGAAGTATACAATTCACCCCCCCTCTTGTAAATTGAGCATCTACATCATTATTTCGATCCTACAGGTATATGTCCTTTTATGTTGGTAAATTATAAATTTCTACCCTGGTTATGCATGAAGTGGAAATTCATCATGTTATCTATGATTATATCAGGACCAGAACAACCAAGTAACGATATTGATGTTTATTTGGCTCCTTTGATCAAAGATTTGAAGTTATTTTGGGATTCAGGTGTTATGTTGTATGATGATTATAAAAGTGAATACTTCACATTGAGAGCGATGTTGTATGGGAAAATAAATGATTTCCCTGCTTATAGAAATTCGTCAGGATATTGAATTAAAGGAACTCAAGGGTGTCCCGTGTGCGAAGAAGATACAGAATCAATTAGGTTGAAACATTCATCGAAATATGTGTTTCTAGGACATCATAGATTTCTACCTCATCGTCATAAGTACCGATCTTGGATGATATCATTCAATGGAAGTTCAGAACAACGCACAACACCGTCTCCACTAACAGGTGATCAAATGTTTGTGAAAGTAAAAGATGTGAACACTGTTTTTGGTAAAACATTTTTGAAAATCCTTACGAAAATCAGTTGGAAAAAGAGATCAGTTTTTTTTGAATTACCATATTGGAATTTTTTGTACGTTAGCCGTTTTCTTGATGTGATGCATGTGGAAAAAATGTATGTGACAGTGTTATCGGAATGTTGCTAAATTCCCCTGGCAAAACAAAGGATGGAATTAAGGCAAGGTTGAACATGGTTGACATGGGAATACGAGAAGATTTGGCTCCTATGAAGGGTGAAAATTGAATGTTTCTTCCTCCAGCTGCTTATACTCTTTCTAGGGAGGAGAGATACCAGTTTTGTACCTTCTTCAATTATGTAAAGGTTCCAGAGGGGTATTCATCAAATATCAAGAACATTGTTTCAATGAATTATTTGAAGTTAAAAGGTTTGAAATCACATGACTACCATGTTTTGATGCAAGATCTAATTCCTTTAGCTTTACCTTTCATTTTTCCCAAGAATGTTCGTCATACATTAACCAAAATTTGTTTCTTTTTCAAAGATATATGTAGAAAAGTTTTAGACCCGAAAAAATTGCCAGCTATGGAAAAAGAAATTTTCATCATATTATGTGAATTAGAAATGTTCTTCCCACCAAAATTATTTGATATGATGGTTCATTTGATGATTCACTTGGTGAGAGAGATTCGACTTTGTGGTCCTGTTCACTATATATGGATGTATCATGTTGAACGGTATATGGAGATCTTAAAAGGGTATGTCAAAAATCGAAGTCGGCCAGAGGGTTGTATAGTAGAGTGATATATTGTTGAGGAAACCATTGAATTTTGTACTGAATACCTATATGATGTGGAAAGCATTGGTCTCCTGAAATCTTGTCACACTGGACGCATTGAGGGTGAGTGAATTTCTGGAAGAGATTTTGTAAAAATCAGCATTACAGATCGGGAGCAGGCCCACCTTTATGTTTTTCATAATAGTTTGGAGGTTTCTCCATATATTGAAACTCAAAAGGAAATTCTTAGGCAGTTGAATCCATCAAGGGATGAAAAATGGTTATCAAATACACATAATAACTAGTTTATAGGATGGTTTCAGGACCATATTTTTAAGCAGTTGGATGAAAATATGAATTCAATTTCAGAATGACTTCGATGGCTAGCCGCTGGACCAAGTGTGTATGTATTATTTTACAATGGTTATGTAATTAATTTCTATACATTCTATACAAATGAACATGATGAAGATAATACCATGAAAAATAGTGGAGTTACACTAGTGGCTGAAGCTTTGCATGCTTCTGGTAGTAAAGACAGAAATCCAATTTATGGAAATATGTCATACTTTGGCATTATCAAACTAATATGAGAGTTGGATTATACAACATTCCAATTGCCGATTATTCAATACAAATGGGTTGATAACAACAGTGGTGTTAAAATAGATGAATGAGTTTTTGTAAAAGTTGATTTTAGTAAAGAAGGGTACAAAGAAGAAGAGTTTATAATGGAATCACAAGCGGTACATGTTTTTTATGTTCCAGATCCCGCAAACCGAAAGTGGTCGATTGTTCTGTTAGCGTCAAAAAATACTAAAGGTTCGGATGAAAATTCAGTTGAGGACGATCCTTTCAGTGGTACGTCACAATTATTTCGGAGCGGTCCCAATGTAGATGATGTTTTGTATGTTAGTGGAGACCACAATGATGAGATTTGGATAATCGATAGAGGTTTCAAATCCCTTCAGCCTTTGAAAAAAAGAAAGAGAGTTCAATAAACAGGTTATATATTTTTTATAATATAGATATTGTTATCTCATGTTATTATCTTATCATTACTGAATTTATGTAATCTAAATTAACTGTTAAAACACTTTTGTAGATAATGACTTTTGCACATTCTGGTGCTCCTAACATTGAGGTTGAACAAGTCTCTCAAGCTGTTGCTGTAGCTGCTGCTGTGGCTGCTGCTGCCCCTGCTGCTGCGGCTCCTGCTGCTCCTAGTGTTGAGGTCCAACAACCATCAGCACATTCCGTTTATACTATTTCAGATGAACATATATATGATATTTATATTGATGAAATGTTCAGGAATGAAGGATCGACGTCACAGAAAACATAGGTGCGATGTAGTTTGACGGTGTTAGCCAAAGTTCTTAAGGTGAAAAGAAAATGCATCAAATTTGACATCGGATGGAATGCACGAGGCCAACATGTGAATCCCAACAAGGCTATGTTGAGTAGTTACATTGGATTTTTCACTCACGCGTGACGATTGATATAGATTCATGGTACCATGTTGTGTCGGGACTGAAGGTTGTGATCTGGGAAGAAATTATGGTAACATTATGAATTTATTTCTTTAATTTAATAGCAAATAAAATAATGAAACAATGCCTTACTCTTATCAATCTCTTGCAGAATACATTTATAGTTGAAGATTCACAAAAGGATTATGTACTAAGGCTTGTAGGAAGGATTCATCGAGGTTTTTTCACCATTTTAACAAGTTGTCACCTGAAAGATTCCAAAGGTAAAATAAACCCGCATCCCCCATTGTCTATGCTCACCTGATATCCCAAGAAGCATGAGATGCATTTATTGGCTGCCGTGGGGATGAGAAGTTTTAGGTACATTGTGGGTGATAATACATTGTTTGAGGATACATGTATTCATCACTTTGATTGTCAATATTTCATTTATGAAACAAAAAATCTGTAAAGAAAATAAGGAACATGAATCAAAACCAACATACCCCTATCATAAAGCAAAGATGGGGTACGCTTCACTAGAAAAGAAAATGGTATGTATTTTAAATTTACAGTAATATTGTTAGGTGCCAACAAACAACATCATAATTATCTTTCTATGTTTATATGTAGATTGATGAGTCTAAAACCAAATACACTTCCATCCCACGTCATGTGCTTTGGAAGGAGGCACATGTGAATAAGGAATAGAAGCTAGTAGACGAGAACACACAAAAAGTGTAGGAAATTTGTGTAAGTATGACACAACGATAAAAATATTTGTTTTAAATTGCTATTACATAAAAATAATTAGTTATTTTCCTATATACTACAGTCACATGAATTAGATACTCCTGTAGTGGATGCATACCTATTATCAACGGCTTTGAAGAAGCCAGAAAAATACGGTCGTGTCAGGGGTGTGGGGTTTGGGGTGACACCCCGAGTATATTTTGAGAAGAAAAAATGGATGATAGAGATGAAAAATTAAAACAAATGAGAGAAAAAATAGCAACCCTTGAAGAACGATTGAAATGGCAGGGAGAGTTGATAACAACTTTTATGGGTGGGAAGTAAGGAGAAGACACAACTCAGGAACAACCAGCGCATGAAGATCCCACCCCACCCCCACCAGCTTTGAGGCGAGCCATTCCCCTCAAAGAGCTGTCTTAGCCGTGGTAATAAATATTATAATAATTGTTCCCATGAAATGTGAATCATACAAACACTGATACTTTTCCTGTACTGATCTTCTACAGGGTGACAATGATTGTGATTTATATCTGTCAACAGCCACCTATCACCTTGTAGCGAGGGCTACAGGGTTCAACATTTCAGATGACACACTGCATAATAGACCACTTCCGAAAGATCATCTGAAAGTAATGATTACGGTAGCTCATGAGACAAATGCAGAGCTACTTATTCCACTTGATGACAATGATATTCATATGGTCGAAAAGGCTATTGGGACATTCATTGCATGGCCGTTATAACTTGTAAGAGTACATGCGACCAAAGAAGTATTTATTTCCTTTTTTTTTTCAAGATAAACCTTTAAAAATTAATGAAAAAGGGTCTAAACCAATGAATGCTATTATAGACGGAGAAAGGGAAGGGGGTGACAAACGTTAACTCAAAACCATCGAAAGGATCGACCAACCAATTGCAAGGAGCTACTGAAAGCACAATAACACCACCTGTTCTCTATCCACATTTACTAGAATTGAAGACTCATGTGGATACGAAGCTAAGAGGTGGTAGTAGTCATATAGTGGTTTTTGAAGAGAATATATACGACATGGAAAGTAAATATTTCATTGCTGCTGAAAATGTAAATGAGATCCTTGAAAACGATTGGCTAGGAATCACAGTTGTAAATATATTTATGAGGTATGTTTCTGAGAATTTATTTTCTAAAAGATGATCTAATGTGAAAATTATGACTAAATGAATTTTATATTATTGACAGATGTATATATGAAAAATAGTTGAAGGAATTTTACTATGAGCCAAAATTTGGACTCGTTAGTCCTCATACCACATCATCACATCTAACGAAAATAGAGCCATCAAAAAAGAATGAAATAGTGAATTGCTTGCTGAAAACATTTGGAAGAAAGATTACAGATGACATACTCTTTTTAATACCAACCATGCAAGGGTAAAACTCTACGATTAAAGCATATCCATTATATTTTGACTTATTTTATTACTTATTACTTTTTGTGTTTTTAGGCAACATTGGATGCTAATTGTGGTGAACTTAGATACTCCAAAGATTTATTTTATGGATTCAAAGTAAGGATATCAATCAAACTGACCACACATGATGGAGTTTGTGAATCTGTAAGGCACTAAATCCTACGTTTTAGGTCTAAAAATCAAGTAATATAATTTATATTATCTTTTTCTGAGGATTATATTATGATAGGGAGGTGTATCATTATCATCTAAGAAAAGGAATGAGGACAGGGGATAAGCATAAGGAGGCTATAAAGTACTACGTCTAGACAAATATCAGGGTATATATAATAAAATTTCACTATCCAAACACATCTCAACACAAGTTACTTATTCTCCTAATGATAATTTTTTTTGCAGTGTCCAAAACAAACAAACGATAATGATTGAAGTTATTATGTTTGTAAATTTATGAAGGAGATCTTTTTTCATCAAGAAACAAGCATCCCTAAAGAGGTATTTTCAAAAACAACTACTAGTTCATTTAATTTATTTATTAATTCTTTATTTTTATATTTTGCAGTACTACTCTGATTTCTAAAAAGCCTCATACTCACAGGATGATATAGATATGTTCAGAAATGAGTGGGCCGTATACCTGATGACAGATTGTACACAAATAACATGAATATCTGACTTGGGGACCTGTACAATTGGCGATCATTTTTGAGAGGGGTTTTGGGGATCAAAAGATGACAAATTATTGCATGTAAATGTTCATAGGAATATTGTAATTGTTATTAAATAAAACACACTTTATCCAATGAGTAAATTTCCTATTTTAACATATGATATGCACCAACAACATTCAAGAATGATGAACCACTAAAAGGGTCTCTCTTTTGTTTAAAATGGGCAGATTTTTAAGTGAAAACAACAACTGACCTACAGAAATCCAACCAAACACATTCGGATTGTGTTTATCCTTTAATAGAATGATCCACGAGTGTGTTCGTGATATGTATGAGTCAACCCCGCCTCAATCCGATGCACGGTGTTCCCGGTACCACTCAAAGGGTCTCTCTTTTGTTTAAAATGGACAGATTTTTAAGTGAAAACAACAATTGACCTACGAAAATCTGACCAAATGCATTCGGATTGTGTTGATCCTTTAATATAACGATCCATGTGTGTGTTTGGGACATGAAAGAGTTGTCCCAACCTCAATCCGAGGCACAGTGTGACTGGTACCACTCAAAGGGTCTCTCTTTTGTTTAAAATGGACACAATTTTAAGTGAAAACAACAACTAACCTACGGAATTCCGACCAAACGCATTCGGATTGTGTTGATACTTTAAGAGAATGATCCAAGGGTGCATTGGGGATGTGTACGAGTCATCACCGCCTCAAACTGAGGCACAGTGTGGCCGGTACCACTCAAAGGGTCTCTCTTTTCTTTAAAATGGACAAATCTTTAAGTGAAAAGAAAAACTGACCTACGGAAATCTGTCCAAACACATTAAGATTGAGTTGATCCTTTAGGAAAATGATCCAAGTGTCATTTGTGATGTGTAAAAGTCATCCCCACCTCAATCCGAGGCACGGTGTGACCGGTACCACTCAAAGGGTCTCTCTTTTCTTTAAAATGGACACAATTTTAAGTGAAAACAACAACTGACCTACGAAAATCCAACCAAACGCCTTCATATTGTGTTGATCCTTTAAGATAATGATCCAAAGGTTCACTGGTGACGTCTTTGAGTCATCCCCTCCTGTTTACGAGGCACGGAGTGGACGATACCACTCAAAGGGTCTCTCTTTTGTTTAAAATGGTCTCAATTTTAAGTGAAAACAACAACTAACCTATGGAAATCCGACCAAACTCATTCATATTGTGTTGATACTTTAAGATAATGATCCACGGGTGCATTGGGGATGTGTATGATTCATCCCCACCTCAATATGAGGCACAATGTGGCCGGTACCACTCAAAGGGTCTCTCTTTTCTTTAAAATGAACATATTTTTAAGTGAAAACAACAACTAACCTACAGAAATCCAACCAAAAGCATTTGGATTGTGTTGATCCTTTAATATAATGATCCACAGGTGTGTTGGGGATGTGCATGAGTAATCCCTGCCTCAATCCTAGGCACGGTGTGACCGGTACCACTCAAAGGGTCTCTCTTTTGTTTAAAATGGACACAATTTTAAGCGAAAACAACAACTAACCTACGAAAATCCGACCAAAAACATTCAGATTGTGTTAATACTTCAAAATAACAATCCATGGGTGCGTTGGGGATGTGTACGAGTCATCACTGCTTCAATATGAGGCACGGTGTGGCCGATACCACTCAAAAGTTCTCTCTTTTCTTTAAAATGGACAAATTTTTAAGTGAAAACAACAACTGACCTACGGAAATCCAACCAAACTCATTATGATTGTGTTGATAGTTTAGGAAAACGATCCACGTGTCCTTTTTGATGTGTAAGAGTCATCCCCACCTCAATCTGAGACATGGTATGGCCTATACCACTCAAAGGGTCTCTCTTTTCTTTAAAATGGACAAAATTTTAAGTGAAAACAACAACTGACCTACAAAAATCAGATCAAACACATTCTTATTATGTTGATCCTTTAATATAATGATCCACGGGTGCACTGGGGACATGTATGAGTCATCCCTGCCTCTATGCAAGGCACGGTGTGGCCGGTACCACTCAAAGGGTCTCGCTTTTCTTTAAAATGGACAAATGTTTAAGTGAAAACAATAACTGACCTACGAAAATATGAACAAACGCATTAAGATTATAATGATCCTTTAGGAGAACGATTTGAGGGTCCTTTTTGACATGCACGATTCATACCCGCCTCAATCCGAGCCACGGTGTGGCTGGTACCACTCAAAGGGTATCTCTTCTGTTTAAAATAGACAAAATTTTAAGTGAAAAAAACAACTGACCTACGGGAATTTGACCAAACGCATTAAGATTGTCTTGATATTTTAGGAGAATGATACACAGGTCCTTTCTGACATGTAAAAGTCATCCCCTCCTCAATCCGAGACACAGTGTGGCTGTTACCATTCAAAGGGTCTCTCTTCTGTTTAAAATGGACAAATTTTTAAGTGAAAACAAAAACTGACCAACGTAAATCCACCCAAACGCATTAGGATTGTGTTTATACTTTAGGATAACGATCCATGGGTCCTTTTTGACATGAAAGAGTTATCCTCGCCTCAATCTGAGGCAGGTTGTGGCTAGTACCACTCAAAGGGTCACTCTTTTATTTAAAATGGACAAATTTTTAAGTGAAAACAACAACTAACCTACGTAAATCTAAAAAAATGCATTCAGATTGTTTTGATCATTTAGGAACACGATCCATGGATCCTTTTTGATGTTTATGAGTTATTCCTACCTCAATACAAGGTACGGTGTGGCTGGTACCACTCAAAGGGTCTCTCTTTTCTTTAAAATGGACACAATTTTAAGTGAAAACAACAACTAACCTATGGAAATCCGACCAAATGCATACAAATTGTGTTGATAATTTAAGATAATTATCCACAGGTGAATTGGAGACATTTATGAGTAATCCTTTCCTCTATTCGAGGCACGGTGTGGCCAATACCACTCAAAGGGTCTCTCTTTTCTTTAAAATGGAAAAATGTTTAAGTGAAAACAACAATTGACCTATGAAAATCCAACCAAATGAATTATTATTGTCTTTATCCTTTAGAAAAATGATCCACGGGTCTTTTTTGACATGCAAAATTCATCCCCGTCTTAATCCAAGGCATGGTGTGGCCGGTACCACTCAAAGGGTCTTGCTTCTATTTAAAATGGACAAATTTTTAAGTGAAAACAACAACTGACCTTCAAAAAATTCAACCAAACACATTCGGATTGTCTTTATATTTTAGGATAACAATCCACGGGTCCTTTGTGACGTGTAAGAATCATACCCACCTCAATCCGAGGCACGGTGTGGCCGGTACCACTCAAAGGGTCTCTCTTCTATTTAAAATGGAAATTTTTTTAAGTGAAAACAAAAACTGACCTACAAAAATCTGACCAAACGCATTCAGATTGTGTTGATCCTTTTTGATAATGATCCAAGGGTCCTTTGTGACACACAAGAGTCATCCCCGCCTTAATCCGAGTCACAGTGTGGCTGGTACCACTCTAAGTGTCTCTCTTTTCTTTAAAATGGACACAATTTTAAGTAAAAACAACAACTGACCAACATAAATTTGACCAAACACATTTGGATTGTATTTATCCTTTAAGAAAACAATCCAAGGGTGTATTTTGGATGTGTATGAGTAATACCCATCTCAATCCGAGGCACGGTGTGGCAGGTACCACTCAAAGGGTCTCTCTTCTGTTTAAAATGGACATATTTTTAAGTGAAAACAACAAATAACCTACGGAAATTTGACCAAACGCAATCGGATTGTATTGATATTTTAGGAGAACGATACACGTGTCCTTTTTGATGTGTACGAGTCATCCACGCCTCAATACGAGGCATGGTGTGGCCGGTACCACTCAAATGGTCTCTTTTTTTTAAAATGGACAAATTTTTAAGTGAAAACAACAACTGACCTACGGAAATCTGACCAAACGCATTAGGATTATCTTTATCCTTTAGGATAACGCTCCACGGGTCCTTTGTGACGTGAAATCATCATCCTCACATCATTCTGAGGCACAGTGTGGCCGGTACCACTCAAAGGGTCTCTCTTCTGTTTAAAATGGACAAATTTTTAAGTGAAAACAACAACTGACCTACGGAAATTTGAACAAAGGCTTCGGATTATCTTTATATTTTAGGATAATGATACATGGGTTCTTTGTGACATGTAAGAGTCATACCTGCCTCAATTCGAGGCACGGTGTGGCCGGTACCACTCAAAGGGTCTCTCTTCTGTTTAAAATGGACAAATTTTTAAGTGAAAACAACAAATGACCTATGAAAATCTAACCAAATGCATTCGGATTGTGTTTATCCTTTAGGATAACAATCCAAGGGTCATTTTTAATGTGTAAGAGTCATCCCTGCCTCAATCCAAGGCACGGTGTGACCGGTACCACTCAAAGGGTCTCTCTTTTCTTTAAAATAGACACAATTTTAAGTGAAAATAACAACTGACCTATGAAAATCCAACCAAACACATTAGGATTGTCTTGATCATTTAAGAGGACGATACACGGGTTCATTGTGGATGTGTATGAGTAATCCCTGCCTCAATCCGAGGCACAGTGTGGCTGGTACCACTCAAAGGGTCTCTCTTCTGTTTAAAATGGACAAATTTTTAAGTGAAAACAACAACTGACCTACGAAAATTTGACCAAACGCATTCAGATTTTCTTGATCTTTTTGGATAACAATAAAAGGGTCCTTTTTGACGTGTAAGAGTCATCCCCGTCTCAATCTGAGGCATGGTTTGGATGGTACCACTCAAAGGGTCTCTCTTTTGTTTAAAATGGACAAATTTTTAAGTGAAAACAACAACTGACCTACGGTAATCCGACCAAACAAATTAGTATTGTCTTGATCCTTTTGGAGAACGATCCATGGGTCCTTTTAGATGTGCATGAGTCATCCCCACCTCAATCCGAGGCATAGTGTGTCCAGTACCACTCAAAGGGTCTCACTTTTGTTTAAAATGGACAAATTTTTAAGTGAAAACAACAACTAACCTACGGAAATTCGACCAAACGCATTCGAATTATCTTTATATTTTCTAAGAATGATCCACGGGTCATTTTTGATGTGTATGAGTCATCCCTACCTCAATCCGAGGCATGGTGTGGCTGATACCACTCAAAGGGTCTCTCTTCTGTTTAAAATGGATTAAATTTTATGTGAAAACAACAACTGACCTACATAAATCTGACCAAATGCATTCAGAATGTATTTTTCCTTTAGGAGAACGATCCAAGGGTACTTTTTTATGTGCAAGGGTCATCTCCACCTTAATCCGAGGCATGGTGTGGCCGGTACCACTCAAATGGTCTCTCTTTTCTTTAAAATGGACACAATTTTAAGTGAAAACAACAACTGACCTACAAAAATCTGCCCAAATGCATTCATATTGTCTTGATAATTTAAGAGAAAAATCCAAGGGTGAGTTGGGTACATGTACGGGTAATCCCTACCTCAATTCGAGGCACGGTGTGGTGGGTACCACTCATAGGGTCTCTCTTCTGTTTAGAATGGACAAATTTTTAAGTGAAAACAACAACTGACCTACGGAAATTAGAACAACGCATTTGGATTGTCTTGATATTTTAGAATAATGATCCACAGGTCATTTTTGACATGTACAAGTCATCCCCGACTCAATCCAAGGCACGTTGTGGCCGGTACCATTCGAAGGGTCTCTCTTTTGTTTAAAATGGATAAATTTTTAAGTGAAAACAACAACTGATCTACAAAAATCTGACCAAACACATTCAGATTGTCTTGATCCTTTAATAGAACGATCCATAGGTCATTTTTGACATGAAAGAGTCATTCCAACCTCAATCAGAGGAACTTTGTGGCCGGTAACACTCAAAGGGTCTCACTTTTGTTTAAAATGGACAAATTTTTAAGTGAAAACAACAACTGACCTACGAAAATTCGACCAAACGCATTCAAATTGTCTTGATCTTTTAGGAGAATGATCCACGGGTCCTTTGTGACATGTACGAGTCATCCCCGCCTCAATCCGAGGCATGGTGTGGCCAGTACCACTCAAAGGGTCTCTCTTTTGTTTTAATTGGACAAAATTTTAATTGAAAAAATCAACTAACCTACGGAAATCTGACCAAACACATTCAGATTATCTTGATCCTTTATGAGAACAATCTAGGGGTCCTTTGTGATGTGTAAAAGTAAACCCCACCAACCCCCTGGACCACCCGCACCCCCTGGACACCAACCCACCCCCTGGACACCCCCACCCCTCTGGACACCCCCATGCCCTGGAAATCCCCCTCAACCCCCTGGAAACCCCCACCCCTGGACACGCCCCTGGAAAACCCCCCCACCTCGGATAACCCCCCGAACCCCCCCCAGACACCCCCACCCCCTGGAAAACCACCACCCCCCTGGACGACACCCCCGCCCCTCCTTGACACCACCCCACCACCTACATACCCCCAACCCCCTGGACACCCCCACCCATGGACGACCACCCCCGCCCTCCCAAACACCATCCCACCCCCTTGGACAGCCCCACCAACCCCCCGGACATCCCCCCACCCCCTAGAAAGCCCCCCCCCCCCAACACCCTGGACACTAGCCCATTCCTATGGACACCCCATAGATAGCCCCCCCACCTGGACACTCCCCTCCTTGGACACCACCCCAGCCCCCTTGGACAACCCTACCAACACCCTGGACCTCCCCCACCCCCTTGGACACTCCCACCCCCCTGGACACCCCGATCCCCCCGGACTCCCCACTACCACAAAAACAGTTTTTCGCAGCGCCCCCCTTTATCAGCGCTTTTGTTTGCGCTGATAAAGCCCCCCCCTTTATCAGTGCTTGTTTAGTAGCACTGATAAAGGGGGGACCTTTATCAACGCTTTTTTAAAAGCGATGATAAAGGGTCGGCTTCAAAAAAAAATTAAAAAATATATTAATATACTAATATATTAATATATTAATATATAAATATAGTTATATTGTTATATAAATATAATATATAATTTTTAAATATATTTTAGATAATTATAAATGTACATTTACACTTATTATACTTAATATATAAGATATTTAGTGAAAATGGCTTCTTAAAAAATTAAAAAAATATATTTAATTAATAATTTGATAATAATTATGGAGTAATAGTCATTTAATAACAATTTGAGGACTAAAAAAATTAAAAAAATTAAAAAAAGATCCAAAATATGTTGAAAACGCAACTCAAACTTCAAACGACCATAACTTTTGATCCGGGTGTCCGTTTGAGCTCTACCACATATCAAATCGAAGCCTGCGGCGAGCTCTACATCATTGTGACCTGGGGGGAGGGGGGGGGGGGTCCCTAGTCAAGCGTTTTTCGAGGCCAAAAGAGGCTCAGAAGGCCTCCAAAATTGAGTTTTTTGTCGGGGTACCCAGATTTTTTAACATTTTGTGGATTTTCAAACTCGTTTAAGGGGGTATTATTGGATTTTTTTGGTGGGGACTGAATTTATTCCAAGATATTACATTCATATTGATATTATGTCTTTGAAATTTCATCCTTTTTTATAATAAACTGCTATTTATAATCAAATATATAACTATATGTACATATTTTTTATATATTCGCACCTAAAAATTAAATTTTTTAAATAAATAATTAAACATATTTACATATAAAATATATTAGATTTATCTAAATAATAACTAATATCCATTTTATTTAAAATACCAATATATGAATATTTATATACCTATATATTAATCTAACTATATATATATATATTAATCTAACTATATATATATATATTAATCTAACTATATATATATATATATATTAATCTAATAACTATATATATATATTAATATAACTACATATATATATATATTAGTATTAATATAAATATATATATTAATATCACCATAAATATATATATTAATATCACTATATATATGTTAATATAACTATATAACTATATAAATATATATTCATATAACTATATGTATGTTAATATAACTATATATATGTTAATATAACTATATATATTACTATACGAATAAATATAACTAAATATATATATATATATAGATATAGATATATATTAATACCACTATATATATACATTAATATTACTATATATATTATAATATAACTATATATATATATATTAATATAAATATATATTACTATACGAATAAATATAACTAAATATATAAATATATATATATAAAGATATAATGAATTGGAAAGAAAATCAAAATAGAGTAGTGGTAAGGGCTTAGGCGCGCAGGGGGGAGGTCTCGAGTTCAAATCCTGGTGGAGGCAGGGGTGCGCGCGCATGGGGAATATTTGAGCAAGCGCTGTTAAAGGGTGGAGGGGGGGTGCGTGGGGTGCTGTATAGGGGCTGAAAAGCGCTATAAGGGGGGGGGGGGGGGGGTTCAAGCGCTATAAAAGCCCCCCCGATTGGCAGCATTTTTTAATTTTTTTTAATTTTTTTTAACTTTTATCAGAGCTTTTTTAAAAGCACTGATAAAAGGGTCCTTTATCAGTGCTAAAACGAACGAGCTGATAAAGGAAGCGCTGATATAGGACCCCTTTATCAGCGCTAAAAAAAGCGCTGATAAAGGGGTCCTATATCAGCACTTTTCGGAGCACTGATAAAGGGGACCCCCCATTTATCTACGCTGGCTTTATCAGCGCTTTTCTAGCGCTGATAAAGGCCATTTTTAGTGCTGATAAAGTCCGTGTTTGTAGTAGTGCCCCCATTCCACCCTCCTGGACACCACCCCACCCCCTTGGATAGCCCGACCAACCCCCCGGACCGCCCCCACCCTCCGTACACCCCACCCACTCCCTGGAAATCCCCCCCAACACCCTGGACACTAGCCCACCCCCCTGGATAGCCCCCCTCACCTGGACACCCCCTCCTAGACACCACACCACCACCTAGACACCCCCACCCCCTGGACACCACCACCCTCCTTGGATAGCCCCCCAACTTCCTAGACCGCCCCACCCCCATGGACACCCCCATCCCCCCGGACACCCCCTACCCCCCCTTGGACAGCTACCCGAAACCCATGAACAACCTCCCCAACCCCTTGAATTATGAATAGAATTCTTTATGTATTTATTTAACTTATAAATTTTGTGTTGATGGTGTATGGGTATACTTGGTGTAATTAACTTATGATTTATGTGTTAATTTTGTATGGGTATACTTATTGAGATGCTGAATTATTTGCAGGTGTTGTTTGGGTGTGCTGCAACAGATTTTTTTTTGCAGCAGACATGGAATTTATCAGTACTTTTTTAGCACTGATAAAAGAAGCCTTTATCAGGTCTAAAAAAGTGCTGATAAAATACACATTTATCAATGCTAAAAGAAGGATGATAAAGTCATCCTTTATCAGCGCTCTTTTAGCACTGATAAACGTGTATTTTATCAGTGCTTTTTTAGAACTCATAAAGGATTCCTTTATCAGCGCTAAAAAATGATGATAAAGGGGACCCCCCCTTTATCAGAACTGAGATTTACAGTTCTTTTTTAGCACTGATAAAGCCCGTTTTACGCGCTGATAAATACATTTTTTGTAGTAGTGTCACTTTGGTTGTCTAAATTTTGACTTATTGATCTACCAACATTTTCCCTCAAGTGAGGAGGTGGATGGAGAGTGTTCTTGGAGATCAGTAAGTAAACAATGAATTCATAACTTGGGTATATTGAGGTGTTCACACAAATGATGGTGTGTGTTCACTAATTATATTTGAAGCCAATCAATGAAGGTGGTCCCTGAAAATTTTCTTGGTAGGACTTCCTTTATTCTCTAATTTCATTCTATTTTTAATTTCATTGTAATTTATAATTGAATGTTATCTTCATCTTAATTATTTTTAATTTATTTTCTTAAATTCCATTGTTTTTAATAAAATATTAAAAACAAATAAAAATAATTAGTTTAGGTGAATTATATTAAGTGAGTAAACAATTGAGAAATCTCTTCAAGTGATACAACTCTGGTCACCCTCTGTACTGTAGTTGGAAAATAAAATTTATGATTTCCATGCCCTGCGATAGGTGTGAATCAAAATTGAAATCATTTCTAGGGATCCAATCAACATTTTCTTATCTATTTCTATTTTCACATTTTATATAGTTTCATTAATTTTTTTAAAAAATCATAAAAAATTACATTTCAGTGATGTTTTAAAATGAATATTTTTTCAATACATGGAACAATCAATCACATGTGAAAAAATAATAAATATATTATAATTAGGAGGCCCTATAAAGAAGGGTTGATGCTATTATGATAGTGGTAAAGTATAAGAAAAGAGGCATAACATCATGGATCTCACCTGAATATTTGATGGCCATGGTCGATGAGTTCTGAACTTACATTCAAATATTCAAGGCCAAGAAGGAAGTGCCACTGGTTTTACCCAATTTCACTAAATATATCCAAGAATTTGAGAAAAATTTGAGTGAAATAAATCACCCATCCACTTTAAGAACCATATTTTATCTTACCATGATGAGATATAGTTTATTTATGATGAGAAAGACTTATATACTGAGCTATGTGTAAGAGATCAACAATATTTGGATGAATTATAGAATGAGTATGAGGTAAAACATGATCTTCTGACTACATACTTCCATCCACCAAGAGTCACATTAAAGAGGCACCTATCCGTGAAGAAGTGATTGAACCAGAACCAACTTAGGGAGATGATCTTTTATTAAACTCTATCTTTTCTGATTTCATTCAATATAATTTCAGTATCACTCCTTATTTGAATTTTTTACATTTGGTCAATCCTTTCTTTTCTTTAGTGGAAGATAAAGCATTATCACATGCACCTATCGAGGATCACAAGGATCTACCTAATTTTAATGAACATAAATCTATGGGGGTCCATAAAGTTGTAAAAGTAGCTGATCATAAGGAAATCAAGATAAAGGATACTCATTTTGATATGGAGAATATTTTTTTTCTAATTATAACTTATATTTTATGAAAGAATAGTTACCTTCTTACTTTCCATTTTAAAATTCAATTCACATATTCAATGTCGAACCAGAATTGGAAAAAAGGAGAAGGTCGCACAAGTAGAAACCAAATAAGAGGATGATGTATAATGCATACTACACCCATCATTAAATTTATACCTAGTTTTGAAGGGTATGTATCTATTATATTCTATAAATGGATCGTTTTTCACCACCAAAAAAGAAGATCAAGGTTTAAAATTCCACATGTGGTGGCTCAAGTCCAAGAAGATCCACCCACCATCTGATTATAGATAACAGCTGGTACTTCCCTTTTGAAGGTAATAAAAATTAATGGCCCAAATGGGGGATCATACCAAGATTTATCTTTACATGCTTTCTAGGAATTTACATTTCAAATTCATTCTTAGGAATTACTTCAGCATGAAACCCACTCTCTCTTATCTTTTTGAGCTTAACTAAAATGATCATTATTATTTATTCTATAATTATCTTTTTTTGGACCATAATGGCACAAATAATCCATCAACCAATTTAATAAATAGGACTAAGCTTCATTTCAAAATGGAGTTCACTTTTTATTGTTTAAATTTCAAACTCTCTATGTTTTCCCCTAGTCTTGTTTTGAGATTTATAATGGAATTGCATGCCCATTATTGAATTAATATTTTACTTGACTTATCTTGGAGTCTTGAGTATTTTAAGAATCCAATGATTCCATGATTTATATTTCAATTCTAATTTTGTTGAATGATTAAAATAGAGGATTTGATGATTAAAATGAAACATGGATATTGAAATAAGGACTCGTGATTTTATAGAATTAGTTTATTCATGTAAATATAATTTCCCTAATATTTCTAATGATTTATATTTATGAAACTCATATGAATTGATTTATTATTTTTAGTAATTCCCTGATTGACAGCACCAAATAATATGTCATATTCCTAAGAGTATTTAGAGACCAATAAATTACTATTTGTTCTTGAGAATATTTCTTGAGTGATCTTGGGACATGTCACCGACTAGAACATGCATTTGAACTTTTTATGGCTATGATTGTGAAAAAACACATTTAAAATGATTGGGATATTTTTTATAAAACACTTATATTTAAAATATGCATTTATGTCAATACTTCTTTAGCTGATAGAGACCATGAATGATGTTCAGGGGGATGAGCCATGTTTTAATCCATTTTTATCCATTTCTACTCTACTATTGGTATTCACATGATATTTTAAAGTTCAAGTGTGGGGGTGAAGGGAATCATAGTGGAAGGAATGATTTAAATTGTAAGAAAGAATTTTGGGGGTGATATTTTTAGAATAAAAAATTATTTTTTTATTCAATGTACTTACTTTTTTACCTTGTTGAAAAGAAAAAAAATTAAAAAAAGTAATGGGTTGTGACATTGAAGAATAAAAAATCACCATCCCTGACCGATTATTTTTATCAAATGTGGTTAAGTGGTGGTTTTGAGTTTTACTCTAAGAATTAAATTTTAAAAAGGAAAAAAAAATATACTTTTAAAATGAAAAAATTATAAATTTAGAGAAAAATTCAAGAAGGTTCACATCATTCATCGCGATTACATTATTCATGACCATTTATTTAGAATCCTGGGGGAAGTGTGAGTTTCTAATTTTAAAGGGAAAATTTAATTAAACTATTATTTTTGATATCATGTATTGTAATTACGAGATAAATATCATCCTTGACCCTTAATTTCTAAATCATTAAATCCAACCAACATTATGCCTCAAAGTCATTTGAATGTTTTTTGTAAGTCCTGATGATTTTTTGTGCATTTTTTCTTTACAAAGTAGATAAATTAGTTTATTTAAAAGACTATGGATAATTATCATTTATTCATGATATGATCATAACTCTAAATGAATTTTATCATGAATTATGAGATAAATTAATCCATTATGTGGAAGGTCATTATTTGGAATATTTTATAATAATGATATGAGGAACTCAAATAAATGAAAGGAGAATTTAATTCATTTTTCAAAGAAGAAAAATAAGATATTTTAGTTGATAGTTTATTTTAAAATTTATAAATTTAATTTATATTTCATTTGAAATTTGGTAATTTTATTTGACATTGATTATTGTTTAATTTTATCACATTGGAATTTTAATATTGGTAACATTGGTGCCCTCTAATTTTTAATGTTGAGGTTTTATGCTTGAGGAGAAGAATGGTTGAAGTTTGGGTGAATTTATAGAGATAATATTTTAATCATTTTTAATATCTTTCAATTAATTAATCCCTAAAAACCTTTTAATTTTATTTATTTGCATCAATTTTTTGATTTATGGTGTGTTTTGGGCTTAAATATGAAAATTACATAATAATTTAATTTTAAAAGATTTTAATATTTTAGATAATTGGATCATAACTTTTAAAATATCAATCCAATTGATGTGATTATTTTTGTATAGGATTCCATTATTTTTGCGGTACAACTTTTCCTTCTGAAGAGTGAGGTAATTTTAATATATAAAGGCCCGAAACAATAAGTCAATATTAAAAACATGTCAGACAGATATAGTGGACCCCACCTCTGAATATGAAGCATAAATTAGTATAAAATCCTCTAATTGAGGTGATTCCAACTTTATTTAAAATAGGACTCCAAGTATCATTTCACCATTAAATTCCATTTAGTTATTCACTCATGAAGGTAGCCATTGAATGATCAACATTAAAGGAATATTTATAGAATCCTCAACTAGAAAATGTAATAATCATTAAATATATCCTAATTTACTATAGAAACTTCCATTTACTCTAAAATGTTGAGGGAAAATTTTAAATTAAATTTTGAGTATCATATAAGAATGGACCTTAGAATTATTCTACCATATGGTGGATGAAATAGGAGATAACTTCTGGACGATAGATTCTAGAGGGGAAGCTACTAAACCAATTTATTTTCTTTTTCTATTTTTCTTTTTATTATTTTTACATTTTTTTAAATTTTATATTAACTTAATTTATTTTTTAAAAAATATAATTAATGAATGGTTTAATTTTTTTCATCGTCCGCACGCCCTTATTCTTATTCTCCATCTCCTTATCCTTCTCCTTTATTTCTATTTTCTTTATTTTATCTTTTTTCTCTTCTAATTCTCATCTTATAACCATGAAATATTATACTCATGATTATGTGTAACTAACTTGAGGAATATCCTAGGGTGACAAATTAGTTCTTGACCCCAAGGTAATGTTTTTATTCTTCTTTGGGTTAATTTTAAGGATAATTTATAGTGGGTTTAATCCCTACTATGGTTATCTAAAGTTTAAATTCATGATCTATAACCATTTTCCCTCGATTGAGGAGGTGGAGGGAGAGTGTTCCTAGCGATCACTAAGTAAATTGTGCATTAATAACTAGGGCCGATTGAGGTATGTACACATATGGTGGAGTGTGTTCACTAAGTATATATGAAGCTAGTCAATGAAGGTGCTCCCTAAAAATTCTCTCAAGATAACTTCCTTTCTTCTCTAATTTCTTTCTATTTAGCATTTAACCATAATTTATAATTGAATGTAAGTTTCATCTTATTTTTAAATTTCATTTATTTTCCAAAATACCATTGTTTTCATAAAAAAATAAAAAATAAAAATAATTAGTTTAGGTGAATTAGATTAAGTGGGTGAACAACTATGAAAAATGGAAAAGTGAGACAACTATGGTTAGCCTCTGTTCTGAATTATCAAAATAAAATTTTCTTTTTACATGCCCTACGATAGGAATACATCATGTATCATCCTCAAACATATTGAAAATTATAAAGGATGATACAAATGATGGACACCATTCTTATGGTTTATGTAATGAATTTTGGTAGCTCATGGCAGGAGAATATACCATAATTGGAATTCTTATATAAAAATAGTAAAACCCTTAATAAAAATGGATAATTTTGAATCATTTTAAAGAGTTCCTTTTCATTCTCTTGTTTTTTGTGTGTAAACTAGAGAGACTTCACTAGTTTGGACAAGACTTATAAAAGAGACAATGGAGAAAATTCAGTTGATCAGGAAGTGAATGGAGACAGATCAGGGAAATATTATGTGGGTCATCATTGAATAATTCTCTAATTTTATGTCAAATATCATGTGTTATTGAAAATATCTAAAAGTCTTGGGAATTTTCGTTTTGGGAAGAAGGGATAGTTATCTCCTCGATACATATTCCCTTTTGTGAAACTTGAATAAGTTGGTGAGGTGGAATAATAGTTGAATTTTACACCAAGGTTCCATTAAAAGAATAATGTGTTTATGTATTTGAATTTAATATTTATCAACCTGATCATCAACATATATTTCTCTATTATTGTGCGGACCTAGTTCTGGATGCAATGCTGGTTCATTTTCTGGTATAGATTGGTTATATGAAAGAGAATATATTGAATGAAAAAAGAATTGGCCAGTGCGTGATTTATGGAAGCACAATCAAATTTAGGAAGATAATTAAGATCTTGTAAAGGAAATGATAGTGTAATGGAAAAAAATCATTCAGGAAAATTGTGGTTTTCAATATTATGGGGATTTAAAGTCCAATGGTAGGGAGAATTTATAACTGCCTATTTTAGGTACTTAACCCTTTATTTATGTATTGTAATTATATAAAGTGATTGGGTTATGTTTTAGGAGATTAAAAGGATAATGGGAATATTTCTTATGTATTTATGTAGGTTCATGGTTTGATCATGGTTTGTAGAAACCATGAAAACCCCTATAGGAAACAATGAAACTAAAATAGAGAGCAATGGGTTCTCCCATGGTGAGGCACATGGTTTTTCCAAACTGTTCCGCTGACCAAGTAAAAATATGTTGGGTTGGAAAGAGGGGAATAACAGGGATGGTGCAAGGTTTATCTAACCTTGTTAGACAACCCTATGAGGTGTGTTTGGAGGTAGTGTCTTTTTCATGTTTAGCATATAGTTTTCCCAACTCTGAACCCTAACTGTGCACCTTTAAATTTTAGATATATATTTTTTAGATCTAATATGATTTTCACCCTAGGATTGCCATTTTACCATAATTAGGAAATTTCTTTAATTCCATTACTTATAATGGTCGTGGAGATCAATCCTATTGATCCAGGATTGATTCCTAAGTGACTCTAGGTGTGTTGGTGGCAGTTTTTTTTGTAAGTGATCATTTTTCATCATTTTCCTTATATTTATTCTTATAACCACTCATGTATTTATTGATATAATAAATTGGGGATATAAATATTCTGAATAATGTCATTCATGATGAGATATGGTTTTTTATTTAATGGAATAGTATATAATGATGGTGTTTGGAGTTTCAAGTTTATTTTTTATGTGGTTGTTTCATTCTTCATTTTATCCTTAGATTGAGAGATATGTGGCTTCATTTTTGACTCCTCTTCATTAGAACATGAATTTTGGAATACAATGTTATAGAATTTATTGATTTTATTATGAAAATTTGAGGTGTCATTTGGTGGAAAACCTGTTTAGTAATTTTTTTTAAATGATGGAAATTTCATGGTTTAGTGGAAAAACTAGTTTTTTTAATAATATTAAAAGTTGGATTTTAAAATTACAGTTTTTCTTTGTTACATTGATCTTTTTTCGAAATTGGTTTAATGAAATAATTGTTTAAGGTTTTTTTTTCAATGAAACAAATGTTTTATTGGAATATATTGACATGGATTTTAGAACACATGGTTGGAGTGAGTTCATTTCCATTTATGTGACCCTTTAAAAGGGATGTGTTCCATTGGGGAACTTTGTATATGGGTGCCTTGTGAAAACATGATACATATATGAGAGACTTCTCATGACTATAGAACTATCACCTGGGTAGAAATTTATAGTTATGTGGATGTGTGTAATAGGTATGAAAAATGGGATTTAAGAAATGGTATTAAAGGGTTGTTATTTTATTTCCCTGGAAACTGTTTATCTTGGAAAATTGTTTTGGATTTGATATAAACTATTTTAAACTTTTTAAAATATTATATATATATGTTCTAACATGTTCTATCCTAGTTGTTCAAATAGGTAAGTCATTGTTAAAATTATAATGAGTTTTATACTCACCAACTTAGTGGTCACATTGGTGTGTTTTTATATGTTATTTATCAAAACATAGATAAAGGAAAGATATACCAGCTCTTGAGTGATACATCTTGATACCATGGTAGGTGAATTTGGTTTTGGATCTTGGAGAATGTTGGTAATTTCTATATTGATATCTTTGAAATCTTTGAGATTTTTTGGTTTGGTTTCTACTTTAAACTCTAATATTTTGGTTTGTTTGCTTAGTTTTTTACTTTGTATTATATTATACACATGCATCATTTAGTGGTTGTTTTATTATGGGTATATTTGTTTTGTTGTTATATTTTCAAAAGTAAAATAATCCACCAAATTTTATGAAGCCCTTGGAATTTATGTATAACATTTTGTGTCTTAGGGATGTCACCTAATGCTAGTAACACCCAACACCTCTTCCCAAGCCAATGAGTGAGGGGTTGGATGTTACAGAGTAACTATTTGGGATTAAGGATAAATTCATATACCAATTTAGTCTATGTTATTTACATGAGAAGTAAACAATAAAACAATATAACACTATTGAGAACCATGAGAATTTGTAGGGGCTAACATCATGTCAAAAAGAGTAGTTTGACAATACATCAAGGATAATAGAGTTTGTTCTCAGGAAATCAGAGCATACATTTTCTCTAATGGAATCTCATATTCATTAATATGAGGATATATACACTCATAAATTAATACTTTATAAAAATTCATGGAGTTCACTTAGGCTAACATAATGTTCGAGAAACACATGAGGTGTTGTTGAATCAAATGTTTTCTTTCAGAATCCAATATAATGTTTTCTTAGGATCAAACATAGCTTAGGGGACCTATGTAGGATTTAGAATAATTATAATTCAATCTATGTTGTTATTCCCCAATTTTTTGGAATCTAAAAAGTTATGTGGATTAGGTTATGTTACCCATTAAATTTGACTCAAGTTACACCCTAAGGATATACCTACATTAATATGAATCATTTAGTTTCACAAGATGTTTTTTATATCTAACATAATATCAAGTAACAATATTGGATAATCTAATACTCTAACATAGACCCATGTAAACTAATTAAATACTATATTTTGAATCAAACAAAATTAAATATTGTAACATATGCACCAATTACTTCAATGTATTCATAGGGATCTCATTTAAATTTTTTCTATAATTCAATTAGTGAAATGTCATAATTGTATCAGAAGTTTTATCATATCCAAAAATCACTATAAAACATATCCAAACATATAATGAATAATTAAATAAGGGAGATCAAGTGTTTGGGGTCATTAGTAAATATATATTCTTTTTAGAGACCATGAATAAGAAGTGAGGACCTGAATAATAATTTTTATAAACAAATACAACCAATTATACTAATCCATGATCATATTGAGAGATGGAACCCATTCAAATAAGGAGAGAAGGAAAATCATGTGGGAAAGGGGAGTATAGAATCTTGAAAGAGAATAAGTTTTTAGACATGTTTAATGAACTTGACACTCACTATCAATATAGAATGATCACGAAATGTGAGAAAAAGTACATATTGATGATACCATGCATAAAAATATGGAAGTTAACTCATAATTTGATATTTTAATTAATTGAGTTTGAGAGGGATATTCTGAATCTTGATGATTTGGTATCTCATGTCATTCAATTTTTACCATTTAAAAATTCCTCCATTCTTAGTCATTCATCCAGTTATAACCAGATAGCAGTAGAGATCCAAATCATTATTAAGGGGAATTTTTTCATCCTATAATTTTAATTTTAATTATAATGCATGGTTATAGAATCATGGGGGGATTGAGGTGGATGTGATATAATTTTTTGATATATGGATTATAAACCCTAGATTATTGATTATTCATTCTTTAAAGAAAAATGATTTAACTGGTTGTCCAATTGTTATTGATTTAGGGGGTGAGGGTAATGAAACAAGTGTTAAAATCCAATATAATCACTAACTTATTGATAATTGAAACCTAAAAAAATGATTTTATGGGTTTCAATAGAAACTCAATCATAGTAAATACACCTACCGTATACTATTAATTGTTTGAAGAAACCATAGAAGGACATATTTTTCTTGTATTATGTTTCTTTATATAACTATAATAGAGTTTAGGAAGTATGTTTTATTTAAAATTGGATTAATTTGGACATTCAAGGGGCATAAATCATGAGTTTTATCACTAACCTGAATTTCCACAACTAACACACTTTAATAAAATCAAAAATTTCTACTAGTTCCATAAACCTACCTATACCACCAACACACAACAACATAGATACAAAAAAACCACAAAAAAAGATTAATTGATTTTTATTTCATAAAAAACACAAAATACTTCAATTGAGTCTACCATTACTCATTAAGACCATGTTAATTAATGTAAAAACCCACATATCCTATCCTATACTTTGTTACTCACCAGTATAAACTTTATTGTGACATAATATATTTTAATAAAAAAATTAGTACCATTTTTTGGATAGGTTGATTTATTCAATGAATTAAATCCATTTATATATATGAAAATAAAAAAATATACACTTTTTACAAATACACTAGTTGAAATTTTCCAAAAATATATTCACATGATTTGAGTATTCAATGATGAAATTCTAGTTTCAATTACAATTTATTGAATTAAACCTCTTTCAACTCATTAGTGCCAAAAATTTGTGAAATTGAAGAGGACCATCAAGGAAGTGATTTTTGGATGACATGTAAGAATATAAATATAGAATAATCAATTATTTTATGGTTGAATAAATTGGAATAGTAGCTATATAATTATATAAATTAGAATTGGAATCATATTACACTAGTACTGATAGAACTAGAAATCCCCAACTGAGGGGGAATGGATCCGAAATGAAAAAATCTCAAAGGGAAGCATATTATATGCTAAAAAATATCAAGTAATTTTTTTATAGTTTTAAAAAAATCACCAATAAAGGATGAAAACATTCTAATAATATAATTCATCATCATTTCCAAGACATCCACTATTATGAAATTGATATGGTATGAGATCAACATTCATTTATTAACATTTTTATTGACATGGGGTGTGGGGGGGGGGATGGTTTCTCATACAAGAGGAATAATAATTTGACTCTCCATAATATTTATAGGGAAAATTTATGAAGGGATAAATCTCAAATGGGAAATCTAAGAAATTGAGACGCAAATTCATCAAATTAACTCAAGTTGAATAGGAGAAAATTAATAAAGTTTATGATAGATTTAATATCTACTTCTAATAATGGAAAATAAACTAACTGACTCTCTAATTAATCATGAAACACATCAATTATAGAATCAAAAATTATTTAAAAAAAAATTATAATTTATACTAGGGGAAGATTTAGAAAAAATAGTTCTAAAATTTAAAGATAATATTTATTAAGTTTTCTTTTAACTAAAAGGAGAAGGAATTATTATGGGAAATGATTAAGGAACATCAAACCACTAACAAAAATAAGAGCATTTAATTTTTTTTTCAATTTTCGTAATAGTTGGATGAATTGATGAAAAATACTAAGGGAATGAGAAGGAATGAAATTATCTTATAAATATTGAGAATAAACTAATTCCATGTTGGAATCATGAAATTATAGAACCATACATACTCAATTATGAATAAAAATGTATGTAATATTTTTGGAATAATCTTATGATGAGAAAAACATAATCATGAAAATTTGAAGAAGGTTAAAGAAATTTATTAAAAATTCTAGAAAGGATCAAAATTTCCTCCATAAATAAAAATATTTCAATTTATATGGAAATTATATCTTAAAATTCATGGAAATCATGAGAATGATGATACATTTTTTGATCCATGGTAAACAATATAGTGGAATAAAATTAAAAAACCTTATAGAAAGTAAGAAAGGAAAAAGAAAACTAAATATTTTGTGTAAAACTAGAATTTTTATAATTTTTTCTATGAGAAAAATTAGTTTCAATCTCCTGATTCAACTGAGAATGACCATGGGATTGATATGATTATGAAACATCATGAGAATATTCTAAAAAATATATCAAGGAATTATTACAAGATGGTAAGATTCATCAATATGACATTAGATCACATCCAATATACACAACTAAATTTATCAATAATGGAAAAAAGAATTGATTAAATCACCGAAACACTCAAAATTTCATCCAAATTATTGAAACTCAAATAGAGCTACATTTAATAATAGAATGTGAAAATAAGCAACAATTTATTCCATTCGAATATAAAAACCACCCTTCAGAGTGTACCATAGTTAAATATAAAATCAATCTATAGGACTTTTTAGGGAAACTTAATTGAATTAGTGTAGGATATTTTTTGGAAGAATGTTATAGTAAAATTCTAGAATTTATGCCAAATATTACTTGATATTTAGTTGAGGAAATTAATTTACAAAAAGATAAAAATGGGAATTAAATACTGGATGATAAAACTAAAATTCATAAATTTAGTGAAATTTTTCATTGAAGGAGAGAATGAGGGAGGGAGAATTCAGAATTTATATATTAAGGAATTTATTGAAACTAAAATTAATTATCAAAATAAAATAATAAATAAAGAAAAAAACACCCAAGATGAGCTGTAAATATTTTAAAAAGGGCTATAATGCATAGATTCCCTTATTTCAACACATGATAGGGAATTGGTTGTGAATCAAGAAGAAAAAATCTATAGAGTGAAAGAATTTTACTGTCAAAAGAAAAATAACCAGGTGTCCATATTGGGGAATTAATTCCCCTAGTAAGAGAAAAAAAGAGGACAATATTCAATCAACATATGGAATTTAAAATTTTTAATGAATTAAATTTTCAGAAGGAAATGGAAATCCAGATCAATTATGAATATAAAATATAAATAAATTTACGAAATTAATGAAAAATTGGTGATGTGGGATCCATTAGGGTTTCCAATAAAGTGGGAAAACTTTAATTAGAAAATAGTAGTATAAGAGAATATATATTTCTCACTAAGACTGTGAAACAAACATTTATTGGTTGAAAAAAAGATATAATATTTTTCTTTTATTTATTGTTGATATTTTTTTATTTTGTTTTTAGTAAATTCCACTACCACCACACTCTTTTATATTAAAATTTTATAGTAACTTTATTTGAAATAGTAGAATTGAAATTTTGAAAAGACAAATACACACTCACACAAATAATGAAAGAAGTTATAATATATTGGTAGTTGTTTCGTATTAACTCCAATATCATTTTAATCATGGTAAAATAATGGGATTAAGGTCTTATTTGATCTATATACTTTTGAATACGTTTTTCACACACATATTAGGATATGGAGGTTGAGTTTGTAGTGTTTTATGATTTGAGAATGAACATGTGGAGTAAATCTATAGAATAAAAAAATAAAAGATCCCATATCAACTTGAAAACACTAAATTTATTATAAAATCACTTGATCATAGGTGGTTAATAATATATGACATACTTGTATCAAAAAATTTATTTCTTGCATTATTTTGATAAACCAAAGCTTAGGATTATTATTTTTTCTATACATAAGTAATAAATTAATGGTTTTAACTAAAATAACATGTTAAGAAAATATAAATGGAGTAGTGTTATAAAATGGGAACCAAAAAAATATTCTCTTGAAATATATAGGAATAAGATTGTGTGTGTGAAAAATCTAAAGCCATCAATAAAAAGTAAAATACCATTGAGGAGCTATCTACCCAACCATGCTTCTATAATTGAACTATTATAATACATCCTTGAGAATGCTTGCTGCTTGGGTTTTTTTGCTTCTAAATTAGTCTAAGTTAAATCCTTAATAGGATTTTACTACACATATAATTGATAATAAATTAGAAAATGTGCCAAATTATTAAATTTTTTGAAGGGGAAGTTGAATTTTGAACTCATTCTAGCTATGGGAAAATGAGATTATCTCTTTGGTACAAAGTGATAAATCATTGATTAGGTGAAATTATAATGTGAGATAATAGTCATAAGTGGTGGAGAATTAAAAATATACTTCATATTAATATTTTAATCAATATATTTTCTTAAATACTAATAGTCAGTGATTATTCTTCAGGATTAAGAGGAAATAAATTCTTAGTGAGATTTTTATAGAGGGGAATTACATAATAGAATGTAAGACTAATGTGTGAGGGAATGTGGTTTGTTTATTTTTATATGGTTTTTGAATAAAAAATTATAAATATGATATTATTTTTTACTGATAATTTCCATAAATAATGCCAGTTTTATAGATTTTTATTTTTATAATATGATTTCCATTTTTAAAAATTTATAAATTAACATCCTGATAATCTATTATGATATGAAAATATTTTTTATAAGGCACTAAAATTTGAAATTATGATTATTTAACAATAAAAAAAAGAGATTTTGAGAATTAGATATGTGTCATAATCAAAGAAAATGATGATTGATCACCCATGAAAACAAAATTTCATGGTAAAAGGATTTATCGGGATTTAAATAAGATTAAATAGAAATTGGAAAAAGAGATGTATGAAAAACATTTAAGTTTAAAGTATTGTTTTCTATATATATAGTTTAGCTCTTTATATAAGATGGTTTCAATGTGGAAATATAACACTATAATGAATTGTGGGAATCAGTTGATGATTTTTTTCATATAGAAGATCCTGAGAATACGTAAAATCCAATGGAATATATAGTCAGAATATAAGATAATGTTAGTTCCCTAATGGTATCTCATGTTCATCATCTTGAGGCTATGTATTCTCATCGATGACTATTTCATCAATATAAACAGAATTTTATAGATCTAATATTGTATGGGAGATACACTTAAGGTGTCATTAGTGGATACATTATCTCATGAATTCTGAAACAATGTTTTCTTTTGATCCATTTTAGTTCAAGGAGTGAGTACATGATTTTAACTCAATGAAATTCATCCCACATTATGATGGTTATATTTTGTGAATCTAAAAATTTTGTTGTTTGAGGTTTCATTGCAAATTCCTTGTGAATTGAATTACATCCCAATGATATTCCCAAACCAACATGACCCTCAATTTCATGAGGATGCATTCACACTATAATGAAATATCATGTAACATTATAATTTATTCCATCACTCCAACACATCCCTAATCACCCCAATGAGAGGATAGATTTATAGGCAATGTAATTTTGGTCTACAATATAGAATAAATTAACTCTAATATATTATAATGAGTGGTGATATCTTCTATTGGTGGAGAAGTATATTTTATTAAATGAATACATGGTTACAAAAGTATGAAATAAAGACATGTACAACAAGATTTAAAAAAAAAACAAATAGTCACTTCTTGTAAGTAGATGGGCCAAATGAGTTCATTTCCACTCACCCCTATATTTAAAAGTACATCATCCTAGAAGTTGGATTCATAGTATTAATGTTTGATGATGTCCTTCATAGATGAAATAAAATAAAATAATCTAATAAAATTTTCTATCAGTTTCCATGAAATATGGACATGACAATTTCTAATTGTGTCCACCTTGGTAGTAGAGTCACATTCAACCAATAGATTAATCCGACCTCATTACCTCAACATTTCATCTCTATCAACCATGAAAATAATTTCCACATCAAGAGATCTGGAAACTTAACAAGGTCTATATAGACACCCCATGAAATCTCCAATATGATTATATAATATTGACCAAAATCCAAAATTTCACGTATTCTATATTCATCCCCTTCCATGTTGTAATAGAACCATCCAGAAAATGGATATATCCACATAATATCAAAAGTTCTAGTAGGAGGCTATAAATTCTCTATAATTTAAGGATTCTTATGAAATGAAAAGAGAAGAATATAGTTATCACAATGAATATTTTAAGGGAGTTCACATTATTTACATTGGCCATACTCTAAATAAGGGTATATTAAAGATATAAGTATACATTCTCATGAATCAGTTTATTTTAATAGTTTCACATAAATTGAATCTATTTTTTTCTTCCACTGAATGTAGATTAAATAAATATTTAGAGAGAGTTTTCCTAAATAAGTCTTTAATATTCTCTAATATAGATTTGGTAAGAGTAAACTTTACTTTTATGATATCAAACATAAAATTCTATAACAATGTGGTAGTGTTGTAGATCAGGAATAAGGGATTGGGTTATTTTCTATGTTGGTTTCATTGAAATATTGGGCGTAAAGTAAAATGTATATAGTTTGAAGGATGGAGTAAATAAAAAACTTATAATGTTCCATCCTTCATAAAAGAGTAAATCTAGATTAAAAAATCAGTAATTTTGTTATCTTTCTCATCAAATTATGTACATTACCATCTAAAGCATTCTAGTAGAATAGTTTGGAGGTTTGAATCCCAATAGATGCCAGTTCCAATATCATCATATGATATCTATTAATGAATTTATAATTTTAATCTATAGATTTGCTTTAATCAGGGAGAACATCCATATACAATTCAATTTTCTATGTAATCATAACATTAAGATCCAACAATCAATAAGAAAAGTTAAAAATCACATGATCCTCAACCCAGTTGGTGAGGACTCTCTAGGTGCATCCAAGAGACCCGAGATCAAATCCGGGTGGAGGCATATTTCCGGATTACTATAGAAGTACTGTAGCAGGCACTATTCGGTACTGTAGCAGATGGAACTATTCATCCATCTAGGCCTTCGGGCCACTGGTTTGGTCCTTGGGTCCTTCAAGGCTTTCGAGCCACCCAAGGCCTTCGGGCTAGTTGATTCTCAAGACCTTCGGGCTAACTTAAGGCCTTAGGGCCACCCCAAGGCCTTCGGGACACATGAATGCATGCCCCAGACACACTACAAAAAAGGACCAGCCCCAGAAGAGGATTCAGAGCAGGTGCACTCACCAGACCAGAGCCAAATGGATTGTCAGAATGAGAGGGTACGGCAATGCCATCAGTACCAGCCAGTGCTTTCACGAGAATCCTAGCCAGAAGGTCATGAAAAAGTGGAGAGCTACTATCAGGATGCAGATTCTAGGGAGGAGCAATTCTTTGTAGATAGTCTGGTTGATTTCCTTAAGACCTTCGGGTCATGTAATACCCTAAGACTATGGGCCATGTAATCTCTAAGCCTATAGGCCTTGTAAGGGTTCCCCCTCATCCCTTAAAAGGGGGTTATCAAAAATCAATAAAAATGAAGGCCTTTGGTCCATTCAGGAAATAAGAAAAGTTAAAAAGGTTCAAGAGGGGTGTGCCTATCCAGTTGTCCAACCAACAATAGAGGTAACCATTTAAAATGACCCACCAATGTGACTGTGATAAAATACAGAAAAAGTAATCTTACAAAGTAGGATATATAGTTGAGTCCACATATTTTTTATTTTAAAAATTTATCCCACATAGGAATATGGATATATGAAATCCGTATATCATAGAATTATCATTAATAGGCCTCCACATAAAATGGTCCTACAAATATTGATTATAATTATAAATACTTTTAATTCAAATTCTCCCAAGTGAAAATGGATGAATGTATTTATTGAATGAGATAATAATGTTATTTCTTTGAGGTATTCTACTAATCTTAATGAATTTTTTCATAGATAGTTTAATGGTCTAATTAGAGAATTTTTCCATTTTTATACCAAAAAAAGTAGACCTAGAAATAGTGACTGATTCTATGAGGAAAAACCTTTAAATGATTGATATAGATTTTCATATCCATGAATCAAATTATTTTATAATATATCCCCTTATGTTAGTGAAATTAAATTAATTTTTCCATCCCCAAAACATGGAGACTCAAATATTAGTGAACGAAAACACCCCTTCTCTATTTCCCACCTCATTAATAAAGACCACTTTTGGGCTACATGAATATTTATTCAATAATATATAAAGGATTTCTTTTACATGAATATTCATTATAAAATATATAAAGTATTTCTTTAAAATAACATCCTGAACTAAAACCCTATAAAAAAGGGAATATTTTATTTTAAAAATGTTTTTATTATCAACCTAAGTAATGAGAATAATTTCATCAACATAAAATAAGTGAGAATAAGATGATAAACCTCTAGTAGATCTGATAGGCCTAAACCTGTCATTTCCCCCATGTTAAGTGTAAGTATTCTTAGGTAATCCTCTATAATAAAGAATATATCTACCAATAATTTTAGTAAAAAAATATTAATTTATTTTAACTGAATATTCATTGTATTAAATTAAAATTCCTGCTAGAATAATATAGGTTTAGTTTCATTAGAAACTTGGATACAAAATCATATAGTTCATAAATGATCTAAATCATCACCCACTTAGTTCATCATAAAATGAAACATTAATAGACTTGTTACACCTAAATAATTTCATTATATACCTGTGAAATGAAAACATAATAAAGGGTGAGCTCAGATGCTCTGTATGGGTAAACAAGGGAGATAACAATGATCACTTGAACATAAAATGAGCATAATTGTATGAGAACATGATCTTAAAAATTGAAAACATTACCCTTCTTATAATTGATCAAAACCTTAAGCCATGGAATAAATCATGACCATTTATATAACAAGAATCATAAGAAAATAAAATAACTTGATTTATGAGAGCATATTATTAGAATAAACCATATGTATGTGGAACACACATATGTATAGAAAATTATTTCCTTTGTAGTCAAGTTTCAATCACAATATTGTCATTGCGTATTGGTTTTACTCCCTATTCAAACATATTAGTCATGGTTCACTCCTATGACTATCAAAGTTGACATATTCCCTTATTGAAATAGGTTCACTCCCCATTATAGAATCATTTATTTCACAAGGTATCCATATTTACCTAATGCATTTAAAGATATATATTTTTTGGCCCACCTATTACCTAATGAAATTCATAGATACATGTTCCACATGATCATAAAATATTCATCATATCTTCCACATGAAAAGAAATGGGTTTTATATATTTTTCAACATATCATATACCATGAAAAATAAACGGGTTTCTTAAACATTTCATTAACTCATCCTAGAATAACCCATGGAAATTGAATAGGTTTTATAAATATCTTATCATTATAATCATAAACCATCTATAGAAATAACAAGGATTGTACCATTGGATTATATACTTAGTAAAGATTATGTAACATCAATATATTCCTTATTAGATAAAAAATACCATTAAAAGACAACTTGGAACATTTCATGAGGAAAATACCCTTTGCATTTTGAAATAATTTATTTAAAATTAAAAAAAGTCCCAAATTTTAGAGAAAAAAATTTGTTTGAAAAAACATTAGAAATTTGTAATATAAGCTTCAAGGCATTGAGTGGTAACGATGATGGATAATTTCATTCATTTTATATAACCCAAAATAAAACATTCCTTTCAAATAAATTTCATCATTTGTAAAATTAAAATTTGATTCCCTTTAAACCATTGTGAAAAATAAATCATGGTTAGAAATAAATTTTAAAAAAATAATTGGAGAATATTTTAAACATTCATAAAAACAAATTAAAAAAAAAATACATTGGGAAGAAAAATGATATTTGGCTGAAGAGTGGAATGAATTTGGTCTTTATTAAAAACATTATTTTCATATCATGATTTCACAAAGATAATAAAATTAAAGAAAAAATTGTAATATATATAAATAACGAGAGCATAAGAAAATTCATGAGCTTCTTGAGAGGTAGAGCATGAAATTTCATCATCATAAACTTAATCATAAACAATATTAATAAACAATGATATTGTAGAATTAAACAATTACCATTTTTGTAACTTTTCAATCATAATACCCATAAAAGAATAAAATTAAATATAATATTAAATGTAATGAAAATAAGGATATTAATAATTTAAAATTTCAGAGGGGAAGAATATACAGAAACCCAAAGAAATAAGTGGTGAATATGGATTTCTATCCAAAAAATAAAATTTATATGCAAATCCTTTACCTCAAGTTTTCCTTTCTTTGAATTTTCTATATAATCTAGTATAATAATTTCATATTTAGGATAAAAATAATCCATAATAATTTATTAGTTATAGAAACATATATTTTAAACTCATAAAATTTTAATACCCATTTATAAATAATTCATTCTTAAAGTCTTCATTTCCATGTTTTAAATACTTCATTTTTCATGAGAATTTCAGTTTAATTATTATGGTCTATGTACATTGATCATGTTTCCATAATATAAATATGTTAATCAATATATAAATATCATATATATTCATGATATTTATATATATATATATTTATATTTATATTCAACCATAAAGTATAGACCATTACTGAAGATAGTAGGTTGCATATATGCATGAATGTTGTTTTCAAATTTCAATGGATGACATGAAATAAAAGTAAATAATAATTCAAACATAAATAATAATTACTATATCATATATATTTATTATATTTTTCCTTATTACCATCCATGTGAAATATATATTAAAAAAAAATTATAGCTCTTTGTGGATGTGGCCGTGCACAAGTATGCACAGGCGACGTTATCATTTTCCAACAGATTGGAAGGTAATAAGTTAAATATTATATTATAACTCCAAAAGAATAATTCTTTCATACACATAAAATATAATCTTTAAACCCACCATAATTACCATCCATTAATGATGGTAAGAAAAAATGAATTACACCGCTACGTAGAGATGATAAGTAGTACGCACACACATGCGATGTTTTTTTAACATATGATATAAAATATATTGAAAATGGTAATCTCATTATATTAATAAGATATAATAATACTTTTTATATTGTATTTAGTATATTAATATAGATTTAATATTTTTATATGAAGTAAAATAATAATTTTTTTTGAATGAGTTAGTAAAGATGATTAACACTTCTTTGGTTGTATTTCTTTAGATATCCTCTTTAGTGGAATAGGGTTGGAGTTTTAGGAAGAAAAGAAACTTTATAATTTGAATGAATATTTTTAGAATATAAATTTTCACGTTTTTTTGAGCTAGTTGGATCAACATTTTGTAATGAAAATAGAGTAGCGATATCCTTTTTAAAGGGAGGGAAATGACACACATGGAATTTCAGCATATTTTATAATATAATTAATTAATTCTGAAGAAAAATGATTAAAAATGAATAGTAGTCAAAAAAAGATTCCAAGGTCTAAGTATAATAATCCATTTTAATTTAAATTGGATTATGTTTCATTTTAAACCTTATCATTTAGTTTGAACCCATAATTATCCAATTTTAATCATAATAATGGTAATGATTTTTTGAATATTAAAGGGGTAAAATTTTATATATAAGTTAACAATTGGATTATATAGAACCAAGGGATGAAATTTTGGATCCATTATCATTCTATTTTTCCTATTTGATTATTTTTTTATGATGTTAAAATTATTTAATAAATTATTTTTTTATCATACAATATTATTAATGTCATTTTAAGAGATGTTCAAGTAATTTGAATTCAGAAACAAACTATAATAAATAGAATATGAATATAAACCTTTAAAACATCCTCAATATGTTATATTAATCTAAATAATTCATGGAACATAGATTTTCATCCAAATTTTATTACTCTTGGTATTTTTAAAATCATTCATTTCACTTTTTATGCTAAGGGAAAAAAATAATTTTCATTGAAGCGTTACCATTTAAGATTATTATTAAATAAATTAAAATTTAAAATAAATTACTATGAAATAAAACAATAATATCTTTAAATTTTTTTCACCAATATTATCTTATTTTTTTTACTTATGTAATTTTTTTAGAGATATTAGAATCAAGAGATTGATATTTTGTATTTATTGTTTTCTTAAAATAATATAAAGGTAAATATCAAGGAAAAATGGAACAAGTTGACATATATTTGATACATGGATGGATATAGCTGAACTAAACATACAAAATAGAATAAATGTAAGCATCAATGAAATTTTAAAGCCATGTCTCAAAGTTTTAGCCATATTTTCCTATTTTATCCTTACCAAGGTGATAAATATTTATCGAAGTTAGTATTCATAATGACCAAAAATAAGAGGGAACTATTTAGAAAATATAATCATATTAATTTGAAATATTTACTCCATTTTAAATATTCAATTTCTCTAATTTGTAAAAATTAATTTAATATAAAAACACAAAATTCAATGAAAAAAAGTTTTTTATAAAAAATATTTTTATGTATAATAACGATTTTATAAAAAAATTAGACATAAAATTGATTAAAATTAAATTAATTAGATTATTAATAATATAAAATAAGTATTATTATAACTAATTAATATTAAAATAAAATCTATCCTTTTAAATTATTTATAAAAAATAATATTTTAAATATATTCAGTATATTTCACTATTCATATAGAAAATCAATCCTTTTAGAAAAAACAAAAAATTCACTATAAAATAATTTTGATATATTTATTTAAAAAATTAATTTCATTTTATCAAATAAATTTCATTAAAGTTATATAAATTAGGTATATAAATTTCTTGGTAAAATAAATTAATTTTTTTTTGAAGAAAATGTATTTTTGAAGAATAAATTGACTTTTCTAAGAATTGAGTACTTATTTACTAAGAATTAACCAATATTTTTTTATTAATTAAGACATTTATTTAAATTTAAAAATATATTTATTACTATTCATACCCACCAATTCAATGGCTTGTATAACTGTAATATAATGATATTTCTTGGTTTTTTATACTTGGTGTTGCATATTATATATGAAATGAGACATAATGATATTTTGAAATCTTGAGGTGTCAAATTATCCACACATTCAATAAATTAAATCCTCACAATTTGATCTATTACTTTTTAACCAATGGTATGATATTTGAAAATTCATTTTTTAAAAATAAACATCATAAAAAAAGGTTCATAATTTTTTTTCCTGAAATCAGGGAAACTAAAATTTAAAGTTCACATAAAATGAAACACAACTTGGTTTCCAATTAGTATAATATTAGTGGGAAAGAAAAATTTATAAATTCATGAAAAATTAAATTATGAATTATGATGGTGAGTGACTGAGAATATTTATTACAAAAAAAGTGAATGAATATTGGAAATTATACCACAATAAAACCATAAATCAATATTTCATGAAATATTCCATCGATACATCATAAATTAATGTAATAGGTAAACCTTTTTTTCCAATATAACTTTCCTAGAGTTTGGGAATTACTTTACCATATAGACTAAAAACATAAAAAAATATTCATTGTTGAAAAGTACAATTTAATACTTCAATTGATTTCCACCACAAATCATCTTTTTTATTCATATTATGAGTATTAAATATTAAATTTTCATATGTGAATAAATAAAATTAGCTTCATAATTAACAAAAGGATATTAATGTATTGTTACTATATTAATATATTAACAAAGACAGATTGATTAACACAAAGTAATATAGTATCCAAAGTGCATCAATAATCATATTTATGTCAACAATATCCCCAATAAGAATATATGTTCCACATAAAATATTTCATAAATAACACTACATCACAAATAACCTCAATAAAATCAATATTAAAGAATGTATTATCCTCAAATTTGATCTCATACCTTTCATCTTAGATACCCAAAAATTAAATTTCATTCTTCCCAAATAATCTATCATGTTTAATCACATGTTAAACATAAGGGTTAAATATAACCCAAACAAATGAATCATCTCCCAAAATATTATTAATCACCCTGTTAAATTAATATATGATTTTATAATATACTAAACATCACTAAAATATCAAGAATTAAAATTTATACACTAACCTTAAAGATACTCATTATCTTGATCATAGATAAATTTTATAATATTTCATTTTCAATTACTCACATTTCATCACTTAAGATTGCTTATACCCCACTATATAATAAACCATAATCTACATAACATCAAATCATATCCTAACCCAAATAGTTATTTAAACCTCACCTGATTATTCTTCCTAAAATCAAATGAATGATTCAAAGAACCCCAAAATACCATCACGTACGACCTATTAATTAGTATATATGACTTTGATATTATTATAAACATTTAACATATAAACCCAGGATGGTATCTAAAATTCATAAGTTATCCAAAAATGAAAAAATATACACTTCAAAAAATTATCACAATACTCAATCCTAAAATAAAATATCAAACTACTGAATATATTTTATAAAAAAAAAATTCAATAAACATCATCATAGAATACCTGAATCACTTTTTCAAAAATTACTAAACAATTTCAAAGTCTCTAATGATATCACATTTATTTCATCAATTCAAATAAAATCTTTATCCCGATTAAACATTAACACATTACTATTAAACAAATTTTGATAGTTTTTTTTACCATTAATAATATGTCTTCAAATACTTAAAGAAACTATAATATGAAACAATCCATGGATGTTTCATGATTATTATATCCATAATTTCAATGATATAACACTTATATGACATTATTCTAAAATAATAGTACATAAACACACTAATTACTTCACTTTAGTGATTGGTATAGAATAATTACTATATTATTTTGGGACATAACCCTTGGATTAAGTCATTAGATCAAATAATGTCCATATTCACCACATATAAGACATTGAACTATAAATGGTACTTTAAGATAAAATTCAATTAACTTCATTGAACTCTTCACTTTTCTTTGGAAATTACTGATTTTGTTCCATTATTTTCTATATATAAAACATCAGCTTGCTCCTCTGTGACATTTCCTAGAGTTCTTATTCCCACCTAAATGACCTATACGAAACAAAATATTCTTCCCTTTATGGTGTTTGTGAAACTCCATATTTCTCTTATTATTTTTCAGGAAAATCACCCATATTGATATTATTAATGAAATAATGATAAAATTGATTATGTATAATCACCTGGTTTTTCATTGAATCCCTTATTTCAATTGGTTACCCATGATTATAGTCAATAAATTTTCTATCATATTCAATGTTAATGCAATTCCTCCTTTCTCTAGCAATTGACCGAAATCAAAGAGTATAGTCTGAGTAAAAATAACCATAGTGAGAAATCATGATATATCATTCATAAGATTTATAAATTATAACACATTATTTTTAATTTATGAATCCTTATGGTTAACCTAGTTATTCCATGATTGTATCTATTATAACCATTCATAATGTTTCATAATGAAAATATCAATTAGCCCAATAATATACCCTATGAGTGTCAAACCAGGTGTGATGTAAGGGATCAATCCTTATTCACCAAAATTATGGATGTGATATGCTCAACCAACTATTTTCATGGTTATTACCACTAGATAAATTTTTCCAAAACCCAATCAACTTGTAATACCAGATAGTGATGTAATGCTATGAAAATCACATAATCCATTCCATAACAAAGATTTTTGTTTTTATCCTATACAAATAATTATCCTAAGGGGTTTCACTAAATTACTTTAATCCAAATCTCCAACAATTAACTAAACCCTACATTGATACAAACTATAGCAAAATAATATTTTAAGAAAAAATAATACTTTATTTTATATGCATATTTAATACATAACATTAGGATCCATTCCAAAATAGTATATATTTGGTAACCTTGAAAAAATTTATACATAAATAACTAGTTCATATAATATTTTAATCATTTCCCAAATAGTTCTACATGACTGGAACCCTCATTAGATAGATCAAAAATAATTTTTTTAATCATATCATATAAAAAAAATCAAAATAAAGGGGGAGTTAAAATTCTCATTATGGGTATTAAAGGGAGATAAACATAATATAAGAATAAGGGTATTAGAACATGATATTGAAATTTAAAAAACATACCCTATCAATCAAATATATTAATCATGAATCTTTTCATAAATAACAATAGATTATATGATTTGAATCATAAAGGAATCAAGGAGAAGGATCCATTATGACGTAATATTGGCATAAGATATAAGTTTGTTCCACACACATAGGAATAGAAAATAATTTCCTTAGTAGTAAAGGATCAATACCAAGAATATTATATTATATTAGGTTAACCCCACATTCTTTCCAATTCTTCATGGTTTTCTCCCAAGACTATCATTGTGGAAAGAGTCTCTTATTGAACTAGGTTCACTCCCAAATCTGGACTTGTCTATCTCATGAGATATCCATTTTTACCCAATTTAGGGACAGTTTTATATTTTTAGGCCCTCTAATTACATTATAAGAATCATATATATGTTTTCCATGAGATCAAAAAACATCTATCATATAATATCTTGTGAAAGGAAATGGGTTTTGTAAACATTTCATCATAGCATAACCTGTGAAAATGAAATAGTTTTCACAAACATTTCATAAATTCATCATATCCTAACCTATGAAAATTGAATGGGTTTAACAAATATCTTTTCATAATAATAACAATCCATCTAGATAATGAATAATGATGGTATCATTGGATTATATTGCGGTTATTGATTATATAACATCAAAGGATGTCATCTCGGATGAGAAATTGTATTAAAAGATCACATGGAACATTTCTTGAGGAAAATACACTTTTCAAATTTAATTACCAATTTAAAATATAAAACATTAAAAAATATTAAAGACAATTTTTTGTTTGAAAAGAAAATTGCAAAATTATAATAGAAGATTAAATGCATTGAGTGGACATGAAGGTGGAAAATTATATTCATGTCAATTAAGCTAAAAGAATAATTTCTTTTCTCACATTTTTAAAAAAAAATTCCCTCATTAAGAAATCAATAAGTTGATTTCTTTTAAACCATTTTTTAAAAAGGAAATAATGGGTAAAAATTGAATTAATGAAATTATAGGAGTATATTAAAAATATTTTTAAAAAATACTCATATGGAGTAAAAATGATTTTCAACCAAAGAGAGCAATAAATTCTATTTTCCAAAAAATAGTATTTCAATATATTGATATATTAATGTATTAAAAATTACAGGAAAAAATTTAATCTATAGAAATAAACATATCAGAAGAGAAATCATGTGTTTTTTGAGATTTATAGCATGAAATTTCATTATCATAAAAATAATCATAAATAATCCCAACAAATAATGAGAATGTCACCTAAAAACCATACTAATTTGGCAACTTTTGAATCATAGACCCCATGAAGGAATAAAATCAAATGAAACATTGAATATCCTGAAAATAAGGATATTAATTATGTAACAAGTAAGAAACCAACCTTAAACATTATTTAATCAAGGGTATTTAGACTATATTTTATATTCATTCATTCCTAAAGATCATTTAGGTTTATATACATATAGAGTGAGGTCATAAATATTATACATAAAAAATTATTTATTTTTATAATATATATCCATGACTTTAAGTATGAATTATTCCATTTCATTACCCATCTTTAAACCTAATGAAAAACATTTTAAAATTTTGTATCAGCACCAAATGTTCATTAAGTGAGATAAAAATAATGAAAGAAACAATTAGTCCATAAAATTTTTTAAAAATAAAACATTGGTGTAAAAATAAAAATTTACATACCAAATAAATCAACTTCCCTACCTAAATATTTTCATAAATTTTTTTATTATAAATCTTGAATACAAAATAAAAAACATAAATGTTTCTTTTAAATCATAAATAATCATAATAACATATTCACAATGTTATAATTTTCACCCATAAAAGATTCATATAATTTACTTTAAGAATAAGATTAATTTCTTAATTGGATATATCATAATATTCCTATAAAAATCCCTAGAAATCATAGATAAAACATGTATTTTACTTGGGGAATTATTTTCATACCACTAGTAAAAATGTGATAACAGTCACAGTTTGGCATAAAATATCCATCATGCTTACACATAAAATGACCATTATGGTTCAACTGTAATAACCATCATAAAATACTCCCATTATCTCTTAGGATAAACCTTATTGGTTTAGTATTTCCCATTATGAAATTCATTGGAGAGTTATAACAGGATTAACTAACAACAATTTATAAAATAACCACCCATCCTTAAAAGAATTCCCAAGATCCATAACATAATACATAACTTCATTTATCATAAAAAGTTATTTTCACCCATAATAAAACATTTTTGGATCTTAATATATCTATTCCATATCCTATTTAAAAAAAACAGAACATATTTATGGGAGGTTCTTCATTAAGGAATGTATTAAATATTCTAAAGGAATCCAAAAATCAAATAATAGTTATAGTGGTGGGAAATTTCATTGTCATCGTATTTTATAAATTATACCATTCCTTTTGTATTTTTCTAAAAAATGATAAAAAAATTATTTAAAAATATACATTTTGAAAATCATTGAAAGAAAGTAAAAAAATAAACATAATGTTTCCTTTATAATTCACCTCTTTTTAAATAAATTGTTTCATAAAACAGTTTTAAAAATATGTATATGGAAGAAGAAGGGAGATTTATGGAAATATTTAATATATGAATTTTAAAAAGAAAGTCCCCCACATTTAATATGAATTATCTCATATGTTATTTAACTTTATGAAAAATATAATTATGTAAATTATTTAATTTCTTGAGTATCTTTTTCCAATTTAGTATTCCTTTTATCTCACTTATTACTATGTTATAGTAATTACTTAATCTTTATTTCCATGTGAGTTGTTTTGAAAATATTTGGTTCACAAGCCCAAAATGACCATTAGTAAGTTTAATACAGTAAGAGAGGTCATTATTATATAATATATAGAATAATAATCATATAATATTTCTATAACCATTTCTTAAATATGGTTATGAATATAATCATGGGGATTATAGGTTGTACGTATGCATGAGTACAATTTACATTTTTCAATGATCATTTTGGAAATATGGTATGTATTATTTTCTATTTCAAAAATATTAATAATATCATTAATATCATATTACTTCTTGAAACATACACACACACACACAAACACACACACACACATATATCATCCATGTGATGTAGTGATGAAAAATTAATAGCGTCACTTTGTGGAGGAGGTAGTCCATATGTTGGCACGAACAACATTATCATTTTTAGTGAATAAAAATTTAAGAATTTCTTTGATATATTATATTTTTAATAATTAAAAATATTTAATTAATATCATATATAATCATTAATTCCCAAATTTTAATCTAGTCATGATATATAGTGGATGAAAATCAATTACATTGATTTTTGTGGTGGCAGTCCTCCATACGTGGATGATGGTTTTGTTTCCCATTTGAAGGAAAATGAGATGGGTATTGGTTATTAAATTAACATATTACTATTTCGGTATATATAGAATTATATTATTTTTATTATTTCATGGTTTAATTATATTTTAAATATTTGGATGAATAAATTAATCTAAAACATGATGTTAAAAAATATACCTATTGTATTGAAAATATCATTTTAAAGACACCTTAAGACCACTAAGATTATTATTTTGGCCAAAATAAGGCCTCTAGAATGTGTATATAGATGTTGGTATGGGATTTGGGTAGAATTTGGATGAAACAAGATGGTTTTAAATTACGAAGAAAATAGGTGAAGTGATTCCATTTTATAAGAGTGGGGAGGGGATCTCTTGGAATTTCTTAAAATATTAAATTAATTTAATAAAATTTTCAATTATACTGGGAACCAAAATGATTTACGTAGAATATAAGATGATTTTGGAACAAAATTATCTTATACAATTAAAATTATAGATTTTTTTACTATGATTTAACAGTTATAATTTTTGGGACCTCTCATTAACCATTTCCACACTTACCTGGACAATAAGGATTTTTACCATTTAGGGGTAATGAAAGTTACTATAAATGTAAAAAAACCCCTAAATGAAAAATTTAAGAAATTATAAACCATATTCTAATCACTTGGATGAATATAAGTTTTTTATGTTTTTTATATCATTTAATAAATATTTATTTTTTATAATATATCATTAATTTCAATTTTTCTAACTAATTTTAACTTTTACATTAATAAAATCATGAGAAGAAATTAAATTAGAAAATAATATTTTTTAAATAACTAAAATATTATATTAATCAATAAAATTCATGTTTCACATTAATTATCTCAAATTATATTAATTTTAATATCATTTATTTTATTTTTTCCTTAATTGATAATTACTGCATAAATGTTGTATATGACTTTAAGTTAAGTATTTATTAAAAAAAATTTAAAAAAATTACTATAATGAATATTAATCTTATATATCTTAAAATACTTTTTATAATATAAAATTTCCTCTGATTATCCACATGTTAAAAATATTATAATTAATAAAAATAGGATTGCACTATTTTTTACTTGTCATTATATTAAATATTATAAATGCTATAATCACATCCAAATAGAATCAGAAGGACATGTAACCAAATATTGGAAAACTTTGGATGAAATGGAATCTCTTAATAAAATAAACGCAACTTTTAGAGTCATTTATAGTCATTATCATATCATTTTTAACCGTTAATTACTTAATTTTTCCTTTAACGTGATGACAAATATTACTATAGTTTCTATTAATATTGAACACAAATAAAAATAAATAAATATTTAAAAAAAATTGACCACATTATTATAAATTTATAATCCATTTTTCATGATTCAAAACACATAAGTGATATAATTTGATTAAAAAAAATTGGAAAAACATGACGCAGACAGGGTTTTAAAAAAATGCCCTTTGTAAGGGATAAAATATTTTTATGCTAAATGCAAGAATAATGGTCATTTAGAAAATAATACACTCATTATTTTAAATAAAAATCTATAAATTAAATTTTAAAAATAATCTATAATATAATTTCACTTTGTAAATAATCATAATGAAAAATACAACTTTCATTAGAAACCAGTATTTATTACTGTTCATTAAAAAAATAATTATTTTCATAAAAATATCATAATTTCACAATAGGATAATTTTTTATGCTGATTTATAAAATGAAATTAATTTTAGAAAAAAAAATTAAGTATAATATTTTCTCATAAAATTAATTAACAATAATCTTTGAAGAAAACACATTTTGATGATTAAAATGACTTTGCTTAAACTTGACTATTCTCTCTCTCTCTCTCACATAAAGGGAATACACATGTGTGTCCTTTTCAAACCCTCCACATAAAGGAACCCCCATGAAGAGGGTATTTTAGAGAGAGCCCCATCCCAGAAGGAGCTCTTGTAGCCGATCTGGAAAAGATTCCCTGAGGGAAACAACTAGGGCAACGATGGGTTAGAAAAGCAATATATCAGCATTGGTGGGTTTCACCTCATTTCACCCATCATGTCAGAGATTAGGTAACCCAAAATGTTGAGTGGATCAAGAGGGAAGGATAAATTTTCCCAAGTGAAGACTACCATGAATGGAACCCTGTACCCCCCAAATAAAAACATTGTTATACCCCCACCTTCACCACTTTTCCACCGTAGAAGTGGAAAAAAAGTGAGTATTTATTTACTAAAAATTAATCAATAAATTAGTGTTAATTAGAAGAATTTTATATATTTCAAAAATAATTTAATCCTATTTACCCTCCAATTTTACATATTGGTTATAAGAGAAACATTTAAATAATAATATTTCATAGTTTTTTTACACTCAATGTTGCGTATTTTGTACGATAGATATCATAAAATTATTTAAAAAAAATCAAGGGATATTATATTCTTTAACCCCTTAATAAATTTTATCATCAAAATTTGAGATATATCTCAATAGTTAATGTTTTAAATTATAAAATACATTTTTTTTGTAATCCTATGTTGTAAAAAGGGTTAATATAAATTCATTTCGATAAGAGAGAAGGGGATGTATGAAGTTCATAAAGAATAACACATAACTAGGTTTTCAAATATGAAAAAATTAGTGTGAAGTAAAAATATGGATATGGAATAAAATCATAATGTCCAAATAATGATGGAGAGTGACAACAATCATTGACCAAAACAAAGTTAATGATCACTATAAAGATAAAAACCACAAAACCATAAACCACTGATTTAAGAAAAATGCTATCAATTCATTGGAAGAAAAAACGTTAATATGATATTTTTAATTTTATGATCCTATTCATATATTTTTTGAATTACTTAATGATATAGTCTAATAATATAAATAAATATAATTAGTTAACAAGTAAAATTTCATCCTCTAATAAATTTCCACCAAAATATCATCTTTTCTTTCAAATGATGAGTATTTAAGGTAAAAGTTTCAAGCATGAATCACCAAATTAAATTTCTAATAGATCACATAATTCAAAAAAATGATCAATATCTATATTTACTATCTTTATATATTAAATAAAACAAAACTTTTTATCAACAGATAAGAAAATTACCCAAATGTATAAACCTTCAACTATATTAATCTCAAAAGCCGTAACTATTACTTCCAAAGTGAAACTTAGATCAGTCAATAAAAAATATTCATTAAATTCTCTAATATATTCCCGACCATGTTTAAAACCCAAAAATCATAAATATTTGATAAAAAATACTTCTGAGATTATTTTAACATTTTTAATCAATCAGTCTTAATGTATGATAACCAAAATATATAAACATTAATCATTTAATCTCCTAGATATGATAATAATTTCCATAAGGGACCTGAATTACTATTACACCACTTGAAAATCATATATTCCTCTAAAATATAATTAAACCCTTAATCTTAAAAAAATACCATAATGTTCTATTTACCTTAATCATATAAGGTTCTCCATATAGTGAACATTTTATTAAGTAATATTTATCACCTAATCAAAAAAATATCTTTTAAATCCCATGGTCATCTCTCTAAAAAAATAAATATTTTTCAAAAATCAACTTAATAATTAAATGAAAACCCATTTATGTAAAATAATAATTTTCTACTTAGTAGGATATCACATAGGCTAGTGGATGGTGTTACACCATTATTTCCCTTCAGTTATGGGTTAAATCCACATATCCTTGCTAGATGTGTTAGGTTGTCACCCATTCTATTGGTCCTTTTAATAAAATTATATTAATATAATTACTATAACTTTTATAAAAATATAATGAAAAATCATCAAAATAAATTTAATTTTCAAAGATCATATAATCCATAATTGTTATCAATACTTTTAAAATTTTATCCAAAAAATAAAAAGACAATTCTTCCCCCAAGTAGCTTTTGAACAATAAAATTAATGGTTACATATACCTCAAACATATATTAATGATTAATAAATGTCACCCAAATTACTCCCATCACATAAAAAAATGAGAATTAAAAATTTTAAACTTATGATCATCCTTAAATATAATGTTGAATTATAACTTTGGAGTCTCAATATGTATAAAATTTAATCATTAATAATTATTTATATTCAATTAACCTTGATCCTACATCATATTCTATAATAATTCATCCACATATGAAAAAATATGATTCATTTCCAATGACTAAACAATATCAAATCATAAGACAAGTTAAATACCATACCTTTTATATGTTATTTTAAATTTCCTTATTTTCGAAAATAATGAAATTAATAATTGATAAACATTTATATACGCTAAATTTAAGATCCATTTCATAACTTTTCCCCTTGGAAATTTATTTTAATAATGACCATACTCCCCAAATTTAAATAAAATCAATTGATTCATTAGTATGAATTTTATTCCCCTTTATGGAATTAATTTAACACTTCCTTTTTCCTCAGTTAGTTATTTCTTTGTAACCTACCTCAAAAAATATAAAACTTCATGAACTAAGAAGGGATTTTATCCAACCCAACATTTAACCTGGTTAGAGACATGGCCCTAAGGGAATTCTTGATCCCCTTGGGTAGGAAAATAGGCTCGGGCATCAAATATAATCCAGAGGGAATTATTTGTTCCAAATAATAAACAGGATAAAAAAATAAACTAAAAAACTGAGCATGAAGAAGTATCCAACAACTGATCAAAAATAAATACACAAACTGATCCATATACAAAAACAACTGAAAAATCTTCAACTAAACAACTGAAGGATATAAACAAAAACCTACAATTAGAATGAAAACAACTTGTTCTCTATATGACCTCAATTTCACCACCATCCATAAGACTGAGCTTCCCCAAGAGCCAACTCGAACCAAAAAACCTATAAAATATATCATTTCTACCAACACCAAATGGTATAAGTGGGTTGTGATCTTCCTAGCTGAGTAGGCAAGCACCAAAGAATCCATATGTTTCTTTTCCAGAAAATCGTCCACAAATACTAGTTTAAAATACATATATAAATAAAAATAAATTTTTCTCATTTTAGAAAAATAACATAGGTGACCTATTTAAAATAATCACACACACCACATATTCATTTCCAAAATTATTTTATAGTTTAAAACCCAAACCCAAACCCAAACCAAAAACCAAAAAAAAATATAAAAATAAATTCTTTGAAATGAACAGGAAGAGTAAATAAGAAAAAAATGCTGCAAAAATTAAACAAGAAAACACAATTAGTAACCATGATTATTTATAAACATCCCTAGAGTGATCCATATATGTACTCGAGTCAGACTCACCTACCAAAATATCGTGAAGCTCTATAATCTATAACCAACTGGTTCCCCTAAACTAAGTAATCTGGTGGTACATCCCACCAATCCCTATGAAGTCAAGTGGGTACCAAACCATCTAATCTATGTTGACAATAAACTATCACTCAAAACTTTAAATATGCCCAGTAAAACCACAGTAATTAGTATACTATGTATGCAGGAGGCCATCATAGGCCTGACTCACCTTACTTATCATCATCTCACTTGTATACCCCAATCACTGACACCACCTATACAATAACCCAAAATGGGAAATCCTTAATAGGGGTTCCCATCATATAACAAACTGATCCAAAGTTCCAATAGTTATTTCACATTACATAATATTTCAAACTATTTCAAAAAATACCTTGAGTTTCCAAATGTGAATTTAAATTTTAAAATTCACACTCATTTCTGAACATTACAAAGTCCCAATTAGGCCTTACATCATTCCCATTTCAAATACGCTTTCAAAACATTTCAAGAAAAATTTTAAAATCACTATAAACAACCAATTTTATGTGTGTAATTCCTAAAGGGACTTTATACTGAATCCAAATTCATTTCCAACCTTATTTCAATACCAAGATAAAAACATAAAATGCACTTATATATGCCAAACAGGCTTCCACACCACTTGAAATACTACCATATTCCAAAGTACCGAACATGTCCCATTCTTCAAACACCCATTTAAAATCACACTAAATTAAAATGGAAATAAAAGAGGGTTTAATTAAACATCGGGAGTTTAAAAGAGACATACAAGTGTTTTGAAAACTAGGGTTAATGTTAAACAAGGCCATCATCATTTGTGTTCCCATCCATGTGTGCACTCTGGGAACACATGGATGTTCCCACTTCCATTGTAATACCACAATTATCATTTCCCCAAACCATTTTCAATTAAAAATCACATTCCTTCTAACTAACACAACAAACCACACTATAAAAATCACCAAGTTCCACATATAAATCCCAAATCACAATCCCATAAATTTAATAAAACATATCTAAGGGAAACCACCACTCAAATCAATCAATTTTAATACAAAATATCAATTGACAATTTTTTTAACACATTAGGTGCACATATACTTATTAATATTTAAAGAATCACTTTGAAAACCATTTTTAACAAATTCTACCAACACAAAAAAACCAAAAAATCCAAACAAACAAATCACAAGCATGTGAAACATGTCTATAAATTATTTAAAAACATACAAGCATGAATAGATTGTTTCAAAAAGGAAATTTATGGAAGTAACTAACTCAATGGAGGGTGGATGGAATAAGACATAAAGGTAAGGGAGAAACAAGCCCCACGTATGACCCACACACCCTAGATCCAAAGGAAATCGAGTCACACAAACCATAACCCCTAGGGTTCAGCCAAGAGGGATACCCCACAAGGAAACCCTGAGAACTTGAGAGATAGGGGGGAGGGGAAGAAAAAATCAACAAAAAATCCAAATAACTCACCTTAAGGATCTTTATTGAGCATAAATAGAGGTTGGGGAGAAAAGGTGAGGAGTTTGGTGAAGCCCCCTGGCGTGCCTAGGTTGGAGGAGGTGGGAAATCCTAATTTGGGGTTAAAAGGATGGAGGGAAAAAGAGGTAAATTAAAAAAATTTAATGAATGAGAAGATCACACAGATTCACAAACTGTGCGCCATCCGTAAACAAACTACTGTCCAAGGGAGAAACCTCACATGGTTTGGCTGCATAGAGTCCAAACTGTGCCCTAACCATTCTATATGCCACTGTCTAATCCAGAATTGATCTACACGGTTTCCACACAGTTTACCAAACAATGTGCAAGCCATGTGCTAAACCTCTATCTCCAAAAATAAAACCACAAAGTTAGCTAGGCTGGGTCACAAGGTTACATCTAACCATGTACCCAAACTATGCATAGGCTAAAACAACCCGAAACGTCCTAAAACTAAAAAATTTCAAATAGGGATCAACCCAAAACTCGACCAAATGATCCAAGAATGATTAAAAAATAATATTAGTGAATTTTAAAGGATAGTTTGTGACAATTATCCCCACAAAAAACACCTTCTTCCACTTTAAAGTCACCCAACTGAAAGATAAAAAAAACTTGATATCATGCTTGATCAAAACCGAAAGAAACCACAACCCTCGAGGTGACTTTTCTGTTCACAAGTCACACCAGACCAATAAAGAAGAAACCATAGCATAATAACAAGGGGATAATATGATAGGGTTCTCCCCACCATAAGAAATCAACTAACATGATCAAAATTTGAACCCCCAACATAATGACACCCAAGTGGAAACAAGAACTCCCATCCCAACTAACCTAACCTTATCACATAGGATAAAAATAATTTCCACCAGAACTGTAAATTACTACTCAATCCGAACCCCCATAACACTTTTACAATGATATTATGACCTTAAAAAAACCACAAAACAAGAGAAATAAAACTCCAAACATCTCCACTTCAACATGGTAGACAAACCGGGATAAGGTATTCCACACACCCTTAGAAATTTCTAAATTTGCATAAGCTTCACCACGAGGCCTACAACTGGAGTGCTGATGACCAAAGAATACCCTACCTCATAGTTAGGCATTGACATCATATGATAAAAATTTATTATTTGGGATATGCCTCCTAAAAACTTCTCCAAAAGACCCAGATAGCTGCAACAGTGGAATGTATTTGAAGGATTTTGACGAGGCAACATCGAATGACTGGACCGACCACACTGGTGGAATACAACCAAATGATCCGAAGAACTATAGATCAGACCCAATAGAGGAGACCTTTCAAAAATAGGTTCCTCTGAAATTCACCTCTTGTAATATGGGGAACCTTCACGAGGAACAAGAGACACTATATTACTAACTACCTGTGCTCCCGAGACCAACTCATCTAGAAACACTTCATCCAATAGCTTCTTGAAATGAAGATCCTCAAAGGAGAGGACTCAATCCTTGATCTCTGGAAAAATCCCCCAATTAAATGATAAGTCTTCAATAGTTCTAGTGACACCACCTCTATAGAAAAGGATACCAGTTCCTTGAAATGTTCAACATAAGGATTTACTGTCTACTGGACTTGCTAAACATTCATGAGAACTTTCTTTTTATTGATCTTCACCTCCTCAGGTATAGACCATCAGATAAAGAAGGTATTAGAAACTTTTCACGTCATCATAACTCGCATCGATGGAATGGAAAACAACATCCATTTTTCTAAAGTTAGATCCTCGAACATCCCTAGTACAACACGAACTCTACCATTTTTGGGAGTTCCCAATGATCTAAAGAGACTATTAACTTCCTATATCCACACCACTGCCTTTAAGAGACCTCAATCACCATGATAGGCAGTTAACACTCAATAAAAACTACAAACTAGGAATGAAACTTTATAATCCTTGGATACCTTTATAGATGAAATATTATTATCAACATGAAAAACACAAACCAAAATCAACACCAACCCAAAACACTATAAAAAAGAACATCTCGATTCAAAACAATAGGCTCACAAGCCAAACACATACAAACACAATCAAAATACTATTTTCAAAAATCAACACTTCCATTTTAATTTTAAAACTTCCTTCTTCTAAGGTAACTTTCAAAAAATCAAAATCTATTTTCACAGGACAAAAACCCACTTTTTATAGAAAAATAAATCTCAAAACTATTTTAATTTCAAATACTCACCCATGCCCCCTATTAAGCATAACTTATGTTTCCATCTAATCCACTTGAATCTTCCATTCACATGTTCCAACATCAAAATTACATACATACCATCACCTGTGTGAAAATCTATAAGGAATACCTAGTGTCACACTTACCATTTAATTATAAAAACCTATGAAATTATCAAATTTATCAATTAACTTTCTCTTTTAAAATCCATTTTTCCAATTCTAAAACCATTTGAAAGAATTCATTTTTATTTTTAAAAACTTTTTTCTTTTTAATAGCCCAATTACACTAACGAAAATAAAAACATGACTCACACTAAATCACTAGAATGAAAAACTAGTGTCTATGCATAACATGTAGACATGGTAGTGGGTCATGCCTCAAGTAAGAATAAAAAACTAAGAGGAGATAGAACTGTGTACTCAAACTCCACATGTGTCACTACTCTATGTGAGATCAAGACATAACACCAGATCACCTATATTTTCAACCCTCTATCCAAAAAAAAGGCAAAAGACATCCGATCGGGTCTGATACATGGCCTGGAGGGCATTCCTGATCCCCACGTACTGGAATCTAGTTTCGAGTATCAAAGATAATCTAGAGTGAATGATTTATCCAAATGAATAACCAGGATCAAAAAATAAACTAAAAAAATGAGCATGGAACAAAAAAAAAATAATAATAAAAAGTAAATACACAAACTGATCCAGAAACAAATACAACTGAACAAAGATGAAACTAAAAAACTGAATGGTATAAACAAAAAACTAAAACTAGAATGAAAATAACTCTATCTCCATGTAACTTCAATGTCACCACCATCCACAAGAATGAACTTCCCCAAGAGCCAATTCAAACCAGAAAACCTACAAAACAGCCTAGGTCTACCTACATCAAATAGTAAAAGTAGGGTGTGGGGTTCACAAATCAGTAGACAAACACCAAAGAATCCATATGCTTTATTTCCCGAAAATAGTCAAAAAACACCAGTTTTAAATATATATATAAATAAAAATAGATTTTTCTCATTTTAATATACCAACAGAGCTTCCATTTTTTAGATAATCACACATGTCACTTCTCCATTTCCCAAATTGTTTAACATTTTAAAACCCAAACCCAAACCAGAAGCCAAAGAAAAATATGCCAATAAATGTGGAGAAATAAATTGGTATAGTTAAAAAAAACCAAACATAGTAAAAATGAAACAAGAAAATATAAGTAGTAACCAGGAAAATTTTATAAAAATACCTAGAGTGATCTCTGGACATACATGAGTCAGACTCACCTAGAGGCGTATGGTGAAACTCTGTAGTCTATAAACAAATGGCCCCCATAAACTGACCAATCCAGAGGCACATCACACCAATAACTATCAAGTCAAGAGGGTAATAACCTGTCTAATCATGGATAATAAGAAACCGTCACTCATCCGTCTAAGTACACCTAAGAAACCAATGGTAATTAGTACACTATGTTAGTAGGAGGCCCTCACACGTGTTACTCTCCTTATCTAATGTCACTGCACTTGCCTACCCAAAACACTAACACCACCTATACAATAACCTATAAGGGGAAATCCCTAATATTGGTGCTCTTCATAGAACAAAATTATCAAAATTTCCAACTGGGCCATCACATAACATAATATTTCAAACCATTTCACAAAATACATTGAGTCTCAAACTGGGAATCTACATTTGCAAAATCACATTCATTTTCCAACATTACAAAGTGCGAACCAAACCTTCCATCATGTAAAATTCAAAAACACTTTCAAAACATTTCTCAACCATTTCCAAAATCAATATAAAAACCCACTTTTAAGAGCATAATTCCAAACATGCTTTTATACAAAATTCAACTTCATTTCCATCCATATTTCAAGACCAAGATGAAAACACACAACTTAAATAAAGATTCCAAAATAGGCTTCCACACCACTTGAAAAACGAACCATCTTCTAAATTACCAAATGATTCACATTCTTCAAACACCCATGTAAAATCATGCTAAATTAATTTGAAATCAAGAGAGTGTTTATTTAAACCTCAATAGTTTTAAAGAGACATATAAGTGTTTTGAAAACAAAGATTTATGTTAAACAAGGCCATAATAATTTGTGTTCCCATCCATGTGTGCACCCTAGGAACACATGGATGTGCCCATATCTAATGGAATACAAGAAGTATCATTTCCCAAACCATTTTTAAAGAAACATAAAATGCCTTCCAAATAAAAAAACAAACCTCAAAATAAAAATCATAACATTCCACATATAAAGACCACATAACAATTCCATCAATTTAATAAAACAAATCTAAGGGAAAACACCACTCAAATCAATCAATTTTATAATAAATTCTTAATTGAAATTTTATTGAACACATTAGGTACACATATTCATTGGAATATTTAAGGAATCACTTCAAAAACCATTTTTAAAAAATTATACCAACACTAAAACTCCAAAAGAAACTAAAAAAGCACCTCACAAGCATGAAAAACATGTTTATAAATTATTTAAAAACACACAAGCATCAAGGAATTATGCCGTAAAGTAAAGACAACCCATGAAAGACTGGAACACCCCTAGAATGAACTTAATAGAGTGCGTATGGAATAAAAATTCAAGGGAATGGAGAATCGATCCCCATATATTACTCACACAACATAGATCCAAAGGAAATTGAGTCATACACAAACCCTCACCCCTAGGTTTCATTCAAGAGGGAAACCCCACAAGTAAAACCCAAGAACTTGAGATAAAGGGGAGAAGGGATGGAGAAATGAACCAAGAATACAAAGAACTCACCTTGAAAATGTTAATGGAAAATCAATGGAGGTTGGGGAGGAATGGTGAGGGGTTGGGTGAATCCCCCTAGTGCCCCTAGGTTGGAGGAGGGGGAAATGGAGATTTAGCATTAAAAGGTCATAGGGGAAAAGAGGCAAATTCAAATTTTTAATGACTAGAAAACTTTCATGGTTTGGCCCCATAGTTTTCCAAGCTGTGTTCCAACCATGTGCATCCTACTATCTAAGGGAGACACCCTACACAGTATGGACACACAATATCCAAACCATGCTCCAATCATTTCATATGACACTGCCAAATCTAGAAATTATGCACACTATTGTCATATGGTTTACCAAACCATGAGCAAGCCATGAACTAAACCTTTATCCCCATAATCAAACAACACATTTACCTGGTATGGGTTTCAGAATTACACCTAACCACAAACCCAAACTATGAACAATCCAAAAACCACTTGAAACATTCTAAAACAAAAAAATTTTTAAACTGGGGCTAAGCCCGAACCTGACCAAAGGATCCAAGATCAGAAAAAGAATAAAATGAAAGGATTTAAATGTTGAGATGTGACGTAAAACATCTTACCATTCCTTGAATAAATTCATTAAGATTCTTCTTCCCACATTCTTGATAGATAAAATGTTGAATTTATTTAACTCTGGGATCTTAATGTTATGAAAATCCATATAACTATACATTTCTTATATTTGGTGTGTTATAAAACTCACATATGTTTATGTTTCCAAGCATAAATCAAGATAGCTTATTAAGAATAACCATAAAATATTCCACTATATCGTCAATTCCTTTTATTGTTTTCCTTATTTTAACCACCACATCGTGGATAACATCCATTTTTTATTTGGTTCCTTCTAGTTCCATCCATTTACTAAAGGAATAAATAGTTACCGTGAGTATATAAACCTAAAATACCATCCTACTAATAGGATAAATAATAATATATCCTTAACCAAACCTTTTTTTATTAAAATACTTCTATTTATGAAAAATTAATATAATTATTCATAACATATAATGAATTGTGTTTATAGTGTAATTTTAACTTATTTTCAAATAACATTGTAACCTCAAAAGTTATATAAACCCTTGCTCTCATACCAATTTTAAGTACATGACTTTAAACATTAATTAATCTAGTGTATTTAGAAAAGATTTAATTTTATTTAATTTCCAAATATCATTATGGTTTTGAGTATTAGTGAGTTAGTTTACAAATCTTACATAAAATATCATGAATTACAGAGAAGAAACTTCCATTAATCATCCATTTTTTAAGCATATAAAAACTTTTAATATAAATAATCATTTTTTTCACAGGAATTCTTCAAAATGTTAAAATTGACTTCTTACATTCCCTCAACCATCCTTAAACCCTAATTTTTTTTTAAAAATGTGGTATGATAACACAAATCTTATTAAGGGACATTAAATTAAATAACACAATTTTTTTCCTCGAATAATAATAAACACATTAATTTCTCAAAATATCAATTTGAGATAAAAATAAACATTTATTTACACAAGAAATAAACTTCTCTTAAAATTAATTTCATGAAAAATTTAAAAATTAATAGTAATGGAAAAAGAAAACTCATAAATGTTTATTTTAAATCATTAAAAATAATAATAACATTTTCATAGAGTTATAATTTTCACTATTAAAATTTATCATATAATATCCTTTAAATATAACATAATTTGCTTACATTGAGAAATAAAAATATTCCCATAAAAATCCATATACTATATATATATATATATACTATGTAGGTTATTTGGGGAGACATTTTTATATCAATATAATAATTTGGATAAACTTCTTATTACATGTAGAATATCCATTGTGGTTACACATAAAATGACCACAATGTAAATGTTTGGAATAACCATTAGAGTATATTCAAATAATCCTTTAGGAGAAACCAAGTATGATAACTTTTTCCCTTTAACCAATTAACTAGAGATCTATAATGGGATAACCCACCCTTAATTTATATTGAAACTCCCAAGAAACATCAAGGAATACATAAAATCTTTCATTATAAAAATTTTCTTTTCACCCAAAAGAATATATTTTTAGATATAGATATATCCATTCAATTTTATAATACTTTTTAAAAATAACAACAACATCTGGAATTAGAATTTTTCTATTAAGAATACATTAATTATTTTAATGCAATCAAAAAATAAAATAATGGTTATTATAGTGGTAAAGTTCATTGTCAATGTATATGTTAAAATAGAACATTCCATTTTTCTTTTGGTAAAAAATGTCAAACAATTACACAAAAATATTTATTTTGAAAACTATTGAATGATAATAAAAAGAAACATAAAGTTTCATTTATAAATAACTTATCTAAATATAAATAAATTATTATTTTTTTGAAACAACATGTAAATAGAAGAAAAACAGGGTTTTACTCGAAAATTTATAAGTGAATTTTTGAAAAGAAATTACCTTACCTTGAGTTTGACCTATCACATACATTATTTTTCATCATGATTAATAAAATTATGAAAATTATTTACATCATTGATAATAATTTTCATTTTATTTGTTCATTTTATCTCACTTTTTACCATGTTATAAAAATTACCTAATCAATTATGACCACATTAGAAGTTTTAACGATATTAAGTTCATTATTCCAAAAAGATTTTTGTAGTTTGATTGTGGTAAATGTGGTCATTATTAAATCATCTCCCAATTAATTATCATTAAATAATTATCATTTTTATACATTAATTATACATTTAAAAAAATCATCTGTGATGGTGATGGAAAATGAACTTTATTAGAATCATGGATAGGGTTGGTAGTACGTATAAATGAGTAACATTTCAATTTTTCAATGATAAATATGGAAAGGAGGTATGCATTATTTTGTCATTATATAATGATCATAATATAATAAATAAAATATTAAATATTTATATTTACTTATATATATAGTCCATGTGATGTAGTGATAAAAATAAATAACATTGCTTTGTGGTGGTGGTAGTCCACACGAATGCACTCTATGGGAAAAACAAGCTTTTGCGACGGGGTATTTGCGACGAGATTAATTCCCGTCATGAATAGTCCTTCCCAGAGGTTATTTGCGACAAGAGGTTTGTCCCATCACAAATAACTTGTTATTTGGGATGGGTTTTTGGGGTCCTGTTGCAAAAAGTGATGCTCAGTTTGGCACAGGTTTCACGCCAAAGTGCAGGAAGGTTATTTGCAATGGTGGGGGGGGGGGGGATCCCCCCATCGCAAATAGTGTGCTGGTTGGAGGCTATTTACGACAGAATCTGTTGATGTGCGGTGTGACATGTTCTATCATTGGCTGGTACATAAATAAAGAATATTTATTTTGAAATTTATTTTATTAATAACTTGATATTATAAATTATTTGTAGTGTTAATTGTATCCCATCGATGATAGCATGCATGACGTTATCCACACGACATGTCAGGTGTCTATGCGTGACTGTTTCCATCAGTTTTTTCACAATTTGAGAAGTACAACCATTAAGAAAGAAAGATTGACAGAATTTGATGAGTCTTATAGAGCCCACCAACCAGAGTATATTTCATCCCACGTTTGGGATGGATTATATTTATACTGGTTGAGTTGTGGATTTCAGAGGAGATCTTCAGTGGGACGACAGAACCAGGGGAGACAGGAGGTGACTCATAGAGTTGGTAGCCATACATTCAGTACGCATAGAGAGCATCTGGTAAGTATATTTTTTAAATATTTTATATAAATTTAAATATAAACAATTTATTTTATATTTCTATAGGCATTCCAGCATCCCGATATTATGGAGTTCGACGTTTATTGGAGGATGTACAATGATCCAGCCACTGGAGAGATTAGAGGTGATCTCCAGCTTTGGATTGTGGTTAGTATTTTTTTCTTCAGTTTGACAATTAACTGCATATAATATTTTCACCATTTTAATTTAAAATTGGAATTGAAGAAGTCATATGAGGTTGCAACCTCTCAGAAACAGGCTGAGAGTTAGGATGAGATGACTTAGCAGACCAATGCGTACCATTTCGATGAGGCGACATGGATGCAGGCGAATCAATATGGATTTGATAAGGGCTGAGTAGTTGGTATCAGCTCTCATTTGACTCATGTTACTTATTATGGTACTTCTGTGATGTCTGCGTCCAACTCGAGAGGAGCTTGTGGAGAGGCATCATCTTCTGCCTCATAGTATCTGGAGCAGTTGCGAACTCAGGCTGGGCTTATAGAGAGTTTGCAGAAGGAGCATGAAGATATGTGTCAGTGGAAGCACCAGTAGTAGCAGCATCACAAGGAGGAGACATGTCGATGGGAGCAGCAGCACCAGCTGAAGCATCACAAGCAGATGGAGAACATGCGCCGTCTGACTCATAGTTTAGGGATGAAGTTTCCTCCACCACCTCCTACAGCTCTACCTTCTCCAGAAGATGACCCCCTGGTGATTTGTTTTTTTATGTTAAAAACATTTGAACTCAAAATTTGTTATAATATGAACTATTTACAATTTATGCCTTTTATATTGGTGCAAATATTGCATTTAATTTTTTTAATTATTAATATTTCATTATTTATTATTAGTATTATATTTTTTAATATTTGTTTATTTTACTAATAATAATAATATTTTATGATTTTTTTTGTAAATATTGAGAATTTTAATAATTTTTTATTTTTTTATTATTTTAATAATATTAATATTAATTTTTTATTAATCATAATTTTATTAAATATATATTTTTAGTATTATATTTTTTAATGTTTGTTTATTTTACTAATAATAATATTTTTTTATTTTTTTATTATTTTATTAATAATAATATAATTTTTTCATTAATTATAATTTTATTAATTTTTTTTATTATGTTTAGTATTTGCGACGGGACCTTTTGCAATGGGCTCCCGTCACAAATAATGTAAACACAATTTTTATTATTAATATTTACGATGGGATTTTCTTCCCATCAGAATTACTAATTGTGACGGGCCTGTCGCAAAATGTTTTTATATATATAATGTATATAATCGGAGGCATATTTGCGATGAGCCTGTCGCAAAAGGTTTATTTATATATAATTCATATAATCAGAGGTTTTTTTGTGACGAGAATTAATCCCGTCACAAATAGAATTTCTTGTGACATGCCCGTTGCAAAAAAAAAAAATGTATTTGCGACACCATTTTCTGCAATGGTCTATTTTCGATAAGAGCCCGTCGCTAAAGCCTATTTGCGACGGGATCCTTTCGCAAATAACCCGTCACAAATACGTCTAATTCCAGTAGTGGCATGAACAACATTATCATTTTTCAGTGAATGTAAAAGTAAGATGGTGAATGATATATTAAATTTTATAATGATATATTTATGATGAATATATTATATAGAATTTAATTATTTCATTATAATCAATCTATTTTATAATTTTATGGACAATAAATTTCATTGGTTTGTGAGGCACTAGTCCGCTTTACACATGAAAAATGGTTTCATTTTCAATTTCATTTAACATGAAATGGAAATGGGTTATATATGTAAAATAATAATATAAAATTATATATAGTACATTGGTGTTATTATTCTATCATGGGTTAATAATACCTGAAAAAGGTTTAAGAAGAAATAAAACTAAAACATGCGGTTAAAAAATACATCTCTTTATTGGAAACTCTCTGTTTCTTAACAACTTAAGACCTATATTATTGGTAATATTCATGAAATAATGCCTCCATAATATGGAGAGGGATGTTAGAAAGGTATTTGGGTAGATAATTTTTGAAAATTGGATTTTTATGTTTTAATTGTATAGTATAACAAATGTCTTTTTATTTGAGAGGGTGGATGAACTCTTGGAATTTCTTAAAACATTATAGTAATGTAAATTAATTTTAAATTGTAAATTTATCTAAAATGATTTATTTATAATCTAGTATTTTTATAGAAAAATATAATCCCATAAAATAACAATTATACATGTTTTTAATATTTTTACACTTATTATTTGGTTTTAACCCCTCGTTAAACCTTTTCACACTTACCGATACAACATTGTTTTTTACATTTTGAGGGTCATGATAATTAATATAAAAGGAGAAACATGCCATAAATGAATAGTAATTGATATTAAAAACCATATCCTAATAACTTGGATGAATTGAATATTTTTAGGAATTTTATATCAATTAATAAAATATTATTTATTATAAAATATCATTACTGTCATTTTTAAGAACTATTCATTACATTGTCATTAATAACATTAATAAAAAACTTTTAATTGAAGAAAATATTTTATTACATCACTAAAATAGTATATTCTTCTAAAAACAATATAGGTAACATAAATTATATCAAATTATATTAATTCTAGTATTTTTTATAACATTTATTTGAGTTTTTCACTAATATAATAATTACGACATCAACATTGTGCATGCATTGAATTTTATATTTATTCACTAAAAAATGAAAATAAATAACTATTATTAATAAGAATATTCTATATTTAAAAATAATTCTAATAATCGAACATATCCACCAATTATCCCCATGTTTAAAATATTATAGTTATTAGAAACAATTATATGAAATTTTTTAGTTTTCCTTACATAAAATATAACAATGTGTAATATCACATCAAAATGGAAACAAAAGGCTATATTTACAAATCATGGATATGCATGGAAGAAATGGACACATCAATTAAAATTATAGTAGGTTTTATTGTCATCATCTAGTCTTTGTCAAATTATCTTTAACCCTTAATTACCTAATTTATCCTTTATTGTTTTATCAAATTTTAATATGTTTTCTATTCATATTTAACCAAAATAAAAGGGTCATATTTAAAATGTTTTTCCCCAAGAATAAATAATTATATCCATTTTTCATTATTACAATCATAAAAGTGACAGAAATAAATTTAAAATTAAATCATCAAAACCCGATGAAAAATAGTTATTAAGAAAAATTACCCTTTTAAGTATAAAATACCTTTATACTATATGAAAGTATAAAGTTTTATTTAAAAATAGTAATTGGATTATTATAAATCAAAGGATCAAATTAAATTTTAGAACTAATAAAAATATAATTGTAGTTCATAGATAGTCAAAAATAACAATAAAATATATTATATATACTAATCCTGGGTATATCCAAGCTGACATGTCACAATCAGGGAGCTCCACAACTCCTCCTTTTGTGTTTCCAAAAACTCGCTGAACCCCCCATTTTGAGTACCAGCTCCAAATTACCCTGGCCTATCGTCAACATTAGGTGTCCTTGACTCCATATTCTTTTTACTAATTCCATTTACATCACTACCCTATCATCCCAAGTTTAGCTAGAAATTCTAGTTCTGCACTCCCCCATTCTATCATTGACATTTGGTATCCACACTTCTTCTACAACCATTCCTTTCCCCCATCTTCATTCGCCAGCTTCGACCTCTATCTTCAACCCTACCATCACAGGGTTACCATGCATCGTCCATCTCCAACCATCCACTACTACAATATTTTCTAATCTACCACTGTTATCCAATAAGTCCGATAATTAAAGATATTTGATATCTTTGACTGATTTGATGACTACTGATATCATTTATGTTCTACGAATCCGCCATTTACTATAAATCTTCAAATACCTTCTGGTCACTGTGGTCATCACTCAGAATCACCTCCAAGAAACCCTAACTACTACAAATCTATCTTCCACAATCGGAAACCCTACACTACTCCTACATTTTACAGTAGTGAGATGGTGCTACAAACTCACTCACTATCCTCCATTCCATTTCATGTTCATTCAGCTACATACTAGAACCAGGTCATATCTCTGTAACGGTAACATTACTTTTACTATAAAAAAAACTTCGAAACCCACAATAGTCAACTATATCTACATATTACATTTACCAGGTTCCGTGTGACCCACTGCTCTTGAAAAGGGATCATCTTCTTCTCTGGAAAACTACTGCTTGTGGAATTCAGTCTCAACTATTCATACAATTAAGTTGGAATAAAAAACTATTCCTACAATGAGGTAGTCTAATTTTTTATCACCTATTAGAGGACCGTTTTGAGAATAAAGTATTCATCATCAGTATGTATTTCATTTTAGGTTACCATATTTATGATACAAAATTGGAACTACTTTGACTCATACAACATCATTGAACTCTAATCTGACTGCTTAAATAACTACTTGCAGTTATAAAACTTCCAGGTTTCTAATACACCAGATCATATCATAAAACCCGATTATGCCTCTCTAATTTTAGTCAATACATAGCTTCCACTATTTATTAGTTGTAGATTCCACTATTTCCTAGATTTAGATTTCATGTATCACTTTATAACAGTAATATAAAGCTATGCAATTACATCTTTATCTAGTTTGGTTTCTACCTTCACAAGGTATATTATATTTCCTTTAATATCCAATTTGCATAAAATGGTTTCATTGCACACCTTGAAATTTATATATAAAGAAAACCAAACCAAACATGCATTGTCCATCAATGTCTAGAGATGCAAGGTTTCATAGGAGACTACTAATGAAGGAATGAAAAAACAGTTGTGAGTTTTCTATTATGTTCAATTCAAACCATTTTCTTTGTCTACATTTTTTCAGTAATTGTATAACCTACTAATATCACAATAAAAGTGTCAAAATCCATTGTAAATTAATCAATGACATCTAAAAATCTGTCTGGTACTCCAATAAGTGAACAACTAGCTACAAATGGTAGAGAATATGGAGTCACATACATTCCATTAACACCATTGTCTATCAATGGTCTGCTATTTTTAAATTTTATTGTCTAAAGCCCTATAATTCTAACTACATTACAAACTAACATAAGGTATTCATTTTTAAATACTTCTTCTAAAGTGCATCAACAATATACAACTCAGACACCATTTACTGCAGTAGAAAATAAATGAAAACAAATACCAAAGGCCTTTAGACAATATCATATTCCTTTTTATAAGTACAATGAAACTGTTCTTCTCTGAACAAAATATAGGCCGCATAATCTATATAATCAACATCTTACAATTTCCTTGATAATTTCGGTAGCTATCATGACTGAAGAAAACAATCTATCAGATTTATCACCTACCTCCTCAATAATGTTAGCACAACTCATGATTTTACATATTTTAGTGGATGTTAACAAAGTATCATTTCTTAAAAATTACACTACCTGCTGATACAGATTTATTCAAAATGATCACGGGAACTATAGTACTTTATCATGTATAGGTATGCCGTCAAATTTAACACAAGTATATAAAACCACACACATAAAAAAACAAATTATAATAAACATATATATAATATAGAATACTAAACTATTTTATAAAAATACTTCCAGAGTCTTGGAAACACTCGTTTTCTTGAGAAACATCAAATTTTGAGTATTCAGAAACACATGAGTGCATAAATGGTGTAATACATCAAACAAAATAATATACAGGTATGTTGATGCAGATGTTTAAATACAAAAATTAATCACTTCTTTATTATTTATGGCACTATAAAGTTAAATTCGGTTGGATACTGCAGGATACTTAGTATAACAAAAAATCAGAGGTAACACTAGTTAGTGTATTTATTGAATCAGAATTAATGCTACAACAAAAAGAAAAAAACTACCCACTACTTACACTGGTTCTTAAATAATATCTTATACATTTTTTTCATGTTCAATCTGGATATTTAGATATTAGAGACCATTCTAACCTCTATAAATATTGTCAAGATTTAATGTGGTTCAATGAGGGAAATAGGAAATGTAGCAACAAACAATACCCAGGTTTTTCTATATTCTGCGCTATGAGAAATATTGATTTGCACTTACTCCCATCATGTATGCAGTACCTAAAATTATTTCTCTTTAATCCAACTTCAATAGAGGCTAGAGCATTCCAAGAACACATTCATATTTACAACTCTATGTTTTCTTCATGTCAATGGGGGGTAAGATCGATAGGTAATTCCACAAGGGTCGATCTCTATGTATATTCAGATTGAATGGACAAAACTATCATCGCATAGGTAGTTTATGTCAACCTAATGGACAACCACCAAGGTTTTCACAACTATGTGTGTATTACACTTCACATGAGTGTAAAAATAAGGTTTGTGAGTTTAGCTATCTCTAAATCTAATTTCTATGGACTTCATTGTCAAAACTTTTCTAAATCTATATTAACATAACTACTACCTGTTATACCAGGAGGTAACAGAAATTAAATTATCTTTTCAAGTGTTAATTCATCATATCTTTGGAAACACTGTCGGGTGTTATATATTACAAGGAACATGAGATTGCATTGTACCACTTCCATCCGTGAAGCAGTTTCATTACATGACTTTGCTAAATGGACTTTATATATTAGAGAAGGTATAATTGGGGAGCCTAATGATAGTGAATCACTAATTAATATTTCATTATCATATCTTCTAACTGAAACTGATAATTCTACGGATTCAATTGTTTACAATACATATCCAGGTTTCAATGAAAAACATGGTGACCTTACCTATCTGAAAGAGCATGCAATTTTAGCTCCAACCCATGATGTCATTCAATAAGTAAATGAATATATGTTGTCTCTTATGGGATCTAAAAATATAGATTAATTCATCTCAGACTATTTTTTCAATGAAATTTATTATACAAACATGCGAGAAAACATTTACACATCCGACATGATAAATGGTATCAACATCTATGGGTTAGCTTCCCACAAAATTACTCTACAGCTTGGTGTTCTGATTATGTTACTAATAAATGTATATCAATCTATTGGTTTATGTAATGGGACTCGTATAATAGTTACAAACTTGGGCAAACATGTCATTGAAGAAAAAGTTTTAAGTGGCTATCATTCGGGGTATTCTGTAGTCATTCCAAGACTAACTATGACACGCTATGATGTTAGATGGATAGTCAAATTACAATGAAGGAAATATCCTTTAACTATTTCTTATGCGATGAATATTAATAAAATTCAAGTCCAATCATTGTCTTCAGTTGGGTTATATCTTTGAAAACTTGTGTTTTCTAATTGGCTATTATATGTTGCAGTATCTATGGTCACATTAGCAAATGGTTTGAAAATTGTAGTTGATGGTAATAATAACACATCCTCTGATTACATAGAGAATATTATGTACATGTAAATTTTTGATAACCTATCTTTGGTATCATTTAAATTGAATTTTATATATTCTAATGTGGTCTGTCTTCCCAATATGTTTACTTTCAGGACTTATTGACATGATTAATATGTTTTATTTGTACACTAATTGAATATATAGAGTAACAAAATTTCCATGATCAATAACCCTGTTGAATGAGATTACCCCAGAGGATGATAAAACACTAAGGATATAGGTTTGTGTCTTGAACATATGGTTCAATTCGTCTTCCAAATACTCCAATGAAGTTGTTGTTGTTGATCTCATACTTTCCAATATTCAGGTGAGTCTATGTTACAACAAAAATTCTGGAATGTTATTTTTCATTGTTGCTCAACTATTCTATGTACATGTTAGAGTATATATATATACCACCTACATCGTATGTGATCTGTATTGTTCACATATTATCCAACATTTTAGCGTACTATCTACATGGAACAATTTCTGATTATTTTTTCCTTTATTTATCAACTTTTTTGGTAAATATTAGAGTATATATATACTGTCTATGTTGTCTTTGATTTGTTTTCTTTGCCTATTTTCGAACATTTTAACATACTATTTGCAGGGAACAAATTCTAAGTGCTTTATTTCTTTAATGCTGAATTATGTTTTGTACTAGTTATAGTATATATATATATATACTGTCATCATTGTCTATCATCTTTTTTCTTTGCATATTATCCAACATTTTAACAAAGTATCTACAAGGAACCAAGATTAAATGTACAATTATGAACTGTCAGCTTATCTCCAAGTATATACAACTCTTGGGTGAAGGAATTTTCTATCTTATACAAAACATCCAAATAGCTTCAAACCAAGGAATTTACTTGGAAACTAGACATCCATATCAAATCATGTTCACATCCACAAAGTTTGTTAGTCTATGTAAAGTACAAATACCACTTTTTAGTTTTCATTTTACTTCATTTGATGACATCATTCAAAAAAAAGTTCCAGAAGAACATCTAATAGGTACATCTGAATAATACCCCAATTTTACAGTTCTATGTACCAGATTGTAGTAAATTCATGTGTATAATGTCTTTTAATTCATCCTTATCTTCTTCAAATTCACTTTGTATATGTCTTCTATGTTTTAGAAATAATTGGAGTTCAATGTTACACACATCCAATGAAATCTATGGGTAATTCCAATGATAGGATGTAAATTATTCTAGAAGATGATAGGTTATTTATGTTGTCTTATTACATTACGTTACTATAAAAATAACATTTACCCATAGTCTAATTTTATTTCCCTACAGAGGGTTGCAAGTTACCTGCTATTTATGGGGTAACTTTGCTAATGAAATGTCACATTACAAGGAAAATAACAAAGAAACATGTACCATATTGATATTACAACTCTTCCATGTGAAGAGATTGGCCAATATGGTTTCTATCTATATTTAACATTTTCTATCTTTCTTTTATGTTATTTGAATGTGTCGCTTAAACAGTACACTCTCTAATAATGACTTGAAACTCCTTTCAGCCTCTGTTATTATCTCAAAAAATATTAATGCAACAAAAATTGTAATAACAATTACATATTCCATCCCCAACAAATCCCACCCCCTCAATAGAAATACTATATTGGAATAACAATAAATCCATTTCAGATGTGAAAAACTATCAACAGGTCAACAATGTATCCATATTTTTTATATGTCAATATAAAATGTTATTAACTATTCACTTATATCCTATAATAATTTATATATTATTATGTAATCAATATACTCTATCCTACAAGGTGCTTAATTGTAGCTACAGTTCATAAAATTCAAATAATCCAAAAATGGTTATACGAATCATGAAACTCATGCATAAAGAAAGTACATGTTTTAGATGGAAGCATTTGGTGCCAGTCCTACAATTTTTCCGCTACTAGAATTACTCTAAGGTAAAAACATATTTGTTTCTTTTTAAATTAGTTATTATCACTCTGATACACCCTCACTATTGATGTGAAATAGGATATAAGACTGATAGTGTGATCAAAATATCAATTCCAATATATTTAGAGTTCAAATAATTATTAGTGACAAGACAGACTCATTTTTAGTTGTCTTATTTTAAAAACAATTCATGCAATATATACATAAAACAAGTGCACAACTAAGAGCTACTTTGATACAAGTAAATCCCAATTCTTATATCATGTCAACATATATTTTTGAAATAATACAACTAACAGTGCTTATAGTTTTTTAATTAGGATGATGACAAGTTCAGTTTACCTCCATAATTGAACTATTCAAAATCAAGGAAATTTCTATTATCAATTGATGTAACATATTACAATATTCAAAATTTTCATCGTTCATCTGAACAAAACAACTAAAAATTGGTCTTTATAAATGACATGGACAACTACTTCAACATATTTACTAAAACCTTAGATCTGAATCAGGTAACTTTTTAATTATTATTTATTTTCTTTGAAAAAAAAATCTAAAACATTACAGTTTTCTTTATTAATATACTGAAAGATCAAAGGAGTGGGACTTCAATATTAAGCTGTGGATTTGATTATATCCAAGTAAATATCTTTCTATTTTTTCAATATGTTTTCATAAAAAATTAATATCACTTTACTAATACGTTCATTTTAATATTTCATGATAGGACCATCAAACTGTTAGGTCTTCACTTGAGACTTTAAATAGTAGCAAAAGATTAGGTACTTCAACTTTGATCATATGTTCTACTCTGGTATATAACTGCTATATTTATTGACTTATAAATTATTTCTATTATTATAAGAACACATGCTCTAATTACATGGATATTGTGAATTCTAAATATATATAAATAAATTTCTTTCAATATACATCTATGTACTATTAAATAATAATATACTGTTAAAGCTCTGATATATGTTTCAATGATTTCAAATGTTGTAGTTTCGAGCTTCAAATTCTTCTAACAATAATCTCTATGTTGAAAAATATTTCATGTTATTTTGATAATGAGGATGGTCTTCAAGATAATGTCTAGATGTTTCCAGGAAACGCGGCTAAAACAAGTCAATCTACTAAATTACACACCATAATTAATGGAAATATAAACAAGAAAACAGAAAAAAGACTGAAATCTGATGCTGCAAACACATGGTAATCATACATCTTCACTATTCAAATTGTTTTCATTATTGTTTTCTGAATTAAAATTTACAGTGAAATGTGAATTAAATTAGATAAAGTAAAAAAATTATTTGAAATTTAATTTTCTCCTCAGTGTGTTTTTGGATATGATTGGTATATCCTCTATCGTTGAAGAACCCATTTAACCATGAATAATTTCTGTTTTCTTCCTGTTCAGTTTACATTTCCAAATTTTTCATACTATACAAAAATGACATGTTTTCTACCTCATTTCATTTGTGTTTCCTATTTGAATACTATACATAAATTCACTATTTATATGTAATACATAAACTATCTATTTTAGTATACATGAAATATTGTGGTTCCTTGTTAGTATGTATCAATTCCTGGGACAATGTTCTATTCAATTGTTAGTATGTATCAAATACCATGACAATGACCTGTTCCAAACTTCTATTTAATTTATAGGATGTATAAAATATGTTACATTTATATTTTATTTTATCTACCTCTTATTTTTACATTGTCTATATTTTCTATACTATAAAAAAACACCATGTTTGATTTCTCTTTTCATTTATGTTTTCTGTTTGTATACTTTCCAAATATTCCATCTTTGTATACTGTACAAAAACTTCATAATATTCAGTTTTATTACAACACAATGTATGGATTTTTTATAGTTTTTTATACTGTCCAGTGATGAAATAGGTCACAATATATTGGAATCCTATGATCCATATACTATGAATTTACATAACATCATTTTTTATTACCACTAACATGGTTTGTTTAACTGTTAGATTGGATTTTCATAATTAAATATTCATTATTATTTGTTATTAAATATAATTTTTTTTATCTACAGGATGAACTTCCTGGATGATGATGAAGTTGAAGACATATTACAACCACACTTTTTTCCTGCAGACTTTGCAACTTCATTTAGCTGAAACACTTCTACAAACATGAACTTTATAAAGTACTGTGCAATTAGAAATTGGTCATTGTCATGTGATATTCAAATGAATCCTCTATGCAGTTCACATTTTTTATTTTTATAACCACTCCTACAATTATTATGTCTTTCAATTTGAATTACACCACACACATTACTCTTTCTATAGAGCCTATTTGCATTTTTGGTTGGATGAAGCCTCTAATGGTGTGTAGTTTATGCTCCTAAACCATTTTGGCCAAAAATCATGACTTGAATGATTTTGGAAATTATTTGAAATCTCCCTCCAAAATCAGTATTTACTTTTTATATTTCCTTTCCTTATTCAAGTATTTTATTGGTGCGTCAATAATTTATCGAGTTCTATACCATTATAATGTACCAATAATTTGTGACTATAAATTTATAAACATTACTATTACTAGGTAACTTTTACAAATATCATTCTCTTTTTAAATAATAACCATTAATCTAATATTTCGTGCATATGCATGGGTGATTACTAGTTCTCATTAAATTTAAGTATTTTTTTACTATTCATTGAAAAGTAAATATTTTTAGAATATTATGCAAATTTCACCTTATGATATTTTTGATGCTTTGATTTAACTTTTTTTTTGTTTTATAATTTTCTTTTCTAAATTTTTAAAAAAAATTATGCATAGTATTTTCTCCTAAAAAAACCAAAATCAATTTTGAAAAAAATAAATTTTTGAAGAATAAAATGAATTTTATAATCCTTTAGGACTTATATCAAGAGAACTAATAAATAAATTTATATTTCTTAGAGATATTATATATATATATGTGTGTGTGTGTGTGTATAAAATTAGTTAATCCTATTTATATCGTATTTCTTATTTGGTATGTTATAACGGTAAAATTTAAATGATATTTTTCACAGTTTTTTTAAGCTCAATGTCTAGTATTTTGAACACTATCAAAAAATATTATTCTTTAAAAAAATTAATGGTATATTAAATAACATTAAAAAGTTTCAATATATACACCACATAAAAACAAGTGGTTAATATGGCATATGTCTCCCAGAAATAAATGTGAGACTAAAATTGCATACCATAAGTTCTTCTTTATATCAACACTTAAGGGAAATAGGGTGGGTATTTCTGGAATTGTATTATGTCTAGAACATGGATAGTGAATTTTAGAAGAGAAATTAATGGATTTGGTTGATCTTGAAGGATAAAATTGGTTTAATGAAGATAGATATAGAGGTGTACTTTTATAAGTGATTGAAAGGACACACAAAGAATTATTAAAATAGTTAAATATACATAATTAATTATCAAGAATAATACTTCCAAATAGTGATATATTCAAATGAAATAGTATAATTTTGATATATAATTATTAAATTAAATATTGATATGTTCTGGTTTCATTTAAAACATTAATTTTTTATTAACCCTTTAGTTAACCAGTTTTAATCTTTACTATGATAATGATTTTAAAATATTAAAAGGTAATAATTTTATTTATAAGTTACAAATTTCCTCATAAATGAAAAAGGGATTAACATTTATAGAATTTATCATACTAATTTTACACTGTTAATATTTTGTTTATTTTTAAAGATGTAAGAAGATATTTTTATCCTAAAATACTATTATTCTCATTTTATGAACTATTCACATAATTTGATATTTAAAAAACCATGAATGTAATGGAATTAGTATATAAATCCTTTTAAAATCCTAATTATTTTATATTCACAAAAAACAAATCATGAAAAACAATAATTCATCTAAATTATATTAATTGTGAAATTCTTAAAAACATTTCATTTATTTTTTTTAAAAATTGAATGAATACCGTGTTATTGTAGGGTAAGATTTTATTAATATTATTATATATATAAATACTAAATTAAATTAATATTATAGAAAAATTAAGTTATATTTCAAAGAGACATTTAAAACTAAACTTATCCACTTTTTATTTAAATGTAAAAAAATTATAGATATTAAAACCAAGAGGGTGAAATTTTAAATTTATTCATTTAATAAATTAATAGAGAGGTCATAATCAAAGAGAAATTTAACCTAGTGGAAATATATTCTATAATTGGATGTAAATGGATAAAATATGATCATCTAATAAGATAAATTTATGTTTTATGGAAATTTTAATTTCTTATCCCAGTGTTTAAACCTTGTTTTACACATTTTATTCTTACTGAGGTGGAAAATATATACCATGGTTACAATTTATACTAACCAAAAATAAAATATACCTTTATAATAAATTTAATCCACTTGATTAAAAATATGTAATAAATTTTTCAACATTAAATTTATATAATTTATGAAATTAATTTATGTTAAAAAACACAATGAAAATAGTTTTTTTAATAAAAATTCCCTTTAAGTATAAAAATGATTATATTCAAAAATTCATTAGTAAAATTGAGTCCAATAAAATTAATCAGATTATTAATAATATTAAATAAATAATTTCACATTTTAAATATTTTAAAAAATGTTACTTTTTAAATGTTTCAAATAAAATATAAATTTCAAAAATATTTGTATTTTTCACTGTTCACATAGAAAATATTCATTTTAAAAAAATCCCCAAAAGCCACACTATGATAATTTTGATATATTAATTTTAAAAAATAAGTTACTTTTATTAAATATATTTTATAAATGTTATAGAAATTATTTACAACATTTTCTCAAAAAAATAAAGACTAATCAATTTTTAAGAAAACTTATTTTGGAAAAATAATTTGTCTTTAAAAAATAGAGTGATCATTGACTAAGAATTAACCATTACATTTATATTTAGTAGGACCATTATATATTTTACATAAGGTGTTTAACCCTATTCATACTAAGGAATTTAATTCCTATTATAAAAATAATATAATAACATTTCATGGTTCGTTTAAGTTTAGTGTTTCTTGTTGTATATTCTTTGGAGCACACTATTTTTTAAAATCTCATGGTGTTATAGAGAATAAAATGTCTGATAGAGGATCACCTTATCTAACACTTCTCGAACATGTGTAGTATCCCTCAAGTGATCCATTAACAAGAAATAAATTTTTGGGATGATCTAAAAAGGATATTTACCCATATGATGAAGGTATCATGAAAAAAGTCTTACTAAGACTGTACAAATAGAGTATGTTCCATAATATTTATGGATTTTTTAACATCCATTTTCAATGAAATTTTACTTCCACTTGAGATTTTTCTATAAAGGTTGAAACATTATGATAGAATGAAGATGAATTCATGTATGGACTGTCTATTAATGAATACAAAATAATTTAATGAGACAATCTTATTAAAATTATTAGAAAGACTATTAGAAATAATTTTATCAATAATTTTATGGATCATGTTGGCAACATACACATGCCTAAAGAGGTGATTTTTGTTTTATTTATCCAAATTTGGAATTAGGGTAATAAATTGTAAAATTTCCCCCTAGTAGGATGATTAATTTTTAAAATAAATAAAAATCCTAAAAACATCATTTTGAATGGACTTAAAAATGGTTTGGAATAATATGTTGGTGGAACTATCTAGGAAAGGGGAGATTCTAGCATCAAGTCCAAAGTCTATTAATTTGATCTCAAAATCAAAGGGAATTGAAGTAAGATTAAAATTATCATCATGATTAACCAATATAGGGATGATAAAATACAATATATAAGAGAAGTTAGTGGGTCCATTAAATTGATTCCTATATAAAGAGAACAGATGATCAAAAATAAAATTATTATTTTCAAAAATTGCCCATCATCATTGAGAATGAACAAGTGTATGATGAATTTTATATCTCACTGAATAGAGTTTGGCGACATAGAATTTGTGTCACCAAACATAAGCCACTATCTTTAATGGTTTTTCTTTGAACAATTTACCTTATATTTAGAATGAAGTTCTATTCATGTGTGACCCTAGTTTCATAATCAATACCACTTGAAAAAGGAAATAAAAGTGCTATCATCCTAAATGAGTTTAAGTGAAAATTCCATATGATGAACATTCTTGTCATGAGATATCAATCTATATACTCCCCATTTATTAAATTTCCTCTTAATAAAATTAATATTGAGGACACAAGCCAAAGCATAAACCTTATAATTAGAAGCGCCCTAGCTATCTTGAGCTATCATACGACATTAAGGGTATAAATCATAATAATTTTTAAATCAGAATGGGAAGGGTTGTTTTAAATAGCATTTATCAAGATTATGAAAAATTGGATGATGATTATAATTCATTATTTAAATAGGGGAATAACACATATTGTCATGACCCGTCCTCGGGGCCCGTGCCGTGACTACCCCAAGCCCGCCTTCCATAGGCCAGGGGATGGCGACTAGCACCAAGGCGTAAATCCCGGTAAAAAGGAAGGAATTGCCTTTGTAAATTAAACAAACACCACAGAGCAAGCAAGCAGTAGAAGTAAACACTAAGTAAAAACAGAGTGCAACTGTAAGTGAGGAAAGTAAGTGGGCCAGTATAAAAACCCAAGCTGAAAGTAAAGTACAACTGGAAAGGGAAAAACAACAACTGAATGGTAAAGCCGCAACGACGAGCTGTCCATTGGGAATCCCACCTGAAGGGTGGGTACAGAAAATCCTCCACTGCCCCTCGGGTATAGCCTACCGCTCTGAGCACGTCCTGCCCAGTGGTCCACCTCCAGGAACTGTCCTGCTCCGCAAGCCTCCACCACGATCAGCGCTGTCCGTCGTCTGCAACCAACACAACGTAGTGCGGGCATAGCCCGTACAGGGGTGAGTATAAGCTACTTAGTAGGGACCCCGAGACCCCCGAAGGTCTCCCAAAATCCACAAAGGATAAACCACAAAGGAAAGATACAATCACGAAGTAACATCCGACACTTCTTAGGTATATGCCCATACATATACCTAAGTCATCAATTCACATTCGGCTCCAACATCCGAGCCCATGTACAACCCAGTCCACATAAGAAAGAAAACGTATTCCACACAGGATGCAAAACATAATCCACACAGGATAGCACAACACAATCCACATAGGAAAGCAAAACGTAAATCCACACAGGATAGCACAACACAGTCCACACAGGAAAGCAAAACGTAAATCCACACAGGATAGCACAACACAGTCCACACAGGAAAGTAAAACAGGATTCAGCTCACACAGGTATACTTCGTCGAAAGACGATAAAGATGATCACTGATCCATCTAAGTCGTCGGACCCACAAAGGATCGATAGGTACTCACCCCCGCAATGACCCACACAGGATCAGACCCACACAGAATCTGTAGGCACTGGCTCACACAGTTTCGCTGAGCGCTGACCCACATAGGATCGGACCCACACAGGATCAGTAGCACTGATCCACATAGGATCGCTGAGTGCTGTAGTCGTCATCATCGAATCCACTAAGGATCTCTGCACAGTCGTCGTCGCAGTCACAGTAGCAGTCGCAGCCAGCACTAGGGTTTCCGAACACAGCAAGCTCGTTCGGGAGGGTCTGCTCCACGAGCCGAGAGGCTGATAAATCAACTGACACATAGTCCAGAGTTGATGTATCCAAAAGTTCTGTATCGACAACAGGAACTCAACGCCACAGACGGCGCGTCAATCAGACGCCCGGTCTGAGAGTTATTGGCTTTTTCGTCCCAAGGGCCCGGTTGGTTTCTAAGGAAAAACCAATCCGACCGTACTCCACCTGCGTCCAAACCTCGGGCGGAGTAAGCCGAAAGATCTGTCTCACTAAGGGGAATCCAACAAAGTGTACGACACATCAATCGGACGTCCGAAGCTCAAGATATGAGCATTTCCGCTCCGAGGGCCCGGTTGGTTTCGTGTACGAACCAACCCGGCCGAACTCAAAGTAATCTGAAACCTTGAGTGCAATATACCAAAACGACCGTCTCGATTCAAGGATCGCATCGCAACTGACGGTGCGTCGATCGGAGGTCCGTAGCCCATGTTATGTGAAAAAGACCGAAGACGGTCCGAAAACGGGGGTTTCTGGCCCGGACCGACCCGGCCCGAGACCCCCCCGGGTCGACCCGCCCCGGGTCGGCCCGACCCGGCGCGGCCTGGCTGGGTGCGGCCCGGCCTGGCGGACTAGCCAGGCAGCCGGCTCGGCCTGGGCACAGCGCGCCTAGCGCGCTGGCCAGCTCAGCCAACGACCGAGCCGTTTTTGGAAAGGGGGGGGGGGGGGGTGGCGCCTGCCCCCCCGGTGTAACCGTGGCCCCCCAATTAAGGGGGCCGTTTTTATAGCCGGCCAGGGGAATTAATTCCCCCGGCTCCCCTTTGTCTGGCCGGCCCGCACCGGCCAGCTGGTTCTGCCGACAAGGATCGGCGACAGCCGGTCCTTTCTCCTTCGCCGACACTGTCGGCCCGGAACTGGCCGTCGGTCACCCTGCTCCACCGCGGCCCGAAACCGGCCGTAACTTAGTTCGTTCGGTGAAGTGCGACAGCATCGCGCCCTTCCGCCGTGGCCCCACTCTGGCCACGACGTCTTCGGATTTCTTCGACGTGGCGCGACGGCGTTGCGTCCTTGTTCATCTTCACGACGCGGCGCGACGGCGCCGCGCATTACTTGCCGTGCGATTCCCACGTGGTGCGACGACACCACACCATTCCGTCCAAACCACAAATTATCAAACAAGGATAAAGGAGGAGGGTCGGCCGTGTTTGTGCGGTCTGGCCCCCTCTCATTAATCGGTATCATTTGGTCGTATATCCATGAAGAACGACTAACTAGAAACCACGAACGAAAATAATTAAAAAATCCCCTACCTTGATAAAAGAGATGACGAATGTTGGTGTCGCGAAGCAAGGATTTGAAGACTTTGACAGAGATTTCATCGTGGAAAACTGTCGCGGAATAGACATGGAGGAAGAAGAATGACGTGGAAGAAGACATCACGCCGGGGGTCGGTTTCGCGGAAGATGGTCTCCGAGGGTTCGACGCTCCACGTCGGAGATCGTTCGTTCTTCGCGTTCTTCATCAAAGGAAATGAAGAACTCAAGACTTCCTTAGCTTTTTCTCCAAAAGCTCTCAAACAACTAAACACCAACCCAAATAAAATAAGTTCTCAACTTATTTTATTAACACAACAAGGCTTTTGAAATTCAAGTGTTTGAATTCCACATCAACTCACCTCATTAACTCCATAAGTTATTAAACTTAAGTTAAAAAAATTAATGGTGAGTTTAGGGGGGTTAGAGGATATGAAGGGGTGGGGTTCATGTGGGCCCCACCACCCTCATAACCTCCCAAGGGAGGTTGGGTAGTTACCCAACTTCCATTCCAAGGATTATACACTTAGAGTAAAAATAAAAATTGTTGTTAAATTTTTATTTTTTAACTTCCACATTTTTTATCAACTACTATCGTGTAAAAGCAACTTTGGATTAAGAGTTCCTAAGAAAATACCGGTGCTACGGTTCCATCGGTGCCCTCAGAATTCGATTCCAAGCACCGGTTCAAAAGATAGGAATTCCCGCTCGTTCGTTCTTTGAACGTACCCGAGCTAAACTTCGGATAGAAATTCCGAGCACACCGGGCCTCAGAATCAAGTTCCGTCTGAAACTGTGTTCTTGTAAAATTCAAAAGAAAATTAAGAAAAAAATTCCCTTGAATTTTATGGGTCTTTACATTACTCCCACCTCAGGGCTTTACGCCCCCATAAAGATACATCGAAAAATAGAGAAACAAAAGTGGGTACTGAGCATGAATCTGAGCCTCCCGCTCCCAAGTGCTCTCTTGGAAGTTCCCATGCTTCCATCTGATGCACACTAGAGGAATCGACCATCCACGTGGGACCCGCTCCTGTCGATCCTCGATCTCCACTAGGACCTCCGCAAAAGTCGCCCCATCATCAACGTCAAGCTCCCCATGGTCAATGATATGCGTCAGGTCATGCACATTTCTCCTCAGCTGAGATATGTGGAAGACATCGTGCACTCGGTGCAACTGAGGTGGTAGAGCCAGATGATAAGCCACCTCACCAATACTGCTGAGGACCTGTAATGGTCTGATGATGCATGGACACAACTTACTGCCTCGGCCAAATCTCTGTAATCCACGTCGAGGTGAGACACGCAAGAAGACGTGGTCGCCATCCTCGAACTCTAGTGGCCTTCTCCTCCTGTAAGCATATGAATTCTGCCGGCTCTGAGATATCCTCATCCACTCCTGGATGACCTGGACCTTCTTTGTCGTGGCCTGGACCATCTCCGGTCCCACAAGTGCTGACTCCCTAGGGTCTGTCCAGCACAAAGGAGATCTGCAAGGTCTGCCGTAAAACGCCTTGTCTGGTGCCATCCCGATGGTGGAGTGGTAGCTGTTGTTGTACGCGAACTCCACCAAGGGTAGGTGGTCCTCCCAGCCACGACCAAAGTCGAGAACACATGCACGGAGCATGTCCTTGAGAGTCTGAATGGTCCTCTCCGTCTGACTCTATGTCTGAGGATGAAAGGCGGTGCTCAGACGTAGCTGCATCCCGAATGCCTCCTGCAACCCCTTCCAAAGTCGGGAAGTAAAGCGAGCATCTCGATCGGAGATGATAGATGATGGCACACCGTGAAGCCATACAATCTCTTGAATGTAAAGACGTCCCAAGCTCTCCACTGAGCCTTTCTCTCTGATAGGTAATAAGTGAGCTGACTTGTTGAGTCGGTCGACAATCACCCAGATGGATTCGTGACCTCTGGAAGTGCGTGGAAGTCCAGTCACGAAGTCCATAGATATCCTGTCCCACTTCCACTCTGGGACCTCTAAGGGCTGTACCAAGCCTGCTGGTACCTGGTGCTCTGCCTTCACCTGCTGGCAGGTGAGGCATCGAGAAACGAACTCTGCCACAACCTTCTTCATGCCCGGCCACCGGTGCTGTCGTCTGAGATCCTGGTACATCTTCGCCACTCCAAAATGTACTGCCAAAGTAGAAGTGTGAAACTCTCTCAGAAATTCCTCCCATAAAGAAACTGGTACCATGGTATGTCCTCTGAAAAGGACGTCATGCTCTGCTCCAAGGAGAAACCATCAGGTGCCTGTCCTGAGGATATCTGTGCACTCCGCGTCTCACAGTCAGCGTCCCCACGCTGTGCCTCTCTGACCCGCTGTAGTAGTGGAGGGGTGACTATGAGAGACTGAAGGAAGGCTGCTCCATCTCTATCCACACCTCTAGGGGCACTGGTCAAACTCTGTCACAGCTCCTGGAAGCTTTGATGACATCTGTCTGACCACACGAAGGGTTTCCCCTTCCTCCTTAACGTTCTGCAAAGATGCAATGATTTCTCCTTTGCTGAAAAGGGAAATCCGGTCTCATCCCCTGGATGAACCACGTTCCTTGACTAATACAGTCAATCCCATCATCATTAGTTAATTCATGGCATGGATGACGTCGTAAGGTCTCGACGCTGCTACCAAGAGATCCAACCGTTACTCTCACCTCCAAGGGTTGAGTCACACTGTCGACATCAGTGTGTGGTCACTGGGTCTCCTCCAGTAAGAATCTCACAAGTGAGGGTCAAGTCAACAATTTTTTTAACTAGCACCTCTTAGTATTAACAAACAAAAGACAAGAAAGCAAACTTCACTATTGCAAGCGTCTTTTATTACTTCAACTCAAAGTACAAGGACACAAGGAAACACAAACAAAGAATCTAGAGGCATTATGGTCAAGGGCCTCTATGCCTGGAGCTATTCCCGTACTAGTCCACCCGCTTCTGGAGCTCCAGGATCGTAAGCTTCAGCTGCCTGAAGCTGTGCTCTCCCCTGAGGTCGGGGTGGACCTCCTGGTGGTGGTGGTGGTAGAGCCTCAAAGCGTCGCCCACCACCTGCTGCTCGGTCAGCTCCTCTGCTTCGTCCACCTGCTCCCTGCGGACCGCTACGGTCGAACATCTGCCTCTACCTAGGTGGTTCCTCAACCATCTGCTGCTCCTCTGCATGGCGGGTCGGGCAGTCACGAGCCATGTGGCCCTGCCCGCCGCATGCATAGCACTGTCTTCCACTCATAAGACTGGTTCTGCTGTGTGTGCCCCGCACCTTCGAGCCAGTATCCTGTGGTCGTCCACCCGTTGGCCTAGCCCGCTTGGACCACTGCGACATTGGTCTACTACCAAATGAAGAAGACTCCGCCACATGTCGCCCTACGGTAGGTCTCGCCGCTGGTGTAGACTCAGCAAGAAAACTCTCGATCAAAAGGGCTCGCTCCAGTACTTCTGTCTAAGTCGGAATGCTGAGGGAGATCAGCGATGCCCTGATCTCGTGTCTTAATCCCTTCTCAAAGGTCCGGGCCTAGAATAATGGGTCCTGTACCATGTCTGTAGAGTAGCGCGAGAGATCGGTAAATCACGCCGAGTACTGGGCGACCGTCATGCTGCCCTGCCGCAGCTCAAGAAGCTCCTGAATGCGCACCGCATGGAGGGTGGCTGGGACGAACTCAGAACGGAAGAGGCTCTCAAAATCCGTCCAGAGAAGAGATACCTCATCATGCACCTGGAGCATCAAGCTCCACCATCTTACTGCTGCTGCGTGTAGTAGGCTCGCTGCGAGGATCACCATGAGGTCTGCTGGTGTCCTCACTAACCGGAAAACTCTCACCACTGCCTCCAGCCAGTCCTCAGCTGCCTGGAGGTCCGTCTCCCCGCGGAACCTGGGCGGTCGCTGGTGCTGGAACTCATGCAATGCACTGAGGCAACGTGCATCATCAGCGGCTGGGGCCGGAAGCATCGGTGGCTCGGCGGGTAGAGCTACCTCCGGTGCCACTGCTGACAAAGGGCCCTGCACCGAGGCCTCGTCACTCGGTGGGCTGTCGTCATGCTCAACTCTCGGAACCCTAGCTGGCTGCTGTCGTGGGGCCATCCTGAAAAGGGAACAGGTGTGCCACGGTCAGAACAATATACTTGGTGAGCTGACACAAAGTAATCACAAAGAAAACTTGAAACACACATGCAATCAATGTTTTCATGCATTAAGTCGGAAATCAGAAGTCAGGGTCCTGGTGTACGGATACGTCGGCCACCGCACCAACACTGGACTCCCTGGACTGATAACCACACCCAATACGCTTAACACTATTGCTTCACATAGAAAAAGATCATAGTCCCAAGTTTTGTGGTAGAACCGAACTCCTTTGATACCAATTTGTCACGACCCATGCTTGGGGCTCGTGCCGTGACTACCCCAAGCCTGCCTTCCATAGGCCAAGGGCTGAAGACTAGCACCAAGGCGTAAATCATGGTAAAAAGGGAAGGCATTGCCTTTGTAAAGTAAACAAACACCACAGAGCAAGTAAGCAGTAGAAGTAAACACTAAGTAAAAACAGAGTACAACTGTAAGTGCGGAAAGTAAGTGGGCCAATATACAAACCCAAGCTGAAAGTAAAGTACAACTGGAAAGGGAAAAACAGTAACTGAATGGTAAAGCCGCAATGAAGAGCTGTCCACTAGGAATCCCACCAGAAGGGTGGGTACAGAAAAGCCTCCACTTCTCCTCGGGTCTAGCCTACCGCTCCGAGAACGTCCCGCCCAGTGGTCCACCTCCAGGTACTGTCCTGCTCTGCAAGCCTCCACCACGATCAGCGCTGTCCGTCGTCTGCAAGCAGCACAATGTAGTGCGTGCATAACCCGTGCAGGGGTGAGTATAAGCTACTTAGTAGGGACCCCGAGACCCCCGAAGGTCTCCCCAAATCCACAAAGGATAAACCACAAAAGAAAGATACAATCACGAAGTAACATCCGAAACTGCTTAGGTATATGACGATACATATACCTAAGCCATCAATTATCATTCGACTCCAACATCCGAGCCCATGTATAACCCAGTCCACAAAGGAAAGCAAACGTATTCCACACAGGAAGCAAAACATAATCCACACAGGATAGAACAACACAATCCACATAGGAAAGAAAAACGTAAATCCACACAGGATAGCACAACACAGTCCACACAGGAAAGCAAAACCTAAATCCACACAGGATAACACAACACTGTCCACACAGGAAAGTAAAACAGGATTCAGCTCACACAGGTATACTTCGTCGAAAGACGATAGAGATGACCCACACAGGATCAGACCCACACAGGATCTGTAGGTGTTGGCTCACACAGAACCGCTGAGCACTGACCCACATAGGATCAGACCCACACATGATCGGAAGCACTGATCCACACAGGATCATTGAGTGTTGTAGTCGTCATCATCAAATCCACTGAGGATCTCTGCACAGTCGTCGTCGCAGTAACAATAGTAGTCGCAGCCAGCACTAGGATTTACGCACACAACAAGCTCATTCGGGAGGGTCCACTCGACGAGCCGAGAGGCTGATACATCAACTGACACATAGTCCAGAGTTGATGTATCCAAAAGTTCCGTATCGACAACAGGAACTCAACGCCGCAGACGACGCGTCAATCAGACGCCAGGTCTAAGAGTTATTGGCTTTTTTCGTCCCAGGGCCCCGGTTAGTTTCTAAGGCAAAACTAATCCGACCGTACTCCAACTGCATCCAATCCTCGGGAGGAGTAAGCCAAAAGATCCGTCTCACTAAGGGGAATCCAACAAAGCCGACAACACGTCAATCGTACGTCCGAAGCTCAAGATATGAGTGTTTCCGCTCCGAGGGCCCGGTTGGTTTCGTGTACGAACCAACCCGGCCGAACTCAAAGTAATCCGAAACCTTGAGTAAAATATTCCGAAACGACCGTCTCGATTCAAGGATCGCATCGCAACCGACAGTGTGTCGATCGGAGGTCCGTAGCCCATGTTATGGGAAAAAGACCGAAGACGGTCCGAAAACGGGGGTTTCGGGCCCGGACCGACCCGGCCCGAGACCCCCCGGTCGGCCCGAACCGGGTCGACCCGCCCCGGGTTCGGGTCGTCCCGACCTGGGCACAGAGTGCCCAACGTGCTGGCCAGCTCGGACAACGGCTGAGCCGTTTTTGGCAGGGGGGGGGGGCGCCTTCCCCCCCCCCCCCCCCCCCCCCGGTGTAACCGCGGCCCCCCAATTAAGGGGGGCGTTTTGTATAGCCGACCGGGGGAATTAATTTCCCCGACTCCCCTTTGTCCGGCCGGCCTGCACCGGCCGGCCGGTTCTGCCGACAAGGACCGGCGACGGCTGGTCCTTTCTCCTTCGCCGACACCGGCTGCCCGGAACCGGCCGCCGGTCACCCTGCTCCACCGCGGCCTGGAACCGGCCGCGGCTTAGTTCGTCCGGCGAGGTGCGACGGCACCGCGCCCCTCCGCCGCGGTCCCGCTCCGGCCACAGCATCTTCAGATTTCTTCGACGCGGGGCGACGACGTCACGTCCTTGTTCATCTTCACGACGCGGCGCGACGGCGCCACACATTACTTGCCGTGCGATTCCCGCGTGGTGCGACGACACCACACCATTCCGTCCAAACCACAAAGTATCAAACAAGGATAAAGGAGGAGGGTAGGCCGTGTTTGTGCGGTCCGGCCCCCTCTCGTTAATCGGTATCATTTGGTCGTATATCCACGAATAACGACTAACTAGAAACCACGAACGAAAATAATTAAAAAATCCCCTACCTTGATAAAAGAGATGACGAACGTCGGCGTCGCGAAGCGAGGATTCAAAGACGTTGACGGAGATTTCGTCGTGGAAAACTGTCGTGGAAGAGACGTCGTGGAAGAAGAACGTCGTGGAAGAAGACGTCGCGTCAGGGGTCGGTGTCACGAAAGACGGTCTCCGAGGGCTCGGCGCTCCACGTCGGAGATCGTTCGTTCTTCGCGTTCTTCGTCAAAGGGAATGAAGAACTCAATACTTCCTTATCTTTTTCTCCAAAAGTTCTCAAACAACTAAACACCAACCCAAATAAAATAAGTTCTCAACTTATTTTATTAACACAACAAGGCTTTTGAAATTCAAGTGTTTGAATTCCACATCAACTCACCTCATTAACTCCATAAGTTATTAAACTTAAGTTAACAAAATTAATGGTGAGTTGAGGGGGTTAGAGGATATGAAGGGGTGGGGTTCGTGTGGGCCCCACCACCCTCATAACCTCCCAAGGGAGGTTGGGTAGTTACCCAACTTCCATTCCAAGGATTATACACTTAGAGTAAAAATAAAAATTGTTGTTAAATTTTTATTTTTAACTTCCACAATTTTTATCAACTACTCTCGTGTAAACGCAACTCTGGATTAAGCATTCCTAAGAAAATACCGGCGCTGCGGTTCCATCGGTGCCCTCAGAATTTTATTCCGAGCACCGGTTCAAAAGATAGGAATTCCCGCTCGTTCGTTCTCTGAACATACCCGAGCTAAACTTCGGATAGAAATTCCGGGCACACCGGGCCTCAGAATCAAGTGCCGTCTGAAACTGTGTTCTTGTAAAATTCCAAAGAAAATTAAGAAAAAAATTCCCTTGAATTTTACGGGTCTTTACACATATAGTCCCAAATATCACATGATTCTTCATTTATATATGAACAATAAATTCTGATGACCATAATTTTTTATGGTGCTTTCAATACCAAGGGTATTTAGAACCCACAATATTTACATTAGATATATTTTTGTCCTAAATATAATATTTTAAATCCCTAGATTATGAAAAAAATTTCCCATACCTAGACTCCCATTAGAATTGAGAAATGCATTAAATTCTCCAAGTAATGTCCATAGACTAATGACTGAGTCAGTTAAGGATTGAATATCCTTATATAAGTCCATTTGATTGCAATACATATTGTAGGAATAGGTGAAGTAGAAGAAACATATGAGTAATCATGAATTTAAATCTAAATGTGACCATTTTATTTCTAGAAATAATTGTATAAAGCTCTTCTCAATTCAAGTGAGATAAAACATGTATCCTATTAATATATTTGGAGGACTGATTTTCATCAAGAAAGTGGTAACCCAAAACTTAAAGAGAAGAAATAATGGAAGAGTAGATACATTTATGTTAAAATAGACAAATATTATCATGGTTAGTTTTTTAATTAAGATCCTAAGAGAGATGACTAATTAAGGATTGTCCTGTACATGGAATTTCCAAAAGATAATATTCATTTAGATTTCAATTTGGGGATGAAGCCCCCTTTTTTTATCATACTCTTATTTCTTTCTCCTATCAAATTTTTTTATTCGTATATATTTTCTCACATAAATGTCGAGTACACCACCAATTTCCCTATTCCCAACATCTAAAATTGGGTCACTGTTGTAGTTCCCATCTTCCATTGAAAAGTGGGTAATATGAACAAAATGATTTCTCACATCCAGAGAAGAATACATATCCATGTAATTATCACCAGAATTAATTTCTCTATGATAATTTATATATTCAATGGTATTAACATGATTATTTTCTTTTATATAGACTAATATGGTTTAATAAACATTCAAAATAATCTCATTAGGGACATGTTCACTAGGATTATTAAAGTTCTGAAGTTATTTTGATAGAGAAGAACTATATTCCACACTATTATCAACATAATTGGTAATTACAATCATATAAAGTTGAAAAATTATTACAAATTTATTATGTTATGGGATCTCATAATTAATGAAACTCTTTTAAGATTCATCCAGATTCTTGATATCTTGGGAAATTATAATGTATTTTACAATATCATCACTGTGAACTAGGGAAGTTTCTCCTACATAATTTATATTATAAAACATATTCTTGTTTCCCTCTAATAGGGTAGGGTATTGGGTTTTCTCTATTTTCTATTTCACCATTATGTTTATCCTAATATCTTCTGGAATGAGCTTTGAAGTCATGAATTGTATTTTTCTTGGCTTATACTGATTTCTCATAATCATTTTTCTTCATATTTTTGACTTTATCCAAGGTAATGAATTTTATGTTTTCATCCTTATTTGATTCCTTCTAATAATTTGAATATGATGTAGGTTTCACCTATATTTAAACAACCCTATAATTAATTATTGGATGATGTACAATTTTACACACATCATAGCAAGGTGGGATTTGTTAATTCTCTAAACTGATGTCAATTTTATGTTCAATGGAAAAGATATTATTTACATATAGTTGATTTCATCACAAAATAACATGTATAAGTATTCTTTCATTGAATACCCATTCTCTATACATGGTTACTAGTACTGTTTCAAATGAATATATATAGAAACACACACACACACACACGAAATGAGATCATTCAGAATATTTTGATTCTAAAGAACCCAACTCAAACCGTGAATCTAAAATTATATTTGATATATAGATTTACTTAGATTAAAAGGGTTAAAATTATGATACAATTTGGATATTCGAATAAAATTATGTTTTTGATGAATACTTCCAAACTCAATACTAAATTTGGCTCTTATTTGATTTCAATAATAATATAGATGAAACCCTTTCCATTCAAAATCACTTTCCAATTACTATTACTCCAACAATTTGAGATACTAGATTATATATTCAAATTATGTAAAGACCCTAAAATTCAAGGGAAATTTTTTTTTCTTAATTTTCTTTGGGATTTTACAAGAACGCAGTTTCTGATGGCACCGGATTCCGAGGCCCGGTGTGCCCGGAATCATTTTCCGAAGTTTAGCTCAGGTACGTTCAGTGAACGAACGAGCGGGTTTTCCTAAATTTTGAACCGGTGCTCGAAATCGAATTCCGAGGGCACCAATGGAATCACATCACCGATAATTTCTTAGGAACACCTTTTCTGGAGTTGCGTTTGCTCAGGTGTGGTTATTAAAATTTTGGGTTAAGTAAAGAATAAAATAAAATGGTGCAACCATTTTTTTTAAAGTAGTTTAACCTAAGCTAAGTGGTTGGAGTGGGACCCACTATATCCTACTCTACTTGGTAGGATATTTGTGGGGTGGGGCCCACACGAGCCCCACCTATTCAACTTCTTCAAACCCCCTCTTTTAATTAGGTAACGCACTCACACACCCCTTTAATTGAAAGGTCAACTCATTAATTGATTAACTTATTCAAAGTAATTAATTCTTGAATTCAATTCGAATTTTGAATTTTAAGTTGGATTGTGTGTTAATTAAACAAGACAAGGTCTTATTTCATTAAGTTGTTGTTTTGGTTGTGCGATAGGATTTTGGGAGAGGATTTTCTCTAACTCTTGAAGAACATATTCTTCCTCGTCGAAGAACGTGAAGAACACCGAGCCTTCGATGAAGAACTCCATCACCGCAAAGGGAAGTTCGTCGTACCGTCTTCTTCCCTCTCCGCAACCGGTGAGAGACGCCATCCTCGGAGATCGACAACGCAACACCGACCATCCTCCTTCCGCGACGCTTACGGAGTCTCCTTCCGCGACGTCCCTTTCCGCGACAAACCTCGTTCGATTACAACGCTTGAGGTAGGGGATTTATTGTTTTTGTTCGTGAATACTTCCGTCTCCATTCTTCGTTTTCAAATTGGACCGCCTGCTATATGAATAACGGGAGGAGGTCGGACCGCACAAACACGGCTGAATCCCCTCCCCCCTTGATGTTTGATTTTGTTGTGGCATGAGCAAGGCAACGCAGTGCCGTTGCACCGTGCAGAAATAATAAAGAATGGGCGGAGAAGCGCGGCGCCGCCGCGCCGCGCCATTGAAGTCGATCAAAGACGAGACGCCGTCACGCCGCAATGGAGAACCTCGAAGAGGCCATGGCTGGAGAGGGTCCACAGCGGAGGGGCGGGGCGCCATCACGCCGCGCCGGTCGGACCAAGGCCGTGGCCTTTGGCCACGGCGGAGCAGGAAGCAGCGACCGGATTCCGGCGGCTGGCGCCGGAGTAGGAGGGCGGGACCCCTGCGGTCCCACGGTAGCAGCAACCGGCTGACTTCCAAGAAGCCGAGGGTCTTAACCCCCGGCTGGCCGAAGGAGCAGCCCCCCACATGGGGGCCGCGGTTACACGAACAGGGGGCAGCGAGCCCCCCATTCTGCTCGACCGTTTCGGCCGAGCCGCCTGGCCATGCCGGCCAGGCCGAGCGCGCTCGGCCGGGCCATGCCCTAATGTGCCGGACCTGGGTCGGGTCGACCCGGTTCGGGCCGACCCAGGGGGTATCGGGCCGGGTCGGACGGGGCCCGAACGCCATATTTTCATACCTCTTTCGGTCTTTTGCCCATAACATGGGCTACAGACCTCCGATCGACGCACCGTCAGCTGAGATGTGACCATTTGATCGAGAAGGTCGTTTCGGTATATTAAACTCAAGGTTTCAGAGAACTTTGGGTTTGGCCGGTTTGGTTCGAACACGAAACCAACCGGGCCCTCAGAGCGGAAATTCTTATAACATGAGCTCTGGACGTCCGATTGACGTGCCGTAAACGTTGATGGATTCTTATTAGTGAGAAGGACCTTTTGGATTACTAAGCTCAAGGTTTGGATGCAGTTGGAGTACGGTCGGGTTGGTTTTGACTTAAAAACCAACCAGGCCCCTGGGACGAAAAAGCCAATAACTCTCAGACCGGGCGTCCGATTGACGTGACTTCTATGACGTTGAGTTCCTGTTGACGATACAGAACTTTTGGATACATCAAATTCAGACTTCATGTTAGTTGATGTATCAGCCCCTCGGATCATGGAGCGGACCCTCCCCGAACGAGCTTGCTGTGTGCGGGAACCCTAGAGCTGGCTGCGACTGCGACAACGATGAAGACAGTACCGGAATCCTCCATGGGTTCGACAACGACGACTACAACACTCAGCGATCCTCTAAGGATCAGTGCTTACCGATCCTGTGTGGATAAGATCCTGTGTGGGTCAGTGCTCAGCGGTCCTGTGTGGGCTAGCTCATACCGATCCTGTGTGGGACAGATCCAGTGTGGGTCATTGCGGGGGTTAGTTACCTATCGATCCTGTGTGGGTCATTGCGGGGGTTAGTACCTATCGATCCTGTGTGGGTCCGATGGATTAGATGAATCAGTGTCTACATCTGATCACCTCTATCGTCTTACGAAGAAGTATACCTGTGTGAGATGAGTCTTGACTTTCAATCTTTATCTTCGATAAGATTGACTTGATATCCTGTGTGGATTACGTTATGCTTCCTATGTGGATTGGGTTATGTTTTCCTATGTGGACTGGGTTGTACTTGGGCTCAGATGTTGATGCCAAACCAGAATTGATGACTTAGGTATATGTATGGGAATATACCTAAGTAGTGTCAGATTTTACTTCGTGATTGTATATTTCCTTTGTGGATTATCCTTTGTGGATTCTGGGAGACCTTCGGGGGTCTCGGGGTCCCTACAGAGTAGATTATACTCACCCCTTCACGGGCTATGCCCACACTATGTTGTGTTGGATGCAGACGACGGACAGAGATGATCGTGACTGAGGCTTGTGGAGCGAGAGGGTACCTAGAGGTGGACCACTGGGCGGGACGTACACGGAGCGGACGGCTGGACCCGTGAAGCTGTGGAGACTATCTGTACCGACCCTTCAGGTGGGACTTCTAGTGGAAGACTCGATGTTGCGGTTTACTTTTCAGTTGTTGTACTTTCTTTCCAGTTATACTTTACATTCAGTTTGGGTTTGTATTCTGGCCCACTTACTTTTCCGCACTCACTATCGTACCCAGTTTTGCTTAGTGTTTACTTCGTCTTGTTTAATCTGTGGTGTTTGTTTACTTTACAAGGAAATGCCTTCCCCTTTTTTGGGATTTACTCCTTGGTGCAAGTCGCCAGCCCCTGGCCTATCGGAGGCGGACTTGGGGTAGTCACGACACGAGCCCCGAGGACTGATCGTAACAAATTGGTATCAGAGGAGTTCAGTTCTACCACATAACTCCGGACTCTGATCTTTTTCTATGTGAAGCAATAATATTAAGAGTATTGAGTGTGGTTATCAATCCAGGGAGTCCAGTGTTGGTGTGGCGGCCGACGTATCCATACACTAGGACCCTGACTTCTGATTTCCGACTTAGTATACGAAAACCTTGATTGCATGTGTGTTTCAAGTTTTCTTTGTGATTACTTTGTGTCAGCTCACCAGGTATACTATATTAACCGTGGCACACCTGTTTCTTTTTAGGATGGCCCCATGATAGCAGCCAACTAGGGTTACAAGTTTTGTACGTGACGACAGCCCACCGAGTGATGAGGCCTCGGTGCAGGGCCCTATTACCAAGGAGGCACCAGCAGTACCACTACCCGCTGAGCTACCGATGCTACCAGCCCCATATGCTGAGGGTGCATGTAGCCTTGGTGCACTGCACGAGTTTCAGCATCAGAGACCGCCCACGTTCCGCGTGGAGACAGACCCTCAGGCAGCCGAGGATTGGCTGGAGGTGGTTGTGTGAGTTTTCAAGTTAGTGGGGACACCAGCTGACCTCATGGTGATCCTCGCAGCAAGCCTCCTACACGCGGCAACAGGCAGATGGTGGAGCTTGATGCTCTAGGTGCATGACGAGGCATCAATCCTCTGGATAGACTTTGAGAGCCTCTTCCGCTCGGAGTTCGTCC